>OZ024823.1:100323378-101789211 GCA_964016985.1 Anodontia alba | reverse complement strand
AAATTGTATCAAGGAAACCACAACTGGTCAATCAGGATTTTCAAACTTGAGAATTATATCTGGGAATCACAACTGATCAATCTGGATTTTCAAACTTGAAAATTATATCAAAGAAACCACAAATGATCAATCTGGATTTTCAAACTTGAGATTTATGTCTGGAAATCTGGATTTTCAAACTAGAGAATTTTATCAAAGAAGGCACAACTGATCAATCTGGATTTTCAACCTTGAGAAATATATCTGGAAACCACAACTGATCAATCTGGATTTTCAAACTTGAAAATTATATCAGGACATCACAACTGACCAGTCTGGATTTTCAAACTTGAGAATTATATCTTGAAACCACATATGATCAGTATGGATTTCCAAACTTGAGACCACAACAGATCAATCTAACTTTCAAACTTGATAAGTATATCAGACAACCACAAATGGTCAAATTGGATTTTCAAACTTGAGAGTTATATCTGGAACCACAAATGATCAATCTGGATTTTCAAACTAGAGAATTATATCTGGAAACCACAAATGATCAATATGTATTTTCAAACTTGAGAATTATATCTGGAAATCACAAACAAGCAATCTGGATTATCAAACTGGAGAACTGATCTAGATACCATAAATTACTAATCTGTATTTTTAAACTTCAGTATTTTATCTAGAAACCGTATCTGATCAATCTTGATACACAAACTATATCAAGAAACCATAAATAATCAATCTGGATTTTCAAGCTTGAGAATTATATCAAGAAACCACAACTTATCAATCTGGATTTTCAAACTTGAGGATGATAAAAAAACACAAATGATTAATCTGTATTTTCAAACTTGAGAATTATATCTTGAACTCACAACTGATAAATCTGGATTTCAAACTTGAAAACTATATCATTGAAACCAAAAATGATCACTCCGGATTTTCAAACATGAGAATTATATCTGGAAACCATAACTTATCAATCGGGATTTTCAAACTTGAGAATTATATCAAAGAGACCATAAATGATCCATCTGTATTTTCAAACTTGAGAATATTATCTGGAAACCACGACTGATCAATCTGGATTTTCAAACGAGAATTTTATCTGGAAACCACAGCTGATTAATCTGGATTTTCAAACTTGAGAATTATATACACAGGCCAACCTAGACTTTTAAAACTTGAGATTTATATGATGCAAATCATAAGTGATTAGGCAGGACTTTTCATGCTTGAGAATAATATCCTGGACTTCGTTCAGAAGTGCAAAGTGGTAGCGAATGTTTTGCCCTGCATCTCTGCACCTAATGACGAGCGCCAACAGGAGCAGGTGTCCATGGCAAAACAATTGCGAGTAACTTGCAATACTGAAAGCAACCCAGGAAAACACAACGGATCAACCTGGACTCTTCAAGTATGACTATTATATCAAGAAAACCACAAATGACAAAGCTGAACTTTTCAAACTTGAGAACTGTATTTACGAAACTATAACTGATTATACTGTACTTTTAAACCACATTCGAATATCAATGGCTCGAACATCTTTGAGACCATGTGGATTTGTTCTAGACATAGGTAATTCGAGCCACTGAGGGTTAATCATAGCGTCAGGTCAGGAGGCAAATGGGCATAATTTGGGAATGTGTTTTCGATTTTCTATAAAATAATGGTATGTTTAATACACACAAAATACATTTTCATAATGAAATAAGAAAATTTCCCCAAAATATCCCTGAATATTTGTTTTCTTAAGCGTCTAAGAACTTCCTAGGAACTCAAAAATGAGTTCGAATCAGGAACGGTAAACGAGCCATCGGTGTTTTTGTCATTGCAGTTTTACTGTATTCAAACTTGAGAACTATTTCAGGCTAACTACAAGTGATCAGTCTAGACTTTTCATACTTGGGAAAAATGTTGAGGTAACCATATTTGATCAAGTCGGACTGTTTAAACTTAGAACTATATCTCAAGGAAACCACAGCTGATCAACCTGGACTTTTCAAACTTAACAACTAAATCAAGCAAACCAAAAGTGATAATTCTGGATTTTTCATTCATAGAGTAAATCGTGAGAATTGCAATGTGTCCAAAGAATTAGGGTAAAACACGGTCAGAGGTACCATTTTACCGGGTAATAAATTGATATATAGGTATAGTTTGCTTTGTTTTGTTTTGTTTGTTTGTTTGTTTTGTTTTGTTTTTTTTCTACAATGCATTTGTTTTGATTACACCAGAAGAGCTAAACTCGGTCTGCGAAACAGAAAATAAATAGTAGGTGACTACTTCTTGAACTTTCTTCAATGAAGTGGTTGTTATGATATATTTATGCGTCAAACTGCCATGTTTAATGTAGTGGGCACATTAAATATTCTTATTAATATATATGTTAATACGTGACAACAAACTCAACTTACTTACAGATTACTATCGCATATAGTAAAACAAGGACCACTGGCAAAATCTGTCATGCATTTTCACGTGTACTATATTTACCGTAGCATTCGGACAGACAGACATGCGCAAACAGTGCAGAACTAGATCGGACGACGCAGAATGCGGCGTCCGATCAGGGTCAACACTGTTTGTCATGTTTGTTTTGGTTTTTTTTTATTTTTTTTTTAAATACATAATCAATGGGCTTGTTAAAATGTTATGCTAAGCATGATAAGGAATCAAGTGTTCGCATACTTAGGATAACTACAGAATTTTAAGTCAAAATTATTCACGGTCGGTAATATCTTGCGTTTTTTTTTTGTTTTTTTTTTTTTTCGTTTTTTTTTTTTTTTTTTTGTTTTTTTGTTTTTTGTTTGTTTGTTTTTTTCAGACAGATTTCTTGAATCGTGCATGATGTCTAATAGGTTGATAATATTTGGAGACATCACAAAAACATGCCTATATAATGTTAACCTCCTTAAACCCCACTTTTATACTGGGGTTTACAGGGGTAGATATTATTTTTTTATTTCTGCTCAAAACATAGATTGTGGGAACTCGTTAGAAACGCCTCGGCGAGGCGGTTCTAACGAATACCCATAATCTACGTTTTGAGGAAAAATGTGAAAATATCAAGGTTTTTTACCTGAAATTTTTCAGTTTTTGGAGGTGGAATTTTCTGTATATTAGAATAGGCGTGTTTTCGTAATGAACTTGACTTTTATATCAGTTGGGTTTGGATGACAAAGATATTTTAAGGTAGACGCTGCTCTTAATTTTCATTTGGTACCACTTGAACCGGTGGGTTATAGCCTAACTGAGCGGATATATTACTGGAATTATCTTTCTTTTGCCATTTTGAAAGTGAGTACGGCACCTAAGTGTACCAAAATTTGACCAGATAAAGACTGTATATTAAAAATGAAGCCTTTATGGGGACATGTTGAATATCATATTATGCTTTATGGCGTTATACAGCCTTAATTAAATATGCAAAATCTAAATAAATAGAATTTGCAACAATAGTTGACCATTTAAACCATACAGCGCCGACTGGAGCAACATTGTAAGCTACCAAGTGTATCAAGTATTACGAAAACATGCCTATTCAAATATATTGAAAATTTCACCACCAAAAACTGAAAGTTTTCGGATAAAAAAATCTGATTTTTTTTTTATTTCTCCTCAAAGCATAGATTGTGGGTACTCGTTAGAACCGCCTCGGCGAGGCGGTTCTAACGAGTACCCACAATCTATGTTTTTCTGCAGAAATAAGAAAAAATAATGTATACCACAGGAAACCCCAGTTTTACTATAAAAAAGTGAGGTTTAAGGGGATCAAAATTATATAGGTCTCCATAAATCTACGATTACAACAGCATGCAAAATCCGGCTCTGAGTTTCAAGTAAACATGTTTATTTCAGTCTCAAGCTGAGAAAATATACCTTCGGACATGTGCACCCAGGGAAGACTCAGCTTGGCCGCGGAATTCGCGTATCTGATCAGAGTATTCACTGTCCGCCTGGAGAAATATGGGATTCATTACTTTTCAAACAGCGTCCAGCGAAGACTCGGATCAGACTGCGTGAATAACAGACTGATTTTAATTCTTTGCTGAGTGCATATATGATCAAAGGTATACTTTTTCTTTCATTTGCGGTTCATTGCATGATCGGTTCAGTGCATTACTTTTTCGGGTGTATCGGGGTGCGTTTCGCAATATATATAGCAATGCAAAGATTAAATCCTTCAAGCGCTATTAATCACAACTGCAGCAAGCGCTATTTTGATCTTTTTCTCGTATTTTTCGGAGTAAATAAGACTTGATATTTCATGTGAATCGTCTGCCTGGAAGTCTTATTTTCTCTTAAAAATAATATAATGAAATAAAATGTCGTCTACTGCAATGTGCTAGCGTTTTAGGGCCAACTTTTGGGTTGGGCACAAGCAAATATAGGGTTATAACGTCATATAATAGTCCTCTACATGATGATTATATATCAGTCAAGAAATAAAAAAAAGAAACTGAGAGTACACTACGTCATCAACCACGTAAAGTAAAATTTTGTTAAAAAAAGAAATGAAAAAAAGGAAATTTTAATCAGTCCATAATCGAGAGAAAATGAAAATTCGTACATGTGCGTCAAGCGAAAAGTCACAGATCCATCACGAGAACATGACTATATAATCTGGACCCTCTTGAACCCCACTTTTATATAGTAAAACTGGGGTTTACAGGGGTATACATTATTTTCTTATTTCTGCTCAAAAACATAGATTGTGGGTACGCGTTAGAACCGCCTCGCCGAGGCGGTTCTAACGAGTACCCACAATCTATGTTTTGAGCAGAAATATGAAAACTATCAGAATTTTCATCTGAAAATTTTCATTTTTTGGTGGTAAAATTTTCAATATATTTGAATAGGCTTGTTTTCGTAATGAGTCTGCGTATTTGTGCAGTTCGATGATGGTTTTGCTAGGTGGTTTATGGTTAAGCAAGTGACCAAGAATTGCCCATGCGGACAACGAAGACTCTCAGTAAACTCTATGAATTCGCAGGCTGATCTGAGCCTTCGCTGGGCGTTCATGCTCGAAGGTGCATTTTCTCACGTTGTGGATCAGTCGTAACGCACGCCTCATTATCAGGAGGGTGGGTGCTGGCGGGAGGAGGGGGTCGTTAAACGTCTCTTCGTATTTCGCGCAAATTATGTTTTCATTTCCTTTGAGAGGGGTTGGGGATGGAGGACGTATACAACCTCGCAAACTACACTGTTATATATGTCGATACCGAATAAAACAGAGTCTCCGATTTTTTTTTTTCGTTCTTGTGTGTGTGTGTGTGTGTGTGTGTGTGTGTGTGTGTGTGTGTGTGTGTGTGTGTGTGTGTGTGTGTGTGTGTGTTTTCTTTCTTTTTTTTTTTTTTTGTTTTGTTTTTTGCTTCCAAAGGCAACATTTTATATTTTACCTTCAAATAGCAGCAATGTAGCTTGCAGGCATCACGAAAACAGACTATATAATTTTGACCCCCTTAAACCCCACTTTTGTATAGTAAATCTGGGGCTTACAGGCGTTTACATTATTTTTTTTTATTTTTTGCTCAAAAACATAGATTGTAGGTACTCGTTAGAACCGCCTCGGCGCGAGGCGGTTCAAACGAGTATACCCACAATCTATGTTTTGAACAGATATATGAAAAATATCAGTTTTTTATCTGTTTTTTTTTTTTTTTTTTTTCAGTTTATGGAGGTGAAATTTTCTATATATATGAATATGCTTGCGTGTTTTTGCAATGGCTACGTTCGCCCTCTAGATCCGACATAGCGCAACACGACCGTTTCAAGATATAAGACTGAAAGCTGAGAAAACTGATGTTATATGGTTTCTCCTGAGTTTCTTTGCAGTCACTTTGTCATTTCATGTATTTTCCTCACCATTTCGTTTGGATCAGTTTCTTGGTAACGTTTCATATTTTATATTTTGAGACAGAAAATCAATTGGCCTACAGGACCAAATGCGACTTGACATTTATAAAGGTACCTTATCATTTTAATTGTATAAGTTAAATCTGTGACTGCGCATGCGCACAATGTGATCAGAAATTGCGAATTACGTACCTTATCACATATAATTTCAAATATACAAGCCCAGCTCCCTTTATGCATGCGCACATATGAACAGGAATTATGATTCTCGTAGATACTACCTAGCGAATAACATTGACCCTAATAATTGGACTATTCAGCCCGCACTCTCTCTCTCTCTCTCTCTCTCTCTCTCTCTCTCTCTCTCTCTCTCTCTAGGCAAATTCAGCAGAGGACAAATTTATGATATTTTTTTTATTTCCCATACAAAAAGGATTTGATTTTTTATGCAATTTATCTCCTAAGTAGACATTGTTTACGAAATGTAAGGATTTCAAAATGTCGTCCGTTAAGAATTTTCCCAGCATGCTAAGCGTTGAAACAGTTTGAAATCATTTCCAGGCATGTCTTTGACATACCAGGCAGAATAATATTGATTCAGTTGTTTATTCAAAGCTCCAGATAAGACGCATGTTTCAACTAAAAAGTTCTGACATTTTTCTTATTTATCCACAAAAACATATGTTGTGGGTACTCATTAGAAGCGCCTCGGAGAGGCGCTTCTAATGAGTACCCACAACATCCGAGGCGCTTCTAATGACTACCCACAACATATGCTTTTGTGGAGAATTAAAAAAAAATACCTTTCTTATCTGGAGTAATGTTTATTGTGTCGGCAATTTCCAATAAACGTGATAATGAAAAGATATATATGACCTGCTGGCTAAAAGCACAATGTTAAACAATGATTTCAAGTGGAAGCTGACTGCATAAAAACCTGGAATTACACAGGTTTGTGGAAGAGTAGGAGCTAGTGGACTTTTCTGCCACAACTCTTTGGACCAGTCTATTTCTTATAGGAGAGAGTCTGGGTTGGTTTCTTTTATTACTATGTTTTATTGAATTTCCTGTATTTAATGCAAGCAGGGTGGACCCGGATAAAACGCCGCATTCTGTGGCGTCTTATCTGAGTCTACACTGTCTGCAAAAGTCCCTATAATGGGGTGCTAGGCATAAATGGGTTAAGGTTCCTACACGTGGTATTTTGTACAGTTTCAAAGACCTGCTTATTGAAATGTGACTACGACTATAACAATTTTTTTTTTTTTTTTTTTTTTTTTTTTGTGGAAAATTAATTAAGAAAACTGTTTATTAGACATCCCTTTTATCTAGAGTATTGTAGGCAATGCCATTTTCTCTTTATAATATGGAAAATGTGGAAAATTAAGACATTTATGCAATTTAACAGACGTTACAAAATAAATTAAAATCGGATTTAAGATTCGAAAAAATGCGCATAATAATGTATTACCGTGCATACCAATATTTTTATTTTATGTAAAGCCGCAACGTCAGAAAACGTAACTTCGGACATGTGCGCCCAGCGGAGATTCAGATCATTAGGAAAACACGCCTATTCAAATATAATGAAAATTTTACCACCAAAAAATGAAAATTTTCAGAGAAAAATGCTGATATTTTTCATATTTCTGCTCAAAACATGGATTGTGGGTACTCGTTAGAACCGCCTCGTCAAAACATAGATTGTTGGTACTCGTTAGAACCGCCTCGACGAGGCGGTTCTATCGAGTACCTATAAGCTATGTTTTTGAGCCGAAATAAGAAAAATAATATATACCCCTGTAAACCCCAGTTTTACTATATAAAAGTGGGGTTTAAGGGGGTCAAAATAATATAGGTATGTTTTCGTGATGTCAGCCAGCGCATTCGCACATTCTGATCAGAATTTTCTCTATGCGCATTTTGGATATATGAGAATGTAAAAGTTCTTAATGCAGCGATAGAAAGCTCTAATCAAGCTGCACGGATGCTCAGGTGACTTGAGTCTTTGTTGAGCGCACGTCAGAAGGTACGTTTTCTCACGTTACAGCACGTATGTTATGGGGGAACATTGGGGTTAGACTGGCTCCAGTCTCCAGTGGGTAAATATATTTTTCTTATACGCCACTCAAATCAAACCAATATCCCAGTAAGCATTCTATATAAATATATAAATCTATAGCGGGCCGTTATCGCCCGTCAGGGTAGCTGACGGGCCGATAACGGCCCGCTGTAGATTTTATAAAGAATGCTAGTTAGGATAATATCCTGACTATAAAGGCAGGTCACTAGACCAGCCTTTATAGTCACGATATTGTTTTGGTTTTATTTCAGTGGATTATAAGAAAACAATAGTCACAGGAGAGTGGAGCCAGTCTACATTGGGGTCTACATTTCAAAGACTTGTTCACTTAATGCGTTTCCAAGATCCGGAAAATAAAAGTATTGCTAATAGGTGATTTATGAGTTTCAAGTGAAATATAACTGTTAAATCCCTGATCGCTTTTCCGTTGTACTCTGATAAAATGAATCGTTTTATCTTGCTTTTCCAGACACAGTTTGTATTATATAATTGACTTGTTATTTAGATTAAACATTCCTGCTATATTTCGGAAAGAGAAAATCTCTGACAATCGGACAGACGATAGCTTGCATTTGGTATGGCAGTCATAATGAATCATAAAGGGGAATTGAAGCACTTTCAGGGGAGGTAACTTTTTCAAAAATTGATTTGTCTTCCCTTCGAAAAGGGGTCTACTGTAAAAGGAAAGACTTCGTTCCCCATTGGGAGCAAGTTCTTTCTTTTTAAAGGAGATCCCTTTTCATAAGGGGTTTCGTGTGAAGGAAAGCTAACATGAAAGCACAAAAATTGTTGTTGTTTTTTTTTTGTAAAAATGGTAGAACATTTCCAATTGAATCCAGTCCCATACTTGTGTAGACAATTGAAGGCTTAGATTCTGCTTGTTTGCATGATCCCATAGAACATCTGATTCAATGTATACTATTTGCTCTTTACAAAATCCAAATCTTTAACAGCTAGAGAAAACATTGGTCAAGCTGCGCGCACCCGCTGGCATGCCTCGGCCATTGTTGTTCATTGCGAAAACACGCCTATTCAATATAGAAAGTTTCACCTCCAAAAACTGAAAATTTTCAGAGAAAAACTCTGATATTTTTTTTATGTTTCTGCTCAAAACATAGATTATGGGTACTCGTTAGAACCGCCTCGGCGAGGCGATTCAAATGAGTGCCCACAATCTATGTTTTTGAGCAGAAATAAGAAAAATAATTTATACCCCTGTAAACCCTAGTTTTACTATATAAAAAAAGAGGTTTAAGGGGGTCAAAATTATATAGGCATGTTTTCGTGATGTCGCATACCGGTATTTTTTCATGGTGTAATTGTTTTCTATGCCCTCACGCTTTGTTACCCTCATCTATATGCCCCCCTCCCCTTCCGACAGGCACACACATCCACATTTACGAAATCATATTTTCCTCTACCAACTAAAATATGCCCTTAACATGACCGTACATGCACACGAAAAGAGACATATGGATTAGGATGAGCACTGCGGAATAACTGTATTTCAAAAGTTGATGAATATACAAACACTTTCTGTACATGCCTTTTTTTGTTTATGTCAGTCTGTTGTGATAAGACTATCATGTTTTCCTTTGAAGTACTGGGACATTAAACTAAATTCAGTACAACTGAAAAACACAGGAGGTGGAGCTGTCAAACAATAATAGGCAAACAGGTATACATTAACTTACCGATATAAATGGAAGTTATCCGGTGCGTTCAGAATTCTCCCATTGGCAACCGCAAAAGAAACCGACAGCTACCATCGGCACACATTGGCTACCAAGGCAATGAGTCTGGAACTCTGAACGCTAACAGATATGCTGTCTGCTTTTAACGATAATCATGCTGGGTAAAAATTTCAGCAAACGATAGTTTTAAATATATATATATATTTTATTTTTCCTGGAAAACAGGTTTTACATTTTGTGCAAACTGTCTCCAATGGAGACAATTTGCAGAAACTGTCAAATCCTGTCTTCGGGGAAAAAATTAGAAAATTCCATGAAGAGTGGTAAAAGTTAAATTGAAATAAATCCTGAATACGCATCGTTTCGCATTAAATAATAAAAATATAAATCCATTGCTGTCCACTGATTTTCTTATCGTACTTAAGGTTAAGTAAAAAATCATGGTCCAGTTGTTCAAAACGTATCGTTAAAACTTTGCTCATTTAATATGGCATATACGCAAATATTTTGGCTGAAGTAGCTTTTGCATTTGAAAAAGCTACCCACATTTTTACAACAAAAATACCTGTGAATTAGATATTGCACTTACTAGAACAGTTAACATTTTGACCACTAACGAGCACGTTAAGGTAACAACGCTTTGAACAAGTGGCCCTGTTATTTTTATGCTTTTAGAGGCTTATTTTAGAAATAACCATAACAAATTTATCATATCCTTCAGCCAAGGGAGATTTGTGAGGCTGTACCATACAGTAATTTGCATTTCATGCTTGTTTAATTTATTGAGGAAAAAATACAACATTTATATTCACTTCCTTATACCGCTTCACAACTTTATCACAAATTTTTAAATCTTAGCATGCTGAGTGAAAATTTCCGCCAACAACATTTTGAAATAGTTTTTTTTTTCTTATTTGCCGAAGAATATACGTTTGACAATTCATACAACTTGTCTCTTTAGGAGACAACTTGCATGAAATGCCAACGCCAATTTTCTGGAAAAAATATGAAAACTATCAATCGTCTGCCGAATTCGCTAAGGGTGGTAAAGGTTATAATGCATTAAACAGTCATAACTAGTATCCGGGTGTTTGAGTTCACATTATTCAAACAGACAGTGCAGGCCCAGAGGTTATAAAACTTTTTTCATGTTCAGCTCAGCTGAAGATGAAATTTGTTCTGCTAATAAATCTCAAATTTACTCACAAATGCAAATTCTCTCTTGCTGAAAATTGAGCATGAAAATTTCTCTGCTAATAAGTGGATCCAACCGGAACTGCGAAGCAGTTCCGCGTGCAGACGCACTACCATAGACTAAAGATGTGAACAGTGATGTGTATGACCAAAAATGTGATGGTCCAACAAACGCTTGGGTGGTTCGGTGCTTGTTCTGAAAAACAGTAAGCGTTCCGTGATTTGGCAGAGACTATTGACACGGCGGCCGTGCCGATAATAGCAACAAAACAGCCATTTAACGCCAAGTATTCCAACTGCAACGGGTTGAATCACAATGCTTATGACGTCAGCCTACGAAATTTGCGATCGCGGCCATTTTGAATTTAGTCTCCAATTCGAATTTTATTTCTATCCATTCTCCGTCTATATACAAGCTAAGCATGATTCGTTTTGTGTATAAGATACACTTTGATGTAGAGTTTTAGATAACACATAGACTTTACGCTCTTTTCACGTGATAATCTGGTAAAAAAAAAAAAAAAAAAAAAAAAAAAAAGCATAATAATGTTTTTGTTCGACCAGTTTGTAAATTGTTATTTTTATGTTGTTTTTTTTTTCTGCGATCATAATGTGTAGGCTCGCAAAAAAAAAAAAAAAAAAAAAAAAAAAAAAGAAAGAAACAAAGGCTAAAACGCACAAACGGTAAAAAAATCTTTAGGAAAAATCCTGAAGCAGTAAAATGGAGTTCAGGTAAGCGAACGATAGTGTATTGTCGTTGTATCTGTCACCGGCATACACTAGTTTTCGGTATTCGGAAAGCATGGCCCCCGCCCATCGGGGCCCGCGAAATAGATGGGCTGCCTAAAGCCTCCATGGCAGAGCTGCTAGTAACTAAGCAGGACCCGAATTCATGTGATCGAGTCGGGTAAAAGTCCCACAAAGGAGGAAATGTTTCTGAACTACTGACTTGGACGTTATATCGCAATTCATGCAGTGCATTCAGAAGTCAAGCGTGGTCTGAAATCAAATTCAGTTAGGTCTGGCCAATACACCTATGAAGCATGTGATGATAACTTGGACGCACGGATATAGGTAGCACCTGTTAAATTCATATTAGATATGAAATGCCAACTATTGTTGGCATTTTCATATTTATTAGCAGAGAAAAGTTCATGTTCAGCTGAGTTTAGCATGAAAAATGTTTTATAACCTCGGACCCAGAGCAAACAGTATCGACTCATCAGAAGTCAAGCGTGGTCTGAAATCAAATTCAGTTAGGTCTGGCCAATACACCTATGAAGCATGTGATGATAACTTGGACGCACGGATATAGGTAGCACCTGTTAAATTCATATTAGATATGAAAATGCCAACTATTGTTGGCATTTTCATATTTATTAGCAGAGAAAAGTTCATGTTCAGCTGAGTTTAGCATGAAAAATGTTTTATAACCTCGGACCCAGAGCAAACAGTATCGACTCAGATCGGATACCACAGAATGAGTCAAAATATTTTGCCACTCATCCAGTTTTAGACCCAACAGATAGTAAAATTAAATTGTTCAAAGCTTAGGGCAAACACGGTAAGGTGTTTAAGTGTCCGAATGCTAACTTTTATATAGTAACCGAGGCGGTTCCAACGAGTACCCACAATCTATGTTTTTGAGCGGAAAAATATGTATACCCCTGTAAACCCCAGTTTTACTATATGAAAGTATGGTTTAAGAGGGTCAAAATTATATAGGTATGTTTTCGTGGTGGAAAAAAAGAACTTGACATTCCTTATATGAATCGTCTAAATCAGTATTCTAAAAAAAGATACGAAGAAAAAAAAGCACAAACGGAATATGCTAACATTTCAATTAAGCGTACAAAGGGTTTAAAGCATACATAAGCATACATATGATTCCAAAGGTTTGGTCATTTAAACAGCAATGGTCATTTTTATAGATCAATACTTCAGATAACATATTCCCAGTAAACACACAACGGCCTAACAACGTCGTTACAACGTTGCTGCAACGTCATGACGTTGCAGCGACGTTGTAATGACGTTGTGTGTTTGCTGGGTTGATACTGTTTTACTTCTACACGATACCAAAATAGGAAAACCATTTACCTCATTTGTTATATATATATATATATATATAAGTTGAGAAAAGGAGCATAACATCTAACAAAAAATCTTTTTGGTAGCACTGGATCCAGAAAGGATGCTGAAATGATAAGGCGTTAAACTATATGTTGAGAGTTAATCATTAATAGTGCAAATAATTTGTTACCTAGGTAAACAAACTGTTATTGATTAACTCTCAACATATATATATATATATATATATATATAAACCTTACAAAAAAAATGAATTTTGGTGTCTGATCTAAGAATGTCGCATTTAATGCCTTTTGTTGTCTGACCAGTGATAAAATATTTCCCCTGACGTAGAATGCTGAAATAGTTCTTTTTAAAAATATTGCTTTATTGTTTTCAGAATTGTGTCTGAATGTGATCTGTGACATAAAGTTGATTTAATATTGAAATATGAGGTATTTTCTCATAAAGGAGCATAAAATAAAATAAAAGAAAACATTGGTACTCAGCACACTATGGGTACATTCAGCAGACGGCAATGTTGATATTTTATTTCTCCCAGAAATAGGACTTGACATTCCATGCAAATTGTCTCTTTGAGAGACGATATGCATGAAATGTCAAAGTCTATTTTCTAGGAAAAATAAGAAAATGCTATCAATTGGTCGTCTGCTGTAATTTCTTCCCAGCGCGCTAAACCGTACCTTCTGTGTGAATGTCGGTGAAGGTCAAAAGGAAGAACAGTGGTTGTTTTTTTTTGTTTATTGAAATCTGACACGCTATTGTATGTGACATAATATTTCGAAAATCTCAGTCATTCATAATAAGCAGAAATACTATTTTTAGAATAGGTACTAACTGGCTTGCCTAATCAGTTTAAGGTGAATGGATATAATTGGTAGATTATCCGCCATTTTCAGTCGACAAGGGTGACAATTTTGTGACTTCCTGTTTGCTTTCCTGTTCACCAGTCTCCATCTGAAAACGGGTCTGCTCTGATCACACGGTAGACTGGCTTCAGTCTCTAGTGACAAAATATTTTTTTTCTTATAATCTGTTTAATAATCCACTAAAATAAAACTAAAGTGATATCATGACTATAAAGGCTGGTCACTAGTGATAAAAATGGTCACTAGAAATAAAATATCATCATTGCCGTCTGCTGAATGTACCCATAGTGTGCTGAGTACCAATGTTTTCTTTTATTTTATTTTATGCTCCTTTATGAGAAAATACCTCATATTTCAATATCAAATCAACTTTATGTCACAGATCACATTCAGACACACACACAAAAAAAGAAAGAAATTGCCTATTTAGATGACACCCATAGTTTCCACAAAATTCGTCACTTACAGAAGTCCCTAAGGAAATTGATAATTTTTCAGGGGAGCCGTGAAAAAATTATCCTGAAAAATTATCAATTTCCTTAGGGACTTCTGTAAGTGACGATTTTTTTTAAAACTATGGGTGTCATCTAAATAGGCAATTTCTTTCTTTTTTTTTTTTTTTTGCATGTGTTAGCATGCTTTTCCCAGTTTTTTACACCCTGTGTTGCTTGTTTTCGCGTGGCACATTATGACGTATATGTATGACTTGTATATGTTAACCATATTTCTGCGCATACCGCGAAAGGGCTGTATGTGAAATAATTCAGATGTTCAAACGGTACTTTAGTTTGTATCAACCCTTATAGACTGGCTCCAGTCGTTTTTGTTTTATATCTATTTGTCTCTTTCTCTACATTATTTTTTTTATCATGATCCTCTTTAATCCAACTTCAAGTTACCTATGGCTGAACAAAAACTTGGTATTTCATGTGAATCGTCTGCTAGGTAGACGATTCACTTTAAATGACAATCCTTTTTTTCTGAAAGATAAAAGAGAACAATGTTTCAAATTGTCGTCTGCTGCAGTTGTTGTCAGTGCTTTAAGGCAATCTGAGTTTCATAAATCATGCTAAATTGCTTTGTAATGGTAATTGTCAATAAAATGAATTTACAATTATAACAGTCAGAATTAACATAATTTATTTTAACTTTACAAACAAAGCATAAATAACAAATGTATTTCTGTATCAGTAGAAATAAAAAAAAATGTATGTATGTTAGTGCATATGCGTTATTTAAATCGTCCACGAATTTCAGCAAATATATTGCTGGGCCTATTTTCACTGTCATTCCTTAAGTTAACTTTAAGGACTGAGATTTGCAAAGCAAATTATGCATTTTGACATGAAAATTGATTTTCGACAATGAAACAAATAAAGTAAGGAATCATCTACTTGACTAACACAAAAATATTCACTTTAATTGACTTTAAATATATCATTTTATATGTCCAAATTTTGGACCTAAATTTAAGGTATGCTTTTAATTCTGGGGGATCATTTTGAAACTGGGCCCTGATCTGTCAAGTACACAAAAGGAGCGGACGCCCACAAACTATTTCAGTTCTATAGAACAAAACGGATACTTTTGCAAACCGTGTAGTTCCAGATGATGCCTCTCGTAAGGATCTGCACTGTTTGCCAGTCTGTTCTTTTTAACCGACACACCTATTTGTAACTTTGAAAGTGTCAAAATCAAAGATGGAAAATTCCACTTCAGAAACTCAGGGGTGAACGGGCGGTTTGTTGAGTTTGTTCAGTACCTGGAATTGAAATTAAATTTGCAGAACCTTTATGATAATGTGGCAGACTTAAACAATTCTATTTGAATTGTTGTTCCGGACCCGTGGAGGCAGGCTTTTAACTTTCCAGTTTTCAAAACCCTGCTAAAAGTCCTGTACTGTGGGGACAAATTTACGGTAAAATCCCTGCTAAAAGCCCCTCCACCCCGCGGCCGGTTTTTGTTTCCTGGTACAGTCTGCTCCCTTTTGCAAAAATCAATCGGTATTTTTTTTAATTTTTTTATTTATTTATTTTTTTTTTATCATGGTAAAATGTCTGGTTTACTCGAGAGGTAAAGTATCATTGACAGTATGAGCCAGAGTTTTAGAAAAATCAAGTTTGAGGTTGATGTGGCTCTTATGTATGTAAAGCATTTTAGCGGGAAAATAATACCCGGCTCATCTCTGGCACTGCCAGGACTCATCGGAGATAAATCACGACATTAAGTCCCGCTATGTTCCCGTTATCCTTGGCCCCATAGGGACCGGAGTTTAAACTAAATGATTGGTGCATAATGGCCTGTGCACTTTACCTGTCAATTATTTACAGAAGCCTATATGTGATAATATGTTTGTGTAAGGATATTGTGTGGTGTCTGTTTGTAACTTGTGACTTCCGTGTTTTGTTTTTAAAAGTAACGGTCAATGCACTGACAACCTGTGATCAGTGGCTTTACCGTAAAAGCTACAGGTATTTCTTATAGTGCAGCAGCATATAAAAAGCTGAAAAATAACAAACACGTTTTCCGGTTTCCTCTCACTTTCTTTTATTTCTTTTACCAAGGCAAAAACGCCCCTGTTAACAGACAAGCACAGGTCAAAAAAAAAGCGAAAACTCAAAACATAAAATCCATGAAAACAGGCGCGGTCTTGCCTTAGCGTGCACAGATCGTATATGTTCTAAGTAAGCTTGGTAAGATCTTTTCAGTTGTACTGAATACTGGATTCTGCACTGTTGAACCGTATTTCTCACGGAACGGATTCCTCACGCCGGTGTGATAAATTCGACCGAATTTTTCACATTCGGACAAAGGTGAAGAATACGTTTTGCGGATTTAGAGTTTTTAACCCAAACGAGTTTGTCACACATTAGAATTTCTATTGCTTGCACACCAGTAAACACATTCTTAATGAATGGGAACATTTTCGGTGAAATATAGGTGTGAGAAATTCGGTCGGATTTTTCACATGTCATGTATTTGGTCAAATATGTCACAACTATGAATAATTCGGTCGAATTATTTTTACAGCAGGGAAGTTTTCGATCGAATTTATCACGTGCCAGATATATTTGGTCGGATGTGTTACATGTGACACACTTTAGTGAATTATAGGTGTGAGAAACTGGAACGTATTTTTCATATGTGATGTTTTCGGTCAAATGTGTCACAACTGTGTGGCGAATTAAGTCTATTTTTCCATAGTTTCACAGCTGTAACGTATTGGATCGAATTCCTCACAAGTGACATATACGGTCGAATTTCTTACATGTGACACATTTTGGTAAAATATAGGTGTGAGAAATTCGGTCGGATTTTTCACATGTGATGTATTCTGCTGAATATGTGATGACTTTGACGAATTTGGTCAAATTGTTCACATCTGTGAAGTATTCGATCATATTCCTCATGTTTGACATATTCAGTCGAAACTTTACATTTGATATTTTCGGCAAATGTAGGTGTGAGAAATTCGGTCGGATTTTTTACATGTGATGTTTTCTGTCCAGTATGTCATAACTTGTATGAATTCGATCGATTTTTCCACATCTGTGCAGTATATCATTGAATTTCTCACGTTTGATATAATCGGTCAAACATCTTACTGGTGGCCTTATCGGCGAATATATGTGTGAGAAATTCGGTCGGACTTTTCACATGTGATGAATTCTGTCGAATATGTCATAACAGTGACGAATAAGGTCTAATTGTTCACGAAGTATTCGATCGAATTCCTCACGTTTGATATATTTAGTGGGATATTTTACATGTGATATTTTCGGCGAATATAGGTGTGAGAAATTCGGTCGAATTTTTCACATGTGATGTATTCTGTCGTATATATCATGACTGTGACGAATTCGGTGGAAATTTTTCACAGCTGTGAAAAATTCGATGGAATTACTCACGTGTGCTATATTTGGTCAGATGTCAAACGACACACTTTCGGTGAATGAAGGTGTGAGAAATTCGGTCGCATTTTTCACATGTGGCGTTTTCTGTCCAATAAGTCACAACTTATACGAGTTAGGTCGATTTTTCCACAGCCGTGTAGTATATCATTGAATTTCTCACATTTGACATAACTTTGTCGAATTTGGTCAAACTGTTCACATCTGTGAAGTATTCGATCGAATTCCTCATGTTTGACCTATTAAGTCGGATATTTTACACTTGATATTTTCGGCAAATATAAGTGTGAGAAATTCGGTTGGATTTTTCACATGTGATGTATTCTGTCCAATATGTCACATCTTGTATGACTTCAATCGAATTTTGCCACATATATGCAGTATATCATTGAATTTCTCACGTTTGGTATAATCGGTCGAGTAGATTACACGTGGCATTATCGGCGAATATAGGTGTGAGAAATTCGGTCGGATTTTTCACATGTGATGAATTCTGTCGAATATGTCATAACTGTGACAAATTAGGTCTAATTGTTCACATCTGTGACGTATTCGATCGAATTACTCACGTTTGATATATTCAGTGGGATATTTTACATGTGATATTTTCGGCGAATATAGGTGTGAGAAATTCGGTCGGATTTTTCACATGTGAAGTATTTTGTCGAATATATCATGACGTTCGAAACGCCTCTATAGCCGCCTCGCTGAGGCGCTTTGAACGAGTACACACAATTTTTATAGCAGAAATAAGGAAATAATGAATAGCCCTGCAACCCTCACTTTTTCCTATATAAAGTGGGGTTTGCCGGGGTATTCATTGCATAGGCTTGTTTCCTTAATGTATAATTCAGATCATTTGTGGCTTTTCACAATCACGATTATCAATTACCAAAATTAATCCATTGTTACAAACAATTCGCATTGATATCTTAAAGGAATAAAGTCGGGCTGATTTATATCAATAATTTACATTTCAAGTTTAAGATAACAATATAAAGACTGATTTTTAGATATCGATTTTTCGAAATAAAATATTCACAAATTGGGTATCAATATATGTAATTATTAATATCCATAATTAATTATAGATATCAATAAAACTCTTTACAGATATCCATAATTTATAGATATCTTTATAATTAGAATATTTGATATCAGTACCAACAATCTTATATCTATAATAAGATTTGTCGAAATCTGTATAGAATAAGGGATGATTGATATTATTGAACAAATCCATAGGTATCAAGAAACAGATATGACATTTTATTTATTTCATTTTATGATATCCAACAATATTCGAAGTTAAAAATAATAATACAATAAATAATAAATTTATCACTCGATTAAAAGATATGCATGATAAGAAAAATATATTACCTCGAAACTGTATTAAATGGTTAATCGTATATTTTATATCATAAGCTGTGACAAATACGTTTGTGAGAAATCCGTGCATGAAAAAAAGTCACTTTTTGGAGTTTTTTTTTGAAAAGTGACAAATACGTTTGCGTGCTATATATAAAACTGATACCGAACAAGTTTGTCACAGATAGGTGAGGAATACATTCGGCAGTTGTGAAAAATTTGGTCGAATTCTTCACGCCGCGTGACAAATCCGACCGAATTTTTCACACGTGTGAGGAATCCGTTCCGTGAGAAATACGGTTCAACGCTGCACAATCCGGACCAAGACGATCGGTGTTTTCATTTCTTTGGTGTATTTCTGGTTTCCAAACGTACCCTCTGACATGTGCGCCCAACGAAGACTCAAATCATCCTGTGTGTATCCACGCAGTCCGAGCAGAGTCTACTTTGACCGCGTGAAAAACTTTTCATCCATTACGAAAAACATGCCTATATAATGTTGACCCCCTTAAACCCCACTCTTATATAGTAAAACTGGGGTTTACAGGGGTAAACATTATTTTCTTTTTTCGGTTCAAAAACATAGATTGTGGGTAATCGTTAGAACCGCCTCGTCGAGGCGGTTCTAACGAGTACTCACAATCTGTGTTCTGAGCAGAAAATATGAAAAAAATATCAGAATTTTATCAGAAAGTTTTCATTTTTTGGGTGATAAAATTTTCAGTATATTTGAATAGGCTTGTTTTCGTAATGCTTGGCTATCCAAATTGCGCCGGGTGAAGATGCTGATCAGACAGCGTGAATATGCAGGCTGATCTGAATCTTTTCTGGGCATACATATCCGATGGTACCTTTTCTGATGTTGCGGCTCAAATTAATGCACATATATGTATCTTAGCTATTATATCCAAAACATCACGAAAACATACCTATATAATTTTGACCCCCTTAAACCCCACTTTTATACAGTAAAACTGGGGTTTACAGGGGTATACATTATTTATTCTTATTTATGCTCAATACACAGATTGTGGGTACTCGTTAGAACCGCCTCGCCTCTGCTCAAAACATAGATTGCGGGTACTCGTTAGAACCGCCTCGGCGAGGCGGTTCTCACCTGTGCCCACAATCTATGTTTTGAGCAGAAATATGAAAAAAAATATCAGAAAACGTCCAGTTTTTGGTGCTGAAATTTTCAATATATCTGAAAAGGCGTGTTTTCGTAATGACCACAGCGACAACCAGATAGATGTATTATGTGGCGTTCAATACAACTTTAACTTCAATGATGTATTTCCCATAAATGAAAGATTTCTATCATTGAGGGCATTATTTCATTTTAGGTTGGAATGGAACAGGCATTTATAAACTTGGGCCGCAACATAAGACGTAAGTAAGCTATGACTTGACCCCAACGAAAACATATCAGCTTACGCACCTGCGCAGTCTCATCAGAGTTTTCGCCGGACGCTGTGGCGATATACAATGATCTATGGTTTCTTCGTGCGGACACTTGAGATACTTATCAGACTGCGCGGATGTGCCGGCTGACCTGAGTTTTCGCTGCTCGCACATGTCATAAGGTTATTTCACACATATTTGGGCCTTGAAACATTGACAATTCAATGTTCGTTCTAAAAAATAATCCTGTAATACAACTATTAATTATTTATGACAGACTAAAATAGCATGAAGATTTGACATAGTAATAAAAATGCAAATAACTTATTTGCTATTTAATTGCAATATACCAATCTATTAATCATTGTTCTGTTTTTACGTTTTTTATTGAAACATTACCATTTCATGTTCAAGCGTGCCTTGCCTCGAACCTGACATATGTTTTGCAATACATGAAATCCTTAGTGGTAAGGTATTCAGACCATATAATTTTTATGCGTAAAATGTAAACTAAATGTTAAAAACACTATTTTCAGGTTAATTATCCTAGTTTTGAGATTAATCATCCTAGTTATTTAACTGTCCATTTGGTTTACATCACGAAAACATGCCTATATTATTTTGACCTCTTAAACCCCACTTTTATATAGTAAAACTGGGGTTTACAGGGGTATACATTATTTTTCTTATTTCTGCTCAAAAACATAGATTGTGGGTACTCGTTAGAACCGCCTCGGCGAGGCGGTTCTAACAAGTACCCACAATCTATGTTTTGAGCAGAAATATGAAAAATATCAGGGTATTTTAACTGAAAATTTTCAGTTTTTTTGGCGGTGAAATGTTTCGATATATTTGAATAGGCATGTTTTCGTAATGACCACATGCTTTATGATTAGACTGGCTCCATTCTCCAGTGACTAAATATTTGTTTCTTATAATCCTGTTTGATAATCCACTAAAATAAGACCAAAATAACCAAGAATATAGAGACTGGTCTCTAGTGACCAGTAGTAATTTTGGTTGTAATTTAGTGGATTATCAGACAGGATTATAAGAAAACAATGTTTAGTCACTGGAGACTGGAACCAGTGTAGCTTTATGATCTGCAGTTTTGAACCCACACATATAGAAATGAAGAAGTATGATTGGACTAAATGAAGGTTTTTCAAAATAGCATCATATTTTTCCCGGGATACTTTTTACTCTTACCACTCTCTGGGAGAATTCAGCAGAAAACTGTAAGCGAAGTCATCGGATTTTCTTTTCTTATGATAAAGGTGCTTCCTTTTTTAACACATACGTGCATGTTAAAGACATTTTTAAATCTTAAAGGGCAATGGATACACTTTTAGGGGAGGGACTCTGTCAAAATTGTTTGACTTCCTTCTGGAAAGAGATCAATCAACTTTTAACTCTTTCGGTGCCAAATTTCAGACGGCATTTGTCGTCTGTTTTTTTTTTGTTTTTGTTTTTTTGTATTTTAACAAACCATCGCTTGGAAAGACGTTTATATGTAAAGTTGAAAGACTAAATGTCAAAAACAGCGTAGATCCAGATGAGACGGCTCATTTTTTCATTGAGCAGTCTCATCTGGATCTATGCTGTTTACAAAAGCCTATTATTATTGCCTGTGGCAGTGAAAGAGTTAAAAGAAATAACTTACTCCTTTTCCCTTTAGAGTAGACTTTTTTGTAAAAAAACAAAGGGCAAAATAGTAAGTAAAAAAATTGTTCTCCATTACAAATATGGTGTATTCAGCCCCCCCCCTTAATGCCATCAAGACAGTCGAGGTGTGTGTGTGTGTGTGTGTGTGTGTGTGTGTGTGTGTGTGTGTGTGTGTGTGTGTGTGTGTGTGTGTGTGTGTGTGTGTGTGTTTGTTTGTTCGTGTTTCATTAGTACGCTAACTAACGAATGAAGAGCTGAATTTCGATCTCGCAGCCATATTACGAATACAGATTCGCGGCTGAATGTTGAGCTGACATTCTGCGGCGTCTGATCTGGGTCTACACTGCTTGCAAATGTCCCATTTATGGGACGCTAGGCATAATAGGTTAATTGGGTGCGCGCTATAATCAACATGTCCTATCTGAAACCCACAGTTTTCTTGCTTCGCGGGTCTTAGCACTGAGTTGAGGTGGCTCGGTGGGGCGCCCACCCGGAAAGGCTGGGGCGTATCAGTTGATACATGTGTGTGCTCGGTGTGGGATGTTTAGCGACACCAGCTCTTAACCAAAGTACAGAAATGTGCGTGCGTCTTATACAGTGAACCCTCGTTACAACGATAGCATTTGTTGCCAAAGATGTTGCCATTAAAATGAATTTGCTGTTGTAAAGAATCCTTAATGGACAGAATGATATGTAAGAAAGACCTTATTCTATTCTTATTTCCTCACAGAACATGTGATTTGGATATTTGTTAGAATCGCCTCAATGAGGCGATTCTAAAAAAATATCCAAAACATATGTTACTTGAAGTTTTAATGCAATATTCTTGCATAATTTCTCATTAACTGTCACCTCTTCAGCGAAGATTTCTTTACAATGAAATCGTCATTATAACGAATTTTGTCGTTTTATCGAGTGTCGGTATAAAGAGGGTTGATTGTACACTGAATTTGGTACAGTATTATATAAATGTTTTTAGTTTACGGCAGTAGTATTTGATTGTTGACAATCAAAAATGACCTTATAGCTGACACTTATATCTCCTTAATCCTTAAAGCGCTAATCACAACTCTAGCAGACGACATGTTTTGTTGTTTTTTTTTTTTTTTGTTTTTTTTTTCAAACACATAAGATTTACATTTCATGTGAATTGTCTGTCGAGCATATGAAATGCCATCTCTTAATTTCCATGAAAAATATTTATGGGCAGATTCAGCAGACGACAAATTGATTTTTTTTATTTTTTTCCCCTGAAAATAGGCTTTGACATTTCATGCATATTGTCTCCTTATTTGTATGAAATTCCAAAGCCTATTTTAGATGGCAACTTGCATGAAATGTCAAAGCCTGTTTTTTAAGGAAAATAAGAAAAAACATTTCAAAATGTCGTCTGCTGAAATCTATATGTGTTACGGGTTAATAGATATGAAAAAATGCTCAGTCATGATTTCACGATTTTGTAATCGTTGTTACTAAGAGTCACGACATAGATAATTACAATGGGCTATATACTATAAGAAAACGACCCTGGTGCTATATGTGGGTAGTCCGGATCAGTCGGCGCATTCGAGCAGGACCTTTCCCGTGACAATTTCATAGAAATTGTTATATCTCCCTCCTGGAAAATGGCCTAATTTAAAAGGAAACAAGTAAATTCTTTCCTTATAAAGCAGGGCACTTTTCAAAAGGGGTGTTATGTGCAGGGACTGGAAGCAAGCAGGAAGGCACAAAGTTATCTCCCTTGTACAAAATGTCAGAAACTCTTCTAAATGGCTACAGTCTCCTTAAAGTAAATTAACCCTTGTCATGCTGAATATATTAAGATACCACGCCCACACCTAATTTGCAGCAAATCAGATTACTTCGTCCAGATTGTTCAAAATAAATTCACATATTTAATGGCAAACAGTGCAGATCCAGATCAGTTGGCTTCTGAAGAAGCCAACTGATCTGGATTTTCACTGTTTGCAAAGACAGAACATATCCGGGCTCAGCAGGACTATAGGCTTGAAATTTAGAATGCAGTAATAAACATTTAACCCATTTATGCTAGCGTCCCAAGAGTCATTGGCAAATAATGCAGACCCAGATCTGATCAGGGTCTACACAGTTTGCATTAACTACAAAACATAGTAATAAAACTAACCAGATACACTGCTTTTGGAAATAGACCGGTCCATAGAGTTGTGGTAGAAGAGTCCTCTCGACATAAAAGGATTTTAATAGGAACTTTAATGTTCCCTATCATTTTGTTGAATCGCACGTTAATCTAGGTGATGTAGTTCTTCTGGGCAATGAATACACTGGGTCATTTTTCACAAAAGGGAGTTTTTGTGACTTCCCGTTTGCATTTAGATGTATACCACAGTACTTCATAATAGTACAGTATTTTATTTTTATTTATTTTCTTTGGGATAACTGAGTTTGTACTTATTATAGTGTAGTATTTTATTTATTTATTTATTTATTTGTATTTAGTTAGTTAGTTAGTTAGGTGGGTAGGTAGGTAGTTAGTTAGTTGGTTATATTATATTCCTTTGCAGCAAAAAATGAGACTATTTTTAAAGTTAATTTCAGTGTCTACATCACAAAACCCAGAAATGTCTTTTTTTTTAATTTCTCTGATGATAAGCTGTAATTGTAGTAATGCTGCTCTGTACGAACAAAATTATTTTATTTATTTATTTTTTGTCGTCTGTTCAGGTTAAAACGTGATTTTATCCTCGCCTAAACGCAGACAACACCCGCTGTTACCTCGTAGTGACATGTGTTTCTCCTTGGTGCACTCAACATTACGCGACTGAGCAAGGCTGCGTTCAGAAGTGAACGTTTTGCCCTGGATCTCTGTACATAATGACGAGCGTCAACAGGAGCAGGGGTCCAGGGCAAAAACATTCGCGAGTAACGCAGACCTGGTGATCCATCGTCCTTCAAAAACGGGTGACTTCGACGGATACTTTCTTATCGATCGTTGCGGATTCCGTGATGATATGGGACATTACAGTTTTACTCCATCAGGAAAACACACCTATATAGTTTTGACCCCCTTAAACCCCACTTTCATATGGTAAAACTGGGGTTTACAGGGGTATACATTAATTTTCTTATTTCTGCTCAAAAACATGGATTGTGGGTACTCGTTAGAACCGCCTCGCCGAGGCGGTTCTATTAAGTACCCACAATCTATGTTTTGAGCAGAAATATGAAAAATATCAGAGTTTTTTTTTTATCTGAGAATTTTCAGTTTTTCGAGATGAAATTTTCTACATATTAGTATAGGCGTGTTTTCGTAATGGACGAGCTCGACCTTTTTTTGCTAGATAAGATGATGCCAAGTGTGGCGATTTGGCAGGCAACATCATCATTCGCTTATGCTGTATTCTTCTTTGAGATTAGAATTTTTGTCCGTATGCTTGGAGGTAGACTGGCTCCAGTCATTTTTGTTTTATATCTATTTTTCTCTTTCTCTACATTATTTTTTATCATGATCCTCTTTAATCCAACTTCAAGTTACCTGTGGCTGAACAAGGGACTGAAGTAAACAAAAATTCTACAAGCTATACAAGTGTTGTGTCCCCTCAAAAAAAAAAAAAAAAAGAAGAAAAAGAAAGAAAAGAAAAATAAAGAAAGGGTCTGGGGCCAGACTAGCTTGGAGGTGGAGAGAGAAGTTTTCGCTTTTTATTTCGATTTGTTTATAATGTGACAAACTTGACATCGGACGAGAAGGCATTTTCTGGACAAGAACAACAACTTTACTTATAATGCAATTTTAACCCGTTAAACCTAGAGTCCAATAAATGGGACATAGTCAAACAGTGCAGGCCAAGATAAGAAGCCGCATGATGCGGCTTCTGGTCAAGGTCTTCACTGTTTGTTCAAACTATACACCAATTTGGTCGATTTGAAAAAAAAAATCAAATAAACCAAGCAACCCTAAAATGGCCAATGATCTCATCCAATTACTTGAGATGGACGATTCCGTTGGCAAAGTAAAATCGGACCAAGAGAAATATAAACTCTATTCCCAGAAAATACATAAAATAAATAGTAAATAGTCTTCAATGCTTACAAGTAGTGCAAATATAAAAGTATTGCTCACGACAAAAAAATCTTTTGACCATCAAGCAAGAGAAGGACCGTACATTTGACCAAAAGCGACACTAACCCGGTTTAAACCTTGATATCTTGTGACGGAGGGGTGTTGACAGATAGATTAGAACGGAATCTGGGGCTTATTGGTTACATACACTGAAATTAAATCCAAAATAATCTGATTTTCGCTGCTAAATGTATTTTATTGCAGGTCAAAATCTGTTCCGATTTTCTCGTCGATTCGACTCCAGCAGCTGGTCGAGCACCACCCAAGTTTGAGGAAAGATCAGAGAATATGGCCAATTTTCCAGAGACACTGAATAATTTCTTCTCATTCTGCTCTAGGTGATATGAAATTTCAGAGCTAACAAACATTCTTCGAAATTTCAACTGCCTTGTCCAGCTAACTCACTATCTTTGACGCAAAGGATTCAACTTTGATCTACTGACCCAAAGACGTATAAAATTGTATTATTTACGTCCTTGATTGACCTGAAAAAAAAACAACAACTGAATACGTTGCACCCCGACAAAAAAGGACTGCCCTGTTTTTTCTTTGTTTGTTTGTTTTTTGTTGTTGTTTTTTTTGTTTGTTTGTTTTTTTGTGTGTTTTATTTATTTTATTTTTATTTTTTGTGTGTGTGTGTGTGTGTGTGTGTGTGTGTTTTGTTTTTCTTTTTTATTTTGTTTTGGTCTGCAATGGCAGACACAGGTACCGTATTTATCTAAATTTTCTGGCAGACGTGCATGAGAAAACGGTTTAAATCCAGATGAAACTATTCGTAAAGGACCACTATTTACCAAGATTCAGTCACATTTTAAACACCATTATATACATCATACATGTATCAGGTATAGTACATGGGTTTACTTATCTTGGGACAACTATCGTCCACTCTCGTTATCTCGAAGTCCAATCGACTCTTTGAAATACTTCAAGATATCCGAATCTGATTTGCAGAATTGAGGGAAAAATAAATCGAACAACCACATTTCACAAATGAATATGTAATTTGACTCATATTGCAAATATTGTGGAAAAGAGGAGAAATTGCTCCTAAGGAGCAATTTCTTCTCTTTTCCACAATAATTTGTTACCGGTTCTTAGATTATCATGTTTAAACAGGGACCAGATTTTCACTAAGCGGTTATTCGAGATAAGTGAAGTCGAGATAACGAGAGTTGGCTGTATTGTTGGGAGTAAGGGTTCCGAATATATATGTTAAGGGTAGGGGGAACATTTTCAATGCAGGTAATTGTAAAAATAGTTTTGCCTTTGCACACAGTGATGGTGAAGTTATTCTTAGTTCATGTGGTATACCTTCCTACAATGCCCATATTTAGGCTGTTCTCTTGAAATTCTCTTTTTAACCCTTGCCCTGCTGAATAAATTAAGAATCCACGCCCAGTTCTGATTTTCAACCATTCAGATTACTTGATCCAGATTGTTGATATAAATTCACATACTTAATGACAAACACTGCATATCCAGATCAGTTGGCTTCTTCAGAAGCCTACTGATCTGGATCTAAGCTGTTTGTAAAGGCAGGACATATCCGAGGGTTAAGTATCTACAGCAGATACCGGTTTGTCACGTGAGTGCCATCGCGTGGATGTCACGTGATCAGACAATTTCTCTAATCTGAAAACTCACAAGCTGCGAAAAATAAAAACAATAATCTTTCTGCGAAATAGTTATTTCCTGAAAACAATCACACACAATTTTCAAATCTTACTCTGAAAGAACAGCATCTTTTGTTCAAAAGGAACACGTTTTTAGTGATTTTCTGTTTGCTTTCTTGCTCACAAAGTCCCTTCGGAAAAGGGATCTACTCAAAAGGAAAGAATTGGCACCTTTTGTGACATTTTAACTACACCCGATACAATTTGATGCCTATGGCCCCGAGCCATAGGCCCATCACATAGCAATGAAATGTCACAGCGTGAGAAACATACAATTCCCAGTAAGCATTCTTTATAATCTATAGCGGGCAGTTATCGGCCCGTCAGGGCAGCTGACGGGCCGATAACGACCCGCTATAGATTTATAAAGAATGCTAGCGGGGGTATACCCATGCAGGGGCTTGAACCCGGGACCCTCGAATTACCGTTCCGATGCTCTACCAACCGAACTAGCCAGCCGATACTGTTGCATGCCAGTATTGCAATATCATTAAGCTATAAAAACTAAAATGGTAAATTGTGTATATCCTGATGAGATGGCTCCTCACGAGCCGTCTCATCTGGATCTACACTGTTTGCAAAGTTTCTGTTCTGATCTGAAGCGCTGTAAAGATTAATAATCAATGCCACAAACTAATATTGTGGTAAATTAGTGTTTCCCAGCCAGACGTACACATGCTGCGAGATAATGATTTCTGTCAATTAGCTTTTCGCATGTTTATTTTTGAAATTGATTTTCTTGTTGACCCTTTAAGCGCAAAGTAAAATTTATAGCAGACAACATTCTATTTTTATTTATTTATTTTTTTTTTCACTTTTCAAAGAAAATATATCTTGGCATTTTATGTAAAATCGTCTGCCGATTCACAGTGAAATGCCAAGATTCACTTTCTTTGAAAAATAAAATCAAAGAAAATAGGTCATGACATTTTGATATGAATCGTCTGCCAAGCAGATGTCATCCCTTATTTTCTTTGAAAAATGCTAAAAAAATCAATATGTCGTCTGCTGCAGAACTTTGTGATTGGCGCTTTAAATGTTATGTACCTCGGCGTTAAACTAAAAGAATGGATTTCAGGTATTAATTTTTACCATGTACACATTACAAAAACAAGCCTATTCAAATATATTGGAAAATTTACCAGCAAAATATGAAAAATTTCAGATAAAAAAATTCTAATATTTGTCTTATGTCTGCTCAAAAACATAGATTGTGGGTACTCGTTAGAACCGCCTCGGCGTGTCTGCTCAAAAACATAGATTGTGGTACTCGTTAGAACCGCCTCGCCGAGGCGGTTCTAACGAGTACCCACAATCTATGTTTTTGAGCAGAAACCCCACCGAGGCGGTTCTAACGAGTACCCACAATCTATGTTTTTGAGCAGAAATATGAAAAATAATGTATACCCCTGTAAACCCCAGTTTTATTATATAAAAGTGGGGTTTTAAGGGGGTCAACATTATATAGGCATGTTTTCGTGATAAAAAGGGAAGACTTTATGATCAACACCGATTCTGTTCAGCGTAACAAATCTTACGAGATACAAATACTGTGGAAGCTAACAAGGAAGCCCACCATTTGAACAGTCTAATCTGTATCTAGGACAACTTGATACATTTTTTCCTGCAATTTTTAAATGTGAGTGTTAAAACCCATCACGAAAAAATATCTATATCAATTTTGACCCCCTTAAACCCCACTTTCATATAGTAAAACTGGGGTTTAACAGGGTATACATTATTTTTCTTATTTCTGCTCAAACGCATAGATTGTGGGTACTCGTTAGAACCGCCTCGGCGAGGCGGTTCTAACGGTACCTACAATCTATGTTTTGAGCAGAAATGTGACAAATATCAGATTTTTTTTATCTGAAAATTTTCATTTTTTGTTGGTAAAATTTGCAGTATATTTGAATAGGCAGGTTTTCGTAAGTCTTTGTGACTTCCTGTTTTACTTCATATACATCGATCCTTTCAGAAAAGGGGTCATCTCTAAAAGAAAAGAGTTTGCTCCCAAAGGCAGTAAATTCTTACCTTTTACAGTAGAAGAGAGCAAATTTCTTTCCTTTAAGAGTAGAACCCTTTCAGAAACCTTTTTTTAAGTATCTACATCCGATACCGGTTTGTCACGTGAGTGCCACGCATGGAAAACAGTTACTTCCCCTGACAGTGCGTGCTTGACGTGTGCAGGCAGTGAATTTCTTGAGCAGACCACGCGATTTCAAGGCTAATGCGGGCATTTGCCTTTCGCATGGATGGATGGATCGATGAATGGCTATATGAAAAGCGAAGCCCCAGATCAACGTAGATGGACGGGCGGATGGACGGACAAACGGGCAAATAGATAGATAGATAGATAGATAGATAGCAGGCAGGCAGGCAGACAGACAGATAGATAGATAGATACTGATAGAAAGATAGATAGATAGATAGATAGATAGATAGATAGATAGATAGATAGATAGATAGATAGATGTTCGGAATAAATGGGTTTAGAACTGTAGTGCAGCAACTACAGAGGAAGGAAGTCTACTTAATTAGAAAGGACAAACACGAGTATGAAATGGGTACACTTGATAGGTTAGGTTACCACCGTATTTTACAAGTGAGACGATTTTTATAACTTCCTGTTTGCTTTTCTGCATACAAATCCCCTATTGAAGAGTATCTTCTGTAAAGGAAAAGAATTTGCTTCTAAGGGGAGCAAATTCTTTCTTTTAACCCTTATCTTGCTAAACACGATATGCCCTGTCTTAGCAAACAGTGTAGATACAGATCAGTTGGCTTCTGAAGCCAACTGATCTGGATACTGTTTGCCACTAAGTATGTGATTTTCTATCAAAAAACAAAAAAAAAAGATCAAGTAATCCGATTGGCTGGAAGTTAGAAGTGGGCATGGCTTCTTAATTTATTCAGCATGACAAGATTAAAAGCAGACTCCTTTCCAGAAGGGACGCAAAACAGTTTGAAATAATTACTGGTCCTGAAAATGTATAAATTCCCCTTAAGCGCAGCCCCTTTTCAAGTAAAGCGTGGTGAAGTAATGGTGAACCGCATGCAATCCGTCTTTGACCAGCTACCTTGATAAGACAATTCTGATAGGTCCAGGAGATTAGAATCCTGAAGGGTACACAAGCTAGTTTGTGGTCGGTCCGACAGTGACTAAGCAAATCAAAGTCACGGTGCGAATTAACCACCCCAGTAAGCATTCTTTATAAATCTATAGCGGACCGTTATCGGCCCGTCAGCTACCCTGACGGGCCGATAACGGTCCGCTATAGATTTATAAAGAATGCTAGCTGGGACCCTAATGACAAATAACACCAGGCCCTTACAAACCATCCAGATGGATCTGGCGCAATTCATTATCACAATGGCACCATGGTAAGGAAGGGCTTCCACACTGATGTCAAACCCGCCCAACGTTGTTGTTCTACAGCTTTATACTTCAGTGCAGGGGGTGTGGGTTCACAGGGTACGAAATCATAACAGGCACAACCCGAGCCCGCAAATCACGAAGCTTTCCATAACGAAAACACGCCTATTCAAATATATTACCACGAAAAAAAAAAGGAAAATTTCAGATGAAAAAAAAACTGATATTTTTCATATTCCTGCTCAAAACATAGATTGTGGGTACTCGTTAGAGCCGCCTCGGCGAGGCAGTTCTAGCGAGTACCCTTAATCTATGTTTTTTTTTTTTGACAAAATAAGAAAAATAATGTAAACCCTAGATTTACCATATAAAGTGTGGTTAAAGGGGATCAAAATTATATGGGCCTGTTTTCGTGATGCATGATCGGATGAAGGGAAGGGACCATGATTTCTTAACCCTTTAAGTCCTGTAGGCCAAAACAAATACTTATGCAAAACAGTGTAGATCCTGATGAGACGGCTGGTAACGCGCCGTCTCGTCATAATATACACTGTTTGATGTTCAGTTCTTGATCTTTGACTGATATCCCTATGTGCAGCTATGGGCGTGTCCAAATTCAGAGAGTCCAGTTCATAAACTCAGGGATGAAAGGATGAATGATCACTTTTCACCCTCCCCCCACCCCCCATCACCCCCCACCACACACACACACACACACACAGACACACACACACACAGACACACACACACAAAAGGCAAATTAGGGTAAAGTAAAGACAGTAATAACAGTAAAAGAACTGTTTAACCATATATAGTATTCAAGAATCTAGAAATAAGGTTTGTGCAAATAAAACAGTGTTATGGAAAGGTCAGTCAGGCGTAGTTAAAAAGTTCACCGTATTAACTTTCAGCATGCTGGGCAAAAATTTCAACAAACGACATCTTGAAACATATTTCTTATTTTTTAAAGACAATATGATTTACCAAATATTAAATCATATTTTCTTGGAAAATAAATAAAAATATCAATTTGTCGTCTGCTGAATTTGCGTGCTTAATTTTTTAACACACACTATCTTAATGAGCAGACGACAATTTGTTGGCATTATTTTTGTTGATAATTTGTAAAGCAAGTAAGGCCTGACATCTCATTTGGACGGTCTTCAAAATGAACCCATTTTAATGAAGCATCAAGCTTTCTTTCTGTGAAAACAAATCACAATAGTTTAAACTGACTTCTGTATTCTGTATTTAACCCTTAAAGTGCCAATCACAACTAAAGCAGACGACATTTTCTTTCTATTTTCAGAGAAAACAAGTCTTGAAATTTCATGTGAATCTTTGGCAGACGATTCGCATGAAATGTCAAGACTTGTTTCTCTGAACAAAAAAAAATAGAATGTCGTCTGCTATAAATTTTCCTTAAAGTGCCAATCACAACTGAAGCAGACGACATTTTTTTTTCTATTTTCAGAGAAAACAAGTCTTGAAATTTCATGTGAATCTTTGGCAGACGATTCGCATGAAATGTCAAGACTTGTTTTCTCTGAAAAAAAAATAGAATGTCGTCTGCTATAAATTTTGCTAGGCGTTCTAAGGGTTAAAATTCAACACGTTAAAGTTCAATGCGTTGTTAGCAAAAATGCTTTTTATTGCTTTATTATTATGTTGTTGTTTTCCAGAGAAAGCGGGATTTTTATGGTGGTGATACGAATGCAACATTAAGTATGGTGATTCTGGTAAAAATAAGTATTCTAAAATGCCTTCTGCTAAAATTCATAGTCAGCATGTTTTATATAAATGTCAAATAATAGATAAGGCTTTCAACTGTACTGAATCCACTTAACCCTTAACATGCTGGTAAAACTTCCAGCGGATAATATTTTGATTTCTTTTTTCTAATTTTCCCAGAATATAGGGTTTGGCAGTTTATTAGTGGGACAATTTGCATGAAATGCAAGATCAAATTTTCTGTGAAAAGTAAAAAACGAAAAAACAAATTATCATAAATTGCTGTCTACTTAATTTGCCCAGAGAGTGCTAAAGGTTAAGTTTGTATATAAATTAAGTAATAGTTGATACAGTATTAACCGTAAGTGTTGGGGCAGACAGACTTGCGCAAACGGTGTAGACCCAGATCAGACGCCGCAAACGCGGCGTCCGATCAGGGTCTACATTGTTTGCCATTCATCTAGCAATTTTTAGACACATCAAAAGGTAGTAAAATAGCATTGTTCAAAATTTGGGATAAAAATGGTAATGAGATAAGATGTCCGAATATCCAGGATATATATATGGTAATGGATAGTAGGTGAAATGGACAACTGAAAAGGTACATTTCATGCTGATAACATTGGCCCGGTTCATACCTGCGTAGTCAGCTGAAACTGTATGCATTTTTTTTTCTGTAAAAGAATACGTAAACGCAATCTTGTGCACAATGCAGACGTTGATCAGACTGAGTACATTGCGTGTATCTCTGCACATTTATCTTTATATGAGATAATGCTCCTTTTTTAATGCATTGGTTCCTACAGCTATACACCATCGTATGTCAGCATTGTGTAACATTAATCTGTCATTTCTTGTCCTTGTTTTACCTGTCTGTTGAATACCGTATATATCACAGATAACGCCTCACCATACTTGTCCTAAAATTTGAACAAGTCTAAGTTACCACCTGTTGATGTGTCTAAAATAGTGCTGGATGACAGGCAAACAGTGTAGGTCCTGAGCAGACGCCGCGAAACGCGGCGTCTGATCTGGATCTACATTGTTTGCTCAGGCCTGCTGTCCAAATATTTAGTGTTAAAATGATAATTTATTCAGGTTTTAGGACTTATCAGCACAAGGTAGCCATACCACGCTATGTTAATGTAGCCTTCTGTTTGGATCCAATTTAGGAAAAGTGGATCGCTATCGAAAAGTAAAAAGCTCCCTTGTATGCTAAGCATGCACATTGTCCAGTTTGATCAGGATGCAGATTTCACAAGGCGACGAACGACACAAACTCTTTCTTGAGACTACGCCAGCGTGCAGGCTATTCCATTAAGATATATGTAACCTGTAACATGAGAAAACGTACCTTTGAACATAGGCACAAAGGAATCACTCAGATCTGCCTGCTCAATCGAGCAACTGATCAGTTTAATCTTTGTTTGTCCAAAGAGAGCCCAGCGAAGTTTCTGACAGCTGGTCAAAGTCTTTACTGGAAGAACATAATACTTGGTCTTTTGGGAAACTTCATAAGCCCTTATGGCTTATAATTCCCCTCAGTACTTGGTTTTTCTTGTCGTCGTCTCCTGTAATTTCAGAATCAACATGTCCGAAGGTACATATTTTCAAGTTGCAGGTCATGAATTTCATCTCATCTGATCACAGAGGCATGAGCGAAAAAACGAAGAACTCAAATCAACTCCACAGTCGCACAGTATGGGAGGTCTTCACCATGTCCAGGAATAATCTTATATTGAGACCATTAGGATCTATACCTCACGAAAACATGCCTATATAATTTTGATCCCCTTAAACCCACTTTTATATAGTAAAACTGGGATTTACAGGGGTATGCATTATTTTTCTTATTTCTGCTCAAAAACATAGATTGTAGGTACTCGTTAGAACCGAGGCGGTTCTAAGGAGTAAACACACAATCTATGCTTTTGAGCAGAAATTTGAAAAATATCAGAGTTTTGTTGTTTTTTTTTATCAGAAAATTTTCAGCTTTTGGAGATGAAATTTTCTTTATATTTGAATAGGAGCGTTTTCGTAATGTCTAGCAAACAGCGAGTACAAGTCAATCTGTACGGATACACAGGTAGCTTAGTGTCTTCGCTTTTCTTGCAGGAATTCCTGTGGACTGACTTCTCTTTCTTTTGACTTCTCAATAACCGTAGAGAGGCCTAAGCAAACAGTGTAGACCCAGATCAGACCTAGGTCTATATTGTTTACCCCTCGTCCTGCAATTTAACATCAACATGTAGAAAATGGATGTGTTCAAACTTTTTTGGACAAGTATGGTTAGAAGTTTAGGTCTCCCAAAAACTCGGCGTCTTATGTTGGTCTACACTGTTTGCCACTCATCCATTTAATTTTATACACATTCCGGGTAGAAAAGTAGACATTCAAATTTTAGGACAATTATGGCAAAGAGATTAGATGTCTCAATATTTCGGGCAAATACAGTGCATGACTACCGATGATAAGTATAGTGAACCCTCCTTACAACGACAGCATTTGTTCACAAAGACGTTGCCATTTAAATGAATTTGCTGTTGTACAGAATACTTCACGAGCAGGTTGATATGTAAGAAAGGTCTTCTTTTGTTCTTATTTCCTCAAAAAACATATGTTTCTTGAAAATATTATATACAATATCCTTGCTTAATTTGTGATTAATTGTTACCATTTAAGCGAAGGTTTCGTGACAGTCAAATTGTCATTATAACGAATTTTGTTGTTGTATCGAGTGTCGGTATAAAGAGGGTTGTCCGTATACGACACTCACAGAGAGAAAAGTTGTCGCCGGGTATATGCGCACACTGGCTGTCCAGATCAGACTGCGTTTCTCAGCAGGATATGCCTTGTATACTCGTTGCACGCTTACCGTATTTACCTTAAGTATTCGGACACATCGACTTCTTACCTTAATTGTTCTGAAATCTGAACAAGTACAATTTTCTACCCGATATTGTTTTTAAAATTAGCTGGATGAGTTGCAAACAGTGTAGATCCAGATGAGACGCCGCGTACTGCATCGTCTCATCTGGGTCTACACTGTTTGCTCAGACCTGTCTGTCCAAATACATACGGTAAATACGGTAAATACGGTACAACCTTGAATACAGAATACAACAAAAGCTAGCAAAGACCTGATGGTACTTCTGGGTACACTTGGTAGCTTTTTCTGCCATTTTGATAAGGGGGGGGGGGGGGGGGTGGGGTGCAACTTTTGTGACTTCCTGTTTGCTTTCCCGTAAACCAATCCGCTTCTGAAAGGGGGGTCATCTCTTAAAGAGTAGACAATTTTAGAAGTGGCTTTTCCAATAAGACCAAAGTCCTTCCTACTAAAGTAGACCTTTTTCAGAAGGGGATCAAATTAGTTTTGACATAAATTGTGACCCATGAAAACGTATCCATTTCCATTAAGTCTTCTCTACGTTTAGACTAGACTAGCTCCAGTTTTCAGTGACTATTCGTATAACCCTGTTTGATACATACACTAAAATAAAACCAGAATAACACCATGTTACTCCAGTGACCAGCGTTTATAGACAGGATATAATTTTAGTGTATTATCAAACAGGATTATAAGAATAAATACTAGTCACTGGAGAATGGAGCCAGTCTACGTTTAGACTTAAAATGTCCCAAAGAGCTTTTTTCGCACCGCACGGAATATAAATAATCTACTTTTCTAAATCACTTGGAAGACGTTTTTGTGTTAATAAAAACAATGTCAGTTGTGATTGACAATTATCTTATTGGAAATATTTTATCTCTACTACATCCGTGTTATGTCTATAAATATTTGTCTTTATAATTATATATACATGGTTAAACTTCAGTCATCGTATTGAACTTGAAGATTCAGACATCTAACTCCAGGCCATACTTTTCCTAAAATTCGAACAATGCCATTTTTCTACTGTGTCAAAAATTGCTAGATGAGTGGCAAACAGTGTAGATCCTGATCAGGCGCCTCGTTATTCGCAGGAGTTTTGTCCGAAACTTTTGGGTGTATGCAATATGGCGGATACAATTTCTATAGAAAAAAAAATCATTCAAAATTAAATATTTTGCTTGCTACTTTTATAGGGTCTGAATACGTTTGGCTGGTTTTCTGCCATTTTGTACAAGGGATACAACTTTTGTGACTTCTTATTTTGTTGCCTGCACACCAGGCCCTTCTAAAAGGGTGTCTATTCTAAAAGGGAATAGTTTGTTCCCTTGTTGTCCCTTTTGAAAATCGGTCTACTCTAGGAAGGAAATAATTTACTCCTAGGAGCAATCTATTTCCTTTACGAGTAGATCCTTTTTAAGAAGGAAACACAAATGAGCCAGGGCATGACACCTACTATAAGATTTGTGAGACCAGCGAAGACTAAGATCAGCCTGCGTATTCACGCAGTCTGATCATTCGCTGATCGCATGAACCTTCTACAGCCTCCAGGCTGTCCAAAGAGGGATAAACGATAATGATTACGAAAACAAGCATATTCAAATGTATTGAAAATTTTACCACCAAAATATGAAAATTTTCAGATAAAAATCCTGATATTTTTCATATTTCTGCTCAAAACATAGATTGTGGTTACTCAATAGAATCGCCTCGGCGAGGCGGTTCTAACGAGTACCCACAATCTATGTTTTTGAGCGGAAAAAAAATAATAATGTATACCCCTATAAACCCCAGTTTTACCATATAAAAGTGGAGTTTAAGGGGGTCAACATTATATAGGCATGTTTTCGTGAAGCCTTGCCATACTGGGTGGATGTACAGGCTGATCTGAGTCTTTGCTGGTTACACAGATCTTATTGTAGGTTTTGTCGTGCGCTAAATGCAATTCTGACCGGGCTCCTCTCACTTTAAACTGCACCAGTTCCTCTTAAGTTACATTTGAAAATGGTCAGGGTGTAGCGGAGCACATACGGACAACGAAAGCCCAGATCAGCATCCGCGCAGTACGATGGAAATTCACCGTGAATCATCGGAGATTGTAGAATATGCTGCTGTACCGTATTAACTCTGCTGTGCTGTCGACAGCATTTCGAAAGAATTTTTTGTTCTTGGCGTTTAATTCTAAATTGAAATATTTTGTTCTGATTGACCATATCCTGTCAGAAACCACTTGTCTTTCCTGTTTCTTTGTATTGTTCTCAAATATTTACCATAAAATTAAATTTACGTCCAAAAATTGGTTTGATCCATACAATTTCTATAGAAAACTGGATTTCGGAAAACTTTTATTAAAATATTTCTACTTTTCTTCACTGATTTTAAATTACTGTCATTCCATAAGAATATTCTGAAAATTTTAAAACATTTTGAACATTGATTGTGTTGGGGTTTAACGACACGTCAACCCTTGAGGGTCATTTTGTGTCGTCTCCCAGAGAAAGGGAGAAAAGAGATAGAAGAGAGAGTAGAGGAGATGAAAGAGAGGGACAGGGAAGAAAGAGGAACAGGAATGAAAGTGAAGAAACAGAAGAAATAAAAACATTCCCCCTCTACCCTTACCCACTACAAGGATAGCAGGCCTTGCCCAACTGTAAGCCAATATCAGTCGGACGCCCCAGTGATGTAAGATACACAGCACCTTCGCACCACCCGACCACCCCCAACATTTTGAACAAGTGGACATGTTGAAAAAAAAAACAAAAAAAAACCTGCATCCAAACTACTTACATATCAATTTTTGTATACTCTATAGCAATGTTTTTAATGGGAAACTGGATATTTTGGATTTTGTTTAAACCATTGATTAGAATACACCTTTGGTGCATAAGTAATTATGACAAAAGGTTTTGCATTAAATCATGACAAAACTTTGCAGATTTTCTTAAAAAACTTTCCGAAAGATGTCGAAAGCAGAGTTAGCATTTTGACACCTTACCATAGTTCTCCTAGACTTCAACAACTCTATTTAACGACCTGTTGGTGTGTCTAAAAATGCTGGATGACTTACAAACAGTGTAGACCCTGATCGGACGCCGCGTTTTGCGGCGTCCGATCTGGGTCCACACTGTCTGTCCGAATACATTAAGAAACATGCCTATTTAAATATACTGAAAATTTTACAACCAAAAAAAGAAAAAATTTTCTGATAAAAATTATGATATTTTTCACATTTCTGCTCAAAACATAGATTGTGGGTCCTCGTTAGAACCGCCTCAGTGAGGCGGTTCTAACGAGTACCAACAATCTATGTTTTTGAGCAGAAATATGAAAAATAATGTGTACCCCTGTAAACCCCAGTTTTACTATATAAAAGTGGGGTTTTAGGTGGTCAAAATTATATAGGCATGGTTTCGTGATGACTTAGGATAAATACGGTATAACTTAGGCCTTAATTAGATAGTGTGCCTTTGCTGACTGATCTGGTGATTCTATGTACCCAAGACACAGTTTCTCATGATGCCGCTCAAAAAATTAACTTGTCAATAAAACGTGAAACGATGATACCCGGTATTTATCATGTCGCGGGCAGATAACTCTATCAAAAATTGACGAAATTTTGCCAATGAGCAATCGCAAAGCAGATCTCCACAATATCAATGCACATGTCACATTTGGTGAAATTCCATTGAAATTTACTAAAGTTATTGTCCTGAATGTAAGATACGGATGTATTTCGGGCAGATAACTGTCAAAAATGGACGAAATTTGCCCATTAGCAATCTTAAGCAGATCTCCACAATATCAATGCACATATCAAATTTGGTGAAAATCCATTGAGATTTTCTCAAGTTATTGTCTTGAAAGTATTATACAGATGTTAAAATAGACGAAATTCGGCCATTAGCAAACCCAAATGCAGATCTTCACAATATAAATGCACATACCCAGTTTGGGGAAAATCCATTGATATTTACTAAAGTTATCATCCAGACATGAAAATATGGACGTGTTTCGGTCAGGTAACTCTTGTCAAAAATTGACGAAATTTGCCCAGGAGCAATTCCAAACCAGATCTCCGCAATATCAATGCACATACCCAGTTTGGTGGAAATCCAATGATATTTACTAAAGTTATCATCCGGAAATGAAAATGCGGGCGTATCGCGGGCAGATAGCTGTCAAAAATTTACGAAATTTGCCCATTATCACTCTGCATGATATCAATGCATACACCAAGTTTGGTGAAAATCCATTGACATTTACTCGTTATCATCCGGAAACCAAAATACGGACGGACGGACGTACGACAGACAAACGGACGGACGGACTCACGGACAGCCAACATGATACCATAATATCCCGCCACTATCGTGTCGCGGGGTATAAAAAGTTTAATGTGCAGAATGATCCTGCCGCAAGTCGGTGCGGTGTGAACAGTTTTTGAAGTCCTGTTTACATAGGCAAACTCAAGCAGTCAGTATTTTAAAACGTACGACACAAATGCATGCTATCTACCAAAGATATACATGCTTCTGTTTGGAATCAGGACAAAATTACATTTTTATTCATTCAAAACTACCTATCATCACGAAAACATGCCTATATAATGTTGACCCCCTTAAACCCCACTTTTATATAGTAAAACTGGGGTTTACAGGGGTATGCATTATTTTTCTTATTTCTGTTCAAAAAATAGATTGTGGGAACTCGTTAGAACCGCCTCGCCGAGGCGGTTCTAACGAGTACCCATAATCTATGTTTTGAGCTGAAATACGAAAAATATCTGATTTTTTTATCTGAAAATTTTATGTTTTTGGAGGTAAAATTTTCTATATATTTGAATAGGTGTGTTTTCCTAATGATTACATGTATATCCTTTAAACAATCACTTTCCATATGAGGGTCAGTGACGATGCCTAACTTGGCCAGGCCTAACTAAACTGGCCTAGAGAGCTTGACACTGCAACTGTTTTCAGTTGTGTGAGTGTGATGGTGATTGCTCTCAATGGCTGTTTTCTTTTAGAATCTACTGCTGGTGTTAGTGCCTTGTGGCGGCCGCAAAACGTCTCTCCGTACATCACTATAGTGTAATTTATATTTTTGGTTCTCCTTTCAGAATTTGTATTAAGGTTTTGTTCTTTCGGCGGCAAATTTCAGACCACATTTGTCGTCTGTTTTTTTGTTTTTTTTTTACCAAACTATTGATTGGAAAGTTAACATGTAAAACTAAAAGACTGAATGCTAAACAGCGCAGATCCAGATGAGACGGCTCATTATGAGCCGTCTCATCTGGATCTACGCTGTTTGCAAAAGCCTACTATTATCGCTCATGGCAGTGATATAGAGTTAAAGAAAACATAGTAAGAGAAAAATAATAAAAAAAAAAAGATTGTTTTATTATATAAATTTATTTCGTTATACATGAGACATTCTCAAAACAAATTATGTCATACATATGCGCACCATATTTATCTTAAATATTCGGACGCATTCACTCCTTACCATACTTGTCCTAAAATTTTGAACAACTCATTTTACTACCAGCAGATATGTCTGCAAAACTGCACAATGAGTGGCAAACAGTGTGGACCCTGATCAGACGCCGCGTTTTGCGGCGTCTGATCAGGGTCTGCACTGTTCGCTCTGGCATGCCTGTCCGAATACTTAGGATAAATGCGATATGTGTCTCAAACCAAGAACACAATCCATGCGCATGTCAACAATTCAACAAATACCATAAATAGCTTTAATTTAAAATGAACAAAATCAACAAGTAAATAAATACATAATTAGCAATTAAGTGCTATGTACATGCAACCGCGGCATTTTTTTTTAACTTTTAGCATGCTGGGTAAAAAATCTATGCAGACGACATTTTGAAATATTTTTTCTTACTTTTCCTCGAAAATAGGCTCTGACATTTCATGCAAAATATCTGGGAAAATAAGAAAAATGTTTCAAAATGTTGACTATTACATTGATTTTTTTCAAGCATGCTAAGACCATATGTATAACCTCATGACAGAACAACCAATATATATATTACAGTATATGCACCAAGTATTCGGACAGACAAGTATTCGGCAAACAATGTAAACCTGATCAGACGCCGCAAAACGCGGCGTCTGATCACGGTCTACACTGTTTGCCACGCATCCAGCAGTTTTTAAACGCACTAAGAGATAGTAAAATGAACTTTTTTTCTCAAATTTTAGGACAAATATGGTAAGAAGTTGAGGTGTTGCTATATTTAGGGTAATTAGGGTAGTCTGAACGTAACGTGAGACAATGTACCTTAAACATATGCGCTAAATGTCCAGCGAAGACTACGCGGTCTGATCCTAAGATACTTCGTTGTCTGCACGTGGAAGCTAACTCCTTGCCATATAGTAATCCTAGATTTTAAAAAAGTCCATTTTAATGTAGAGAAGCCTTAACCCAGTAGACACATAAAGATGAAACAACATCGATGCAACGTTGACTAGACGTTGAATCAACGTTGAAACGTTGTTACAGCGTCATGTGCACGTTGGGAAAGCTGCTGCAGGAATAGCAAATAGAAAATACCCTGATCCGACGCCCCATTCTGCACGTCTGATACGGGTATACAATGCTCAGGCCTGTCTGTCCTAACACTTTGTATAAATACGGTAATGATCAAATGCAGTTTTCCAATTTAAATACGAACAAAATGTACATTATAAACATAAACTGCGTAAATCAATATCACCTTGCACATATGTTCTACCTGATCAGGACATACACATGTGCAAAAAATAAAATAATGGGAATGGCGTAGACTATGGTCAGACAATTCTATCGCATATGAGACATGTTTTTGCTTGCTAGCAGTCTTAGCATGATGGGTAACAATATCGGCAGCCAATATTTTTTTTTTTTTTTTTTTCAGAAAATTTTTTTTTTTTTTTTTTCAGAAAAAGAAAAAAGATTAACCCTTAAAGCGCTAATCACAACAATTGTCTTGTCGTCTGCTTTGTCTTCTGCCGGTTACTTTAAAAGTCGTTGTTGCAAACAGTGTGGACCCAGATCAGACTGCTCCATTAGGAGCAGTCTGATCTGGGTCCACACTGTTTGCCTATATGCAAAATGTAAGTTTGAAAAGTTTGCAAGAAGATGCAGCAGACGGCATAAGCAGACGACATTTTCAGTTGCAGATTTTCTTGGCGCTTTAAGGGTTAAATATTCCATGCAATTTCTCTAATAGAGCACTATCAAAAGTATATGGTACTATGTATGTATGATTGTTGTAATTGCCCCATGTATTCGGACACATTCAGTCCTTATCATACTTGTCCTATAGTTTGAACATGTAAATTTTTGACATCATGGGTCTAGATAAAGTGGGTATTGGGTAAATATTTTTTCTTATTTCTCTACGAAAACATATGTTGTGGGTACTCATTAGAAGCGCCACGCAGAGTTCCCATAACATATGTTTTCGTGGAGAAATAAGAAAAATATCAATACTTTTGGATTGAAAAAAAACATCTTATCAAGAGCTATGTTTGTTATCTGCTAAAAATCGCCTTGAGCAGAGCAAGTGCTCTGTGTGCGGATATGTATTGCAATGAAATGTTTTTGGGCGGGGCGGGGCGGGGTGGGGGAGGGAGGGGAACTATTGCTAATATCGTATTTTTCTCTGCAAAAGTCTTTTTTCACATATTTATTGTTGCTAAACGCACCTTGAGTACATCAAAGGGTCTCTGCTAATATTGGAAGTCAGTACATATAGGTAAAACGACATGACATGTGAACTGTAAAATAATGAAGCTGGAAATGCTACGCGACCTGCTGTTCCAATATGGGGAATTACGACAGATCTTAGCCTAGGTTCACAATCATTGCTAAGACAGAAGGTTTTAACTCATGAACTCACCTATCATTTTAAAGACTCTCTTCAGATTTGTTCAAATTTTAGGATACGTATGGTAAGAAGTTAAGGTGATCCAATACTTATGGTAAATACGTTGTTTATACATAAACATCTATGCATGTGTTAATATCAGCATTAAAAATTCTAGGTGAACCCTTTTCACTCGGAATATCGAAGGAATCGCAAAGATAACTATTGTTGTTTCGCCAAAACAAATCATCCCAACCTAAAGATTAAGATTGGTGAAGCCCCAACATGGCCTCAAAAACCGCCTAAATCGCCTGTGTACTTTAAATCTATGAATGAAATGTAAACATATTGTCGCCCAACCCAGTCGTACTCACTTAATCTTTGGATTATGATTTCAAGTCACGAGTATTGAAAACTAAACATCTTTTTTTTTCTTTCATCTTGTGATGCATTATCAAAGTCTTTTCACAAGTGTTTGTATCTAACCTGTGTAATGTAAGAATGTGCCTTTTGGGCATATTCGGACAGCAAGGCCCAGATCAGCCTGCGCATGCGCAGGCTGATCTAGGCCTTGGCTGTCCGCTTACAGAATTACTGGGTAGTGAAGAATACGAGCCATTACATTGCTGGCTGATCCGGATAATTACAAAACTCTCACACAGTTTTTCTCAAGACATTTTTTTCAGGGTAAAGTGTTATCTTTATATGTTACATGTGCATATATAAATCATCCCTTTCAAAATGAGTAGCATCGGGCAAGAAGGTACCTTCTCGTGTAGACAATCAACATAGCTCAGCATTAGAGTGGCTAGATAAAGATTTTCTTATTTCTACATGAAAACATACATTGTGGAAGTCATAAGAAGCGCCTCGGCGAGGTGCTTCCAATGAGTACCCACAATATATGTTTTTGTTTGGAGAAATGAGAAAATATCAATACTTTTCGGATAAATAAACAACGCTTTACATTTGTATCTGGAGATATTAATCAGCTGTGGCTCACATTACGAAAACGTGCCTATTCAAATATATAGACAATTTCACCTGCAAAAAGTGAAAGTTTTCGGACAAAAACTTTGATATTTTTCATATTTCTACTCAAATCATAGATTGTGGGTACTCGTTAGAACCGCCTCGGCGAGGCGGTTCTAACGAGTACCCACAATCTATGTTTTTGAGCAGAAATAAGAAAAATAATGTATACCCCTGTAAACCCCAGTTTTACTATATAAAAGTGGGGTTTACAGGGGTCAAAATTATATAGGCATGTTTTCGCAGGAGTTATACCTGGACAGGTGTGTATAATAGTCACTGGAGTCCCATCAGGGTCTATACAAGCTCAATGACACTGTTCATGTAATACACATGAAACTGCTGGTCAGACTGAGCGCATGCGCAAGCCGTACCATAGACGATCAGGTATATTTTCACTTGTCAAGGCTAAATTGATTTCATTCATTTTCCTTTCGAAATGAAATGACAGGTAATTTGTACATAAAAAAATTGGCCAAAAGCAAATCATCAACGTGTACGTGTATTTGTAGGTGCGCAAAAATTATTTATAAGAGCTCTTCTTATCATATCAGATCATAGAAAAATATATATATAAACAAACTATATATGGTTTGAGAGACAAATAAACAACCAAATAGAACAGCCAAATAAACACAACTTATTCATTATTAGACCAGTGTGGGCGTGCTTGCGTATGTGTGTGTGCGCGCGCGTGTGCGTAAAGCAAATAGAGAGAGTTTTCATATTGCATATTCATTTTCTTTGCATAGTCACTTCGACGGATAGGCCATCAAAAGTATGCCAGAATCAATTCCAGTAATCTTTAAAATAGTTGCAACTCCATATGTAAACAAAAGACAAATATGAGATAATTAATTACCTCTGATATGGAAAAAATGCGTTTAGCTTTTAAACAATATTAGAATCAATGAAATCTAATATGCAGAAGTATTATCATTTTATTTCTTGCGCACTGACAAATGCATGTAAGTCTAGGACGATTTTCCATTCGATGACCCACGTTTGGCCACTAACTGTAGCTTGGAATAATCTGGGCATCCAGATAGACAGACAGTTCCTTATTTCTCCACAAAGCATTGGCTCTTGGTATACGACAGAAAGTTACAACGTGTACATTCTGCGGAGAAATAAGAAAACTATCAAAATATTTCTCATACAGAACTCTTTACCCTGAAAGCATTCTTTTACAAATCTATAGCGGGCCGTTATCGGCCCGTCAGGGTAGCTGACGGGCCGATAACGGCCCGCTATAGATTTATAAAGAATGCTAGCTGTGTATGTGTCTACCTGCTTGTCACCTGTATGGTGTGGCCACAGCTGTCTGATTTAAACATAATACTTGAATTAATGAAAAGACGAGAAAGTCATTAATAAGCAAGTTTCAAAAAAATCCATAAATGGCAAGGTATCGACTTCATTTGTATAGAAAACCACAATTTCCATATTGTGCCATTAATTAACCCTTAAAACGCTAATCACAACTACAGCAGACGACACTCTTAAATAGTTTTTGTTTTGTTTTAATTTTCAGAGAAAATAAGGCGGGCAATTGATGTGAATCGTCTGCTTGGCAGACGATTCATATGAAATGTCCACTCTTATTTTCTCAGAAAAATAACAAAACCAAGTTTAGAATGTTGTCTGCTACAAAAAAGCTTAACGCTTAAAGTGCTAACTTTTAACTGTGACAAAACCTACAATAAGACTTGTGCGATCAGCGAAGACTCAGATCAGACTGTGCGGATGCGCAGTCTGATCTGAGTCTTCGCTGATCGTATGTGTCTTCTACAGCCTCCAGGCTTTCCAAAGAGGGATAAATGAGAACCCTTGCCATACTGGGTAGATGTACAGGCTGATCTGAGTCTTTGCTGGTAACACAGGTCTTATTGCAAGTTTTGTCGTGTGCTGGCACAATTATATATTTGCATAAATTCACGATGTGTTTTGGGCACGACATACGAAGGTGTTTATATATTACCATATTCTCCCTAAATAGTGGAGAGTCAGGTCTAAGCAAACAGTGTAGATTCAGATCAAATGTTGCAGATCACAGCGTATGATCAGGGTTACAACTTTTGCCGTTCATGCAACTGCTGTTATCACTAGATATAATCAAAGCACTGACAGCACTGATGGGTCGTCTGCTCTGAGTGTAGTCTGGGAAAATGGTCCGGAACGGGGACGTAACACTGTTTTATTTAATCGTTAACTTCCTGTAATTTTAGCAAACAGTGCAGACCCTGATCAGACGCCGCGTTCTGCAGGCAGGTTTTACAGGCAACCCTCTATCAACAGCACTCTGACATCACAGCGACAAGAATAGCGCGGCTATAAATAATCGTCACCTGGAATTCGTCGAACGCGCGTTTGATTACATTGGTCAATGATAACCACATGGACAACAGCGTGGACAACTACCTTAAGGTAATTTTGGCGTTTGTATATACATTCTATGGCTCGACTGTAAACAATCGATCCAAAATGACCTCCTTCAAATTTTAGGACAAGAATGATAAAACTATGGTGTGCCAATATTTAAGGTAAATACATTTCCTAAACACTCTCAAATGCAGACTGGCTTCACACGAAGTACACAGCTCTGCAGATAAAGGGAATAACCACAGGAGTTATGATGTGAGACTATTCTAGTGAGAAGCTAATGCATGTGTAAACCAGGAAAAATGGTCTTTACGCCATATGCAGGCGTATGTGGATTTGTTGGACTGTGCAGATGCACAGGCTGATCTGAACCTTTACTGTCACATGACATAAGGCCCTTTTCATGCTTTCAGCATTAACTTAGTTCTACTTTTTTGTGGTAAACTGTGAAAAATACAGTGTTGATCGAATAATGGGTATTATCTGACAGGCACTACATTTTGGCTTTTTGTCTCTTTTGCCCATGGCTTTAGGTATGGACTTGTTAGGTTTGCGTATTTAAGGATAATTTTGGGATTGTTTTATAGTTTCTCCATCAAACATATTGTGGGTACTCATTAACCCACAATGCATGGTTTATGGAGAAAGAACAAAAATATCCCAGACTGAATTATCACCGAATAGCCTAGCTACAAATAAGAGGGGGTATCCGCATAATATTTTTCTTATTTCTCGACGAAAACATATGTTGTGAGTACCCACAACATATGTTTTTATTGAGAAATAAGAAAGATATTAGCAGTGTTCGGATGAAAAAAGTGCTTTATCTGTTGCTATGGAATAGTCATCCTTAACAAGTCCAGTGCTTCTTTCTCTTTGCCCATGTTTAGGTCTCCAAATCTGTTTTTATTCCGTTAACTAATGTCAATTCCTGATGCGTCGCTATATCACATAAGTCAGAAGCAGTTGGACTTTTATCTCCCAATGAGTTATATTGATGATCAGCACTTGAAAGCACATCAGATCCTAAATTTTCCCGTGAAGGTTCTCGTTCTAATGCTTCATTCAGAATAGTCGTATTTGTTGTTTCTCTGCTATCCACAACATCTTCACTAACCTGTGTACACTCATCTAATTCAGCTGTGTTTGCGGCTGCCACATTACAACTTAGCTTGTCTTTTACACTTGACAAACACGCTATCCGTGAACCTATTTTATTTTCAAGATTGTTCATTAATATGTCTGTCATGTCGTCCGTTATTTTCTCATGAACACCACTTAAAAATGGATCATCCACTAAGTATGAGTCTGACAAACAGTCATTATTTAACATGCCATATCCTATACGCTGTTTCTTCTTGTTGTAAGCTGATAATTTGTGTGATTTGGTCTCCTTCCGAAGTTCTCGTTTCATTCTATTCATTATGTTGTTTATTAACACAGACCGTCTTAAAGAAAGTTCTGCATCTTCAATGCACTTGATTTTTTGCAAAGAAATTTTAAGAATTTTCCGTTTCTCCTCTTTCTTTTCTTTTGGAGTATTTAGAAATGGAGAAATTCTTTTCGGGGGAATGAATATGTCATCTAAGTCCGACACGTCAGTTTTTCTTTTCACGCCCCGCTTTGATGACTGATTTTCATCATTGTGTTCGGTTTGAAGGCACATCTCTTGGCATTTAGACTCAACCCGGGCGCCTGAAATATCAAATAGAAGGTTAAATTAAAGCTTCGTGAGTAAAGAAAATATATATATGTTACACCACAAATAATCAGTTGAGGGAAAGTGCTACACTATCAGGGAAGCCAACTAAGTCAAACTTGTCTTCCCTCCTTTCTGAAAAGGGGTCTACTCCAAAAGGAAAGAATTTGCTCCCAAAGGGGAGCAAATTCTTTCCTTTTAGAGTAGACCCCTTTTTACAAAGAGTTTGATGTGTAGGAAAGCATATAGGATGTTACAAACGCCCCCCCCCCCATCCCCCCCTCCTCCCCCTTGTACAAAATGACTGAAAATCTATTAAAACTCAAAACTGCCTGTTCTACAAATTCGCTGTCTGTATGCGACGGCGACTGCACTGATCAGACTGTTTGTATAGACTGGTCCAGGTCTAGCATATTTTCGTACGCGGTCTAAATGATTTAACAAATTATTTCAAATTGCATTAACCTCGAGTCTGCAACAGACAACAGTTTCAATTTTCTCCTCAAATATGACTTGACAGTTGGGGGCACTTTGTATGAAATATCGAGCTCTATTTTCTGAAAACAATAAGAAAGATGTCGTCAATTTGTCGTCTATTGACCAGAGAATGCTGATTATAAACAAGACAACCCAGTGATATAACAGCCACGATATAAGTTTTGTATTGATGTAGTGGAACGAACCCTATATAGAATCCGTGCTTGTGATGATATGGGGAGTGTTGGCAAATTCAGTCATATATACAGTATACTGGGTCGGAGACGAGAGTACATTACGAAAATATACTGAAAATTTTACCACCAAAAAATGAAAATTTTCAGTTAAAAAATCCTAATATTTTTCATATTTCTGCTCAAAACATAGACTGTGGGTACTCGTTCTAACGAGTACCCACAATCTATGTTTTAAGCAGAAATAAGAAAAATAATGTATATCCCTGTGAACCCCAGTTTTACTACATAAAAGTGGGGTTTAAGGGGGTCAAAATTATATAGGTATGTTTTCGTGATGTAATTGCATGTCTTTGTATACCCCCTTGCTGATATGGATTACCTGAATCTATGCACATTTTGCTGCTGGCTTTTATATACAGTTGATTCTCCTTATCTCGACCTTGCTTATCTCGAAAAACCGCATATCTCGAAATGAAAATCTGGTCACTGCTTAAACGTGAAAATCTAACAACAGATAACAAAATATTGCGGAAAGGGAGCAATTTCTTCTCTTTTGCACAATATATAACTTCAGGAATCAATTTACGTATTTATTAAATGTGGTTGTTCGATTTATTTTTCCTCAATTCTGCAGATCTGATATGTTGAGGTACGGATATCTCGAATTATTTCATAGAATCCCTTGGAATTCGAGATAACGAGTTGACTAGTTAAATAGTGCGTGCGGTGCGTGCGGTGTATGCGTGCGGTGGGTGCGTACGTGCGTGCGTGCGGTGCGGTGCGTGGGTGGGTGGATAGATGGATAAATGGATGGATGTTGATACACACACACGGATATTTTGTGTAGTTTATATACATAAAATATTCGAAATATCCCTCCAGACAATCATCACAGCATATAAATCAAGTATTACCCACGCCTAACATGTACATGTATACAGTAGTCGGTAGTGTCAGGATTAGATTTTAATTTTCTGACTGACAATACTTCGCTTGAGGTCAGATTTTATAATACTTAATCATGACATATTGCCCTATAAATAAAATAGGATACGACGAAAGAAAACCAACATTACATCATGTTTTTATCACATGTATTTGTACCACGTCAAGTAAAAATGTGCCTTTGGGGCATATGCGGATAGCAAAGACCCTGATCAGACTGCGCGCATGCGCGCAGTCTGATCAGGGCCTTCGCTATCCGCTTACAGGGCTATTTGGTACTGTACAAAAAACGACTTGCAGTAAAATACCTGAATACACTAAATGCCGGACTTCGCTGGCTGTCCCGGATCTTTATTTTTCGACTGTGCCCCAAGGGCACCTTTCTCATGATATGCCCGCAATATGATACTGGGTCATTGTTTTATTTATTTAATTTTTTTAGTAGATGTTTTGCGGTCCAGTCAACCAATTAAGGGCATGTCGAGCCTGTCAGTTTACCTAAACACACTTATCCTGGACATGATTAGTCCTTTAAGAGTTTAGCCAGTACTTGTGCACAGTCTTTCGCCAGAAACCGACACAAATGCTAATATTTAGCTATGCGATAAGTGACGAACTATATCAGTCAGCGCACACATTCAGTTTAGTCTCAGTGATCAAATGAAACTGAGAAGATGGGTAGGAAGATTTTGAGGTGTGCGAAATTCACATGCTACGACAGAACCTTTTTCGCGTCACGCGGCTTAGATATCAGAGAACGGCTGGTTTTCTTGTGATATGTCACACTCATTACGTTTTAGCAAGCTGGGTAAAAAAATGATAGACTTTACTTTACTTTACTTTAATTTAATTTAATTTACTTTAATTTAATTTACTTTACTTTAATTTAATTTAATTTACTTTACTTTAATTTAATTTACTTTACTTTACCTTACTTTAGGCTAATGGGGGAGTTAAAATAGGCGATGCCTCTTGAGCCCCATAAAGAGTTTTTTTTTGTTTTTTGTTGTTTTTTTTTCTGATTTATTTCCCAGAAAACAGACTTTGACATTTTATGCAAATTTTCTCCATAAAAAAACGATTTACACGAAAGGTCAAAGCCTGTTCTCTTGGAAATTAAGCAAATGTCATCAAATCGTCGTCTGCTGAATTTTCACAGAGGTGGGCGGGGGGAGGGGGTAAAGGTATAACGTGTATTGGTACTGGGGATATCTGTGTACGAACAAAATAAATGTTTTTGTTCAATCAATTAAATTCTTGAGGTTTTCACTTATTGCAATTGATATATTTTGATTTTGTTCAGCCTTAACAATTTATATGTTTAATTCCCACTTTCTCCCAGTATATATATATACAGTCAAGTGAAACCGAACATTAGCGCAAGCGCAAAAAGTGCAGAACCAAATCAGTCAGTGTATCTATCTATCTATCTATCTATCTATCTATCTATCTATCTATCTATCTATCTATCTATCTACTTACCTATCTATCTATCTATTCATTCATTCATTCTGTCATCCAGCCAGCCAGCAAGCCAGCCATCGTCGCAGTCCGCTTACTGAATTAGTTTATCTCCCATCCCATGATTTGCTCAAAATATTCATTTACCTCTTAGTATGGTGTGTTGCAACATGTATTATACTGGAGAGCAAACAGCTCTGCTTATCATGAAATGATCATGAATATTAATACTGTTGCCGTATATACCCTAAATATTCAAACACGTAACATAGCTCCAGATAAGAGGGAGTTTCAGGGACATATTTTTTTCCTTATTTCTCCATGAAAACATATGTTGTGGGTACTCATTAGAAGCGCCTCGGTGAGGCGCTTCTAAAGAGTACCCACAACATATGTTTTCGTACAGAAATAAGAAAAAATATCTATACCTACTGTCTGTCCGAATACTTAGGGTATATACGGTACCATGTGAAGCTTTCACATTGTGGAAAGCCAGAAACAGATACTTAAATTAGCTGTAATAGGTAAAAACAAATAGACTGGAGCAGGGATACAGTAATGAAATTAACAGCATGCTGTTCCAGATGCGACCGGCGAGTGCCCAGGTTAACCGAAAGCAGTAGTCGTTGCGGGGTCTTAACTATTCCGTCCCACCCTCTCCACAGAGACAAAAGCATGCAATACGATGCAGAAGAAATTATAGTATTGTTGCAGGACTTCATTATATTAACTCTTAACTGTAGCAGACGACATTTTCATTTTTTTTTCTTTATTTTCTGAGATATAAGATTTGACATTTCATGTGAATCGTCTGTCCAGCAGATGATTCACATAAAATGCCAGTTTACTTTCTCTGAAAAATAATGTTTACTTTCTCTGAAAAATAAAGATAATAAAACGTCGTCTGTTACAATTTTACTTAGCGCTTTAAAGGTTAATTAAATTTTAGCAACAACAGTAATGTCTTACAAGGAGGTGCGTGAACAGACAGGTCTGCGCGCGGAGTCCGTACTCGTACTTATACGAGACTTGACTGTTGACAAAATATTTCGCTATTGTAAAATTTGCTTCCCAGAATAATGTGCTGGTCAGTTACAATGTATCAGTTTCTACGTGAGCATATGCATTCTAGCAATGAACATGCATTTAAAAATCCATACAGGGGCTTTCTTTTTTCTTTTTTTTTTTTTTTTTTTTCACCAGCTGTCGCCTTATATTGTATTTACCAAGAATATTCCGACACCTTATCTCCTTAGCATATATGTCCTAAATATAGACAAGTCCATTTTACCACCTGTCGATACCTCTTTTAACTGCTGAATGATTGGCAGTGTAGACCCTGATCAGACGCCGCAGAATGCGGCGTCTGATCTGGGTCTACACTGTTTGCTGAGGGGTGTCTGTCCAATCTTAGGATAAATATGGCATTATCGGAGAAATGCTATACATATTAGGACACCGAGATTCCTCAGTTTGGACAAGCCTATTTGGCCACCACCCAAATCTGTGGGGTCTCTAACAAGTGTTGGCAGAGTTACATCGTCTCCACTGCTCAAACATGTCTGTCTGAATGTATGAACTATTATAAGACAGCAATGAAGAAGCGGTTCCGATTACCGTAATCACCATAAAAAATGAACACAACTTAAACAAAATTTTTGTCCCAAAGTTTGAACAGGTCCAATTTACTAGCCAGCGATACATTTCAAATGATGTATCTATTAAAAATGTGGATCTAAAATGTGGGGGTTAAGTCGAAAAAAGTGCTGACCCTGATCAGACGCCGCGTTCTGTGGCGTCTGATCTGGGTCTACACTGTTTGCCCAGGTTGTCCGAATGCTTAGAGTATATATGGTAATAAACGCACACAAAAATACACATACAAACACGCATATGTACGAACAAGTTCACAAGATACAAAATATTATACATGTATGTGATATATAAAATTGTTAAATACTTACATTTATTATTGTCATTCCAGTCTATTAATTTATTTGTGTCTCTTTCTGTATCGGATTCTTGAGCACTACAGAATTCAGTTCGAGATTCGGACCCCGAACCTTGGTGGCTCGGAGCACTACTAATCCAGTTATAATCATAATCCTCCCAAGGAATATTCTGCACTTGTCCGTTCACGGTATGCCCTGTGCAAGGGCTTGAGTATATGGCTGGCCTGGCCAATACACAAGTCATCTTCTTTCAATAAATCTTTTTTTTTTTTTTTCTTGTCTTATCCTGCAAAAAACAAATACTAATATCTGAATCGATAATCCCGAGAATGTCAAACTGACTCCTATAATTCTCCAATGTTACCTAACAAATGACAAAAGACATCGACATTAGTTATATTCTGTTAAACATCAACACTCGACCTGTCTGTCAGTCGTTACCCTATGAGGTTCGCCAATACACTGAAGGAAAATCTATTAACTGTCTAGTGTAACCCACGATGTAAGAGCGATAACTCTCAGTGCTTCACTATAGCGTGTACCGTATTTACCGTTAGTTTGGTATTCGGACACCTTTACTCCTTATCACTTGCTGTATGAATGGCATACGCTGTAGACAGATCAGACAGACGCTGTAGACAGATCAGACGTCGCAGAACGCGGCGTCTGATCTGAGTCTGCACTATTTTCTCTGGCTTATCTGTCCGAATATTAATTGTAAATATGGCATATAAGTATGAGTGTGCCAAGCACAAAGGGGATTAATGAGGTCCTCCCAGGGGTTTGGGAGAACAAGCCATTTACTTCAGGGGAACAAGGGAACAAAGTCTAAAAATGACGGAAGTACAGGAACAATTTTAAGAAGGAGAACATATGTAATCAAGATTTTGATTTGGGAAACAAGGGAAAACGCTGATCTGTTTCAAAGGAACAAGGGAACAGGTACCACCTACCCTGGGGGCCTTATTTATGCATTTACGAACGACAGAGGCCCAGACCAGTCCACGCATTCGCACAGTCACCGCGCATTCGCGCAGTCTTAGATTTCAAAGGCCACTTTTCGTGTGACCTGTTCGTAATGACCCATGGCACGAGAAAAACGAGTATACAAGGCTAACATGTAATGCGGAGTCCAGATCATCTTCTAGCGTTTTAGTCACGCGGAAGTCTGATCATAGACTTCACTGCCCAGAATTTTATATGCTGTAAACATCATAAATAGTCAGACATCTTACTCCCTACTATACTTATCCTAAAACTGGAACTAGTCCATTTTCCTTCACGGTGATACCGAAGAGTCCGCATGGCGGTTAGCGCTCAAGATCACGAGGTGTTGGCTTCGAATTCCCCTAGAGACGAAATTCAAATGACAGAATTCAGCTCGTGACTCGACGGTGATTCATTGCACAGAGCATTTCATTATCACTTCCTCCGCGTGCGGCGTCTGATCTGGGTCTACTCTGTTTGCTTTGGGATAACTGTCCGAATATTTAGGGTAAATACAGCATTTCCTAGACCATCGAATAACAACAAAGGCATTTATCGGACTGCGCATTCAATAGGCAATTCTGTGCCTTGGATGCTCGCATATCCCGGGTCGCATATGCACCCCCGGAGTAAGCCGCCGTAGGAAGCTGATCGCAGATATGACGAAGAAAAGGAAAAACACCTAATCGGCTAGAGAAGGCTGTTTTCACACTGGGAAGTTCTCATTTTATCGCCTGAACAGATGCAAAATCAATATGTAAATTAACCTTTACCACTGTATGGGCAAATTCAGCAGACGACAAATTGACTATACATTCTTTTTTTTTTTTTCTTTTTTTTTTCTTCAGAAAATACGATTTGACAATTCATGCAAATTGATTGTCGGAGACAATTTGCATGAAATGTCAAATCCAATTTTCTAGGGAAAAAAAAAAAAGAGAAAAATGTTTCAAAATGTCGGCTGCTGAAAGTTAAACCCAGCACGCTAAGCGTTAAGGCCAATTTACAGCACGAGTTTCGGTATTAACCATACATATTTGGACATCTTAATGTCCTTAACGCTCTGCAAGCTGGGATATACTTAAGCAGACGACAAATTGACAATATTTTTATCATTTTTCCCCAGTAAATAGGCTTTGACACTTCAAGCAAATTGTCTTATTGTCTCCACTTTGCATGAAATATCAAAGCCTACTTTCTGGGGGAATTAAGAAAAAAAAAAATATTGTTAATTTGTCGGCTGCTGAACTAGCCCAGAGAGGTGTAAAGGTTAAAGGATCCTTTGGCAACCTATCAGGTATCTAAAACGTTGTCACAAACCTTCATCAAACTTAGTTTGGACCCGCATTGTTTTTTAACGCCTGATCTATCCGAATACTTAGGTTATGTTGGTAACAGTTTTTTTTTTTTGTTTTTTTTTTTTTGTTTTTTTGTTTTTGTTTTTTTTATGCGAATATGTCACAATATCTGAAACCGATTTCCTTCAACGGTCATTCCTTTTTAAATCTACACCACGAAAACATGTCTATGTAATTTTGACCCCCTTAAACCCCACTTTGTATTTCTTATTTCTGCTCTAAAACATAGATTGTGGGGCACCCGTTAGAACCGCCTCGATGAGGGGGTTCTAACGAGTACCCACAATTCCTGTTTCGAGCAAAAATAACAAAAAGATCACACTTTTTTTTTCAGCAGAAACTTTTCGTTTTTTGCAAGTGCCATTATATTGATTGGGCGTGTTTTCGTAATGATTCCTTATAGAATCTTCTTTGATTATGTTTGGAAAAACATGGAGGATGTGACAAAGGGGCGTAAAAAGAGAATGACGTTCAACAGCTTACCTTTGTTTAAAAACATTACTAAATCCGTATAGTGACATTAAGGCAACAGAAATATAGAATCAGTTCAAAAATAATTATCAGCCATTCTATTGATCACAGAGTCATTATATGCATATAGTTGAACTCTTTATTTAATCAGTACTCTTAAGAACTGTCATTCAGTACTCTTGCCAAATGTCACACTACTCTCTGGCACGGATGGTGCTCTCCTGCAATTACTGTACAATTATTGTCCACTGACAAATTACACATAATTATCCATGATACTCATCACGAAAACATGCCTATAAAATTTTGACCCCCTTAAACCCCACTTTTATATAGTAAAACTCGGGTTTACATGGGTATACATTATTTTTGTTATTTCTGCTCAAAACATAGATTGTGGGTACTCGTTAGAACCGCCTCGACGAGGCGGTTCTAACGAGTACCCACAATTTATGTTTTAAGCAGAAATATAAAAACATATCAGAATTTTTATCTGAAAACTTTCAGTGTTTTGGTGGTGAAATCTTCAATATATTTGAAAAGGCGTGTTTTCGTAATGTAGCTAAATTATTTGAAAACAGTGGAGAGTGGAGACACTGATCAGACGCCGCTTAAATGGAAAATATCAGAACTTTTTATCCGAAAAATTGCCAATTTTTGGTGGTAAAATTTTCAGTGTATTTGAATAGGCGTATTTTCGTAATGTATACTAGGGAACTTATTTGCAGGTATGGCTGTCAGTCAAGTGTGAACTACTGGGCCCAGTTGTTCAAAACTAACGATGTCATTAGTTAACGATTTGTTAAAATTTTAATCGAGTGATACACAAATATGCTGATATTTTTTTTTTTTTGCTGAAAAAAAATGCAAAAGCTACTCACATTTTTTCAGCAAAAAATATCAGAATATTGTGTATTGAATCCGCTAAAACAGTTAACAAAATGACCTTTAACGAGCTCGTTAAGCTAACGACGCTTTGAACAACTGGGCCCTGATTATTAACTAATTAACCCGTTTCAGTGTGGAGATCCCCTAAAAAGGGGGATTGACAAACAGCGCAGACGCAGATCAGACACCGCGAAAAAGCGGCGTCTGATCAGTGTCTCCACTCTCCACTGTTTTCAAATAATTTAGCCACATTACGAAAACACGCCTATTCAAATATATTGAAGATTTCACCACCAAAACACTGAAAGTTTTCAGATAAAAATTCTGATATTTTTCATATTTCTGCTCAAAACATAGATTGTGGGTACTCGTTAGAACGCCTCGCCGAGGCGGTTCTAACGAGTACCCACAATCTGTTCTTAAGCAGATATAAGAAAAATAATGTATACCCCTATAAACCCCAGTTTTACTATATAAAAGTGGGGTTTAAGGGCGTCAATATTATATAGGCATGTTTTCGTGATGTTTTTCTCTAGGAATATCTAAATCACATAGCCTGACATACCTATAATCGAAATTCGACTCTTCCAATATATAGTACGTGGACAAGTTTATTATGTCTGAAACTGGTGAATCGGACTTTTGGGATGATTAATTATCGTAAGACAATACCCTTAATATAATATAGTCAATCTCTTTGTTTTCGGTATAAAATGTAAAGGAAGTGTAACTATATATATTCGACCTTCAATTTTGGAAATACACATTTTCTCATTGCAACATAAAATATTTATATTATATAATCTCTAAGAGTACCTAACAATTTATGAACTGTTTTGTCACAGAGTAGTGTCGTGTTGCAACACCGGATTCCAGTTAAAAAAAACAAAAACACCTAAACAACCCATTGTAATTACAATGAAACTATAGAGCTGAATGAAATCCCAGTTTAGAACATTCAAGAGGCAACTATATGTGATTGTTGTTCGCATCAGAGCCCACAAAACTTGTGTGGGAAGTAATATACGTGTTTTGAGAGGAAAAATCAACCTCTAATAAATTTATTCATATTGTATTTTTTCGTCTTATATGACTTATAAAAATAACCGTTATTTTAGATTACTTGAGAAACGGTAGTCTGGCCCAAGACCCTTTCTTTATTTTTCTTTTCTTTCTTTTTCTTTTTTTTTTTTTTTTTTTTTTGAGGGGACACAACACTTGTATAGTTTGTAGAATTTTTGTTTACTTCAGTCATAGGTAACTTGAAGTTGGATTAAAGAGGATCATGATAAAAAAAATAATGTAGAGAAAGAGAGAAATAGATATAAAACAAAAACGACTGGAGCCAGTCTAGAGAAACGGGAGCATGAAACATATACATTTTGAGGGGAATGTATAAATTTTCAGGAGATTCAACTGTCAATTTGTTTTCGTCCCCTTCTGAAAAGGGTTCTTCTCTAAAAGGAAAGAATTTGCATGGGAGCAAATTCTTTCCTTTTTAGAGTAGATCCCTTTTAAGAAGGGATTGATGTACAGAAATGATATCGGGAAGTATAAAAACTCGCTTGTATTGACAGAAAGTAATCTAAGTGCATTAAATCCCCATAATGTAATACGCGGTAATCTTTTAAATAGTGCTATTAGGTCACGACTAAGAGAGTATTTCCTATATTCGGGATTTATCCGGAAATTAAAACAAATCACATGAAAATATCCTAAGTCATAATTGTCTTTGTTTATCTTGTCATATTTATAAGTATTTTGAAAGTATTAATAATTACTTCTACAATTTACCAAACTTAAGGAATCAGAATAGTTACACTGCACACAATGTTACATTACACACACTGTTACATTACACACAATGCGCCTGTTCCACCTCATCTCCCGTCCCGCCACCACCCTAGCAGGAAGCGGTCAGTTTTCGGACTATAAAAAATCTGTGTAATGTCTCATTACCTTTAACGCTTAGCACTCTGGGTATAATTTACAACAACTGACATGTTGAAATATTTGTCTTATATATTTTCTGGGAAAAAGAAAATAAGAAAAATACCATCGATACGTCGTTTGTTGAATTAGCCAAGGAAGTGCTCAGCTAGCATTCTTTAGAAATCTATAGCGACCGTTATCGGCCTTTCAGTTACCCTGACGGGCCGATAATGACCCGCTGTAGGTTTATGTAGAATGCTCACTGGGATGGTAAAGGTTAACAAATTCAACGGACGACAAATTTGTGGTATTTTCCTTCTCAGTTCCTGCATGTGCAGGGTTTGACTCAAATTTAAATTCTTTATTACATACAGTTTAGCAAAAAGCTAACTGCAACATGCAGAGCATCTACCAAACATACAAGAAACACTATGACGGATATTTACCAGCAAATTCGTTTGCTTATTAATGAAAAAAAAAAAAAAAAAAAAAAAAAAAAAAGACAGGACAACAATGGAAGAAAAAGTAAGCAAAACAAAACAAAATGCAATATCTAACCCGATGTTTCCCCTCCTGACGATCTCCTGAAAAGATAAATTGTATGAATTGTCAAACCATATTTTCTAGGAACGATGAAAATATTTTTACTGTCCATTGTATATTCAAAATCATTATCTTTTATTTTATTTTTATCTTCGTGTCATGTGATATTTAAAATGTGATCTGCATGACAAACTGAAACAATGGGTAACATGCATAAACGTATTGAATGTAAAAGGGAAATATTTGGGATTTTATTTAAGCTATATAATACAATATAATATACAATAATTGGCAATTTTCTCGGGACACCCGTCATAACAAAATAGTGTATTTTGTATCCTGGTTTCAAGGTCACAGCGGTCTCCAAATGAAATGGAAAAACCACCCATATCAGTCGAAAAACTAATATATCTGATATGGGGTTTCAGTGTAATCAAATGATGCACAATTTAAGAAAAAGACCTTTTTTGTGGCAAACAATGTAGAACGTGATCACATCACGAAAACATGCCTATATAATTTTGCCCCCCCCCCCCCCCAACCCCGCCCCTTAGACTGCACTTATAGTAAAAACTGGGGTTTACAGGGGTATACATTATTTTTCATAATTCTGCTCAAAAAAACATAAATTGTGGGTACGCGTTAGAACCGCCCCGTCGAGGCGGTTCTAACGCGTACCCACAATCTATGTATTGAGCAGAAATATGAAAAATATCAGATTTTTTTATCTTCAATTTTCATTTTCTGATGGTAAAATTTTCAGTATATTTGAATAGGCATGTTTTCGTAATGAGATTCTGCGGCGTTTGAGCTACGTCTGCACTGTTTGTTCAAGATTGTGCTTTCAACATCATTTTGAAAGACATTTTTGTACTTGGTGTTTTATTTCAGATAGACAATATCTTCTGACGAACCATTTGTCTTTCTGTTTCTGCTTTGTTCTCAAATATTTACCCTAAATTTAAATTTGTGGCATAAAGTTGGCCTGACTTATGCAATTTCTACAATAAATTGATTACTTGGATTTTTCTACAAGTAAATGTATTTTTTGTTGTTGTTGTTGTTGTTTTTTGGGGTTTTTTGTTTGTTATGTTTTTTTTTTGTTATTATTATTATTATTATTGTTTTGTTTTGTTTTGTTTCTATTTTGGTATTTTTTCTCTACTGATATTTAAATATTTAATTATTTTTTACTTTATAACTGCCCTATGAGAACTGGAACTTGTTGAAAACTTGCCTTCAGTCTACTTACCCTTTCGATTTTTAGCATATTTTACGGGTGGGTGGGGGATTTAAGATATTTGACTATTTTGAAAACCAATAACTAGAATTAAATTAAGTTCGACAAAAGATTTTGCATTAAATCATGACAAAAAATCCAAATTTGGCTCTACTGGGTAAACCACAAGCGAAAAACGACTTTCCGAAAGATGTCAATAGCAGAGAGCGAAAATACGATTCTATGTCTATATGACGAATAGAGAAGGTCCTGGTCAGACTGAACAGACTTATATTTAGTCATTCTCCGCTCGAATACGAAATAAAAGCCTTCTTTATCGCACTGTGCATAATTTCCGCTTCAAATGGATAAGGGTATTTTTCCGCTGTAAGGCCCAATGTAACCTCAAAACCAGGATATAAATTATGGACGATAAATTACCTTGTAATCGTTTTTACGTAGGTGTCTTAACTGGGTAAATAACCAGTTAGCTGAGCAAATTTTAAGGACGACATTCTAAAATTGACTTTTTTTCTGAGAAAAAAACACTTGACATTTCATGTGAATCGTCTGCAGACGATTCACATGGAATACCAAGTGTTATTTCGTCTGAAAACTAAAACAGACAAATAATAATAATAATAATAATAATAATAATAATAATAATAATAATAATTAAAATATCGTCTGCTGCAGTTTAGGATTAATGTAATGAAGTATTACTCCTCATTATCTAAAAAAACAAACAAAAAAAAAACAACAACATATTTTAAGGTGTCGTCTGCTGTAGAATGTGATTAGTGCTGTTCTTATATTGAAACCCCGTTTCTTGCGTCTAGTATCAACAAAATTTTAAAGGTTTCAGCCTTTGGAACACTTAGAAAAGAAAAAACAACAGATGACCAACGTCAAGGGAAATTTTAGGAACCCACGGTGCCATCACGAAAACACGCCTATATAATTTTGACCCTCTCAAACCCCATTTTTATATAGTAAAACTGGGGTTTACAGGGGTATACATTATTTTCTTATTTCTGCTCAAAAACATAGATTGTGTGTACTCGTTAGAACCGCCTCGTCGAAGCGGTTCTAACGAGTACACACAATCTATGTTTTGAGCAGAAATACAAAAATTATCAGATTTTTTTATCTGAAAATTTTCATTTTTTGGTGGTAAAATCTTCAGTGTATTTGAATAATGATATGCTGATAGCATCCGGATATCTGATCAGCTCTTCGCTTTTGACTTGCAGAAGAGGCAGATATGGTAAAGTTTATCGATGAACCGGAATTATATGCAAGCTGGTCCATGCCTCCTTTGTTCAAATATTCCAAAAAAGATTCCTTTTCCCTTGGGTAACTAATATTTAAGATTTCAAAAAAGAATTAAAAAATAAAAATAATTAATTTAAGAAGAAGATGCGTGAACAACATAGTCTTCAGGCCTGCACATCGGCACTCTTCTTTATTATGATATGAAATTTAACACATAGACCTTGAATAGACTGTGCACAATAATGATAACAACTGTGTTGCTGAGTTTGTTTGTTTTTTTGTGTGTTTTTTTTTTTTTTTTTGTTTTTTTTAGAAATTTTGCATTATGTTTGTTAATTTATTATTATTATTATTTCATTTGATTTGAGACTGTCAATATTATTACACTATTTGACTATTTTAACGCCACTGAATTGTGCTCTGAATAATTGATAAATCAACTGGTAAAACAGGAAATTTCTTGAATACCGTATTTACCCCAAATATTATGTCATGTTGACTCCTTACCAAACTTTCTAAAATTGGAACAAGGTCACTTTACTTGTGGATGTGTCTACAACTGCTGGCTTAGACTGGCTCCAGTCTCCAGTGACTTAATATTTTTCTCATATTCCTGTTTGATAAGCCACTAAAATAAAACCCAAAAAATATCATGACTATAAAGGCTGGTCACTAGTGACCAGCCTTTATAGTTATGATATTATTTTGGTTATTTTAGTGGATTATTAAACAGATTATAAGAAGAAAAAAAAACAGTTAGTCACTGGAGACTGGAGCCAGTCTACTGCTGCCTGGGTGGCCAGCAATATAGCGCCTGATCTAGGTCTGCAGTGTTTGCTAATGTTTGTCGTTCCTGTCGTTCCTCTCCATCTTCGGATAAAAACCGTCCCTACTCATAACTGAATCAAATGGAAGCCCTGGAGGAACGTTTAATTTTATGACTCCCTTCTTCTAACTTCAAGACTATTCACTTCTAACTTTGTGACTTCTAACTTCCTCTCATTAATTTCCAATGTCTTATTTTAACTTCTGACTTAGCTCTTCTTACTCATGCCGTCTAACTTCCTATCTTTTACTTCCGAACTTTTACTGCTGACCTCTAATGTACATCATCTACATTTCGACTTCTTACCTCTAATTTCTTACTTCTAACTTCCGGAGTTTTAGCATCTCACTTCTGGTTTCCTTCTTTTAACTTCTTCTAACAGCCGACTTCAAACTTAGAACTTCTAACTTCCAACTTCTAATTTCTGGCTTCTAACTTCTAACCACCGACTTCTGACTTCCTACTTCTATCTTCATTGCTTCCTGTAAATTCTTAAGATTTCCTGCACTCAAAATTATCAAAGACGTCATGTTCGCAGTCAATTGTTGATATAAATTTAAAGTTGGAATTAAGGAGTCCGAAAATTAGTAGTAAGTCGGAAGTTAGAAGTGAGAAGTGATGGAAATTAAAGTAGAAAGTAGGAAGTTAGAAGTAAGGAGTCAGAAGGTATAGTTGGAAGTCGGAAGTAAAAAGTTAGAAGTTGGAATTAGAAGCAGGGAGTCGGAAGTTAGAAGTCGGAAGAAGGAAATTAGAAGTACAGAGTAGGAAGTAAGAAACTGGAAGTCAAACACGCTGAAGTTAGAAGCAAGAAGTCATGAAGTTAGAAGTTAGATGTTTTGAAGTCATGAAGGTCCCTCCATGGCTTCCATAGAATCAGTTACGTATGTTAAGGGACTGTTGTTACTTTTCTGGGATTTAATGTGTCATGTACGATTCAAGTTTATTTATCAAAACCTTGCATTAGTGAGTAGTAGTGCTATTGTAAAACTAAGTATTGGACAAACAGAACCGATCAAACAGTGTTTACCCAGATTAGACGCTGCAAACATTGCAAGCCACGTTCTGCGGCGTCTGTTCTGAGTCTACACTGTTGGCTCAGGCTTATCTTTCCAAATCCTTAGGAAAAACTAAGGTACCGTAATAACCCTAAGTACTTGGACATATAGGCCTTTGCAAACAGTGTAGACCCAGAACAGACGCCGCAGAACGCGGCGTCTGATCTGGGTCTACACTGTTTGCTATACATACAGCAAATAATTTAGGCACTTCAAGAGTGAGTAGAATGGAATATTTCAAATTTTAGAACAAGTATGGTAAGTAGATAAGGTGTCCCAATACTTCGGGTTATTACGGTACTCACCGCCACTGCTGGCTTTCTGAACTTCGTATATATGAGGACCCCACTAAAAAGGGCAACTTGCACATACGTTGAGCATGCGCGCAGTCTGAACAGGACATCAATTTATTCATTTATTTATTTATTTATTACTTATTTACCAATAGATTCTACACCGCCATGACTTCCAAAGGAGGACAGCGAGGGTCTAATTTGCCTCATGGATCCGCAGGCTGATCTCTAACGTGACATGCGCATAGAGTGCGAGTTGTTGTGTCTAAAATCATCTATGGTAATAATGGTAAATTATAACAATCTAATCGTGCTACTGATCAGAGACGGAAGCGTTACATAACTGCAGCGTACATGGTTTATCAGTTATTGCTGTAATGAAGAGCACATAATTATATAATTCGGCCAAACCACAGTAAAAGCAAGCTAATACATAGAGATACTAATATCGACTCCGAACTAATCCTATCCTCTGCGCTGTCTGGTGAAGGTCTTCTGTACGTGGATACACAATAATTGGACTTTGTAGATTTTGTTTTGCGAGCGGCGAAGGCCCAGGGCAGACTGCGCGGATGCGCAGTCTGGTCTGGGCCTTCGCTGCTCGCATACAGAATTATCTGCAGATTTTCATACGTTCCGACAGATTTATCTTGGGTCGGATCTGCATTCCAGCGCGTGATAATGTAGCGTGCTTCGTGGCTGCATTTCTTTGATGGTGCTCCATAAGATGCATGAGATGTATCAGATTATAAAATCTGTGATTTCTCAGACCAAAGCGGGTGAAAACCGAAACCACTTTGTCCACGCAGGTGTACCACGCTCCATATTTTGGCGATCTGTGAAGGACCGGTCTACACTTTTTGCCACACACCTAGACAGGCTGCGGTCTCCAGTGACTAAATATTCATTCTTATAACACCCACTAAAATAAAACCAATATAGTGTCGCGATTATAAAGGCTGGTCACTATCGATTTCAGCATTAGAGAGAAACGTTTTGTTTCATTTGATTCTTCATGTACAGATAATGCATTTTGATGTTGTCATTGTTTAATTCCATAGACTAATGCCAGCCTACCACTCACCCAACAATTTTTAAGACATAAATAATGAATAGTTCAACTTTAGGAGGACATACTGAAAAAGGAGGGATGGAATAATGGGTTGGACCAGTGGGCTGGACTCAAGGGGTGGGCTTATTGGCTCAACCGATGGGCTGGGTTTATACAAGTAACTTGTGTCAAATCCCTTTGTTTAATATGCAATGAAATATGATTAACAGTTAATGTGTCCGAATAATTAGGGTAAATGGGCTGGCGAGTGAGAAAAAAGACCTTAGAATATATGCGAGCAGCGAGTATCCAGACCAGACTGCGCATGCGCGCAGTCTGGTCAGGATATTCGCTGCTCGCCTACACAATATAGGGGCCTTGTTGAAGATGTATGACAAAAGCGAAGATCTTGATCCAGTGCGTAGCTGGGTAAATTGGTCTGGGGCTTCGCCATTCGTATATGCCCTAAGGGCCTTTTTATCAACCGGCGATCCAAATAGGTACACAGTGTACCAGGGGAGGAAACACTAGCCGCCAGCCCGCAACATGAGAAAAGGACTCATTATATATGTGGTAAGAAAAGATCTAGATCAGCCTTCATTCAACGCGTGTGCAATAATGGTCTTTTTCTCATGGTGAAGCAAAATTGTTCATGGGAATTGCGCCCAGCGAAGATTCAGATCAGCCTGCTCATTCGCGCAATCTGATCAGAATCTTCACTTGTCGCATTTTGGATAACAAAGGATGCGAAGTTTCTTCATGCGGAGAATGAAGACTCTGGTCAGCCTGTGTGGATGCGCAGGCTGATTTGAGTCTTCGTTGGACGCACATGTAAAAAGGTACGTTTTCTTGCGTTGTGGTTCAACTAATAAGCTCAGCTGGCCTTCTATGTGCATGTATTACAATGCACTATACCGACATACATCAATTTCTGATCAGGAGAAAACGTCTCTTATGACATATGTGACGACAACGCCGTCCCAGATCAGCCTGTGCATCCCTCAGGGTCCCTGCGGCAGGATCATTTAAGACTTCGCTGGTCTTCAAAAACTTCTGTCGGTGAACAGCAAATGCTTTGATGGCATTGCTTACCAGAACCTCGAAACCCGAAATGGTCTTAACGCAGAAAAAAATCAACTTGAAAGTCGCAAAACTTCATGAAACTTCACCCCTGCACTCGAAACTTGAAATGAAAGACAGTCCCCAAACCCTTGACTGCTTCGTCGAAATTTGTAAAACGTAACCCGGAAAAAGGTGACTATAAACTCGGAAAAGTATCTCGGTACTCCGAAACAATAACTCGAAACTCGGAAGAAAACAAAAACGAATTTCGCAATTCAAGAATAACTTGAAACTCAGGTTACCCTCGATTGCGATCAAGGGGACCGGATACGCTTGGTACTTCCGCCAAGGGAAACAACTTTTTCTGGTAGCAAATTCTTTCCTTAGAGAGAAGGCCCCTTTTCAAATTTGCCAGCTGTCTCCCCTTAGTTTAGTTTAATCATATTTTATTGCCAAATAATCATATAGCAAGTGGGTTGGACCACAAGTTCTCACAACATTAGATAAGGTCCTCCCCAAAACAAAATATAACACAGAAAGTTTATGGCATTTAGTAAATCTTATTATGTAGACACTAGAATTCCGATTGTCCAGATGCTAGTACAGAAAGAAGAAAGAAGATAAAATTATATAAGATCAAACAATATACAGCGTCTGGAGAGTCCGAGTTCGCGTGTTTACATGCATACAAAATTAATTTATAATCAACAAAACATTGAGCGGTCGCAAGTAGAGCTATAGAAAGAAGAAAATAACTAGAGAAAAAAAAATAAGAAAGGAGTACAATGATAAGAAATTAGTTCTATAGGAATCTAGTTTCAAGGATAAAAATGAAACTAAGAAGGATGAGTAGTGAGCGGGAGTCACCAAACCAAGCTTCGATAAATCTTTAATAGATATAACAGGCTACTTGCATGTTTACAGTATTTAAATTTGGTTTTCCGTTTCAAAATCGATTTGTTTCTTCTATAAAATGTTGGACGTAAGAAAAAAGTTTAACGTTGTCGTCATCAGAGAGATCAGGAGAACCGTATAGGAGAAGACGTATTCCGACAGGCTGAAATTTACGGATGGCCTGGAATAGACTAGTCCGTTGCTGGGTGAATCTATTACAGAAGAAAAAGTAGTGTTCAGCATCCTCACTCTCAAAACCACAGTCACATGCAGCCGTTGGTTTAAGATGATTATTGAATAAGTCGTCATTTAGATTGCTACAATTATTTTTTATTCTACAATGATAGACAGAACTTATGCGTTGGCCTGAAACAAAATAGTTTGGGATTTCAGGACTCCTAAAAATAGATCTATTAAGTAATTGTTTAAAAGCACTGAGAGAGTCGGCGCTTCTTACTGACAAAGGTAACTTATTCCAGTAGTCAACGGAAGAGGGAAAAATGATCTAGAATAAATTTCAGTTCTTCTACTTAAGACAGAAATGTCGGCTGCATTTCTCAGACTATATTCTGTTCTCTCTGACACAAACGGCGGCATGATATTAGAAATGTATTCTGGCGCCAAGCCATTTATGATTTTATACATAAGCACAGCCTTTTGAAACAAACGCCTATCTGATAATGACAACCATCCTATTTCTTTTATGAGTTTATCGATAGAAACAGATCTCGTTAGTCCTGTAACAATTCTGGCTGTTTCATACTGAATTCGCTCAAGTCGAGTTTTTTCATATGCTGTACAGCCGTCCCATACCACAGCTGCATACTCCAGGATAGGTCGAATGTAAGAAATATCTAATAGATATTATTTAAAGCTTTCCTACTCAATTTGTATTTAACGGCTCTCATAATTCCTAATAATTTTGATACAGATGTAATAATGTTTTCTATATGCGCATGCCACTTGGCGTTACTAGAAAGAGTAAGCCCTAGATGCTTATGACTTTCAACAAAATTAACCAAAACGTCTTCGAACATAAGATTCGGAAAATGATATGCGTCATTACAAGAAAAGATAATCGCTTCTGTTTTACTGGGATTAAAATCAACCAACCATTGCTTCCCCTGAAAGAGCATCAATGCCCTTTAAATGCAATGTTTTTAAACCACGAGGAACAATTTAGTAAACTACGTTCTCGCAGCTTGCAAAAGGTGCTATACAGGCGCCCGTTTTCTGTTCGTCCGTCCGCTTGTCCGTCCGTCCGTCCATCTACATTTGCGCCAACTACAGTGTTTAGGCCATAAATAAATAATGAATAATTATTACTCCTCAAATCAACTTACTTTGCATACACCTTCTCCTTAACATGGACTCAAACATGCCATATCAATTTATGACGATGACCTATTTTATTCTAACGACTTTGCCATTTTCATATCAACCATAGCATATAGCTTCATTTCTGTTTAACCTGTACCACCTACAATTATCCAACATAGCATGTGCTTTCTTCCTAACATTGATACAAGCACTGCAGTGTTATTTTATTACCCTGACCTATATTTCACGGCGTAATGACTCTGTCAGTTTTTGCGTCAGCCCCAGCAGTACCTCCATTTTTGATTAACCGTATGACCTATATATACCAGGCCTGGTATATACTCCCTCTCTAACAGGCACTCACACAATGTGGTATCATTTTGTGACCATAACCTATATATCACGGTCAAATGACTTTGTCATTCTTTACACGAGCTTTAATGTTTAACTCGTTTAAAATACAGTCCGGCACCAGCAGGTGATACTACCTTCTACGGAATTATTTTGGTGTGTTTAAAAAGGTTTGTGGGAAGCGGTACGACAATTTGCATTGTATTGCACGGCATCCTACATGATAGGCTGTCAGTCTTGAGATCCAAGTTATCGCGTCGTGAATAGTATATAGCATTCCTATAAAGAATACCATAAAAGAAGCTTTTTATATGTAAAGCTTGTTACATTGCTTAGTTAATCTGATAAAGGGTCCTTACATATATGTGAAAAGTGAAGGGCCTGATCAGACTGCGCATGCGCAGTCTGATCAGGTCCTTCCTTTTTCACCGGTTTACCCTGAAACAAATTTCATTTCCTCCTGGTATGCAGATATGTAGGCGATATATCTAGATATTCAAATACAGCTAACTCTCATAATCTCAAACTCCAATGGATCAGAGTTTTTAGTTTGAGATAATAATGGTTTCAGATAAAAGGAGTTGGAAGTATATGGTGCATGTAGCAAACGGAACTAATTGTACTTTGCTTTGTTTGACTTAGGTGGTAGTTTAAATTAACAATATTTGAGATAACGGGTGTTAACTGTATGTTATAAGGACCCTTTCTTTGTCTCACGGCTCAAATATTAAATTACTGCAAGTGAAACAAAAATTACTTACAAACAAATCAGTTTTGTGGTTTTGCTGACGGCAAAAAGATATGTTATCTGATTTATTAGCATGTCTAACATGTTTAAAAATAGCAATGAATTTACACTAAATGTTCGGACAGGCATGTCTCAGCAAAGAGTGTAGACCTAGATCACATTGAGGAGTAGTTTGGTTAGTCTTCAATGTTTGTCATCACAGCATTTTTGACATATAACCAAACAGTGAATTATGGGCGTGTTTAAAGTTTAGAAGTATGATAAAACGTTAAAGGGGAACGCAATATAAGTTGTAAGTATATCTAAGAGTAAAGTGCTTAACAAGCCATTTATTTTGATGCAAGAGTTTTCAAAATCGGCTTAGAAATAAGGAAGTTATGGTGGTTTGAATATATTTAAATGGCTGTCATGGATGCCGCCATATTGTAGGCTTTGTGACGTCACACAGCCCAATTAAATATGCAAAACCAAATTATAAAGGGTTTTCAAGAATAACTTAGCTACAGAATTTTTATAATATTTTAATTTTAGTGACAAGCAATCATTTTCCCCAAAATAAACTAACTTTATGAAAATAACTGCGTTTATGAAATGAATTTCGATTTTTATTAAACCCCATTAAATATTCAAAATGGCGGCGCCCATTCCACCAATGTTGAAATATTCAATTGTCTATAACTTACTTAATTTTCCACCGATTTTGATCAAATTTGTGTCAAAATTCATTGTTTGTAAAGTTCTTTACTTTAAAGCACAAAACCTTTTAAGGTTGCGTTCCCCATTAAATTGTTCGAATATTTAGAGTATATACAGTTATGATTCTGATATCTAAGATCAGTGCATTTCCGTGTCGTGACGATGCCGTTTTTAAGCATACATAAAACTGAGCTGCATCATGGGAAAAGAGCCATCATAGCATATGCGAACAGCAAAGGTTCAGGCGAGCCTGCGCATCCGCGCAGTCTCGCCTGAACCTGTGATGTTCGCTTTCGTAAGCGGTAGGCTATGAAACTTAAGCCAAATGAAATAGACACGTGGTCTCGCTAAGGGGCTGAGAATGCGCACTAAATTATTGGATCGATGGAAATTCCGAAGAACTTTTCTTTCTCGCGACTATGCCCACTTGTTACGCTTACCCAGTTAGCATTCTACATAAATATATATCGGGTCGTTATCGGCCCGTCAGGGTACCTAACGGGCCGGTTATCGACCCGATATAGATTTATGTAGAATGCTAGCTGGGTATAGCCCGTTACCGGGATCCATTTGGCTGTCGGTAGAGCGTCTGACTGCAGATCCAGGGGTCGCGAGTTCGAACCTCAGCTCAGCCACATAACTTTCGCAGGGATCGCTCATGAAATAATTTCTACGGCCACTCTCCCCATTCAGCGGATTCAAGAAGGGCAGTTGTCAGTTACTGGCGAAAGTATGTGCACAAGTACTGATTTAACCGCTTAGAGGACTAAGCCTGCCTAGGACCAGTGTTAGTAGGTTAACTGATCGTGCTCAACATGACCTTAATGGGTTGACGGCCATAAAACCAGTTCAAACAGACAAAACATATACCGTCCGTTTTAAATCATGTAATCTCTTATATAATGTTATCCTCTGACATGTTTTGGCTAACTCAGCAAATCATTTGCTATTACTTTAGGCAGAAACTGTGCACATTGACACTTCATTCAAATTGTCTCCATCAATTTGAATGAAAATTCAATCCTTATTTTCTGTGAAAAAATAAGAATATTTTAAAATGCCCACTGCTAATAATATTTATAGCAGACTAAAGGCTAGCAGATACATCACGATGTGCTAAAATTTCAAGAGGCATTCTGATCACGAAACAACACACACACACACACACACACACACACACACACACACACACACACACACACACACACACACACACACACACACACACACACATTATTTCATTTTTCAATCAGCCCACTTTTCGATTGAATCAATTCACTAAAATATGCTTTCGCAAGAAACGAAACTTCACAATGTAACAAAAACAAAGCAAAAATGAAACAAAAACTGAAAAACGCAAATAAAAACCTGAAATGAGGAAGAAAATGAAAGACTTGTCTAACCGACTCGCCATAGAACTTGGCACTCACGAAAATGTGAAAAAAAAGTAAACATTTTTTGCATGACAACCGTCTGACTCATAGTATCCCAACTTCACATCAAAGGAATAACATAGTAGATTTAACGCTTTGCAGTTTCAGCAGACGACATGTTGAAATATTTCTCTCAGTTTTCGCAGAAACAGGATTTACATTTCAACAAAATTGTGGAGACAATTAGCATGAAATGTCAAATCCTGTTTACTGGATAAATAAGAAAATTATCATAAAGTTATCGTCTGCTGAATCATCGCAGAGAGTGGTAAAGGTTAACCATACGAACAGAAACTGTGTGACCCCTCACCGTTACTAAACTAAGGAAATTCACTATGAGATAGTCATCCATTTGTAAAACACAATAAAAGTATTGTAAGATTAGTAATAGGGAACATTTGAGTTAACACTTAGCATGTTAAGCAAACATTCAGCAGACGACATTTTGAAATATATTTTGATCATGCTTTCCTCAAAATAGGTTTGGCATTTCATGCAAATTGTCTCCTAAGAGACAATTTGCATGAAATGTCCATCCCTATTTTCTGGGAAAATAAGGAAAATATAATCACTAGATTTTGTCGTCTGCAAAATTTGCCATGAGAGTGTTACATGCTGAATATTATGCATTCCAATATACGTTTAGTATGATATTTGAACCCTAGTCCTGCTAACCCCGGTTATACCCTGCCTTTGAAAACAGTGTAGATCCAGATCAGTTGGCTTCTGAAGAAGCCAACTGATCTGGATCTGCACTGTTTGCCATTAAGTATGTGAATTTATACAATCTTGATCAAGTAATCTGGTTGGCTGAAAATTAGAAGTGGGCGTGGCATTTTAATTTATTCAGCATGGCAAGGGTTAAAGTAACATCCGCAAATCTTAAATGTCATATAAATGTACTTGTATGTAAAATGTATACAGCTGAAAGCCTAAACAAGCCTGTACATACAATGCAGTTGGCTGTCATCAGGAAGTTCTACGGCATCTAATCAAAGTCTACACTGTCGCCACTCATCCAACAGTTTTCTATTACAGTCAACCCTTTTTATACACTCGATACAACGAAAAAATCATTATGATGATAATTTGACGGACATGAAACCTTCGCTCAAAAGGTGACAAAAACCGATTTTATGTAAGAAAATTGTATTTAATAATACGAGAAACATATGATTTGGATATTTGTTAGAATCGCCTCACTGAGGCGATTCTAACAAATATCCAAATCATATGTTCTGTAAAGGAATACGAATAAAACAAACCCTTTCTTGTATGTCATTATGCTGCGTTTAAGGATTATTTATAGCAGCAAAATCATTTTAACGGCAATATCTTTGGGAACAATTGCTATCGTTGTAACGAGGGTTTACTGTATTATTAAAATGGACTTATTCAGTTATTAAAGCTTCGCACTCTGGGTAATAATTGCAGAAGGCAGCATTTTGAAATAGTTTCTTGTTTTCCATAGAAAACAGATTTTGACATTTCATGCAAATTGGAGACAATTTGCATGGAATGTCAAATCCTGTTTTCTGGGGGGAAAATAAGAATATATATCATCAATTTGTCGTCTGCTTCATTAGCCCAGTGAGTGGTAAAGGATAAAGAATTAAGGTGTTCGAATATTTAGGGTGAATACGGTGTCCATTGACCTCGACCTTAGAATAGACTCCTTATAACATGCAAATAGCTAAAGTCCAGAGTAAATAGTTAATGCACACAGTGGGAAAACTCCCTTTTACCATGAGCGAAAAGCAAAATACCAGATCAGCCTGTGCACTTGAGCAGTCTGACCTGGCCATTGTCCGTTTGTCGATTTATTCTACAGTCATGGATTCGCCCTATAATCAGGATGAGCGAAAATGAGGCCGTCCCATGTTTGCAACCATTCTGTAAAGGGAAGAAAATGTTGGTGACAAATGTATTCGAGATGCAAGATCTTGACAAATCGTGCATTCTAATGCAAATTTGATAGAATCGGATCATTACGAAAACACGCCTATTCAAATACATTGAAAATTTCCCCACCAAAACCTGAAAGTTTTCAGATAAAAAAAAACTCTGATATCTTTCATATTTCTGCTCAAAACATAGATTGTGGGTACTCGTTAGAACCGCCTCGTCCTCGATGAGGCGGTTCTAACGAGTACCCACAATCTATGTTTTCGAGTAGAAATAAGAAAATTAATGTATAGCCCTGTAAACCCCAGTTTTACTATATGTAAGTGAGGTTTAAGGGGGTCAAAATTATAGGGACATGTTTTCGTGATGTGAGAAATAAGTAAGTTATCAAGGTTGAAGATATCAAGACTGCTTTTATGAGCCCCGCCATTCCGACTATTAAATGAGGCTTTATGACGTCACAAAACCTAAATTAAATATGCATTTAACACAAATAGCAATATTCACCCTTTATATAGTTGTATTAGTCTGGCCCCAGACCCTTTCTTTATTTTTCTTTTCTTTCTTTTTCTTCTTTTTTTTTTTTTTTTTTTTTTTGAGGGGACACAACACTTGTATAGCTTGTAGAATTTTTGTTTACTTCAGTCCCTTGGCTTGTTCAGCCATAGGTAACTTGAAGTTGGATTAAAGAGGATCATGATAAAAAAATAATGTAGAGAAAGAGAAAAATAGATATAAAACAAAAACGACTGGAGCCAGTCTAATAGTTGTATATATAGCTTCTTCTCTGAGCATTATGTATCGTGCTTGAAAACGCATTAATTTCTACCAGAAAGATTTTATTTAATAATTTGAAATGTTTAGAATCTTTAATATTCACAACGGCGCGGCCTTAATGATGGTCTTGAAATCTTTAGACGCCTTTAACTTTCTTAATTTAGTTTTTATCAGATTTTGATGAAATGTATATCAAAATGCATGATTTGTCATGATATTCCATCTCACTTAAATTCTTCACTAACTGATTTTCACCTCACATATATTCTTCAATTCTTCACAAATTGCTTTTAACCCATTTATGTCTCAAGTCTTCGAGTGGACAAGTTCATTTCCTATTTTGGGGAAGTCTGGATACTTGGTTTGTAATATCACCACGTTTTGTAGGAATATCTGAACTTAACGCAAACTGTGTAGACTCTGATCAGACGTCGCATGCGGCGTCTGATCTGGTTCTACACTGTTTGCCAATGTCCCTTTTAGGACGCTAGGCTTAAATGGGTTAAGTTAAGGTCGATCGATCTTCAAGTTTCGGGTTGATAAAGGCATATTTTTCGATTTCGCATATCAGCCGATTTTCAGCAATAAAACCATAATACTCATTTCCATTTCATCGACAGAATGAGATGAAAACTATTTATTTTGATTAATAATATTAAGTATCTTATATTTCGATAAAATTTTGATCCGTAAACTACACAACTTTTTTCGTGTGTGCGTGTGTTTGTGTGTTAAGAAATGATTCGTTTGGAACTACCGAATTGTCCTAGTAACTATAGTGAAGCTTTTATACATAGTACATTTGTGTATTGATATTGCATGAATTGGTGCTTGTAGATTTAAGAATGCATGTGTCTGGTTTTTACCCGGCGGCATGGTCTTGAACTTGAGCGGTCTAGGTCACAGCTGTCACCAGTGGTCGCGTTTCGGGTCTTACAACTGCGATCTGTCAATCATCTTGCAAGGATGACCTCTTGATAACGATTATGATTTCGCCCCGTACCGTAATTATTACATAATGATAGTTGTATATGACAAAAATTAATGTACATTTCATATCAATACTTATTTTAACGCCAAATGTTACACATTATCGAATATGACCGTAGGCATCAAATTAATTCATAGTTTGTTACCTGTCAAATCAATCCAATATCTCACCCAAAATAATTATTCTACATTACAGCACAACCGCATGCCCTTTTCTACGGCCCGCCCCGAGCTAGAATACAGGAATAAATGGTCCCTCAATATAGGTCAACCCGGCATTTCCCCCCCCCCCCCCCCTCCCCACCACCACCAATAGACCCACTTATGGAGTCCGATTCTTGGGTCTGTGCTAAAAGTCTACGTGGACCGTTAACAACGTAATGATAAATAGCTACCAAACGCCAACACTTTGTTTTTCGAATGTTAATATTAATGAAAAGCGTGTGTTAACACGTGTTTTATATATAACTTCTTTTCAGTACCTAGAATTACCACAGTATTATAATATTTTCGATATGTAGCATTCAGCTGGCAAAAAAAAATAAAAAAAAAAAAAAAAAAAAAACTCATCCCGAAAACATGCCTATATAATTTTGACCCATTAAACCCCATTTATATAGTAAAACTGGGGTTTACAGGGGTATACATTATTTTTTCTTATTTTTGCTCGAAAACATTTTTTTTTTAATCTAAAAATTTTCAGTTTTTTGAGGTGAAATTTTCTATCTATCTAAATAGGGGTATTTTCGTAATATATAGAGCCGCGTCGCAAGAAAAAGGCTCTTCGGACTTTCCGTCGAAAAGACGAAGGAGGACTTGTCCTAGGAGTAATTGTCCAAGGGGCAATATTGTTCGAAGGGGCAATGCAATCGTCCGAAGGGGCAATTGTCCCTAATTCCTAGTTCTATGGCTGACGTTTGCCCTTGACCTACCGCTTACGTGAGCGAACGGCATAGGTTCTAACGAGACTGCACAGATGCGCAGGATCGCCTGAACCTTTGATCTTGGCATATACTATAACCCCTCTTTTTTCCACAAAGCGGCTCGATTCTGGGAGTCACTTTATGCAGTCCTTGGGCCTTATTGCATGTGCTAAAAGCCAAAGCCAATATCAGCCTGTCCATCCACACAGTCAGCTCAGGGCCTTCACTGTTGGCCAGTAGACTGTACAACATCCTGGCTTTAAGATGAACAGCAAAGTTCCGGATTAGGGCACTTACGGGGCTGGATACGCTTGGTAGATTTTCCGCCATGTTTTACAAAGGAGACCAGTGGCATAGCCAGAACGGAATTATTTTTACGCACATCCAGGAAAAATCTTGGAAATTGTGCCTAGAATAGCTCACAAAATAAAGGCTACTCTTTAAGGAAAGAATTTGCTCCCAGAGGGAGCAAATTCTTTCCTTTAAGAGTAGCCCTTACGATAAAGAAGCAACTTGAATAGTTTATGTTAATGTCACTCTCATAAATATTTTCCTTACGCATATATGTAATGTGCGTTATGAACGTTACGCACATGGGGACAACGTGGGTTATTTCGTCTTTGCTGTCATGAACATCGAATCCCATTTTGAAAAATCTTCTACTCTAAATGAAAGGCATCTGCTTCCCTCCACTTAAAAGGGGTATACTCTAAATGGAAAGACTTTGCTCCCAAAGGGGATACGGGCAAATCTTTCCTTTTGGAGTAGACCCTTGTTCAGTTGGGAGACGAAAGCAATTTTGACTAAGTTATTTCCTAAGAGAGTGAATATGTCCGTTTATACCATATACAAACAGTGAAGGCACAATTCACCTTGTGCAATCACATAATCTGATCAGGACCATCTCTTTTCTTCTCTTCGAGCCGAGAAGGCCCTACTCAGACTGCGTGAACGCACAAGCTCTCCTGGACCTTTGCTGTACGCATATTGCATAACGTCCCCTTTCCAGCGTTGCGCATCTGTCAAACAATTTATCTTGTATAGCAACATAAAATAAGTTACCTTAGTTATTTCAAATAATCGGACAACATAGCGTACCGTAGTTCTTCTAAATATTCAAAGCACTCAGTTATGAGCCGTGACGCGAGAAAAGATGTCTTCGGGGTAAATGCAACCAGTAAAGATCCAGATCAGCTAATGGAGATATATAGTCTGAACAGTAACTTTGCTACTTTGTACATCGTTAGGTTCTACAGTATTCAATGATTCTATAAGCGGACATCGAAGGCTCAGATCGGACTATTCACGATATACATGTATACGGATTGTAGGAAATTTCTAATCTAAGTAAGCACATATATGTGTTTTTTCATAAGTTAACCGCAATACGGAAGTAAGTAAATACCTTGTTTGCTTTAATTATTCGGACAGGCAGGCCTGAGCAAACAGTGTAGACGCAGATCAGACGCCGCGTTCTGCGGCGTCTGATCTGGGTCTACATTGTTTGCTCTCTGTTTGCAATTGTTTAAATACATCAAATGGTAGTATACTTGACCTGCTTGTAAGGTGAGAAGTTTTCTGAATATAAGGGTAAATATGGTATTTATTTATTTATTTATACGTATGATTAAGAGAGCAATAATCATTTGTTACTAAAGTAGAATGATAATGCATTTTATTTCCGTATTAGCTATAGACTAATTTTGGAAAATTGTAAGCAGAAATCTTATACTCCTAAAAGCACACAAAGACGTGAGTGGGTGCAAACCTTGTCCGACATAGTACTTGAAAGTCTTGGGCATGGTCAGACCCTGTTTTGGTAGAACTCGCATATATTTGATGGACCTTGCACTGAGGCAATGTCCAGTTGCCAAAATTTCTTTCGAGAGCTTGAGACTGGAAAAATGTTAACAAGAAGAGAAAAAAGAAACGTTACAAAAAAAAAGCTTCCCAGAAAGCTTTAACATATTGCCCGATTCTAGGTGGAGTGTTTCTCAAGAATGCTCACCATATTATGACCTCAGCAGAAAGTTTGTGTTTGCCTTTGAAAAGAGAAAGCATGTAGTCTAGTAAAAACGACAGAGGAGCTTCAGTAGTATCACTAGTTCAGCTATCAACTTCACGTCTGTCCTGTACAAAATGTGACGGACTTCTAAGATCAAAGATTGAGCTCATCACACACAAACACGCACACGCACGCACACACACACACACGCACGAGCACGCACAGAGAGAGAGAGAGAGAGAGAGAGAGAGAGAGAGAGACTTGAAGTCGACTTTGGTACGGACGCGTGTTTGAAAAACAAACAAACAAAAAACGACAACAAACAAACAGAAACACTACGCATTCATATAATCGCATATTCGTATCCAATTATATACTGATTTATAATCATTTCTATCACAGACCGATATAGTTCCTGATATCGGAAGGGAGACGTTTGTACTCGGTTATATACAGGTACCGTATTTACCCTAAGTATTCGGACACCTCAACTCCTTACCATATATGTTCTAAAATTTGAACCAGTACAATTCACTACGCGATGTTGTGTCTAAAGATTGCTGGATGAGTGGCAAACAGTGTAGACCCAGATGAGACGCCGCGTTCTGCGGCGTCTCATCTGGGTCTATACTGTTTGCCCAGGCCTGTCTGTCCGAATATATATGGTAAATACGGTAGTTGGTCCCCGCAAGGATTTGTGTACACAACCATTATTTTCCTTCTGAAAACAAATACATATAATTCCGAGATAGGGCTACTGATACTTTGGCAGTACAGAACAAATCAAAAACAGAAAATATCCGACTTGGTTTGATTGAGTTTGTTCAACTTCTGTATATACCATGCAGTGACCTACGGGTCAGTACATGAGGAATTGGTAAATCCGGAATGTTTCAAACATGAATACAGTCGAACCTCAATAGCTAGAACACCGATGGCTCGTTAACCATGGCTTATTCGAACTCGTTTTTGAGTCCCTACGAAATTCTTCCTTTAGCTCAAGAAAAACAAATAATTAAGGAAATTTTCATATTTTTATCATGAAATTGTACGTTGCGTGTACTCATTAGTATCGCCTCATTGAGACGATTCTAATGAGTACACTCAATATACCATTTTTGTCTAGAAAATCGGAAAAAAATCCCTTAATTATCGCTATTTGCTTCCTGACGGCGTCATGATTAGGCCTTCAATGCCTCGAACTACCCATATCTCGAACAAATTACCATGGTCCTAAAGATGTTCGAGTTATTGAGGTTCTACTGTATTTGAAATCAAGTTCACCACCCCATGTGACAGCTCAGCAAGTGGGATACTTTTTAGCAACGTCGCTTTCAGCTCGCCGGATGTGTCGACCCAAGCAGTCTTTGGGTACTCCGTCCGATCAAGTGGTCCCTGAACATCACAAAAACATACCTATATTTTTTTCCCACTTAAACCTCACTTTTATACAGTAAAACTGGGGTTTACAGGGGTATACATTAGTTTTCTTATTTCTGCTCAAAACATAGATTGTGGGTACTCGTTAGAACCGCCTTGCCGAGGCGGTTCTAACGAGTACCCACAATCTATGGTTTTAGCAGAAATATGAAAAATATCAGAGGTTTTTATATGAAAATCTTCAGTTTTTGGAAGTAAAATTTTCTATATATTTGAATAGGCGTGATTTGGTAATGGGTGAATCATTTGTAGTGCATGATTATTCCGGCCTTCCTATCCATATTAAATTATTTACGCAGTCGAATCATCCATCTTAGTATTCTGACCAATTCCTTTGTATTTAGGGCAACTAGTTTTCCTCAATGTTTTACAAGGGACTTCTATTTTGCTTTCCAGTACACCAATGCCCTTCTGAAAAGGGATCTACTCTAAAAGGAAAGAATTTGCTCCCAAGTGGAGCTAATTCTTGCATTTCAGAGTAGAGCCCTTTCAGAAGGGAGGCAAAACAATTTTGACAGGGTTACGTCCAATCAGGCCCCGAGGTTATAAAACTTTTTTTCATCCTCAACTCAGTTGAGCATGAAATTTGTCCGGCTAATAAATCTCAAATTACTAACAATTGCAAATTCTTACTTGTTAAATATAGCTGAGCATGAAAATCTCTGCTAATAGATAGGAAAATGCCAACAATAGAAAATTTCATGCTCAGCTGAGTTGAGCATGAAAAAAAGTTTTACAACCTCGGGGCCAGGTCGTCATTCAAGTTTCAAAGAACTGCTCGTCAACCGCAGCAAACGCGCAATAGCACGTAGACTTGATTAAGACCGAAGTGGTTATTTCCCTTCCACAAGTAAACTGCAATCCATGGTCTTCCTATTCAGCGCTAAACAGGACGAACAGCTGTACTGAATTTTCAGGTTAGCCTTCATCCCCTAACTCCGCCCCAGCACAGCAGCACAGAAGCAGCACAGAGGCCAGTAATTAATTTTCATGGTCAGAATCTATAAAAAAATGTTGAACTCTCTCTCTCTCTCTCTCTCTCTCTCTCTCTCTCTGGACTAATTTTGACCCAGTCATTGATCAAATGGCCTAGAAATAGGGTCACAACTAGTATATTTGGTATATTTTTCTAGAGATTTACACTATAGCCCTGGGAAATATGTTTTAAAAAAAATCTGCAATAAACACCAGGGCCCAGTTGTTCATTGTTCAAAGCCTCATTAGCTTAACGAGCTTGTTAGTGGTCAAAATGTTAACTGTTCTAGTAAGTACAATATCTAATTCACAGGTATTTTTGCTGAAAAAATGTGAGTAGCTTTCGCAAATGCAAAAGTTACTCACATTTTTTTCCAGCAAAAATATTAGCCTATATGCCATATTAAATGGTCAAAGTTTTATCGATACATTAACTAACGACATCGTTTTTGTTTTGAACAAATGGGCCAAGGCTATTATGTGATGTTTGATTTGAATCTACACTGTTTGTTCATACCTGTCTGTCTTAAATCTTCAGGTAAATACGGTGACCACAAGACGTGCATTTACATGTACATGTATTTCATGTTATTCAGGGGTGGGGGTCGCGGGGTGGGGTGGGGAGGGATGGATACACTTTCAGGAAACTTTGTCAAAATAATTTTTCTCTCTTTGAAAAGGGGTCTACTCTAAAAGGAAAGAATTTGCTCCCCTGGGGAGCAAATTCTTTCCTTTTAGAGTAGACCCTTCTCAGAGGGAGACTGGGGTTCAGTATAGCAAACAGCAAGTCGCAAAAGTTGTCTCCCTCGGAAAATGACTGAAAAATTATCGTGTATCAAGTCACCTTAACCCACTAAAGACTGAATAAACTCTCCCACACTATATATTGGAAGAGTCCATATTCGATTCTAGGTATGTCAGGCTATATGATATAGATAATTCCTAAAGACAAATGGTTGAACTATTTGCAAACAGCGAAGACCCTGATCAGACGCCGCGTTCTGCGCGTCTGATCTGGGTCTGCACTACGTCTGATCTGGGTCTGCACTACGTCTGATCTGGGTCTGCACTACGTCTGATCTGGGTCTGCACTATTTGCCAATTACCAGTTTAGGGATGGGTTAATGCAAACTACATAAAATCTTATCTCAGCATGGATGAACTAAAAATACATGTAATTATAACGATAACGGAAGATACACATGATATGGGAACATCATTTGAAAATTAGACACACAATGCAAGCAAGTATAGTCAGGGCCAAGTTGTTCAAAGCTAACGATGTCGTTAGTTAACGATTCGTTAAAATTTACATCGAGTGATACGCAAATATGCTGAAATTTTTTGCTGAAAAAATGTGAGTAGCTTTTGCAGTGCAAAAGCTACTCACATTTTTTCAGCAAAAAATATCAGAATATTGTGTATTGAATCCGCTAAAACAGGTAACGAAATGACCCTTAACGAGCTCGTTAAGCTAACGACGCTTTGAACAACTGGGCCCTGATCTCAGAGTCTGATAACGAAGACCTAGATCAGACTCCCGCGGATCTTGATCATCCACACTGGGTGATCAGAATTTCATCTGGCAAACAATTCTGTGCCATTCAATGATTCTGTAGCAGACAAAAAAAAGCGACGATTGCGCAGGCTGACTAGGGCGTTCTCTATCTGCATGTGCTGTGAGATCCATTTTCGCTTTGCACAACCAATGACATTTGAAATATTAACAGATATAAACACCGCTTATACATGTGATCATATCAAACAAAGTATAGAAACAATGTCTGATGCTTAACATAGACAAAGGGCCCTGATGCTTTTTACGGACATCGAAGGCCCAGATCAGCCTGCGCATCACTGCAGTCAAATCAATGTCCTCTCTGTTTGCCGATGTATTTTACAGTCGCCAGTTATTCAGTAAGCATACAATGAAAATCCTGATTAAACTGCATGCGCATGCGTAGGCAGCTCAGGGCATTCGCTGTGCGCAAATGACATATTAACCCTTTTCGCATACAGCACATGATGATGAGGCGGGCCACGAGACACAAATGAATTATCGTGACATATGATTATAGCTAAGGCCAAACAATGTGAAGCTATGCGGTCTAGTCAGTGACTTCTCAATCCTTGCGAAGTCCAAGCTTGGTGCGCAAATAGCGAAACTCCAGATTTTGTCGAGCCGTTCCGCATGACAGTCTTGGCCTCAAGTTCACTGTTTTCATACGGTACATTTTCACATGAAGCGATGCACAAATACTTCCTTATAAATCATGTTAATGTTTGGTTTCAAATGAAACATAAGTTGAATATACATCAACCGAAATAAAAATAATAATTAGACGCGCCAAGCGAAAATGTGCCTTCAGGGCAGAGGCGGACAGCGAAGGCCCAGATCAGCCCGCGCATCAGCGCAGGCTGATCAGGGAATTCGCTGTCCGTGTACAGAAACATTGGATACTGTAGAGCATGTAGCTGCAACAAAGCTCCAGAGAAGAGGGGGTATCGATATTTTTTTTCTTATTTCTGCACGAAAACATATGTTGTGGGTACTCATTAGAAGCGCCTCGCTGAGGCGCTTCTAATGAGTACCATAACATATGTTTTCGTGCAGAAATAAGAAAAATATTGGTAGTTTTCTTATATATATATAAAAAAGCGTCTTATCTGGAGCTAGTTGTATGACAAAGTCGCTTATCTAAGTGTGCTGATCTGGGTCTTGCCTGTTCACATGTGCATTAAACGCCATTTTTTTCTTGAGATACAACTAAGACGCACCTGGTAATCTCGTAAGGGGTAGCCGCTGGTTTCAAAATCTTTAAGCGAACTTCCGGCCATGACTTACGAGATATCCAAATGTCAACAACCGGATAAATTCTCCCAATTTATTGATATTTAGTAAATTTCATTTACCTATTTTGAAAAATCGGACAAAGCTATATTCCCAGCAACTTTCATTTCTGAGTCGGAAAAGATAGGTGAGGGCTTGAAAAAACAAGCGGCTAATTTTTATTTCAGTTTCACCCGGAGAAGGGTAGTCCAATATTCATGTTTTGACTTTTTTTTTCTGTGCAAAATGAAGGTATTTTCAGCTACCTGGGCTTTAAAAGACTTACTTAACATATCAAATAAGACAAATTATCACAATTTTATCAGTATATAAAAATGGTGCAAACTATGCTAAAATTAATACTGTATATATTAGGCAGTTTGATGCAGATTTTCAACAAGTTACGCTTACTCAAACTTTACACACACGAAAAGTAAAGTGAAACTATAACGAAAGCTTCGGGGGAAAAGTAAAACTTTCCAAGAAAACGATACCCTAAATATAGCAAAACATTAGTGATTTTCAACAAGTTACGCTTACTCAAACTTTACACACACGAAAAGTAAAGTGAAACTATAACGAAAGCTTCGGGGGAAAAGTAAAACTTTCAAAGAAAACGATACCCTAAATATAGCAAAACATTAGTGATTTTACCGATAAAATTCCGAACATACAGGCATGCCAATTATTTCAGTTTTTGAACAACCCCACAGTAAAAAGAAAACAAATGTTGTTTTGTTTTGTTTTTAGGTTGTCAAATTCGAAAAAGTTGTATTTTAATCAAAGAGAAACCACAAGCAAAATGACATTCCCCTCGCCAGGGAGCAATAATTCAATATAAGGGAAGCAACTGCGAATTTGCATCGCCAATTAGCCTCATACAGAAGTGTTTAGACACATCAAAATCATTACGAAAACATGCCTATTCAAATATACTGAGTTTTTTTTATCACCAAAAAATGAAAATTTTCAGATAAAAAAAATCTCATATTTTTCAAGTTTCTGCTCAAAATATAGATTGTGGGTACCCGTTAGAACCGCCTCGCCGAGGCGGTTCTAACGAGTACCCACAATCTATGTTTTGAGCAGAAATAAGAAAAATAATGTATACCCCTGTAAACCCTAGTTTTACTATATAAATGTGGGGTTTACAGGGGTCACAATTATATAGGCATGTTTTCGTGATGGTAATAAAATGGACATGTGCAAAATTTGTGAGTTATTTAGGGTAAATATGATTCTGCGCGGTGGATGGTTCTAAACATGAGCCATAACATCAGAAAACATACATTGTACCTTGTCACCCAGGGAAGATTTAGATCATCCTGCGCATTCGTGCACTCAAACGGAGTCTTCGCAGGGCACATTTTGGATAGCCAAAGCCGTAAAATGTCTTAATGCGGACAACGAAGACTCAGACTGCGCAGATGCACAGGCTGATTTGAGTCTTCGTTGGGCGCACATGTCACAAGGTACGTTTTCTCACGTTGCGTCCCAAACGAACATTTTTGGAATAGTGCACAATGTGATAAGCGCTTCCATGTCTACGATTATCTATACAGAAATTATCCTAAATTATGGGACCCACCCCTTTATTCCTTACTGTACTTGTCCTAAATTTTGAACGCGTTCATTTTTGTCAAAAAAAATTAAGGCAAGCGGTGTATTCCATAGTCAGACACCGCTTTTGGACAAGTATGGTAAACTTAAAAGAACTATGGTATCCCAGTAGTAACCCAGCGGGCATGTAACGTTTAGACAAAGTCACGTCGCGTTACATCGACGTTGATACGACGTTGTATAACCGTCATTTGTCCACTGGGAAGGAGACGCATAAAATGCCAAAGTCTCTTTCCTGGGAAAAATAAGAAAACTAGTATAAATTTTTCGTCCTCTGAACTTGCCCATATACAGTGGTTAAGGTTTAGTTGACCAATCACACAGGGTGATTACAGCATTTGTCTTCCCGCACTGTCATCTAGGGCTTCAACATGAGAAAATGTACCTTATTATGTTGCCGGCCTCGGTGGCTCAATTTTGTTTGTTTGTTTGTGTTGAGGTTTTACGGCCCAGTCAACCCAATGGGGTCATGTCGAGCGCGGTCAGTTTACCTAACCACACGTTTACTGGGCAGGCTTAGTCCTCTAAGCGGTTAACCAGTATTGTGCACATTCTTTCGCCAGAAACTGACAATTGCCCTTCTTGAATCAGCGGAAGGGAGAGAATCGGTGGCTCAATTGGATGCGCCGTCCGACTGGAGACCAGGAGGTCGCGGGTTCAACCCCCGCCGAGGTCGGCAACATTCTTTCGTGGAGATTGATCATGAAATATTTTCTACGGTCATTCTCTCCCTTCCGCTGATTCAAGAAGGGCAGTTGTCAGTTTCTGGCGAAAGAATGTGCACAATACTGGTTAACCGCTTAGAGGACTAAGCCTGCCCAGTAAACGTGTGGTTAGGTAAACTGACCGCGCTCGACATGACCCATTGGGTTGACTGAGCCGTAAAACCTCAACACAAACAAAACATTATGTTCGCCCAGCAAAGACTCATCCCAGCTAGCATTCTTTATAAATCTATAGCGGGCGGCCCGTCAGCTACCCTGACGGGCCGATAACGGCCCGCTTTATAAAGAATGCTGGCTGGGATATTTGCTTGCATATCTGCGTATTAAATTCTGATGCGCTCTGTGGATAGACTCTATCTTTTCTGTCATTTTCGCTGTTCTTTTCAAAGGTATATAATCTAGTACAGCTTATAATGATTTGACAAGTTACATGTATGTCCCTTAGTGGAAAATACAGTAAAACAGTGAAATGGGATTAAAGAGCCAAATACAGCTACAGGATGTGATAAAGAATGACAAAAAATGCAGAAACGACTGGAGCCAGTCTATGTGGATATATAAGGATCCAATACATCTTCAAGCAGACAGTGAATAATCTGATCAGACTGCGTGGATGATCAAGAAGAACTATCTGATCATTCCCTTGGCCTCGGTGGCTCAGTCGGATGCGCGACCGACTGGTGATCAAGGGGTCGCGGGTTCGATCCCCGCCGTGTCCGGCGACATTCTTTCGTAGATCATGTAATGTTTTCTACGGTCATTCAGTCCCTTCCGCTGATTCAAAAAGGGCAGTTGTCAGTTTCTGGCGAAAGAATGTTATCCGTTAGACTAAGCCTGCCCGTTAAAAGTGTGGTTAGGGAAACTAACCGACTTGACATGACCCCAGTGTGTTGACTGGGCCGTAAAACCTTTACTCGATCATACCTTCTCTGAGCGCCACATCATGTTACATTTTCTCACTTTGCCGTTCATATCATATATCAGTTAATAAATGCGACCCAGTTAATGTTCATTTAAAATACCACACTGGAATACCACAGTATCTCATCTTTCAATTGTTTGCTTTGATTACGCAAAGGTTCATATTTAACACACCGAATGATATTTATTTCTTCTTACGAAATAATGTTTCACATATCATTCAATTCTTCATTAAATATAATTCCCAGCCCTGTATTCAGGAGAAAAAAAAAAGATAAAACTAATACCGGTACCCTAAGTATACAGACATTCTGTCCAGGACTCATACTCATCAAGATTTTTCAGGCCTGAAACTGGCTTTTTACATAGAGATATAAGAAAATAATAATCAAAAATCAAATCTTAAAGCCAGAAATTAGGACCAGGTCTGAAAGGTATGAAGCTTGTAATACTACTAAAGTTGATTATGATAAATGTAGACGTATGCACATACTAGACATACCGTCATATGATGATGAAAAAGGCCCTTATACAATTTGAGGACAACGAAGGTCCAGATCAGCGCATCTGTGCAGTCTGATCTGAGCATTCTCTGTTCGTTGACATATACTACAGTATCCATTGATTCTGTAAGCGGGCAACGAAGGCCCTGATCAGCCTGCGCTTATGCGCAGGCTGATCTGGGCCTGCGTTGGCCTCCAATTACATAAAGGCCCTTTTCGTCTGTTCCACATCATGTTTGAACACTACATGCACAAGGTCATGTCTATGAGAGTGCAGAGGGGGGGGGGGGGTGGGTGGGGGGGGGTGGGGGTAGGGGGTATAAAATTGTCTATGAAAGTGTGGAATGAGAGAGGGTCTAAAATTTTCCAAAATGCCATTTGCTGATATTTAATAATTCTTAGCAAGCTGGGTAAACACTTCAGCAGAGGACAGTTTTTTTTAGAAATTCTTACTTTTTCACATTTCATGCAAGACGTCTCTAGGGAGACAATTTGTATGAAACAGCAAACCGCATCTTACGGGAAAAATAAGAAAATAGCATCAAACTGAATTTGTTCGAGTGCTAATTGCTAAAGGTTTAGGCATTGTTTCCTCACATAATTGACATTAGGGCGTCTTATTTGCTTTGTGACAAAGATAGGACCTGCATTTGTTCACTTAAACATACAACGTTTTCAAATAAGAACTGCCAAAGGATTGCGTACAGCGCGCGCTGGGCATATTTTGCATCGTACCATTTTTAGGTCGCTAAATTCACGGGGCTGCGAAATATAGGTCACACAGTATGAAGGCAATTTTCGTTTCGCCGGGAACATACGTCCCAACGTTCATCCATCACATTTTGTTCGTTATAAGCCAAAATCATTGGGCCATGAATATAGGTCACACTGACCTACATATATCATCAGGTAAATCGTTTGGTTACAAGGAACCAATATACGCCCATTCGTCAAATAGTATACAAGATACAAGGCTAAATCACTGAATCGCAAAATATGGTCAGTCTTCAAGATATAGACACAATTATTGGAGCGTGAAATATAGACTATATTGACCTAGATATGATGCAAGTACAAAATTGGTGACATAAGGAAATTCCTCAAGTAAGACATTTATCCATCAAACAGTCATTAAGATATCGCAGGACCATGTTATATAGGTCGCATTGACCAAAGACATGAAATCTATTCAATATTGGTGTGATATGGAACCAATATGTAAAGTACGATATGTATCCATCAAATAGTCTTCAACATCTAAGATAAAATCACCGGACCGTGGAATATATATAGTCGACTCTCGTTATCTCGAATTCCAAGGGACTCACTGAAATACTTCGAGATATCCGTACCTCGAAATATCAGAGTTGAGAGAGTGAGGAAAACAATAAACTGAACAACCACATTTAACAAATGAATATGTAATTTCACTCCTGAAGTTAAAAATACATATATAAAATAATGTGGAAAAGAGGAGAAATTGCTCGTTAGGAGCAATTTCTCCTCTTTTCCACATTATTTTGTTACCTGTTGTCATAGTTTCATGTTAAAACAGGGACCAGATTTTCACTTCGAGATAAGCGGTAATTCGAAATAAGCGAGTTCGTGATAACGAGGTTCGACTGTATGCCATCATGAACTTTAACTCATGATGCTGAAGTCAATGTCATACGGCTTTCCGATCTATGACTTACCGTGTTTAGAATCTAATGTTCTTTGCATAACAGAAATGCATTAAAACACTTTAGAAAAGTATCCTAGATTTTGACCTCCAGCCCAATCACGGAGCATAAGCCCTGGGGTCAATATCTGTGGAGTTAAAGATGACCCTCCAAGGAACCAATGTTCCAAATATGAATGCTCTCTGACAAGTGACTGTCAAAATATACATGTAAGCATTTGAAAAACGTGCATTTTACAAAGGTGTCCTAGATTTTGACCTTTAGCCCCACCAGGGAGATGCACATGGGGTCACTATCTAAGAAAGCAAAGAAAACACTCCTGGGCACCCATGTTTCCAATCCGAATGCTTTCTCATAAGAAAATGCCGATATAAATGTTTGAAAAACGCATATAAATCTTCAACAATCGGGGTGCTTAAAATAGCTCGTCTTCAGCTTCGCATGACTTGTCCAGGCGAAATGACAAGAGGCAAATATGTGTATAGGGGTAAGGGTATAGAGCAGTGAAACAATAGGAAATGGAAGATAGTGAAGCTGGCTGGTGCTTACCTCATACACATATAAACATAGTCGAACCTCAATGGCTCGAACATCTTTGGGACTATAGAAATTTGTTCGAGACATGGGTATATCGAGCCACTAAGGGTTAATCATGGCACCAGTTCAGGAAGCAAATAGCGATAATTTAGGAAAATCTTTTCGATTTTCTACACAGCGATTGTATGTCGAGTGTACTCATTAGAATCGCCTCGATGAGGCGATTCTAATGAATACGCACAGCATACAATTCCATGATAAAATTAGAAAAAATCCCCTAAATATTTGTTTTCTTGAGCTATTGGAAGAATTTTGCAGGGACTGAAAAACGAGTTGGAATCATCCACGGTAAACGAGCCATCCGTGTTCGAGCCATTGAGGTTATACTGTATATATGTGAACATCGACGCTTCACATTTAGGTCATGACATATCCCAGCAAACACACGTCACAGGAACGTCGTTACAACGTCGCTGCAACGTCTAGACGTTGCACCGACGTTGTAACGACGTTGTTGCGACGTTGTGTTTGATGGGATTTATCTTATCCCAGCAAACGTCGTCACAACGTCGTTACAATGTCGCTGCAGCGTTACGACGTTGCAGCGACGTTGTTATGACGTTGTGTGTTTACTGGGGAATCTCTCTGTCCAAAACACCACCCTGCATTAAAATAAAGAACTTTGTTGGTTTACATCGCATCTGCGTCCTAAAATGAGAAAACAAGCACCAAAGAGCTCAGTGAGATAAAACAGTGAAGTGAAACTAATGTTTTACAGTTTGTAGACCTCAGTTGGGGTGGACAATTGGATGTACGCAAGAACACGGACGAACAAACATACGGACTCTTGCATGCCTAAGTCGCCCATGCTAGCGCAAATGCGAAAAAAAATAGGACCTTACTGAGTGTCCATTCAGTGAAAAGTGCATCCCTAATGTTTGGGAGAAATGGCAACTACATACGAGGGATGTTCGAAATGAATTGCTTATTTCTATCTGGAGACTTCAAATTTCAAGTTAGCACAAAAGTACTCATTTCATGCCCTCGAAGTACTCCCCGTGGCTAGAAATGCAAAGTTTCAGCCGATGTATCCACTTCTTGAAGGCGTCACGGTACGCTGATTTGGGCACAGTAATAAGGTACTGATGAATGGCAGATCCAAGTGCCTGTCGGGACTGGTATTTCCGCCCAGCAATGAATCCTTGCAATTTCGGAAACAAAAAGAAATCACATGGGGCAAGGTCTGGGGAATACGGGGTGTGAGGCAAAACAGTTACTTTTTCTTTCATCAAAAACGCCGTAACTATTGCGGAGGTATGAGCTGGGGCATTGTCATGTAGAAGACGGACATGTTTAAAACCAGTGGCAGGGCGTCATTTCTGATAATACTTTTTCAGTTTCTTCAGTACTACGTCTTTGTAGTACTTTCCGGTGATGCTTTTGCCCTTTTTCACTGACACTTTTATTGCGACTCCTTCACCAGAGAAGAAGATTGCATACAAAACCTTCTTTGTACTCAAAGAACGTTTGGCAATTATTGGGCGTTTGCTGTGTTTAGTGGCCCAGATCTTATTGCTAACCTTTCTGACGGGCTCAAAATAATGGACCCAGGTTTCATCACCTGTGACGACATTGGCAAACTGCTTTTTGTCAAATTTTGAAACATTTTAAGCAGCTTTTTGGCCACTTTAACCCGTTGCCTCTTTTGCTCGTCAGTCAACAGATGTGGCACCCATCTAGCAGAAATCTTTCCGACTTTCAAATGCTTCTTCAAAATAAGGTGAACCGTTGATAGTGATATGCCTACCTTTCGTGCAATATCACGAACTGTAAATCTGGCATCTCCTTCAATGATTTCCTTTATTTTGGAAACAATTTCTTTACGAGATGCAGATTTTGGCCTACCTGATTTCGGTGCATTTTTGATGGACTCTACACCAGACTCAGATTTCTTTTTCCACCGCCGAACTGTCATAAGACACACAAGAAGGTCCAAAAGCAGTAGAAATTTCAGTCATCAGCTTCTTCAAAGAACAACCAAGTTTTGAGCGAGCTTTGATGTAAGCCCGTATTTCGTCTTTTTTGTCGACGCTTCTACCAAACATTTTTACTGCAGTGGTCAATGACTGCGTGTATTCAAATGGCAAATTTTATGTCTTACACTTAGTCTAACATGTACATTTATACACCATTGTGTAGATATTGAATAGCCCTATACAGTCATGTATTGGTTTTTATCATGCCCTACGTGGATATCGAGCTAGAGGACAATAAGCAATTCATTTCGAACATCCCTCGTACAAGCCACTGCATGACAAAACCAACAAAATGGCATCTGCGTCCAGCAAAGACCCAGATCAGACTGGGCGTCCGCCCAGTCTGATCAGAGTCTTTGCTGTCCGCATTAAGAAAGCTTGGGTCCTTAGCTACCTATTGAGCGCAAAGCGAAGATTCTGATCTGACTGGGGGGATGCCCTGGCTGATCTGAGGCTTCGCTGGGCGCACATGCCATTTTGTTGGTTTTGTCGTGCGCTGGCTCATATGACATTTTTTCGTCTGCTCTGCTTACGCTTAATACAGCATGGTGTGAAATAAACCAATTTCCTTTATCAAGAACAAATGAGACGGCAAACAGAACTCTGCCAAGCTTAAAGAATTAATATAATCAGAGAAATAAAAAGATGAAATACCCATCATTTTTTATGTTTATTCGCAAAAAAACAAAATTCCCAGATTTACGCACATAACAACATCAGCATATTATGAAAGAAATAAAAATATACAGCATTTCCTACAAGATTGCTTGTGCACGCAGCAAACAGTCAGATGAGCCTGCGCATCTACGCAGTCTGATCGGGGTTTTCGTTATCTACCTGAAGACGCTATGGCTCCCACAGAATGCCCTGCAAATACTGATCAGACTGCGCGGATGAGCAGGCTGATCTGAGTCTTCGGTGGGCGCACATACAATCTTGTTAGAAATGCTGTGTCCCGGCTCATATTGTACTGGCGGTGACAATGTTAGACTGCTTCACATGACCTCGTAGAGCGTCAATCTTTACGATAGTAAATTTGTCGAACTGTGAAGCAGTCTATGACAATGTCAAAATAATACATGTGACTGGCTACGCGCTATTTTGTCCAAGGGTGACAACTTCTGTGATATGAATGTTTGTATTTACAAAATAATCATTCAAAACCTTATTGCAGTAAAACCTGTGTAAGGGAGCCACCTTCGAGACTGACTTTAAATAGTGGTTGATGTGGAAAAAGTTGTCTGTCTTATAAAGGTAAATGTCATGTAATTTTGCTAGCAAAATTATATGACATGTACCTTTATAAGACAACCACCTTTCCACATCAACCACTAAGGTCAATTTCAAAGGTGGCTGTCTTACACCGGTTTTACTGTACTCGTATAGATTATGGCAGAATCGCAAACAATGACCCAGATCAAACTGCTCTTTCTGATCGATGAGCAGTTCGATCTGTATTTATACTATTTGCCCAGACCTCTCTGTCCCAGTACACCACAACCTTTTCTAGAACGCTACTGCTAGAGGATCCGTGATTCAAAGCAAAAATCATGTTAGCTGAACGACCATGCTGTATCCAAACAAAAATGATACATTATATAGAAAAATGAACATAAATGGTCATTTTTCTATATCTATACATTTTGTTTAGGTACAACATTTACAAAACTAGCGCTGGGACCAAATAGCTGAACAACCGTGCTGTATCCAACAAAAATGTATAGATTATATAGAACAAGAAATTCGCCGAATGGATAGGTCGCGACTGCTACGGAGCTAAAAGCACAAGCTAAACATTGTTAAGCCCAGCGCGAACAATAGATCAAGGTCGCCTGAAAAGAAGTTTATACGTAAAGTTGGAAGACTGAATGTCAAACAGCATAGATCCAGATGAGACGGCTCATATGAGCCGTCTTATCTGGATCTATGCTGTTTGCAAAAGCCTATTATTATCGCCTGTGGCAGTGAAAGAATCACACTGTTGTTCGATTTTACCTGTTACATTGAAAATTTATTAATCTTTGGTGTACCCATGCCCCATATCTCTAAGTAAACATGAACAAAATTTGCGCCGGTACTTAGACGTTTACGTCTAAATATTTTTTCTTGTTTACATGTATAATACATTTTTGTTAGGGTACAACATATTTAGAACTCCTCTAAAAAGCATGTTACATCCAAATTATGTTATAATGAAATGTGTTATAAAGAGAATGTTATGCGTTTAGGGTTAATTTATAAGTCTTTAACATGTATGGTTAAAGCATTGAGAAAAGCATACAAGCCAAAAGAATTATCATTTATATACAGACAGCAATAATATCACCTTTACTCGAATACTGCGCATATGAACTTTTATTATAATAATTACAAAAATTATAAAATGCAGAAAATTTCGTAGACGGCAATGTAAGGTTAAACAATTATTTTGGATGTATAAATGTTCATCTGTTTGAGTGCTTGATTAAGTCTAGTTATATGCCTTCTGATACATTTGAAATTATTAACATATAATATTACTATTAATTAATATACAAAATAATAAGAAAGGTCCATACCTGAAAGCAAGAAGAGAAAATAATGTAATGTTTAGTATATTAGTATATTCTAATGAATCTGATCAAACTGTGCATATATACAAGCTGGTGTGTCCCTCAATTTCCACATTTATCATGAAAAAGATATTTCACATGGCTTACATAGTCAGGTGTGGTAATCTCTGCACTGTGCAAGTGGGAAAAGCCAAAACCATGGGTCAATGCTTGAAAAAGACTCGCCTCTTTGAGCCCAGAAAAGATACATATATGAAACTAGAAATGTGTCAGGGCCATCCTCACCCACACGCAGGCCATCCTCACCCACACGCAGGCATTTTGCAAAAAAAAAAAAAAAAAAAATGAAGTTGAAAAAAGGGCCATAACTCTCACAATAATTGGCAGATTTTACCCTAAATCGAACTTGACCTATTTTATGATTATATACCTGTGTATAAAATATGAATCCAATACACAAATCAATCTTTTTTTAAACTAGAAATGTGTCCACAGCACACGGATGCCCCCGCCCCGACCCCCCTAGCCCCGCCCTGGGGCATGACCATGGGGCAACGGTACCATACATTAAAAGGTCTTGATGTAGGTAAGAGTCATACAAAGTTTCAACTTTCTAACCCAGAAGGAACACAAGTTTTTAGCTGCAAGAGAAACGCGGACGTAAATTTGCACTTAAACTTGCAGGTAAACTTGAGCCTGGTTACGAACGTGACATACGCACACACGCACGTACGGACGTAACATCACGGCCAAACGCTATATGCCCCACTCCTGCCAAGGCAGGCGGGCCATAAAAATATCGGAAGGAAAACATCTTTTGAAGGTGAAAAAGGGCCATAACTCCCATAATAATGGGTTGATTTTACCCTAATTGGAACTTGACCTCTATTTTATGATTATATATCTATGTGTTTAAATATGAATTCAATACACTAATGTTTTCAAAAGATATCAAACTGAAACTATTTTTCGACGTTGAAAAAGGGCCGTAACTCCAAAAATAATTGATGGATTTTACCCTAAATCAAACTTGACCTATATTTTATAATTATACATGTATGCTTGTGTATAAAATATGAATCCAATTCACTCATCTTTTCAAAAGTTATGGAACGAAAACCATTTTTCAAAGTTGAAAAAGGATTTTACCCTAAATAGAACTTAACCTACATTTTATGATTATATACCTGTGTATAAAATTTGAATCCAGTACACTAATCTTTGTAAAAGATATCGAACGAAAACCATTTTTCAACTATTTGTCAACATTGAAAAAGGGCCGTAACTCCAAAAATAATTGGTGGATTTTACCCTAAATTGAACTTGTCCTATATTTTATAATTATATGCTTGTGTATAAAATATGAATCCAATACACTAATCTTTTCAAAACCTATGGAACGGAAACCATTTTCAAAGTTGAAAAAAGGGCCATAACTCCCAAAATAATAAATGGATTTTACTCTAAATTGAACTTAACCTATATTTTATGATTATATACCTGTGTATAAAATTTCAATCCAATACACCAATCCTTTCAAAAGATATTGCACGGAAACCATTTTTCAAAGCTGAAAATTTTTCAAAGTTGAAAACGGGCCATAACTCCCAAAATAAATGGTGGATTTTACCATACACTTGACCTACATTTTATGATTATATACCTGTGTATAAAATTTCAATCCAATATACCAATCGTTTCAAAAGATATCGCACGGAAACCATTTGTGTTACCTACGGGACGGACTGATGTACGTACGGACAGCGGTGATACTATATGCTCCCCCCCCCCCCCCCCCCCATTCAAATTGAAATTCCTGACAAAAAAACAGCAGAAAACCCTATCTACAATCATTGTCTGTGCCCATGGGCATAGAGAATCTTAATGTTTGCTATTGCTCCAGAGGCACTTCACGACAGGTCATGGACAGGTCCAATGCTATTTCCCATGAACTGCTCATATAATCAAGTATTAGCTTTCACCAAAAGCTTGGTCTCTGCTCAGCATACAATGTGTGCTAAGTGTAGACTTTTTTTTGTGAAAGCTAATACTTGAGTTTTACAACTGGCTGTTAATAATGACGTGTGGTCATATCATTTTTAGCTCGCCTGAACAACGTTCACGGAGAGCTATTGTACTACCCTTTGCGTCGGCGTTGGCGTCGGAGTCCACAAATGCTAAAGTTTTCGTTAAAGGTTTTAAGACCTCATGATTTCCTAACCTTATCACTGATTTGATTCATCTTTGGTACGATGATACATATTGGTCCAAAATTTTGCGCAGTACCATCCCCACCACCGCAGGTTATGTTAAGTCAAGGTCACAGACTTTCATGTTAAAATTTTATGACAAAGTTTTTAGGATCTCATTACTTCTAAACTGCATGATGGATTTAGTTCCTGTTTGGTATCATGCTTGATATTGGTCAAAAGTTTTTATCAGCACCATCAGCACTCATCACCGTGGCCTTGAGGTCGAGGTCACAGACTTAGGATTTAAATGTTGAAGTTTTCGTTGCAGTCTTTAAGACCTCATGATTTCCTAACCTTATCACCGATTTGATTCATCTTTGGTATAATGATACATATTGCTCTAAAATTTTGCATAGTGACATCCCACCGCCCTAGGTCATGCCAAGGTCAAGGTCGCAGACTTAGAATTTTCATGTTAAAATTTTAGTCCAAGTTTTTAGGATCTCATTACTTCTAAACTACATGATGGATTTAGTTCCTATTTGGTATCATGATAGATGCTGGTCAAGAGTTTTTATCAGCACTACCACCACTCATGACCGTCACTTGGGGTCGAGGTCACAGACTTAGAATTTAAATGTTACAGTTTTCGTTAAAGTTTTTAAAGACCTCATTATGTCCTAACCTTATCACCGATTTGACTCATCTGTGGTATGGTGATACATATTGGTCCAAAATTTTGCCCAGTTCGATCCTTATCCCCGTAGTTCATGTTAAGGTCAAGGCCACAGTCATGTCAAAATTTTCATGTTAAAATTTTACGTCAAAGTTTTTAGGACCTCATTTCTTCTAAACCAAATGATGAATTTAATTTATATTTGGTATCATGATACATACCAGTCCAAAGTTTTTATAAGCACCATCAGCACTCATGACCATGACCTTGGGGTCGAGGTCACAGACTTACAATTTTAAAAAAATGTTAAAGTTATCGTTTAAGTTTTTAAGACCTCATTATTTCCTAATCTTCTCACCGATTTGATTCATCTTTGGTTTGATGAAAATTTTGCACAGTGCAATCACCACCACACCACCCCCCCCCCCCCCCGCCACCCTGCACCCCCACACACACACCAAACACACACCAAGATCATGTCAATATCAAGGTCACGGACTTAGAATTTTCTAGAAATAAAATGTGCAATATCAGGCGAGCTATCCTGTCTGGCGGCAGGTCTTGTTATGACATGACCTTATCCACTGAATAATAGCGATCTCATCATGATAAGTACAGTTTTACCATGACTAGTCACCAACATTAATCTTTACCACTCTCTGGGCAGATTTAGCAAGCAAAAATTGATGATACCTTCTTCTATTTCCCAGAAATAGGCTTTGATATTTCATGCAAATTGTCTCCTCAGGAGACAATTTGCATGAAATGTCAAAGCCTATTTTCTGGGAAAAATAAGAAAGATATTTCAAACAGTAATCTACTAAAAAGTTTACCCACCATATACTAAGTATTCACTACAGGTATACTACAACATTTATATTGTGACAATATCTATAAATGATATCATATCATAGTTCCAGATAGAAGCAGGTATCCGCTTAAAATTTTTCTCCTCGAAAACATATGTTGTGGGTACTCATTAGAAGTGCCACAATGACCACTTCTAATGAGTACCCACAACATAAGTTTTTGTTGAGACATAATAAACATACCAGTACTTTTCATTTTAAATGGAAAAAATGCCTTCTCTGAAACTAACACCAAATGGCAGTTGATAAAACATTTGCTGTAGAAGCAGAAGATTGTGGAGGTAAATCTTTGGCCAAGACATACCAAAAATATTATAAATGTCCACAGTACATAAATGCTGCCACCCAGTGCAGTTACAAGAAAAGAGAACACAGTGACATACAGTCTTCCTCACATCATTTGAGTCAAGATACTGCTAGATTAGAAGTCCAAGTGAAAATGAGCTCATACAGTTCCATTACGAAAATACGCCTATTCAAATATGTTGAAAATTTCACCACCAAAAACTGAAAGTTTTCAGAGAAAAATTCTGATAGTTTTTCATATTTCTGCACAAAAACATAGATTGTGGATACTCATTAGAACCGTCTTGCCGAGGTGGTTCTGACGAATATTCACAATCTATAGTTTGAACAGAAATAAGAAAAATAATGTATAACCCTGTAAATCCCAATTTGGGGGGGGGGGGGTGGGGGGGGGAGTGGGTGGGGGGGGGGGGGGGGTAGGGGGGGTCAAAATTATATAGGTATGTTTTTGTGATGCAATTCCTAACTCCACAGCATGACTAGGATCTGCAACTCAATTTCTAAAACAATTCCTGCACAATGGCCTTTTCTCATGCAATACCTAAAATCAATGGATTCTATAGTACATGTAAGGACTGAGATGTCATCTACAACCTAATTTCTAAACAAAAGTAGGTCAACCATACAAAATTAAGTTTGCTTTGTGTGATTAAGATACATTCCAACCATACGGCATGCCTCAGGACTAACATATTGCTTGGGAGAAAGTATTCTCTTTTACAATAGACCACTTTTCAGAAAGGGTTTCGTGTGCAGGGAAGCACACAGGAAGTCACAAAGTGGTTTCCCTTGTCAAAAGATGCAAAATCTACCAAGTGTATCAATTCTCTTAAAGTATAACATTTAAATGTTACATAGCTGGTCTTGGCATTAACAACCAAAGCATACCTCCAAAAACTGAAAATATTTTTTTCATATTTCTGGTCAAAACATAGATAGTGGGTACTCATTAGAACTGCCTCAGTGAGGCGGTTCTAATGCGTACCCACCATCTATGTTTTTGAGTAGAAAAGAAAAATAATGTATACCCCTGTAAACCCCAGTTTTACTATATAAGAGTGGGGTTTAAGGGGGTCAAAATTATATAGGCATGTTTTTGTGATGTGTAAATATCATAAATTTAATATAGGTCAGCAGGACAGATACATATGTACTAGTTAAGATGCACTTGTATCTACCTATAAATACATATCATTTATGCAGTTACAAACTAACTGCATATTGCATAAACAAAACTTAGGAACTATGTTTCATACACAAGTATCAACTCAAAGCTAAGAGAATAACATCTTGATATTAGTCTACCATGACATATGTTATAAGACCTTTCTGAAAAGGGGTCTACTCTAAAAGGAATGAACCTTCTCCCCATAGAGAGCTGCCTACGAGAAGCTGCCTACTCTCCCATGAAAGTACATCAATTCCTCTTAAGAAGATGAAAAAAACCCATAATAACTGCAAAGAAAAAAACAACATAATAACTGAACAGTCAAAATAAAACCCCAAACAAAAACTGAAAATTGAGCTCTGAGCTGTAAAAAAACAACATACAAACTGAACTAAAAAACAAAAAAAAAAAACAAAAAAAAAACAGAATTATTGAACTGTAAAAAAAAAAAAAAAAAAAAAAAAATAGAAAAAAACATAATAAATGAAATGAAAACCAAACACATAATAACTGGACTGTAAAAAAAAAAACATCAGAATAATTGAAATGCAAGAAAAACTACAACATAGTAATAAACAAACTGTAAAAAAGATATATATATAATAACTGAACTGTAAAAAAATAAAAAAAAATAATGAAAATTATACTGTAAAAAAAAACAACATAATAACTGAACTGTAAAAAAAAATGTAATTATTGAACTATAATAAACAACAACAACAAAAAAACAAAAAACGTAGTGATTGAAATGAAAAAAAAAAAAATAAAAAAAAATTAAACACAATAACTAAACTGTAAACTGTAAAAAAACAACAACAACAACAAAAAAAAAAAAAACATAACAACTGAAGTGTAAAAAAAACAAAAACATAATAACTGATATGAAAAACAAAAAAAAAAAAAAAACAACATAATAATAATAATAACTGAACTGTAAAAAAAAAACAAAAAAAAAAAAACAACTGACTTGTAAAAAACCAAACACTGATGATAACAATTGAACCTAGCCTGAGTATAGGATCTTGGAACATGAACCAACAGCAATGGTCCATATCAGCCTGCAGTCCAGTCAGCGCCTTTACTATCCATCAATAAACTCTACAGAATCCACTGATTCTATAAATGGAGACAGAAAGCCCTGAGCAGACGGCAGAAATGCAGACTAATCTGGGTTTTTGTTGTACCAATGTGTCTCAAAGAAGCCCTTCTCTCACTGTGTGCAGCCCATTTCACATTAGGAAAACACGCCTATTCAAATATATTGAAAATTTTACAACCAAAAAGGAAAATTTTCAGATAAAAAATTCTGATATTTTTCATATTTCTACTCAAAACATAGACTGTGGGTACTCGTTAGAACTGCCTCGGAGAGGCAGTTCTAATGAATACCCACAACCTATGATTTTTTAGCAAAATAAGAAAAATAATGTATATATCCCTGTAAACCCCAGTTTTAATATATAAAAGTGGGATTTAAGGGGTTGAAAATTATATAGGCATGTTTTCGTGATGAGTTGCAACATGAGAAAACGTATCTATGGAATTGTGCAGACTGTGAATACTCATCTGCCTGTGGATATTCAAAGTCTGATCCATCTTTACTGCACCCTCTCTAGATAGCCAAGGGTCCAAGGCTTCTTAAGGGGAACAATGAAGACTGGCCACACTGCACAGATGAGCAGGATTTTCTGAATTTTCAAGGCACAAATGTCTGATAGTACATTTTCTCACATTGCAAGTTCATTTTTTTTTTTTTTTTTTTCAAAAGCAATTTTATATATATACATTAAATATTAATATTTCGTGGTTGAGAAGAAGAGAGCATCTAACTTCTTCATTGCTATGCTACATGGTAAATAAAAAAAGTTTTAAACTGGAGGAGTGAGTGTCTTTATTATATAAAGGTTCAAAGTTAATTGCATTTTTACATGTATTAAACAAGCATTTGTTTAATTTGAGCTCTTGTTGTGTTTTCATGTGTTTTCATACCCTTACTTACCTGCTGAAAACAAGTCTGGTTTAACCTTCAGTAGATGACAAATTATTATCAGAAATAGGCTTTGGCATTTCATGCTAACTGTCTTCTCAGGAGATAATTTGCATGAAATGCCAAGGCCTATCTTTAAGCAAAATTAAGAAAAATATTTTAAACTGTTGTCTGCTGAAACTTAACCAGCATGCTAAGCATTAAATAATTTCAAACAAATAACATAATATATAAAGGAAGACTTCTACAAATTTTGACAATGTTGAACACTTTACACCCCACTTTTATGACTGAATTTTGTTTTCTGTGAGTTTCTTCACAAAATACTTGGTGAAATGGCAAACAGTGCAGACCTGGTCAGACTGCTCCTTCATGAGGTCTGATCTGGATGTGCACTATTTGCATCAGCTACTTTTTCAGAGAAGCTGGAGAACAAAATTTTAGGACAAATATTGTATATAAACTTTTTCAAATAATTATTCAAAGATACCAAAACACAGGAAGACAAAAATCTGAATAATTTTCTGAATTTATTGTGTCTGAATATTTAGGGTAGAAAGAGAAGAAACAAGACTGTCATTTCTTTATCTACCAAAAATATTCAGACAAGACAAGAGTCTCTATCTACCCAAAATATTCAGACAAGACAAGACAAGACAGTCTTTTATCTATCTACCTTAAATATTCAGACAAGACTGTCAATTCTTTATCTATCTAAAATATTCAGACAAGACAAGACAGTCTTTTCTCTATCTACCGAAAATATTCAGACACAGTAAGTCCCTACCATGATATCTTACAGTTTCGGCAGGTCTATTTAACTGTCTATCCTGTTAATGAGTCTAAAAATGACTGGCCGAACGGCAAACTTTTTCAACTATTTAACATTAAAACTGCTTTAGGAGCCGCTTACTCTTGGTCTACACTGTTTGTTCAGGTATGTCTGCACAAATACTAGGATAGATATCACATGGCCTGAATACAATCATGCAGAATTGCAATATAGATTTTATCACAAATCATAATAAATATGTACCCGCATTATACTAAATAATATTTAAAATATTTATAGAAGAGAAATGTCTAACATTCTAATAAATTGTCCATAAGTGTTCACAAATTCAGGTATATTTCTGTCCTTATAACTCAGTTACCTATGGTAACTGTCCTAATATTTTGTACATCAACTGTTCTGTAAGAAAGACCATTGCATACGGTGCAGACCCATATCAGACTGTTCCTGAAGGGTCTCCATAGTTTTCTATTCCACTGACTATATTGTGTAATATAAAAGACACAACAAAATGTAGGCAAAATAAGTATAGCAAAAAGTGTTCTAAATTTTAGGACACTTACTGGACAATGAAAAAATTAATCACAAACTCCACTTAACCCTTTCAGCCCAGCAGACCAAAATGGACACCTGTGCAAACAGTGAAGATCCAGATGAGATGGCTCCTATGAGCCATCTCATCAGGATCTACACTGTTTGCCATCCAGTTTTATGTTTTAGACTGAAACCCATATTGTATTAGTGGATGTGTCCACTTCATAAACTAAGGGGTAAAAGTTTTAAATCCAGTTTTGAAATCACAGAACACCTTGACACAGAGAAGTATAATTTTGAATCTAAATATTCAGATACCATAATTCCTTACCATACTTCTAAAGTTTGGGTAAGTCCATTAGTTTACCTGGTGATGTGTCTGAACATTGTTGGCTATGTTGCAAACAGTGCAAGCCCTGCTCATACAGTTCCTTAGCAGTCTGATCTGGATCAACTCTGTTTGTTCAGAGATGCTGGTTTGAAAATTTAGGGTTAACACAAAAGTTTGACCATACACGTAAATTATATTGCTCTGTAAATAATGTACAAGCAAATCTGTTCAGTCAAATATGTTTGAATGCTCCATTATGAAAATACACCTACTCAAATATATAGAAAATTTCACCTCCAAAAACTGAAAATTTTCAGATAAAAAACTGGTATTTTTCATATTTCTGTTCAAAAACATAGATTGTGGGTACTCACTAGAACCCCAAGTGGCAAGGCGGTTCTAATGAGTACCCACAATCTATGTTTTTGAGCAGAAATAAAAATAATGTATACCCCTATAAACCTTAATTTTACTATATATAAAAGTGGGGTTTAAGGGGTCAACATTATATAGGTATGTTTTACTGATCACCTCTATTAAGCAAAAACTTATTTTAAGAAGACATAAAATTCAAAGCTTAAAGTAGAGGTCTCAATATAAATCATCCTGTATTATGCAAGCACCTGCTTTAAGCAAGCAATTTAGCCCTTCTCTTAGGTGCTTGCCTCAGGCAGGTTTGACTGTATGTACTGAATAGTTTGATTATTTGCATATAATATTCATATCACACATAGCCAAAAACATACAGTTCAAACGAAATACCTTCGAACATGGTTCGCACAGATGTCTAGGTGGTAACCCTGCCTGTACAGGTCCATGGACAATGCTCTATTTGTAATCACAGCTCAGATAAGACACAAGTTTTTTTGTTTTTTTTGTTTCTTTGTTTTTTGTTTGTTTTTTTAAAGTATCAATATCTTCTTACTTCTCCACAAGAAAATACATCGTAGCTACACATTAGAAGCGGATCAGCAAAGCACTTTTAATGAGTACTCACATCATATGGTTGTATGGGGAAAAAAGAAAATATTTACCTGATACTGCTCTTATCTAAAGCTATGTGTAATGGAGGACCATATATATGCCATATGTTAGACTAGCATTTATATCGCATATGTCTGCCTCTTGAAAAGAAATGTTCATTATCATTATGTAACAAGTTATTTATTCATACAAATAGTCTTCTTAGCAGAAGCAAACTCCATGAGATCATTTCCACAATACATAGCAAAACATATAATCTAAAGAAGTAATCATTCAGTTTGTCTACAAGTAACATATATAATTCGCTGCTACATAAGACAAATTAATAATCTGACATACTAAATACATAATTTATACTAACCAAAACTTCTAAGCTTTTACTTAGTATTTATGTGTTTACTTCACCAAAATACTTCATCACTATTATCTTTATGAATTCTACATAGCCATGAATATATAGTAACTATGGTAAATGTAGTAAAATTTCGAACTCTTTATTCTATATTTTTTTGGCTTAAATTTTGCTTTTAATGCAGTTATTCCATTAAGTATGTAATGGAATGGCAAATGGTATAGACCCTGATCAGACTGCTTCTCCAGGAGCAGTCTGATCTGAGTCTGCACTTTTTGCCTAAGCCATTTTGTCAGAAACTTAGGTGTACAAAACTTAGGACATTTACTATAAAACAGAGTAAAAATGAGAGACAGCAGTAGTTCATCTCCCTTGACAGGTATAATGCAAGGCAGGCCAAATACTTATTAGGTCCTTCTAATTGGAATCCTCTGTGTTTATTATAGCCCCTCCACAGAATTTAACTGAAATTTAATTTTAAAAATTTCTGCATCCACATGAAAGATTTATTAGCAATACATTTTGTATTGCACAGAAAAAGTTTCTGGTTGATATATTTTGGAAGCTTTATTGGATATTTGAAATTTAGCAATACAGATGTAATTTTAACTTTAGCAATAAAGCTGTAAAATATATGTAATTTAGGATTTAGTAAAACAGATGTAATGTAATTTAAAAATTTAGCAATTCTGAATATTGTATTAATCAACATAGCTCCAAATAGGAAAGGGATATCCACATAATAGTTACCTTATTTCTCCATATGAGCATACGCTGTGGGTACTCATTAGAAGTGCCTCTTCTCCATATGAGCATATGTTGTAGGTACTCATTAGAAGTGCCTCAAAGAGGCACTTCTAATGAATACCCACAACATATGCTCATATGGAGAAATAAGAAAAATGTGGCTATGTGGCTATGCAGGATGACCTGAATCTGCACATTTCAAATAAGCCACACTGTCTGAAAACATACCTCCAGACCTGTGCCCAACAAAAACTCAAATCGGCCTGCTCATCCTGGCAGTCTGATCAGAGTCCCCATTGTCCGCATGAAGACACTGTATCCAAGGCTATCTAAAATGTGCCCAGTGAAGATTCTGATCAGACTGCTATTGCACAAGCTGGTCTGAATCTTCTTTGGGTGCACATGTCAGAAGGTACGCTTTCTGACATTGTGGCTCAAAAATGCTTGAAAACACCATTTTGTTTGGCCCACTTAACTTGAACTTCAACCATGCTGTAGGCTAAGGAGATGGTACACATGAAATGTCAAGTTCTGTTTTCTAAGAAAAGTAAGAAATTAATCAGTCATTTTGTCATTTGCTAATTTTGTAATCAGCAGTCTGTTAGTTAAAAGCTTTCTGTTGGTCTTACGGTAGCCTTGTTATTTATTAGAAGCATATAGAGAAAAAACATAATAACAGCTCTGCGGCAAGTGACTTTTGTGGGACTGTACAATCTAATATATATATAGATGAATGTTTAGATATGACAGCTCAAGAAAAGTACTTAGCCTACAGCATGGTTGAAGTTCAAGTTAAGTGGGCCAAACAAAATGGTGTTTTCAAGCATTTTTGAGCCACAACTTCAGAAAACGTACCTTCTCACATGTGCACCCAAAGAAGATTCAGATCGGCCTGTGCAATAGCAATCTGATCAGAATCTTCACTGGGCACATTTTAGATCTCCAAGGGTACAAAGTGTCTTCATGCTGACAATGGGGACTCTGATCAGACTGCCAGGATGAGCAGGCCGATTTGAGTTTTTGTTGGGCACACGTCAGACGGTACGTTTTCAGACAGTGTGGTTCATTTGAAATGTGCAGATTCAGGTCATCCTGCATAGCCACAGTCTCACTACTTTTCATACATATCACATCTGTTGACAGCAAAGACCCTGATCAGACTGCACAGATCTGCAAGCTGATCTGAGACTTCACTGTCCGCACACAGCTAACTTTAAGCGCCAAGCAAAATATGTAGCAGATGACACTTCAATATTTTTTTATTTGTCATAGAAAATAAGTCTTGACATTTCATGTGAATTGTCTGCTTGGCAGACAATTCACATGGAATGTCAAGACTTATTTTCTATGAAAAATAAATAAAAAAAATAAAAATGTTGTCTGCTGCAGCTGTGATTGGCGCTTTAAGGGTTAAGTATACATTTTTTTCACTTGGCGTGACCCATTACGAAAACACGCCTATTCAAATATAGAGAAAATTTCACCTCCAAAAACTGAACATTTTCAGATAAAAACTGATTTTTCTGCTCAAAACATAGATTGTGGGTACTCGTTAGAATCGCCTTGGCGAGGCGGTTCTAACAAGTACCCACAATCTATGTTTTTGAGCAGAAATAAGGAAAATAATGTATACCCCTGTAAACCCCAGTTTTACTATATAAAAGTGGGGTTTAAGGGGGTCGAAATTATATAGGTATGTTTTCGTGATGTATATAATTAACCCATTTCAGTCTGGAGACCCCTAAAAGGGTAATTGACAAACAGTGTAGACCTAGACATTCTGTGGCATCTGATCAGAGTCTACACTGTTTGCATTAAATACTGGAACTTCTATAAAACATAGTAATAATAAAAACTAACCAGGCACCCTGCTTGTAGAAAAAGACGTGTCCAATGAGTCGTGGCAGAAGAGTCCACTAAACATAAATGGGTAAATGAAATAAATCTGTCACTTCATACCAAAGAAAACAATTTAGTTCTTTCAAACTTACGATTATAAAAAAAATGAAGACACTCAAAAACTGGGAAAGCAACATTAGCAAATATTCAATAGAACTCCATATAGAATGCATTATTTTATCATTCTTAGCTCTGAATCTAAATGTCAGAATGTGAATTTAATGAGTCAGATCATATATACCTTTTAGGCTTGGGATTTCAATCTCGAATTTTGCATTCAAGGACAAATGACAAGTGTGCCTGTGACCCCTGTTGATCCCTGAGGAAGAACTGCACATTTTAAAATACAGTAAAACCTCATTCATTCAAAACACTGATGGCTCATTTACTATAGCTGATTAAAACTGGTTTTCAAGTCCCTAGGAAATTCTTCCAGTAGCTCAAGAAAGCAAATACAGTGGACTTTCGTTATCTCAACTTCGCTTATCTCGAATAACACCTTATCTCGAAGTGAAAATCTGGTCCCTATTTTAACATGGATCAAAATCTAAGAACAGGTAACAAAATATTGTGGTAAAGAGGAGAAATTGCTCCTAAGGAGCAATTTCTCCTCTTTTCCACAATATTTTCAATATATCTCTAAATTCAGGAGTCAAATTACATATTCATTTGTGAAATGTGGTTGTAATTGTAGTAATTTTTTCAATTCTGCAAATCTGACATGTCGAGGTTTGGATATCTCGAAGTATTTCAGGGAGTTCCTTGGACTTCGAGATAACGAGAGTCGACTGTATTTAGGGATATTTAGGGAAATTGTCTTATATTATCATGGAAATGTATGTTTTGTGGACTCTACTCTAATGAGTCTCTCAACATACTTTTATTATATAGAATATCAAAACAAGATCCCTAAGTTATCCACATCTGCCTCTTGACCTGATGCTATAATTAACCCTTGTCATGCTGAATAAATTAAGATGCCATGCCCACTTCCAATTTTCAGCCAATCAGATTTCTTTATCCAGATTACTGATATAAATTCACATACTGAATGACAAAACAGTGCAGATCCAGATCAGTTGGCTTCTTCGGAAGCCAAATGATCGTGATCTACACTGTTTGCAAAGGCAGGATATATCCGGGTTCAGCAGGACAAGGGTTAACACTCAGAAGCTCAAACTATCCATGGCTAGAACAACTTGCCATGTTCCCAAAGATATTTGAGCCACTGAAGTTCAACTGTATGTAGGAAATTGGTCTGTCTCTCAGAGCTGTTGGACTAATACTTTCTCTGGACACTTTATAGTCACATATATATGTAATCCAACCTGTGTTAAGCAAGCACCTTGGGAAAAGTCGAAAAGTGGTCACTAAAGACAGGTGCTTGCTTAATGCAGGTAAATTTACACTCTGATTTGGGTTTTACCACCCTTTCAAGAATATTTCACTTATATCGAGCCCACATTCATCAAAGGTGGGCAAAAACTGGAGAACCCGGGGAAAAAACCACCTGACCATCCGCAAACACAACTTGGCTTCCCCACATGTGACTTGAGCGCAGCTCGAACCACAGCGGTGAGAAAACCTAATGGATTAAGAGTCAACTTTCCTATCCACTAGAATACAGGGGCCCGCTATTTAATTTACACTTATTTTTCATTTATGGGACCCAAAAATGTGGCCTTAAAAGATAGGTGATTGCTTTACAGGTGGCCTTTAAGACAGGTTTGACTGTACTCACATGATACACAATTACGCTGCATGCAAACAGCAAAAACTCAGACCAATCTCTGCATCTGCACTTTTGTTTGTGTTGAGGTTTTACGGTCCAGTCAACCCAATGGGCTCATGCTGAGCGCGGTCAGTTTACCTAACCACACATTTACTGGGCAGGCTTATTCCTCTCAATATTGTGCACATTCTTTCACCAGAAACTGACAACTGCCCTTCTTGAATCAGCGGAAGGGAGTATGACCATAGAAAATATTTCATGATCAATCTCCACGAAAGAATGTTGCCGACCTCGGCAGGGGTTGAACCCGCAACCTCCTGGTCTCCAGTCGGATGCATCTGCACTATCAGATCGAAGGCCTTTATTATTTGTCCATACAATCCATATATCTACAGTATTAAACAACTGACTCCTCCGTCAGGCAGTTATAACCATGCCCACGTGAATTTCCTTAGACAACCTTTGTATTGATATACCTGTGCTTACCTGTAAAAAGCACGTGTTGATTTGTTTGTCTAACTAAAAACACTGACAATTACCTTATTAGCTATTTTGAATGGTCAGTTGCGGTTGTCAGTTAAATGGTCAAGTGACTTGACGGAGGAGTCAATTCTGTAAAGTGGCAATGAAGTCTCTGATCAGACTGTGCAAATGCATAAAGGTTTTTCAAACATTGCACATGATAACATATACAATGTAGGTACTTTGGATAATGCCAAAATCTTTGTAATGTGTAGCATGTTGGGTAAAAAATTTCTGTAGATCACACTTTGAAATATTTTTCTTATTTTTGGCAGAAAATAGGCATTGATATTTCATGCAAAGTGTCTCCTATATAAAATACTATTTTCTGTGAAAAAAATATCAATTTGCCGTCTGCTTAATTTGTCCATAGAGCGGTAAAGGGTAAAAGATACCATTCTAACAGACATCTCTTGTATTTTAACACTATTAGGGGAGGCAACTGTCAAAACTGTTTTTCCTCCCTTCTCAAAAAGGAGCGTATCATTAAAGGAACTTGTATCCCTTTAGGAGCACATTTTTCTCTTTTTGAGCAAAAAAAAAAAAAGAGACCAGTTTTCCGTAGGGGTTGTGTGTGCAGGAAAGCAAACAGGAAGGCATGAAAGTTGTCCCCTTAGGTCACATTTTTTTTTTTTTTTTTTAGGTTTACTGAAAAGCATACCCTACTATTTTAGCCCCTCCAGAAAAATAAAATTTGCATTTCCAATTTTATTTTTATTTAAAGTCACTACCCTTCAAATCTTGGCCTGAAATACTGCATTTTTATATATACTTCAGTTTGAAATTTATTTTATTTGATCAACCCAAGCTTTTTCATATTTTTATTTTCATTCCTTCCTCCTGTCAGCAGCTTTTTAAAAAATTTCCTGTAAACCTAAAGAAAAAAAAACTCTGGCCTTAGGCTTACCAAGTCCAGTCCCCATATATTTTCTGAACATAGGTGAACTATAATGATAAACACTTAAAAATTATTGTAACAAAATAGTTGAACTATTTTGTTACAATAATTTTTAAGTGTTTATCATTATAAATATCTTAGCAAACATGAAATAGTTAAATCGGTCTGTTAGAATTTTCATTTTACAAAGGCTTTTGGCACTAGATTATATATATATACATATACATATATATATATATATATATATATATATATATATATATATATATATATATATATATATATATTCCTAATTAATGTCTTTATCATAGCTCCAGATAAGGTGCACTTTTCAACAAAAAGTATTGATAATTTTCTCCATGAAAACATATGTTGTGATTACTCATTAGAAGTGCCTCATTGAGGCACTTCTTACGAGTACCCACAACATATGTTTTCAGGGAGAAATAAGAAAAAACATTTATCCAACTCCCTCTTTTCTGGAACTATGCTATATTATTAGTGTTTCAAATTATCAAATTATAAAGGTCATTTTGTTTGCCTATTTGAAAGCATGTGATGTAGAAATAACACTAAGTATACTGGTGCAATGTATCTATAGAATCTTTTTTTTAGCACAAAGAACAATTATGTTGTCTTTTTTCCTCCAATTTTCTGTTACTTCAACATTTCTTCTCTGACACTAGGTCTATGAATATGTCTGCTTTTGGGGGAGCAGACTTGGGTTCTTCGAACTAGTTTCAGGAGCCATTTGTGACATGTTTGCCATTGATTCTTACATCTTCCAATGAATCTTCACTCTGAAAAAAAAACAAACATTAACCCATTTCAGTCGGGGAAACTCCCAAAAGGGTTATTGGAAAACAATGCAGACCCAGATCAGTCGCAGTCACCAAAGAATGCATCATCTCACCAGGGTCTACACTGTTTGCATTAAAAACAGGAATTTCTATTAAGAATACATGCATTTCCTGTAATGATAAAAGATAACCACACACCCTGCTATTGGAAATAGACCAGTCCAAATGTAGTAGTAGTAATGTAGTAGAAGAGTCCACTCAATTTAAATTAGAGTGTAACCTCAATGGCTCGAACACGGATGGCTCGTTTACCGTGGATGACTCAAACTAGTTTTTGAGTCCGGAGGACATTTTTCCGATAGTTCAAGTAAACAAATATTTAGAGATATTTTCTAAATTAATGCTGAAAACGTATGTTGTGTGTACTCATTAGAATCGCCTCGGCGATTCTAATGAGTACACACAACATACCATTATTATATAAAAGTTGGCAAAGACAATCCTGCATTATCCCCATTTGCCTCCTGACCTGGCGCTATGATTAACCCTCAGTGGCTCGAACTACCCATGTCTCGAACAAATTTCCCTGGTCCCAAAGATGTTGGAGCCATTGAAGTTCGACTGTAGTTAATTATAAAATCTTTAGCATTGTAATTTGCCTAAATATTCAAATACTTTAACTCTTTTCCATAGTTCTCTTAAAGTTAGAGTGTCCGTTTCTTTGTTTGTGTGTCTGAAACTGCTGGATGACTGACAGTGTAGACCCGGATCAGAGACTGTCTAGTGAAGTCTCTAGTAATCTTGATCCACCCTGTTTGCTCATGCCTGCCTGTCCAAATATCCAGGCAGTAAACACTATTTGAGATAACAAGAGTCAGCTGTAATTTTATCAACAATAGTCTATCTCTAATGTACATGTAACAGCTATGTAGATCCTGATAAACAGATATGTGCTAAAGGTTAAAGATATTAGCTCAAACTATGATTTTCTATGGGCAACATCTATTAGCATGAATGTACAGTTTGTGGAACTCACTCTTGGAGTTGGAACAGTGAAGTTCTGAAAACATGTTGTAGGTACTTGACTCAGATCAGTCTGGGCATCTGCCTAGTCTGATCAAAGTCTTTGCTATGAGCTTGATGGGTAGCTAAGGCTCCAAGCTTTCTTCATGCAGACAGCAAAGATTCTGATCAGACTGGGCAGATGCCCAGGCTGATCTGAGTCTTCGCTGGGTGCACATGCCATTTTGTAGGTTTTGTCATGCGCTGGCTCATATGTTTTCTATATTTATTTTTTATTGTAAAACTAATCGACTATTGTGAGCAACTGAATAATGACATTGTTTACTTGTGATGTCATCAGCATTGGGCTTACATGACATCATTAAAAAAATCATAATGGCATCCTACATTGAAAATGCCATTCAAAAATAGTTTGGTGATTTTCTGACTGTTGCCAGGAAAATTTAAAAAAAAAAAAAAAAAAGAGGTAAATTCCATAATTATTTTTTTCCTTATGTTCATAAGTGGTAAATTTGTTGTTGGGAACCACATAATTTTTGCAGAAGAAGCTGAAATGCATGTCCACCAAAACAGTTAATTACTATATAGAGCTAGAGTTCATTATAAATGATAGAAGAAAACTTGATATGGACCCATTTGTTCAAAACTAACTATGTCGTGAGTTAACATATCATTAAAAATTTGATCATTAAATATGGCATATACGCTAATATTTTTGCTTAAAAAAATAAGAGTAGCTTTTGCATCTGCAAAAGCTACTCACATTTTTTTCAGCAAAAATATCTGTGAATTAGATATTGTACTTACTAGAACAGTTAACATTTTGACCACTAAGGAGCTCCTTAATCTAATATGCTTTGAACAACTGAGTCATGGTCTTTAGTAAATGCCCCCAAACACTTATTATGCTATAGGTAAATTCAGCAGATGACAAACTGATTTTTTTTTTTTTTTTTTTTTTTCCGAGTTTTTTCCTAGAAAATAGGATCTGACACTTCATGAAAATTGTCTCCTAATCTCCAAAGGAGACAACCTGCATGAAATATCAAATCCTATTTTCTGAGAAAAATAAGAAAAATACTTCAAAATGCCATCTGCTAAAATTTTTACCCAGCATGCAAAGTGTTAACTCTTAAAATGCCAAGAAAACTTGCATCTGATAATGTCGTCTGCTTATGTCGTCTGCTGAATATTCTTGCAAACTTTTCAAACCTATTTTTGCTTACAGGCAAACAATGTGGACCCAGATCAGACTGCTCCTAAAGGAGCAGTCTGATCTGGGTCCACACTGTTTGCAGAAATGACTTTTAAAATCACAAGCAGATGACAAAGCAGACAACAATTGTTGTGACTGGCAGTTTAAGGGTTAATTTACCATTTCCTCATCTTCCACAGATTCATCACTAGAGTCATACTGGGCTCTGGCTGCTTTCAGCACACATACAATAGCAGCATGTCCTCTTCCTTTAGCCAGCATTATAGGCGTAAGTCCACCATAGGTGTTGGCATTTATGTCTAGGTAGTTATATTGCAGAAGCAAGTCCAACAAGGACAAATTTCCCGATTCTGCCGCATAGTGAAGGATTGATCTCCCACTTTTACCATCCTGCAATTATACATATATTTGTACAGTAAAGTTCTGGACAAACAAGCAGAAAGGGACATTTGCTGACTGCACGTGACAATGTTGGTTTTTTCCCTACCACATTTCAATTACAATGTCAAAGTACTTGAATTTCTTCCTTTTATAGGATTGTTATTTTTACTTCCTTTCCTGGAATGAAATACGAGCTTGTACAGTTAGATCAAAACAAGTCATTTGGTACTTACCCTGGTGAAAACATTACGTTTTTTTTGTTGTTGTTTTTTGTGTGTGTTTGAAGTTTTATGGCACAACCAACATTATTAAGGTCATATTGAGCCAGTCAGTTTACCTAATCACACTTTTCCTGGCCTAGTCCTCTAAGCGGTTAAACAGTACTTGCGCACATTTGTTTTTGCCAGAAACTGACACCTGCCCTTCTTAAATCAGCGGAAACGGAGAATGACTGCAGAAAATATTTCATGATCATTTCCATGAAAGAATGTTGCCAAACGTGGCAGGGATCAAACCTGTGACCTAATCATCAGTCAGATGCACATCCTACTGAGCCACTGAGGCCGGCTTGCACACATTACATAGACATATGTCCAGTCAATAGGGGGAATCAGTTAACTATTTTTCTTATTTCTCCATGAAAACATATGTTGTGGGTACTCATTAGAAGCGCCTTGCCGAGGCGCTTTTAATGAGTACCACAACATATGTTTTCGTTGAGAAATAAGAAAAGTATCAATATTTTTTTGAAGAAAAACAGTGTCTTATCTGGTGCTACATGTATATTTAGACTTGTTAACCCTTAAACTGCCAATCATAACAATTGTCGTCTGTTTTGTCATCTGCTTGTGATTTTCAGTCATTTTTGCAAACAGTGAGGAGCAGTCTGATCTGGGTCCACACTGTTTGCCTGTATGCAAAAAATAGGTTTAGAAAGTTTGCAAGAATACTCAGCAGACAACAAAAACAGATGACATTTTCAGATGCAGGTTTTCTTGGCGTTTTAAGGGTTAACCTAATCATTGTCAATTTCTCACTTGAGGCTCATATACCCGGTATTGTAAAGCTGTGCCTGACGCAGTTTACACCACTACATACCCTCTGATTAATTTCTGCTCCTTTTGACAACAGAACTTCTAAAACTTCTTGGTGATTGCCTTCGGCTGCTAGGTGCAGGCATACTTGACCTGAAGTTAAAATTCAACATCCAACCAATCCATGCCAGAAAATACAGACATACCTAACCTAAATTTAACCCTTGTCATACTGAATAAATTAAGATGCCACACCCACTTCTAATTTATAGCCAATTGGATTACTTGATCGGGATTGTTGCTATAAATTCACATACTTAATGGCAAACAGTGTAGATTCAGATCAGTTGGCTTCTTCAGAAGCCAACTGATCTGGATCTATACTGTTTGCAAAGGCAGGGTATATCCGGGTTCAGCAGGACAAGGGTTAAAATATAGATTAACCTAATCTGTAATTGACTGACCCATTTTCAATGAGTGGACTCTTCTACCACAACTCTTTGGTTTGGTCTATTTCCAATAGCAGGGTGTCTGGTTAGTTTTCATGACTACTATGTTTTATACAAATTCCTGCATTTAATGCAAACAGTGCAGACCCTGATCAGACATGCATCTGATCTTAGTCTGCCATTTCTATATAGATTTACATATTGCCAGACCATAAGAAACTATACTGTGAGAAATGGTTCTAATCAAAAGCACAAAAGGTGTTACAATATACAAAAATTGTCAGAATTGTTTCTTAACAAAGGTAATTATATATGTCTTTGTTGGGTGACAATTAACATACTGTAACATATCTTATGCCCGTCAGCGAGAAATATTCAGTGAGAAGCATTTCCCACCACACAGCCCGACAAATCCACTGCCTGACTACCCTGGACAAGCTTTAATTTGTACTGGGAAAGTAAAAAATCATTTTGCTTGCCCAGAAATTGGTAACAGATGCAGCACTCCAGACACATCTATCTTTAATTTTTTTCTCCTATTTCTCAAAGAAAACACATATTGTGGGTTCTCATTAAAAGTGTCTCATCAGTTTTCTTGGAGAAATTAGAAAAAATACCAATATTTTCACTGAAAAAAAAAGGCAGAGGAATTGTTAACTAGAGCTGGTGTTTGTAAAATACTATGCCCCCAACTGCCTGACTCTAACACTGTTTGACTCCAACACTGCTTAGCCATGACGGTAACAACAGTACAAATATATGATTTCAATGTTATTTTATCAAAGGGAAATAACTCTAAAATAGGAGATGATTGGGATAAGAAAAAAATACAGGTCACCTATTTTTTCATGAGGAATCTAAACATGAAATTTCAAAACATTAGCATACATGGTTCTAAACTTATGCTATACACAATAAAGCAACGACATTAAATGGCCCGAAATTGCGAAGGGCCATAACTCCAACATTTCATTTAATTGGTTCAAAATTTATTCAGGTGATCTCCTCCTCAATCCCAATCAGTATACCAAATATCATGGCTCTAGCTTAAATACTTTTTGAGATATCTTGCTGAAAAAGTCAAAATGCCTAGAACTACAAAGGGCCATAACTACATCAATTTTTCATGGAATTCCCTAAAAAAACAAACCAGGTAATCTCCACATCATCCCCAATCAGCATATAATATTTCAAGACCTTAGCTTAAGTGCTTTTCGAGAAATCTTGCTGACAAGGTCAAAATGAGCAGAACTGCAAAGGGCCGTAACTTTATCAATATTTTCATGGAATTCTCTCAAAATATAATCGGGTAATGTACACATCATTCCCACTCACTGTATCGAATTTCAAGAACCCAGCTTAAATACTTTTCAAGATATCTTGCTCACAAGATTTAATTCTGATTTTTTTCAAAGAGGCATAACTTTAAATAAACATGCTAGACAAGAAACAAAATACGGGTCGGCTATTTTTTCATTGGGAACCCAAATATAAAATTTCAAAACCCTAGCGTGCAGGGTTCTTAAGATATGGCATGCACAAAAAAAGCTTGATGAACGGACAAACAGTCGGATGGACAAATGAAGGCAAAATAATATGCCCCATCAATTTCAATTGAAACTGGGGGCATAATCAGGTCATCGCTACCAATCTATTCATCAAGTTTCAAGGCTCCAGCTTCAATAGTTTTTGAGATATTTTGTTCACAAGGGAAACATGCCCAAATTTACAAAGGGCCATTACTTATGAAATATTTTTCAGAATTTACAAAAAAATTAATCAGTTCATCTACTCATCATTACCAATCAATTCACCAAGTTTCAAGTCTCTAGCTCTAATAGTTTTTGAGATATTTTGCTGACAAGATAAAAATGCCCAAAATAACAAAGGGGCATAACTCAAGAAGTATATTTCAAAATTTCTTCAAAAGTTAATCAGGTTGTCTACTCATCACTACCAGTCTATTCATCAAGTGTCAAGGCTCTAGTTCCAACAGTTTTTGAGATATTTTGCTGACAAGGTAAAATTGCCCAAAATTACAAAGGGCCATAACTCATGAAGTATTTTTCAGAATTTCTTCAAAAATTTATCAGGTCATCTACTCATCACTACAAATCCATTTACTAAGTTTCAAGGCTCTAGCTCTAACAGTTTTTGAGATATTTTGCTGACAAGATAAAAATGCCTAAAATTACAAAGGGGCATAACTCAAGAAGTATATTTCAAAATTTCTTCAAAAGTTTATCAGGTTGTCTACTCATCACTACCAGTCTATTCATCAAGTTTCAAGGCTCTAGCTTCAATAGTTTTTGAGATATTTTGCTGACAAGTTAAAAATGCCCTAAATTACAAAGGGCCATAACTCATGAAGTGTTTTTCAGAATTTCTTCAAAAGTTAATCAGGTCATCTACACATCACTACAAATCCATTTACTAAGTTTCAAGGCTCAAGCTCTAACAGTTTTTGAGATATTTTGCTGACAAGGTAAAAATGCCCAAAATTACAAAGGGCCATAACTCAAAAGGCATTTTTCAAAATTTCTTCAAAAGTTAATCAGGTTGTCTACTCATCACTACCAGTCTATTCATTAAGTTTCAAGGCTCTAGCTCCAACGGTTTTTGAGATATTTTGCTGACAAGATAAAAATGCCCAAAATTACAAAGGGCCATAACTCATGAAGTATTTTTCAGAATTTCTTCAAAAGTTAATCAGGTCATCTACTCATCACTACAAATCCATTTACTAAGTTTCAAGGCTCTAGCTCTAACAGTTTTTGAGATATTTTGCTGACAAGGTAAAATTGCCCAAAATTACAAAGGGCCATAACTCAAGAAGTATTTTTCAAAATTTCTTCAAAAGCTAATCAGGTTGTCTACTCATCACTACCAGTCTATTCATCAAGTTTCAAGGCTCTAGCTTTAATAGTTTTTGAGATATTTTGCTGACAAGATTGCATCCATATTTTTTCAAAGGGCCATAACTCAGAAAAGGGGCATAATCCTGTGAAGAAAAAAAATACATGTCAGCTATTTTTTCATGAGGAATCCATATATGAAATTTCAAAACAGTAGCATTCACGGTTTTAAAGTTATGCTATGCATCAAAAAGCGTGACGGACGGACGGACGGACGGACGAACAACCCAGAAGCAATATGCCCCTCCAACTTCTTTGAAGTTGGGGGCATAAGAAGGAGTATTTTGTGATCATAATGGGATATTTTTCCCCAATTCTCCATAAAAACGTATGTTTTTACAGAGAAATAAGAAAAATTATCCCAGAATTATTATCCAATACTCCTCCTGAAGTAACAATACCTCTCTCTAGCTATGGGATGTTTACAGTGGAATCCAATTTAGTTGTTTTGATTACCCCTTAAAGAGCGATAGCAGAACTGCAGCAGATGACATTCAAATTTGTTTTTTATGCATTTTCAGAGAAAATAAGATTTGGCATTTCATGTGAATCATCTGCCAAGCAGATGATTCACATGAAATGCCAAGTCTTATTTTAAAAAAAAATAAAAATGTTGTCTGCTGCAGCTGTGATTAGCCCTTTAAGCGTTAAGTGAGAAGAGCCTTACCATCATAATTTCTAGCCTCAAAATTTTGTGGTACCCTTACATATGGAATCTCGTAACTAGCCTGTACTTCTTCTCTTTCTTCCTTAGTGACTGGTTCAACTAAAGCCTTCACTATTAACGTATGACCTTCTCTGGCTGCAAGATGTAATGGCGTATTTCCATTTCGATCGGGACTGTCAACCTCTGCACCTGCAGCCATCAATTTTCTTACTATTAATGGCTGCTTGGTTAATACGGCAAGATGAAGTGGACTCTGGAGATGGTTGTTCTTAATATTCAGCCAGTCGGCATCTTTTGCAACGGCGATAAACTGACAAACCAGCAGCTCTAGAAAATTGATGATACCTGTGTGAAGTTGCCTGCAAAATAAAATGTGCATTATGTACAGTGTAATGTGCAAAACCACTGACAAAAAAATAAAAAGATACAAAAAAAAAAAAAAAAAAAAAAAAAATGGGGAAAGTGTTACTGGATGTCAGTTATTGCTGTATTTGTATCAGTCTAAAAATTCTAATTTGAGCTATATTCCAGTAAAAAAAAAAAATATATAATGTAATTCCTGAAAAAAGACATAACTACTGACATAAAAACTTTATTATAGATGAACCTATATTTTCACTGATGCACACATACAAACTTTTATCGATGAGATTCAGATGATTTTTATTGTTTAACTCTTTCGGTGCCAAATTTCAGACGACATTTGTGGTCTGCTTTGTTTTGTTTTTTTTTTAACAAGATATCAACTGATCAGTTTATATGTAAAGCTGAAAGACTGAATGTCAAATAGCATAGATCCTGATGAGACGGCTCATGATGAGCCATCTCATCTGGATCTATGTTGTTTGCAAAAGCCTGTTATCATCGCCTTTAGCAGTGAAAGAGTTAAAAGGAGTATTTGGTGATAATTTTGCGATATTTTTTTCTTAAATTTACCATAAAAAAACCTAAGATGCAGCATAGCTCTTGATAAGGCACTTTTTATTTTTTTCAACCAAAAAGTATCTATAATTTTCTTATTTGTCAACAAAAACTTTTCCGTACTCATTAGAAGTGCATCTAGACATAGATACTCATTAGAAGTGTCTCAAAGGTGCATTTCTAAAGAGAATCATAACATATGTTTTTTTGAAGAAAAGGGGAAAATTATCCCAGAATTACCATTAAATATTTGTCTTTGTTTGTGTTGAGGTTTTACGGCCCAGTCAACCCAATGGGGTCATGTCGAGCGTGATCAGTTTACCTAACCACACGTTTACTGGGCAGGCTTAGTCCTCTAAGGGGTTAACCAGTATTGTGCACATTCTTTTGCCAGAAACTGACAACTGCTCTTCTTGAATCAGCGAAATGGAGAGAATGACCGTAGAAAATATTTCACGATCAATCTCCACGAAAGAATGTTGCTGACCTCGGTGTGGGTTGAACCCACGACCTCCTGGTCTCCAGTCAGACGGCGCACCCAACTGAGCCAAACAGGCCGGCAAATATTTGTCTTTAACAAGTCCTCTGGATGAGCTAATATTTTTATTGGTGTAGTTGTAATAAAATAGCAATATATCACTGCACTGACACATAGTGCCATTTAACCTTTACCGTTTTCAGCAGACGACAAATTGATGATTTTTTTTTTTCCCCAGTAAACAGGATTTGACATTTCATGCAAATTGAGACAATTTGCATGAAATGTCAAATCCTGTTTACTGGGAAAAATAAGAAAAAATATTTCAGAATGTCGCCTGCTGAAAATTTTACCCAGAGAGCTAAGCGTTAATCCCCTTGGAACATTATGCTTACTGGAAAATATAGAAATTTTTTAAGTGAATAATTTCAATAATATTTGAATGACAGAAACCAGTGTTCAGTTTTTTTTTTGTTGTTGTTTTTTCCCTAAAAATTAAAATCAGGAAAATTTCTCTAGTCTGATCTCAGCTGGATAAGAGAAAAAAAAAATTACGAAGATATAAGCAACTTGATAAGCATGTGCCTGTCTAGGTTAAGTAAGTTTTGCAGCCTATTATATACAGCAACTTAATACTAATTGGAACCATGTAGCTCTGACTTTTGATTCTATTTTTTGTCAGACTGTATTAAGTGGGCCGCCCAAGAACAAAGTTATATAAGCTCTGGCCCTTTCAAGGCATGCAACTACATTGCATTATAAATTTGGAAAACCACTGCTGACCATGGTGCACATAAATAAGAATAAAAAACAAAAGCTACAGAACTTTGTTCATGGCTCTAAGCTTCTGAGCCCATACACATGTATATATATAAACCCTAGCTGGTAGGGTTCTCATTAAACTCCAATCTGGAGTCCTGGACTTTTATTTTGTTTGTTGGGACTCCTTTTTTTCTTTTTTCAGAGGAATTTAGCAAAATCACATTGTATGACTCCTACATTGTGTATATATTTTTGCATCACCAAAACATACCTATATAATCTTGACACCCTTAAACCCCACTTTTATATAGTAAAACTGGAGTTTACATGGGTATACATTATTTTTCTCATTCTGCTCAAAAACATAGATTGTGGGCACTCATTAGAACTGTCTCATCAAGGCAGTTCTAATGAGTACAATCTATGTTTTGAGCAGAAATATTAAAAATATCAGAATTTTTATCTGAAAACTTTCAGTTTTTGGCTGTGAAATTTTCAATATATTTGAATAGGCGTGTTCTCCTAATGGGAAGAAAACGGTTTTGGGACTCCTATTTTCAAAATCCTAGTGAGAACCCGCATGCATGGTCTAACTTGCACAGGTATACAGTTGATAAAAATGTTTTTTACTGTTACAAAAAAAAAAAAAAAATCAGGGCAAGCTGCTTGCATATGTGGTGCAAGCTTTTTCATTAAAAGTACAATTTTATTTGCTTTTCAAGCATTCTCCAGTGATTAAACATATGCCAGTCATACTTCATATACACATTTTTGTTTTTTTCTTCTCAGGGACTTGCATTTTTTTTATTTTATTATTAGACTGAATTTCAACTAGTATGCATTTGTCCTTTGGACTCTTTAAAACCAAACAATAAAATTATCAGTGATTACTTTGATTACAGTGTGGAGCTATAGGTATATGTATAAATCAACATAAAAAATATATAACCTAGTTATACTGGTTTATTTTCATGGCTGATATAAGGTTACTATTCCTATAAAAGTAGATAATATAACAACTCAGTTTATTGGCTGGCTTCCAGCCAATCTGATCCATGTAAAAGCAAGTAAACAGTGACAAGCACCTTAGTTCACCGGGAGACCAGGATGTACTAAATATATATCCTTGTAATATTTTAGTACTATAAACCCAGAGCTTTTTGTATTAATTATTTAAACTGATTTAACAGTAATAATAATAATGGTAACTGATTTTAACTTTCACACATACTCACTGCTGTCAGTACTAAAAAAAAAAAAAATCAAGCACTAGCATGTAGTAAATAGTAAAGATAAAAAAGTCAGCAATAGTTGTAAAGATATATGAGTCAGTTCAGTAATTTTGTCATATGATGGGTGACTGTGACTTGATATTTCTCGATAAAATTTCAAACAAAATTTACTGTGTATCAGAAACAAAGATATATATTACATGGTAAAATTCCATTATATATTTCATCAACCAAGTATATATTTCCAGGTTAAATTTCAAATGGTCGAACAAATACTTATGTAGAAGTCATTTGTATTCTAAGGTTACTATGGCACCCCACTCCCAACATCCTGTGGTTGAGTGGTTGTAGGTTGGAGCACAGTCAGGAAATGTATTGGGCTGTAACTTTGCATCAGCTCAGCAGTGACACCTGAGAGCTGGATTAACTATAGTTTCATACCTCGCACAGATGCCAGGGCCAGAAAAAATAGCTATGCTTATATCATTTTGTCCTTGCAATGCAGAGCAGAAAATTGTTAAAAATGTCTTTCCTTTAAGAGTATTTTGTAAGCAATACTAAGGAGTTTTTTTTTCTAGAATACTCCTGGGTGTGCATAAATATAATTCCATTCTAGCTATACCACTGAGGCATGGGTTTGTCTGTGCAACACACACACAAAAAAAAAAAAATTAAATAAACAACAACAACAAAAAAAAAAAGACCTACGTATCACCATCAACATCCGGTGTGAATATTTCTTCAACAAAAGAGTCAACATTGTCACATTTTGTTGTATTATTTTCAGGCTCTTCTTTGATTGGATGACTGCTTTCACTAGGTTTCCAACTGTTATCCAGAGAAAGTTTTTCTAACTCTCCAGATTTTAAACTTTCTGAAGAATAACCCTCATCAACTGAAACATAACGTTCATCAGAAATTACTTTTGTACATTGAGAATGCAATGTTAAATCCCTCTGAAACTTATCAGTCATTGAATCAAAACCAACACTTCTACAATCAACGTCTAAATCACTGGATTTATATCCAGAGTCAAGCTTTTCTTCCTCGAAATTTCTTTTCACATTTTTGTTATTGGGTCGAATGGATTCACGGGTCCGCGTCGTCCGCAAATCTAAGGGTTCACAATCCATTTCCACCTCGTCATACATTATGAATTTATGTAGTCGCGTATGAAACACAAGCGCACTTTTAAATGAATAAAGCGAAATATAATTTCCACAGTGTGCGAAGTTACATTATACTTCTAAGAAAGACACAATTTAGCACGGGCACAGTAATCAGCAATGGCTTCCCTGTTTACGAGAATTAAATGGGGATTTCCAAAATTTGTTTCTGTTGCGCATGTCCAATGCTTAGTCACGTGGGTTTTTCCAAAATTGTCTGTCAGAGGAGTGGAGTTGCTCGTAGATGATCCAGACAGTTCACCTGCACATGAGTTCGTTTGCAAGTGAAAATTCAAGATAAAGAAAAAATGACGCATGTTAAAAGTGAAAGTGTATATATACTTGTAAAAAAGGAGATATTTGAATGCAGGGCAGTGATTTGTGACGACAAGTGATTTTTTGGAATTTTTGTAGAAGAAAATATTCTTTTACTTTTCTTTGCTGAATTTGAATAATGGATGTTTCACAACAATATTGTGAAAAATTCAGAAAATTTGAACAAATGGAACTTTTTGAAAATTTGAAAAAGATTTCTGCATAATTTGCATGCATTTTTACTAAAAAAAAAATTTTTTTTTTTAATAATGACTAGAATAAAACCTTTAGTGCATAGGTACATTTAGTTATGACAAATGGTTTTGCATTAAATCATGACAAAAGTTTGCAAATTGACTTCTTCTGTGTAAAGCGCCAAGCAAGAAACGACTTTCTGAAAGATGTCGAAAGCACAGTAGTCATGATCTGATGAACCTATTTGGCCATTATGTAGAAAGCGATAGGCTAACGTTAATATTTTGAATATTTGTAATGAAGGCGGCATGTATGTGATCTCGATTATTTAATGGAGGATGTTTTTTACTGTTTTTTTTTTTTTTTTTTTTTTTTTTTTGTTGCTGATGTTGTTGCCATCGTTATTGTTTTTCGCTATTCGTGATCTGTTTAACCCCACTCGATCTTCGATCGCTTGTCATATCAGGCGTTTGACCAACTGACACCCCTTGAAGTCACAGGGACAGGGGTCATGGCCTTTATATATATATATATATATATATATATATATATATATATATATATATATATATATATATATATATATATATATATATATATATATATATATATATATATATATATATATATATTAAAAAAGAAATATACGAAATAGTGCCTTCAGAGTAGTTGTATACAAATACCCTGAAGGTACTTTTTGGTATATTTCTGCTTTAATCGTAAAAAAAATGAAGGGGAAAAAAGGCCATGACCCGTGTCCCTGTGCTTGAAGTAGGTTCAGCCCTGTCCTGTGTGTTTATAATATTTTCGCTTACCATAACTCCTTGCCTTACTTATCCTAAAAATTGGAAAGTTCATTCGACCATAAGATGTTGACAAAGGTGCAGACTCTGACTTTTTCCGACGAAGTGTTTTTTTATATATACATATATAATTGATTTGATTCAGGATCTACGCTATTTGCCTAGGCATTTTGTCCCACTGCTTAGCTTAAACAAATGTGGTACCCGAAACAAAAAATGCGCGTATACACATGCTTATCTGTACTTTCTTCTTCCCGCTGTATTATTTGTACTTTTAACATGTCCAGTTAAACCTGCTGATGGTTTTCTTTTTACAGAAACTGTGCTTTTTGTTTTGAAAAAAAAAAAAAAAAAAAAAAAAACTATTACTTTTATAAATAGAATACAAATACATGTCGTTGTTTAATAACTAAATTATGAAAAGCGTAAAAAATATACGATTTATATATATATATATATATATATATATATATATATATATATATATATATATATATATATATATATATATATATATATATATATATATATATATATATATATATATTATTTAACGCCGCATTTGAGACACAATTACTAAACACCGTCACTTATATTTTTAGTAAGAAAATTCAGAAACAAGATATATATATGGATTTTAAGTTATCCCAGTAAATGATGTCATTTCCGGTTCTTATTTGTCACTAAATCTTCGGCAAAAGAAAATGAATAAATAAATAAATAAATAAATAAATAAATAAATAAAAAGACAATAGTTTCTGACATTTATGTTCATCTCGTATAGTGAAATTCTTTATATTTTATATTTTTTTATTTATTTTTATTAATTTATTTATTTTTTTTTGTGAATAAATATTGTTAATAATTTAAAGCTTGTTGCTGGTTTCACTTTCATTTCTTTACGCCTGGCTCGTATAAACAGAAAATTGGGGGCTCGTCCGGGATCGAACATTTTCTTGAGCTAAAACAAGTTTGAGCTTGAAAAAAAAAATGCTATAAAACAAGTACTGACTTTAAATTTAGTAAATGTAAAAATCTTTATTTGATAAAAAACAAGTATTGACTTTCCAAAAATATGATGATAATAATAATAATAATAATAATAATAATAATAATAATAATAATAAAAAGCAAGTATTGACTTTTGAAAAATATCAATAAATAAACTCTGATTGATAAATTTACTTGATAAAACGAGCAAAAAGCAATCATGTCATTTGACCTTCAAGCTTTTATCACTGCGCATTCGCAGGAGCTGTTAAATTTGGCCAAAAAGTCAGATTTGTTGGATATTGCTGCTCACTATGCACTGACTACCGTCAACAACAAGTTCATATTAAAACAGGAAATAAAAAATATTTGGTCCAATTTTTGGTTGATAAGGAAATTCTTGATTCTTCTGCTTTGTCTCTTGTTCTGGTAACTCAGACAGGATTGCAAATGCGAGAGCTTGAAATTCAAAGGCAAAGTTTGAAAAAATAAGATTAGAACAAGAAAGACAAATGCAGAAAGAAAGACTGGAAATGGAAGAGAGGGAGAGAGAAAGAGAAAGACAAATTCAGATAGAAAGGGAAAAATTAAAATCTGATGCAGAATTAAGAATGAAAGAATTAGAAATGCAAAACAAGACAGTAAAACCGCAACCGTTAGACTTTGGTGTTCATTTTGACATTACCAAAGACATCAAATTAGTTCCCCCATTTCAAGAAAAAGAGGTTGACAAATATTTTCTTCATTTTGAAAAAGTTGCAGAAAATTTAAAATGACCAAAGCAGCAGTGGACCTTGCTTTTGCAAAGTGTTATAATTGGGAAGGCTCGAGAAATATATACTCAGCTGACTGTCGAGCAGAGCTCCAGTTATGATACTGTAAAGGAATTAATTCTTAAGGCTTAGGAGTTGGTCCCTGAGGCTTACAGGCAAACATTTAGGAACTGTAAGAAAGAAAATGAACAGACCCATGTAGAATTTGCTAGAACTAAAGAACAGTTATTTGATAGGTGATGCTCTTCAAAGAAAATTGGCTCTGATCATGAAAAACTTAGGCAGCTCATGCTTGTAGAGGAGTTCAAAAGGTGCATAAATTCAGACATTAAGTCCTTTTTAGATGACAAACAAAATGAAACTTTGGAAACTGCAGCTAGACTTGCAGACGAGTATGCTTTGACACATAAAGTTTCCTTTATTAATAAGCCAAATCCCTCTAGAAGACCATTTTCCCCCACAATCAGGATCCAAACATAGTCCCAGTAATCCATCAGACAGTCATAGCCAAACATTTACTCCTAAACCCAAATCTTCTGGTGAAAACAAGGATCAAAATCCCTTATCTCAACCAATTTGCAATTATTGCAAAAAGACAGGTCATATTATTTCTGAATGCTTACATTTGAAAAGAAAGAAAGAAAAACGAGAGGGGCTTAAACCTACAGGCCTTACCTCTTCACGGTCAAAACCACAGTCATGTGTTAAAGAGGAAGATCCTACCCAGACCGAAAGGTCTGAGACTGATTCTGTTATTGAGATTTATGAACCATTCTTATCAGATGGTTTTGTGTCACTAAATAGTAACTATGCCCAGTCTACCCCAATTAAAATCTTACGAGATGCTGGAGCTTCTCAATCCCTTATTTTAGCAGATACTCTGCCTTTTTCTGAGAAGACTTCTACTGGGACAAGTGTCCTTATTCAGGGTGTAGGGTGTGGATTTGTTAATGTTCCTCTTCATAGCATTTATTTATCCTCAGACTTGGTAACTGATTTAGTGGCTGTTGGTATTCGACCTTCTTTACCTTTTAAAGGTGTTCATTTACTGTTAGGCAATGACTTAGCAGGAGATAAGGTTTGGTAAACCCACTTTTGACTACTATACCTTGTCTTGATCAGTCACCTGATCCCATTGAACAGGAAATCCCTGATCTGTACCCGTCTTCTGCCGTTACAAGGGCAATGGCAAAGAAAGCAAAACATAATGATGAGGAAATTGATTTAATTGATACCTTTTTGGGTCAGTCTTTTACACACGAGATTATAAATTCTCTTTCACCCAGCCTGTCTGGCAAGCAGACAGACTTAAGTGACAAGTCAGAGTCCAGTCATTACTCTTCAATATTAAATGACCAAGGTCAAGGTCATGACTTGGTGTCAGGGTCACAACTTTGCAAGGAACAGCATATTTTTGCCAATACTTGAAGGCTTTTGATGAGAAAGAAATAGATCAAGTCCCAGTCTGTTTTTATGTCAAAAAATGGCATTTTAATGAGAAAATGGCGTCCTCCTGATGTCTCAGCAGAAGACGAGTGGACTGTTAACCACCAAATAGTGGTTCCAAGGGTTTATCGCCCTGAAATTTTGAACTTGGCTCATGAGACTCCCATGTCAGGTCATTTAGGTATAAATAAGACCTATCACAAAATTCTTGACCATTTTTACTGGCCAGGGTTAAAATCTGACGTATCTCAGTTTTGCAAATCTTGCCATACTTGTCAGATGGTAGGAAAACCCAACCAGATAATACCAAAAGCTCATTTACAGCCCATACCTGCTTTTGATGAACCTTTTAGCAGAATAATTATTGACTGTGTTGGTCCCTTGCCCAAAACCAAGTCAGGCCATGAGTATCTTCTCACTATAATGTGTACTTCTACACGTTTCCCAGAAGCCATTCCACTTAGGAATATTAAGAACATTATTAGGGCTCTGGTAAAATTTTTCACATTTGTAGGCCTCCCAAAGTCTGTTCAGTCGAATCAGGGTTCAAATTTCATGTGCTGAATTTTTCAACAGGTCATGCATGAGTTGGGCATTACTCAATATAAGTCATCGCCTTACCATCCTGAAAGTCAAGGTGCCCTGGAAAGATTTCTTCAGACCTTGAAAAATATGATCAGACCATACTGCTTTGAAACTGAAAAGGATTGGGATGAGGGCATCCATCTGTTGTTGTTTGCCGTTAGAGAATCTGTTCAAGAATCTCTTGGTTTCAGCCCATTTGAGCTGGTATTCAGCCATACTGTACGTGGACCTTTGAAACGTTTGAAAGAGAAATTTCTCTCAAATGATGACAGTTCTCTGAACTTACTTCAGTATATATCAGATTTTAAAGAAGATTGTCTAAAGCTTGTGAGGCTGCTCGGACCAATCTTAAGTCAGCACAAAGGAAAATGAAACGTTGTTATGATGAAAATGCAAAAGAAAGAAAATTCATGCCTGGAGATAGGGTACTTGCTCTTTTGCCTATTCCTGGAAAACCATTGCAAGCCAGATATTACAGCCCTTACACTATAGATAAAAAGATTAGTGATGTAAATTACATTGTTAACACTCCTGGGAGATGCAAAACAAAAACAGTTATGTCATGTTAACATGCTTAAAAAATACCTAGATAGGGATAGCTCTTCTGTTACACCAATTAGTGTTGTTAGTTCAGTCCCTCAGGAACAAAGTGAAATGAACTCTAAAGACATGAACTTGATCAAATCTGATCCTGCTTCATAAACACTTCAGAATTCTGACATTCTAAAGGATCTCGACCAGAAACTTTCACACCTAAATCCAGTCCAAAGAAAGGAACTGAAACAGTTAATTCATGAACATGAACACTTATTTCCGGATATTCCTACAAGGACTGACAAAATTTATCATGATGTGAATGTTGAGGATTCACAACTTGTCAAACAACATCCATATAGAATGAATCCAACAAAACAAAAATATCTTAAGGAGGAAATTCACTATTTGCTGGACAATGATTGCATTGAACCAAGCCAAAGTGAATGGAGTTCACCTTGCATTCCTGTGCCAAAACCTGATGGAACATATCGGATGTGCACCGATTACAGGAAGGTCAATAATTTGAGTAAAACACTTTACAGACACTTTTCACATCCCAAGAATGGATGACTGTATTGACAAAATTGGAAATTCGAAATATATAACTAAATTTGATCTTCTGAAAGGATTTTGGCGAATTTCTCTCACAGAAAGAGCCAAAGAGATCTCAGCATTTGTTACTCCTGAGGGATTATATCACTATAAAGTAATGCCATTCGGAATGAAAAATTCTCCAGCAACATTTCAACGTTTAATCAACACCATAATAGCTGGAATCGAGCACTGCGAGGCTTACATCGATGATGCCATCATATACAATGATGAGTGGAGTCACCATCTGGGGACTATCAAAGCATTCTTTGATAATTTAAATGAAGCAAAACTGACAATAAACCTTGCTAAAAGTGAATTCTGTCATGCAACTTTAACATTTCTAGGACATGTTGTGGGTCATGGTTAGGTTAAACCTATAGAAGCTAAAGTTGAAGCTATTTCCGATTTTCCGGTGCCCACATGCAAAAGACAACTGATGAGATTTCTTGGTATGACCGGTTATTACAGAAAATTCTGTAATAATTTTTCTGTCATTGCTGGGCCACTGATTAATTTACTTAGTAAAAGAATGAGGTTTAAGTGGACCAGTGATTGTCAGAATGCCTTTGATAAACTGAAAGCCATCCTGAGAAGTGAGCCGGTTCTCTTGGCACCAAATTTTAATAAAGAATTTAAGCTAGCAGTAGATGCGAGTGATGTTGGAGCGGGTGGTGTATTGCTGCAAGAGGATGACAGTGGTGTGGATCATCCAGTTTGTTACTTGTACTTTTCCAAAAAGTTTAACAAGCATCAAAAGAAATATTCTACAGTAGAGAAAGAATGTTTGTCTCTCATTCATGCTCTTCAACATTTTGAAATTTATCTAATTTCCTCATCCTCACCTATTGTTGTTTTCAGCGATCACAATCCACTGAGTTTCGTCCATAAGATGAAAAACAAGAATCAGAGGTTGCTCAGATGGAGCCTGATGTTACAGGAATACAATCTTGACATCAGGCATATCAAAGGAAAAGATAATAGTATTCCTGATGCCTTGTCTAGAGCATGATGTCTTGATCTGTGATTTCCTGTAACTTTCTGTTTATAAGATAATTCCCTTTATCAGTATTTTATTTTATGATAATTTTATGGCAAAAGAAGCTTTATTACACAAATCTTTCTTTTCCTTGAAGAGGGGAAGTGTTATGTAAAGGGTGTTCAATTATTTTAAGCATCATGTTTACTATGTTTCCATTAATAACTTTATTTACTATGTTTCCATAAATAACTTTCTGGAACAACATGTTTACAACAACATGTTGTTTATGTCCTTGATTCTGGACTGAGTTATTTTTGGCATATCATAGAATATTTGGAAGTTTCTTGAATGAACCTGGAAAATAAGAGATGCCTGTAATAAATTCTTTTTCTAGGACGTTCTTTGATATTATATAAGGAGTAAAGATTTTCATCTTGGTATCTTTGTATTCTTTCACTGGAAATTATTCTATACTGGATTACTTTAATATTTTATTCATTTTGGACTTAAATTCTGAATTCAGGAACTTTAACTTGTGGGATCAGAAACTGTTATTCAAAGGATTTGTTTTATAATTTCTTGCGGATTATTTCTGAGGGACTTTGTGACATAAACTTGAAAGGTACTGTTTACTTACATTCTTTTGTTTTGAATCTTGTCTTATTTTTTTTTTTTTTTTTTTTTTTTTTTTTTTTTTTTTTGTTGTTGTTTTTTTTTTTTTTTTTGTGAATAAATATTGTCACTAATTTAAAGTTTGTTGCTGGTTTCACTTTCATTTCTTTCTCGTTACGCCTGGCTCGTAACAGCAGCTGTTGTTCATAAGAGCCGTGTGATGCCCCTAAAAGTCTCCCCGTACTTTATCAAAGTGCAAATAATTTGAGTGGCGACACGAAAAAAAACCTGTCTTCTGGGTTTCCGACCAAGTAATACTCAAACCAGCCTACCGCGGTTAGCTAGAGTCTTGAAACTTTGATAGGTAGTATATACCGTCTAGATAGCAAACAACAACGGCGCTGAGCAGACTGTGCAGACGCACAGATTAAACCACGTGTCTTTGTTGTTCGCTTAGGACATAAAGGAGATTATCACATGACGGACACATGTTTGCTTCAATCGTATGTCACATGTGTCAGATTCTTTTACGTACACTGCATCGCTATGTACACGTGTAAACACAAAGTGTGTAACTCCTTACCCGGAACCGACCAAATCGGACGCACAATCGATCGATTAATTGTTGAAAACAAGCGTTTTGTTTAATATCCCTGCAGGGAGCATTTAAGTGGATGTTGAAAAGTATGTTTCACTCAGTAGTTAAAAGATATATGTTTTATTGACTGTCTACTTAAAGGATATCTAGGCGAATGTTATTAAATTTGCAAAATTTATATTAAGCAAAGGGTCGCAAAGTAAAATTGGACCGTATCCATCAATAAGGTAATATTTCAAATATTTAAATTCTGATATACGAAGAAGAAGAAATGAACAACAGAACCATATCATTTTTTTCCTTTTTTTTTTTTTTTTTTTTTTAAATTGACCGCTGTCGTGTCTTAGGTGATGATTTTTTCCCCTTATTCGGAAAGCTAAAACCCGGAACTAGCCAAATAACTGTATCAGGCATCTGAATTATACAGAAAGAATGATGTCTAACACCATTACAGTATAGAAGAACGTGTGCTAATATGGTTGAAGGGTTAAAAATCATGAACGGAATTGACAAGAGTGTTAAGATCAGCATTTTGATATACGAGCAGTATCAAGAATTAGAAGGCATAGTGAAACTTATTTAAAAACAGTTTAGACGCGAACTTAGAAAGCATTCTTTCTCACAAAGAATTGTAGATGAGTGGAACAGCCTTGGGGAAGTAATAATTTTGTCAGGAACAATCAATCAGATCAAATCAAGATTTAATTAAATTTTGGAACGAAAAACCAACAAAGTTCGAACTAGATTCTTACACACTCCCGCTTGCGCTACCCAGACAGAATCGGATATATGAAAGAAGACAATAACGGACCTAAGAGTCGAGAGACTATTCCAGGCCTCGGATGCAGTAAGAAACGCAGTAAGTAAGAAACAAATAGTTAAGGAGTCTTGTTTTGAGGTTTTACGGCCCAGTCAACCCAATGGGTTCATGTCGAGCGCGGTCAGTTTACCATACCACACGTTTACTGGGCAGGCTTAGTCCTCTAAGCGGTTAACCAGTATTGTGCACATTCTTTCGCCAGAAACTGACAACTGCCCTTCTTGAATCAGCGGAAGGGAGAGAGTGACCATAGAAAATATTTCATGATCAATCTCCACGAAAGAATGTTGCCGACCTCGGCGGGGGTTGAACCCGCGACCTCCTGGTCTCCAGTCGGACGGCGCATCCAACTGAGCCACCGAGGCCATGTTAAGGAGTTAATATTTAGGTACCTTATAGTTGATTTCTCCCTAGCATCTATATTTAATTTCACTGTCAATTACTGATTACAGCAGTTTTCACTCGAAGTTTCCAGTTTCCCTTTGTACAAAGTTTAGATTGTAAGTACTGAATATGTCATCACAAAAACATGCCTATATAATTTTGACCCCCTTAACCCCCTCTTTTATATAGTATAAATCGGGTTTACAGGGTATACATTATTTTTCTTATTTCTGCTGAAAAACAGATTGTGGGTACTCGTTAGAACCGCCTCATTGAGGCAGCTCTAACGAGTACCATTATCTGTGTTTTGAGTAGAAACGTGAAAAATATCAGAATTTTTTGTCTGAAAATTTTTATTTTTTGGTGGTAAAATTTTCAGTATATTTGAATAGGCATGTTTTTGTAATGGTGGCAGTGAATACTTAAAAATACATCCTGTGCTCCGCCGTGATCAACTTTGCTTATTGTCCAAATCAACAGTTATCTTTCTTTTGGTTAGTTCTTGAATAGTTTCATTTGTTGAAATAAGAAGATTATGCAGGAGGCTTAACTGTCTTTTATGCAATTCTGCATCGACTGGGAGAACCCCAAGTAAGAGATATACTGCACAGGTTGCTGTCTAGTTAGTAATGACTGGAATCTTTTGAAGCTGGTAATATGAAATTTCGATAGGGTATTCAACTGAGTACTGTTAATGTCAAAATGGTACACAAAGATTTATGATAGGGAGGTGACACTCATAACTGAATCTAATCAGGATTTTAGATTTCTGTTTTTCTGTATATTCTGCGACACCCCATTTTCTGAGTATTACGAGCAGGCCTTCCCATTTTAAAATAGGAGAAATCAATAACATTCGATCCTATTAATATAGGAGAAATTATCGAATTTCGTTCTGAAAACAGACCCTGCCCGAGTATGTAGGCCTGTGAGGACAAAGCCATGCAACTTCAAGTTCTTAAAATTGTAGTGAAGCACAATGAAAATCAAACAAGTCGCCCGAGGGCAACAGTCGCTCACCTGATGAACAGTTAGCTGAAGGCATGAATTTAATTCGAAACTCCAAGCGGCCATCACAGATTCCTGCCATAGGTTTCATCGTATGCAAGCATACTTAACACAAACACGTTATTTGTTAAGAGTTTCTTTGTTTTTTGTTGTTTTTTTTTTTGTTTTTTTTTTTGTTTTGTTTTGTTTAATATCCCGAATTGATTGGAAATACATGTTCTCTAAGACGCCCGAGGGGAGTAAATTCAAAGTGAACAGGCTAATCTGGTTGCATTTCAAAGATAACCAAAGTTGACAATTGTCAGATTGACAATGCAATGTAGAATTGGCTGATCTGTTCCACACTTCATCAAATATGGGATTGGACATATAAATGGGCCATGTAAGAGCCTGAAATCGAACTTGCCTGAGTTTTAATGCCTGTCCTGATTACCATCAACTTTTTTTTTATTTAATGATGATTCGAGCAAAAATGAACGCGCCATTATGGTGACACCATTTTCCAATTATAAGTAAGTGGGATTTCTTTGGATGCTCAAGTGCAGCTAACTCCGTACAGTCAGTGACCGACATTCCACTCGTCTGAGATTTTATGCATGCCCTCGTTACCCGCAAGTATAAAAAAGGATAGGATGAAAAACAACCGAGAAAAGGTGGCAACATTATTTTTCCCATTATAAGTCTATGGGGGCTTTTTGTTACCATGGAATTCGTAGTCGGATCTGGCCCGAAATCAAACTCACCCGAACATTTATGCATTTCCTAGTTACCAGCAACTTTGATGATGAGTCGATCAAAAATGAATGAGGTAGCACAGAGACACCAAGCTTCCCATTAGAAAACTAGGGGAATTTTTGTAGACGCTCAAGAGCAGATAACGCTGTAGTCAGTGGCCCGATCTGGCCGAAATTCGAACTCGTACGAGATTTTACGAGTATGTATTACCTTGTTACCTGCAAGTATAAAAATGATAGGATGAAAAACAAATGAGAAACGGTGGGGACCATTTTTGCCAATTAAAAGTCAATTGGGGCTTTCTCTTGCCACGGAAACCAGCATTTTTATCTAATCTGCGCCAAGACCTTATGCAGCCTTCCTCCACCCCGATGATGCTACGCATAAACTTTTATAAAGATTGGCCAACTGGCTTCCGAGGAATTCAAGCTCAAACATGTGAAAATTTCGTCACTCAAGGGCAAATAACGTCAAAGTGAGTGGTCTGATCCGAACCGAAATAAAACTCATCCGAGCTTTTATACATGTCCTGGTTAACATGATTAATTCAAAACTGAACGAGCTAGCATGGAGACACCATTTCCCATTATAAGTCTTAGGGATTATTTTAGACGTTGAAGGGCAGCTAACTCCGTAGTCAGTTGTCTGATCTGGCCGAAATTCGAAGTCGTCCGAGATTTTATGCACGTCCTCGTTACCTGTAAGTATAAAACGGATCGGATTAGAAACCCAGAAAAAGTTGAGAAATCATTTTCCCCATTATAAGTCAATAGGAGCTTTCTGTTGTCATGGACACCAGCTGCTTTAAAATATTATGCAACCGTTCCCCGCCCCTAGTGATGCTACAGGTAAAATTTGATCAACATTGGCTGTCTGGCTTCAGAGATATTCATATTCGAAAGCGTAAAAATTTCGTCATTTATCCTGATCACCAGCAACTTTGGTGATGATTCAATCAAAAATGAACGAGCTAGCCTGGAGACATCATTTTCCCATTATAAGTCAATGGGATTTTTTTAGACGCTCAAGGTTGAGAAATCATTTTCCCCATTATAAGTCAATAGGAGCTTTCTGTTGTCATGGACACCAGCTGCTTTAAAACATTATGCAACCTTTTCCCGCCCTAGTGATGCTACACGTAAAATTTGATCAACATTGGCCGTCTGGCTTCAGAGATATTCATATTCGAAAGCGTAAAAATTTCGTCATTTAAAAGCAAGTTACTTTAAAGTGAGTAGTTTGATCTGACCCGAAATAAAAAAAAATGAGTTTTTATGCTTATCCTGGTCACCAGCAACTTTGGTGATGATTCAATCAAAAATGAACGAGCTAGCCTGGAGACATCATTTTCCCATTATAAGTCAATGAGATTTTTTAGACGCTCAAGGGCAGCAAACTCTCCAGTCATTGTCAGTGGTCCGATCTGACCGAAATTCGAACTCGTCGAGATTTTATGAATGTCCTCGTTACATGCAATTATTAAAAGGATCGGATAAAAAGCGACTCACCGCAAAAAGATGGAGGCACCATTCTCCACATTATAAGTCAATGGGGGCTTTCTGTTGCAATGGAAACTAGAGTTAACTTTGATCCGATCAGCCCCAAAACCTTATTTAGCCACCGCTCCCTCCCCCCACCCCCTACCCAAAGCCACGCTACGCCCCCTCCCCACTCCACCCAAAGCCACGCTATACTATAAGCTCACCTTGTGAGCCTTTGGCTCCGGTGAGGTAAGAAAAAAAAGAGCAGCGCAGAAAGAGCTGTTATTCACTATGCAAATAGGAGAGGCAAATTCACCTTTAGCAACTGCGCAGTCTGATGATCAGATCACAGCAATGTCTGTATTTTTTTTTATGCATTAATACTGCGAACCAGCAAGGCCGGAGTGTTTTGGGGTTATAGTCACCCAGTCGTTGGCGTCGGTGTCCGCGTCCTCGTCCACGTCCGCGTCCGCGTTGGCACAATGTTTAAGTTTTCAAAGGAGCGCATAGTGTTTTAACTGTTTAAGCGACTGCTTTCATATTTGGCCTTCACCTACCTTAGGGTAAGACCTTTCAATAGCATACACCCCATCCCCAAGTTAGATCTTTTTGTAGATCAAAGTCAGTTCTTACTTTGTCATTTACACCCATGTTTAAGTTTTGAAAAGTGTATCAAACTGCTGAAGTATTCAAGATAGAGCTTTACTATTTGGCCCACACCGTCCTTATGGTTACCTTATGGACCTTTCAATAGCACACCCACTTTCTCAGTTTGACCTTCTGCCTAGGTCAAGGTCAGGAGGTCATACTTTGTCATTTGAACCCATGTTCGAGTTCTGCGTGTTTGTAACATGTTTGTAACTGCTGAAGTATTCAAGATACCGCTTTAATATTTGGCCCACATCAACGTTATGGTAAGACCTTTCAATAGCACACACCCTTTCTTTAGTTTGACCTTCTGCCTAGGTCAAGGTCAGGTCATACTTTGTCATTTAAACCCATGTTTGAGTTCTGTGTTTAAGTTTTGAAAAGTGTTCGTAACTGCTGAAGTATTCAAGATGCCGCTTCAATATTTGGCCCACAGCTACCTTTCAGTAGTATACACCCCTTCCTCAGTTTGACCTTCTGCCTAGGTCAAGTTCAGGTCATACTTTGTCATTTACAGCTGTGTTAAAGTTTTGAAAAATGTACATGATTGCTGAAGTATGTAAGATATAGCTTTCATATTTTGTCCACACCAACCTAAGGGATTCAGTATGTAAGATATAGCTTTCATATTTTGCCCACACCAACAAGGGAAGATGTTTCAATGGCATATACCACATCCCTCAGTTTGACATTCTTCCGACATCAAAGTCAGGTCATACTCTGTCATTCACAGATATGTTTGAGTTCTGCATTTAATCTTTACTGTTAAAAAAAAAGGTAAGAGAAAAGTCCAGGGAGTGCCACAATCACAAACCGCAGCCCTTCCCAGACCCCAAGAGGAAGAGGAAACCGACAAATCTAAACAAGCACAAACCGAACAAACGTACGAAAAGCACTAAGATTAGCTCTCTCTTCCCCAAGCGAGGTAATCGCAATACTAAAAGGACTGAAAAACACTAGAACAAAATGACACAAGGAAAGACATACAACAAATCGCCTCGTAGAATAAACCACAAAGCAACAAAGAGTAAGACTAACACCGGGACCACCGCCTAAGAACGGTCGGTAGAGCAAACCACCGAGGGGTTTAAAGCACTTTTACAGCTAGCTAACCACCCTGGGTCCCGATGCTACTCTTAATACAGAAATACATAAAAATTCGGTTCGCATAAAGGCTCCCAACTCAGTCAATGCATCAAAGGAAAAACATTTAAATCAAATTAATCACTATAATAAACAAAGACGAGTACTCATGGCTAATTCTACTGTATTCCATAGTAAATGAAAACCAATAGTTGAACCACTATTAACAATAGTTAAAGATTGATTTCTTTTCCGATCAGCCCTTTCCGGCCAGCTGCGTTGTCTTCTGACAATTCTTGTTAGGTTTACGGAACTTAGCGTACCCAATGGTTTAAGCCTCTCCCGAAAAATAAAATTAGCATTTTAAATTTTATTTTTAGATAATGTCCCTACTCTTCAAATTTGGGGCTGAAATATTACAGTATTGCATTTTTACATGGTTTTGTTGGATTTTTTTTTTATTTGATCGACCATAAGCTTTTTCGTACTTTTATTTTTATTCCTCACACCCCTCCCCCGACCGCAACTTTTTAAGAAATTTCCGTAAACCTAAACATAAAAAAAACACTGGCCTGATGATGGTGCTTAATACCGGAAGGGGAGGTGGCAGTGTGGACGTGCACCCGATGGGAAAGTGACCCTAGTGGGGCAGATATGTGTGAAATGCCATCACAATAGTTCACTTTGTGATACAAGCATGAAATTTCTAACAAATCTCTATCGGGTTTGATTTCATAAAACATGGCTTCCGCAAATTTGCCCATTTTCAAAATGGCCGCCGCGTACATTTCTAAAATACACCCCTTTTAACGGTATGGATTTCAAATGATGCGTAATATGCCGCAAAGTATTTATTTTATCTTTTTGACAGTATTTCAGATACAATCTATATAAATAACATTCCTCCAGTAAGTTTTACCCTTATATCATTCGTAAAAACTTCTACAGCCATGGGCGTAGACACCCTATTGATTGTACGGCCATACTAATCTAACAAGGTTTGGAAGATGCGCCAAATCTTGTTTGTGATGGTTAAATTGACTTTCATTTGATTATTATTGTTTCAATGATCTGAAGTAATTTTACTTATATTGCAAAACCTAAACTACGCCTTTGGGCTAAGACATCATTACGTACGACACGTTATTCGCAATTGTTATTGAACAGAATAAACTGCAATAGAGTGAACAACTAACACTCCCACGGCACACTTGTGTAGTTCATTTTCGTACAATTCGACATGGGGTTCAATGTCAACTTGCAGTTGTATTTCTGCAAGTCTCCCAAATACTCATTGGTCCGCCCCATTTAAAACCAAGGCGTCGTATCCGAATTGACGAATAGTGTCAACGCGGGATAGCCGAGTCAAAGAGGACGGGCTTTAAGTTCTCTGGATCCGATGGAGTTAAATGTCATTGAATGAATGATCGGGCTGGGTGTAGAAATAACATCATCGAACCTAGTCGAATCCCATATAACAAAATGTTTATGTATTTTGGTTGATAAAAGGATAGTCCCTCGCCTATCCAACTGTGCTACTTGCTGACGCCTATTTTGTTAATATCACAGAGCAATTGAGTATCATTACAATCTTTCAGTTCCTCTGCGTATTATTGTATGGAATAATAACTGGTCAAAATGTTTTTTATGTCAAACAGACAAAAATGAACGTTTAAAGTCTCCACCAAAAGACTTCAAAACGACAGGTAGTTGTTATATTGCAATTGCACGCAACATTACTGAGTTCTGCAAATTACATTAAATGCCAATAGTGATTGATACACGACGCATAGATGACGGCGATGTAACTGAAAGTACTCTGAATCAGCATGAAGCCAAATCTCGCGAGTCATGCAGGCTGATGTTTAACAACACTAGACTTCAAAGAGCTCAGAAAAGGAAAGGCATATCAGAGGAAAATTTGCAAATAGATGTGAGTACCAGCTCTAAGTTTACAAGGAGTTCTTTAGATACAGAAGAGGGTGCTGTTGCATCTGGGATAGAGTGCTTTATTTGTGACGGACAGGCTGCTTCCGCTCTGATATTAGAGAAGCAATGACAATGCAGCTTAATGAACAATTGAATCAGTGTGTGAAAGTGTTACAAGATCAAAAACGCCTTGCAAAGCTGAATTCGGTGATGTAGTAGCTCAAGAACTTAAATATCACCCTGCATGTCTTACGGCCTTGTATAAAAAAGAAAGAGCCTTGCTGTTGAGTAAGTCAGAAGCAGAAACAGAGCCAGATTAATATGTTGCTCGTGGTGCACTGGCAGATGGCATTGTTCTTGCTAAACTTATTACGCATATAACTGAAACACAAAAAAGAAGCAATCTTGGTGGTTGCGCCTTGCCGACCTTACTAATTTATACGAAAGCCGTCTACAACAATTGTCTTGTTCTCATGTTTCTGTCAACAAAACACGACTTAAAGAAAGAAAATATACTTTCTAAAATTCCTGAGTTGGAATCATTCAATAAAGGAAGAGAAGTATTACTTGCTTTCAAAAAGGATGTTGACCCAGCATTAACTTCAGCATGTGTATAAAGTGAAGCAATGCATTTGGCGAAAATGACTGAGATCATTCGTAGACAGTTGGTGTAACACAGTGCAAAGTTTAAAGGAAGATTTGAAAATGTTAATGAGGATATTGCTGTACCACGTGTTTTGCTGGAGCTTGTATCAATAATACAGTATGTTCTGATATATAATCTCAGATAGAGCATGGCGTTGCAAAGTCTGACTTTGCTCGATCAGCTGTTGCAATATAGATGCCATAAAAAGCCGCAAAAACAGATGCATCCAGCAGAAGACATGCAGTCGACCGCGAAACCCCCTTTGTTGTTTAATTGCTCTTCTTTTATATGCAAAGACACTAAAGCGACAGCTCATTGATATGCATTGGTACAGCAGTATATAGAGGAGGGTGTTGTTTGTACAACTATTCTGCAAAAAGGAAGTATTCACCTCATCAGCAGTTGATAATATATATCATAATCCCTCAGCGACAACTGCAGTGCATCACTCCATGGCACCGAAATTTCTTTATTTCAACATCCAAGTGAATATTCGCAAGGTGAAGAATGTAATTTAAAATTAGTAGGAGACAGACCAAAATCAAAACACATTGAATCCCTTCCTGAATTTTACATGAATTCTGAACCTAGTTATCTGAGAAGTAAACCTGAACTATCTCAACAGAACACTCGACCAACCGTTTCCAATCCCATTTAACTGTTGAGAATTTGAATGCGGAATCAATTTCTTGGTCAGTTTATCATGCATCGCGCAAAAGAAGACCAACAGTGCTTGTAAGTATTACATCTCTAATGCCTCTTTTACAGCTCATTCAGGTGCTACAATAAAACATTCAACAGACAAGTTAAAGGATACTACAGCCTTTTCAAACTCTGGACAAACACCAGTAATGGCAGTAGACCAGCCCTTATTTACTCTGGCTAGACAGCTTTAGTGGCAATGGCCAGATTCATATGGTGAAGACAAGTTCATTTTTATATTTAGGGGTCTTAATATCAAAATGGCTGTTATAAAATTGTTTGGGGATTTATTGAAGGGAAGCGTTGGATGCATCGACAGAGGCATAAATAGTTACATCTGGAACAGCAATATCCTTTTTGTCGGCATTTAATAGTGTTAAGACCCAGCAAGCTTACATCACTGTTCAGCTTGATGAAAACTGCTTTCATGACTCAGAAGTTGAAATGGCCGATGAATCACATGAACGTAAGGTATTTATCGAATGATGCTGTGAACGTGAAGCCAAAATTCCTCAGTTCTGGAGTCTAGTATTTAATTTGGCAGTTCTAGTTTTTTGTTTCATTCGAGCCTATCGTGAAAGCGACTTTGAGTTATATAAGGAATATAAGAATGCTTGCCCTAGAAAGTTTACGTCCTGATGTTTATACAGGGTTTTCCAGAAGTAATTTTACCATAATTTAAACGCATTCTCAAACATAGCAACAGATCAATGCATGAGCAAAACAATGCAGTCGTGAAAGATGATGGAGGAGTTGTATGTCTCACATAAGATCCTGCAGCTCTCAGAAGACGGATGGTTGCAGAACCAGAAATAAGTAGGCTAGTCGATGATTTCCCAAGCATTTCTGGATTTTTTTCAACCATGCAGACACATCAGCTATACAAAAAAGACTTCCTTGAAAAGGCTACCAGATTTAACGCCACTATATTTGATTTCGGTAATCCTTTTCAGGAAGATCAAGTGATCTTTATGCTCTTGATGTTAAAAAAGTGACCGAAAACCAAGTTAAGGAATCTATGGGACAACTTTGGCCAGAAACAGTATGAAAATTTTGCGAAAAAAAAAAGTCGGCAGAAGGTAACAAAGGTACTTTCCATGACCCATGACGAAAAATAAACTAGCATTATAAAACTTGTGAATCTCAAGGACGACTTTCAGCTTTTTCAAGACTTTTCATTCCTGTCAGAGTAGGTTGTGTAACCTGCAGAAGTTTTTATTTTTGCAATGAAAATCAAAAGTGCCCGCCAGCATTATTTCAAAATGGCATAATATATTCTGTGGTAAAGTCACAACTTATGGCCGCACTTGAAATAGAGTTGCAGGCAGCGTAAGTGGTGAGCGAAATGCAGATACTGTGATTATTGATGGTGTAACATTAATCAATGCAAAATCTTCGAGCGGGGTGGGGGAAGGGGTGGTGGGTGGTGGGCCCAGAGGCGATACTCTGAATTTAGCTTGCTACATAGGCTTGGACTATTTTTGGGGTTTAGAAATTTGAATTTATTTTTTTTTTAGGTTGTTGGGTGTGTGTGTGGGGGGGGGGGGGGGGGGAAGGTGGGGGTTTCGGAAAAAGTGGCAGGTATTTTGGGGGGTCCCTTTCAAAACTGAGTATTTTTTGGGGTCTATCAAAATTCTCGTTTTTTTTTTTTTTTTTTTTTTTTTTTTTGTGGGTGGGGTGGGGTTGGGGTATTGTAAGAATCGGGGCTAGAACCTTCTGTTGAACTGACAGTTGTTTTAATTTTGTTTTAATAGCTCTTTTACTGCTGTGCATCAGTTCAAAGCCAATAAAGTAAAAACGGAGCTACTGTTGGAAACTGTTTAAAGCACTTATATTACTAACACAACCACTATACATGACAAATACATGAAAACTACACATTTTGTAACTACTAAAATACATGAAAACTACACATTTTATTTTCAAAAAAAAAAAAAAAGAATGAAGGGGAACATATTTGTGTATGCTTATATCTGTAGATATGGGGTATGGCTGATATACCGGATATTTTTGGTATGGCTGATGTACCGTATATTTTTTGTGGGTAAACACTAGCTGCTGGGGCCGAGCCTATGACAAAATTCTGAATCTTTATGTTGCTCTGATGCCTCCCATCAAGTTTTCGCTCAGTCGAAAGGTTTGGGAGATGTCGTTTAAAAATGTTCAAGATACATCTTGGATATTGGAACAGAATGATTTTAGCGATTCTTAATCTCCATGTGACCCAAATGCCTCCCACCAAGTTTCGACTCAATCTAACTTCAGGCTCGGGAGCAGATGTGGTTTCAAGAATTTTAAGATCATCTTTGCTAGCGGAACGGTAGCCAAGGTTCGGATTTTGGGAAAAAGTGGCTATTATTTGGGGGGATATTGGCCATTTGCATTTTTTTTTTTGGGGGGGGGGGGGTTAGGGGGGGGGTCCCTTTCAAAACTAAGTATTTTTGGCGGGTCTATCGGTATTTTCGTCGGAGGTATTGTAAGAATCGGGGTTAGAACCTTCTGTTGAACTGATAGTTGTTTTAATTTAGTTTTAATAGATCTTTTATTGCTGTGCATTAGTTCAAAGCCAATAAAGTAAAAACTGTTTAAAGCACTTATATTACTAAAACAACCATTATACAGGAAAACTACACTTTCATTAAAAAAGCAAGGGGAATGGTTTCTTTATGCTAATATCTGTAGATATTTTTTGGGTATGGCTGATATACCGTATTTTTTTTTTTTTTTTTTTTTTGGGGGGGGGGGGGGCGTCGGGTGGTGGGGGGGGACGGGATGGAGGGAGGGTATTAAAACACTAAATGCTGGGGCCCTGCCTATGACAAAATTCAGAGTACGTCCCCTGGGAGGTGGGGGGGGGGGGTATCAAAAATGTTGAATATGCAAATAAAATTATAAATTACAATATTCCGTATAGAAACATATACAAAATGGTCCGCTAAACTTTTTGACGTTTATCGTAATGATATCATAAAGCTGGTACAGGACTGAAAATGGGATGTCAGACCAGAAGGAAAATGGTTGATAAAAGTAGGCGCTTAAATCATGGAACAGCTTTTTATGGTGCGACCAGAAAAAAATCAGTTATTTGGATATTAAGAAAATAAAATTAAAACTTGTAAAACCGATAAAAGTGTGATTGTTACTAAAGGGGAAGACGTCGTATGCAACAGTTAGATAAAATATGCTATTTTCGTGTATTTATCAAGAAGTAGACACACGAATATTTGTTCACGCGTAGCATGCGTCTAGGACAGGCCGGAGGTCAAAGCATTATTATTTTTTAGTTCTTATATAGATGTTGCTATATTAGCTATTTCCGTATGCAGTGATCTAAATATTGACACATTATGGTTGGCGTTTGGCAAGGCATAAAGATGTCGCTAGATTCTAATCCATGATATAGCTTGATCACTTGGTCCCTGTTCAAAGGCACTTCCATTTTGCTCGCCTTTACCGATTGTGATACGGTTTCTGCTTTTGTTGGTCAAGGCAAATGTCTGGATGGCAGGCATGGAATGTCTTCGAAACTGCTACAGAAGTTTTTCACCGTGTTAGTTCAACCCAAGACGAAGTCACAGTCATATATACATTTTCTAGAGCAGTTCGCAGTGATAATGTATGATCGCTCAAGCATAACGGTGCAATCCACCAACAAAAGCCGCCCTTGGTGAGCATGTAAAACGAGCCGATTTTCAAGTAAGTCATGTGTGGGGTTAGACATTATTACCAGTGCAACAAATACCTTCACTAGCAGCACGAGGATGAATAGAATTGACAGTTCATCGACTCCAAATTGGTCCACACTATCACCAATAGCGGAATGCTGTCAGGAACTTCAAAAGTGTGATTGCAGAAGGACAAGCCCTGGAAACTGCAAATGATACCGATCTGACCTTTCTTGTACTGCACTCTGCTCTTGCAATTGTCAAGAAAAAAGCTAACTGTTACAGCAGTAGTTTACTATCTAAATTTAAGGAAAGCATAAAAAAGGAAAATATTTCAGTCCACATCAATAAGCAATTAAATTGATAATTTGGAAGATTAATTCTAAAATTACTGTTACTGGTGCACTTCCCAATAGCCCCATCCAAGTTTCACCTTAATCGAACTTGCCATTTGGGAGCAGATAAGGTCTGAAAATTTTCTAAATGGCCAACTTGGCGGCTTGGATATTGGAACAGAACGATTTTAGCAATTCTGAATTTTTATGTCGCTCCGATGACTCCCGTCAAGTTTTGGCTCAATCCGCATTACGGTATTTGGAGATGTTGTTTGAAGACCAACTTGGATATCGGAATGGAACGACTTTAGAAGTTCTGAGTTCCGGTGTTAGTCCTTGTTCGGCTGTTGGTTTTCATACTTTAGAAGTTCTGAGTCCCGGTGTTAGTCCTTGTTCGGCTGTTGGTTTTCATTTACTCTGGCATACAGTGGAGTTGGCCGTGAGTGCTCGTCTTTGTTTATTATGGTGATTAATTTGATTTTTGTGTTTTCGCTTTGGTGCGTTGACTGAGTTGGGGGCCTTTGTGCGGGCCGAGTTTTTATGTGTTTCTGTATTGGGAGTGGCGTCGGGGCCCGGATGGGGTTGGCTGGATGTGAGGGTGCTTTGGACCCCCGGTGGTTTGCTCTGCTGGCCATTCTGGGGCGGTGGTCCCGGTGTTGGTCTTGCTCTTTGTTGCTTTGTGGTTTATTCTACGGGGCGATTTGTTTTATGTCTTGCATTGTGTCATTTTGTTCTTGAGTTTTCGGTTCTTTTGGCATTGCGGTTGCCTCGCTTGGGGAGGCGGGGGGAGCCGGGAGCTGGTCTTGGTGCTGTTCGTACGTTTGTTCGGTTTGTGCTTGTTTGGATTTGTCGGTTTCCACTTCGTCTTGGTGTCTGGGAAGGGCTGCGGTTTGTGATTGTGGCACTCCTTGGACTTTTCTCTTACCTTTTTTTAATCTTTGTTGCGGTTCGGAATCCACTTTTTAGGCTTATTTTGCTTTCTGTATGTCTTGCTGCTTGCCAAGACATGCGCACCATACGTTTCATTTCCAATCTTTTGGGGTTTAGCCACACTGATGAAGTTTAAATAACAGAAAGGCCTCTGTGGCACTAAATTAGGTATAGTTAAGCTCATATTGCAAACCACTGGGTCGATATCTCTGCTGGTGGATGATTCGTTCGTCCCCGAGGATATCATCAGCTCAGTATCAGTTCCTCAGTGCTGAGGTTGATACTGCGGTGTTAACGTCAGTACTTAAGTACTGAATTAAGTAACTATTTTATACCTTAATCCTTGTTATAGTACAAATTCTAAAATTTTACTAAAACTAAGACTGACTTGTCAAAATGACATGTATCTTAGCGGTTCGGAATCCACTTTTTAGGCTTATTTTGCTTTCTGTATGTCTTGCTGCTTGCCAAGACATGCGCACCATACGTTTCATTTCCAATCTTTTGGGGTTTAGCCACACTGATGAAGTTTAAATAACAGAAAGGCCTCTGTGGCACTAAATTAGGTATAGTTAAGCTCATATTGCTTTGCTGTTTATTCTACGAGGCGATTTGTTTAAAAAAAGGTAAGAGAAAAGTCCAAGGAGTGCCACAATCTCCAACCGCAGCCTTTCACAGACACTAAGAGGAAGAGGAAACCGACAAATCCAAACAAGCTCAAATCGAACAAAAGTACGAAAAGCACTAAGATACGCTCTCTCTTCCGCAAGCGAGGTAATGCAATGCTAAAAGGACAGAAAAACACAAGAACAAAATGACACAAGGCAAGACATAAAACAAATCGCCTCGTAGAATAAACCACAAAGCAACAAATAGTAAGACTAACACCAGGACCACCGCCTTAGAACGGTCAGTAGGGTAAACCACCGGGGATGGGGGTAGGGGTTTAAAGCACTTTTACAGCTAGCTTACTTCACCCTGGGACCCGATGCTACTCTTAATACAGAAATACATAAAAATTCGGTTCGTATAAAGGCTCCCAACTAGTTCAATGCATCAAAGCGAAAACATAAAAATCAAATTAATCACATTATAATAAACAAAGACGAGTACTCATGGCTAAGTCTACTGTATGCCAGAGTAAAGTCTTGCCTTGTGTTATTTTGTTCTTGTGTTTTTCTTTTAGCATTGCAAATACCTCACTCGGGAAAGGGAGAGCTAATCTTAGTACTTTTCGTACATTTGTTCGATTTGCGCTTGTTTGGTTTTGCCTGTTTCCTCTTCCTCTTGGTGTCTGGGAAGGGCTGCGGCTTGTGATTGTGGCACTCCCTAGATTTTTCTCTTACTTTTTCTACATGTCTCCCCAATGCCTCTCACAGCTTAATCTGACTAACCGTTTGAGAGCAGATGTCGTTTCAAGATTTTCAAGATGACCATCATGGCGGCCATCTTGGATATTGGATCAGAACGAATTTAGCAATTCTAAATCTCCTTGTCACAATCAGACATCATTCGGGAGCAGACGTGGTTTGAAGATTTTCAAGATCGCTATCTGGCATACCTGAACGGCACGATTTTTGCAATTCTGAATCTCTATGTTGCTCCGATGCCTCTCATCAAGTTTTCGCTCTATCTAACTTACGGTTTAGGAGGAGATCTTGGATATCGGAACAGAATGACTAGCAGTTCTGACTCTCCATGTTGCCCAAATGCCTCCCACCAAATTTGGGCTCAATCTAACTTCGGGCTCGGGAGAAGATGTGGTTTCAAGAATTTCAAGATGGCCGCACAGTAACCAAGGTTTCGGTTTTGGGGAAAAGTGGCTATTTTCTTGGATATTGGCCATTTGCAGGTATATGTTTGGGTCCCTTTCAAAACTGGGTATTTTTAGAGGTCTATCAAAATTCTCGGTGTTTTTTTTTTTTTTTTTTTTTTTCGGGAGTATTGTAAGAATCGGTGTTGGAACCTTCTGTTGAACTGTCAATTGTTTTAATTTAGTATTTATAGCTCTATTACTAATGTGCATCAGTTCAATGCCAATAAAGTGTTGCTGATATACCGTAAAGTTTTTGTGGGGTAAACACTTGATGTTGGGGCCCAGCCTATGACAAAATTAAGAGTACGTCCCCTGGGAGGGGGAATCAAACATGTAATGAATATCCAAATAAAATTATAATATCCCCTAAAAATTATACACAAAATGGTACACTCAAGTTTTTTTATGTTTATCGTTAAGAAGTCTTAAAGCTGGTACAGGACAGAAAATGGGAAGCGGGACCAGAAGGACTATTTGGTTGATAATAATAGGCGCCCAACTCATGGAACAGCTTTCTAAGGTGTGACCAGAACAAGTCAGTTATTTGGATATTAAGGAAATAAAATTATAACTTGTAAAACCTATAAAATTGTGATTGTTAATATATAAAGGGGAAGACGTCATATGCAACAAAGAGTTAAATAAAATATGCTATTTCCAAGACATAAAGATGCCGCTAGATTCTAATCCATGACATAGCTGGATCACTTGGTCCCATTTCAAAGACATTTCCATTTTACCACGCCTTTACCGGTTATGATACGGTTTCTGCTTTTGTTGGTCAAGGCAAACGTCTGCATGGCAGGCATGGAATGTCTAGGAAGCTGATACAGAAGTGTTTCAACCAAGTATTTCAACCCAGACAAAATCACAATCAGATATACAAATTCTAGGGCAATTCGTAGTGATAATGTATGATCGTTCAAGCACAACGGTGAAGGTGAACGAATCTGAATTAGATTTGTTCGCTAGAAGACAACAGCCAAACAAGCAGTCCCACCAACAAAAGCCGCCCTAGGTGAGCCTGTAAGACGAGCCGGTTTTCAAGCATGTCATGTGCAGGGTCACACATTATTACCAGTGCAACAAATGCCTTCACCAGCAACATGAGGCCGGAATAGAATCGACAGTTAATCGACTCCAAATAGGTCCACACTATCACCAATAGCGGAATGCTGTCAGGAGCTTCAAAAGTGTGGTTGCAGAGAAACGACGCACTTAAAACTGCAAATGATACCGATCTGACCTTTCTTTTACTGCACTCTGCTCTTGCAATTGTCAAGAGAAGGTAAATCTCACAGCAGTATTTCACAATCTAAATTTAAGGAAAGCATAAAGAAGGAAATATTTCAGAAAAAAGTAAGAGAAAAGTCCAGGGAGTGCCACAATAACAAACTGCAGCCCTTTTCAGACACCAAGAGGAAGAGGAAACCGACAAAACCAAACATGCACAAATCGAACAAACGTACGAAAAGCACTAAGATACGCTCTCTCTTCCCCAAGCGAGGTAATTGCAATGCTAAAAAGACTGAAAACCACAAGAACAAAATAACACAAGGTGAGACATAAAACAAATCGCCTCAGAGAATAAACGACAAAGCAAGAAAGAGTAAGACTAACACCGGGACCAACGCCTTAGAACGGCCAGTAGAGTAAACCACCGGGGGGTTTAAAGCACTTTACAGCTAGCCAACCACCCTGGGTCTTGATGCTACTCTTTATACAGAAACACATAAAAATTCGGTTCGCATAAAGGCTCAGCCTATGCATCAAAGCGAAAACACAAAAATCAAATTAATCACTATAATATACAAAGACGAGTACTCACGGCTAATTCTACTGTTTGCCAGAGTAAATGAAAACCCATAGTTGAACCACGGTGGGCCAAACCAAAGACATATCGTCAAGCCCCAACCCACTGGTTTAAGTTTTACGAAGAGGCCGTCATTGAGTCTGAGGCCCGAACCGCCGTCGTGCAATTAAAGAGTGAAGCATAGCCATCAACAATGATTGGGTTGACAACTAGGCAATAAGTCTGCCGCATAATATCCAGGCTATAGCCAATTCTTTTATAACGGTTAATAAGTTTTCTGAATTGCTCCGAAAAGTTTGATGTTCTTACAATTTTTCTAAATCTGTACACTAAGTCACCGTAAAATTCAGGTTCTGATATATCTTGTTGCAGAAGTGTTTTCAGACTGACGCTATATTTTTCTACCAAGGCACTGTGTCTGCGATAAAATTTCGAAAACGCCTTACGAAGTTTAAAATAACGATAGCCCTGCCTAAGAAGTTTGGCAGTAAGGGCTTTATTACGGCAGTTAAAATCACTAAGATTTGAAGAAGCTCTGACGAATCTAATAAGTTGAGATATGTATACCCCATATGAGGTACGCCGGGGGACATCGCCATCCAGAAAAGGGAAGTTGACTATATCAAAATCAAAATCGTCCCGTTTACCATAAATTTTGGTGGAAACTGTAGCATTAGATATACACAAATTCAAATCCAAAAAAGGTGTCTCGGTATCGGAAGAATTTGCTCTATTTAACTGGAGTTCTGTAGGGTATATGTGGTCTACCATTTGGTCAAAATAAATATTATCAATACTTAATAAATCATCAATGTATCTTGAAGTTGAATTGAAAGCCTTAATAATGTCAGCCTGGTTTTCACGTGAGAGAGACTTCGTGAAATCTCTCTCATAACAAAAAAGAAACAAATCTCCAAAAAGAGGTGCCAAATTCGTTCCCATCGGAATACCAATAGTTTGCCTATAAAGTTTAGTTCTAAATCTAATAAAATTATTATCAAAAAGATAAACAAGGGCATCACAGACTTTTTGACACGACCATAAATTGTGACTATTGTATACATCAGAAGTGAGAAAAGCATATTATTCGTTGCAAACCAAATATTGGGCATTCTCCCGAATAAACGTTCGATTAATTAAATCAATATGTTTATCTTTTATAAGATGATGAGGTAACGTAGTATACAGTGTAGAAAAAATCATATGTAGAAGCCTGAAAGTTTTTAGATTTGAATTTATTGAGAACTTCATTGGAATTTTAATTGACCAAAATAGTTAATTCCGTCCCTTTCTTAAACAGTATCATAGTATCTAATCCAATGTGTTTTAACAGCAGTAAGGCATGAAGTTAGCAAAACAGTAGTCGTACATGAACTAGAATTAGCAGTGAAACGTGCTTTATAAGATAGTTTATGAAGTTTTGGTAACCAATATAAAGTAGGAAGTCTGTCTTGTTTTTCTTTAATACTCACTGCAAACTTAGCAGTAATATCGATAGAATGAGTATTAACAATAGATCCCTCGTCAGTAGAAATCCGTTCATATGTTTTGATACTACCAAGTTCTTGCATTAGAGTATAATATAATGAAATTGTCACACAAAAACAACATTATTAGCAGCTTTATTTCACGTCAATATGCAATTAAATTGATAACTTGGAAGACTAATTCAAAAATTACGATTACTGGTGCTCTTCCCAATAGCTCCCACCTAGTTTCACCTCAGTCGGACTTACTATTTGGGAGCAGATCAGGTTTGAAGATTTTCATAATGGCCACCTTGGCGGCCATCTTGGATATTGGAACAGAATGATTTTAGCAATTCTGAATCTTTGTGTCGCTCCAATGCGTCCCATCAAGTTTTGGCTCAATCTGCATTACGGTTTATGACGAGATGTTGTTTGAACTCGGATATCGAAATGAAACGACTTAAGCAGTTCTGAATCTCCATGTCTCCCCAAAGCCTCCAACCAAGTTTAAGCTTATTTGGACTTACTGTTCGGGAGCAGTTGTCGATTCAAGATTTTAAAGATGGCAACCATGGCGGTCATCTTGGATATTGGAACAGACCGAATTTTGCAATTCTAAATCTCCATGTCACTCTAATATCTCCTACCAAGTTTGGGCACAATTCGACTTACCACTCAGGAGCAAACGTAGTTTTTCAAGATGGCCACTCTGAACAGCACGATTTTTGCAATTCTGTATGTCTATATATTGCTCGGATGCATCCCATTATATTTCCGCTCAATCCAACACGGTTCGGGAGAGGATGTCGTTTGAAGATTTTCAAGATGGCCGACATGGCGGCCATCTTGGATATCGAAACAGAATGATTTTAGAAATTCTAAATCTCAATGTGGCCCAAATGCCTCCCACCAAATTTGGGCTCAATCTAACTTCGGGCTCGGGAGCAGATGTGGTTTCAAGAATTTCAAGATGGCAAGCGGAACGAACGATTTTAGCAATTCTGAATCTCTATGTCCCTTCGATGCTTCCCATCAAATTTCGGCTCAATCCCGTTTAAGGTTTGGGAGTTGTCATTTGAAGAATTTCAAAATGGCCGCCGTAGCGGCCATCTTAGATATCGGAACCGAATGTTTTAGCAATTCTGACTTTCTATGTAGCTCCAATGCCTCCTATTAACTTTCGGCTCAATCCGACACGGTTTGGGAGATATAGTTTGAAGAATTTCAGGATGGCCGCCATTGTGGCAGTCTTGGATATCGGAACAGAACGATTTTAGCTATTCTGAATCGGTGTGTCGCTCCGATGCCTCTCACTAAGTTTTAGCTCAATCCAACTTATGGTTTGGGAGATGTCATTTGAAGAATTTCAAGATGGACGCCACGGCGGCTATCGGACATCAGACCGGAACGATTTTAGCAATTCTGAATCTCCATGTAGTCACAATGCTGCCCACTAAGTTTCAACTCAATCTGACTTACGTGTCTGGAGGAGATGTCGAAAATGTGAAAAGCAAACGACGGACGACATGCGACGGACGCACGACAGACAACAGACCACGGCATAAGCTGACCTGAAGCAGCTCCAGTGAACTTAAAAAAATATACGGAATCCTGCTGAAAACATTTATGCAAATTATTTCCATATTCATATATATTCGTCATTACTGCCATGAAATCACGATTTTATATATTAAGCCTGGGTTTGGCTCACTATAATACGACAAATCCCCGATGCTCAGAGTGCCAACATATTTGATTTGTTACCTTAGGAAGTTAGGATATTGGGATTATTGGAAAATATGGTGTGACGTCATCGCTCTACATATGGGTAAATCTCACAGGTACAAATCAATGGCGGAAGCATTACACACTATATAGTATATATGTCAAAAGCCTCAAGTTCTTTATTTTGACTTACATAGTTTTACTTCATTATTTATATAGTAATGTATCGATGACGTACTTTAAAACAATCACGTTTTGTTAGTTTCTTATATTTTTTCGTAATAAATTTAAACTTAACTAGTGCATCACGAATGTAATTTGAACAAGTTTAGCCGGTGAGAATATTCATCCAGGGATTTGCTTGAGTTTTTCAATAGGTTTTCTTTTTCCATAACTTGGATGAAAATGCATTAAAATAAGATAATCATTATAAGATTTATATTTGAGTATTTTCATATGTATATAATTATATTTTATGAGGCCCGCATGGTACATAACTGACATTTTAGCCAAATGTGTAACCCTCTTGCAATAAAATATAAATTAATAATTATATAAAATATGAGTGTTCGTTGACAAACACCAGTTTGAATCGTACAATAATCAGTATTCATTCCAGCAGGTATTATACTTCCTTATCTGCTCTTTGGTACTAAAACTACTATACTGAAAACCTATGTGCGCGAAAAACAAAGTGATTTCGTGAAATTGGTCGGCGCTAGGCGCCGGTCTGTCGGGAACACCAGTGCTGACTTTTCATCCAAGCTATTCATTTAATGATTTCTTCTTTTTCTTCTCTACATACTGCCATACGCCCTCGCGGACATTTTAGGCAGGTGCGCTTGTCAAGAGTTTAAGACTATTAAAAGATAAAAAGATAAAGCAAAGCATGATAGTGAGACTGGTAAGGTATGATACGTAGTGAATGAGATGAAAGATGATAGGTTAAAATAGGTAAGATGAGTTTAAAAGTAGGTTAAAACACGTAACTCAGGGATCTAGGGCCGTGAGTGCTGTAGTCTGCCGACTTCTGCCTTGAAGGCTTCAAGGCTGGGCTGACATACAGCAGACTCAGGCAGGGCATTCCACTGGACAATAGCCAGAGGAAAAAAAAGAGTATGTGTACCCGAGATGCATACACCTGTCTAAAAGTCATTGAAATAAATCTGGAGGCCTTTGTGCTTCTCTGAATATGATTTGGAAGGGGTATAGCTACAATACCATACACAATCTTTTAGAAAAGCATAGACGTGCGTCTGTACGTCTTTGCTCCAGACTGCGCCATCTTAATTTGTTAACCATCTCAGTTACACTAGCTTTCCGATCATAATTTGAACAAGTCCATCTGGCAGCCCTGCGCTGCACCATTTCAATTTGATTACCCTTATCTTTTGTATGGGGATCCCACACAGCTGAAGCGTACTCCAGCTGTGGTCTTACAAGGGTGTTGTAGGCTCTTTCCCTGATCCTTGGCATCTTGGTTTTTATATTACGATTTAGAAAGCCCAAAGTTTTATTAGCATTACCGGTAATCCTGTCAATGTGCGAGTTCCAGGTGAGACCACTAAAGACATCAACCCCAAGGAATTTGGCACTGGTGACCATCTCAAGATCATGGCCATGGAGTCTATTAGTGCAGTTGATGGGCTTTCTTGAGTCAGTCACCTGCACCACCTGACATTTGGAAGGACTGAATTCCATATCCCACCTAGCCTCCCACACCACCAGTTTATCAAGGTCCTTTTGTCGTGGTTGGCCATCATCTGCGCCCTCGATGGTGACGTAGAGAGCTGTACATCAGCAAACAAACGGACGTGATGAAATGTCATCAGACAGGTAGGTCGTTGATGTAGATGAGGAAGAGGATCGGTCCTAGGACAGAACCTTGAGGTACTCCTGATGTTACAGGGACCGATCCAGACTCCTCACCCCAAACAACCACCACCTGGGAACGATCAGCAAGAAAGGCCCGAATCCAGCCCAGCACATTACCTCGAATTCCGCATTTGTGCAATTTCCAAATAAGTTTGGAGTGGCTGACTTTGTCAAATGCCTTTGAAAAGTCTAGCAAAAACGGTAATATCTAACTTTGAATGCACATGTTGAGACACTAAGCGGGGCTAGGACTTGGCTGTTTGGCTGAGAATGCTCGTATGAGCAACTAGCTATGGTTCTGGTGAGATTGCACAAGTGCGCAATGAGTTAGATCGCTCAACGAGCCCCACAAATAAGTGTTTTGAACCACAGTGCCAGTTGAGGATTTTAACTGACCGTTCCAAGTCGGTTCTTTTGTTGTGGTTTATTACTGTTCTGTGTTTGTATGTTGGTGATTTATTTCATTTTCCGGTTTTACTACAGCAGACTTGGGTCTAACTAAAGGCTCCTATATCGGAAAACTATGGCAGAAATAAAATAAAACCGTGATATGCATTTCAATGTAAAGAGTCTAAAGAATAAGCATACAACAAGACCTGTCGCCAGACAGGATAGCTCGGCTGACATGGCACATATTGTTTCTGGAAAATTCTAAGTCCGTGACCTTGATTTTGACATGACCTGGGGTGGTGTGGGGGTGTGTGTGGGGGGGGGGGGGGGGTGGATTGCAATGTGCAAACCAAAGATGAATCAATTCGGTGATAAGGTTAGGAAATAATAAGGGCTTAAAAACGTAAAGGAAAACTTTTAACATTTTTAAAATTCTATGTGTGTGACCGCGACCCCAAGGTCACTGTCATGAGTGCTGATGGTGCTGATAAAAAACTTTGGACCAATATATATCATGATACCAAATATAAATTAAATCCATCATTTGGTTTAGAAGTAATGAGGTCCTAAAAACGTTGACATAAATTTTTAACAGGAAAATTTTTGCATGACTGTGACCTTGACCTTAACATGAACTAGGGTGAACTAGGATGTATCATCTTACCAAAGATACCAAATAAGAACTAAATCCATCATATAGCTTAGAAGTAATGAGATCCTAAAAACTTCGACGTAAAATTTTAACATGAAAATTCTAAGTCTGTGACCTTCACCTTGACATGACCTAGGATGGTGAGGATGGTACTGTATAAAATTTTGGACAAATATGTATCATCAAACCAAAGATGGATGAAATCGGTGATAAGGTTAAGAAATAATGAGGTCTTAAAAACTTTAATGAAAACTTTACATTTAAATTCTAAGTCTGTGACGTCAACCTCAAGGTCACCGTCATGACTGCTGATGGTGCTGATAAAATGTTTTGACCAGTATCTATCATGATACCAAATAGGAACTAAATCCACTGTGTAGTTTAGAAATAATGAAATCCTAAAAACTTCGATGTAAAATTTTAACATGAAGATTCGAAGTCTGTGACCTTGACCTTGACACGATCTAGGGTAGTGGAGATGGTACTGCGCAAAATTTTGGACAAATATTTATCATCAAACCAAAGATGAATGAAATCGATGATAAGGTTAGGAAATAATGATGTCTAAAAAACTTTAACGAAAACTTTAACATTTAAATTCTAAGTCTGTGACGTCGACCTCAAGGTTATGGTCATGAGTGCTGATGGTGCTGATAAAAATTTTTGACCAGTATCTATCATGATACCAAACAGGAACAAAATCCATCGTGTAGTTTAGAAGTAATGAGATGCTAAAAACTTTGACTTAAAATTTCAACATGAAAATTCTAAGTCTGTGACCATGACCTTGAGATGACCTAGAGTGGTGGGGATGGTACTGCGCAAAATTTTGGACCAATATGTATCATCATACCAAAGCTGAAGAAAATGGATGGTAAGGTTAAGAAATAATGAAGTCTTAAAAACTTTTAACATTTGTGGACGCCAACGCCGATGCAAACGCCGGGGTAGTACAATAGCTTTCCGTGAACGTTGTTCAGGCGAGCTAAAAATGATAAACAAAGTTAGTGTTTAAGACTTATGCCTTGGGTCGGGGGCGGGGGTGAGTATCTACTAAGGATTTTGGTATAGATTTGAATGCTAAAATCTGAAAACCCACTCCATTCATATACTTGGATTTTGAAAAAAGGACCTATTCATATACTTAAAAGTTCAAACATATTCATAACTGAGGCATGCTAAAATAAGCTTCTAGATAAGATCTGGTAACTTATTTAAATTCTGGCATGTTTTTTTTTTAAATAATAATGTATACAATAAATCTCGTGGAGATCCCAAAATGACTAGGATTCACATGTTATTAAGCTTAATAAAAGCATACATTAATCACATTGTTTTTCATTTTTACCTTTTACATTGATAATTTATTAAACTTTAGTATACCCTTGTCCCATATCTCTAAGTAAACATGAACAAAATTTGCGCAGGTACTTAGCCATTTACGTCTAAATATTTTGCCTTGTTTTATATTAAAAATCCTCCAGTTTGAATAAAGGATATTATTTAAGTGATTGAATTGGGGTTTAATGACACGTCAATCCTTGTGGGTCATTTTGTGTCGTCTCCCAGAGAAAGGGAGAAAAGAGATAGAAGGATAGTAGAAGAGATGAAAGAGAGGAACAGGGAAGAAAGAGGAACAGGAATGAAAGCGAGAAACAGTAAAAACAGTCCCCCGCTCTAACCTTACCTGCTACAAGGATAGCAGGCCTTGCCTGAACTATAAGCCAATATCAGTTGGACAGCCTGGTGACGTAAGATACACGACACCTTCGCACCACCCGACCACCCCCAGATATTGTTTAATAGAAAGTTTGCGTTAATTAGAACATGACACTGATAGTGCAAACTACTGTGACCTTATTTTAAAATAAATATAACTTCTTTTATTATATAGGATTTGGCATCCTTTTAACCACTTATAATTTAGTCATTGTATGTTTCTTGCTGCTCAGAAATTATACTATTTATCCAAATCATTTGTCTTCTGCACATTTTCTATGTATGCCCATCCACTCTGTACCTGTGAGATTACTTTTATGATCTGCGATGACGTCATAGCCATCTTTTCCGATGACTGCTATAGCATTTTAGAATGTTTGTCTTCAAAATTCTCTGGGCCATACTCCGCCTCATAAACTAATAGCGCTAGATGCTTTCGTTTTTGAGACATTTAGCAAAATGCCAATTTTTTTAACCAGTAAACAACCTATCGTATTTACCCTAAGTATTGGGACACCTTATTTACTTACTATACTAGTCCTAAAAATTAAAATAGTCCATTCTCCTACCTATTGATGTGTCTAAAGTATATGACAAACAGTAAAGAACCTGATCAGAGTCAGCATTCCGCTACATCTGATCTGGGTCTTATTTTTTATGGATTATCTTGGGTTTTAACGACACGTCAACCCTTGTGGGTCACTTTGTGTCGTCTCCCAGAGAAAGGGAAAAAAGAAATAGTAGATGAGATGAAAGAGAAAAATGGGAAAACTTAAGAAAGTCACTGGACAGTGAAATATACGTCACCAAGAAATCATCAAGACAAACATTTTTAGCAAGATTCATGACGATCACTTCAAAACTGTGACCTCTAGAGCATCAACAAGGTTTTCCTTTGATTGGCCTGGTGACCTAGTTTCTGATATCAAGTGACCCAGTTTTAAACTAGACCTAGAAATCATCAAGACAAACATTTTGAGCAATATTTATGATGATTATTTAAAAAATGTGACCTCTTGAGTGTTAACAAGGTTTTCCTTTGATTTGGCCTGGTGACCTAGTTTTTGACCCCACATGACCCAGTTTCAAACCTGACTTAGAAATCATAAAGACAAACATTTTTGGGCAAGATTCATGATGAATGCATAATAAATGTGACCTCTAGAGTGTTAAAAGGTCTTCCTTTGATTTGGCCTGGCGACCTAGTTTTTGACTCCAAGTGACACAGTTTCAGACTTGACCTAGAAATCATCAAGATGAAAATTTTGAGCAAGATTCATGATGAATGCTTCAAAACTGTGACCTCTAGAGCATCAACAAGGTTTTCCTTTGATTGGCCCAGTGACCTGGTTTCTGATATCAAGTGACCCAGTTTTAAAGTAGACCTAGAAATCATCAAGATGAACATTTTGAGCAATATTTAAGATGATAAGTTAAAAAATGTGACCTCTGGAGTGTTAACAAGGTTTTCCTTTGATTTGGCCTGGTGACCTAGTTTTTGACCCCACATGACCCAGTTTCAAACCTGACTTAGAAATCATCAAGACAAACATTTTTGGGCAAGATTCATGATGATTGCATAAAAAATGTGACCTATAGAGTGTTAAAAGGTCCTCCTTTGATTTGGCCTGGTGACCTAGTTTTTGACTCCAAGTGACACAGTTTCAAACTTGACCTAGAAATCATCAAGACGAACGTTTTGAGCAAGATTCATGATGATTGCTTTATAAATGTGACCGCTAGAGTGTTAACAAGGTTTTCTGCTGATTTGGTCCTGTGACCTAGTTTTTGAACCCAAGTGACCCAGTTTCGATCTTGACCTAGAACTAATCAAGACAAACATTTTGAACAAGATTTATGATGATTGCTTCAAAAATGTGACCGCTAAAGTATTAACAAGGTTTTCTGTTGATTTGGCCCGGTGACCTAGTTTTTGAACCCAAGTGACCCAGTTTCGATCTTGACCTAGAACTAATGAAGACAAACATTTTGAGCAAGATTCATGATGATTGCTTCAAAAATGTGACTGCTAGACTGTTAACAAGGTTTCCTTTGATTTGCCTGGTGTCCTAGTTTTTGACCCCAAGAGACCAAGTTTCGAACCTGACCTAGAAATCATCAAGACAAACATTTTGAGCAAGATTTATGATCATTGCTTCAAAAATGTGACCGCTAGAGTGTTGACAAGGTTTTCTGCTGATTTGGCCCGGTGACCTAGATTTTGACCCCTAGTGGCCCAGTTTCGAACTTGACCTAGAACCCATCAAAACATTTTGAGCAAGATTCATGATGACTGCTTCAAAAATGTGACTGCTAGAGTGTTAACAAGGTTTTCCTTTGATATAACCTGGTGACTTAGTTTTTGACCCCAAGTGACCCAGTTTCAAACTTGATCTAGAAATCATTAAGGCAAACATTTTGAGCAATATTCATGACGATTGCTTCAAAAATGTGACCTCTAGAGTGTTAACAAGTTTTTCCTTTGATTTGACCTGGTGACCTAGTTTTTGATCCCAAGTGATCTAGTATCGAACTTGACCTAGATTTCATAGGGGCAAACATTCTAGGCAAGTTTCATCAAGATTGGGTCAAAACTGTGACCTCTAGTGTGTTAACAAACTAATTGTTGACGATGAATGACAGAAGATGATGAACAGAGGGTGATCACAATAGCTCACCCTGAGCTTTTGCTCAGGTAAGCTAAAAATAGGGAAGAAAGAGGAACAGGAATGAAAGTGAAGAAACAGAAGAAAGAATAACATCCGCCCTCTACCCTTTCCTGCTACAAGGATAGCAGGCCTTGCCCAACTGCAAGCCAATATCAGTTGGACGCCCCAGTGACATAAGATACATGACACCTTCCCACCACCTGACCACCCCGATCTCTGTCCCAATATTTAGGGTTATTACGGTATACCAGGAAAGCAAACTCTCTTCTGCTGGAGTGGTTCCTCATTGAAACTAGACAAAAAGTACTCGCTGGGATTTATCCATTTAACTTACGAGGGTTGATATACATGTACAGTCGAAAGCCTTACAAGGAGCCTACCATCACAGTGAAAGGTCAAAGACTGCAAGTGGTAGACAAGTTCACCTACCTTGGAAGCACATTGTCTAGAGTTGTGCACATTGATGATGAAGTCAATGCTAGAATCGCCAAAGCTAGTGCAGGTTTTGGTCGGCTACGTGGAAATATTTGGGACCGAAGTGGAATCAGACGACACAAAGCTGAAAGTATATATATTGGTAGTGCTGCCAACACTATTATATGCGTGCGAAACTTGGACAGTTTACCAACGGCATGCCAAAAGACTGAACCACTTCCATACAAGCTGTCTTAGAAAACTTCTAAAGATCAAGTGGCAAGAAAGGATTCCCGACACAGAAGTCCTGAAAAGGGCAGGGATGCAGAGCATACATACTCTTCTGAAATTGGCACAGTTAAGATGGACAGGCCATGTTACGAGAATGCCTGATGAACGTTTGCCAAAGAAAATCCTCTATGGAGAACTTCAAGTAGGAACACGCTCCCATGGTGGTCAGAAGAAGTGATACAAGGACACCCTCAAAGCCTCCCTTAAAGACTTCAACATACCAACTGAGTCATGGGAACAGATTGCACAAGATCATACAAAGTGGCGAGGCCTCATAACAAGAGGCCCACGGGCCACGGTTCGCTCACCTGAGTGACATAGCCACTGCAGATATGCAGATGTTATGCAACATTTTTCCAATCCTAGCATCGCAACTAATGAAAATATCATCATTTGAGCAGTTCTTAGTTTTGAAGAAGAATACATGGGCCTGACAGTCAATGGAGCATGATCATTTGAATAAACTATTAATCACATTTCAACAGAAGGATCAATGTGAAATTTGGTGGAAATTGGCTAAGCGGTTTCTGAAGAATCATGATTTTATACATGTAAACAGCACAGTGGCAGGGAAATATTATAAATATAAACCAGATGATGGCCATCTTAGATTTCCAATCAGAACAATTTCAACTACTGTTGATCTACAAGTCACTTCGATACTTTCAATATAAATGTATATGGCCCGCACAAATAGGGAAGCAAACTTGACCTTGAGGCAAAAAGGTCAAATGTCAACACAGAACCATCATTTGAGCAATTTTGGTAGATCTCCTGTCCCCCGTAATTTGTGCAAAGATTAGGACCCAGGGCTTATTTGGTTATCGAGAAGAAGATTTTTAAAGGTTTTTACCATATATGGGCATGGCAGCCATTTTTATCAATGGACTATACCCATTTTAGCAATCTTTCATTCTCCTGCCCACGGAGGCTCCGCATAAAATTTGAGCAACACTGGCCCGGAGGCTTCAGAGGAGAAGCCATTTGAAATTATCAACATTTTTTCCATACAAATGTATGGGGCCCATACAAATGCATACAGAAGCAAAATTGATCTCGCCGTAATAAGGTTAAATGTCTATGTATGACAATTATTTTAGCAACTTTGGTAGACCGCCCGTTCCAGATGATATATGCAAAGATTCAGCCACAAGCCATCCTCGGTTTTGGAGAATAAGATTTTTAAATGTTTTTTCCCATGCAAATGCATAAGGAAGCAAACTTGACCTTGCCGTAAAATGGTCAAATGTCAATGTATGACCATTATTTTAGCAACTTTGGTAGACCCCGTCCCCGATGATTTACGCAAAGATTCAGCCCCAAAGCATCCTCGGTTCTAGAGAAGAAGATTTATAAAGGATTTTACCATATATGGGCATGGCGCCCATCTTGGTCAACGAACCGTGACCATTTTAGCAATCTTTTGTTCCCCCTACCTAAGAAGGCTCCATATGAATTTTGAGCAAAATTGGCCCAGAGGCTCCAGAGGAGAAGTTGTTTGAAATTCTGAACATTTTTCCCATACAAATGCATAAGGAAGCAAAATTGACTGTCAATGTACGACCATTATTTTAGCAATTTTGGTAGCCCTCCTGTTCCCAAAGATATATGCAAAGATTCAGCCAAAAGGCATGCTCGGTTTTGGAGAAGAAGATTTTTAAAGGTTTTTCCCATACAAATGCATAGGGAAGCAAACTTGACCTTGCCGTAAAAAGGTCAAACATCAACGTACGACAATTCTTTTAGCAATGTTGGTAGACCTCCCGTCCCCGATGATTCCTGCAAAGGTTCAGCCCCAAGGCATTCTCAGTTCTGGAGGAGAAGATTTTTAAAGGTTTTTACCATATATGGGCGTGGCGGCCATCTTGGTCAACAGACCGCGACCATTTTAGCAATTTTTCGTTCCCCCACCCTAAGGAGGCTCCATATGAAATTTGAGCAAAATTGGCCCAGAGGCTCCAGAAGAGAAGTTGTTTGAAATTCTGAACATTTTTCCCATACAAATGCATAAGGAAGCAAAATTGACCTTACCGTAAAAAGGTCAAATGTCAATGTACGACCATTATTTTAGCAATTTTGGTAGCTCTCCTGTTCCCGAACATATATGCAAAGATTCAGCCACAAGGCATACTCGGTTTTGGAGAAGAAGATTTTTAAAGGTTTTTCCCATACAAATGCATAGGGAAGCAAACTTGACCTTGCCGTAAAAAGGTCAAACGTCAACGTACGATAATTCTTTTAGCAATTTTGGTAGATCTTCCGTCCCCGATGATTCCTGCAAAGGTTCAGCCCCAAGGCATTCTTGGTTCTGGAGGAGAAGATTTTTAAAGGTTTTTACCATATACGGGCGTGGCGGCCATCTTGGTCAACGGACCGCAACCATTTTAGCAATTTTTCGTTCCCCCACCCTAAGGAGGCTCCATATGAAATTTGAGCAAAATTGGCTCAGCGGTTTCAGAGGAGAAGTCGATTGAAAATGTTAACGGACGGACACACACACGCACGGACGGACGACGGACGAAAAGTGATCACAATAGCTCATCCTGAGCAGAGCTCAGGTGAGCTAAAAAGGGGAGCTGGTGAATACAAAGCAAAAAGAATCGGCGAAGCCGAGCAGAAACGTGAACAGCAGAAAGCCATAACTAAGGCATCACCAACAGAGCTTTCTTCCTCAGACCTCTCTTGTTCTATCTGCAACAGGCAGTTTAGAGCTAAGATTGGTCTCATCAGCCATCTTAGAACACATAAATAATAACACATCATACAGTTGATTAGGATTGGTCATTGTCAGTAACGACAGACAAACACGAGAGATTTTTTTTCACCATTTATTACAAGGCAGTGACTTCCTGTTTGCTGAACACCGGCCAGAGGTCTGTTCTAAGAGAAATGAATTTACTTCCAAGACTATATCCCTCTTCCAAAAGCTTGGTGTGCAGGAAAGCAAGTAGCAAGTCACAAAAGCTATCTTCCTTGTATACAAAATGGTCATCACGAAAACACACCTATATAATTCTGACCCCCTTAAACCCCACTTTTATACAGTAAAACTGGGGTTTACAGGGGTATACATTATTTTACTGTTCTGCTCAAAAACACAGATTGCAGGTATTCATTAGAACCGCCTCAACAAAATGGTTCTAATAAGTACCCACAATCTATGTTTTGAGCAGATTTTAATACGAAAAATATCAGTTTTTTTTTTTTTTCTGAAAATTTTCAGTTTTGGGAGAAGTGAAATTTTCTATGTATTTGAATAGGCATGTTTTTGTAATGTGAAACTCTACCAAGTGTATTCAGTCCTATTTACCCTTAAAGTGCCAATCACAACTGCAGCAGACAACACTTTTAAACTTTTTTTTTATTTTTCATAGAAAATAACTCATGATATTTCATGCGAATTGTCTGCCAAACAGCTGATTCACATGAAATGTCATAATTTATTTTCTGTAAAAATAAAAAAAAAAAATAGAGTTTTGTCTGCTGCCAATTTTGCTTAGCACTTTAAGAGTTAATGTAAAGAAAGCACTGTGGAAAGGAAGAGGAACACAACAACCACATTTTCAGTACCGCATCATATTTTATTTCACAAATAACAAGACTTTAAATATCCTCCAAATGTATTACCAGTTAACTTAATTGACCTAAATTCAGTGTAATCTACTAACATGGGACAGAGAAATACCTAAGAATACAACAGGCACATAACCAAACCCCTTAAAACCCTGCACAAATAGATTGTTCATCTACAGTTCTTTAACACTTAGCATTCTGGATAAAACCTTAGCAAAAACATTTTGTAATATACTTTTATTCTGTCCACACATCCTCTCCCTGTCCATCCCCCCACCCCCTCCACCCACACACAAGAAAGAAAGAAAACGAGAGAAATATCTAAAAGCGAACAGTTTGTATAAGCTCCAGATAAGCTGTATTTTTCATCCATAAAAGTACTGTTTTGTTTTGTTTTGTTTTTTGTCTTTTTTCCACTGGGGAAGCATATATATTGTGGGTACTCATTAGAAGCACCTTGCCAAGGCAAATCTAATGTGTACCAACAACATTTTCTCGAGAGAAATAAATAAAAATAAAAAATAGTTATCTGGATACCTCCCTCTTATTTGGAGCTAGGAATTATTAAAGAATCTTCGTCCTGATTAGACTGTTCAGGTGTGCTGGAAAAGCTGGGGCTTAGCTGTTCACATATCATAGTTTGGTGACTTTCTTGCACCTATACAAACAGACCCTTGTATTAAACTGTGTCGGATAGAAAGCCAACTGACTGACAAATTCTTAACACTAAGATCATGCATACATGCTTAGTCCAACCCGGACCTCCACTATTCACCAATAGATTTTGCAGTAGCCAAAGTGTGTAACTTAAACCTTAACGAAACTGGATACACTTCATACTTTTTCTGCCATATTTTATAAGGGAGACAACTTTTGTGACTTCCTGTTTGCTTTACTGTATACCAGGTCCTATCTGAAAAGGGGTCTACTCTAAAAAGAAAGAATTTGCTCCTGAGGGAGCAAATTCTTTCCTTTTAGAATAAACCCCTTTTCAGAAGGGGACAAAATCCATTTAGAGTTATCTCCCTTGAAACTATATCCATTTCCCTTAATCCATTGTAGTCGGGATACCCATTAGTAACTGGCACAGTGCAGACCCAGATCAGACGCCACAGAACACGGCGTCTGATCAGGGTCTCCACTGTTCGTATATAGTTTAGCCATTTTTCTGTAGGAATATGTAAATTTCATAGCCAGCTGTACCTAAAATTGAAATTGGACTCTTCCAATATATAGTGTGATAGATTCTATTCAGTATACAATGGGTTAATCAAGCAAAAACTGAGCCACAACATGCTAAATTGTATTTTCAGACATACATACCTACCAAAGGACTAAGATTAGCATGTGTAGTATTAGGTGTATGCTCTGTGGCTAATCAAGAATTCAAGGCTTCCTCAGGCAAACTGTGTAACTGATCAGAATGCCCAGACTTGATCTGAGTCTTAGCTGGACAGAATACAAAATGACCCTACGACAGATATCACTAGAAAAAGTGTTCATAGGACACGGATGCCCCCACCAAAATGCAATTCGGAAAAAGGTTACATATGCAATTGTGACAGGTACATGGAACTAAGTCAAGGGCAGATAATTCAAAAACCAAACAAGCAAGAGTTGTCTTCCTTTTTTCAAGACACATCGTCTCAATGTCGTGCATGCACCTGTAAAGTTTCATAAATATATTTCATACAGTAAAGGAGTTATGGCCCGGACACGGTTTACTATATGGACTAAGTCAAGGGCAGATAATTCAAAAACCACACAAGCAAGAGTTGTCTTCCTTATTTCACGACACATTGTCTCAATGTCATGTATACACCTATAAAGTTTCATAAATATATTCCATACGGTTAAGGAGTTATGGCCCGGACATGGTTTACTATATGGAACTAAGTCAAGGGCAGATAATTCAAAAACCAAACAAGCAAGAGTTGTCTTCCTTTTTCATGACACATTGTCTCAATGTCATGCATGCACCTGTAAAGTTTCATAAATATATTCCATACGCTTTAGGAGTTGTGGCCTGGATACAAATTGGGACAGACGTACGTACAGGGCAGATGGACAGGGGTAACACTTAATGCCCTTCCACTATTCTTCGAATAAGCAGGGGCATAAACATAGTATAAGCTCTACAGGAATATAAAGCATTTCCTACGAATGTTCAGACACTTTGTAATGAACATTATTTTTCATATATTAATAAGGTATTTTTGTGGAAAGGAGTTCACTAAATGGCAATGAAAACAGATCCATTTCAGAATCTCCTCTTGCTGCAAAAATGGGAGAAGTTTTTGCAATGCAAAATTACTCACATTTTCAGTAAATAATATCAATGTATTTGCCATAATTCGATCAAGACAGAAATTTTAACGTCAAATTAGCTAACTGTTAAGCATTACGAAAACACACCTATTCAACTATACAGGAAATTTCACCTCCAAACACTGAAAATTTTCAGATAAAAAAATCTGATATTTTTCATATTTCTGCTCAAAACATAAATTGCAGGTACTCCTTTGAACCTCCTCAGTGAGGCAGTTCTAACGAGTACCCACAATCTATATTTTTGAGCAAAAATAAGAAAAATAATGTATACCCCTGTAAACCCCAGTTTTACTATATAAAAGCAGGGTTTAAGGGGGTCAGAATAATATAGGCATGTTTTCGTGACGTTTTGAACAACTGGGCCCAGGACAAATATGGTAAGGTGTTAAGATGTTTGATTACTTAGGATAAATATGGTAAGTAAAATGATTCTGAATGACTAGCAGATAGTGTAGACCCTGGGTCTAAACTGTTTATTAGAATATCTAGGGAAAATATGGCAAGACCTCTTTTATGTACAGAATCTACACCACAGACATCAAAGCTAATAAAGAAGGAGTTGAGACAGCTGTAGCACGATGATTAACTGAGCCACCTGCTCAAGCTTTGGATCCTCATCACGAAAACATACCTATATAATTCTGACCCCCCAAAAACCCCACTTTTATATAGTAAAACTTTATTTTTCTTATTTCTGCTCAAAACATAGATTGTGGGTACTCGTTAGAACTGCCTCACCGGTGGTTCTAACGAGTACCCACAATCTATGTTTTGAACAGTAATATGAAAAATATCAGAATTTTTATCTGAAAAACTTTAAGTTTTTAGAGGTGAAATTTTCAATATATTTGAATAGGCGTGTTTTCGTAGTGTTGACCATCAAGAGAGCAACTAGTAAAGACCTCTGATCAGACAGCTAATGCAAAGGCTGATCTGAGAGTCTTCTATAGGTGCCTATGTCATGTAGTACATTTTTTCAGTTGTGGCTCAAACCTTCTTGACATTACTGAGATAGCCTGTACCTAAACAGATACATGTACAAAAAACCCAATGAGGGCCAGCCAAACCTTTTCCATATGCCTAACTGAAAAGTTACTATTCAGATAATGAAATACACTACAACCTCTTTATAACACTGTTCTTTATAACATGGTTTCGGATATAACACGGTCCGAAAATGGATCCCGAAAATGTATAGATTATATTGAAAAATGACCATAAATGGTCATTTTTCAATATAATCTATACATTTTTGTTTGGATATAACACGGTTGTTTAACTAAGCCAATTTATGCTATGGACCCCTACAATAGTGTTATAAAGAGGTTGTGGTGTACATGTAATACCTTTCCATTAACCTGTAAAGTAAAATCTAATATTCAAAATCATAGCAGAGGATATTTTATTTTATTTATTTATTTTTATTTTTCATTTTTTTTATTTTTGCAAGAAAATAAATCTTTAACATTTCATGTGAATTGTTGGCAAGCAGCAAATTCACATTTAATTTTGAGATTTATCCTCCCACAAAAATAAAAAAAATGAACCTTAGAATGCCATCTGCTACTGCTGTATGAGACTGGCACTTCAATGGTTAATCTGAGGGGATTCCTCACTGAGTTTTAACTCTTTCCCTGCTAGTGGTGTCTTTGTCGTCTGCTGATAACCTTTGCAAACAGTTTGGACCCAGATCAGGCCCAACAAACTGTCAGGCCTGATCTGGATCCAAACTGTTTGACACTCTGATGGTATTCCTGAAAGATTTTTTTGAAAAAGTTCATTTTAAAAAAAATCCACAGATGACAAAAAAGCATGCAAAATTACCCAGCAAAGAGTTAATGAAACTGTCAAAAAATTGCATCACATAAAATAAAACGGGTAAGAAGTTTTATTGAAATAGTTACAGCTCAAGATCACACCTGTGGCAATATAAGGAATTCTTTGTCTGTTAACCCTTAAAGCGCCAGTCACAACTATTGTCGTCTGCTTTGTCTTCTGCTGGTTACTTTAAAAGTCATTTCTGCAAACAGTGTGGACCCAGAGCAGACTGCTCCTTTAGGAGCAGTCTGATCTGGGTTCACACTGTTTGCCGGCATGCAAAAATAGGTTTGAAAAGTTTGCAAGAATATTCAGCAGACGACATAAACAGACGACATTTTCTATGAACAAATATATACATGTACTTTAAATGCTCATCATAAGCTTGTGCTTAAAACCTTATATTTTGATACACCTAATAGATATTCTGCCAGTGCTTACAAAAGAAACACATTTTGGGACTTCCTGTTTACTGTCCTGCAAATCAATCCCCTTCTGAAAAGGGGTCTTCTCTAAAAGGAAAGAATTTGCTCCCAGTGGGAACAAATTCTTTCCTTTCAGAGAAGATCCCTTGTCAGAAGGGGCCAAAACAATTTAGAAAGAGTCACTTCCCTTGACAGTGTACCTATTACCCTTAAATACTTATCACAAACCAGTCCTTAATAATGTTATGCTTGAGCTGTATTTAGTTTGGGTTGAGAGTTTAACAACCCAGCCAACACTGTTATGGTCATTTCGAGCCAAACAGTATTCAGTTAGAAAAGTTTTCATAATATATATATTAGCATAGTCACAGATCAACATACATTTTTTCATGCATTAACATTCTCCAAGCCCTGCGGACATTGTTTGAAAGCCGCAGATTGAGTTTCCACATACCTTCCATGGGACCTGGCAAATGTTGATGCAATAAAACAAACACGTTGTTGATGCAATAAAACAAACATGTGCAGTCACTGTTCTTGCATTTTTGTATGATTTTATTTAAAAATCTCATCAAAAAGCTTGAAAATTTCATCTAACTAGAGCTAGTGTTTGTAAAACACTATGCCCCCAACACTGCCTGACTTTAACACTGGTTGACGCCAACATTGCTCGCCTATGACGGTAATAACAGTACAAATATACGAGATTTCGGCGTTATTTTATTAAAAGGGAAATAACTCTAAAATGGGAGATAATCTGGATGAGAAACAAATATATTTTCATGAGGAATCCATATATGAAATTTCAAAACATTAGCATACATGGTTCTGCACATGAATGCAACAATAGCCCAAAAAATTGCAAAGGGCCGTAATTCCAACAAAATTTCATTAAACTGGCTGAAAATTTAATCAGGTGATCCCCTCCTCATTTCCAATCAGTATACCAAATATCAAGACTCTAGCTCAAATACTTTTTGAGATAGCTTGCTAACGAGATTTCTATGCTATTTTATTAAAAGGGCAATAACTCTAAAATGGGAGATAATTCGAAAAAAAATGCAGGTCACCTATTATATCATGAGGAATCCATATATGAAATTTCAAAACATAAGCATACGTGGTTCTTATGCAAAGGGCCATAACTCCAATAAAATTTCATTGAATTCGTTGAAACTTTAATCAAGTGATCTCCTCCTCAGATCCAATCAGTATACCAAATATCAAGGCTCTAGCTCAAATACTTTTTGAGATATCTTGCTAACAAGATTTCAATGTTATTTTATTAAAAAGGCAATAACTAAAATGGGAGATAATTCGGATAAGAAAAAAATACGGGTCACCTATTTTATCATAAGGAATCCATTTATGAATTTTCAAAACATTAGCATATATGGTTCTAAACTTAAGCTATGCACATGAAAGCAACAAGATCAAATAGCCAGAAATTGCAAAGGGCCATAACTCCAACAAAATTTCATTAAACTGGCTGAAAATTTAATCAGATGATCTCCTCCTCAGTCCCAATCAGTATACCAAATATCAAGGCTCTAGCTAAAATACTTTTTGAGATATCTTGCTAACAAGATTTCAGTGTTATTTTATTAAAAGGGCAATAGCTCTAAAATGGGAGAAATATCACTTTCTGGGAAATTCTTCTGGAAAATACAGTTTGATTTTGTGTTGAGGTTTTATGGCCCAGTCAACCCAATGGGATCATGTCGAGCACAGTCAGTTTACCTAACCACATGTTTACTGGGCAGGCTTAGTCCCCTAAGTGGTTAACCAGTATTGTGCACATTCTTTCGCCAGAAACTGACAACTGCCCTTCTTGAATCAGTGGAAGGGAGAGAATGACCGTAGAAAATATTTCACGATCAATCTCCACTAAAGAATGTTGCCGACCTCGGCGGGTGTTGAACCCGCGACCTCCTGGTCTCCAGTCGGACGACGCATCCAACTGAGCCACCAAGGCCAGTTTGACATTTCATGCAACTGTCCCCCCTCAGGAGAAAATCTGCATGAAGTACCAACCCTTATTTTCTGAGGGCAAAATAAGAAAAATATTTCAAAATGTTACTGTCTGCTGAATTTTTTTACCCAGCTCGCTAAGCATTTAAGTCCACCATTTTAAGGCAACCACTCAACTAAGCAATGTGCAGGTCAAGCTGGGTCTAAGCTTGCTGCATATACCATAAAGTCCTTTATAAGCTTAAGTATGACTTACATAAATAGCAGACAAAAAAGAGCATGCTTATGTAGTTTACTTTTTTCTGAGGAAAAAGGTCTTTTGCTCTGGTTATTCCTTGATGATGCCATGAAAAACAAAAATGGCAGCCATTTAAGTTTAGACAGAGACCTATATATCGAATATGTCTGTGGCTTATTATCCAATCAAATCAAATGCCAAGATTCCTTTGAAGTATTGATTTTGACTGCAGACAGCAAAAACCCTGATCAGAATGCACAAATGTGCTAGCTTGACCATTGTTCTTGCGAATGTCCTTCAGCAGGACATGTTAAGGAGGAGCATTCTATGATAACTGGGGGACAATTTTCTCCAGTTCTCAATAAAAACATATGCTGTGGGTACTTGTCAGAACGGCCTTTGTGAGGCAATTCTATTAACAAAACCTACAAAATATGTTTGTTTTACCAACATGTTTTCTTTTACTGAGGAAATTCCAACAAATACCTGCAATACATGTTGTTGTTTATTTTTTTATGGAGAAATGAAAATTATACATGTACCTGAATTATCATCAACTACTAAGCTGTAATAAACCCTCTGGTGGAGAAACGTTTCTCTCATGACATTGCTAACATCACCCAGTGGGCACAAGATGTTGATTCGACGTCAATGAGATGTCATATAAATGAGATGTCATATAAACGTCATGTGCCCCCTGTGTACTGTCTACAGACAGCATTAATGCATTTGAAGATTTACAGGATATAATCAAAACATTTATCACAGACTGATAAATTAACTATGGAAAATAAATATTACTGTACTCTGTAAGTTAAGTTAAACAAACTGATGTGCAATGTGGGGAAAGACCCTGTATGCAATATGCAGGCAACAAAAGTCTAGGTCAGTTGCACAGCCCACTTTGGAATTAAGGATACTGTAGCATACATATCAATCAACAAAGAAGGCCCTGATCAAACTGTCCATATGAGCAGGCTGATCTGGACATTTTGTGTTTGCATATGGCATAAGGCCACACATAAAAAAATATTTTGTTTGCAGTTACCGACCCATGAATTTTTTAATTTTTTTAGGGAAGATAGGTTGGTCTATTTTTTTTTTTTCTTCTGCAAACTGTTAAAAAAAAAAAATACTACACTATTCTACATAAACTTTTACACACTGTTACAGTAAATACCCATATTACTCAGATAACAATATCGCACAATTTGAAATAATCTGTTTTTCCCACAAATGGTGTACCCAAAATGTGCAGGTGGAAAGGCAAACAGTGTAGACCCAGATCAGACTGCTCCACTTTTTGCTCAGGCCTGTTTGTCCTACTATTTAGGGTGATCATAGTAAATTTGCCATTTAGAAAAAAATACTGTCCCAAGTGGTCCAAAAAATATTTTGGGTTGGGAGGATTTTGGTAGGTAGGTAGGCAACTGCAACAAAATTTTATTTTTGGCCCAAGGGTCCTTTTCCCACATTGTACAGCAATCTACTGGAGCCATGGAAGTTTGTTCTCAACATGGGTAGTTAGGGCCACGGAGGATTAATCATAGCACCAGATCAGGAGGCAACTGGAGATAATAAGAATCCGTCATGAGTGTCCATCATGAGTGTCCATTCAAGACAGGGAAATCTCACCCGAGGGATTGGAATTTCAACCAGGGAGGAGGCTTGCCTCTTCTCTGGTTGGAATTCCTACCCCGAGGGTGAGATTCCCTTATCCTGCATGAACTGGCTCATGATGATTTCTTTTTTTCTCACTTTCAAGTAGACTGTTCCTAGGACCAGCATGGTCATGTGAGACAGAAGTTTCTCACATAGGCAAAGGTGGGTGAAAATTTAGGGATGTCTTTTCAATTTTCTATAAAATAATGGTATGCTGAGTGTACTCATTTGAATTGTGTTGATGAGGCAATTCTAATCAGTACACACAACATACATTTTTATGATAAAATATGAAAATTTCCCTATAATATCTGTAACTATATGTTTTTTTGAGCGACTGGAAGGATTTCCTAGGGTCTAAAAAACAACGGTAACAGCCAGCAGTGTTCCAGTCACTGACCCTTTACTGTATTTATAACAAATAGGAAAATCATCCAAAAATCATCAATGAAGAATAATCTAACCCTTGTCCTGCTGAACCCGGATATACCCTGACTTTGCAAACACTGAAGATCCAGATCAGTTGGCTTCTGAAGAAGCCAACTGATCTGGAACTGCACTGTTTGCTATTAAGTATGCAAATTTGTAGCAACAATCTGGATCAAGTTATCTGATTGGCTGAAAATTATAAGTAGGCGTGGCATCTTAATTTATTCAGCAGGACAAAGGTTAAAAAAGAGTTCATCAATCCCCAGGATCATGATACTTTCAACCTTATCGTGTTGAAGTGGCAATATGCAAATGCCATTATGAGATCTGGATACACTTGCTGGATTTTTTGCCATCATCACGAAAACATGCCTTTATAATATTGACCCCCTTAAACCCCACTTTTATATAGTAAAACTGGGGTTTACAGGAGTATACATAATTTTTCTTATTTCTGCTCAAAAAGATAGATTGCGGGTACTCGTTAGAACTGCCTTGCTCAGGTGGTACACACACACAAACACACACACACAATATAACAGCAACTCTCGTACACACAAATACATGTACATGTAGTTTCATTACAATACTTTGTGACAATTTAACACGTCTCAAGTGATGACACTGATCTACTAAACGGCACTACTGCATTTGGTCTTTCTTGTATTAGTGGAATAAAAATATGCAGAAATACATTTTCACTACAGTAAGCCTGGGCATTGGGTAGACAAAAAAGGCCAGGGGGGAGCATCTAAAAAAAGGCAGGGTCAAAAGGCAAACACTGTATCTGAAAATGGTAGTTTCATTAACGGCCCAGTTGTTCAAAACTAACGATGTCTTTAGTTAATGATTCGTTAAAATTTACATCGAGTGATACACAAATATGCTGAATTTTTTTGCTGAAAAAATGTGAGTAGCTTTTGCAGTGCAAAAGCTACTCACATTTTTTCAGCAAAAAATATAAGAATATTGTATATTGAATCTGCTAAAACAGTTAACGAAATGACTCTTAACGAGCTAATTAAGCTAACGACGCTTTGAACAACTGGGCCAACATTTTTTAGCTCAGCAGTTAACCGACAGCTCCTGTTAATCCTTAGAACTCTGGGTAAAATTTTAAGCAGATGACGTATTGAAATATTTTTCTTTTTTTTCTCAGAAAACAGATTTTGACAATTCAGGCAATCATCTCCATTGGAGACAAGGAGACAATTTGCATGAAATGACAAATCCTGTTTTCTGGGAAAAATATCATCAATTTGTCATCTGCTGAATTTGCCCACAGAGTGGTAACAATTAAGCAGAATGTTTCTAGTTGGATCATTTTCTTGCAGGTTTTATTTGGTAAACTCACCCATACAGTACGGTATGTACCATAAGATTTAGACACCTAACTATACTTATCCTATTATTTGAACAAGCCCTTTCAGCTACCTGATAAAATGTCTACAGGTAACGTCTGAATGGTACATACTAACAGTGAAATCCCAGATCAGCCTGCACATCTGGACAGTCCCTGCTTTTCCAAACAATTGGAGTATTACAGTTGAACCTCAATGGCTCGAACATCTTTGGGACCATGGAAATTCGTTCGAGACATGGGTAGTTTGAGCCACTGAGGGTTAATCATGGCACCAGTTCAGGAAGCAAATAGTGATAATTTACTTTGTTTCGATTTTCTACACAGTGATTGTATGTTGAGTGTACTCATTAGAATTGTCTCAATGAGGCAATTCTAATGAGTACACACAACATACAATTTCACGATAAAAAAAGAAAATTTCCTTAAATATTTGTTTTCTTGAGCTATCGGAAGAATTTTGTAGGGACTCAAAAACGAGTTTGAATTAGCCATGGTAAACAAGCCATCGGTGTTCAAGCCATCGAGGTTTGACTGTATATTTCATATAAAACTTTACAAAGATTGTTTGAAAACAATGTGAATACCTATTTTCTATGAAAGAGGATTAAAATGCCAATCCTTCTGGAAACAATATGAATAAAACATTTAGCCCTATCTTTCCTGCAGACAATCTGAATGAAATCTCAAAATCTATTAAGCCTAGTCCTGCTGAGCCAAGATTTGTCCTGCCATTTCAGACAGAGTAGATCCAGATCAGCTGGCTTGAAGAAGCCAAATGATCTGGAACTGCAATGTTTGCCATTAAGTATATGAATTTATATCAGCAATCAGGATCAAGTAATCTGATTGGCTGACAATTAAAAGTGGGTGTGGCATCTTAATTTATTCAGCATGACAAGAATTAATATATAATGGACAAAAGAACACATAAAAGAACAAAAATCTGAGCTGTTTTCACTGAGACTCTTCATGTGATAGCAATGTAGTTTACAGGTCTACATGAATGTGCCATTTCCAGGCATTACGAAAACATGCCTATTCAAATATACTGAAAATTTTACCACCAAAAATTTAAAATTTTCAGATAAAAATTCAGATATTTTTCATATGCCTGCTCAAAAACATAGATTGTGGGTACTTGTTAGAACTGCCTCACCGAGGGTGAGGCAGTTCTAACGAGTAACCACAATCTATGTTTTTGAGCAAAAACAAGAACAATAATGTATACCCCTGTAAACCCCAGTTTTATGATATAAAAGTGGGGTTTAAGGGGGTCAAAATTATATAGAGATGTGTTCATGATGATACAAGAACAGACTCTATAATTCCAATGTAAATAAAAACTGCACTATGATGAAGCCCTATTTTCTATAAGAAATAATTTTAATGGAATGCAAGACCTTTTTTTTCTGAAGAAAACACAAGAAAAGTAGTTTCATGGGACTGAATGTCCTTGGTAGATTTTCTGCCATGTTTTACAATGGAGACAAAACTTTGTCACTTCGCTTTTGATTTCCTGCACACAAAGCTTGTTTTGAAATTGAGTCTATCCTAATAGTGAAGAGTTTTCTCCAATGGGAGCAAATTCTTTCTTTTTAGGGAAGATCCACTTTTCAGGAGTAAAGCAAAAACTACTTTGACAGAGTTGTTTTTCCTAATAATGTATCCATTCCCCATAAAATATACATCTATAGAGCATGCTACAGAACTTAATGTTATCTATTGAACGTGTGTAGATTTCATCTCAACTGTTCCAAGAACACATATGGCATCTGGGAAGACAATTTAAATATATATAACATGCTCTGAGAAATATTTTTTGGATGTAGAAAGAATAGTTTTTGACACAAAAACAACCAGGGCCCAGTTGTTCAAAGCTAACAACATCGTTAGTTAACGATTCGTTAAAATTTACATCGAGTGGTACGCAAATATGCTGAAATTTTTTGCTGAAAAAATGTGAGTAGCTTTTGCAGTGCAAAAGCTACTCACATTTTTTCAGCAAAAAATATCAGAATATTGTGTATTGAATCCCCTAGAACAGTTAACGAAATGACCCTTAACGAGCTCGTTAAGTTAACGACGCTTTGAACAACTGGGCCCAGTTATCAGGACCTTAAGAAACATGTTTTAGAATGAACTTTTCCTGACTCCCTTTGAAATTGTATGTTCTATCATTAGAAGAGTTTAAGCAAGAAATGGTCCAGGGAAGAAGTGTATGCAAGGTTAATGATGGTGGATTAACTTTTTCATCTCTTTCAACATTATTCAAGTCATATTGAAATGATGGAAGAAGGCTCTATGCAATGAAGTGCCATACAGTCACAAGATGAATTCTGCTTCCAGCCGGATTCAAACCTGGAGATCTTGTGATCTGAGTTTCGAGTGTGCTAATCATTTGGCCACCCAGACAATTCTATATGCCATGTTGAGGTTTTACGACCCAATCAACCCAATGGGGTCATGTCGAGCGCAGTCAGTTTACCTAACCACCCGTTTACTGGGCAGGCTTAGTCCTCCAAGCGGTTAACCAGTATTGTGCACATTCTTTCGACAGAAACTGACAAATGCGCTTCTTGAATCAGCAGAAGGGAGAGAACAACTGTAGAAAATATTTCACGATCAATCTCCACGAAAGAATGTTGCCGACCTCGGCAGGGTTGAACCCAAGACCTCCTGGTCTCCAGTCGGACGGCGCATCCAACTGAGCCACCGAGGCCGGCTAGATATCAAGTAAATACTTCCTTATTTCTCCATGAAATGTATGTTGTGGGCACCTAGATGAGGTCCTAATGAGTATGCACAATGTTTGTTTTTGTGAAGAAACAAAAAACAAAAATATTACCATAATAACTCTAAATATTGGGACAGAGTGACCTTTGCAACGGTGCAGATCCAGATCAGACGTTGCAGAATGTGGCATCTAATCTGGGTCTACACTGTTTGCAAAGGCCTGTCTGTCCCAATACCTAGGGTTAGTTTTGTTTGTGTTGAGGTTTTACGGCCCAGTCAACCCAATGGGGTCATGTCGAGCGCGGTCAGTTTACCTAACCACACGTTTACTGGGCAGGCTTAGTCCTCTAAGCGGTTAACCAGTATTGTGCACATTCTTTCGCCAGAAACTGACAACTGCCCATCTTGAATCAGCGGAAGGGAGAGAATGACCGACCTAGGGTTAGTATGAATTTTTTTTCATATCAATATCCTGGGAGAAAATTCATTAAAAACTGTTTTTCTTATCTGGCAATCTGGGAAGACAGTTATCCTGTATCTTTACAACTTTATTTTCTTATATTTCCCATCAAATGATCTTGACATTTCATTTGGGTTATCGCAAAAGTTTTACCTAGGGTTAGTATGGTAAAACTTTTGCGATAACCCAAATGAAATGTCAAGATCATTTGATGGGAAATATATGAAAATAAAGTTGTAAAGATACAGGATAACTGTCTTCCCAGATTGCCAGATAAGAAAAACAGTTTTTAATGAATTTTCTCCCAGGATATTGATATGAAAATACAGTCGAACCTCGTTATCTCAAACTTGCTTATTTGGAATTACCGCTTATCTAGAAGTGAAAATCTGGTCCCTGTTTTAACATGAAACTATGACAACAGGTAACAAAATAATGTGGAAAAGAGGAGAAATTGCTCCTAAGGAGCAATTTCTCCTCTTTTCCACATTATTTTATATATACATTTCTAACTTCGGGAGTCAAATTACATATTCATTTGTTAAATGTGGTTGTTCAATTTATTGTTTTCCTCACTCTCTCAACTCTGATATGTCGAGGTATGGATATCTCGAAGTATTTCAGTGAGTCCCTTGGAATTCGAGATAACGAGAGTCGACTGTATTTTGATATAAATAAATTGCAAGGATACAGATTAGTTGTCTGTTAAGATTTTTTCCATGTAAGCTTTTTAAAATGGAACATTTGACAAGAGAATTTTCTACCATAAGAAGAGGCTTCTACCATAATAATAATAAGCTATACATATGAAATCAAGTTCAGAGCTCTCAAAGCGACTATTCTAGCAAAACAAGATCACTGGGAGTCCAGAATATCTTCAGTCGATTTGCTCAAGAGGATTGTTCAGTGATAATTCTGGAATAATTTTTTTTTTTTATATCTCCATAAAAAAATATATGCTGTGGATACTAATTTGAAGCCTTCTAAGGAGTACCCACAACATAGATTTTTGTTGAGAATTAGAGAAAATTATCCCAGAGTTATCATCAAATATTCCTCCCTAACTAGTCCTCTGACAGATTCTTTCTTAAACATAATTATTACAAATGTATGTTCTGGGGTCTTTACTAGAATCATATCCATGTCATGATTCCAGTGAGATTCAGAACAAGTTAAAGGGGAATGGATACACTTTCATGGGAGGCAAATGTCAAAACTGTTTTGCCTCCCTTCTGGGGTTCACTCTATCCTTTAGGACTAGACCCCTTTCCAGAAGGTGTGTGATGTACTGGCGAGATAACTAGGCCCATGATATGTTTTAAACATAATGTAATCTCAACGTTTTATATGCTATGTCCCTTATTGTAACTTGTATTTGTTTCAGTAGTTTGTCTCGTCCTCATTCTGTTGTAAAATTCACCAGTGAGAATCCTGGGAATTGAACTATGACCTATCACATGACCTATCTTCAGAACTAAGTGGATGCTATTACGGGACAGACCGACAGCCTAACTGTTCTATTTTAAATAGATTAAAACCGGAGTTTAAAAGTGGTTTCAAAAGCAGAATTTTATTCACATATGGAGATTATTATCTTTACAAACATTTTAGATATAAATTTTTGCGTGATTACCATTCTTAGAAAAATTTTGGGATAAAAGTTTCCAAGAATTACAAAATGGCAGAAGAAGACTTCTTGTTTGGCAAATAAAATGGATTAAAATTTCATTACAAGCATTCCAAACAGATGCAGAAGCGTTTGGTTTATGAATAAATTAGGTTAAATATCTGACTAAAGTGAAAAGACTCTTGACAAAAAACGTTTGAAAATCGGAACTTTCTAAGTTTCCAGAACTAAGATGGCGGACAATTCACTCCACCTTCATCAACTTCATACTAAACCTGATGGGAGAGTGGGTAATTCTGCGCCACAATTATTCCTTATGACCGCCGATGGAAGTGGACAACAAAATTTGATGCTACGAGGAAAACCTCTCGAAAACCTTGGAAGCGCCACGGCCACGATATCAGGATTAAGTAGGCCATTGGTCGTAATCTCACAAGATAACAGTGATACATAGTCTTGAAAACCAAAATGAGGCAGCATCAACAAGAGGTGTGGCCACACACTTGGACCTTGAGATCGCACATGGTAGTGGAATTCCCCTGTATTTGCAGCTACAGGAGGGAGGAAACAGAACAACGGATGCGACAAATGTAAATAACTGAGTTCAGGTCTTCCATCAAATACTTCAGTGCAAAAACATGATGTTTTGGCATTCTTTCAACAACAAATGCTGCGGTATGGCCAGCTGTTTCTTCAACAACAACAAACTGTTACCGCATTAATCAACAAAGTTGACAGACTTACCAAGCTTGTTGAGAGCAAGGAACAACAGCTGATAGATGGAAATGTGGAAATAAACATATCAAGAAGTCAAATAATAAAAGAAAAAACACACACTATGTCAGAATCTCAATCTGACTTGCAGGACATTTCTTTGGATTCAGAAAATGGAGAGTTCGATGAGGAGGCAGAACCACCAGACAAATTTGATAATGAAAATGGCTACAAGGAAACGAAGGTACAAGCTCTACTGGTCTGGAAACGACAAAGGCACTGCTGGTGTAGGAGTGTTTGTGGTGGAAGAGTGGATAGAGAAAGTTTTTGAGGTGCAGAAAGTCTCCGACAGAATCATCTTAGTGAAGCTTATAGTTGGCCAGCGTGTGGTTACCTTTCTGTCTGTGTATGCCCCACAGAGTGGTCTAAGTGATGAGGTTAAGGACCTGTTCTTTGATCAGCTGCATGCTGTGACTGCCAGGATCCCAGCATCAGAATTTCTGATCCCATATGGAGACTGGAACAGCCATGTAGGCCATGCAGGCACTGGATACAGGGAAGTGCATGGTGGGATGGGGTATGGCAGGCCGGAACCAGATGTTGAGGGTACGCCCTAGCATTCAAGCTGCTTCTTGGGAACACATGTTTCAAGAAACGTGACAGCCTCTCATCACACACAAGTCGGGAAACGTAGCATCGCAGATGGATTTCATCCTTTTCCGTAGGACTATGCACAAACTTCTCACAGATGTAAAAGTGATGCCTAGCGAGGAAGTAGCTTTGCAACATCAGCTTCAGATTGATGTGCCACCAAAATCCAAGCGCAATTTCACTCCTCGCCTCAAAGTTTGGAAGCTTAAAGACCCTCAGACGAGCAACCATTTCAAGGAGGTCTTCAACTTGCATGTGAACAGGTCTGCAGGTGTAGCTGATACAACATCAAGACTGGACTGCTCAAGACAACTGAGGAGGTGTGTGGTACAACTGGGCCCCACCACTGGCGTCGTGAAACCTGGTGGTGGAATGAACACGTGGAAAAGGCCATTGTTGCCAAGCGGAAAGCTTTCAAGGCCTGGAAGACTGGTAAAGGCACTAGGGCATCATACGATGCAGCCAAACGAAATGCCAGACATGCAGTGCACCATGCTAGTCAAGAAGCCGACAAGAAGGTCTATGAGAATATTGACCCCAAGTTTTTGGAAGTCTACCGCCTTGCTAACCAGTTTAGAAGAGAGAATGCTGATGTTGTTGGTGACAAAGCAGTGAAGAATGATGCAGGAGAGATGTCAATGAGCAAAGACTCAAAGCAAAAGGCCTGGTTAGAGCACTACCACAGGCTTCTCAACGTTGAGTTTGACTGGGACCCAGACCACATCAACCACCAGTGGAAGGCCCACCCATCCCAATCATCATTGATCTGGTTAAGAAGGCCATCTCACAGATGAAGGCAGGCAAAGCACCGGGCCCATCAGGCATAGTGGAAGAGATGATACGAGCAGCCGGTGACATTGGCACCTCCATTATCCGTGACCTCGCAGCTGCAATCATTCGCGATGGCAAGGTACCCTCTGATTGGGAGCAGAGTTTCATTGTCTGCCTCTACAAGGGACAGGTGGACGCATTGGAAAGGCAACTACCGCGGTCTCAAGCTGACAGAGCAGGTCATGAAAATCCTGGAGAGGATTGTGGATGGCCTCATCAGACAGATGGTGTCAATCAACGATTCCCAGTTTGGCTTCATCCCAGGCAGAGGCACAACAGAAGCAAACTTTGTTGTCAGGCAGCTGCAAGAGAAGTATCTAGCTGCCAACAAGAGACTCTACATGGCTTTTGTAGACCTTGAGAAGGTGTTTGATCGAGTACCTCGGAAGGTCATCTGGTGGGCACTCAGAAAACTTTGTGTGGAGGAGTGGATTGTGCGACTGGTGCAGGGGATATATGCAAATGCGCGGAGCTGTGTTCGTGTTGGGGAGGGATACAGTGAAGACTTTGAAGTGAAGGTCGGTGTTCACCAAGGTTCAGTACTCAGCCCACTGCTCTTCATCATTGTGCTTGAAGCCTTATCACGAGAGTTCCGCTCTGGGTCCTGGGTCCCCTGGGAGGACCGCTATGCCGATGACCTTGTTATCACCACTGAATTGCTCAAGGAATGTGTCAGGAGGCTCTTGACTTGGAAAGAAGCATTGGAGAAGAAAGGACTCAGAGTAAATGCAGGAAAGACAAAGATTATGATCTGCGGTATGGGACTGGACCTCCTGCAGAGTTCAGGCGAGTTTCCATGCGCCGTCTGTCGCACTGGAGTGGGCAGCAAAAGCATCTTCTGCAACGGCTGCAAGTGGATGTTGCCCCTGTCCCTGCACGTTAATCAAAAATCCGATTATGATGATGATTATGAATAATGAAAAAACAGAACCAGTGAGTGAAAATATGAGAATGCTACTTGAACTGGGTAAACAGCTGGAAAAATCCAAAGCAGTCAGTAAAAATGTGCACGAGAATTTGTCAAAGGTGGTGAGCACAGGTATTTGCACTATGACAGACAGAAATGTAGCCAAGGAACTTTGTGCTAAGTATCAGAGACCAGAAAATTGCCCTGCTCTAGTGGTGCCAAAAATCAACAAAAAGCTTTGCAACACTACTTCCCTTGCAAAAGCAAGTAAAGAAGAAGATAAAATTAAAATATATCAAACTACTCAAAGGTGCCCTAACCACGGGCTCATTCCCCTAGTGCAGTTAATGGAAAACTTGACTGAGGACTCTGACACCAACTTTAAAGTTGCGAGAGATGCTTTACAACTGTTGGCCTATGGCCATAGAGATATGTCAAACCTACGAAGGTAGAGGCTGAAATCAATTGTGTCTGACAAATATAAACCTCTGTGCAATGACTCAACACTGCTGAAAGAAAATCTTCTTGGCAATAATCTTTCAGATCAAAACGCTTGATGAAATGCGTAAAGTCGGGAAGGACTTAACGAAGCACAGCGGGGGAAAAAAGAAAGAAGAAATATGACTCATATGACTATCTGCTAAGTACACCAAATATAACAATTAGGGTTATTCCGGGGTCCAAAATTAAAGAAATGAACTCTTTTTTGGACAAGAAGTCCTGGTATCATCACAAGCCAGACAAAACAAGGAGAAAAAGACTCAGAAACAGTGAAAGGAACAGAAGTGTAAGTAAGTGCTAGTTTCCTATGTCTGGAAACTTTGCTGCTGGAAAAATATCACACTTTTTCCATAACTGGACTAATTTAACTAAAGACAGGTTCATTTTAAACATTATCAAATATGGGTATGAAATAGAATTTATGTCAGAACCATGTGAAAACTGTAACAGAAAACCTATCTGTTTCAACATAACAGACTAGGGTGTCATATCAACCCTTTTGAGAAAATTTGTAAACAAAGGAGTTATTAAAAAGTCAAAACAGGAGGAGGGGGAATTCTATCCAACATCTTCATCAGACCAAAATAGGACAGTTCTTATAACTCTGATGCAAGCATGAGCCAAACGACAGAATCCAAGTTATTTATCAAAAGTGGATATCAAATATTGATACTGCGAGTAGGCCTATTTCGCTTGGACCTATGAATCGCAGAATAGAAACTGATAGTTCTCATTCAGGGTATGGTGGACATGATGTCACAAATGATACTGAATTGAGTGGGTTATATTTGGATCTCTGCTTTCCACTTTCCCTGTAGACTCAGTAAACGAGCTGATGAGTTGTCACATATGAAGAAAAAATGTAATGAGGACATGGAATGGGCCTTAGTGCCAGAAGTCAAAAATAAAATTGAACAGAGAATGGGATATAGTGACACTGACCTGTTTGCCTCGGCAAAGAACCATAAAACAACACAGTTTATTTCATATATGCCAGAGAAACGGGCTGTTGCTGTAAACATTTTCTGTCACAAGGAATTATGCTCTAAATTTTGCTTTCCCTCCTTTCAGCATTATCGGAAGGGTCGTTCAAAAACTGTGCGAGGACAATGTGGAAATTATATTTGTGCACCACCATTTCCCAGCCAACAGTGGTTCCCAAGGATGCTGCAATAGATAAATGGACCAAGTTAAGTACTCCCCAAAACCGACAGAATCCTTTATCTGCCAGGAACACAAAAACAACATAAACAAGAAAATGAGAATGGGGGTATTCCGTTTATCTGGAAATGTCTTATCAGTGGAGGCTTATCAGAACACACTACAGAAATCATCATGCAGTCATGGAGACCTTCTAATGAAAAGCAATACAGGTCTTATTTCCAAAGAGGGTGCAATTTTGTGATCAACAACAGATAAATAAAATTAACCCATCTCTAGGAGAAATCTTTCTATGTCTCACATTACTGCATGATGAAGGTCTGAGTTAAGTGCCATCAATACCGCTAAATCCATGCTCTCAAGTTTATTTGAAATCATTCATAAATGGGATATTGGCAAGGAAAGTCTTATTAAAAGATTTATGAAAGGTATTTTCCATTTAAGGCCGTCTTTTCCATAAACTACTTTCTTTTGGGATGTTAAAACTATGTTAAAATTTTAGGAAAATTTGGATAACAATGTGTTAACCCTTAGACTGCTATCAATTAAACAAGAGCTGTCGGAGGACAGCGAGCTCGCCTGCTGGGTACATTTTATATTGTAACATTTTTATCATTAAGCCATATAATATAGGTCACACTGACCTAGATGTATTTGTATGTAAATCATTTTGTCACATAGATATAATAATCCAGGTATGACAATTCTCCATGAAATAGTAATAAAAATAAAAGGCAAAATCACTGAACCATGAAATATAGGTCACAATGACCTAGATATAGTAAGTGGTCATTCATTGGGTCACATGGAACTAATATCCCAGGTGTGACATTTATCCAACAAATATTCAAGATATAAGGCAAAATCACTGAACCATGAAATATAGGTCACACCAACAGAGATATACTGCTGGGTACATTTTATATTGTAACATTTTTATCATTAAGCCATATAATATAGGTCACACTGACCTAGATGTATTTGTATGTAAATCATTTTGTCACATAGATATAATAATCCAGGTATGACAATTCTCCATGAAATAGTAATAAATATAAAAGGCAAAATCACTGAAGCATGAAATATAGGTCACAATGACCTAGATATAGTAAGTGGTCATTCATTGGGTCACATGGAACTAATATCCCAGGTGTGACATTTATCCAACAAATATTCAAGATATAAGGCAAAATCACTGAACCATGAAATATAGGTCACACCAACAGAGATATATTTTGACGTCAATAATCGGGTCACAAGGAACTAATATCCCAGGTGTGACATTTATCCAACAAATAGTATTCAAGATATAAGGCAAAATCACTGAACCATGAAACATAGGTCACAATGACCTAGATATAGTAAGTGGTCATTCACTGGGTCACACGAAAGTAATATCCCAGGTGTGACATTTATCCAACAAATAGTATTCAAGATATAAGGCAAAATCACTGAACCATGAAATATAGGTCACACCAACAGAGATATATTTTGACGTCAATAATCGGGTCACAAGGAACTAATATCCCAGGTGTGACATTTATCCAACAAATAGTATTCAAGATATAAGGCAAAATCACTGAACCATGAAATATAGGTCACACCAACAGAGATATATTTTGACGTCAATAATCGGGTCACAAGGAACTAATATCCCAGGTGTGACATTTATCCAACAAATAGTATTCAAGATATAAGGCAAAATCACTGAACCATGAAATATAGGTCACAATGACCTAGATATAGTAAGTGGTCATTCATTGGGTCACATGGAACTAATATCCCAGGTGTGACATTTATCCAACAAATAGTATTCAAAATATAAGGCAAAATCACTGAACCATGAAATATAGGTCACACCAACAGAGATATATTTTGACGTCAATAATCGGGTCACAAGGAACTAATATCCCAGGTGTGACATTTATCCAACAAATAGGATTCAAGATATAAGGCAAAATCACTGAACCATGAAATATAGGTCACAATGACCTAGATATAGTAAGTGGTCATTCATTGGGTCACATGGAACTAATATCCCAGGTGTGACATTTATCCAACAAATAGTATTCAAGATATAAGGCAAAATCACTGAAGCATGAAATATAGGTCACAATGACCTAGATATAGTAAGTGGTCATTCATTGGGTCACATGGAACTAATATCCCAGGTGTGACATTTATCCAACAAATAGTATTCAAGATATAAGGCAAAATCACTGAAGCATGAAATATAGGTCACAATGACCTAGATATAGTAAGTGGTCATTCATTGGGTCACATGGAACTAATATCCCAGGTGTGACATTTATCCAACAAATAGTATTCAAGATATAAGGCAAAATCACTGAACCATGAAATATAGGTCACAAGGACCTAGATATAGTAAGTGGTCATTCATTGGGTCACATGGAAGTAATATCCCAGGTGTGACATTTAACCAACAAATAGTATTCAAGATATAAGGCAAAATCACTGAACCATGAAATATAGGTCACAATGACCTAGATATAGTAAGTGGTCATTCATTGGGTCACATGGAAGTAATATCCCAGGTGTGACATTTATCCAACAAATAGTATTCAAGATATAAGGCAAAATCACTGGACCGTGAAATCTAGGTGACCTTGACCGTAAAATGTAGGTCACCATGACCTTCACTCTCTTACACTTAAACTGATGTCACATAGTTAGCTGATGTATAACCAGTTGTGTCTATAACCTGTAGGCATATAAGATTTTACAAATGTGTCCTAGATTTTGACCCCTAGCCCCACCCCAAGGCCCACCCTGAGGTATGAACCCAGGGGTATGTTCTTTTGGAATCTCAGAAGACTCGTCCAGGTACCCAAATTCTAAATATGAATGCTCTATGAGGAGTGAAAGTCAAGATATAAGAATTTGAAAAACTTTAACACAGTATTACAAAGGTGTCCTAGATTCTGACCCCTAGCCCCACCCAGGGGCATGAACCCAGGGGTTTATTCTCTTGGAATCTCAGAAGACCCTCCAAGGTACCTAAGTTCCAAATTTGATGCCTCTGTGAGGAGTGACTGTTGAGATATAGGCATTTGAAAAACTTTAACGCAGTGTGACGGGAACGGGAACGCAAACGCAAACGCAAACGTGGACGACCGGGGTGACTACAATAGCTCTCCTTGTACTTCGTACAGGCGAGCTAACTAGCCATACTGTGTAATTGAGAATCATGGGCCCTCCCCGTTCTCCCTCCCTGGTTTAGGTTTTCCATGATTCGGAATCTTCTGCTCTGAAGGCTGAAGATAGGTCACGTGATAGGTCATAGTTCATTTCCCATGATTCTCAGTGAATTGGTTACAACAGAATTACAACCAAACTTCACCTTACAGGTAAGTCTCGTTTAATTTTATAATTAAATATGTAGAAAATTAGCAAGCTTTGTTTACATTATTTATTATGAGTTTTGATGCAATGCCAGCCTACAAACATAGCAACTGGCAATGAGAATTAAATAATTATGTGTTTGTTAAACTGTATCCACTAAGAATACACTCAAAGTAACAATTTTTGAAGGGAAATTCTGTTTATTGCGGTGGAAAATTTCCTGTGTCACAGTGAATGTAATCCCACAATCTCGTCCTTGCATTAACTTTCCAACATCTTGCAGTCAAAATGACCTTTCAAATCGGCAAAATAGACTATTATGAAGAAAGTAATGAAACTTGGACTTGCTGCGGTTTGTGATTTCTTATCTTTTTTGCTTCAAAGAAAGACTACATCAGTAATTCCTCGCTAATGAAGTTCAAGACCAGAAAAAGGTCCCTACCTTACTGGCTTTAGGTAGTAGCACATACCGCTTACCATGAGATATATGGCCTCCAAATTTACCTGCTACAAAAGGATATGATCAATTATGTGAAATGATAAAGCTATTGTTATAGCAGAAAGATTCCATTTCCATAAACATGATCAACAAATTAATGAATTTGTGAAAGACTTCAATGTTGCTCTATAAAAGTTGTCAGAACATTGAAATTTTGGTATAAATTTAAATGTAGCTTTGCGGGATTGCTTTGTATGTGGGTTGTGGAATGAAGCTATCCAAATGAAATTGTTGTCTGTGGCAAATTTAACCTATGAAAAGGCATTAGAAACAGCCCTAGCCATGAAATCAGCTTCAGAAGATGTTGTAGAAATACAAGCTAAGCATGTGCAGCCTGTAAATAAGTTGAAAGTGAAACATCATAAGAAGAATAAAAGAAAAATATAAACCAAAACAAACACATGTCACAACCACAAGCAACTCCACTGGTGAAGGAGAAAGTTGCCTGCTTTCACTGTGCTAGAACTAATCATTAATCTAATAAGTACAAATTCAAAACATCTGCATGCCACAAGTGTCTAAAAGTTGGACACATTGTCCCTGCTTGTAAACCTCAGTTCAAAAAGCCGTAGATTCACAATTTAGAAACTGTTTATTCTGATAGTAATGAAACAGACCCTGAAGAGTATCATTGTTCTCTAACAGACTCTAACAAGTGTAATAGAGATGCTATTTATATTACACCATCCATTAATGGTTAAGAGATCCACACAGTACTTGCATTAAGGGAAGTCTGGGAGTCAGAGAGTCCCAAAAATTGCCCTGGGACTTCCAAAAATCAATGCCAGGAAGTCAGGGTCTCCAAACTTTTAAAGATATTTCGTCATTTATAACAAAAATTTAGAATGAATTTATGTGTTATTTAGCTGAGGAATGGCAGTTTTACTCCATAAATGAGAGTTTAAGAATATTTAGGTTGAATTTCTGAAAGTGAGTGAAAAAATTTTATCACCAGGACTTCCAGACATTGGAGCTAGGAAGTCCTTGGACTTCCTGATTTTGACTTTTAGTGCAACCACTGATCCAAAGGAACTTGATACTGGTGCTGGTGTATCAGTTATTTCACAGAAATACTATGAAAAATATTTTTCAGATTTGAATATCAGTGACAAAGATTTTTAAGAACTTCAATGCTAGTGAAAAAAAAAAAATTTGAATAAATGAAATGATAGATTGTGAAGTGAAGCTTGATGGACAAAATAAACACTTTAATTTATATATTGCAGAAAATGGAGATAGTAAACCATTATTCAGAAGAGAATGGTTACATGAACTTAAGTTAGACTGAGTAACAATAAAAGCCTTAAGGTTCAACCATTAAGACATGTAGAAGAACTGAAAGCAAAATTACTTGCCGTTACAGCTAAGACAGAACATAGCGCTACAGTTCGTGGTAGAGTACTTTCATGAGTTTGTGATGCGGTCACCAGAGGTTGGAATGACAACAGTGATAAGGAATTCGATCCATATTACAGTAGGCAAAATGAACTTTCACTGCACCAGGGATGCTTAATTTTGGGAATTTGAGTAGTGATTCCTGCCAAACTATAGAAAAGTGTACACCAAGAGTTATAAACAGCCCATTTCGGTATGGTTAAAGTAAAGGCACTGGCAAAAATGTTATGTGTGGTGGCCAAGAATAGATTAACAGATAGAAGAAACGACAAAATCATGTTCAGGTTGTATGTCTAATAAGAAGAATCCCCCAGAAGCTCCCCTACTCCAAATAAAGTATGGTCAAGGGTACACAATGATTTTGCTAGACCTTTCTTAGGATTAATGAATTTTTTTTTTTTATCATCGTAGATGCATTTTCCAAGTGGCCAATAGTAATGCAAATGAAAAGTACTACATCATCAAATGCTGTTAAAGTTCTAAGATCAGTGTTCACAGACTAGGAACTGCCAGATTCATTAGTTAGCGATTATGCATCAAACTTTGTATGAAAGAAATGGAGAAAAAATGGACACATTTTTAAGGAAAATGGAATTAAACATATTACAAATGCTCCATATCACCCAAATTGTTTGTGTTGAGGTTTTACGGCCCAGTCAACCCAATGGGGTCATGTCGAGTGCGTTCAGTTTACCTAACCACACGTTTACTGGGCAGGCTTAGTCCTCTAAGAGGTTAACCAGTATTGTGCGCATTCTTTCGCCAGAAACTGACAACTGCCCTTCTTGAATCAGCGGAAGGGAGAGAATGACCGTAGAAAATATTTCATGATCAATCTCCACGAAAGAATGTTGCTGAACTCGGCGGGGGTTGAATCTGCGACCTCCTGGTCTCCAGTCGGACGGCGCATCCAACTGAGCCACCGAGGCCTCCATATCACCCAAAAACTAATGGTTTAGCGGAAAGATTCTTGCAAAGTTTCAAACAAGCAATGAAAGCTGCAAAAAAGGATTCTGGAACTATTCAATCAAACCTATCAAAGTTTCTGATAATGTACAGTAATTCACCTCATTCAACAACCAGGGAATGTCCATCACCACTGTTTCTGGGTCGAAGACTTGGCACTAGGTTGGATAGGATTAAACCAAGTTTTAGTAAAACTGTTTCTAAGTCACAAAGTAAGCTGGTGAGATCTACATCTGACAGAAATTATGACACTGGTCAGTCTGTATCCATGAAAGATTACAGGAATAATGGATTTCTGGGGTAATCACAGAGAAAATGGGTTCAGTATCATACAGAGTGGATGTCACACCAGACGTGACATAGAGACATCATGCAGATCAGATTCAGGACACCAATACTGACATTCAAAGGGGAATTCTGAGTGACATAACTTTACCAGAAATTATTAGTATTGAGGATAGAACCCCCTCATAAAGTTCTGAACAGGTCAACAAGTCATCCATTAAACAACAGATGGATATGCTTAGGGAATGTCACTATCCAGTTCATGAATGGAGAAAACTAAACAAACTGGACTTATAATTCAGTTTACTAGCCAGTGACTACATTGTGTTAGAGGGCATAATAATCCCTTATGCACTCAAAAGAATCAAAGGTTCTTGAAATTTAAATAAGCCTATTTGTGCGTCTAGTAGTAGGTTCAAATATTAGTGATCTAGTCAAGCAAAACTTACCTAGTCATGGGAGACAATCAATAGCTTTAAGACTATATACTCATTCAAACCATCACATTGGATATCTTAGAAAATAACAATTATTTAGTTCATATGTTTTGATTAAGTGGAAGGGTATATGATGTTTTAAATGTTATGCAATCTCAACATTTTATATGCCATGTCTCTTATTGCAACTTGTATTCATGTCAGTTGTTTGTCTCGGCCACATTAAATATGTAGAAAATTAGCAAGCTTTGCTGACGTTACTTATTAGGAGTTTTGTGGCAATACCAGCCTACAAACATAGCAGCCCAGTTGTTCAAAACTTAACAAAGTTGTTAGCTAATGTGACGTTAAAATTTCTATCTTGAAATGTGGCAAATACATCGACACTTTTTGCTGAAAAAATGTGAGTAGCTTTTGCAGCAAAAATATCAGTGTATTTGAAAATACCTTAGCTACAACAGTTGGAGAGTTTGTTTTTCACAAGCTTCTAAAGCTAACGACACTTTGAAGAAGTTACAACAGTTATCTCCCTTGTATAAAAGCAGAAAATTTACTGAGAATTTCAGTCCACATACACTTGGTTGATTTTCCACCATTTTGTACATGGGAGAAAACTTGATTGCCTGTTTACTTTCCTGCAATGTAAGTCCCCTCTCCCTCCCCCCACCCCACCCCCCCCCCCCCACCACCACCACTGCCGCCCCTCTGAAAAGGGGTCTACTCTAAAAGGAACGAATTTGTTCCCGTGGAACAAATTCTTCCCTTTTAGAAAAGACCCTTTTTCAGAAGAATGCAAAAACAATTTTGACAGAGTTTTCTCCTTTGAAAGTGTACCGATTCCCTTAAAATCTCAGGACATGTTCTAGAACCACATCTGAACCATCTTGATGAGTTAACGTTCAAAAAATCTTGGAATGTTATGTCACTCAAACATAGCTCTAGATCAGAGGAATACCAAGGCAAATATTTTTCTTATTTCTCCACAAAAACATGTTGTTAGTGTTCATTAGAAATGGCTTGATAGCAACGCACTTCTAACAGGTACCCACAGCATGTCTTCATGGAGAAAATAGAAAAATGATAACACATTTTGGCTGAACAAAAGCATTTTGTCTAGAGCTACAATGTATGAGAAAATATTTATTTTCATAAAATGCAGCTAAATTGAATAATTTATTTGACTACACTTCATACTCAAACCCCCTGAATCTTCTATAATTGATGAGCAACACATGAAAAGGGTCCTTATGCAATTTGTGGATAACACAGGCCCTGATTCATGCTGGCTGACATTTGCGCAGGCTGATCTAGACCTTTATTGTCCACCTACAGAATGAATGGATACTGTAGTATATGCCAACAAACAGAGAATGTCAAGATCAGACTGCACGGATGTGCACACATCTGGACCCGGTTGTTCAAAGCGTTGTTAGCTTAACGAGCTCGTAAAGGGTCATTTCGTTAACTGTTTTAGCAGATTCAATATACAATATTCTGATATTTTTTGCTGAAAAAATGTGAGTAGCTTTTGCACTGCAAAAGCTACTCACATTTTTTCAGCAAAAAATTTCAGCATATTTGTGTATCACTCGATTTAAATTTTAACGAATCGTTAACTAACGACATCGTTAGCTTTGAACAACTGGGCCCTGGAATTCACTGTTTGCAAATGACATTAGGGCCATTTTCCTATGTTGCACATCATATGATATACAGTATTCCTAAATATTGGGAGAACTTAACTCTTAACCATTAGTTTCCTAAAATTTGAAATTATCCATTTTATTACTTGTTGATATGTCAAAAAAAACTGCTGGATGAGTGGCAAACAGTGTAGACTCTGATCAGATGCCACATTATGTGGCATCTGATCTGGGTCTACACTGTTTGCTTAAGCCAGTCTGTCCCAATATTTAGGGTTATTATGATAGAGTATTGCGATTTTTTACTGTTGATTTCTTAAAAAATGTTTGCACTTTCAATTTCTTTATCAACCTTACCACTCTCTGAGCTAATCGAGCAAATGACAAATTGACATTTTTTTCCTTATTTTTCCCAGAAAATAAAGTTTTCACATTTTATGCAAATTGTCACCAAAGGAGACAATCTGCATGAAATGTCAAAGCCTATTTTCTGGGGAAAATAAGGAAAATATTTCAAAATGTTGTCTGCTGCATAGATACAGAGGGGATACCGATATAATATTTTTCTCATTTAGCTATGAAAACACGTTATAGGTACTTATTAGAAAAGTTTCAATGAGTATCCACAACATATGTTTTCATTGAGAAATAAGAAAAAAACTCAATACATTTCGGCTGAAAAAAGTGTCTTTACCCTTCCAGCCAGTCAGGCCAAAACAGATATTTGTGCAAACAGTGTAGATCATTATGAGACCTCTCATCAGTATCCATACTGTTTGCCATTCTGTTTTTTAGTTTAAACTTAAACCCCTATTTATAGCAGTGGATATGTCCAAATTCAAGAATGGAAGAGTCCACTTCAGAACAAAGGGATGAAGGGGTTCACTGTTGCTTAGTGCTGAAATTCTACCCAACATGATAAACCATTTATGCCGATTGGACCATTCCACCTTAAATCTTTGGACAGGTCAATTTCCAACAGAAAGAAAGTCTGGTTACCATTAAGAATTACCATGTTTTATAGAGTTTCCAGTATTTAATGCTAAGAGTGTTGACCCTGATCTACACTTGTATTAAATGCAAACTGTGTAGTCCCAGATTAGATACACTGATATTTAATGCAAACAGTGTAGTCCCAGATCAGATGCCACAATCTGCAGCATCCGATCTGGGACTACGCTGTTTGCTAATGCCCATTTTATGGGCCATTAGGCATAAATGGGTTGTGTTAATGTTTGTGACCTATGCTTAATAAAACTGGTATGACTGCCCCTATTACTATGGCAGCTAATTCTATATTTTTAAAACCCTTGTGTTCATGTATAATAACTGTACCATCATCTTGTGTATGTCGTGTTTGTCTGTTCGCTATCTCGGGTAAAACATGTACGGTTGCTACGTATAAAAATGTTCCTGCACTAAATAACATAGCAACCCCTGTTGTATGTGTGTCATGTAGTTTCTCCATACTTTGCTGAAACAGAAAATTGTTAATAATTATTTTAATAGGTACTGAATAACTTACTATACAGATCTGGATAACAATGGAACTGTTAAAGTCGTATTTGATGATAATTCTGGGATAATTTTCTCTAGTTCTCCATAAAACATATATTGTGTGTACTCATCAGAAGCAACTCAATGGAGCATTGCTAATGAGTACCCACAACATGTTTTTATGGAGAAATAAGAAACAATACACAACAATTATGACCAAAAGTCCTCCGAGACAAGAAATAATGTTATCCAAATCAATATTTTACTTACAAGTTCCATCCCATATACATTTTAATTTTTAGCATTATATAGGTTAAATCAAAAGACGAAAATAAGTGATATCATTTTTAATTTTTCATACAAAAAAAAGGTTTGACATTTAATACAAATTGTCTTAGAGACAATTTGAATGAAATTTTAAGTCCAAATTTGATGAAAACTAAGAAAAATATTTTTAATGGTTGTCTGCATTTAATTTATAGTCAGCATGTAAAAGTTTAATTTTTCAACTTTGGAACCACTCTTATATCCTTTTTTGCTGGGCAGTTTAAAACAAGAGGCACACTGGCCACAATTTGCTCACCTGATAAAAACAGCTATTGCATATTTGCAAATGCCATGCAACATTCTTCCAGTATTGCCACAGCAACTAGGACACAAATATGACCATACCATAAAAAGTCAAAGGTCATTTCATCATTTTAACAAGCTTGGTAGACCTTGAGTCCCCAGTGCTGTATACCAAGATTCAGCCTCAAAGCTTTCTTAGTACTAATGAAGAAGATTTTTAAGTGTTTTTACTATATTTGGGCATGGCAGCCATCTTGTTCAATGGAGCAAAACCATATGAACAAATTGTCAACACCCCTTTGACAGATGGCCCCATGTGAAATCTGGAGAAAATGGGTCAAGTAGTTTCAGAGAAGAACACCTTTAAAGATTTCATGATTTTATACCTGTATATAGCCCAGGGGCAAGGGCAGATAACCCTAACTAAAAAGTTTCACTACTTTAATCATATATTGTAAGTTTCAGCCATTACCGGTAGTCTTAAATGCATATTGAAAAAAAAATTTTCAACTTTTTTCCCCATACAAATCTACAGAGACGCAAATTCAACCTATGATCATTATTTGAACAAACTTGGTAGAGCTTGAGACAGCGATGCTATATACCAAGATTCAGCCTAAAGACTTTCTTGGTTCTGGAGAAGAGTTTTAAACATTTTTTTCATATATGGACATGGAGGCCATCTTGTTCAATGGTGCAGAACCATTTGAACAAAATCGCAATACCCTTACAACAGAAGGCTACCATGTGAAATCTAGTGAAAACTGTTAAAGTAGTTTCAGAGAAGAAGACACTTAAAAATTACACAATTTTATACATGTATATAGCCCAGTGGCAAGGGCAGATAACCCTATGGGAAATTTGTTTGTTTGTGTTGAGGTTTTACGGCCCAGTCAACCCAATGGGGTCATGTCGAGCGCGGTCAGTTTACCTAACCACACGTTTACTGAGCAGGCTTAGTCCTCTAAGCAGTTAACCAGTATTGTGCACATTCTTTTGCCAGAAACTGACAACTGCCCTTCTGGAATCAGCGGAAGGGAGAGAATGACCGTAGAAAATATTTCATGATCAATCTCCATGAAAGAATGTTGCCGATCTCGACGGGTGTTGAACCCGTGACTTCCTGGTCTCCAGTCAGATGGCGCATCCAACTGAGCCACCGAGGCCGGCTAACCCTATGGGAAAAAAATTTGATTATAACTAAAATGTTTTACTTCTTTCATACATTTTGAGAAAATGACTTTTCACACTTTCCCCCATACAAATGCATGGGAACGCAAATTTGACCTTGCCGTAAAAAGGTCAAAGGTTAACCTTCTACGATCATCATTTGAACAAATTTGGTCCACATGATTATCACTGTACAATGAAATCAAACCATGCCTTTGTACAAAATCCAGGTAATGGTTATTTATAGCCAGGCTATTCTTGTCACTGTGACGTAGAGTGTAGTGTAAAGAGGGTTATCTGTAAAAATCTGGACTGGGATATTGGTAAACAGTGCAGACCTAGATCAGATGCTGTAGAATGCAGTGTCTGATCAGGGTCTGCACTATTAGTTAAAATTACAGGAAGTTGAGGATTAAATGAAACAATCTTAAGTCCCCATTCAGGACCATCTTCTCAGCCTGCACTCAGAGACAATCCACCCACCAGTGCTGTAAGTGCTTTGACTGTTTTGATTAGCTCAGTTATTATTGCCACTATACCTGATTTAATCCAAAATATGTAACTATAGCACCTATAGGAGCAGCAGCAGCAAATACAAATAAATGTTTTCGTATTCTTGGTCGGTCAAAACCTTCATGGAGTAAAAATGAGACTAGTCCAAAAGCTGCAGGAGCCTGAAAAAAAAAAAAAAAAAAAAAAAAAAAAAAACATTAAAAATTATTTTGATCACATCACGTAAATCCAAGTCTCAACATCTACAAGGCCATATCAGTCTTCACAACATAAAAAGAAATTCATATCTCCAGACAAGGAAAGTGTTGAGAAGAAAACTCTTTGTATTTTCACATCAAAACATATATACATGTATTGTGATGTACTCCCTAACCAACTTGAAGATCAATGTTACAGTACTCACTCCATGTTTTTTAAATGCAAAACTAACATGTTTTGGAGTGAAGTTTGGCTATCTGTATATATACTATATCCCCTATACTAATTATATTCAACTTTACATACTCCATACACAAAGCAACACCATATATACAAATAACATAATGCAGCACGTCATGCAGAATGTGCGAAAAGGGACCAACGTTTTGTGCAGCAGAAACTGCTAGTCTGATCAGGACCTTCATTGCCTGCTAGAAGGATCACTGCCTAAAATAGCTCTTGATAAAATGCTTTTTAAAATCCAAAAGTATTGATATTTTTCTTATTTCAATATGAAAACATATGTTGTGGGTACTCATTAGAAGCACTTCAGCGAGCACCCAAAACATATGTTTTTGTGGGGTAATAAGAAAAATATTTACCTGATACCCACTTTTATATAGACCTATGCATAATATAGTACAGTGCTCAGTATAAGTTTTTGGTACACTGAGTAGTTTACCCCTGCTTTTAACCCTTAAAACACCAAGAAAAACTGCATCTGAAAATGTCGTCTGTTTATGTCCTCTGCTGAATATTCTTGCAAACTTTTCAAACCTATTTTTGCATACAGACAAACAGTGTGAACCCAGATCAGACTGCTCCTAAATCTGGGTCCACATTGTTTGCAAAAATGACTTTTAAAATCACAAGCAGATGACAAAGCAGACGACAATTGTTGTGATTGGTGCTTTATGGGTTAATCTTAATATGTACTTAAAATCTCAAAGAACAGAGAAAGCTTTGATCAGACACTGCAGACTAATCTGGCCTTGGCTGTTTTACATATGACATAATCATATCCCTGGCACTTTTTTCAACCAAAAGGTCTTTTCAATTTTCTACACAACAATTGTATGTTGAGTGTCTTCATTAAAATTGCCTTGATGAGGCCATTCTAATGAGTACACACAAAATACAATTCCATGATAAAAGAAGAAAAAATCCTTGAATATTTTTTTTCTTGAGCTATTGGAAGAATTTTGTAGGGACCGAAAAAAGAGTTTGAATCATCCACGGTAAACGAGACATCCGTGTTTGTGCCATTGAGGTTGTACTGTAATATTTATCTGATACTCCATCTCATCTAGAGCAATGCAAAAGGACCTCGTTTCAACTTAATGTAAAGTATGCCACAGCATAGGTCTAGATAAGAGTGGGTATCAAGTAATATATTTCTTATTTCTCCACAAAAACATATGTTGCGGGTACTCATTTGAAGCAACTCAATGAGGTTGATTTCATGGAAAAATAAGAAAAATATCAAAACTTTTGGATTGAAAAATGCATTTTATGAAGAGCTATGGCCACAGACAGTATAACAGTGGAACTACCTAGGGCTTCTGATTTGCCCAAAAGACTCTAAAGCAGTAAACAGAGTAGACTGCTAGCATAGTCCCAGATAAGATGTGGATTCAGAAGGCATTTCTTTTGTTATTTTTTTTTTTCAACAAACCATTGAGGCAATTCCAGTGAATACCTACAAGGTATGTTTGAGAGCACTATTATCTGAAATTACAGTCAACTCTCATTATCTTGAATTCCAAGGGTACCTCTGAAATACTTCAAGATATCCATACCTCGACATACATGTATCAGATTTGCAGAATTGAGGAAAAACTAATTATATTAACCACATTTAACAAATATATGTGTAACTGGACTCTTGAAGTTAGAGATGTATTGAAAACATTGTGGAAAAGAGGAGAAATTGCTCCTTAGGAGCAATTTAGGAGCAATTTCTCCTCTTTTCCACAATATTTTTTTATCTGTTGTTAGATTTTCATGTATAGGCAGGGACAAATTTTTCACTTCAAGATAAGCGGTTATTCGAGATAAGCAAGGTTGAGATAATGACAGTAAACTGTATAACCATGGTTAATCCTTAAAGTGCCAGTCAAACTGCAGCAGAAGACAATTTTTTATTATTATTATTTTTTTTTATTTCTCAGAGAAAACAAGTCTTGACATTTCATGTGAATCTCTGCTTGGCAGACAATTCACATGAAATGTCAAGACTTGTTTTCTCTGAAAAACAAAAAATAAAATATTTGAATGTTGTCTGCTACAAAGTTTGCTTAGCGCTTTAAGGGTTAATGCATGAAAATGTGGTATATTGTCCTCTAGTGGCAAAATATGAAATCTCTGCAGCAGCTGCACAGTTGTACTGTCTGCAAAAGTGAAAGCTGAAAAAATCTTTTTAATCTAGTGCACAGTTGTGCAGTCTGAATAGGCTATAAAGTTGAAACAGCTTTTCAATACTGAAACAATTTGCATGAATGATGCTGATTTGGTGTTTTACATCCCTTTCAACATTATTTAAGTCATATCAAGATAATGTAAGGGTGATAATGAAAGACCATACCGTCATGAGCTGAATTCTGTCATCAGCGGGATTTGAACCCGGTATCTCGTGATCTGAAGTGAGAAGGGCTAACCACCTGGCCACTACAATCTGCATGAAATATCAACTCTTATTTCTGGGAATATTAACAAAAATACTTTAACCATTACCACTCTGGGCAAAAATCAGCAGTCAATAAACTGATGATATTTTTCTCAATTTTCCGAGAGAGCAGAATTTGATATTTCATGCAAATTGTCTCTCTAGAAGATATTTTTTTGGGAGAAAAATAAGAAAAATATTTCAAAATGTTGTAAGCTGAAAATTTTACCCACCATGCTAAGCATTAAAGTGTGGTCACTTCAAAAGTGCAATAGATCAATGTTTATCTTTAAAGTAATTATTGTAAATATACTCACTTTATGTAACATAATGGCTACAAATACTATCATAGTTAAATGAGAGGTTGACATGGAAACTGCTGCACCCATAGCTATACCATCAGCTGATGTGAAAAAGCAAAAAATAGATTTACATCACAACTTCTTTATATTAACAAAATTGCTAGGATCCAAAGCAAAACCTGTATTAGCTAAACAACTGTGTTGTATCCTAACAAAAATGTATAGATTATATAAATGGTCATTTTTTTCTATATAATCTATACATTTTTTGTTTGGACCATAAATGGTCATTTGTCTATATATACTATACATTTTTGTTTGTATACAACACTTTTGGGGTCCAACTTTAAACCGTCTTGTAATCGAAACTGTCTTATAAAGAGGTTTCAGTGTTTTCAAGCAAATAACATTTTTATTACTTTTCACAAAAGCCTACACAGTTAATACTTTTCAGAATTAGGTTACTGAGGTTTTGAAAGCATTGATTACATGACCAAAGTTACTTTACTAAATTTATAAACTACATGTAGTAGGTGCAGAAATGTCATTTGAAAGAAGTTGAAAATACTGAACCCGAGACACAAAGGTCAGTAAATGTGCATGACCTTTTACGTGCTTGACTTTTTTAAAAGTTCATGTAGCTCTTTGCATAAATCAATTTTGATGTCATAGGCTACCACAGAATCAGAAAAATCCACTGTTTGCCTTTTTTCCATGACAAAAGCCTAAGTGACCAAATTTTACTTGGACATAAAATAGGTCAAGGTCAATCTAGGATTACCATTTGAACAATCTTGTTAGGACCCCAAGCCATTAATGATGCATATCAAGTTTCATGGTCATCGGCCAATCAGTTCCTGAAATTTTATAGGATTTCTACAATGTAAGAGGGTGGCTGCCACCTGGGTCATGTGACCCAGATCTTAAGAATAGACTTTTGTTCTCCCACCCTATGGAGACTCCACATGTAATTTGGTTTGATTCAGCCTAGCAGTTTCAGAGATGTCAGTTGAACATATTGACGATGCAGACAATGCCGACAAATGACCAGCCTATACAAAAAGCTCACCAGGAGCCTTTGCCTGTTGTGCTAGGTAATTATTAGATAATTCTGAAGAGATACCAGAACACATTGATGAGAAGATGAAGAAACATCAATATTTTCTGACAGAAAAGTACCATATCTTATCTGGAATTATAAGAAAACCATACCTGCAGCATGTACAACAAGGCCTAATGTAGCTGTAATTTTATTTCTGTTCTGCTGCCCTATTGTCTGAGATCCTACTTCAGCATCTGAAAATAAAATACGGGGCCACATATAAGCCAATTTTTAAACTTCTCCATGATGGAAGTTTCAGTAACATTACCATTTCCTGGCTTCTGAATTACATGTATCTAAATGCTTCAAAATTATAACGCTTTTTATGGTTATCACATAGTTGCCTAAATTCCTAACATTCAGCATGAAAGATCTTATGATGTAGATGATATGCATGCATGAAAGTATGATAAATCAGTTATAACCATGGTTCTGTGCATGTATGTGCAATAATGCACTCACTCAAGTCATGCATGTACATTAATGCATCGCACATGGGCATGGACCATGATATAACTCAGACATAATACCTAAAAATGACATATCTCTGTAAATTATGGACAGAATAAATAGCCTGGACTTTAATAGGTTGTTATTCTCCATCCCTTGACTAAAAAAAAAATCATTCGCACTAATGAAATATTTACTTTATAAAGTACAGGGAATGTGGGGTACTATAGCTCAAGTTAATCACACTAACTAGAACAGTGTTTTCAGAGGAAAACACATGTCCCCCCACCAGTTTGAACAGATATATTGTTAAAATAGATTGTATCTGTAATAAACTCAAGGTCACAAAATACCTATATGTAATTTTGGTCCAAATTCATCCATTTCTCAATGAGATAGGGTGCTGACAATCCATTTTCTAAAATCATAGCCCTTGTGTAACCTTGAAAATGGGATCAAGGTCACAAAAAATCTAATCCGTTCTTGTCTCTGTCTCAACAATATAGCTGTGCAAGTTTGGTCAAAATCCATCCATTCATTCAGCAGATAGCGTGCAGACAAGCCATTATTATCCATGAATCTGAGCCCTGCTGCGACCTTGAAAATGGGGTCAAGGTCACCAAAATAAAATTAGTTATTTTTCATGCCACAACAATTTGGCTGTGCAAGTTTAGTTAAAATCCATCCATTCCTTTAAAGAGATACAGTGCAGACAAGCCATTTTCCAACAATCTAAGCTCTAGTGTGACCTTGAAAATGGGGCCAAGGTCACCAAAATCTTATCAGTTCTTTTCCATGTCACAACAATATAGATGTACAAGTTAGGTCAAAATCAATCCATTCCTTTAGGAGATAGGGTGCAGACAAGCCATTTACCAACAATCTAATCTCTAGCCTGACCTTGAAAATGGTGTAAGGTCACCAAAATATAATCAGTTCCGATGCATGTCCCAAAAATATAGCTGTGCAAGTCCGGTCAAAATCTACTCATTCCTTCAGGAGACAAGGTGCAGACAAGCCATTTTCCACCAATCTAAGCCTAAGTTTGACCTTGAAAATGGGGTCAAGGTCATCAAAATCTAATCAGTTCTTGTTCATGTCTCAACAATTAGGATGTAGAAGATTGGCCAAAATCCATTCATTCATTTAGGAGATAGGGTGCAGACAAGCAATTTTCCAACAATTTAAGCTTAATGGGGTCAAGGTCACCAAAATCTAATCAGTTCTTTTCCATGTCTCAACAATATAGCTGTACAAGTTTGGTCAAAATCCATTTATTCATTCAGGAGATAGGGTGCATACAAACCAATTTCCAACAAATCTAAGCCCTCCTCCTGTGACCTTGAAAATGGGGTCAAGGTCACCAAAATCTAACCAGTTCTTTTACATGTCCCAGCACTGTAAATGTGCAAGTTTGATCAAAATCTATTCATTCCTACAAGAGATAGGATGCGAACAAACCATTTTCCAACAATCTAAGCCCTCCTGTGAACTTGAAAATGGGGTCACGTTCACCAAAATCTAATCAGCATTTTTCCCCTTCCCAATGATATATTTCTGTAAGTTTGGCTAAAATCTGTCCATTCAATAAGGAGATACATGTAGAGTGTGGACAAGAGGCTACGCTCCATTTTCCAACAATCTAAGCCCTCCTGTGACCTTGAAAATGGGATCAAGGTCACCAAAATCTAATCAGCATTTTTCCCCCTCCCAATGATATATTTGTGTAAGTTTGGCCAAAATCTGTCCATTCAATAAGGAGACAGAGTGCAGACAAGTGGCTACGGCAACGCCGACAGGATTGGCACTAAAAACAACAGGTCTCCCCACCCCCCCCCCCCCCACCCCTCCCCATGGTGGACATAATAAAAGATTTTGAATATATTTCATGGAGAAATAAGGAAAAACTATTCCAGAATTATCATCAAATACTCCTCCTATACACATCCTCTGAGAACTCTAGGGTTACCTGAAGGAGCATGCATGTGGCCACCACCACCTATCTGGTCCACAAATAGCATAAATATAAAGCCTGACACAAGAGTAACACCAATCAGAGAATGGTCATCAATCAATCTGTGGGTGTGGCCTTCATGATGATCATGCTCAGCATTAGATTCATGGGTCCCTTTCTCTTCTACTTTCTTCTCAGATACATGTGGTTCATTGTGTTCTTCACCTGAAGGAGAAATAATAATCCATATATATATATATAAAAGTTTATAAGCTGTTCTAACTACCAATTAACAAAAGGTTTACCAAATACCCAAATTTTCAACCTTAAAATAACTGTTCTCTTCCTTTAATTTTGTCAAAAATTTTATACAAACAAGAAACACAAATGTATGTCCACAGTACACAAATACCCCTGCCAGTGCAATGCCAAAAAATGTAAGCCACAGTGATCTATCTTCTTCCTTGAAAAGAAGTTCACAGAAATGGATATGTATTATTTAGCTTAAGGATGGCAGTTTTACTCCATAAATGAGAGTTTAAGAATATTGTGGTTTAATTTCTGAGAGTGAGTGAAAAAATTTGATCACTAGGACTTCCAGATATTGGAGGGAGGAAGTCCTGGGACTTCCTGATTTTGACAGTTAATGCAAGCACTGTTTACAGGGCTCTAGATAAGGTTTTAAGCAATTTGGGTATTTTGGGTTATTTTTACCCATCCATTTCTCATTAAATTGGGTATCAGGATTTTTCCTTTGGGTACCCTGTTATGTTAATGGGTGCAAGAATTACTTGAAATTGGGTATTTACCCCACAGATTTAATTCTAATTGCTTTTTTAGATTTTAATTGGGTAAATACCCCAAAAAGCAGCTTATCTAAGGTACTGGGTTAAAAGAGATGAGATTAAAATCAGGTTAAAAAACAGGTCTGTTGTGTTATGGTAATTGGTGGTCAAGAGACCTGACTGCCACACTGAACTGAGTCAATATAGGCAGCATGACTATGAGAGGCTAATCCATTGCTCAAGAGCCAATGGAAAAAAGAAGTGCTTATAAGGGTACATAGAAATACCGGAACACACCGAAACACACTGGTAATTACCGGAACACACTTTAAATTTTTATTTTATATTATTAAAATTTGTTTTTATAACTTAATTAGTGTTTGTTTGTATGTAGAATGTTGTTGATATCAAATCTCATCACGAAAACATACCTATATAATTTTGACCCTCTTAAACCCCACTTTTATATAGTAACACTGGGGTTTACAGGGGTATACGTTATTTTTCTTATTTCTGCTCAAAAACATAGATTGTGGGTACTCGTTAGAACTGCCTCGGCGAGGCGGTTCTAACGAGTACCCACAATCTATGTTCTGAGCAGAAATATGAAAAAATATAAGAATTTTTATCTGAAAACTTTCAGATTTTTGGTGGTGAAATTTTCAATATATTTGAATAGGCGTGTTTTCGTAATGTGATCTTAGTTTACAATAAATTAACCTCATTCAAGTGTCTTACAAAAAATGTGTTCCGGTCCGCTGGGCCTGAATACTCACAAGTAATTATTATAGAAGTCTAGTATATGATTGTCACACGCTGATCTAATTTAAAGCTTAATGACAGAATGAAGACATCTTGCATAATCTTCCATCACAAAAGTTTTGACATTTGACATTTCCAACAAATTCCATTTGAAATTATAAACATGAAATATCAAAACCGTTAGTGGAGAAAATATTTCAAAATGTTAGCTGAACTTTTGTTTTACCCAGAGTGCTATAGCAGTGTAAGAAGGGTAGCGACTCTTTCCAGATTTCCTGTTGTAGTTTTGTGTTGTTTTGTATGTTTCACTGCCCAGTCAACAGCTAAGGTCATGTTGAACCGGATTGTACCGGCTTATCTTTTTTGGTATTAAAATATAGCAAGACATGTTTATTAATTACACAGTTTTATTTCATTATTCATCAATAAAATGTAATAAAACTCTCTCTCTCTCTCTTTCTCTCTCTCTCTCTTACTCTCAAAACAACATAAAGTATATAAAAACACAATGTATATTTAAAGATCAACTTATTAAACAATAATTTGAAGATGCAGCTAGATTTGTCATGCAATGCAGAAACATGTCATCAAACATATATCCCAGCAGACACATGACGTCTATCAACGTCTATAATCAACGTCGATGCAACGTCATGACGTTGCATCGTAGTTGATACAACGTTGTATAAACGTCATGTGCCCGCTGGGATGTTGCCAGCGAAGGTCCAGATCAGACTATGTTGATGAGTCTGATCAAGGTCTTCACTGAACCAGCATCACCAGACTCACAATACATTAACGACGACGTATGCTAAAATGGCATCTTTCATTCCTCATGAAGTAATGTTTCATATTCCTGGTCAAAATATGGGATGTAGGATGCGCGTTGGATCGCCTCATTGAGGCGATTCTGTCGAGTAACCACAACGTACGTCTTGGTGCAGAAATAAGAAAAATATTACCTAACGAGGTATGAAAGATGTCATTTTAGCAAGATGTTTCACTGGGATGGACTAAATGTCGCGTAAAGTTGCATTTTTTTATCTGAAAAGCAGAATTGCCACTTGGAAGGGAAAAAAAATGTCAAACAGTCAAGCAAAAGACAACATTTCATCATATACAGAATGCTCTAGAATTTCCAGCGGCGCCTGATTGGAAATAGATTTTTCGCCACTTTGAAATTCTAATTCCCTGCGGTTAAAGTGTGCCACTTATTAATATCTGATAAGAGACTGATTAATACTTTAATTGAGTAACAACACAGCCTTTCCAAAAAATCAAACAGGTGCCAGTGAAGACTAAGATCAGTCTAACAAGTACCAAGGGATATATACACCATAATTAAGGGATAATTGCTTGTTAGGATTATCCGTCCCAGTCAACGCTAATAAGGTCAAATATTTGGTATTTTTTAGAGAAAAAAGGCTTGACATTTCATGTGAAATGTCTGCCTAGCAGATGAAGCACATCGAATGTCAAGTGTTATTTCTCTGAAAAATAAGGGTACAACCTTACAATTAAACATGCCTTTAGATATTGAAGTGTGCATACTTACTATCACCAGCCATTGCCATGGCATGTATTCCTTCAGGAATGATCACAGCGAGGGCAGTTCCAACAAGAAGACCAGCTCCTAGTATGGTGACAAGCTTTAACTTGTCCTGAAAAATATGAGATAAAAAATAGCAGTGTTCTGCCAAAGAATTTTCTTTAATTGGTTTATGGCCCCATGGGTCATTTCAACAGGACATGTAGTTTAGGCAGCATATCATCAATATGAATGGTGTTTCACTAATGCCTACAAGTCCAATGGGCACCAGTCCTGTGATGATGATGGTTTGATGTTTCGCGTCTCTTTCAACCGCACAGTGAACAAAATTGGCAGGTTAGATTTGTTTAACGCAAAATATCCTGCTATGTATTCAAGATTAGTACAACAATCTTGCTCTTTCATTGTTTGAGGTAAAGAATATCGGAGAGTTTAACTTTGTACGAAAATGAAGTCTTCTGTTTTAACTGCTGGACTAATGACAAAATGAGCACGCGATGACGATGCAGGGGTCGCGAAAACTAATGACATACACCTGTAATTGTTAAACTGCGTGGATTAGGTGATTTTTGTTTACCTCAGAAAAATTAATAGCTAATGGTATTATTCCGGCAAGATAACAGCCAACCAACATGGCAAGCGAAAGAAGTAGCAGTGTCCAAATGTCATCCATTTCAGGTTGTCAAATTCTCAGTGCCATGTAGACAAAAAAAATATAGACTGGTTTTCTCAAATATGCAAGTGAAAATTGAAATATTTATTGGTGATCAAAAAGCAGTCAAGGAAAAAAACCGCATCGTACTGACTCCTGATAGAACCGGTCCGCATCGACCCGAAAACAACAGAATGTGCATGCGGACTGAATACTTACTTATACGTCATGGAATACAATACAATACAATACAATACGTACAATATAATACAATGCAATACAACCTGAAATAATTACACAATACTTAAATTTCAGCACAACACAATGCAATGCAATGTACAATGCTTAAAAAAAACGATGCAATACAATGAATCAAAACAATTACTCACAACTCTTTTCTGGCGAAAGAATGTGCACAATACTGGTTAACCACTTAGAGGACTAAGCCTGCCCAGTAAACGTGTGGTTAGGTAAACTGACCGCGCTCGACATGACCCCATTGGGTTGCCTGGGCCGTAAAACCACAACACAAACAAAAAAACTCACAACTCTAAATCATCCAATGAAAAATAAGTTACATATTTTCTTTAATTTGTCAAAGAAAACTAGTAAGACCTGGGTATAATCCGGTTACAATTTATAATTACTTGACCGGACCTGGTCTAAATGTGAGTAGATGCCATTGCCTATCACTGCCAAAATGGTTCAGTCTATCCATAAATTTAGTTTCTGTTACGTTGGCACTCTCACTGTTATTATATTCGAAATGAATAACTATGCCTGATAGACACAATCTCCATATGCATTTGTCGCAGTTGTGTCCATTATTTTCATTACGAAAACACGCCTATTCAAATATGTAGAAGATTTCACCTCCAAAAACTAAAAAAAAAAAAAAAAAAAAAATCAGATAAAAACCCCGATATTTTTCATATTTCTGCTAAAAACATAGATTGTGGGTACTCGTTAGAACCGCCTCGGCGAGGCGGTTCTAACGAGTACCCAGAATCTATGTTTTTGAGCAAAAATAGGAAAAATAATGTATACCCCTGTAAACCGCAGTTTTACTATATAAAAGTGGGGTTTAAGGGGGTCAAAATTATATAGGCATGTCTTCGTGATGTATGCCTGATAGACGCAGTCTCTCGTATATGCATTTGTCACAGTTGTGCCCATCATTTTCCAGCGTCGACACCATGACTATATGGCTTAACTTTACAAATCTTCATCCTTATAGGTTGGACAGGTTCTTCAGAAATGATTTTATACGTAGGTGTGTCTGTAATTTATGTATTCTCTTTTTATCAGAAAAAACCATAACTTCATTCATGAACAGTGTGCAGGTCCTTGTCAAGTGTTTAAGGGCCTTTTTCAACAATTGTCGGAGAACCATCTCAGGACCACTAGATTCCGAATCAGACATTAGAAATATAACTTGTGCAACGAAACATAGTCTGGCCCCAGACCCTTTCTTTATTTTATTCTCTCTCTCTCTCTCTCTCTCTCTCTCTCTCTCTCTCTCTCTCTCTCTCTCTCTCTCTCTTTGAGGGGACTATATAGGTAACTTGAAGTTAGATTAAAGAGGATCATGATAGAAAAAGTAATATAGAGAAAAAGAGAAACAGACATAAAACAAAAACGACTTGATCCAGTCTAAACCAAACGTAATATTAAAGAAAGAATGAGCGAAAGAAATAATAGCAAGAAAAAGTTGGACAAGTTATCATTTGCACACCTAAACGTACAATAATAAAGAAAGAAGGGAACAAATAAAGAAAGAAATCTCAAGACTGTTGTACGTTCACGGCCAAGCAAAAAAGGTAAGAGAAAAGTCCAGGGAGTGCCACAATCAGAAACCGCAGCCCTTCCCAGACCCCAGGAGGAAGAGGAAACCGACAAATCTAAACAAGCACAAACCGAACAAACGTACGAAAAGCACTAAGATTAGCTCTCTCTTCCCCAAGCGAGATAATCGCAATACTAAAAGGACTGAAAAACATAAGAACAAAATGACACACGGAAAGACATACAACAAATCGCCTCGTAGAATAAACCACAAAGCAACAAAGAGTAAGACCAACACCGGGACCACCGCCTTAGAACAGTCGGTAGAGCAAACCACCGGGGGGTTTAAAGCACCTTTACAGCTAGCTAACTTCACACTGGGTCTCGATGCTACTCTTAATACAGAAATACATAAAAATTTTGTTCGCATAAAGGCTCCCAAGTCAGTCAATGCATCAAAGCGAAAACATAAAAATCAAATTAATCACTATAATAAACAAAGACGAGTACTCATGGCTAATTCTACCAAGGTTGGCAAAATGCTGGCAAATATGAGTATTTTCCATGCCGGTGGTATTTACCGGTAAATACCGGCAAATACTGGTAAATGCCGGCAAATACTGGAAATTGGCATTTACCACCCTGGAAGTAAGACAAAACCCTACCCTCAGTATCAACCTATGGACAATGTCTGTAATAGGGGCTACATAGTTGACTTAGTATTTACATTATACTGATTGCAGTTTAACTCTGGTTTAAGTTTACTTTAATATTAAATTCAGTTAAGTGAAATCTAGAGAAAAAAAAGCCTGTTTCATACCTGCCAAAGTACTCATCAGGTGGCTTGTGGCTACCACTACAGGTTTTTATTTTTACTTTTTCTTTCTTTTCATTCTTTTTTTCTTTTGTTTTTTGTTTTTTAATTTTTTTTTTTTGTTTTCTTTTTTAATTTTTTTTTTGTATCTTTTCATTTTTTTTTTTTTTTTTTTTTTTTTAACTTTTTTTATCTTTTTTTTTTTTCTTCAATATTTTCAATAACACCTTCTTACTTTCACCTAGACTTATTGTCTATATGCATTCATTTATGACATCTTGCCCCTGGCTATCAAATACCCTCTTGAACAAACAATTGTCCTGGGATTTGTTGTTTTAGTAATTAGACCATACAGGTAGTCTTGCTAATTACTTGTACACTAAAACTCCTAAAAATTTTGAATATAGTAAAGTGATGTAAATATCCTAAACTTTGCAAAACATACTTTTACCATACAGAAGTGTGTTTAAAAGATGCAGATGGCCTGGCAAACATTTAAGATCCTGATCAGACTGTTCAGTATGATCTTGGTCTGCTCTTTTTGACATGGTCTGCCAGCACAAAAACTTAGGGTCATTATGGTAAATGTCAGTGGCCAGGTGCACAGGTGAATTTCTACTATTGAGATAAAGGCCTACATGATTTTTTTTTAATTAAAGACCATTTGTTGCTTAAATAATTTCAAAATTTTTGTCTTAGATTCACTTTTTGGCAGTGTTACATGTTTATATTGAGATTTCTTCTATTTTCAGGGTGGTAACCTTATATAATTAATGATTTTAACATTCTTACTCATCTAGTTTGCTTATACTATTTCAATGCAACTTGTTTAAAGACTTCTGCAGTTTTTTAAGGCCAAAAAAATTTCAATTTGCCGGTATTTGCCAGTATTTGCCACTTGAGGAGTATTTTCCAGACCGGTAAATACTGGCAAATGCCACTGGTAAATACCGGGGGTGGAATTTGCCGCCCAACCTTGAATTCTACTGTATGCCAGAGTAAATGAAAACCAATAGTTGAACCACGGCGGGCCAAGCCAAAGACATATCGTCAAGCCCCAACCACTGATTAAAGTTTTACGAAGAGGCCGTCATTGAGTCTGAGGCCAGAACCGCCGTCGTGCAATTAAAGAGTGAAGCATAGCCATCAACAATGATTGGGTTGACAACTAGGCATGCAGTCTGCTGCATAATATCCAGGCTATAGCCAATTCTTTTATAACGGTTAATAAGTTTTCTGAATTGCTCCGAAAAGTTAGATTTACCTACAGTTTTTCTAAATCTGTACACTAAGTCACCGTAAAATTCGGGTTCCGATATACCTTGTTGCAGAAGTGTTTTCAGACTGACGCTACATTTTTCTAACAAGGCACTGTGTCTGCGATAAAATTTCGAAACCGCCTTACGAAGTTTAAAATAACGATAGCCCTGCCTAAGAAGTTTGGCAGTAAAGGCTTTATTACGGTAGTTAAAGTCATTAAGATTTGAAGAAGCTCTGGCGAATCTTATAAGTTGAGATATGTATACCCCATATGAGGTACACCGGGGGACATCGCCATCCAGAAAAGGGAAATTGACTATATCAAAATCGTCCCGTTTATCATAAATTTTGTTGGAAACTGTACCATTAGATATACATAGATTCAAATCCAAAACCGGTGCCTCGGTATCGGAAGAATTTGCTCAATTTAATTGGAGTTCTGTAGGGTATATCCGTTCCACCATTTGGTCAAAGTAAATATTGTCAATATTTAATAAGGCGCATAAGATAAGTCAAACGGGTTTTACTTAATTTCAAAGACTGTTTGCTAAGAGATGAAACGGCAATTATAATGTAAATTCCGATTTAAAAATGAATGCATCTAGGGGAGGTACATAATTAAACTCCAGCGGTCAAGTGGCTGTAATCAGACTATATCTCCACTTATATTTTGACATTTCATTCAAATTGTGAACGAACTGTCAAGACTTATTTTCTATGAAAAACAAAATAAAATATTTTGAATGTTGTCTGCTTGCCGACAGGTTAAATTTTAAGCGTTCGACTTCGGGAACATCTCTTTGCTTTCGCAAAGTTTAGCTCAGTCACTTTTTCAGACGATGAAAATATTTTTGAATGTTGTCTGCTTGCCGGCAGGTTAAATTTTAAGCGTTCGACTTCGGGAACATCTCTTTGCTTTCGCAAATTTAAGCTCAGTCCCTTTTCAGACGGTGTTTTAAAAAGAACAAAATGGTTCCATAAATCAGTTCTCAGTTGTTGTTTTTTTTGTTGTTTTTTTTTGTTGTTTTTTTTTTTTTTTTTTTTTTTTGTCTTTACGAGTTTAATTTTCAACATGAGAAATGTTTAGTTTATTCCGGATTCAGAATAGGAGTCCCGTTAGAAAGGCTTCTCCTTGAGCACATGCATACCGCTCATTACGCACATTACGCATGTGCGTAACCTGCTTAAGAAAAACAATATTTATAACAAAGTGTCATTTACATAAAATACTTTGCTTCTTTACCATAGGAGCTGCTCTTAAAGGAAAGAATTAAATTTTGCTCCCTCTGGGAGCATTTTATTTTCTTTAAGACTAGCCCCTATTTGGGAAGCGATTCTGGGCATAATTTTCAAGATTTTCCCCGAGTGCGTAAAAATAATTCGTTCCGGGCTACGGAGGGGAGACTGTAACGAAATATGTATATGTGTATAAATCATATCGCCAGTCTTGCCGTGGAAGCCGATTTTATCTGTGAGGGGTTGCGGCGTGTTGGCTTTTTCTTCACGAAGTTAAGCAACGCATAGTATCTGGATGGGTAAGCGCTATGCTTGACTCCGTGGGCGACCTGGCAAAGCCACAGAAATATTAATATTTGTTCTGAGTGTCACACTATTTTCGTCACATATGATGAATCTACTTATGGCATTCTCTGAGAATAAATAATAAATTGTCTGTTTGTTTTTTTTACAATACGTACCAGTGAAAAAAACTATTAAAAAGTTTAAGAAGCCAAAATGGATGGACCAATATTGTGTTAGGAAAGTGAAGAAAAAATACCAAGCCTGGAAACGCTTTACACATAGTCATAGCTATAGGGATTATGCTGAATACTGTAAACTGAGAAATAGTGCTGCAAAGGCTGTGAAATTTGCAAAGAAGAAATATCAAAAGGGTATAGCTGAAAGTGTTCAGAAGTCTCCAAAATCATTTTGGAGCCATGTCAAAGAAGAAATAAAGAGTAAAAGTAGTATAGGGGATCTCAAGGATAAGAATGGTGAAATAAAAACCGACAATAAGGATAAAGCTGAAATCTTGAATGACTTTTTCGCGTCAGTTTTTACAGTAGAGGGAGATTCGGTATTACCAAACTTTGAGCAGAAAGTGACAGATGATAATAATATACATACAATAGACATTAAACCAGAAAAGGTTCTGAAACAGTTGAAAAACCTTAATGTGGCAAAATCATGTGGCCCTGATAATTGTCTTCCGTATTTCCTAAAAGCGTGTGCTGAAGAGATTTATGTCCCCTTATCTGAAATTTTTCGGAAATCTATATCCACTGGAGATGTACCCAAGGAATGGAAGAAGGCAAATATTACTTGTATATTCAAGAAAGGAAACAAACAAGACCCAGGAAATTATAGACCAGTCTCACTGACGTCAGTCATATGTAAACTGTTAGAAAGTAGTATTAAAGAGGAAGTTATGAATCATCTATCCAGACACCATTTGTTATCAGACAGCCAATTTGGGTTTAGAAAAAATCGGAGTACAATTTTACAACTTCTAACGGTTATGCAAGAATGGACTGATGCATTAGATAACAACCTTCAAGTCGACACAGTGTACCTGGATTTCAGGAAAGCTTTCGATAGTGTTCCTCATAAAAGACTGATAAAAAAGCTGGAAGGATATGGTATTAATGGGTCATTACTAACATGGTTAAAGAACTTTTTAAACCAAAGACAACAAAGAGTAGTCATTAATGGTAATACTTCGAAATGGTCAGAAGTACTTTCCGGAATCCCACAGGGGTCCATTCTAGGTCCCGTATTGTTTATATTATACATCAATGACCTTCCCGGAGTAGTTGGAAGTGTGTGCAAATTGTTTGCTGATGATTGTAAATTATACAAAAATATCAAGTCCGAAGCAGATCAAAGAGAACTACAAGAGGACATTAACAGACTTTGTAAGTGGAGTAAAGATTGGTTGTTGGGTTTTAACATCAAAAAGTGCAAAGTGGTCTCTTTTGGTAATATACATTATGAGTGTGAATATGAAATGGCTGATTCTCAGTATGACTCCCATAAACTTGCAACAGAGGACTCTGAATGTGACCTTGGTATCTTGTTTAAGAAGAACTTAAAGTTTGATGAACATATTGACAATACCGTGAATAAGGTGAATAGAATCATGGGTTTGATAAAGAGAAAATTTACCTACATGGATAAACATTTATTCTTAACACTTTATAAGACCCTAGCCAGATCTCATCTGGACTATGGAAATCTGGTATTTTACCCAACTACAAAAAAATACAGACAAATCCTGGAGAACGCTCAACGAAGAGCTACATGGTTGGTTCCTGAATTGTATGGTTTGTCATCCAAAGAACGTTTAATGGAGTTGAATCTTCCTACACTGGACTATCGTCGAAGGAAACTTGATATAATACAAGTGTTTAAGATAGTTCACAATATAGACGACATTGATATGAGTGTGTTTTTTACCTTCACCGACAATGTCACTTGAGAGGTCATAACCTAAAATTACATAAGCCCCGTGCTAACAAGTCTATTAAGTTGAATTCATTCGCAGTCAGAAATATCCCAGTTTGGAATAGCTTGCCATCCCACGTTGTAAATTCCAAGACTGTTCTGGAGTTCAAGACAAAACTAGACAAACTGTGGAGTGATAGAAGGTTTGACCAGACCAACATATACTAGGGAAGTTCCTAATTAACCGGAAGCACAGACAGATAAAATGAGAGCTGAGGGGAATTATAAGCCGCACGGGCTTAAGAAGTTTCCCAGAAGACAGAAGGTAGACAAAAGGTAGTTTTCGACCCCGATCCCAGCAGACACACAACATCAAAATGACGTCGTATCAACGTCGATGCGACGTGATCACGTCGCATCGACGTTGATACGACGTCATTTTAACGTTGTGTGCCTACTGGGATACATTCTCAGGCAAACTGAGAGGGCGGATCCAGAGGAGGTTCGGGGGTTTCGGTCGAATCCCCGTTTGATTCAAAACTGTCTTTTCGGAAATTTTGAATTTGAATTTTTGATACCGTATTTCCCCTAATAAATAGTCGCTCACCTTACTCTTCACTTTATAATTCTAAAACTTCAACAAAATCATTTTACTAGCTAAGAACGTGTCTAAAATCGTTGGATGAGTGGAAAACAGTGTCGAACCTGATGAGACGCCGCGTTTAGCGGCGTCTGATTTGGGTCTGTGTTGTTTGCTCAGTCCTTTCTGTTCTAAGGCTAACTGGATTCAAGCACCCTCGGAAATTTTGACCCCTATTAAATAATCCTGGATCCGCCCCTACACTGATGTGGGTATTCTGACATTTGATATCTAAACATCTAGGGACAAATCATTAAATTCAAATTATAGCATTTTTATTTCTATTTTACCACAGGTACTCGTTATTGATTATTTTGATATCAAACAAAAGTTCTAGAAGCTTTTCGCGTTTCGATCTAACCCAAACCATCCACACAAGGAGTGCTCGAGAGACATAAAAAAAAAAAAAAAAAAGCCAGTAACGTAAACTACTTTCAGAACAAAAGTGTTTGCTTTGCCTTTACAAAAAGCCCAATACTGACACTTGGTGTTTTCAATAAAAAAAAAAAAAAATATATATATATATATATATATATATATATATATATATAGAGAGAGAGAGAGAGAGAGAGAGAGAGAGAGAGAGAGAGAGAGAGAGAGAGAGAGGCATTTGAATTTTTGAAGTAAGGCCATTAAAGGCCATTAATGAGCAACAAAGGAAACATGCAAACAAAATGAAAGTTATCCAAATGGAATAATGAAATAAGAAAAAAAGATACGTCCGATATCAATTCACTGTTATTCACTGTAATTTCACCGCTAAGCAATAAATGATTTTAGTAAAACAAAAAAATATAGATAGATAAATAAATAAATAATTAAATAAATAAATAAATAAAGCGGACCCACTACATTGTTCCCAAAGGTGTTGCCATTAAAATGAATTTGCTGTTGTAAAAATCTTTAAACGCAACAGAATGATATGGAAGACAGGGCTTACTTTGAACATTTATTTTGGACATTTGTTAGAATCGCCTCTGTGAGATATCCAAAACATGTTTCTTGACGTATTTAATACAATATATTCTTGCATTGTTTCTGATTAACTTCCCCTCTTGAGTGAAGGTTTCGTGCCAGTCAAATAATAACAAATTTTATGGTAAGATTGAGTGTCAGTATAAAGAGGGTTGACTGTAAATAAATAAACGATACGACGGTACGATGGTCGGGACAGAAGGTAGCCTGCCAACGAGCCGGAAATAATCCCAGTAAACATTTCGCATCATATCATTATGAAAACACGCCTATACAAATATACTTAAAATTTACTACCAAAAAAAAAATGAAAATTTTCAGATAAAAAATTCTGATATTTTGCATATTTCTGCTCAAAATATAGATTGTGGGTATTCGTTAGAACCGCCTCGCCGAGGCGGTTCTAACGGATACCCACAATCTATGTTTTGGGCAGAAATAAGAAAAATAATGTATACCCCTGTAAACCCCAGTTTTACTATACAAAAGTGGGGTTTTAGGGGGTCAAAATCATATAGGTATGTTTTCGTGATGTGTTGACGTACAAACATACGCACAAACATATCTGGTACCATATAGATTGTTACAACGGACAAGGCTTGTTTTACCTGAGTGTGAAGTAGGTGTCATTTTTACTTAGTAATGGATATACAATAAATATAATCATGATAGCGAAACACACCAAAGAGTCTAAAGAGATACATGCATGTGGTGAATACTTCCTGTCATATTTCAGGGAAAAAAAGTAACTAAAACTTCTGGCTAACTGATAATGGAATTCAACTCCCTTTCTCCCACACACTTTTGGAACCTTAACATTATATAGGCCTGCTATATTGAGACAGCCAAGGTCACACTGTAAATGTTATTCAATAAATTGACATTTGTCACACGACACGCAAGAATAGAGGCAATAAAACCAATTGGACCAGAATATTGAGATATATGTCTAGCATTGTAAAAACAATAGAACCAGTCGAGCCAGACTTTCACGACACTTTAGTACAAACGAAAGTGAACTAAAATCTGTTATGTTGAAAACAGTACTGCAGACGAGCCGCGTCAAGCATAAAGGTCAGGGCCCAGTTGTTAAAAAACTTACGATGCCGTTAGTTAACGTATCATTAAAACTTTGATCATTAAATATAGCATATACGCTATATATTTGTGCTAAAAAATGTGAGTAGCAAAAGCTACTCACATTTTTTCAGCAAAAATACATGTGAATTAGATATTGTACTAGAACAGTTAACATTCTGACCACTAACGAGCTCGTTAAGCTAACGATGCTTTGAACAACTGGGCCCAGGTTTTTTCTGACATACCCAAAATGCTCAGATCCACATCATCCTGCGCATCTGGGACATCTCTGGCCGCATATGCCAAAAGGCAAATTTTCGCTTGGTGCCCTGCTATAACCGTACGTAATTGTACCAACTATTCCGACTTCGCAACTCCTTTCCGTATTTATTTTCAAATTTAAACAGATTCATTCGACTACCGTATGTTCCGAAAGTATTTGGACAGACATGCCTGAGCAAATAGTGTAGACCCAGATGAGATGCCGCAGACCCGGCGTCTCATCAAGGTCTACACTGTTTGCCACTCATCCAGCAATTTTAGACACAACACCGGGTAGTAAATTGTACTTGTTAAAATTTTAAAACAAATATGGTAAGGACGAGATGTCTGAATACTTGGATTAAATATGGTACCTATAACGCATTGATAAACTGGTAAGTAGTTCAGTGCAAACCCTGATAAACTCTTCACGTAGTTAACCCCTAAAGCCTCTTATAAAATTGTAACAGGCGGCTGATAATTCACATGAAATGTCAACCCTTATTTGATCTAGAAAATTTGTCAGACGCTATAAATAAAAGTTAGCCCGTTCTGTTTACGATATCCCTGTATCGAGTAGGTGAGCAGAAAAGACCTCTTTTTTTGCACTGCGCTGATGCATAAGTTGGTTTAGATTCTTACAGCGCCCTGCATGTGGAGAATATCGTTTTCCTCTACCGGATCGTAAATGAGCAGAATCATAAAAATCAGCAGTCCTGGACGTCTACATCTCTCTTCTACACGCGAACAGCTGTGATCAGTACAAGTTGCGGTGCGCCCCTATTTGAATGTGTGTCGACCCAGTGGCGTAACCAGAACTACGCACACCCAGGAAAAATCTTGAAAACTATGCTTAGAATCGCTTCCAAAATAGGGGCTGCTCTTAAAGGAAAGAATTTGCTCCCAGAGGGAACAAATTCTTTCCTATAAGAGCAGCCCCTATGTTAAGAAGCAAAATATCTTATGTTAATGACAATTTACCATATACAGTCGACTCCCGTTATCTCGAATTCCAAGGGACTCACTGAAACACTTCGAGATATCCGTACATCGACATATCAGAGTTGAGAGAGTGAGGAAAACAATAAATTGAACAACCACATTTAACAAATGAATATGTAATTTGACTCCTGAAGGTAGAAAATATATATATATATATATATATATATATATATATATATATATATATATATATATATATATATATATATATATATATATATAATTTCTCCTCTTTTCCACATTATTTTGTTCTGTTGTCATAGTTTCATGTTAAAACAGGGACCAGATTTTCACTTCGAGATAAGCGGTAATTCAAAATAAGCGAGTTCGAGATAATGAGGTTCGACTGTATATTTTTCTTACGCATGTGACGCACATGCGTAACGCACGTAATTAGCTCTACGCCTATGGTCGTTACTTAACATATTACATTGTTTACTTTGCGCTGTGAAAAGTTAACTTCTTGATTGTACAGACGAGTCAACAGTTTAGGGTCTTTTCTATATACAAATGACTTTTAACCCTTTCGTCCCTGAGTTTCTGGACTCCCCCATCTTTGAATTTGGACATGTCCACTGATGCAAAAAGAGGTTTCAATCTAAAATAAAAAACAAAATGACAAACAGCGTAGATCCTGATGGAACAACTCATCTGAATCTACACTGCTTGCACAGGTTTCTGTTTTAGTCTTACTGGCTGAAAGGGTTCAGGGGACTGGATGCACTCAGAAGAGTTTCCTTTAGCCAAGTTTTACAAGGCAGACATATTTTTTGACTTCCTGTCTTTGCTTTAAACGGAAACTTTCCTTTTAGAGCAGACCCTTTTCCGAGAGGGAAAACTGAATTTTGATTGAGTGGCCTTACCCTGAAAATGTATTGATTCACCTTAAATGACAGGTATGTTTTCTCATGATGAAACGCCACTGGAAAAATAAGAAGGTATATCAAATAAACAGCGATTGTTCTGCCACCACAGCGATCAATAAAATAGTAAATTAGTATAATTACTAAGCTAATTTAGTATTTTATAAACCTAAAACAAAAATAAAACAAACAATAATGAGGAGATAGGATTCTTATTATTATATGCGTGCATAAAAAACTTATACCGAGGTCCTAACGCAGATGTTCCTATTGTGAGTACTGTAAGAAAAAAAAAAACAAAAAAAAAACGAATTTGTTGAAACTTTAACAATCATGTCTACTGCACGAGAAAGGCTGGAAGGAAATGACCGTATGAGAAATGAGTTGCTAAAGGAAATATCACACTGGAAAACATCTTCCTTCAGCTGCTTCAACGATGTTAGAGAAAATCTTAAGAAACTACTAACTGCAAAAGGCGACGCACAGAGAGACATTTATGTAGCGAGGACAAAGTTAGAAAACAAGTTGAAGAAGCTGGAATCCAAAGCAGTTTCTGCTATGAGAGATATTATAAAGCGAGAGGAAGAAATGATAAAAGAACTGATGTCTAAGCTGCAGAATCAATTAAGAAGGTAATGTAAGAATGGCTATTTTGTTTCGATCATAGCATCATTAACTTAATGAGCTATTATCGTGTGATAGTTTGTGTTTCTACACTTATCCAGCGGGCACACAACGTTGAAACAACGTCGATTTAGCGTTTATTCGATGTCTTGACGTTGAATCAACGTTGAATCGACATTGTTTCAACGTTGTGTTCCTGCTGGGTAAATTAGTATTATTTTCTGCATATCGAATCGTCAAATCTCTGACAAATAAAAATCTAAAAGGTTGCTTTTGGAAACAAAGAACACATTACAGACAGAAAATGGAATTCTTGGTTTTATTGAGACTCTTCATAAGCAGTAATGAAGTTTGCAACACTACTTACGCCCTCTAGCGTATACATGAGCAGAACTCCATTTTCAAAGATACAACAATGGGCCCAATGATCCCAGAGGAAAAGAAAATACAATCTGTACTATGGTGAAGTACGGGGAGACGTAGTAGTTTTTCGGCCGACACTTTATTTAAAAGACATCAATCTGCAAACTTTTTGTTTTTGTTTCGGGCTTGCCTCTGCACTTTTTTTACGTGTGTAGCAGTAGTGATTAATTAATGGAAGACATTCTGTCGTATTTACCCACGTAAAACAAAGTTTAAACCTATGCATCAGTAATAAATAAAATAAAATAAATAAATAAATAAATAAATATTTGCTATTAAACAGAATAAAAATATTGTTAAATTTTGCTGACTTTCAGGATAGACAGAGCTCAACAGTCAATAGAAGATATGTCCAATCCTACGAGCAGAGTACTGAACGAATGCAAAGATCAAGTCAGTGTTCTCAAAGCTATTCTCCGAGAGGTCAAAAAGCATGAAATTCCAACAGTTGTTGAGTTTGAACTTAATTTGGACATGAACAACGTTTTCATGAGCAATAAATCACTTGGTGAGACACTGCTGAAAACAGTTAGCGGAAAGAAAACTGACAGCACTTTGTCCAAGAGAAAGAAACGCCCTAATACTACAAGAGATATAGAGAGAAAGGCAAATGCATTAGTGGGTGTCGATGAAAAACTTACAGACAATAAAGAATTTAAACTTCGACAAGTTCAGTCAGCCAGAGAATTAAGACAAGAATATCTGAGAGACGCAATAGTCTCTTCTTATGAATCAAAGAATTTCAATCCCTTCACAAGACAGAAAAATAAAAGTTCAGAGTCACTTCTTGACATTGTTACAGATGCGTTTCCAAAGGTTGAAAGCCACTTTGGACGTGAAAATAACCATTACAACTACGACATTAAATCTTTAAGAGAAGACGCTAATAAACACAAAGCAAAGCAAGCAGTTCGCTACCAAGATTATGACTTTGTTAAAGAAATCACTGCCTTGACGGATAACGATGATGAGCAGTATGCGTCGTCCAAGTCATCATCTCTTCGTCACTCGCCACATGGAAGCACGACGACTAGTTCCAGCATGTATGTTAATGCCGGAACGTCAGTGAAGAGTATTGCTGCAACAACAGAGTCTGGTCCTTCACCGGGAGGGCCCTTAAAGTCTTATTTTATATACAAGTCCAGATTTCATTCAAAACCGCATCGTGAACAAACAGACTTGTGCAGACTCACTGGAATTGCAGCAATGGATGATGGAAAAGTTCTTGTCTCTGATGTCAGCCATCTACAAGTAATGCTCTACGGTAAACATTTCAACTTCTTATATTCGATTCAATGTAACTCACCGTATGGAATTTGTGCAATGAGCAGCAATATGGCCGCAATAACAATGTACCATGGGCGAAAGATTCTACTCGTAAAAGTCCATGGCATCTATATTGAAAAGATCAGGGGGATTAACATAGACTGTGCTCAACATTTGTACGGAGTGACTTTCCGAGCAGATCGACTGTTTGCCCTTTGTCATGAAGGGGATATCCATGTAATTGAGCTGCATACAAAACCCGAAGGAATGGAATCTCTAGACCATGAACCACTGGCTGAAGAAGAACCAAAGAGGTTAACAAAAAGAGAACAAGAGAAAATTTTCAGTTCGGCTTTCAAGAAAGGACAAAGATGGGATAGTGACGATCCTTTGGATGCAAGTCCCCTTTACTGCAGAGACCTCGAGGGTCACTGGAAACAAGTGAAAGTTATCAGTACAGACATACAAAGTGGCACAGCTCGACATATTGACGTCTTGGATGACGGGTCGAAAATATTTGTTAGTGGAAACGGAAGAGTGACTTGCTTCGATGAAACAGGTAATACGAGGATCCTTCAAAAAGTTTTGTCACTGGGTTCGGATTACTTCAGTGCTACGTTTTATCAAACATATTTTTATTACAAACCTTCAAAGTATTCCCCCTTTACTGAAACACATTTTTGTAACCTTTTTACCCAGTCGCGAAAAGCAGATAAATAGTCTGTTTTTGGTATCTGTTGGAGACACTGATAAATAGCGCTGCCAAGAGAACTTCTAGACATATACTTATTTCCAGAAAGCATTTTCTTAAGCCTTGGAAATAAAAAGAAGTCACGGGGACTCAGGTCAGGTGAATAAGATGGATGGTTTGAAACTTTCACCTTTTCAAAAGCCAAAAAAGACTTAACAACCTCACACTTATGAGAGGAAGCGTTGTCATGTAAAAGGTGGACTCCTGACCATCCTTTTCTTGGTCGTTTCTTATCGTAAAACTCTTTCACTTTCTTCAGTACAGAATTCTTGTAGAATCGGCCAGTGACTGAATCACCATATGGACAAGGCACTTGAACGACTGGCCCACTTAAATTAAAGAAAATTGCGCGCATCTTTTTCGAACTTACGGTTCTCTTGGCAATACATGGGTTTTTTTGATCTTTTCGCTTCCGTTGCTTATTATCTTTCTTCTTCCTTTTTTGTGGCTCAAACATGTGCACCCAGGTTTCATCACCTGTTAGCTAGTTAGAAATAACCCGACTATTACAGCTTTTATATGTTTTCAAAAGTTCCCGGGCACATTTAAGGCGTTGTGTCTTTTGATCCTTAGTGAGCAAATGAGATACCCACCTAGCGCAAACCTTTCTCAGGTCCAAACGCTTTTTCAGAATTGTTTGCACACTGCCTTCTGATATGCCAGTACAACTAGCTATATCTTTGACAGACCATCGCGCATCCTGTTCGACCTCAATCTTTACAGCGGCGATGTTAGCCTTGGTAACAGAGGTTTTAGGCCTCCAGGACGGGTATCATCTTCAACAGAAAATTTCCCAGCTTTAAAAGTTTTAACCCACCTAAAACTGTGCGCATTGAAATGGTCTGAGGCCCATATATACCACACAATTCATTAAATATCTGCTTTGAATCTACATTAAGCCTAATGCGCATTTAATACAGCTACAAATTTCAGTCTTCTGGTCCATGTTCCAATGTAACAAGTAAATTGGTCAGTGTATATGACTACATCTATTTCAATTTGAAATAACTCGGTCAGTTGGAAAGCAATTTGCACGAAATAAACGGGTATCGTTAGCTATTTACCACCCCATTTAAGTGCAAGGAAGCGTTTTAAAATATACCTGGGATAAAACTAAGTAAGCCTACTAGTGACAGAACATTTTGCATGACCCTCGTAACCCAGCAGGCACATCACATTGAATTCACATCAATTCAACGTTGATTCGACGTCTCGACGTTGAATCAACGTTTAATCGACGTTGTTTAAACGCTATGAAACTGCTGCGAAAATAATAAAACGCGGTTTAATTTGGTTTCTTGCCCCTACTGGTCACTTCAGGGGTTAGGGTCTGGACTGTAGACCATTTTAGTCATCTAAGTTTAACTTTTCCATCAGTAACTGTAATTTGATACCAGTAATTGCCATATTTAGACGTTGATCACTAAAATCCCCATTCAGGGACGAGCTGCGTTTGCAGATGACTCGCCCCTTGATCGTAGAGTCAAGGTTTGATCCGGGATCGGGACTGACGATGGGTAGCACTCTTTCAGTCAACTATTATTGTCCCGGGTTGTTACAGTTTTTCATCAACTTTGAATTCAAACATGGCTTTGTTTGGAGGATGGCTCCAAATGACACCTTTTTCGGACAAAGTGAGGTGGGACTGGATGGTGGTGACCCCCATTTAAATAATCTGGGCTACTTTCACTTATTCGAAATGTTCGTGGTTACCCGCAAACTATTGCAAACTTTCCATTAAGTTGTTATAGTTTTCTGCGGACGCTAGCGAGTATCCTCGAACTATTCTCAAGCTGTCTTTTGACACAACCAAAATGGCGGGCTGTGTGAATAAAACTTTTGTATGCTGGGTTATAACAAAAAAAAAAAAAGAAAAAAAAAAATGGTACTGTTTAATGGATTAATATTATACATTGAATCCATTATGAAATTATTATTGATATAATTTAATGGAGCTAATATTAAATATCGTTAAAGAGAACAACGGCTTCTCCCTAATTTGAGGTCAAATAAAACAAATCATTCGTGAGAGTTTTTCCCAAACTATTTGGCGCATCTTTTGAACGCTTGCAGTAGGGTTTATTGCAACCGTTCAAACGATGCAAAAAAGTTGAAAAAAAAAAAACAAAAAAAAAAAAACAAAAAAAAAAACTCGCGAATGTTTTGTTTTATTGAATGCAGCCCTGTTGTCAATGTTGTCCTCTAGACCTTCGGTTGGATAGCGAACATGCCATGCCTTCGAAAATCTCCAAGCAATTTTGAAGGGGTGATAACGACACAACTAAGATAACTGCTAACGCATATACGCTCAACACAACTAGACCCCGAGAGGAACATTCCTATCAAATATCGAAAAAATTCACTTAGTCATCCGCACGGAGATTGATATATGAGACTGCTCTGAAAAAATCGCTCATCGATCCGGCCAGTGCTGGCCGGATCGACAATAGTGAGTTTCAGTGCTCAAGATACAAACACAAACTGTACCAACTACCTAGTCTGGCCATGAAAACTTAGACACTTTGAACAGCTATTTTCATTATATTGTGCTCATTGCTCTCTAGAGTCATTCCTTTTAGAATTCACCTTCACTACAGCTGGTGATATTAACGCCGTGTGGCGGCCGTAAAACGTCTCCCCGTACTTCACTGATTGTAATTTATATGTACTGGTCCGGATGCGAAAAAGTGAAGTAAAGTGAAGACATAAATCTGTTCGCGGAACTGTGTACCGTAATAACCCTAAGTATTGGAACAGACAGGCCAGAGAAAACAGATTAGACCCAGATCAGACGCCGCAGAACGCGGTGTCTGATCAGGGTCTACACTGTTTGCAACTCGTCCAGCAATATATTAAGCACATCGGGGAGTAGTGGAAGACCATTTTCAATTTTAGGAGAAGTATGGTAATGAGTTGAGGTGTTCCAGTACTTAGGGTAAATATGGTAGTCTAGTCAATGTCTTTGTTGCTTGGAGATCATACATGATTCGACGGATAATTACGTTTTGGTGGTATGTTGATCAAGCTCTGTGTTGTTTGTTTTTGCGTGATACTCTATGTAGAACGTCCAGTAGACTTAACAAAGCAGAACATATTGACATTGTTTTGGTATGGATCTGCCCTGTTCGCACTATGGCTCCTAATTTGCATTATCTCATTATATCATTACGAAAACAAGCCTATTCAAATATATAGAAAATTTCACCTCCAAAACCCGAAATTTTTCAGGTAAAAATCTCCGATATTTTTCATACTTCTGCTCAAAACATAGATTGTGGGTAGTCGTTAGAACCGCCTCGGCGAGGCGGTTCTAACGAGTACCCACAATCTATGTTTTTGAGCAGAAATAAGAAAAATAATGTATACCCCTGTAAGCCCCAGTTTTACTATATAAAAGTGGGGTTTAAGGGGGTCAAAATTATATAGGCATGTTTTCGTGATGTCGAGAATATCCCTCTCTCCGTGTGCGCGTGCCTGTATGCACGTGTATATTTGCGTATGAAATTGTTCCCGTCGAGGAAAATAAAACTATAGTCTGCGCTATTGTTTTATTGGATATGTATACTAGAGTATTTTACCAAACATGCACAGTGCAAAATAATAATAAAAAATATACAAACACAAAAGAACCATAAGTACAAGTCTGCACATGCGTTTTTCATCGCTTTCGTTTTTCGTCGCTTTCCATCCAACTGCAAGACAATAATCATTTACAGGATATTTTAGCCTAATTTAAACTCCCCCGCACTATATATCGGAAGAGGTCAATTTCAACTTAAGTTATGTCGAGCTATGTAATTAAGGTAAAATAGCTAAATTATTTGCAAACACTGAAGTGGTAAAACCTAACCCTTTGTCATGCATAATAAATTTAGATGCCGCGCCCACTTATAATTGTCAGCCAATCAGTTTGCTTGATCAAGATTTTGATGCAAATTCACATTCTTAATGGCAGGCAGTGCAGCTCCAGATTCAGACGCCATTTGATCTGTATCTACACTGTTTGCAAATGCTGGGCCTATCCGAGTTTAGCAGGGTCAGAGTTAAGATTGTCGTATTAAAGATCTCAAACTTGTTAACTTTGTCCCTCTTTCTTCTCACAGGAACAAGACAGTGGTATTATACGGCTGATACCGCCAAGAAAATCTTTTCTCCTGGAGGGATTGTATTGTTCTATGGTCGACTTTTTGTGACAGACTGGGCTGGGAACCGGGTGCTGGAATTGTCTCTCAGTGGAACCCTCGTGAGGGAGGTGATAAAAGAGAACTTAGAACACCCACAGGCAATGTGTATTCAGAGGTCAAAGGGAAGAATGTTTCTGACCCAAAACGCCATGTTTAAACAAGAAGCAAGAAGCAGAAGCATCAAAGTATTTGACATGAAATAATGAATTCTTTCAACCCTGACTTTCTGAAATAAGCTCTATCATCTTTGCATTTGGACAAAGCCATTGCTGCCAAAAGGGTGACAGTTGTATATCAAGTACAGAATGGCCGACAGTGTAGATCCTGATGGGACAGCTCATTATAAGCAGTCTCATTTGGATAACACTGTTCGCAGAAGTCCCTGTCTTGGTCTTCAGGGCTGAAAGGGTTAAGGTGAATGGATAGTTTTAGGGGCGGCAACTCTGCCAAAATTAATTTTGCCTTCCTTCTACTATAAAATGAAATGATTCGCATCTCGTAGGGAAAATTCTTTCCTTTTAGGGTAGACCCTTTTTCAGAGGTGGTTAAACTTCCAGGAAAGCAAACAGGAAGTCACAAAAATTGTTTCCCTTGTAAAATGGCTGCAAATCTCCAAATACAACAAGTCTTCTTAAAGACATTTATAGAATTTTATGGTTCCAGATAAGAGGAGTCTCCTGATAAATATTTTATCGTTTCTCCACGAAAATACATGATGTAGGTACCTATTAGAAGCGCCCCGCCGAATTCGTTGTCTGCAGTTTCATATTTACTATCTGCTTCGCATGTGCAAGCGCATGCGCACAAACAAATCTTTTGATGTCCGGTCTGTGATGTTGTGCTTTGTTTACTGTGTACTGTCCTGAATGAGAGTTTGCACGTTTTATGCATTGTTACTGTGTTACGGTCTTCAGCGACAGTGCATTTGCAATTGCTGTTGTGTATGGTTTTCTGTTAGTTGTTTCAGCAAGTGCTTTTTTTATTTTCTTTTTTTTTCTTTTTTATCTGGCTGTCTGTGTCTGAGGTATTTGCCACGAGCCCTCATCCTTGTTCTTTAACAGTGATTTAATTTGATTTACATGTTTTTTCTGTGCTGTTTCATTGATTGAGTTACAGAGCCTCCATGCAAAACGAGAATTTGTAATTTTACAACAACTGAACTAAGTATGAGGAAATGGTGCTAGTGAAATCGATATTAGGAAATCGATATTAGGAACTCCTCCCCGACCTAATTACCGCACTGTGCGCTAAAATATTTCACTATTACTGGGAAAACTTGTGGTAAAATATGTACCTACTTACTACAGGGTGGCAAACGTACGTCATAGTCACGTGGGTAAATGATACGGAGCACACGAAAATCATTGATAAACAGTGTCGCTGGGAAGTACAAAAAGGGTAAATATTTTATGTCACAGGTAGTTTTCAGACTACATCTATGATGCAGCTACCCGAGAAACGGCTCTAATTACAACTTCTAACTATTCCAGCTCCTAATATTGGTCCAATTGAGAGCTTACCTCGATCAACCAAAGTTTTCCTGCAGATGGGAACACACCATGCGCTGAAATCACAAAGAAAAATGGCGTTTTTGCTGCTTCGCCGACTTTTCAAAGTAATTTTGACAAACACAGTTGTCACAAATATCATTTATTATTTGGTCCCGTGCAACATTGCACAGTTTGTCGACAGATCGATTGGCATTGGTACGCCACGACCGACAATAAGTAAAAAACTTCCAGATAAGGAACACATCCAAATTCAGTGCATTGTGGAAATGGTATAAAACGTCACATTTTTTTATCTGTAAATGTATTTTTAGGCGGTTTAACTTTATGTCATTTTCTATTCTATCCGAATTTCTCTTAGCAAGCCTTACAGTTAACATTTTTTGCTCAAACTACGTCACTGAAACTACGAGATACTCGTTTGAAGTTGATTGGCCAGTAGCAAGAAATCAACTCATAAAGTCTCGTGACGTGCGCATCTCTTCGCCAAGAACACCTTTCTCCCGAGATCTAACGATACCTCATTCAGATCTCGCACATTTGACGCTTTAAATTATTGTGGGATCTAGACAATTTTGGTCTAAAAAGCAGATGAAGATAGCAATTGTATTCTGCATGAATTTCCCAGATACCATTGGCCAAAGGCGACAGGCCAGTGCGTGATGGGGCGCTACCTGTCGGTGACAATGCAAAAGCAGTTTAACAAAATGACGACTGACATTGAAAGATCATACCAACTATTTATTTTTCATTTCGTTCGATGATATTGAATTCTACCGACTCTCGAGATAAGATCTACTTATTTTGTTGACATGAAATGAAAGATCTGGCCCCATAGCGCGGTAGGCAGTGAAAAATCTAGGTCTTTTCGCCCCCAAACTACCCCCACCCTTAGTCTTGTCGCCCCAAGGACGTTTCGACCCTTGTCGTTTCGCCCCACTGGTCGTTTGGCCCCCTAGTCGTTTGGGTTCCCTTGTCGTTTCGCTACTATAGTATATTTAAAAAGAAATGCGTCAGAGAATTTACAATCATTACATCTTATCAACAGAGTAAGATACCTAAGCTTCTGTAAACAAGGACCTGCTTTATGATTAAACAAGGCAAATATTTGAAATACAGATAAGCCTATCTACCGTCGACTCTGAACGACGCATATGATGTTTACCGCTGAGAAAGCATGGTATCTTTTGTTTCTGTATCTCCGAAATCGCTTCTAGGTAATGTCTGTAGCTGTACAAGCTGGTTTTAGACTTACCTGATTGAAACCGTGACTTCGCAACGTCTGATCTGCCCCTTATTGATTTGCTTTGAGATAGTATATTATGACTAATGCCTATAGTTTCTCTATTCTTTGCAGAACAGATCGATTAAAGTCTTACCTGGTGGAACCATGCATCCGTACCGTCTGATCTGCACCTTTGTCGTTCGCTTTGTGATAGAATAATGGTGTTAGATTCTGTATTTTGGGTTTGAATGCTATATAGTTTTTTTGCTAAGCAGGACAGAAAAAAGGAAACCCTGCATCTTTACAATCTGATATGCGCCTTTTTCTTGTTCATTCTTGAATATTATAATGCCGGTAGTTTCTCAGTCCGGAGTTAAAATGTGAGATAGCTTTTTTGCCAAGCAGTGCTGTTTAAAGTTTACCTATGCAAACTCTGCATTCGGTCCGATCTGTGCCTTTTAGTGTTAGATTGTATGATAGTATAATGTCTCTAGTTTTCTATATCTGAATTTGAAGACTCGAGCGTCTGTTTGCATAGGAAAACACCATATAACTAGTCAAAGAATCGTTAGAGTAAAACAAATAAAACCCGAAAAGTATCATGATGAAACAAATACGAGGGCTCAACAAATACAATATGTTGACGGGCTCCTAGAGATCAATGGGATGTCAAACAACACCACTGAAAATTTGAAGTAAAAAAGAATCGTCAATTACAACCCATGCCAATGTATTTTCCTTCTGTTTAAATGTTTGAAATATAGCAAATGAAAAACTGATACAACAAATGGTAAAAGTGCATGATCAATTCTGCGAAAAATCACTATTGACGTGAAGCTTCCCTTTTTCCACGTTTCCATGGCGTTAGATGTTGTGAAATCATTTAAAAGCATACAAATTTGACTGCCAGAATTCTACAAAATTAGGGTGGGATATCTTTAGCGCGTTAGCGCAATGGTGGTAAAAAAGAAGAAGCTGAAGGCTTTATCCGCCTTTCCATGTTGCATGTTCTAATTAGATCTAAAGTTGATTAGTTCTTGTGCGTTACTTCTTAATACTTTACTCTGTGTCTGTCTGTTGTAAGCAAATAAATCATTCGCGGTCGCTTTTAACAATTTCACAACTATAAGAATTAATTGTCTCCACCCCTTTATATATGATAAAATATTTCAGTTACTTAGTGTGATAAATGATATGGAACATATCCGCTGTACATAATGATATAGACCACACATACAAGGAAAAAGATACAGAACACACAATTTATATGTTGCATTATGTTTTATTTTCAGGTATGGCGAAAAGGAAAACACATCTGACTATCAAAGCCTCTAGGTCTCGGAAGAAGGACCAAAGACTTGGGAAAAGAAAGGAAGCACCGCTGATTCCGCGTTCGTGTGTAAAATGGCCGAGTCTTCTAGATGTCATAGCTTCACCACAGATTTCCGTGAAGAAAAAAAACAACAAACCTCACCCATTAAATTGACAGATAGAAAGAGAACATTTTGGACGAGATCACCAGGTTCCCCGTTGTGTAAAGGAACGCCCCATGGACGCCAGAAATTTAGGCCAATACCCTCAAAGTCACCAGCAACGAAGCGGTTACGTGGTAGTTCGGCTTGTTCATATTTTTCAACCGAGACATGTGACGATACATTCGAAGCATTTCCATTAGTATTCACAGACCAACATTTAGCCATTGTCGGGGAACACAATGTATCTTCAAGTAGCCATAACAATTATGATCCCCAGGGTCCTCAAATGTCAGATACACTGCAGTCTATTTGAATTTCTTAAACTCCGCTCGAACAAGAAATTCAGAAAATGAATGCTATTCTCCCCGATGTACTCAAAACTCTTGAAGAATCCGGAACAAAGAAATCCTGAGAGATGTTTTTTTTATGTCCACTCATGAAATTTATGGACTTTCCACCGAAGATCCTCCATCCAAGCTTCCAAAACTTTTTGTTTGATCACTATAACGCATAGACGATGTGAGAACCACGACCCACTGGAGGTATGCAATATTATACAATAAAAATTGTTAGAATGAACAAGTCTGCAGAAATCCAGAAAGGATTTCTTTGTTCCGGATTATTCAAGAGTTTTGAGTACATCGGGGAGAATAGCATTCATTTCCTGAATTTCTTGTTCGAGCGGAGTTTGAGAAAATGAAATAGACTGCAGTGTATCTGGCATTTGAGGAGCCCGGGGATCATAATTGTTATGGCTATTTGAAGATACATTGCATTCCCCGACATTGGCTAATTGTTGGGCTGTGAATACTAATGGAAATGTTTCGAATGTATCGTCCCATGTCTCGGCTGAAAAAAGTGAACGAGCCGAACTACCACGTAACCGCTTCGTTGCTAGTGACTTTGAGGGTGTTGGCCTAAATTTCTGGCGTCCATGGGGCGTTCCTTTACACAACGGGGAACCTGGTGATCTCGACCAAAATGTTCTCTTTCTATCTGTCAATTTAATGGGTGAGGTTTGTTGTTTTTTTTCTTCACGGAAATCTGTGGTGAAGCTACGACAACTAGAAGACCCGGCCGTTTTACACACGAACTCGGAATCAGTGGTGCTTCCTTTCATCTCCCAAGTCTTAGGTCTTTCTTCCGAGACCTAGAGGCTTTGATAGTCAGGTGTGTTTTCCTTTTCGCCATACCTGAAAATAAAGCCGGCCTCGGTGGCTCAGTTGGATGCGCCGTCCGACTGGAGATCAGGAGGTTGCGGGTTCAACCCCCACCGAGGTCGGCAACATTCTTTCGTGACGATTGATCATGAAATATTTTCTACGGTCATTCTTTCCCTTCCGCTGATCCAAGAAGGGCAGTTGTCAGTTTCTGGCGAAAGAATGTGCACAATACTGGTTAACTGCTAAGAGGACTAAGCCTGCCCAGTAAACGTGTGGTTAGGTAAACTGACCGCGCTCGACATGACCCCATTGGGTTGACTGGACCGTAAAACCTCAACACAAACAAACCACGCATAAATTGTGTGTTCTGTATCTTTTTTCCCTTGTATGTGTGGTCTATATCATTATGTACAGCGGATGTGTTCCATATCATTTAACACACTTACTGGAATATTTTATCATTTTTTTAATATAAATATAAAGGGGTGGAGACAAGTCTTGTAGTTACGCAATTGATAAAATCCATAGCGAATGATTTATTTGCTTATAACAGACAGACACAGAGTAAAGTATTAAGAAGTAACGCACAAGATCTGATCAACTTTAGATCTAATTATAACATGTAACATGGAAAGGCGGAAAAAGCCTTCAGTTTCTTCTTTTTATCACTGTTGCGCTAACGCGCTAAAGATATCCCACCCTAATTTTGTAGAATTCTGGCAGTCACATCTGTATGCTTTTAAATGACATCACAACATCTAACGCCATGGAAACGTGGAAAAAGGGAAGCTTCACGTTAATAGTGATTTTTCGCAGAATTGATCATGCACTGTTACCATTTGTTGTATCAGTTTTTCATTTGATATATTTCAAACATTTGAACAGAGGAAAATACATTGACATGGGTTTTAATTGATGATTCGTTTTTACTTTATAACGATTCTTTGACTAGTTATATGGTGTTTTCCTATGCAAACAGACGCTCGAGTCTTCAAATTCAGATATAGAAAATCATAAACTAGAAACATTGTACTATCATACAATCTAACACTAAAAGGCACAGATTGGACCGTACAGTGCAGTTTGCACAGGTAAAATTTAAACTGCCCTGCTTGGCAAAAAAGCTATCTAGCATTTAAACTCCGGACTGAGAAATTACCGGCATTATAATATTCAAGAATGAACAACAAAGGCGCATATCAGATTGTAAAGATGCAGGGTTTCCGTTTTTCTGGCCTGCTTAGCAAAAAAAATTATATAGCATTCAAACCCAAAATACAGAATCTAACACCATTATTCTATCACAGAGCGAACGACAAAGGCACAGATCAGACATAACGGATGCATGGTTCCACCAGGTAAGACTTTAATCGACCTGTTCAGCAAAGAATAGAGAAACTATAGGCATAATATACTCTCAAAGCAAACCAAAAAAGGGGCGGATCAGACGTTGCGAAGTGATGGTTTTAATCAGGTAAGTTTAAAACCAGCTTGTAAAGCTACAGAAATTACCTAGAAGCGATTTCGGTGATACAGAAACAAAAGATACCATGCTATCTCGGAGGTAAACATCATATGCGTCGTTCCGAGTCGACGGTAGACAGGCTGATCTGTATTACAAATATTTGCCTTGTTTAATCATAAAGCAGGTTCTTGTTTACAGAAGCTTAGGTATTCTTACTCTATTGATAAGATGTAACGATTGTAAATACTCTGCTGCATTTCTTTTTAAATATACTAGGGGCGAAACGACAAGAAGACTGAAACGACTAGTGTGTGTGTTGGGGGGGGGGGGGCGAAACGACAAGGGTCGAAACGTCTTTAGGGCGACAAGACTAGAGGTGGTGTAGTTTGGGGGCGAAAAGACCTAGATTCTCACTCCCTACCGCGCTATGGGGGTCAGATCTTTCATTTCATGTCAACAAAATAAGTAGATCTTATCTCGAGAGTCGGTAGAATTTAGGACCCAATACATAATTTTGTATGATGAAGTTTAAATGTTTATATTTCGATTATTTCTCCAAATATCTGAGATTTTTTTTTAAAAAAAATCAATAGTTCAATATTTTACCTTTATATCTGCAGCATAATATTTAAAGAAAAGCAAACAGTTTTTGTAAACATCAACAAGAAACCTAGGTACCCATTTCAGCTGTTTTCGGCACTTTTAGCTAAAAATCGTCAGAAATTCATCCAAAATGATGGTATAACTTCAATTTTATTAATTGTAAATTAACTTTTTTTCAACCAAACCTATTAAAAACAATTTATTACAACTTCAGTTATCATCCAAAATCATTTTTAATGACCATAGTGCTGTAAAATAGCCTTAAAATCAAGCCGAGACAACATATTTTGGCAGTTCCGTTAATGACAAGTCCGGGTATTATTAGGTCCGAGGTAGAATTCAATATTATCGAACGAAACGAAAAATAAATTGTTGGTATATTCTTTCCATATCAGTCGCCATTTTGTTAAACTGTTTTTGCATTGTCACCGACAGGTAGCGCCCCATCACGCACTGACCTGTCGCCTTTGGCCAATGGTATCTGGGAAATTCATGCAGAATACAATTGCTTTCTTCATCTGCTATTTAAGCCAAAATTGGCTAGATCCCACAATAATACAAAGCGTCAAATGTGTGAGATCTGAATGAGGTATCGTTAGATCTCGCGAGAAAGATGTTCTTGGCGAAGAGATGCGCACGTCACGAGACTTTATGAGTTAATTTCTCGCTATTGGCCAGTCAACTTACAACGAGTATCTCATAGTTTCAGTGACGTAGTTTGGGCAAAAAAGTTAACTTTAAGGCTTGCTAAGAGAAATTCGGATAGAATAGAAAACGACATTACGATAAACCGCCTAAAATACACTTACAGATGAAAAAATGTGACGTTTTATACCATTTCCACAATGCACTGAATTTGGATGTGTTCCTCATCTGGAAGTTTTTTTACTTAATTTAGGTCGTGGCGTTTCAATGCTAATCGATCTGTCGACAAACTGTGCAATGTTGCACGGGACCAAATAATAAATGATATTTGTGGCAACCATGTTTGTCAAAATTACTCTAAAAAGTCGGCGAAGCAGCAAAAACGCCATTTATCTTTGTGATTTCAGCGCATGGTGTGTTCCCATCTGCAGGAAAACTTTGGTTGATCGAGGTAAGCTCTCAAACGGACCAATATTGGGAGCTGGAATAGTTAGAAGATGTAATTAGAGCCGTTTCTGGGGTAGCTGCATCATAGATGTAGTCTGAAAACTACCTGTGACATAAAATATTTAACCTTTTTCAACTTTCCAGCGGCACTGTTTATCAATGATTTTCGTGTGTTCCATATCATTTACCCACGTGACTATGACGTACGTTTGCCACCCTGTACTAAGGATAAACTTAAAAAAAAAGATCAGCAAAGAATTTATTTGATGACGTTTATGCGATTTTTTAATCTGATTTTCTTTATAAAAGCACATGTTGTGGGAACTCATTTGAATTGCATCGACAAGTACACTGGTTGTAATCTGAAGATTACAGAATTGCTTGACTGCGTGCTTATAGTGGTGTGTGCGGTAATTAAGTCAAATACGGTAGTCTTTGAGGCCAAAAACCTCATTTGCAATTACAACTATCATTATGATTGCTGTATATAGAAAACTAGTTCACTGGGCTTATCAGGAGAGGACAGAGGAAGGGCATGAATACACATCCAGGATACTATACATTAATATTGAACCTTAAAGCTTTCTTGGTTCTAGAGAAGACCTTCATGAGTTTTTGCCATATATGGGCATGTTGGCCATCTTGCTAAACAGAGTATGACTCTTTGAAAAAACTCCCAATCCGATTTCAAATTTGATGAAGCTGGTCAAATGATTTCAAAGAAGGTTGTTTAACCTATTTTAGTCTGGAGACCCTAAAAAGGGTAATTGGCAAACAGTGCAGATCCAGAATACAGCGTCTGATCGGGTCTATACCCAGAGGGCACATGCTGTTATACAAAGTCACATTAACGGCGATGTAACTCATGTTGCATCGACAATTATGCGACGTTGTGCAAACGTCATGTTCCCAGTGCAGGCACAAAGTGACACATGACAGTTATACAACGCTGCATCAATGTCGATGCAACATCATGGATTAAACAGAGTAGATCCAGATCAGTTGGCTTCTGAAAAAGCCAACTGATCTGGATCTACACAGTTTGTCATTAAGTATGGGAAGTTGTATCAACAAACTAGATCAAGGAAATCCGGTTGGCTAAAAATTAGAAGTGGGCGTGGCATCTTAATTCATTCAGCATGAAAAGTGTTAATACATTTTAGGAAAATAACATTGCAACATTTTCCCCATACAAATGTATAGGGAAGCAAATTTGACCTTGTCATAAGAAAAGCCATCAACGGTCAACTTAAATCCATGATTTCAGCAGACCTCCCATCCCAGATGCTAGATTGGGCGTCAAAGTTTTTTTGGGCTTTTTTTTTTTTTGTTTAATTTTTAAAGGTTTTTACCATATATAAGCACGGCTTCCAAACTTGGTCGACAGACAGTGGCCATTTTAGCAGCCTTTTGTTCCTCCAGCCCAAGGAGGCGACACATCAAATTTCATGGAAACTGGCCAGGCTTGAAAAAGTGGAGGGATGATAGACTGACAGATAGGAAATGATCACTACAGCTCATCTTGGACCTTCAACCCATGTTAGCTAAAGATATCAATACTTTTTGGTTCAAACAAGTATCGTAAATGGAACTATGTCAGTGCCTCCGATTAAACAATAGGTTTTATCTTTGTTTATCACAAGTAGCTTCTACTGATTCTTTACGTGGTAAAGGTACTGATCAGACTACACATATTGCAGGCCAGTCTGGGTCTGTGCTGTGAGCAATTGTATTATGTCTCATGTTTAATGGGCTGCAACATAAGAAAATGTACCTATGTTGTGTCCCTTAAAACAACTCAGATCAGACTATGTATCAACTGGGTCTGATCTGAGCCAGTGCATGACAAAACCAACAAAATGGCATGTGCACCCAGCGAAGATTCAGATCAGCCTGAGCATATGCCCAGTCTGATCAGACTCTTCGCTGTCCGTATGAAGAATGCTAGGGTCCTTAGCTACCATTGAGCACACAGCGAAGACTCTGATCAGACTGGGCGGATGCCCAGGCTGATCTGAGTCTTTGCTGGGTGACCATGACATTTTGTTGTTTTTTGTTATGTGCTGTCTCCTCAGTATTTGCTGAGCACTCTTTGGCCAGCAAAAGTTGACAGCTTCTTCAGACAGACAGCATAGCTCCAGACCGAAAAGTACTGATATTTTTCTTATTTGTCCATGAAAACATATGTTGTGGGTACTCATTAGAAGCGCCTCGCTGAGGCGCTTCTAATGAGTACCCACAACGTATGTTTTTTAGTGGACAAAAAAGGAAAACTATTATGCAGATGCCCATTCTTATGTGGAGCTATGGGACAGCAAATTCTGAACAGTATGAATCATTACGAAAACACGCCTATTCAAATACATAGAAAATTTCATCTTCAAAAACTGAAAATTATCAGATACAAAACTCTTGATATTTTTCATATTTCTGTTCAAAACATAGATTGTGGGTACTTGTAAGAACTGCCTCCACGAGACAGTTCTAACGAGTACCCACAATCTATGTTTTGAGCAAAAATAAGAAAATTAATATATACCCCTGTAAACTCCAGTTTTACTATATAAAAGTGGGGTTTAAGGGGTCAAAATTATATAGGCATGTTTTCGTGATGGTACACACTGTCCTGACTATATATTGGGCAGACCTGGAATAAGGTACATTACTGCATAGTACAACTTATTTTAACCTTTACAGTACCAGGCAAAATTGTAGCTTATGACAATTTAATTAATTAGTTATTTTTTTAGAAAAATAAGGCTTAACATTTCATGTGTAGCAATGATCCACATGAAATGTCCAGACATTTTCTCTGAACATTAATAAAAAAACATTTCCAACTATCATCTGCTGCCATTGTGCTTGGCATTTTAAAGGTTAATTTTTAGCACTCTGGATAAAAATTTCAGCAGATGACATTTTAAAATATTTTTCTTATTTTTTCTAGAAAACGGGACTTGGCATTTCATGCAAATTGTCCCAACTGGAGACAATTTGCATGAAATGACAAAACTTGTTTTCTTGGAATATAAGAAAAAATTCACCAATTCGTCATCTGCTGAATTAGCACAGGAAGTGGAAAAGGTTAAGGAGAACAATTTAGTAAATACACACTGTAATAATACAACACTGAAATGTAAATTATTATTTTTTTTATTCATTGTTTTCCTTTTTATAATAGATAAATGCATAACAAAGCCACATAAATAGGCCCCCCCCCCCCCTCATTTCTATTTACATGTACAGAATCAGGTGCATGGCTGAGTGGTTAACTGTTCTAACTTTGAATTACAATTTTCCAGGGTCCAGCTGTTTGAAACTTATGATGTCATTAGTTAACATATCGTTAAAACTTTGATCATTAAATATGGCATATACATTAATATTTTTGCTGAAAAAATGTGTGTAGCTTTTGCATTTGCAAAAGCTGCTCATATTTTTTCAGCAAAACTACATGTGAATTAGATATTGTACTTACTAGAACAGTTAACATTTTGACCACTAACGAGTTTGTTAAGCTAACAACGCTTTGAACAACTGGGCCCCGATTGGAATCCCACTGGGGCAGAATTCAGCTTATAACTGTATAGATCCATTTTGGAGATCTTGCAGGTATCTCCTTTTGAAATTTTGTCCTCCTCTCTGGAGTACAAGCTTATATTACCCATATGGAGAAAATCACAGAAAGCAGCAGTAATTTTTAATTTGGTGAAAGAAAACCCTTGATGAGTCATATGATGTATAATACACTAATTATCATCCAGCCATGAGCAAATTTGTTGAAAAAAAAAAAAAAAAATCAAAAAATGAAGTATTTTCTTAGATTTAACCTATTGTTGCAATGTACCGGTAAACCTGTACTCCAGATTTTTTTTTTTTTCATGATTTGGAAATTAAAATATTTTTATTTACTTCAATTTTAATTTTGTAATGTGAAATGTTTTTTGAACTATTCTAATACTTTTAAATTTTTTAGTACTGCAAAATTCTTAATCCATCTCTATCTTAAAGCAATTCAAAGAAATTAAGGTATTTTGATATTTTTCTAATGGTTCAGAAGTCATAATTGTTCTGTCAAAATAATAAAAATAAAACTTTACCAATTGTCTCCTTGTCAGGGGCGGTTAAGGGGAAATAAAAATATTTATAAGGTTGTCCTAACAGAAATATTGTCGACCAGAGACATAAACCACAAATTCATCATCACTTACATATTTATGTGTACATTGTTTGTTAACACTTAGCATTCTGGGTCCAGTTGTTCAAAGCGTCGTTAGCTTAACAAGCTCGTTAAGGGCCATTACGTTAACTGTTTTAACGGAATCAATATACAATATTCTGATATTTTTTGCTGAAAAAATGTGAGTAGCTTTTGCACTGCAAAAACTACTCACATTTTTTCAGCAAAAAATTACAGCATATTAGATATTCACTCGATGTAAATTTTAACGAATCGTTAACTAACGATGTCGTTAGCTTTGAACAACTGGGCCCTGGGTAAAAACTTCAATTCAGCAGATGACATTTCGAAATATTTTTCTTATTTTTCCTGGTAAACAGGATTTGATATTTCATGCAAATTGTCTCCTAATTTGCATGAAATGTCAAAGCCTGCTTTCTGAGAATAATAAGGAAAATATAATCAGTTTATCATCTGCTTAATTTGCCCAGTAAGTGGTTAAGGCTAAAAGTCTTTTATTTTCACAATCATATAGCTTTTGGATGATTGTGACATCAACATGAACTGCTGACCAAACTCTCTTCAATGCACTACCAAAGCACACATTTTTCCCCCAAATATTATGTAGCAAAAATCAAACAAATAACACAGGCCACAAGAAAAGGTGTCTTCCGGTCATATGCCAGCTGTTAACCCTTGCCATGCTGAATAAATTAAGATGCCACACCCACTTCTAATTTTCAGCCAATCAGATTATTTGATCCGGGTTCTTGATACGAATTCACATATTGAATGCCAAACAGTGTAGATCCAGATCAGTTGGCTTCTTCAGAAGCAAACTGATTCGAATCTACAGTGTTTGCAAAAGCAGGGTCTATCCGGGTTCAGTAGGACCAGGGTTCAAATCCAGTAAAGCCACACATGCAAAAAAAAAAAAAAAAAAAAAGCATAGATCCAGATACAGCACTTTTTTTCCATTCAAAAAGTAATCCATTACGAAAACACGCCTATTCAAATATACTGAAAATTTCACCATCAAAATCTGAAAGTCTTCAGATAAGAATTCTGATAATTTTCATATTTCTGCTCAAAACATAGATTGTGGGTACTCGTTAGAACCGCCTCGCCGAGGCGGTTCTGGCGAGGCGGTTCTAACGAGTACCCACAATCTACGTTTTTGAGCAGAATCAAGAAAACTAATGTATACCCCTGTAAACCCCAGTTTTACTATACAAAAGTGGGGTTTAAGGGGGTCGAAATTATATAGGTATGTTTTCGTGATGCTATTTCTTATCCCAAGTCCTGCTGAAACTGGATATACCCTGCCACTGCAAACAGTGTAGATCCAGATCAGTTGGCTTCTGAAGAAGCCAATTGATCTGGATCTGCACTGTTTGTCATTAAGTACATGTATGTGAATTTGTATCAACAATCTGGATAAAGTGATCTGATTGGCTTAAAATTAGAGGTGGGCAGGGCATCTTAATTTATCCCTTTAAATCTGTGTTTATCTGCATCAAATTCATTATCTACTGAATTCTCCATCCTGGCTTCTTCTGAATTTTTTTTATTTTCTATCATGGGATCTTCTAAATTCTCCATCCTGGCTTCTTCTGAATTCTGCATCCTGGCAGCTTCTGCTGTCTTTCTTTTCAATATTCTAGCTTCCAAAAGTTTGTCATGTTCGCTCTGCCTGAAAATAAAACAAAATGTACACCATAATGCAAAAAAAAAATAAAAATAAATAATAGAAAATAAAAAAAAAGACATAATGCTTTACATCAGAGCTCATAGCTCCAGATAAGGTGCTTTTTCATCCAAAAATTAGCGACATTTTTCTTATTTCTATACTTCTAATGAGTACCTACAATTGTTAACATGTTTTCATGCAAAAATAAGAAAAGTAATATGTGGAAATACTCCCACTTATCTGGGGCTATACCATAATCTGAAAATATACATGTAAGTCAAACTTCAGAGAAGTTGATGACGCATCTGCCCCCACAAAAAAAGTAATGTTTATTTCAGGTAGAAATTAATATAGGAATTTCATTGAAAGCACATGCATATTCTCATATGATGCATCAGAAGTTGTGCTCAAAAGGTACCCACAGTCCATAGCTACAGATAAGAGGGGGTATCCACATAATATTTTTCTTGTTTCTCTATAAAAACATATGTTGTGGGTACTCATTAGTAGCACCTCGATGAGGCGCTTCTAATGAGTACCACAACATATGTTTTTGTAGACAAATAAGAAAGATATCAGTATTTTTCAGATGCAAAAAAGCACCTTATCTGTTGCTATGACAGTCTATACATTTTCATAAAATCTGAGGTAAATAAATGACAAAGTTAAATTGGAAAAATAGACAAAAATATATTTAGAAATTATATCCAAACTACATGCACTTCTGCAGACCATGGACAAAACATATGCAAAGTTTCAAAAAGAGATGCAATCACGAGGGAGGTACCCACTGTTCAGGATCCTACATCTGAGATCAGAAAATGACAAAGTTACAAAGTAGAAAAGAGTGACAAAAATTAGAGCAAGAATTATATCAAAAGCACATGCACATCTTTAGACTTTGGAGAAAACATGTGCAAAGTTTCAAATAGATTTGTATAAAACTGCATGAGGAATTGTGCTCATGAGCTACCTTCTGTCTATATACTAAGGGTGAAAAATGACTAAGTTCACAATGTGGAAAAAGTGGCAAAAAAAGAATTATATCCAAACCACATGCACATCCTCTTATCATGAAGAAAACACACACAAAGTTTCAAAATGATCGGTACAAAACTGTAAGAGCAAGGTGATCGTTTTAAATGACGGGCTCTGCCAGATGACAATGGCACTGACACAGCTGAAAAAGGCAGTAGCACCGAAAAAGCGAGTGAACTGATTGTATTGTTTGTAATGGTTAACTGTTTTAAAATGTATGTAATAAAGATGAAGAAAGAAAACAAGAAATCCGCGGAAAGCGATGTCGCACCTGTGGGGATTTATATAATAAGTCATACAAGTTCCTATCTGTATTGAAAAAAATCTATTTTGCAGTATTCACTTGTTTGTAAGAAAAATGGACAAAGTAGAAAATTTGGAATATTGGCTTGCAAAATTTGATCTAAACCTGTCCATTATTTCACAAGATATTGATATTAAGCGGATATCATTTTTGCCCATTAATCAAGGCCAGTAACTCAGCTGAAAATTGACGAAAAAAGTCATGTGACAATCCCAAGCTAGGTATTGTTAACAACAATATGTATGCAAAATATGATCCTAATCCATCAATTCTTTCACAAGATATAGAGCGGAAACCAATTTTGGGCATAAATCATGGGCCCCTAACTCTGCTGAAATGAATCTGAGATTTATGTGCAAACAATATGCACATCTTCAGACCATGACCTAATCATCTGTGAAGTTTCAAAACTATTGGCCTAAAACTGCAGGAGGAGTTGCGCTCACGAAACACCCACTGACTATAAGGGTTTTAGGTAAAAACTGACTAAGTAAACAAAGCGGAAAAAGTTGAAAAAAAAATCTGAGATTTATGTGCAAACAATATGCAAATCTTCAGACCCTGACCTAATCATCTGTGAAGTTTCAAAACTATTGGCCAAAAACTGCATGAGGAGTTGCGCTCACGAGACACCCACTGACCATAAGAGTTTTAGGTAAAAACTGACTAAGTTAACAAAGCGGAAAAAGTTGAAAAAAAAATCTGAGAATTATGAGCAAACAATATGCACATCTACACACCATGGCCAAAACATCTATGAAGTTTCAATGATTGGTCAAAAACTGTAGGAGGAGTTGCGCTCACGAGACACCCACTGATTATAAGGGTTTTAGGTAAAAACTGACTAAGTTAACAAAGCGAAAAAAGTTGAAAAAAAAAATCTGAGAATTATGGGCAAACAATATGCACATCTACACACCATAACCAAAACATCTGTGAAGTATCAAAATGATTGGCCAAAAACTGTAGGAGGAGTTGCACTCACGAGACGCCCACTGACTATAAGGGTTTTAGGTAAAATCTGACTAAGTTAACAAAGCGGAAAAAGTTGAAAAAAAAATCTGAGAATTATGAGCAAACAATATGCACATCTACACATCATGGCCAAAACATCTGTGAAGTTTCAAAATGATTGGCCAAAAACTGTAGGAGGAGTTGCGCTCACGAGACACCCACTGACTATAAGGGTTTTAGGTAAAAACTGACTAAGTTAACAAAGCAGAAAAAGTTGAAAAAAAAAAATCTGAGAATTATGAGCAAACAATATGCACATCTACACACCATGGCCAAAACATCTGTGAAGTTTCAAAATGACTGGCCAAAAACTGTAGGAGGAGTTGTGCTCACAAGTCAATTGTTGACGAACAGACAAACAGACGAACAGATGGGTCACGGCACACCTATATTGCACCTGCGTGCTAACGCAGGTGCAACAAAAACAAGGACCAACCAAAGGCCGGGGGAAACGAAAATCCAAATAATAATAATAATAAAGATTAATATATAAAAATAAAACAGAAATTTTAACATATAAAAATCTGCTTTGGTCACGGTTCGAAAAATGGACAATGAGTTTACAAAATGGTAGGTCTTACCACTCAATAGACTCACTTGATTAACTGCAATGATCAATCATATTCATCTTCTGTTAAAATCAAAATACGATCGCCGTTTATAACGGAAACCTACCAAGACATTGGCAGAAACTAATTGTCTCAGGTCAATTTTGCCGTACTATAACAATATCATGATTTTATAAATGTATACAGCGGGGGAAGATAGCTCTCTCAGAATAAAAATTTGATTGTAATTTAAAGCTTTGACTACTTCAATCATATATTGTAAGTTTCAGACATTTCAGCTATTTTTGTCTTTGTGTATGCATAGGTCTAGATAAGAGTTGGTATCTAGTAAATATTTTTCTTATTTCTCCACGAAAATATATGTTGTGGGTACTCATTAGAAGCCCTTGCCGAGGCGCTTCTAATGAGTACCCACAACATATGTTTTTGTGGAGAAATAAGAAAAATATCAATACTTTTTGGTTGAAAAAAGCATCTTATCTAAAGCTATGTGTTTGTGTTCATTGCTCTCAAGGATGATTCTTTTTATACTCTATTTATTTTTGCCAGACTGCAGAGACTTGCCAAGCTCTCATCTTTATTGAGTAAGTAAAGAAATGACGGGAGAAGAGGTATTTCAGTTGCAGGTTGCCACTTCTACCTATGCTACATGTCCTATGTGTTTTTAAAAGGCCAGACACAAGACAAATTCAACATGGTCGTCTTTCCCTGCTGGTGCTTTACACAAATTTCCAACTTTAAAACTTTGCCTTGGTAACCGAACAAAATGGTCACTGGTAATAAAACATAAACTGGGCAAACAATCATCAAAAGATCATAACAGCCAAATATGGTTCACATCACTTCAATAGTTATGGAGAAAATGCAATTTAACCATTTTCCCATTATAAGTCTATGGAATTTTTCTGTTGCCATAACAACCAAACCAAGAGGCAGATTCGCAAACTTTAAGCTACTTTCATTGCCATTTCTCAGCTAACATTTGTACATAATAAGAGTCATACTGCATCTGTGGTTTTGCGGGAGATGCCATTTAAAAATCCCTTTTTTTTTAAAATTCAATGCTGCCATGGTAACCAAACAAAATGAACACTGGTCATGAATCACACAAACTGGGTTGACAATCATCTAAAATGATCAAAACTGCCAAATATGGTTCACATCACTTCAATGGTTATGAAGAAAATACATTTTAACCATTTTCCCATTATAAGTCTATGGGCGCTTTCTGTTGCAATGGCAACCAAACAAGAGGCAGCCCACCATAATTTTAGCTAAAGTATAACCTCAATGGCTCGAACATGGATGGCGCATTTACTGTGGATGATTCAAACTCTTTTTTCTGCCCCTACAAAATCCTTCCAATAGCTCAAGAAAACAAATATTTAATGATTTTTTCTTATTTTATCATGGAATTGTATGTTGTTTGTACTCATTAGAATTGCATCATTGAGGTGATTCTAATGAGTACACACAACATACAATCATTGTGTAGAAATAGAAAAGATTTTCCTAAATTATCACTATTTCCTGAACTGGTGCCATGATTAACCCTCAGTGGCTCGAACTACCCATGTCTCGAACGAATTTCCATGGTCCCAAAGATATTTGAGCCATTGAGGTTCGACTATATTTTGAATTGCCCTTACCAAAGCAAAATATGCACCAAACAGACTCATACTGCTTCATTGGTTTTGGAGATTAAAAACAAGAGTTGTCAGGAGACAACATAGCTCGCCTATGGGGCATAAGTTGGAGGAGGGCAAGTTATAGATAATGTGAGCTTGCAGGTAAATTTTAACCAAATGCAGACAGCTGAACTTCAACCATAAAGTCTAAGCACTAAGTTACCTTAACATTCTAAAAAATGGCATTTGCCTTCGTAAAAAGCAAAATAGACTGCAGCATCTGAAAGAGAAACCAGTAAGTACCCCTAAGAACCACTGAACAAACAAGAGGCCCACGGGCCATGGCTCGCTCACCTGAATGAAATAGCAACTACAGATAGGCTTTTGTTATGCAACATTTTTTTCAATTCTGCCATTGCAACTAATGAAAGATTTTGGTTTAGGAGCTAGCTAATGCATTTTTAACAGAATAAACCTCAAAATACCTCATAATTACGTCCAAAATAGCCCTAAAAATAGCCCCTAAACCGGATAGATGGACGCTCAAAAATTCAGACAGTATAACATAATACACTTGCCATTTTTTGTGGCGAGGGCATAAAAATACAATTTAACCATTTTCAAATTATAAGTCAATGCTAGTTTCCTGTTGCCATGGCAACCAAACCAAGAGGCAGACCACCATAATTATAGCTATTTTGAATTGCCCTTACCTAAGCAACTTTTGTACCAAATTAGAGTCATACTGCTTCAGTGGTTTCAAAGTTGTCATTTGAAAAAGTCCTTTTTCAAAATTGAATGTTGCTGTGGCAACCAAACAACATGGCCACCGGTCATAAAACATATAAACTGGGTAGACAATCATCAGATGATCATAACTGCCAAATATGGCTCAAATCACTGGTTATGGAGAAAGTGCAATTTAACCATTTTCCCATTATAAGTCTATGGGAGCTTTCTGTTGCCATGGCAACCAAACCAAGAGGCAGACTGCCAAACTTTTGGCTATTTTGAATTGTCCTATGCAAAGCAACATTTTTACCAAATAAGAATCCTTCTGCTTCAGTGGTTTTTGAGGTTGTCATTAAAAAAAAATCCTTTAATTTAGTGTTGCCATAGCAACCAAACAAAATGGCCACTGGTCATCAAACACACAAACTGGGTAGACAATTATCTTATGATCATAACTGCCATATATGGTTCACATCACTTCAGTGGTTATGGAGAAAATGCAATTAAATCATTTTCCCATTATAAGTCTATGGGAATTTTCTGTTGCCATGGCAACCAAACCAAGTGGCAGAACACCACAATTTTAGCTATTTTGAATTGCCCTTATCCAAACAACATTTGTACCAAATCAGAGTCATACAGCTCAGTAGTTTTAAAGGAATTGTCATTTAAAAAATTCCTTTTTAAAAATTAAATGTTGCCATGGCAACCAAACAAAATGGTCACTGGTCATAAAAACATAAACTGGATACATAGTCACCAGATGGTCATAACTGCCAAATATGGTTCACATCACTTCAGTGGTTATGGAGAAAATATAATTTAACCCTTTCCTATTATAAGTCTATGGGAGCTTTCTGTTGCCATGGCAACCAAACCAATTGGCAGATCACCATAATTTTAGCTATTTTGAATAGCCCTTACCCAAACAACATTTGAAATAAATTTGAGTCATACTGCTTCAGTGGTTTTGAAGTTGTCATTTAAAAAAAATCCTTTTTTGAAATTTAATGTTGCCATGGCAACCAAAGCGGCTGCCAGTCATCAAACACATAAACAGAGTAGACAATCATCAGATGATCATAACTGCCATATACGGTTCACATCACTTCAGTGGTTATGGAGAAAATGCAATTTAACCATTTACCCATTACAAGTCTATGGGAGCTTTCTGTTGCCATGGCAACCAAACCAAGAGGCAGATCACCATAATTTTAGCTTTTTTGGATTGCCCTTACCCAAGCAACAGTTGTACCGAATAAGAGTCATACTGCTTCAGTGGTTTTGAAGGAGTTGTCATTTAAAAAAATCCTTTTTCAAAAGTGAATGGTTGCCATGGTAACCAAACAAAATGGCCACTGGTCATAAAACACATAAACTGGGTAGACAATCATCTGATGATCATAACTGCCAAATATGGTTCACATCACTTCAGTGGTTATGGAGAAAATGCAATTTAACCACTTTCCCATTATAAGTCTATGGGAGTTTTCTGTTGCCATGGCAACAAAACCAAGGGCCAGATCACCATAATTTTAGCTTTTTTAAATGCCCCTACCAAAGCAACATTCTTACCAAATTAGGGACAAATCGCATCAGTGGCTTTAGAGGAGTTGTCGTTTGAAAGTGTTGACGGATTGATGGACTGACGGATGACAGACAAAAAGTGATCACTATAGCTCATCCTGAGCATAGCTCAGGTGAGCTAAAAATCCTGTCTGTGGATGTTTATTATCAAAATAAATAAGAATATATCTGGTTTAAGGATGGGAATCTGAACAGTTTCTTAGGCCTTTTATGAACTGGAGGGGATGGAGCATATCCCGAGGATCCTTTGGATGCATCTTATCATAAGGGTCAACAATATATATGGTTTAGGGGTGGGGATCTGAAAGGTTTCTGATGAAAAGTCTTCTATAAAAAGAAGGGGTGGGGCATGCCCCCAGGGGACCCTCAGTGTCATTGGATGGGTCTTATCCTAAGGAACAAGAATATATATGGTTAAGGGGTGGGGCTCTGAATGGTTTCCGAGATATTGGCATTTTATGAAGTGAAGGGGGTGAGGCATGGCCCCGGGGGACCCTCTGTCAGTGTCACTGGATGCGTCTCATCATAAGGAACAAGAATATATATACTTTAGGGTTTGGCATCTGAACGGTTTCCGAGATATAAGGCCTTTTATGAAGTAAAGGGGGTGGAGCATGCACTCAGGGGACCCCAAGGCAGTGTCACTGGATGTGTCTTGTAATGAAAAACAATATATATGGTTAAGGGCTGTGGATATGCAAATTTCTGAGATATAAGTATTTTATTAACTGAGGGGGAGGGGCATACACCTGGGGAATCCCCGGTCTATGTCAATGAATGCCTCTTATCATACCGAACAACAATATATATGGTTTAGGAGTGGGGATCTGAACTGTTTATGAGAAATAAGACCTTTTATTAACTAGAGGGGGTGGGGCATACCCCGAGGGATCCTCAGTCTATGTCATTGGATGCCTTATCATAAGGAACAACAATATATATGGTTATATGGTTCAGAGCTGGGGACCTGCAGAGTTTCTATAAGCTCTTTATTAGTTCACCTGGAGCTTTGCTCCAGATCAGCTTATGCCATGGCCTGTTGGCCATCATCCGGTCTTCCGTCCGTCATCGGTCCATTGTTAGCTTTTACATTTTCAAAACTCCTCCAGAACTATAAATTGGATTGAGCTGAAACTAGTGGGAGGCATTGTGGCAACATGTAGATTCAGAATTGCTAAAATCATTCCGTTCCACTATCCAAGATAGCCGCTATGGCGGCCATCTTGAAATTCTTCAAACAGCATCATTCTCCTCCCAAACCGTAAGTCTGATTGAGCAAAACTTGATGGGAGGCATCACAGTGATACAGAGATTCAAAACTGCTAAAATTGTTCCATTCCTATATTCAAGATGGCTGCCACGGTGGCCCCACGGTGGCCATCTTGAAATTCTTCAAACAACAGCTCCTCCCAAATCATAATCAGACTGTCCAAACCTGATGGGAGGCATTGAAGCAACATAGAGATTCAGAATTGCTAAAATCGTTCTGTTCTGATATCAAAGATGGCTACCATGGTGGCCATCATGAAATTCTTAAAACTTCATCTCCTCCCAAACTGCAAGTCGCATTGAGTCGAAACTTTATGGGAGGCATCAGAGCGACATAGAGATCCATCTTGATATTCTTTAAACGACATCTCCTCCAAAACCGTAAGTTGGACTGAGCCAAATCTTGTTGAGTTGTTTTGAGAATAAATTTGAGAAAAAGAACAAATAAGAGCTAGAAGGTAAACTTTTATCAAATGAAATAACTTTAGGGCTTGCAGGTAAACTTTAACCAAGGGAGATAATACAGCTGCAATTATTACCTCCTTAAAAAAGTCCAATTTTAAGCCAAATAAATAGGGGCTATTTTTTTGTTTATGTTGAGGTTTTACGGCCCAGTCAACCCAATGGGGTCATGTCGAGCGTGGTCAGTTTATCTAACCACACGTTTACTGGGCAGGCTTAGTCCTCTAAGCGGTTAACCAGTATTGTGCACATTCTTTCGCCAGAAACTGACAACTGCCCTTCTTGAATCAGCAGAAGGGAGAGAATGACCATAGAAAATATTTCATGATCAATCTCCAATAGGGGCTATTAGTAAGAAAGAATATGTTAAATAATATTTTCCATCTTGTTGAGCTGTTTCGAGAAAAAATTTGTGAAAAAGAACAAATAAGAGCTAGACTGGAGGCCGCTGATGGGCTCCGGGGGTATGGCAATAGCTCCCCTTACTTTCGTAAAAGTGAGCTAAAAATTATTTTTTTAAAATTTAATGTTGCATGGCAAACAATCAAATGGTCACTGGTCATAAAACACATAAACTGGTTAGATAATCATCAAAAGACTATAACTGTCAAATATGATTCACATCACTTCACTGGTTACGGAGAAAATGCAATGTAACCATTTTCCAATTATTAGTCTATGGGAGTTTTCTGTTGCCATGGCAACCAAACCAAGAGGCAGATTGGCAAACTTTAAGCTGTTGTTGGTAGACCTTACCCAAGCAACATTTATACTATTTTAGAGTCATACTGCTTCAGTGGTTTTAGAGGAGTTCTTATTACTTTTTTTAACTAATGTTGCTATAGCAGCAAAACAAAATGGCCACTGGTCATGCAACACATAAACTGGGTAGACAATCATCAAATGATCATAACTGCCAAATATGGTTAACATCACTTCACTAGTTATGAAGTAAATGCAATTTAACTATATTCTCATTATAAGTCTATGAAAACTTTCTGTTGCCATGGCAACCAAAACAAGAGGCTAAAAAGGGTAAGAGAAAAGGCAGCTCACGACAATTTTAGCTTGCTCACCATAATTTTAGCTATTTTGAATTGCCCTTACCAAAGCAAAATATGTACCAAATTAGACTCAAACTGCTTCATTGGTTTTGGAGATGCCATTTAAGAAGTCATTTTTTAATGTTGCCATGGCAACCAATCAAAATGGTCACTGGTAATAAAACACATAAACCTGGTAGACAGTCATCAAATGATCATAACTGCCAAATATGGTTCACATCACTTCATAGGTTATGGAAAAAATGCAATTTAATTATTTTCCTATCATAAGTCTATTTGGAGTTTTCTGTCACCATGGTAACCAAACCAAGAGGCAGATTTGCAAACTTTAAGCTATTTTCAACTGCCATTACCCAAGCGACATTTGCACCAAATTAGAGTCATAATGTTTCAGTGGTTTTAGAGAAGTTCTCAAAAAACAAAACAAAAAAAAAAACAAAAAAAAAATTTTTTTTCAAAAATAATGTTGCAATGGCAACCAAACAAAATGGCCACTGGTCATGAAACATACAAACTGGTTAGACAATCATCAAATGATCATAACTGCCAAATATGGTTCACGTCACTTCACTGGTTAGCCGGCCTCGGTGGCTCAGTTGGATGCGCCGTCCGACTGGAGACCAGGTCGCGGGTTCAACCCCCACCGAGGTCGGCAACATTCTTTCGTGGAGATTGATCATGAAATATTTTCTACGGTCATTCTCTCCCTTCCGCTGATTCAAGAAGGGCAGTTGTCAGTTTCTGGCAAAAGAATGTGCACAATACTGGTTAACCGCTTAGAGGACTAAGCCTGCCCAGTAAACGTGTGGTTAGGTAAACTGACCGCGCTCGACGTGACCCCATTGGGTTGACTGGGCCGTAAAACCTCAACACAAACAAACAAACTTCACTGGTTAAGAAGAAAAAGCAATTTAACCATTTTGTTTTTCCCATCATAAAATAAAGGGAGCTTTCTGCTACCATGGCAACCAAAACAAGAGGCAGATAACCATAATTTTAGCTATTTTGAATAGCTCTTAACCAAGCCTTATTTGTACCAAATTTGAGTCATACTCTTCATGTTTTGGAATAGATTTCATTCAAAAAAATCATTTTTTTTTAAACAATGTACCATGGCAACTAAACAAAATGGTCATTGGTTATAAAACACATAAATTGGGTAATCATCCATTCTAGTGCACATGGGACAGTAATGCAATGTCTGATTTGAAAACTTGAAAAATCTGCGATGGTATGTTCTGGGATATACTGTCAGAAATCCATCATCACGTAACTTCGCTTTTTTTATGGCTGGCATTTGGTTTTACACAGCTAACAGCACTTGCAGCTTTGTGCAAATATTACATTTTTCCAACAAAACAAATGAATAAATGCATTAGAATGGGAATCATTGCATTTTAACAATTTGTCATTTGGGGAGGTAAATCATCAGTATTACTGTCCCAAATTACATTTTAGAGCTCTGCTAAAGCGGTGCCGTAAAACAAAATTTCCGACTGTAAACTGCCGATTTACCTCCCCAAATGACAATTTTGAATGTAGTTATCCCCAAAATGATCATAACTGCCAAATAAGATTCACACTTCACTGGTTATGGAGAAGATGCAGTTTTACCATTTTCCCATTATAAGTCTATGGGAGCTTTCTGTTGCCATGGCAATCAGATCAAGATGCAGATCACCATAATTTTATCTTTTTCTAAATACCTGATACCAAGATAGGGACAAATGGCTTCAATGGCTTTGGATGAGTTGACAGACTGATGGACATACTGACAAAAAGTGATCACTATAACTCATCCTGAGCACAGCTCAGGTGAGCTAAAAAGGGGGCAGATCTAGTAATAGAGGCCCAGATCACACCCTTTTCAACTTACCTTAGTGCTCGACCATGGAATCTTTCTGGACGGTTCTTATAAGATTTTCTGTAAATAAAAGTAAAACCATCATTATCCTGACTCTTGGGATACGTACCTTAACCAGTACCATGCTGAATAAATTAGGATGTCATGCAGCTAATCAGATTACTTAATCCAGATTGCTGATACTAATTCACATGCTTAATGGCCAACAGTGCAGCTCCAGTTCAGTTGGCTTCTTAAAGATCCAGTTCAGTTTACTTCTTAGGAAGCCAACTGATCTGGATATACACTGTTTGCAAAAGCAGGGAACATCCAGGATCAAGTTAAAATTAACCTAAACTTTAATAAGGCATCGCAAGCGATACAAATTCCCTTGCAAAAGACTACTTGGAGTGGGCAAACACTGAACTGAGGAATTTCATGACATATAATAATTATATGAATGAAGAAATAAAAAGCCTGCAACCTTGATGTAAAGGTCATATATGGCCTTGACATTAAGGAACAGTGTTGTAAACATTCAGATTTTCAGGTTGGGAGAGATTAGATCTCACATGATAGCAAATATATTTCAGTCACGTCAACCTTGACCTTGAGTCCAGGACCCTGAAAGTCAAACTCGCTCAAGATATTATCATACCCATAAATGTATAAAGATATATTAAAATCCATCAATAAATGCAGGGGCTAGAGCAATGACAAAGTCTTTTTCTAAAATAGCCACAGTTATCGGGTACGTTGGCTTTGAGCCCAGCAACCTGAAAGTTGAGCTTGCTCGAGATATTATAATACCCAACATTTATGTGAAGTTATACATGTATTTAACTCCACTGATAAATGATGGCAAAGTTTTTCTAAAACTAGAGCAAGAGCCCGAAGGGTCACAAATACCCCTGGCTGACACCATTTCTTAATTATAAAATATTTTGAAGTCAATGACAATGATATAAGGTAAAATCAATGGACCATGAAATATAGGTCACTGGCCAACATGTAGTGATTTTGCTTAATATCTTTTAGACTATTTAATGGATTGACATCACAGTTGGTATAATGAATCAATGTGATACATCAGATTAGCCTCTCAAGTATATGTAGGTCAGAGACCTATATTTTATGGTCCAGTGATTTTGCTTCATGTCTTGAAGACTATTTACTCCAGAAAAGTTGTACTTGGGATCAGGGGTCATCCTAGAGGGCAATTTGGATAAAAAATGTCTCCCTAAGCTGGCTGACTTCTCCCTATCTTGAGCTGAGGGAGAAGTGAAAATGTATAGAATGTATAGGGAAATCCAAAATTTGGACCAAAACTTCTCCCTGAAATCCTGAAAGTGTCGCAAAACTTCTCCCTATCTGAAAGCTCTAGGATGATCCCTGCTTGGGATGATATATCAGTGTCACTCAGAGACTGACCTTATAAACCAGACCATGAAATTTAGGTCATGCTTTGTATTTACTTTGAGGTTAAAGTTTGGGTCACACTTAGGCATCCAATAGTTGGCGATACAAGACAAAATCACAGGGATATGAAATAAAGGTCACATAATCCCTAAGAATGACAGTCATACATCAAACTGTAATCTAGATGTAACATAAAATCACTGGACCATGAAATATAAGTGACCTACATTTACTTTTAGGACAACTGTAGGATCATACTGATTCATTATCCCAAATAATGATGTTCATACATCAAATAACATTCAAGATACGAGGGATGTTCGAAATGAATTGCTTATTTCTATCTGGAGACTTCAAATTTCAAGTTAGCCCAAAAGTACTCATTTCATGCCCTCGAAGTACTCCCCGTGGCTAGAAATGCAAAGTTTCAGCCGATGTATCCACTTCTTGAAGGCGTCACGGTACGCTGATTTGGGCACAGTAATAAGGTACTGATGAATGGCAGTTCCAAGTGCCTGTCGGGACTGGTATTTCCACCCAGCAAGGAATGCTTTCAATTTCGGAAACAAAAAGAAATCACATGGGTCAAGGTCTGGGGAATACGGGGGGTGAAGCAAAACAGTTACTTTTTCTTTCTTCAAAAATGCCGTAACTATTGCGGAGGTATGAGCTGGGGCATTGTCATGTAGAAGACGGACATGTTTAAAACCAGTGGCAGGGCGTCGTTTCTGATAATACTTTTTCAGTTTCTTCAGTACTACGTCTTTGTAGTACTTTCCGGTGATGCTTTTGCCCTTTTTCACTGGCACTTTTATTGCGACTCCTTCAACAGAGAAGAAGATTGCATACAAAACCTTCTTTGTACTCAAAGAACGTTTGGCAATTATTGGGCGTTTGCTGTGTTTAGTGGCCCAGATCTTATTGCTAACCTTTCTGACGGGCTCAAAATAATGGACCCAGGTTTCATCACCTGTGACGACATTGGCAAACTGCTTTTTGTCATATTTTGGAAACATTTGAAGCAGCTTTTTGGCCACTTTAACCCGTTGCCTCTTTTGCTCATCTGTCAACAGATGTGGCACCCATCTAGCAGAAATCTTTCTGACTTTCAAATGCTTCTTCAAAATAAGGTGAACCGTTGATAGTGATATGCCTACCTTTCGTGCAATATCACGAACTGTAAATCTGGCATCTCCTTCAATGATTTCCTTTATTTTGGAAACGATTTCTTTACGAGATGCAGATTTTGGCCTACCTGATTTCGGTGCATTTTTGATGGACTCTACACCAGACTCAAATTTCTTTTTCCACCGCCGAACTGTGTCATAAGACACACAAGAAGGCCCAAAAGCAGTAGAAATTTCAGTCATCAGCTTCTTCAAAGAACAACCAAGTTTTGAGCGAGCTTTGATGTAAGCCCGTATTTCATCTTTTTTGTCGACGCTTCTACCAACCATTTTTACTGCAGTGGTCAATGACTGCGTGTATTCAAAAGGCAAATTTTATGTCTTACACTTAGTCTAACATGTACATTTATACACCATTGTGTAGATATTGAATAGCCCTATACAGGTATGTATTGGTTTTTATCGTGCCCCACGTGGATATCGAGCTAGAGGACAATAAGCAATTCATTTCGAACATCCCTCGAAGGGAAAATCACTGGACCATGGAATATATGTAAAGGTGACTGACCTGCATTTTTTATGATGCATTTTGTATTGAAAAACACTCAAAGGCTGTCAAAATTAGCATTTCTTGTCATTGTTATTGCTATGTTTGCGTTTAATTAGTCCTGTTTTCATAAAGCACTATTTACAGAGCGTAGTACTGCAGTTTGTAATTTGTCCACTTAGCAACAGCACATTCACATATGTACAAATGCGGTGATGTACAGGTGCAGTGATTCAGTTCATAAAGTATAGTCACCAAAAAAGTAAAAGTAAAACAACAAACGTAAACGAAATAATAAAAAGATTGTGGTATGCAAGAAAGAAGGATCTAATATGGACATGGATTCGACAAAGGCCTTTCCAACCCTCAAGGAAGCCTTGGTTCCAATCGAACAGGACATCCCTTGGGTTGGAAACGCCTATACCGAATCCATATCCATTTGACACACAGTGCACAAAAAGGGCCCTTATGCAATTAGAGGACAATGCAGGCCCAGACCAGCCTGCACATAAGCGCATGTTGATCAGGCCTTCATTGTCTGCTTACAGAATCAATGAATACTATAGAATATGTTTACAAACACAGAATGCTCAGATCAGACTGCACCTACCTCATGCTGATCTGGACCTATGTTGTCCACAATTGTATAAGGGCCTTTGTTGTATTGCACATCATATACATTCATATGTTCTTACAGTATTAACCCAGTAAGCATTCTTTATAAATCTATAGCGGGCCGTTATCGGCCCCGAGAACGGCCCGCTATAGATTTATAAAGAATGCTAGCTGGGAACCCTATTCGGACACAAAGGCCTGAGCAAACACTATAGACCCAGATCCTGATGCCTCAGAATCTACCACCTGACGGTTCTAAACTGTTAGCCACATACATGTACCCCGCAGTTTTTTAGACATGTGAACAGGGATTAAAATATATTTGTTCACGTTTCCTAACAAGTTTGGTAGGCAGTTAACCCATTCTAGTCTGGAGACCCCAAAAAGGGTATCTGTCAAACAGTGCAGACCAAGATCAGATACTGTTGATCAGGATCTACAATGTTTGCAATAACTACATGTACAAGAATTTCTATAAAACATGGTAATAATAAAACTAACCAGACACCCTGCTTTTGGAAATAGACTTGTCAAAAGAGTTGAGGTAGAAGAGTCCACTTGGCATAAATGGGTTAAGATGTCCCAATACATAGGGTAAATATGACAGTTCGGAAACAGAACTTACAACATTACGTATAAAAATGCAATTTGAAAACAGATAATGGGTAGCTGCATCAATGAAATGAATGGTTGACGTTCACAGTTAGTCTTGAAATTCTCTTGTGCTCTTCCATCCCAATCTGATGAGGCTTTCTTCCTCTCTTCCTTCCTACAACCATAAATTCTCTGATTCAATGTTTTAACCCATTTTAGTCTGGAGACTCCCAAAAGGGTATTTTGCAAACAGTGCAGACCCAGATCTGTGATGTCTGATCAGGGTCTACACTGTTTGCATTCACTGTGGTGTGCAGTACTAATAAAAACTAAACAGACACCCTACTTTTGGAAATAGACTGGTCCAAAGAGTTATGGTAGAAAGATCCACTCAAGGAAAATAGGTTAAAGTGTCCCAACAGATAGGGTAACTATGATAGTTCAGAAACAGAACTTACACCATTAAGAAAAAAAATGAAATATAGAAAAAGGCAATTGGTACACGCAGCCATATAGAGAATGGGTGGTGTTCAGGGTCACTCTGGTAATTCTCTTGTGCTCTTCTAACCCGTTCGAACGTGCCTTTCCTCCAGTCTTCATTCCTAAAAGCAAAAATCTAAGTTCAATTTTTTAACCCTTAAAATGCCCAGAAAACCTGCATCTGAAAATGTTGTCTGTTTATGCCGTCTGCTGAATATTCTTGCAAACTTTTCAGACCTATTTTTGCATACAGGCAATAAGTGTGGACCCTGATCAGACAGCTCCTAGAGGAGCAGCCTGATCTGGGTCCACAGTGTTTGCAAAAATGATTTTTAAAATCACAAGCAGATGATAAAGCATACAGCAATTATTGTGATTGGCAGTTTAAGGGTTAAAATCATAATTTTAGATAAATTGTGTATCCAGATAATTCTCATCTTTCGCCATTAAAAGCTAATTCTGTGGGTTCTCATTAGAAGTGCCTCAGTGAGGCACTTCTAATGAGTACCCACAGTATTAGATTGTTATTTACAGCTACTTCCAATGAAGACCATAATAACCCTAAGTAGGCCTAAGCAAACAGTGCAGACCAAGATGCTGCAGAATGTTGTGTCTGATCAGGGTCTGCATTGTTTGCCACTTGTCTAACAGTATTTTAAACACATAAACAGGTAATGGAACAGTCTTTTACAAATCATAGGACAAGTATAACAAGTGGCCCACGGGTCACTCACCTGAAGTGACATAGCCACTGCAGATATGCAGATGTTATGCAACATTTTTCCAATCCTGTCATTGCAACTAATGAAAAGATCATCTATTAAGCAGTTCTTAATTTTGAAGAAGAATATATATGGCATGACAGTCAATGGAGTGTGATCATTTGAACAAACTCTCAATCACATTTCAACAGTGGGATCAATGTGAAATTTGGTGGCAAATGGCTAAGTGGTTTCTGAAGAATAACAATTTTATACATGTAAACAGCTCAGTGGCAGGGAAATATAATAAACATAAACAAGATGGCAGCCATCTTAGATTTCCAATCAGAATGATTTTAGCTACTGTTGATCTACAAGTCACCTCGATACTTCCAATGAACTTTCAGCTCAGGAGAAAAAGTTCAAAACAGATTTTCAAGATGGCCACCATGGCCGCAATTTGGGATTTCCTATCGCAACGATCTGAGCTATTTTTTATCTACAAGTCACCCCGATGCTTCCTACCAAGTTTCGAGTCAATTGGCCTTTCAGTTCAGAAGAAGAAGGGAATAATAGATTTTCAAGATGGCCGCCATAGCCTCAATTTGGGATTTCCTATCACAATGATTTGAGCTATTTTTTATCTACAAGTCACCCCGATGCTTCCTATCAAGTTTCCAGTCAATTGGCCTTTCAGTTCAGAAGAAGAAGGGAAAAATAGATTTTCAAGATGGCCACCATCTTGGATTTCTGAATGGAACAATTTCAGCTATTTTTATATCTATAAGTCATCCCGATGCTTCCTACCAATTTTCAAATCAACTGGACCTTTGGTTCAGGAAAATAAGGGAAGAAAAGAGTTTCAAGATGGCCGCTATAGCAGCAATCTTTGATTTCCGATCCAAACAATTTAAGCTATTTTAGATCTACAAGTCACCCCAATGCTTTCTACCAAGTTTCGAGTCAAATGGCTTTTCAGTTCAGGAGAAGAAGTGAAAAATAGATTTTCAAGATGGCTGTCATGGTGGCCATCTTGGATTTCTGATAGGGACAATTTTAGCTATTTTTGATCTACAGGTCACCATGATGCTTCCTACCAAGTTTAAAGTCAATAAGCATTTCGGTTCAGGAGAAGAAGTGAAAAGTAGATTTTCAAGATGGCCACTATGGCGGCCATCTTGGATTTCCATCCGCAACGATTTTAGCCATTTTTGATCTATAAGTCACCCTGATGCTTCCTACCAAGTTTCAAGTCAATTGGCTTTTGGGTTTAGGAGAAGAAGCTAAACCAGAGGCCCACAGGCCACGGGTCGCTCACCTGAGTGACACAGCCACTGCAGATATGCAGATGTTATGCAACAGTCTTCCAATCCTGTCATCACAACTAATGAAAAGATCATCATTTAAGTAGTTCTTAATTTGGAAGAAGAATATATATAACATGACAGTCAGTGGAGAATGATCATTTGAACAAACTCTCAATCACATTTCAACAGTAGGATCAATGTGAAATTTGGTGGTAAATGGCTAAGTGGTTTCTGAAGAATCATGATTTTATACATGTAAACAGTTCAGTGGCAGGAAAATATAATAAACATAAACAAGATGGCAGCCATCTTGGATTTCCAATCAGAATGATTTTAGCTACTGTTGATCTACAAGTCACCTCAATACTTCCAATGAACTTCGAGTCAATTGCCCTTTCAGCTCAGGAGAAAAAGTTCAAAACAGATTTTCAAGATGGCCACCATGGCTGCAATTTGGGATTTCCTATCGCAATGATCTGAGCTATTTTTTATCCTCAAGTCATCCCAATGCTTCCTACCAAGTTTCGAGTCAATTGGCCTTTTAGTTCAGAAGAAGAAAGGAAAAACAGATTTTCAAAATGGCCGCATTCTTGGATATCCAACTGGAATGATTTCAGCTATTTTTATATCTACAAGTCATCCTGATGCTTCCTGCCAATTTTCAAATCAACTGGCTCTTTGATTAAGATAAATAAGCAAAACAAAAGAGTTTCATGGATCTTGGATTTCTGATCCAAACAATTTAAGCTATTTTAGATCTACAAGTCACCCCAATCCTTTCTACCAAGTTTCGAGTCAAATGGCCTTTCAGTTCAGGAGAAGAAGCGAAAAATAGATTTTCAAGATGGCTGTCATGGTGGCCATCTTGGATTTCTGATAGGGACAATTTTAGCTATTTTTGATCTACAAGTCACCCTGATGCTTCCTACCTAGTTTAAAGTCAATAAGCCTTTCGGTTCAGGAGAAGAAATGAAAAATAGATTTTCAACATGGCCGCCACTATTTTAGCTATTTTTGATCTACAAGTCACCCTGATGTGTTCTACCAAGATTGGAGTCAATTGGCCTTTCAGCTCAGGAGATGAAGTGAAAAATAGATTTTCAAGATGGCGGCCATGGCAGCCATCTTGGATATCCGATCAAAACTATTTTAGCTATTTTTGATCTACAAGTCACCCCTATGCTTCCTACCAATTTTCGAGTCAATTAGCATTTGGGTTTAGGAGAAGAAGCGAAAAATAGATTTTCAAGATGGCTGCCATAGCAGCCATTTTGGATTTATAATGGCACGATTTTAGCTATTTTTGATCTACAAGTCACCCCGATGCTTCCTACTAAGTTTGGAGTCAATTGGCTTTTGGGTTGAGGAGAAGAAGCCAAAAATAGATTTTCAAGATGGCTGCCATGGCGGCCATTTTGGATTTCCAATTGGAATGATTTTAGCTATTTATGACCTATAAGTCACCCCAATGCTTCCTACCAAGTTTGGAGTCAATTGGCTTTTGGGTTTAGGAGTAGAAGCGAAAAATAGATTTTCAAGGCGGCCATGGCGGGCTCCTTGGATTTCAGATCGGAATGATTTTGGCTATTTTTGATCTACAAGTCACCCCGATGCTTCCTAGCAAGTTTGGAGTCAACTGGCCTTTCTGTTCAGAAGAAGCGAAAAACAGATTTTCAAGACAGCGGCCATGGCGGCCATCTTGGATTTCCGATCGAAATGATTTTAGCTATTTTTGTTCTAAAAGTCACCCCGATGCTTCTGACCAAGTATCAAGTCAATTGGACCAGGGCTGTAGGAGGAGAAGGCTTTTAAAGCAATTGTTGACGCTGCATGACAAACGACAGACAAAGCAAGACGGACATTGACTGACCACAATAGCTCACCATGAGCACTTCGTGCTCAGGTGAACTAAAAAGATTATCAAGATGGCCATCATGGCGGCCATTTTGGATTTCCCATCAGCAGGATTTTAGCTATTTTTGATCTACAAGTCACCCTGATACTTCCTACCAAGTTTGAAGTCAACTGGCCTTTCGGCTCAGGAAATGAATTGAAAAATAGATTTTCAAGATGGAGGCCATGGCTGCCATCTTGGATTTCTGATCGGCAAGATTTTAGCTATTTTTAATCTACAAGTCACCCTGATGCTTCCTACCAAGTTTCGAGTCAATTGGCATTTGGGTTGAGGAGAAGAAGCATAAAATAGATTTTCAAGATGGCCATCTTGGATAAACGATAGGCACGATTTTAGCTATTTTTGATCTACAAGTCACCCCAATGCCTCCAACCAAGTTTCAAGTCCACTGGCCTTTTGATGCAGGAGAAGAAGCGAAAAATAGATTTTCAAGATGGCGGCCATGGCAGCCATCTTGGATTTCCAATCGGAACGATTTTAGCTATTTTTTATCTACAAGTCACCCTGATGCTTCCTACTAAATTTCGAGTCAATTGACTCTGGGTTAAGGAGAAGCAGCTAAAAATAGTTTTCAAGATGGTCGCATTTTTTTATCTACAAGACACACAGATGCTTCCTACCAAGTTTTGAATCAACTGTCCTTTTGGTTCAGAAGAAGAAGCAAAAAATAGATTTTCAAGATGGCTGCCATGGAGGCCATCTTGGATTTCCGATCGGCACGATTTTACCTATTTTTGATCTATAAGTCACGCCAATGCTTCCTACCAAGTTTGGAGTCAATTGGCTTTTGGGTTTAGGAGTAGGAGCCAAAAATAGATTTTCAAGATGGCTGCCATGGCGGCCATCTTGGATTTCTGCTCGGCATGATTTTAGCTATTTTTGATCTACAAGTCACCCCAATGCTTCCTAGCAAGTTTTGAGTCAACTGTCCTTTTGGTTCAGAAGAAGAAGCAAAAAATAGATTTTCAAGCTGGCTGTCATGGCGGCCATCTTGGATTTCCAATCGACACGATTTTAGCTATTTTTGATCTATAAGTCACGCCAATGCCTCCTACCAAGTTTGGAGTTTAGAGTAGGAGCCAAAAATAGATTTTCAAGATGGCTGCCATCTTGGATTTCTGCTCGGCATGACTTTAGCTATTTTTGATCTACAAGTCACCCCGATGCTTCCTAGCAAGTTTTGAGTCAACTGGTCTTTCGGTTCAGGAGAAGAAGCAAAAAATAGATTTTCAAGATGGCGGCCATCTTGGATTACCAATCAGAATGATTTTAGCTATTTTTGATCTACAAGTCACCCCGATGCTTCCTACCAAGTATCAAGTTGATTGGCGCATGGGCGTAGGAGGAGTAGGCTTTTAAAACAATTTTTGACGCCGCACGACGGCTGACGGACATTGACTGACCACAATAGCTCACCATGAGCACTTCATGTTCAGGTGAGCTAAAAAGTTGAGCAAATTTGGCTCAGTGGCTTCAGAGGAGAAGTCCTCTTAAATTCTCAACAATTTTCCCATACAAATGTTATGGGGCTCATACAAATGCATAGGGAAGCGAACTTGACTTGCGGTAAAAAGGTCAAATGCCAACGTAGGACAAATTTTTTAGCAACTTTGGTAGAGCTCCTGTCCTGGATGATTTGAGCATAGATTCAGTTCAAAGGCATCCTCGGTTCTGAAGAAGAAGATTTTTAAAGGGTTTTACCATAAATGGACATGGGAGTCATCTTGGTCAATGAACCGCGACCATTTTAGCAATCTTTCGTTCCCCAGACCTAAGAAGGCTCAATATGAAATTTGAGCAAATTTGGCTTAGTGGCTTCAGAGGAGAAGTCTTTTGAAATTCACAACAATTTTCCCATTCAAGTGTATGGGGCTCATACAAATGCACAGGGAAGCAAACTTGACCTTGCCATTAAAAGGTCAAATGTCAACGTACGACAATTCTTTTAGCAACTTTGGTAGACCTCTTGTCCCCGATGATTTGTGCAAAGATCCAGGCCCAAGGCATTCTTTGTTCTGGAGAAGATTTTTAAAAGTTTTTACCATATATGGGCATGGTGGCCATCTTGGTCAATGGACCGCTACAATTTTAGCAATCTTTTGTTTCCCCACCTTAAGGTGGCTCCATATGAAATTTGAGCAAAATTGGCTCAGAGGCTTCAGAGGAGAAATCGTTTGAAATTCTCAACAATTTTCCCATTTAAATGTATGGGGCTCATACAAATGCATAGGGAAGCGAACTTGACCTTGCCGTAAAAAGGTCAAACGTCAACGTATGACAGTTCTTTTAGCAACTTTAGTAGATCTCCCGTCCCCGATGATTTATGCAAAGATTCAGCCCCAAAGCATCCTCAGTTCTGGTAAAGAAGATTTTTAAAGGTTTTTACCATATATGGACATGGCGGCCATCTTGGTCAATGGACAGCGACCATTTTAGCAATCTTTCGTTCATCCACACTAAGGAGGCTCCATATGAAATTTGAGCAAAATTGGCTCAGCGGCTTCAGAGAAGAAGTCGTTAGAAAATGTTTACAGACGCATGGATGGACGGACGACAGACGAAAAGTGACCACAATAGCTCATCCTGAGCATAGTTCAGGTGAGCTAATAAAGAGAAAAGGTCCCAATATTTAGAGAAAATACGGTATCCACAGTATTACATTGTTATTTATGACCACTTCTAAGGAGTAGCCACAATATTTGATATTGTGGCATATAATAAAAGTATCAATATTTTTATTAAATAAGAGTTGTCGCAGGACAGCATAGCTCCCCTGAATCATGCTTTGCCAATAAATTGAAATGTACTTGAGGCCGGACAAAGCCATATAAGTATTATACATATGGAAATAAGTAACATACTTCACTATTGAGGTCATACTGACTCATATTCGGAAAGTATGATGTACATGTATACTCTTCAAGATATAAGTTAAAAATCACTGGACCATGAAATCTAGGCAACTGTGATCTACATTTATTTTAAAGTTAAACTTCTGGTCATACAGACTCGTAATCTAAAAGTATGATGTTTATACACTGATATTCATCAAGATACCAGGTAAAAATCACTGGACTGTGAAATATAGTTCCCCATGACCTACATTTATTTTGAGGTCAAACTTCAGGCAATAATAAGGGATAATCAGAAGTACATATATGTTGTTTATACATGAAATACTTTTCAAGATATAATGTAGAATCACTGGACTGTGAAATATTACAGGTCACTATGATCTACATTTATTTTAAGTTCAAATTTCGGGTCATACTAACTCGTAATCAGGAAGTTTGATGTCTATACATGAAATACTCTTGAAGATATAAGGCAAAATCACTGGACTGTGAAATATAGGTCACTGTGTCCTATATTTATTCTGAGATCAAACTTCAGGTCATTATGACTTATAATCCAAAGTATGATGTTTATACACAAAATATTCTTCAAATACAAGGTAAAACCACAGGAGTTTGAAATATAGGTCAATGTAACCTTGATGTCAAATGTTGGACAATGCTAAAGGATACTCTGGAAGTATGGTGTTTATACATGAAATACATTCGACTCTTGTTATCTCGACTTTGCTTATCTCGAATAACCGCTTATCTCGAAGTGAAATTCTGGTCCCTATTTAACATGGAAATCTAACAACAGGTAAAAAAATATTGTGGAAAAGAGGAGAAATTGCTCCTGAGGAGCACTTTCTCCTCTTTTCCACAATATTTTCAATACACTTGATTATGATGGTTTAGTGTTTTACATCCTTTTTAACATTATTTGTTTGTGTTGAGGTTTTACAGCCCATTCAACCCAATAAGGTCATGCTGTGCGTGGTCAGTTTACCTAACCACATGTTTACTGGGCAGGCTGAGTCCTCTAAGAGGTTAACCAGTATTGTGCACATTCTTTCGCCAGAAACTGACAACTGCCCTGAAACAAACTTACCTTTTCCTCTGATAGTATTCATAGCCATGCTCTGAGAAAGGATCTTGCTTCCAGTAAGGGGTAGCACGGGGGTCATTATAATTATGACTATTTGTATTTCCATATTCCCCTGAATCAGTAGTGTTAGTTCCATAGAAGTCTGAATTGCTGTATTTCATTTTCATGTCATATTCATGTCTTGAACTTGTTTTACTCAGCACTGTGTATGCCTCATTAACTTCCAAAAACTTTTCATGACTGTTATCATTTCTATTCTGATCTGGGTGAACCTGAAGGACACAGAAACTCCATAAATAAAGTTTAGTATATACATATCACTGATAACTCTTTCATACAATTAAATTTCTTACAGTCTGAGCTCCAGGTGAGCTAAAGACTTATTTAGAGCCATGAACTGTCATTACTAGGTTGTCAAATAGCACTGCTCAAAATTTAGGATAAGTATGGGACCAATAACGTACATCCTCTGAATATAATTGGTAATTGTGGTATATTATACTGGCAATAATCGGTAGATTAAGTGTATCCACAACATATAATTTCTTGGAGAAATAAGAAAATCAACAATACATTTTTGTTGAAAAAGTCCCTAATTTGAAGCTATAAATTGTCATTATTAGGTTGTCAAATACACCACAACCTCTTTATAATACTATTGTTGGGGTCCATAGCATAAACCATGTTAGTTAAGCAACCGTGTTATATCCAAACAAAAATGTATATATTATATTGAAAAATGACCATTTATGGTCATTTTTCAATATAATCTATACATTTTTGGGATCCATCTTTGAACCGTGCTATATCCAAAGCCGTGTTATAAAGAGATTGTAGTGTACTTTGTTCAAAATTTAGATTAAGTTTGGTAAGTAGCTAGCATATCTGACTATAAAGGTTAATTACATGTATGTATAACTCCAGATAATAGGGAGTATGATCCACAGTCCACAAAACATATTCCTTATTTCTCTACAAAAACATATGTTGTGGGTAATCATTAGAAGTGTCTCATGCTTCTGATAGTTATACAAAACATAGTTAACTTTAACTCTATATATTTATTTTTTTTTTTTTTTTGGAATTTAAAAAAAAAATCACAGAGAACAAAGTAAGCACAATATATCAGCAATCTGCATTTTTTTTAATCTGAAATAAAAAAAAAACTGGACCATGAAGTGAGCATATGCTCACTAATACCCCCGGCCATGGCCATCAGTATAGCCAGAACAACAAAGGGAAATAACTCTAAGGGACCTGGCCCCATGGCCCTGATTTTCTTTCCCACAATACAACTAGTCATACTTGTCATGTGCACAAAATTTCAAGTTTCTAGGTAAAGTAGTTCCTGAGATATCTTTGACACAAATAAATGCCATGGCCATCAGTATAGCCAGAACAACAAAGGGAAATAACTCTAAGGGACCTGGCCCCATGGCCCTTATTTTCTTTCTCATAATACAACTAGTCATACTTGTCATGTGTACAAAATTTCAAGTTAGTAGGTAAAGTAGTTCCTGAGATATCTTTGACACAAATAAATGCCATGGCCATCAGTATAGCCAGAACAACAAAGGGAAATAACTCTAAGGGACCTGGCCCCATGGCCCTTATTTTCTTTCACATAATACAACTAGTCATACTTGTGTACAAAATTTCAAGTTAGTAGGTAAAGTAGTTCCTGAGATATCTTTGACACAAATAAATGCCATGGCCGTCAGTATAGCCAGAATAACAAAGGGAAATAACTCTAAGGGACATGGCCCTTATTTTCTTTCTCATAATACAACTAGTCATACTTGTCATGTGTACAAAATTTCAAGTTTCTAGGTAAAGTAGTTCTTGAGATATCTTTGACACAAATAAATGCCATGGCCGTCAGTATAGCCAGAACAACAAAGGGAAATAACTCTAAGGGACCTGGCCCCATGGCCCTTATTTTCTTTCCCACAATACAACTAGTCATACTTGTCATGTATACAAAATTTCAAGTTTCTAGGTAAAGTAGTTCCTGAGATATCTTTGACACAAATAAATGCCATGGCCATCAGTATAGCCAGAACAACAAAGGGAAATAACTCTAAGGGATCTAGTCCCATGGCCCTTATTTTCTTTCCCACAATACAACTAGTCATACTTGTCATGTGTACAAAATTCAAGTTTCTAGGTAAAGTAGTTCCTGAGATATCTTTAACACAAAATAAATGTTAACAGACAGACTGACTGACAGACAGACAGACACACAGAAAAAACAAAAACTATATACCCCCATTGCATACTTCGTATGCCAGGGGTATAAATATGGTATGAATCAATCAAAACCATAAAAAAAATTATATGCAAACTTTTTTTTTCTGATATTAATGATGGCAGTGTGCTGTTTCTCAAAGTTTTAGTATTTATATCGAGATAACATAAGGATGATAAAAGCCTCTGCAATGACAGCAGTGTTGGAACTTGGAGCTTCACAAGTCCCAGTCAGGGAACTAACCATTCTGCCATGTGAATGCCTCTTCTGATTTTAATCAAATATAAAATTTTGCTATCGTAATCAAATTTGTATGCATGAACATGTTGATGATGATTCAGGATTTACAACATGTCAATCCATAAAGGCCATTTGCGTCAAAATGGTATATTAATTTGATGTAGCAAAGAAATAACTGTAATAATAGTGTCAGGTATGCATGAAAGTATAAATCTTGAAGAATTTAAAAATCAAAATACATAAACAATGACTTTTGATAATAAATGACCACTGACTCATCACTGACCTTGAGTAAAATGTTACCTTTTTTGAAAGCTTTATGAAAGCAGCTTTAATCTGTCTTTGGGAGGCTGTTCGTGGAACACCCAGTACTTCATAATGACTTTTAGTGGACTTGTATCTACACAAACTGCTGAAGTGAGAAATCAGTATAAACAATTACTGTAGTTACTCTAAATAACACTAGATTAGATGGAGTATTACTGTAAATGTCCTAAAATTTTGATGGTGATCGGATACTACATTCTGTGGCATTTAATTTGAGACAACACTGTTTGCTTAGGCCTGTCTGTTCATAACTTAAGGTACGGTAAATTTCCTAAAATTTCGAACACTTTATTCCATACTCTTTTGGCTTAAATTTTGCTTTTTATGCAGCAGTTTCTTTAAATATTTAGTGGAATGGCGCAGTCTGATCAGGGTCCACACTGTTTGCATATGTCATTTTGTCAGACGTTTTTGTGTTCGAATTTTTAGGATATTTACCGTAAATACTGTACAGCACTTTCCTACCATCAAGAGCAAGATTGGTGAATAATTTATCCAAGATGAATGGTCTTGACAAATCATGCTTCTTAGTGCAAATTTGATCAAAATCAGATAAAAACTAAGTAACAAGTTAAAGATATTTAAAAATGTTTAAAGATTTCAAAATTATTATCAAGAGTGTGGGTATTAATGCCATTTCAACTACTTAATGAGGGTCTAAACATTTCAAAATATGAAAAAAATTTCTGACAGAAAACCATGAGATTTTCACACATTTGACTAAAATCTAACAACAAAGCATGCATCAAATGAAAACTCACTGTCCCTTCTAATGTGTACCCATAACATATGCATAGCACCAGGTAAGAGAGGGTATCCAAATAATACTTTTTTTATTTCTCCATGACAACATATGTTCACGGTACTCATTTGAAGTGCTCCAACATTTGCAGAACTGAGGAAAAAATAATCAACCAACCACATCTCACAAATGAATATGTAATTTGACCCTGAAGTTAAAGATATATTGAAAAAATAGCCAGAACAACAAAGGGAAATAACTCTAAGTGACCTGTTGCCACAGCCCCTATTTTCTTTCCCACAATACAACTAATCATACTTGTCATGTGTACTAAATTTCAAAATTCTAGGTAGAGTAGTTCTTGAGAAATCTTTGACACAAAATAAATGTCACACACAAAAAGCCAGAACAACAAAGGGAAATAACTCTAAGGGCCTGGTCCCATGGCCCCTATTTTCTTTCCCACAATACCACTAGTCATACTTGTCATGTGTACAAAATTTTGAAGGTACAGTAGTTATTGAGAAATCTTTGACACAAAATAAATGTTTACTCACACACAAATAGCCAGAACAACAAAGGGAAATACCTATAAGGGACCTGGCCCCACAGCCTCTATTTTCTGTCCCACAATACAACTAGTCATACTTGTCATGTGTACAAAATTTCAAGATTCTAGGTATAGTAGTTCTTGAGAAATCTCACACAAATAGGCAGAACAACAAAGGGAAATAACTCTAAGGGCCTGGTCCCATGACCCCTATTTTTTTCCCACAATACAACTAGTCATACTTGTCATGTGTACTAAATTTCAAGATTCTAGGTACAGTAGTTCTTGAGAAATCTTTGACACAAAATAAATGTTTACTCACACACAAATAGCCAGAACAACAAAGGGAAATAACTAAGTGACCTGACCCCAGAGCCCCTATTTTCTTTCCCATAATACAACTAGTCATACTTGTCAAGTGTACTAAATTTCAAGATTCTAGGTACAGTAGTTCTTGAGAAATCTTTGACACAAAATAAATGTTTACTCACACACAAACAGCCAGAACAACAAAGGGAAATAACTATAAGGGACCTGGCCCACAGCCCCTATTTTCTTTCCCACAATACAACTAGTCATACTTGTTATATGTACTAAGTTTCAAGATTCTAGGTATAGTAGTTCTTGAGAAATCTTTGACACAAAATAAATGTTTACTCACACACAAATAGCCAGAACATGATTGATTGTGTTGGGGTTTAACGACACGTCAACCCTTGTGGGTCATTTTGTGTCGTCTCCCAGAGAAAGGGAGAAAAGAGATAGAAGAGATAGTAGAGGAGATGAAAGAGATGATTAGGGAAGAAATAGGAACAGGAATGAAAGTGAAGAAACAGAAGAAATAAAAACATTCCCCCTCTACCCTTACCTGCTACAAGGATAGCAGGCCTTGCCCAACTGTAAGCCAATTTCAGTTGGACGCCCCGGTGACGTAAGATACACGACACTTTGCCACTCCCGACCACCCCCAATAGCCAGAACAACAAAGGGAAATAACTCTAAGGGAACTGGCCCCACAGCCCCTATTTTCTTTCCCACAATACAACTAGTCATATTTGTCATGTGTACTAAATTTCAAGATTCTAGGTAAAGTAGTTCTTGAGAAATCTTTGACACAAAATAAATGTTTACTCACACATAAAAAGCCAGCACAACAAAGGGAAATAACTCTAAGGGACCTGGCCTCACAGCCCCTATTTTCTTTCCCACAAAACAACTAGTCATATTTGTCATGTGTACAAAATTTCAAGTTTCTAGGTAAAGTAGTTCCTGAGATATCTTTGACACAAAATAAATGTTAACAGACAGACTGACACACAGACAGACTGACACACAGACACACAGAAAAGACAATCGTATGCCAAGGGTATAAATATTGTGGAAAAGAGGAGCGATTTCTCCTCTTTTCTACAATACTTTGTTACCTGTTATTAGTTCCATGTTAAAACAGAGACCAGATTTTCACTTTGAGATAAGCGGTGATTTGAGATAAGCGAAGTCAAGATAACGAATGACGACTGTACATGCCTTACCTGGAGGCATGAATATCACAAAGCTGTATTATTATAAGATTTATTCAGGAAAATATTTTTCTTATTCCTCCACGGAAACATAATTATATTGAGGATACTCATTAGAAGTACCTTGCCGAGGTGCCACGCTTCTAATGAGTACCCACATTATGTGTTTTGAGAAGTAAGAAAAATATCAACAAGTTTGGTTGAAAAAAGCACCTTATCTGGAGGTCTGAGTATTACCTGATCTGAACAGCATATAATGGTTGAACCAATATTCTAGAGCATCTGCAACATTGGAGTTGATAAAACATTATACTCTAGGGCAGTCAACTCATGACTGAATTTCACCCTGGTGCTGAAAGATATAAAAAATACATGTATGGTGAATGTTCTGAAATTTTGTAAACAATTCAGTTTTTGACAAAATGGCACAGGCAAACAGGGCAGACCCTGATCAGGATCTACACCGTTTTCCATTCCACTCAGTGTTAAAAGAAATAACTGCATTTTTTATTTATCTGTATGATTTGGATAGCTGGTCTATTGCAAATATTTTAAATGGCTATGTACATTTTTCATACATGTACGTGATAATCAAAGTGTCACTGTGATATAATATCTATGGTAACTAATTTTTGGCTCCAAAAACCCTGTTTTATGCACTGTCTCACTATTTTTTTTTTTCAGAAATTTCTCTATATATTTAATGTAAAACTTTTACATTATACATTTCGTATCTACCTAAACAATCAATCTTTTTATCCATCTAGCTGTCCCTCTTTATAAACCCATTTACTTTAAGTCCAAACAATTCCTTTAATGAAGGGCGAAATATCTATCAGTCCATATATCTGTCCATCCATCCATCCATCCATCCTAGCATCATCTGTCCATCTGTCCTCCATCCATCTTACAAACCCATGTTTATACCATATCATATTGACATTGGGCTAAAACGTCTTGGGGCTGAAACAACCTACCTACCAAGGCCGAACCCTGCCTAAAATTGGCCGAAACAACCCAGGGCCAAAACGACCCAGAAACATTTGGATTTACAGTCATATGAAATGACGCATCAAATAAATTTTCCTGTTTTTCAAAATACTGCAGAAGTTGTGCACAAATATGATTATTTCAATAATCCAAAAAGCATCATTGATCTGTTGAAATGTTACAATACTGGAAAATTGTCTTTCTGTTACTTTTGTTCAAGATTTCTATCTGTTCTTTGTAAATTTGCTGAATACTTTCAATAAGACATAGCAGGACTTTGACAAGTGGTATTTACTGACCGGCGCGGGAATCACGCCGGTCTCTTAATGTAGCTTTAGATTTTTACATATGGAAGCGTGTTCTGTTAGCTCACTGAGGACTTTTTTGTATTTGCCGGGATCGTCGGTTTGAGACGATCCCAGCAAATATAAAAGATCTTATTACATACTGTGTTAAAAACAGATTAATGTCTATTTTATTTTCATTTCAATCAAGAAATTTCATAAAGCTTAATAAAAGCAAACATTAACTCTTCGGTGCCAAATTTCAGACGACATTGTCATCTGCTTTTCTTTTTGAACAAACTTGAAAAGAAGTTTATACGTAAAGTTGAAAGATGGAATGTCAAACAGTGTAGATTCAGATGAGACGGCTCATATGAGCCGTCTCATCTGGATCTATGCTGTTTGCAAAAGCCTATTATTATCGCCTGTGGCAGTGAAAGTTAAAGAATCACATTATTGTTCGATTTTACCCGTTACATTGAAAATTTATTAAACTTTAGTATACCCTTGTCCCATATCTCTATGTAAACATGAACAATATTTGCGCCAGAACTTAGACGTTTACGTCTAAATATTTTGTCTTGTTTTTTAATAGTATTCCATCTATGTGACAAATAGTTTTTTTTTATTGGTGGTGTTGCAACAGAGGAACATGGCCTTACACATATGAAATTTAATTATATAAATAATTCTGAGGTGTTTTTCAAATGAAATAAAAAACAAAACGATAATACCTCGCCTTTATCATGTCCTGGGCAGATAACTCTGTCAAAAATTGAGGAAATTTGCCCATTAGCAATCCCAAACCAGATCTCCTTAATATCAAAGCATGTACCAAGTTTGGTTAAAATCCCTTGACATTTACTCAAGTTCTCTTCGGGAAACAAAAATATGGGCAAACTCCTTCAAAATTTGACAAAATATGCCCATTAACAATCTCAAACCAGATCTCCGCAATATCAATGCACATACCAAGTTTGGTGAAAATCGACTGATGTTTACTCAAGCTATCATCCGGAAACGAAATACTGACAGATAGAAGAGGGATGTACGGACGTATGACTGACGGACAGACAGACAGACAATGGACATCCAACGTGAAACCAAAATGCCCATATCGTGTGGCGGGGTATAAAAAGTACCATAATTGTATAATGGAAAAACAAGACTTGTAACTGAAGGCACAATTTTCCCTGACTGTCCACAATTTTCCACTTGACCACTCAGGTCAATACTAACAGCATTTATAGATGTGATCAAAAATTCTCTATTTGTTGACTAATGGAAAGAAAATGAAAATAAGAACAAATGAGTTGACATCACAGCCACCTTTATTTTCCCTCCATGGAGGTATCTTCCTCGGATTTCATTGTTGTAGATTAATTATTTATAGATTGACAAAACTTGAAAAAATTGGCAAGATATTTAAAAAGCAATTACTTTTGGTAAGAGGGAATAACTGTTCTTGCTCATTCTCAACATATTCTTTTACATATTCCAGCTAAAATTTGGGTACTGTACAAGAAGAAAACCAAGGTTATCACCTCCACTGAATGAGACAAAATGGCAGATATCATAATTTTTTAGGGTTTCTTTCGCCTGAAGAGTTCGATGCTGATTGTCCCTAAGCTAGGATACTGGCATACTTCCAAAGAAGATTGATTTGATTGTGTTGGGGTTTAAAGACACATCAACCCTTGTGGGTCATTTTGTGTCATCTCCCTGAGAAAGGGATGATTTTAATCTCACCTGTTTTTAACAGTTAATACTATCATCAGTTTCTCACACCTCACTATCATTCCTTTTCTAGTCTCACTATTCATCTTCCTTTATTCTCATGACTCGCAATCATCCTAAATGAACTCCTCATGATATATAGAAGGGAGAAGAGAGATAGAAAAGATATTTATAGTAAAGAGATGAAAGAGAGGGACATCATCATCATCATTTGAGTTTTGATTAACATGCAGGTACAGGGGCAACATCCACATGAGTGGGCCCCCTTCCAGGTAGTTGGCTTGCTGCATGCGTGGCAGATCTCACACCAGATCTCCAGGTATGTCTATCATGAGGGTCAATGGCCAAGAGCTTCCATCCTCTGCAATCCTTCTCTGTCAGCTGCTTCCATGTCATCTTGGGTCTCCCAGGCCCAGGCTTTCCATCAACCTGTATATCAAAGGCTGTCTTGACTGCACCATTGGAGCGTTCCACATGTCCATACCAGCTGACCTCCTTCAGAATGAGGTTCAGATCCCCAATGCAAAGCCACACAAGTAGCTCACTGGACCTGGTGGTGACAAAGTCTTGCGGCTTGACATTGCAGATCTGTCTGATCATTGCCCTGTAATTCTGCTGCAGACATTGGAGGTTTGGCTTTGTCAATGGTCAAGTCTCACTGGCATGGAGCACTGTGCTCCTCACACAAGAGCTGTACATGTTGCCATGTGTCTTGAAAGAGAGGTGGAGGGAAGTCGGTTTTCACACAAGTTGTGGTTGAAAGTTCACAGCCACTGACTGCTGAGAACATGCCTCCTAGGTAGCAAAGGGAAGTTACCACCTCCAGCTTGTTCAGTCCGACGGACTTCCCTCTCCAAGAGGCGTACAGTTCCCTGGCACCTTGTACATCTGTAATCAGAGTCCTTTGTCAAGTGCTTGAGCCCAATGCACTTCTTGTGCACCCAATGCTTGCAGCCATTGCAGAAGATGTTGTTGCTGCCCACTCCAATGCAACGGATGGCACTTGGCAACTCGCCTGAACTCTGCAGGAGATCCAGGCCCGTACCACAGATCATGATCTCCGTCTTTCCAGCATTTACTCCCAGTCCTTTCTCCTCAATTGCTTCTTTCCAAGTCAAGAGCCTCCTTACAGATTCCTCAAGCGATTCAGTGATGATAACAACGTCATCGGCTTAGCGTTCCTCCCAAGGGACCCCAGAGCAGAACTCGCATGACAAGTCTTCAAGCACAATGATGAAGAGCAGTGGGCTGAGTACCGAGCCTTAGTGAACACCGACCTTTACCTAACTCTTCTTCACTGTATCCCTCACCAACATGGACATGGTTCTGTGCACCGGCATACATCCCCTGCATCAGTCGCACAATCCACTCCTCCACACTCCGTTTTCTCAGCACCCAGCAGATGACCTTCTGTGACACTCGATCAAATGCGTTACAGAGTCTCTTGTTGTCAGCTAGATACTTCTCTTGCAGTTACCTGACAACAAAGACTGCCTCTGTTGTGCCTCTGCCTGGGATGAAGCTAAACTGGGAATTGTCAACTGACACCAACTGTCTGATGAGGTCACCCACAATCCTTTCCAGGACTTTCATGACGCTCAGTCAGCCTAAGACTGGGGCAGTTGCCCCTTTCCAATGCATCCCCCTTACCCTTGTAGAGGCAGACAATGAAACTCTACTCCCAGTCAGAGGGTACCTTTCCATCGCCAATGATTGCAGCTTCGAGGTCACAGATCATGGAGGCACCCATGTCACCTGCTGCACATATCATCTCCACCACTATGCCTGATGGGCCCAGTGCTTTGCCTGCCTTCATCTGGAAGATAGCCTTCTTAACTGTATCAATGGTGACTGGGATGGGCGGGCCTTCCACTGGTGGTTCGTCATGCAGGTGGTCTGGGTCCCTGTCAAACTCAACGTTGAGATCCAGGCCTTCTGCTCTGAGTCTTCACTCACTGACATCTCTTTTGCATCCTTCTTCACCGGTTTGTCACCAATAACATCAGCGTTCTCTCTTCTAAACTGGTCAGCAAGGCCACTTAGGCGGTAGACCTGAAGACTTGGGGTCAATATTCTTGTATACCAATTCTTGTTGGCTTCTTGACAAGCACGGTGCACTGCATGTCTGACAACGCGTTTGGCTGTATCGTATGATGCCCTAGTGCCTTTACCAGTCTTCCAGGCCTTGAAAGCTTTCTGCTTGGCAGCAATGGCCTTTTCCACATGCTCATTCCACCACCAGGTTTCACGACGCCAATGGTGGGGCCTTCCCACACACCTCCCAAGTTGTCTTGAGCAGGCCAGTCTTGATGTTATTCCAGATATCCTCAGTGGTAGCATCAGCTACACCTGCAGAGGCACTCACATGCAAGTTGAAGACCTCCTGGAAATGACTGCTCATCTTAGGGTCTTTCAGCTTCCAAACTTTAAGGTGAGGGATATATACCTTGCGCTTTGATTTTGGTGGCACATCAATTCTCAGGGACAGAGCCTCTAAGAAACAGGAAAAGAGTGAAAGTGAAGAAACAGAAGAAAAATAACCATTCCCACTCTACCCTTACCTGCTGCACGGATAGCAGGTCTTGCCCAACTGTAAGACAATATTTGTTGGATGTCCCCAGTGATGCAAGATACATGACACATTTGCCTCACCTACTGTCCTTTCAACATCTTTCGGAAAGACGTTTTTCGCTTAGCGTTTTATTTTGAATGAAAATATTTTATTCTGATTGACCACATCTTATCAGAAACCATATGTCTTTACTGTTTCTGTGTTTTATTCTCACATATTTACCCTAAAATTAATTTTATGGCCCTAAGTTGGTCTGACCTATGCAATTTCTATAGTAAAGTGATTTTTTTTTTTTAATTTTATTCAAATAAAATATTTTATACTTTTATTTGCTGTATATGAATTAGTGATGTTTAACAACAATACTGTGAAAATTTCAGAATAATTGAACAAGCGTAACTTGTTGAAAATCTGCCTCCAAATTACCTACCCTACAGATTTCTACATAATTTGCATTCATTTTTACTATAATGGGAAAAAGTGAAAATATTAGATTTTTTGAAAACCAATGACTAGAATAAAAGTTTTTGTGCATAGGTAGTTATGACAAATGGTTTTGCATTAAATCATGACAAAAGTTTATAAATTTACTTCTTCTAGTACTACATGTGTAAAGCGCCAAGCAAAAAACGGCTTTCTGAAAGATGTTGAAAGCAAAGTACTGTCCTTTCGATATCTCTTGGAAAAACATTTTTTGCTTGGCGTTTTATTTTAAATGAAAATATTTTGTTCTGATTGACCATATCTTATCAGAAACCATTTGTCTTATGTTTCTGTGTTTTGTTCTCATATATTTACACAAAAATTAAAGTTATGGCCAAAAATTGGTCTGACCTATGCAATTTCTATAGTAAAGTGATTTTTTGGGATTTTTGTCTAAGAAAATATTTTTTATTTTTCTTTGCTGAATTAGAATTATTGATGTTTTACAACAATATTGTGAAAATTTCAGAAAAATTGAACAAGTGGAACTTGTTGAAAATTTGGCTCCAAGTTACCTACCCTATAGATTTCTGCATGATTTGGCTTCATTTTTACTATGGGAAAAAGTGAAAATATTTGATTTTTTAAAAACCAATGACGAGAATAAAAATTTTTGTACTTTGGTACATGTAGTTACGACAAATGGCTTTGCATTAAATCATGACAAAAATTTGCAAATTTACTTCTGTGTAAAGCGCCAAGCAAAAATAATGACTTTCTGAAAGATGTCGAAAGCACAGTAGGTCCTATGCATAATATTAATAGACGGCACTATACAGTATAGATGTATCTATCTTGTCTATCTCTTTATACGGCTATCACTCTTAACTGATTATTATTAGCCGGTAAAATTATGAGATAGATAGACCAGACTGTCAGCTAGCTTATGTAACAAGGCTTTTATAAAAGTTACTACTTGTTAAATTCTGTATGGCGTTCTTGGAGATACAGAAAAAACGCTCAGGCCTTACCGCACAAACTATAGCACATTGCCTGGGTTTAATAACTTAAACAATTACAAAGCAATATCAGAGCATCAGTATAAAACTGTCTCGAATTTTTGAAGCTCTTTCTGGGTCCGACCTTTCTACAAGGGAGGTAATTTGTCTTTCGGCTTCAATTTCACGGCACGAATAGATAACTAGAAAAAGTGTGCTCAATTAAACCGTTGATCCCTGAGTTACGTGTTTTTTGTTGTTGTTTTTTTTTTGTTGTTGTTGTTTTTTACCTGCTTTTAAACTCATCTTAACTATTTTATGCTATCATCTTTCATCCCCTTCACTATCATACTTTACTAGTCCCACTATCATGCTTTGCTTTATCTTTTTATCTCTTAACAGTCTTAAACTTTTGACAAGCGCACCTGCCTAAAATGTCCGCGAGGGCGCATGGCAGTATGTGGAGAAGAGAAGAAGAAGAACTAGAAGAAATTGAAGACTGGCATGGCTTTTTAGCTAGTTAAAGCACCCGCTATGATGGGATCGTTACAAGACTATATTTCATTTTTCGGCTTTTATCAATGCCAAAACGCCGGCGGATCACACAAACAGAATAAAGCTCGAAAGGTTTTATGTTAATAAAGTATAAATTATATGTCCAGAAATACTACTCTTTTCCCAGTAGTGTAATTTCTGTTACCCTATTAAAGGTAACACACGTGACAATATGCTCATAATTTACAGGTACTGTTCATGCATATTCTCCTATGTTACCTGCGGTTACTAGGCCATGTTACCCGCCTGCTCACAACAAAAATATACCCTTTCAGTCCTGTTTTACTGAAAGGGTTGCGCATCGGTCAAGGTTATTTCCGTGGAGTTATCCTGTTACCTGATGTTACTTTAGAATAGCAAACACAGACTGTAGGGGAAACGAGTAAAGGGAACGGTACACTTGATAAATTTTTCTCCATTACTGCTAAGCAGTAACACACACACACACACACACACACACACACACACACACACACACACACACATATATATATATATATATATATATATATATATAAAGAAAACATTTCAGGTAAACTGTCTGTTAGGAGGAGAAACCTGAAATACCAAGTCTTATTTTCTCTGAAAAAAAGAAAAAAAAAGAAAAAAGATTGTAATTTTGCTGTATGCTTTAAGGGTTAAATTATATGCAATAGGTTCCTTTATACAAAGACGTATAAAATTATTTACGTCCTTGCTTTATAGTAAAGGTACAGGTATTAAAATGGGACAGGACAACCTCAGTTTGTCATTTTTGACATTTGGTATGTTAAATCAAGTTACAAGCCATGGACATAGCTATCTTACAATACAACATTTATATCCAGATTTAGACATGATTCTGAAAATATGGGAAAGATTAGCTTAAAAAAAAATACTTTTTTTTTTTGTCCGAAAGTGTCGAAAATGTTAAAATTAGACAAAAAAATATAAGCGTGTCCAAAGGACACGGATGCCCCGCCTGAAAACTTAAACACAAAATGCTAAGGCATAAAAACTTAAACGCAGCGCGCTCTCGGATGCAGACGGAGACGGACGGACAGGGGTAAGACTATATGCCCTTTCCACCATTTTTCGGATGGTGTGATCATAAAAAAAATGTAAACATACGGCACATCATTCTTAAAAGGTAAGTCTCTCCTACTTACCGTATTCGACCAAATTATACACACCCCTATAAGTGCACAGTGAAGCAATTTCGCAGGCTTCAGATTGCTGTCCGTGTAATGTTATCTACTTCTTTATAATGTGTTGTGGGTAGCCGTCTGAATTGCCTCGACAAGTCAAGGCAGTTCAAATGAGTACCCACAACATGATATGCTTATATAAACTTGTCGAGGTAATTCAAATGAGCACCCACAATAATGCGTATGTTTTTATAAAGAAAATCAGAACACATATCACATAAGCATTAAATACGTCCCCCTCATGAAGTTCTCTGCTCATATTCCTTTACAGTGTATCCTTATTAGGAAAATATGTTACTACATTTTTTCAGTAATTTAAAAAAACGTAAGCACCACAGTGTGGTAATTAGGTCGAATAAGATAACTCTTCAGTTACAATCCAAATTTATCCTCTGGGGATTATATACCTCTGCACCTGGGCTATAAACGCATGGAATCAATCGTGCTGAATGACCTTCTATGAATGATAACGATTTTGTGTTTTAAATCCATTTTAACATTATGTAAGTCATATCGAGACGTTGGAAGGATGATATTAGAAAGGCTCTTGAATTGCCATATACAGTCATGAGCTGAATTCCGCTTCAAGTGGAATTGAAACCAAATCTCTTGATCCCAAGGCGGGAATGCTAATCATTCGGCCACCTTGACACTTCTGACCGTTGACTATATATTAAAAGATCGATTTGTTCCTTCTTCGGGGATCGACGTGGCGCAGTACCGACGCACGACAAAACAACAAAGAGACGGAAATGACATCTCCTGGTACTGTGACGGGTGCACTCAGAGACAGTTATCTGATGTAAGTATTATTTATGCCTTTGTTTCGCAAGAGTTGATATATTTTTTAATTTAATTTAAAAAATGAGCCGCGTCGTGAGAAAACCTGCAAATTGCATGTGAGGCAACAAAGGCGCAGATCAGACTGCGCATCCGCGAAGTCTGATCAGCACCTTTGTTAATCGCTGCTAGGATAGTATGATTACAAAGGCTACTGTGTTCCAAAATTCGTGCAAAGGCTTCTAATACTGAACTGGTCGGTCTTGTCAAACTTGGTGTTTTCTCGCGACGATGCTCAAATAACAGTTGATTTCACAAAATCGCATGAATGCATTTAAATCCCAGCTAGCATTCTTTATAAATCTATAGCGGGCCGTTATCGGCCCGTCAGCTACCCTGACGGGCCGATAACGGCCCGCTATAGATTTATAAAGAATGCTTACTGGGTATAGTTTCTAAACATAAATGTACTTTGAATACACGCAACTGAACGATTCAAACAGTGTAGCTTTTTGTGCAATTTGAAGACTAGGTTCAGGCTATGCATCAACACAGTCTGGTCAGTTTATCGTGGTTTGCATTAAAAAGGCTTAGGGTCATTAAACTATCCACTAAACTTATTCCAGACCGAGGCATTGTTTAATTCTGGTTCCATCGTAGAGGAAGCAGTTACAATAATCGTTTTCAGTAGTACTAGTTGTTTAAGTGCATACAACTTTATTTTACAGGCTTTCATTAATTCAACCACTACCGGCAATGGTGGCGCGCCCTCCCCAACGCCGCTGTCTCCACAATTCCTGTGCTTGAAGTTTCAACGACGACAACGGTCCAGTCTACGATCTACGACGATCCTCCCGTGCTTCAGAGTTGTCTTGAGAGATTCCAACCCCAGCTCTTGTTTACTGCCATGATTCTGCTATGGGGGACTTAATTAGTATGACACGGCGGTCTGATAAACACATTACATACGAGTAAGCAAAAATTCTCAATATCGTGATTTTACAGCACTCATCGACATGCAAAAATGGAAACAAATAAGAATGCGTTAACCACAATCAATTTCAAAATGTACTCTCGATTGAATGACTTTCTGTGCATATCACATGCACCGTACGACCGTTGTTTGCGTTGATGAGTATCTTTGCTCATGTATACTGATCTACGTAACGAAAGTTTGTTTGTCTGAAATGTATGATAGCTGTCTACTTGCACCATGCGGACATTATATACGTTGGTGAGTAAGTATGCTTATGTATACTGATCTACTTGGCCACCGTTCGTGTACGTACTTCCGGCTTGTAATGCAGGAGTGCTGTATAAATGCACCATGCGGACATTGTTTACGTTGATGAGTATATATGCTTATGTGTACTGATCTACGTGACAACGTTCGTGTGCGTACTTCCGGCTTGTAATGCATCATTGCTGTATAAATGCACCATGCGGACATTGTTTACGTTGATGTGTATTATATGCTTATGTATACTGATCTTCGTGACAACGTTCGTGTGCGTACTTCCGGTTTGTAATGCATCATTGCTGTATAAAAGCACCATGCGGACCTTGTTTACATTGATGATGCTTATGTATACTGATCAACGTGAACAACGTTCGTGTACGTACTTCAATGCCTATGTATATTGATGTACGTGACCAACGTCCATGTACGTACTTCTTGTTTGTAATGCAGGATTCCTGTCACGATACATGTGCCATGCGGACATTGTTAATCGTTCATACCCAGCAGGCACACTACGTTGAAACAAAGTCGATCTAACGTTGATTCAACGTAAAGACGTTGAATCGACGTTGTTTCAACGTTGTGTGTCTGCTGGGTAAAGTGTGTAGTTTGATAAACTTGAGTCTAGACAAAGTAATTACTCAGTACAATTTACATTTGTGCCCAGCGAAGATCTGCTTAGACTGCGCGCGCGCAGGCTGATCCGAGTCTTTGCCGGGTACACAAAATTGTGGGAAATGCCATGCCCCGACTCATGTTGTATTACAGTGCTATAGCAGATAGGTTTGGATAATGCTTTCTATATGTATATATCGTGATGCATGTGTTTGACAACACAACACAGGTACCGAACCCAGCTAGCATTTTACATAAATCTATAGCGGGCCGTTATCGGCCCGTCAGCTACCCTGACGGGCCGAAAACGGCCCGCTATAGATTTATGGAGAATGCTTACTGGGGAATAGTCTGCGCACAATTGCAATAGCGTATGCAAACAGCGAACAACAAATGTGCAGATCAGCATGATAAGCGACTTTCTATTCGCTGCTTGGATATTGTAATTGCTGTATTCTCACTTATGCATAAGCTACCCAGATACCTGTGATTTCTAGAAAACAGGGAGTTCATAAATGATAATCAAAGAGCCATTAGTAAGTGGCATGCTATGACTTGTGAATAACTTGTTAATATTGCCCTACTAATAGGTAGCATATGATCAGTTAGTTACACATGCTGCTGTTATTTCATGGTTGCAACATATCCTAGTCTCTGTGTTATAAATACATAATTTTATATCTTACATCTTCATTTTATCTTAGACAAATGTACATGTATGCGCAGAAATGGTTTTATTTCTTGTTTGTAGCATTATATTCATTTTTTTTCATGAAAGTCTTGGGTGGATGGAATAGGGAGAAGGGATGAGTATTTATTTATTTAACCTTTAACACTCTCTTGGCTAATTCAGCAGACGACAAATTTGTGATATTTCTCTTATTTTTCCATGAAAACAGGATTTGACATTTCATGCAAATTGTCTCCATTGAAGATAATTTGCATAAAATGTCAAAACCTGTTTTCTGGGATGTATAAGAAAACTATTTCTAAATGTCGTCTGCTGAAAAGTTTACCCATAGTGCTAAGCATTAAATTCTTTTATTCAGCCTCATCATGAGAAACCCTGTCTTTGGGGTTGCAACCAGTAAGAAACAGACCAGTCTGCTCAGCTGCAGAGATTAGCTAGAGTCTTGACTTTTTTATATAACAAGAGGGCCATGGAGGCCCTAGATCGCTCACCTGAGTATAATGTGAACCAACAATATTTGAGTTCCATTCACCATTCCCATTTTTTTTCTATTTTAGCAACAATAGACGCTGAGGGTTCACCTCAGTGAAGAAAAAATAAGCACATACAAATTAATATTCTGTTAGGGTTTGATTGATAGTTCCATTCATATTTGAAAAGCATGTCACTAATAGAGACAATTCGTGATAATAATCTGGGCCCAGTTGTTCAAAGCTAACGACATCGTTAGTTAACGATTCGTTAAAATTTATATCGAGTGATACACAAATATGGTGAATTTTTTGCTGAAAACATGCGAGTAGCTTTCCACATTTTTTTCAGCAAAAAATATCAGAATATTGTATACTGAATCCGCTAAAACAGTTACGAAATGACCTTTAACGAGCTTGTTAAGCTAACGACGCTTTGAACCCTGGTTTTATTAGTTCTAAGTGCAGTGACCCAGAACTTGGATGCTTAGGTCTATATGTTAATTCTTTACCAACTAAAGATAACTTGTAGCATCTTTAATGCAGAGGCTACAATTTAATATGGACAAACCGTGAAGACTCAGATTAGCCTGCGCATCCACACTGACACAGGCTGCTCAGTCAGCTTTGTGTCATTAGCACTGAGCAAACTATTATCAGACCACGCACATGCAACATTCCTGAAATCGTTTGAAACGAAATGAATAAATGCAGTGTTAAGTAGGAATAGTGGAGAGGAGCTTTTGCGTTTGTGATGTGGTTTGGGGTGTTTTAATGTACTTAAAGTTTAAACATGGTCTGGTGCATCAATGAAGATAATTACCCACCCTACTATATCCTAGTCCACCTTAAACTACCTTTCCATCCATAAAAGAATGATTTGGGGTGGTTTGGGGTGTTTCAACGGACCCTCGGCGTGTGCATTAAGAAGCCACTGATGTGTGTATTAGTTTGGATATAGTGGTTATTTTAGCGCTAGGTTATGTTCCTCAGTAACCATTAGGCCTAGGGTCTTTATACGTAACTATACATGGATCCTCTAGCATGGACAGCTGCATCTGGGGAGAGCAGGTGGAACCCACCATTTGTTTACCGTATTGACGGACTTTTTATGCTTCTTTGACTGCTAAATGTATGTTTACCTTGTGCTTTTAATCAGTTTCTCTAAAACTACATGGGGTAGGAGCACGGCACGCACCACAGTCACATCTTGGAAGACCAACCAAAGCCTACCATCACTGTATTGCTATGACTTACTTTTCATGCTTCACTGACTTTGTTAATAACATGTTTACCATGTTTGTTTAGGCTCCTCCCAGTAAGCATTCTACATAAATCTATAGCGGGCCGTTATCGGCCCGTCAGGGTAGCTGACTCGCCGATAACGGCCCGCTGTAGATTTATGTAGAATGCTAGCTGGGCTGTCTTAATAAATGCCAGGCCAAGAATCGTCACACTTGAGCTACAGTTGTATCACGGGAAGAGCAGCTGAAGTCAACCATCAATGTATTGCCATGACCAACTTTCATGCTTTACTGACTTTGTTAATTGCATGTTCCCTGTGTGCGTCAGTAACCATCATACCAAGAATCTTCATACTAGGGCCATGGTTGCAGCTGGGAAAAAGGTTGCTGAAGCCCACCTTCAGTGTACGACCATGACCTACTTTATTTCATGATTCACTGACTTTGCTAATTTTATGTTCACGTTTCATCATGAAAACATGCCTATATAATATTGACCCCCCTAAATCCCACATTTATATAGTAAAATTGGGGTTTACAGGGGTATACATTATTTTTCTTATTTATGCTTAAAAACATAGATTATGGGTACTCGTTAGAACCGCCTCGGCGAGGAAGTTCTCACGAGTACCAACAATTCTATGTTTTGAGCAGAAATATGAAAAATATCAGTTTCTTTTTTATCTGAAAGTTTTCAGAGTTTGGAGGTGAAATTTTCTATATATTTGAATAGGCGTGTTTTCGTAATGTAGGTTACTACCTAAATAATCATCAGACCAATAATTTTCATACTTGGACCACAGTAGTTGCATATGGGAAAGAGCAGCTGATCCCACCATCAATGTATGACCATAACCTATTTTTCATGCTTCAGCGACTATGATGTTTTTCAGGGTTTTCACTGTCCACTTACAGAATCAATTAAAAACGTATTGTAGATTATACAGGTATATGTTGATTGTTCTGTGAATGTAGCCGTTCCTGGGTATCTATATTTAATTTTATACAGAGCCATCACTAAAACATACCTATATAACTTTGATCCCCTTAAACCCCACTCTTATATAATAAAAATGAGGTTTACAGGGGTACGAGTATACATTATTTTTCTTAAGTCTGCTCAAAAAGGAAGATTGTGGGTACTCGCTAGAACCGCCTCGGTGAGGCAGTTCTAACGAGTACCTCAATCTATGTTTTGAGCAGAAAATGAAAAATATCAGAATGTTTATCTGAAAACTTTCAGTTTCTTGTAGTGAAACTTTCAATATATTTGAATAGGCATGTTTTTGTAATGATGGCTCTGATCATACTTTGTTGACTAAGTTAATCTTAACCGTTGTCATGCTGAATACATGATGCCACGCCCACTTCCAATTTTCAGCCAATCAGATTAATCCAGGTTGTTAATAAAAATTCACATACTGAATGACAAACAGTGCAGATCCAGTTCAGAAGCCAACTGATCTGGATCTACACTGTTTGCAAATTGAAGAAGCCAACTGATCTGGATCTACGAGACTATTTGAAAAGGCAGGGTATATCCAGGTCCAGCAGGACAAAGGTTAAGGGGCATCGATACACTTGGTATATATTTTAACCATTTTTACAGCACTGTTTCCTTTTCTGTTCCCTCTGTAAAAGGATTTACTCTGAAAGGAAAGATTTTGTTGTTTTTCTTTTAGAGTAGTTAGCACTTTTCAAAAGGAAGCAAAACACTTTTGAATGAGTTGACTCCCTTAAAAGTGTATCCCTTCCCTTGATCAAGGACTTTGTTTTCCACAAACAGACTCTACATTACCAACTGATTCTTTAAACAGTGAAGACCCTGATCAACCGACATACACTCCACGCCAATCTGGCTCCGTGTTGGGAGCATTTGTACCAGGTATGTCATCTTTCAGCAAGAAAATTACCTTATGGCATGTGACACCAGTGACAACTAACATCAGTTCCAGGTAAGGCTTTTTTCATCCAAAAAATACTGATATTTTTCTTAATTCCGCACAAAAACATATGTTATGGGTATTCGTTAGAAGCGCCTCGTTGAGGCGCTTCTAATGAATACCCACAACCTATGTTTTCATTGAAAAATAAGAGAAAATGTTGACTTGATTCCCTTTCTTATCTGGCGGTACTGTTCTACTGCAGCCACTGGGCCTAATTAAATATTAATGTAAAATTGAGAAGTAAGTTGTTACATTTTTATTCATTGTTTTTTTTTTTTTCTTTTGGCATAAGATAGCTGCATAACACATACATGCAGAAATTTGAAAGGTTGCCTTTGGAAGCAAAGAACAAACAAAAGCACAAAAATCGGAGACTTGGTTTGATCAAGTCTCTTCATATATAGCAGTGTAGTTTTTGAGGCTGTGTTATGCCCCCTAGCCACAATAGGGGGCTACTTTCTATTTACAAGTATTGAATCAAAATTTTTCTGACTGGAATCTCACGGGGGTGGGGGAGGGGGGGGGTTGGGGGGGGGCGCATATGACTATTGGCTTCACTGCATATTGTCTTTCTTTATCATTTATCATAAATCATAAATCTATGATCATTTACTGTGGAAATAACATGCCTGTCGTGTCTAACTTGTCCCATTTCCCTGAGGAGAAGTAAGGAATTTCAATTTACTTGTCCTGGGACAAGGATTTCATAGCTCTAGCCAAGATGGGTGTCCAGATTATGGTATACATATTCTTCTTATTTCTTCAAGAAAACATATGTTGTGGGTCCTAATTAGAAGTGTCTCAGTGAGGGACCGCTATATAATGAGTACCCTCAATGTATGTCTTCTTAGAGAAATAAGAAAAAAACGCAAATTCTGGGCAAGTAAATCTTGATTGGACGAGTGGACCCATTTACTTGTCCATGGACAAGTGATAAAATTTGAAAATTCCATAACCCTGACTTACATGTGCATTGTTGGTAAAAACAAAAAAAGAGCCCCGCAAGTGGAGGCATTCTACGCCTGTGGCAAGTAGTAAGGTGTAGCACATATACTGACTCTGTATAATTCAGTGCTCAGGACTATACGTGGTGTTAGTTGGAAACCAAACAATTACCAAAATTTTCAAAGGGGTATAACTCTTCAAATATTTGGTGAACTGTAACCTCGAAATAAAATATGCTGCTCCACATCTTGGTGTAACTATTTACAAAGTTTCGGCTTGACTGGATGTAAACTATAGGAGTAAGCTGGAAACAAAAAGTTTACAGAAATTTTCAAAGGGGCATAACTTTGCTAATAACTGGTGTACTGTAATCAAAAAAAAAATAATATGCGCTGCTCCACACCAAGCTCTAACAATAAACCAAGTTTCAGCTTGAATCGGATGTAAACCATAGGAGGAGTTAGCCGGAAACCAAAAGTTTACGGAAATTTTCGAAGGGGAATAATTATGCTAATATTTAGTGCACTGTAACCTTGAAATAATATGCTCTGCTCCACATCATAGTGTAAATATTTACAAATCAAGTTTCAGCTTGATCGGGTGTAAAGTATAGAAGGAGTTAGCCAGAAACCAAAAGTTTACAGAATTTTCAAAGAAGAATAGCTCAGTTAAGATTTGGTGGACTTTAACCTCAAAACAATATGCGCTGCACCACATAATGGTCTAACAATAAATCAAGTTTCAGCTTGAGCGGATGTAAACTGTAGAGTTAGCCGGAAAAAATACAGAAATTTTCAAAAGGGTATAACTCTGCTAATATTTGGAGGACTGCAACCTCGAAACAGTGTGCGCTGCTCCACATCATGTTCTAACTATAACTCAAGTTTCAGCTTGTTCAAATGTAAACTGTTGGAGGAGATAGCTGGAAATGATTTTTTGATTGATTGTGTTGGGGTTTATCGTGTGGGTCATTTTGTGTCATCTCCCAGAGAAAGGGAGAAAAGAGATAGAAGAGATAAAAGAGAGGGACAGGGAGAAAGACGAACAGGGACGAGAGTGAATAAACGAAAAAAAAACATTCTCCTTCTACCATTACCTGCTACAAGGATAGCAGGCCTTGCCCAACTGTAAGCCAGTATCAGTGCCCCTGTGACGTAAAATACACAACACCTTCGCTACACCCGACCACCCCCTAGCCGGAAACAAAAAAAGTTTAAAGAAATTTTCAAAGGGGCATAATTCTGCTAATATTTGGTGGACTGTAACCTCGAAACAGTATGCGCTGATCAACATCATGGTCTAACTATAAATAAATTTTCAACTTGATCAGATGTAAACTGTAGAAGTTAGCTGGAAACGAAAATTATTTCAGAAATTTTCAAAAGGACATAACTCTGCTAATATTTGGTGGACTGCAACTGCAAGACAATATGTGCTGCTCCACATCATGGTCTAACTGTTGATCAAGTTTCAGCTTGATCAGATATAAACGTAGAAGCTAGCCAGAAAGGAAATGTTTACAGAAATGTTCAAAGGGGCATAACTCTGCTAATATTTGGTGGAATGTAACCTCAAAACAGTATGCACTGCTCCACAATCATGGTCTAACTATAAATCAAGCTTCAGCAATTCAGAGAATGAGAAAAATATCACCGATTCGTCATCCGCTGAATTAGCAATTAGCCCAGAGAGTGGTAAAGGTTAAGTGAGCAAGGGCTCAGCATTTCCTACAAGTTTGCATGTGCATCAAGGGAAGACTCAGATCACACAAGCTGATCACAGTCTTTGCTATCTGCCTGAAGATGCTTTGGATCCTTGGTGATCAGACTGAGTGGCTGCACAGGCTGATCTGAGTCTTCCCTGGGCATACATGTAATCTTGTAGGAAATGTTGTGCCCCAACTCAAATAATATGTAGCAAAGAAGTTGAGAGAACATGCATATGTCGAGTCATGAAAAATGTGTCTTCCAGGCATGAGCTAGTCGTAAAGATCCAGCAGAACGAGCAAAGCCACACAATCTAAAAAGAACAGTTCGAGGGTTGAGCGCAAAACTGTAATAACTCCAACATTTTTTTGACGTCAACGGGGCGTCCAATTGATATTGGTTTACAGTTGGGCAAAACCTGCTATCCTTTTAACAGGTAAGGGGTAGAGGTAGGATGTTTTTATTTCTTCTGTTTCTTCACTTTCATTCCTGTTCCTCTGTCTTCCCTGTCCCTCTATTTCATCTACGATCTCTTCTATCTCTTTTCTCCCTTTCTTTGGGAGGCGACACAAAATGACCCACAAGGGTTGACGTGTCGTTAAACCCCAACACAATCAATCAATCTTTATTATATTGTATGTGTTTTCCTTTAAAATACCATTTAACCTTTACTAAACTGGCTAAGTTCAGCAGATGACAAGCTGAAGTTTTTTATCTTATTTTTTCCTAAAACTGGATTTTGACAAATTTGAGATAATTTGCATGAAATGTCGAAACCTGTTTTATGGGAAAAATAAGACTAATATTTTAATGTGTTGTCGGTTGAAAATTTCACCCAACATGCCAAGCATTAAATGCTAAATAAAATAGGAGTTCAGGCTTTTAAAATCTGCTTTACAAATGGCAAGACATATTTTAAACATGGAGATCCTGACTTCCAAGCGTCATTACTGGTAAATCCCAGAGCAATTTATGAGAGTCTCTGACTTCTGGACTTCCATCAATGCACACACTATTTTACTAAAAGTGGTTTTTATCATGAAAACACACCTATATAATTTTGACCCCCTTAAACCCCACTTTTATATAGTAAAACTGGGGTTTATAGGGGTATACTTTATTTTACTTACTTGGCAAAAGAACATAGATTGTGGGTACTCGTTAGAACCGCCTCGCGCCGAGGCGGTTCTAACGAGTACCCACAATCTATGTTTTGAGCAGAAATATGAAAAAAATATCTGACTTCTTTATCGGAAAATTTTTCTTATTTGGTTGTAAAATTTTCAATATATTTGAATAGGCGTGTTTTCGTAATGTTACATAGCTCCAAATAGACATCCAGATAAGGTACATTTTTCTTACTTCTCCATGAAAACATATGCTTCTCAGTGAGGTGCTTCTAATGAGTACCAGAACATGCTTCCTGGAGAAACAAGAAAAATATGAATACCTTTTTGTTAAAGAAAAAGTGCTTTATCTAGAGCTATGGAAATTCTGCATTAGCCCTGAAAATGCCAAGCAAAATTTGTAGCAGACGACATTCATATTTTTTTTTCAGAGAAAACAAGTCTTGAAAATTCATGTGAATCGTCTGCGTGAAGCAGACGATTCACATGAAATTTCAAGACTTGTTTTCTCTGAAAAATAAAAATAAATAAATAAATTGTCGTCTGCTGCAGTTGTGATTGGCGCTTTAAGGGTTAGTTTACTGAACCAGAAATATACTGTCCTAATAACTGCTATCTCTGTTCACCTGCATCAAATTCATAGAACCATCCTGACCATGAGGTTATAAAACTTTTTTTCATGCTCAACTCAGCTGAGCATGGAATTTTTAATCTCAGCTATATTTAGCAAGAAAGAATTTGCAACTTTTAGTAATACATGTATGAGATTTATTAGCAGGACAAATTTCATGCTCAGCTGATTGAGTTGAGCATGAAAAAAGTTTTATAGTCAAAGGGCCTGGTTTCTTCGGAATTCTGCATCATGGCAGCTTCACTGCCTTCAACACTACCCTAGCTCCTTCTTTAGTTCTATCATTTCATCATTCCTGAAAATAAGGCAAATGTATGCCATAATAAGAGAAAAGAAGAAATCAAAGTACTAACAGCTATATGATGGTTCAGTTGGCTTTCATTATACGCTGGGAAAATGGTCCTGAATGGGGACTTAAGACTGTTTTTAACCTTAACTTCCTGTAATTTAAGCAAACAGTAAAGAACATGATCAGATGCTGCATTCTGCAGCATCTGATCTGGGTCTGCACTGTTTGCCAATGTCCCAGCATTAAGCCCAGTCTAGGATATACAGACAAGCCGCCTTACAAAGCACTCTGACGTCACAGTGACAAGAAAGGCCTGGCTGTAAATACCTGTTATCTTGATTTTGTACAAACGCTATCTGCATGGATTAATTTTATTGGTCAGCGATAGTCACGTGGACAACAGCGATATTCTTTGGTAACTTTGGCGAGACTAATCAACCTAAAAATGCTTTACATTGGAGCTCTAGGTGAGAGGGGTTTCTAGATATTTTTTTTCTTATTTCGTCTTCGAAAATATATATCCTGTCATTGTGAGTACTCAATGTAATTGGATTGGCAATGCAATTTCAATGAGCACCCCAAGTTTCTTTTTTATTTTTTTATTTTTTTTTGTTTTGTTTGTTTGTTTGTTTGTTTTTTGTTTTTTTTTGTGAAGAAATGAAAACTTTTCAATAATTAGACTGAATAAGAGGCTTGTAGGCCTGAATCACTCACCTGGGCACTATAAAGGTACCAATATGCAAACATCTGAGTTGCAGAATAATGGTATATGCTCTGGGGCTAAAAGTTTAATGCTAAACCCACTAATATGTAGAGCTATGATGACCACAGGGCTATAATTTGAAAACTCTTGTTAGAAGCCCATTAGATGAAGTTACATACCAAATATCAAAGACCTATAGACCTTCTAGTTTCAGAGAAGATTTTTAAAGTTTTCCCAATGCAAGTCTAAGTAAAGCATGTGACCCCTGGAGTGGGGCCATTTTTGACCCCAGGCTATGGTTTGAATAATCTTGCTACAGGTCCACAAGATAAAGCTACATTCCAAATATCAAAGGTCTAGGCCTTCTAGTTTCAGACAAGAAAATTTTTAAACTTTTGCCTATAGGAGTCTATGTAAAAAAAATTGACCTTTCCGTATAAAGGTCAAGGTCAACCAAAGGGTATAATTTTTTCAAACTCCATTGGGCTCATGTCCCAAATGCTGCATACTAAGCCCCAGGGCCTTGGTCCTATGGTTCCAGAGAAGAAGATTTTAAAAGGTTTTTTTTACCATATATGGGCATAGCGGCTATCTGGGTTCAGGTGCAGTGAATAAGTTTCCGCTCCCCTATCCATTGAGGATCCATACGAAATTTTGCTTTGATTGGCCCATTGGTTTCTGAAGAAAAGACGTTTGAAGAGTTTTCCCTATTTGAGTCTATGTAAAACAAGTGACTCCTAGGGCAGGGCCAGTTTTGGTCCCAGGGCTACAATTTGAACAATCTGGGTAGAAGTCTACAAGATAAAGCTACACACCAAATATCAAAGGCCTCGACCTTCTAGAGTCAGATAAAAAGAATTTTAAAGTTTTGCCTATGGGAGTCTATGTAGAAAAAATTGACCTTTCCGTGAAAAAGGTCAAGGCCAACCGAAGGTTATACGTTTCCATTAAAAAGTCAAATTCAACCAAAGGTCATAAATTTTTTTAAACTTAATTGGGCCTATGTCTCCAATGCTGCATACCAAGCCCCAGGGCCATTGGCCTTTCGGTTCCAGATGAGAAGATTTTTAAAGGGTTTTTACCATATATGGGCATGGCAGCCATCTTCTGACCAAGATGCAGCGAATAAACTTCCGTTCCCTCTGTTCATTGAGGATCCATATGGAATTTTGCTCCAATTGGCCCCGAAGAGAAAATGTTTGAAGAGTTTTCCCTATATGAGTCTATGTAAAACAAGTGACCCCTGGGGCAGGGCCATTTTTTGCCTCAGGGCTACTATTTGAACAGTTTTGGAAGAGGTCTACAAGATAAAGTACACATCAAATATCGAAGAACTCTGCCTTCCAGTTTCAGACAAGAAGAATTTTAAAATTTTGCCTATAGAGCCTATTTTGAAAAATTTGACCTTTACGTTAGAAAAGGTCAAGGTCAACCGAAGATTATTATTTTTTTAATTTTATTGGGCCTATGTCCCAAGTGCTGCATACCAAGCCCCAGGGCCATTGGCCCTTTGGTTCCGGAGAAGAAGATTTTTAAAGGGTTTTTAACATATATGGGCGTGGCAGCCATCTTGGTCTTGTGACCAAGATGCAACATACAAACTTTCGTTCCTCATTTGAGTCTCCATATGAAATTTGGCTTTGATTGGCCCAGTGGTTTCTGAGAACGGGAAGGTTGAAGAGTTTTCCCTATTATGAGTCTATGTAAAACAAGTGACCCCTGGGGCGTGGCCATTTTTGGCCCCAGGGCTATAATTTGAACAATCTTCATAGAGGTTCACAAGATAAAGCTACATACCAAATATTAAAGACCTGGACTTTCTACTTTCAGACAAGAAGTTTTTGAAAATTTTGCCTATAGGAGTCTGTGTAACAAAATTTGACTTTTCTGTAAAAAGGTCAACCAAAGGCCATTATTTTTTCAAACTTCATTGAGCCCATGTCCCCAATGTTGCATACCAAGCCACAGGGTCAATGGCCCTTTGGTTCCAGAGAAGAAGATTTTTAAAGATATTTTACCGTATATGGGCGTAGCAGCCATCTGGGTCATATGACCCAGATGCGGCGAACAAACTTTTGTTCCCCATACCCACTGTATGAAATTTGGCTTTGATTGACCCAGTGATTTCTGAGAATATGTTTGAAGAGTGTGGACAACGGACGGATGACGGACAGACGGCGGAACCTGCCTATACTTAATGAAAACATCCGTCGGTCACGGAAATTACCAAAACACACTCTTATGAGGCTACCTTCAGTCACGGAAGTTACCGAAATTCAACACGTCCGAAAATGGAAAAAAAAAAGTTGGACCAATCAGCCATTGTCAGTTTCTTGAGCCCTGGTCATTACCATCTGATATAACTATTTTAAATTTTCAGAAAAATCCAAACCATTTACATTGAGTTGAGTGAGGCGCTTCTAATGAGTACCCACAACTTAAATTTCCATGGAGAAATAAGAAAAAATTTGATACTTCTCTGCTGAATAAAATGCTCTATCTGGAGGATCATATTTATAAAAGATGTTCACAAACTAGAGTTGTCAGAGAATCTGACTATAGCCCCACTGTAGCACCGTCAGAAGAGAAATACACATAGTGTTTAAAGATTTTGAATTCATGCTTACCAGATAACATCACTGTAGGACATGGTAATATCGCAACGTAAAACCTATCAAGAGATTTAATTCCATGAGTTATACCACGGTCAGGAAACTTCATAATCGGAGCCAGTGGCTCTGATAAGAAAATGTTGTGTGCGTCTTCCGGAGCACGTGCGGCTCTGAATATAGTGGCTGAAAAAAGTAAACAAAAGAGGTAGGTCAGTCACTTGTCGAAAGAATCTGTTTTTGTGGGGTAGTTTTTCTCAAAAAGGAGAATTACATGCTGCTCTCAAGTCTTTCAACAGTTTTCTCACCTAATAGATAGTTTGTAAATGTGTACGATCTCGTCTGAATTACTTATGGCGATGGCTGATCGATGCTGAATAAACTTATCGTCGAAGGTTTAGCGACGCTATTCCCGGTTATTTTTTCATAAAATGCATATGCGCCTGGACTGTTTGGCATTTATTATGTGTAAAATGTTTGTTAGACCTGTCTCACTTACCGAAAAATAAAAATTGACAACAAACTAATGGAAATGGGGGGCAAATAAACAATGGCTCCGATGGTGTAGGGCGGCTCTGAATATATCGGTCGGCTCTGATAGCTGAGGGTTTGCAGAACTATTATTATAAAAGACAGCCTCTGTCCAGTTGCGAGTATTGAAGCCTTGCAGCAACGTTTGTCATTTCTGATCTTTGGAAATCTATTCTGTGCTGTAACAGTTGATTTTTGCTCTAAAATGTCTTGACGGGGATGTACAATCTTATCAAAACAAGCACAGAAACTGATTTTGGCCTCTGGTAGTGGCTTTACGTGGATTTTTCTGTTTCAAGATATGCGATGAAATCGATCACGTCACAGGTGCAATTTTTGTGGTCTCGTTTTAGCGGTAAGAGTAACTATGTTTGATAGGGGATAGAGACATACATGTTTTAAATCTCTGAACAAGCGGTCTAGACGTAGACACTTTTCTTCCATAAACACTCAGAATGAAATCTAAGGTGATAACCAAGCACCATAAATAATTACAAGAATCGCGTTTGGAAGAAGTTTTAGAGTATCATATCGGCCAATTCATGTTTCAAGATTTTTTGTCTCACTAATTTATTTTTGTTTTAGCTTTCTAAAGAATTTTTCTTGCTAGAAGTATGCCAAGATGAAGAAATAATCCATATGACATACTTCTAGCAAGAACAATTCTTTAGAAAGCTAAAACAAAAATAAATATATTCGACGAGTGACTGACCTACCTCTTTTGTTTACTTTTTCAGCCGCTATATTCAGAGCCGCACGTGCTCCGGAAGACGCACACAACATTTGCTTATCAGAGCCACTGGCTCCGATTATGAAGTTTCCTACCCGTGTATACGCTTTGGCCTTGATTCCGGTATACATGATACATCAAACCACTGTAGATCCATGTGTTTGCCAGGTTTTTAATTTTGTAAGCCTTACAAGTCTTGAGAAAAGTGTGACAAAATTGTTCGTTTATCGCAAATAGTAAAACATACTGATGTAGCTCCATGAGTTATAGATCCTTGGCCCTGATTCTGGTATACATGATACAATAGTTCATTATGCACTTGTGTACCAAAAAAAGGTAAGAGAAAAGTCCAGGGAGTTTCAACTTTACAGCTTTCATAGTTCCTGAGAAATCTGTAACGAAAATTTTTCATTAAATGTAAATTGCAAAACCTATATTGTAACTCCAAGAGTTATGAGCCCTTGTCCCTGATTCCAGTATACACGATACATCAACTCACTGGATATAACCCTTACAGTTCTTGAGAAAAGTGCGACAAAAATTTATCTGATAAGGATGGACAGACGGAAGGAAGGAATGACAGAAAGACAAGGCAAATCCAGTATAGCTCCACTTTTTTAAAGCAGGGCTAAGTATTCGGACACTTGTTGGGGTCAAGATGTTGTGTCTAGGAATTGCTGAATGAGTGGCAAACAGTTTAAACCCTAATTAGATGTCACATTCTGCAGTATCAGGGTCTACACTGTCAGGCCTGTCTGAATCCCAGATCTGCCTCATAACTTTCATGGAGATAGCTCAATAAACCAATTCTAACCTTCCTCACCTTCTGCTGATACAAAAAGGGCTGTTGTCAGTTACTGGCGAAAGTCTGTGCACAAGTCTTGGTTAACTGCTTAAGAGTCTAAGCCTGCCCAGGAAAAGTGAGAGTATGTTTACTGGTCGGCTTGACACGACCATAACAGTGTTGACTAGGCTGTTAAACTCCAAGTCAAAAAGCAAAACTAGAATTCCGAGTCGGACGATTTGCATGCTTAAAGTGCCAAACATTTGATATGAAATAAGGAAAAAAGCACTGTATTTGTCCTAAAAAGCGCTCCTATCCCTGAAGGCAAGCCCTCACTACTTTGTCTGAATTGTATTAGTCAAGTAAATAAAGGGCTATAATTCGACCGAAATTTTTAGATGATTACCAAAATCAAACTTGACATCTATGCTATAATGATATACCATTCTGCAAAACTTGAATGGAATCAATGCATCCCTTCAGAAGTTATTGAGGGAAAACAATATCTTTACCTTGTATTTTACCCCAACAACAAAAACGAAGTCAAGAAGTGCCATAACTTGGTCAAAATTTTGCGAATGATTACCAATACCGAACTTGACCTGTATTTTACAATGATATGTATTTTACAATTGTAACGGATGAAAAAATGGAAATAACATTTTTCCCGAACCGGGGATCGAACCCGGTCCGCTGGACTCAAAGTCCTACACTCTACCGCGTCGCTATAAAAGCCGGCTTGTACCGCAAGGCAGTACAAGTGTATCATATACCTATACCCGGTGACATTCTCCCCCTCCAAATTGAAATTCGTCCCTGAATTTCTAGGAGTCCGAGAATCACGTGAAATGAGACTCAAGGAGTTTTATGCACACATGTGGGTTATTTACGTTGGGCGCCAAATGTAACAGATGAAAAAATGGAAATAACATTTTTCCCCAACCGGGGATCGAACCCGGTCCGCTGGACTCAAAGTCTTACACTCTACCGCGTCGCTATAAAAGCTGGCTTGTACCGCAAAGCAGTACAAGTGTAACATATATCTATACCCGGTGACACAATGATATATCCTCCTGCAAACTTTCAATAAAACCGCTGCATTCTTGCAAAAGTTATTGATCGGAAACCAATATCAACATACCAACAAAATCTAAGTCAAAAATGCCTTAACTCAGCCGAACTTTGGCGGAATATCACCAATATTGAACTTGACCTGTATTTTAGAGCGATATAAAGTTCTGCAAAGTTTGAATGAAATCAATGCATCCCTTCAAAAGTTATTGAGCGGAAACGAAAAGTGTGCCAACGACGATGGCGAGGCGGACAGACAACATGATCCCTATGTGTCTGCCATGCTACGCAGATGGTTCAATAAAGAACTAAATGTTCCCTAAAGGAGATGAATGATCCTGCTAGTGCCAGTTTGTCTTTGTTGTAGATTTATTCTTCTGAACAAATGCCATTTGTATAAGGTAAAATTGCTTCTTGGCGGTGGAAAACAAAACCGCAAAACTATATTACGCGCCACTATTGTGTGGTGGGCAGGTAACAGATACATTGACGAAATTTGCCCATAGCAATCCAAAACCAGATCTCCACATTACCAAAACACAGATCAAGTTTGGTGAAAATCCATTAATATTTACTTAATTTATCTCCCGGAAAAGAGAATACAGATGGACATACGACAGATGGACGGACATATGTACGTTCAATATGACATCATAATATATGATAGTGTCAGGATATAAAAAGCAAAAAAAGGAGGCAGATATACAGCAATAGAGATCCAGATCACACCATATCAGACTGATCGTGTTTATTTTTCAACTGACCTTTGTGCTTGACTCTCGTCTCTTTCTGGAGGGGCTTTAAAATAAAATTTTCTGTAAGTAAAAGGAAAATCTTCTTTACTCTTAACCCTTAAACTGCCAATCACAACACTTGTCGTCCACTTTGTCATCTGCTTGTGGTTTTAAAACATTTTTGCAAACAGTGTGGACCCAGATCAGACTAGGAGCAGTCTGATTAGGGTCCACACTATTTGCCTGTATGCAATAATAGGTTTGAAAAGTTTGCAAGAATATTAACCAGACGGCATAAACAGACGACATTTTCAGATGTAGCTTTTCTTGGCATTTTAAGGGTTAAGTCCTTGCCATACTTTTCCTACCTGCTTATCATCATGTGACAGTGTCAGAAAACACTTGCATGCATTCTGCCACATTCTCGGTCTACACTGTTTGTACAGAACCGTCTTTCCCAATACTTAGGGTGACTACTGTATTTTTAATGTGTACCGATATACACAGTAGGTTATCCACCAATTTTTGCAATGGAGACAAATTTTTGTCTTCCTGTTTGCTTTCCTGTGCACCAAATCCCTTCTGGAAAGGGGTCTACTCTAAAAGGAAAGAATTAGCTTCCGTGGGGAGCAAAGTCTTCCCTTTTAGAGCAGACCCCATTTTCAGGTGTGGAACAAAATGTTTCTGTCAGTTGCCTCCTTTAAACATGTATCAATATAGGGATCAAGCATGGAGGCCGCTGTTTTCAACACCTCCCTAGAGACCTGGTAAATGTTAATGCATTGAAAAACTATGTTTGATCGCTATTATTGTATAAAAACTGAAAACATTCGCTACATTTCGCGTTATTTCTTGCACTATTTTGTTTCGCCTTTTCACCGATGTCTCGCGAACGCAATGTCCACAGACTATGCTCGTTCTAGAGCCGGATAGTACACATCTCGTAACGGCAACAAATCTGTGGCCCCCGGTACGATCATATTGAAAGTTGCGTAGCCGTGCATTAACAGCGCGTGAATTGCTTTGTTAATACACGGCTTTTCGCCGGTTAATGCACGGCTGATAATAACGCGCGACACTGTTTTTTATGCAATAATGCCACTTAAAACAATAAAATTCTCAGCCATCAATAAATTTTTAACCGATTAACCCATTTTAGACAGAATAAAAAGTTCATTTGGACATCCAAGCATGAACTCTTAAATTGCCAATTACAGCTCCAACAGTCAACATTTTGAACCACTTTTTTTTTTTCTTTTTTTTTTTAAGAAAATAAGGCTTGACATTTTATGTGAAGAGCAGACAATTCACACGAAATGTAGAGCCTTACTTTCTCAAAAAAAAAAAAACAAAAAAAAAAAAACAATGAAAAACAGAATGCAGCATCTGATCAGGCTCTACACAGCTTGCAATAACTACAGGAATTTCTATAAAACATAATCATAATAAACTAGAATTCCGAAAATCGGATGTGTCACCTGTTTCAAGTGCCAACCATTTGATATGAAAAAGAAGAAAAAACACTGTATTTGTCCAAGTAATTGCTCCTGTCCCTTCACTGGTATTTTACAATGATATATATATATATATATATATATATATATATATATATATATATATATATATATATATATATATATATATATATATATATATATATATTCCAAGAAAACCAATGCATCTGCAAAAATTACTGAGCAGAAACCAATATCAACACTAGAAAAAGAACAAAGCAAGAGTTGTCCTTCTTGTATGTGACATTTCTACGTGCTCTGATATATGTTCCTACCCAACATTTTCAAATAACCTCAAACAGTATGGGAGTTATGGCCTGCTCAAGATTTTGGCTTCAGAGGACATAAGTACATAACGAAGAAAGTGAGAGTTGTCACCGTTTTATGTGACATACCTACAAGTACTTATCTATGTCTGGGCCAAATATTATCAAAATATTTCAAACCATTAAAAAGTTATGATGCACACAAGAATTTGGCTTAGAAATTCATTCAGAGGAGATAACCAGAGCAAGATGTCTTTCCTGCATGCAATACTCCTACTTGACCTGATATATGTTCCTATCAATTGTTATCAAATTATCTCAAATAGTATGGGAGTTATGGCCTGCAGAAGATTTTAGCTTCAGGGGACATAAGTACATAACGAAGAAAAAGTGAGTTGTCCCTCTTGCACCTGATATGGCTACTGTCCTTATCTTTGCTGCTACTAAATATTATCAAAATACTTTACACCACTAAGAAGTCAGGGAGTGCACAAGAATTTGGCTAAGAAATTAATTTAGGATAAATAACTAGAACAAGAACAAAGCAAGAGTTGTCCATTTTGCATGCGAAACTCCTACTTGACCTCACACATGCCCCTGCCGAATAATATCAAATTATCTCAAACACTATCGGAGTTATGGCGTTACAAGATTTCGGCTTCAGGGAGATAAGTACATAACGAAGAAAGTGAGAGTTGTCTCCCTTGCATGCGACATGCCTACTGGTTCTCTTCTTCATCCCTACTAAATATTATCACAATACCTCTAAGGGTATCAAAGTTATGGAGCACACAAACGTGTGCGTGTTCATACGTAACCCAACAACAAATACTAAATCGAAAAAGGGCTATAACTTGGCCAAAAGTTTGCAGATGGTTACCAATATCATACTTGACCTATATTTTACAATGATATACCCTTCTGCAAACTTCTGATAAATTAAATACATCCCTATAGAACTTATTGAACGGAAACCAACATCTTAACCCAACAATAAAACCTAAGTCAAAAAAAGGCCATAACTCAGCCAAACTTTGGTGGATGATTACCTATATAAAACTTGTCTTGTATTTAACAATGATATAAACTTCTGCAATCTTTGAATGCAATCAGTGCAGCCCTTTAAAAGTTATTGAGTGGAAACAAAAAGTGTGACGACAATGCGGACAACGCAACAGACAACATGATCCCTTTGTGTCTGCCATGCTACTTTTTTAGGTATTAGATTCTTCATAAATGTGTAATATCGTAGTGCAAACCAATGTATAATTTTGCTATTTCCTAGTGCAAAGAAATGCATCATTTTATTGTGTGGTCATAACTCTGACAGAATTACTTGTACGATGAGGACTGTCTACTTCGTCTAATTCTTGTTTCCTCCCTGGCTTGAATGAACGGCTGACTACCCGCAAGCAACGACTTAGGTTTCATTTGCTTGATAATGGGCACAGTGTTTCCACAGATAGCTGATAACAAAGCTATGTAAACAGCTTTATCATCCACCTGTCTAAATAACTGAACCATACAAAATACTAAAATGACAAATAAGAAAAGTGCTTGTACACAAAATCTGGCCTGAGACATAAGTTTAAACATTATGAACTTACGGTTCTTTATATATCCGTTCCTCGTATTCTTTCAGACAATTGTATATCTTTAGGCATAATAGTCACACGTTTGTCATGTATCGCGCACAGATTTGCTTCCTCTGAAGTGATATTATGTAAGCCTCAGCCACCTCCTGTATTGCCAGTAAAGCCGATTCTTGAAACCTTTTCAGGTTATCAATGTTGGTGGATATTTCACGTACCAATCATCTAAATGGTAGTTTATGTATTAGTAAGTCCGTAGATTTTTGATATTTTCTTATGCTTTTAAAAAGAAAAAAACAAAAAAAAACAAAAAAAACAAGCAAATTCCATGGGGAATTTATGTCCCCCGCCTTATTTTTATTTGAGGTGTTAAAAATGGTAAAGTTAACCAGAGGATCATTGGTCCTGTATCAATTACCTAAGTATTGAAGCAGGAAACCAGTGATAAAAAATAATTTCAAGATTCTGAAAAAGCCACATGCATATCTTCAGACCACCTGTAAAGTTTCAAAGGATTGGCTTAAAACTGTGGTAGGAGTTACGGGGTCAAGATACCTACTCCCTATACGCTTCTGTAGTATTAGAACTAAAAAAATGTCTAAGTTAAAAATGCAGAAAAAGTGGTAAATAATTATTTCAGGATTCTGAAAAAATCAAAATGCATATCTTCAGGCCATCCTAAAACCCTTGTAAAGTTTCAAAAGGATCAGACAAAAAACGTGGGAGGAGTTAAGGGGACAAGGTACCTGCACTCTATACACTTCTGTAATATTAGAACAATGTCTAAGTTCAAAACGTGTAAAAAGTGATAAAAAATTAATTTCAGGATTCTGAAAAAAAAACACATGCATATCTTCAGACGATCCTTAAAGCACCTGTAAAGTTTCAAAAGGATCGGCCAAAAACTGTGGGAGGAGTTAAGGGGACAAGGTACCTGCTCCCTATATACTTCTGTAGTATTAGAACTCAAAAAATGTCTAAGTTAAAAATGCGGAAAAAGTAATAAAAAATTATTTCAGGATTCTGAAAAAACCACATGCATATCTTCAGGCCATCCTAAAACCCTTGTAAAGTTTCAAAAGGATCGGCCAAAAACTGTGGGAGGAGTTAAGGGGACAAGGTACCTACTCCCTGTACGCTTCTGTAATATTAGAACACAAAAAATGTCTATGTTCAAAATGTGTAAAAAGTAATAAAAATTAATTTCAGGATTCTGAAAAAAACACATACACATCTTCAGACCATCCTTAAAAAAACTGTAAAGTTTCAAAAGAATCGGCTAAAAACTGTGGAAGGAGTTAAGGGGACAAGGTACCTGCTCCCTATACACTTCTGTAGTATTAGAACTCAAAAAATGTCTAAGTTAAAAATGCGGAAAAAGTAATAAAAAATTATTTCAGCATTCTGAAAAAAACACTTGCATATCTTCAGGCCACCCTGAAAGCCCATGTAAAGTTTCAAAAGGATCGGCCAAAAACTGGCGGAGGAGTTAAGGGGACAAGGTACATACTCCCTATACGCTTCTGTAATATTAGAACTCAAAAAATGTCTATGTTCAAAATGTGTAAAAAGTAATAAAAATTAATTTCAGGATTCTGAAAAAACCACATGCACATCTTCAAACCATCCTAAAAACACCTGTAAAGTTTCACAAGAATCGAACAAAAAACTGTGAGAGGAGTTAAGGGGACAAGGTACCTGCTCCCTATACACTTCTGTAGTTCAGGCCATCCTAAAAACCCACGTAAAGTTTCAAAAGGATCGGCCAAAAACTGTGGGAGGAGTTAAGGGGACAAGGTACCTACTCCCTATAGACTTCTGTAATATTAGAACTCAAAAAATGTCTAAGTTAAAAATGCGGAAAAAGTAATAAAAAATTATTTCAGGATTCTGAAAAAACCATATGCATATTTTCAGACCATCCTTAAAACACCTGTAAAGTTTCAAAAGGATCGGACAAAAACTGTGGGAGGAGTTAAGAGGACAAGGTACCTGCTCCCTATATACTTCTGTAGTATTAGAACTAAAAACATGTCTAAGTTAAAAATGCGGAAAAAGTAATAAAAAATTATATCAGGATTCTGAAAAAAACACATGCAAATCGTCAGGCCATCCTAAAAGCCCATGTAAAGTTTCAAAAGGATCGGCCCAAAACTGAGGGAGGAGTGAAGGGGACAAGGTACCTACTATCTATACGCTTCTGTAATATAAGAACACAAAAAATGTCTATGTTCAAAATGTGTAAAAAGTAATAAAAATTAATTTCAGGATTCTGAAAAAACCACATGCACATCTTCAGACCACCCTTAAAACACCTGTAAAGTTTCAAAAGAATCGGCCAAAAACTGTGGGGGGAATTAAGGGGACAAGGTACCTGCTCTCTATACACTTCTGTAGTATTAGAACTCAAAAATGTCTAAGTTAAAAATGCGGAAAAAGTAATAAAAAATTATTTCAGGACTCTGAAAAAACCACATGCATATCTTCAGGCCATCCTGAAAGCCCATGTGAAGTTTCAAAAGGATCGGCCAAAAACTGGCGGAGGAGTTAATGGGACAAGATACATACTCCCTATACGCTTCCGTAATATTAGAACTAAAAAAATATCTATGTTCAAAATGTGTAAAAAGTAATAAAAATTAATTTCAGGATTCTGAAAAAACCACATGCACAGTTTCAGACCATCCTTAAAACACCTGTAAAGTTTCAAAAGAATCGGCCAAAAACTGTGAGAGGAGTTAATGGGACAAGGTACCTGCTCCCTATACACTTCTGTAGTTCAGGCCATCCTAAAAGCCCAGGTAAAGTTTCAAAAGGATCGGCCAAAAACTGTGGGAGGAGTTAAGGGGACAAGGTACCTACTCCCTGTACGCTTCTGTAATATTAGAACTCAAAAAATGTCTAAGTTAAAAATGCAGAAAAAGTAATAAAACATTATTTCAGGATTCTGAAAAAAACACATGCACATCTTCAGACCATCCTTAAAACACCTGTAAAGTTTCAAAAGGATCGGACAAAAACTGTGGGAGGAGTTAAGGGGACAAAGTACCTACTAAAAACTCGGAACCACGCACCACGCGCCACGCACCACGCACCACGCGCCACGCACCACGCCCCACGGAAAACCAAAAACAGTGTCCCTCCACTTTTCTTCGAAAAGGCGGGGGACAAAAAACAGATACCCTGTTTTTGGAAATAGACTGGTGCAATGAGTTGAGGAAGAAGAGCCCACTTGACGTAAATGGCTTAATGTGGCCCAATAAATAAGGAAAATAGTTCGGAAATAGAATTTACACCAACATGTAAATAATTGCAAAACAGAACTTACATCAACATGTAAATAAATGCAATATAGCCAATGGCTGATAGAAAATTCGCAATAGTAATGAATATGGAGTGTACAGAGTTTTTCACTGGTGCTCCTCTAACGCCATCTGATGCGCCTTCTCTCAACTCTTCCTCCCTACAAGCATAAATTCTCTGATTCAGCGTTTATCCAGATACCATATTTGACCTAATTACTGCACTGTGCGCTTACGTTTTTTTTTTTGTTTTTTTTTTTAAATTACTGGGAAACGTGCAGTAAAATAGGTATCTACCGCATTTACCATAAGTATTCGGACACCTCTTTACCATATATGTTCTAAAATTTTAACCAGTACAATTCACTACCCGATGTTGTGTCTAAAAATTGCTGGATGAGTGGCAAACAGTGTAGACCCAGATGAGACGCCGCGTTCTGCGGCGTCTCATCTGGGTCTATACTGTTTGATCAGGCCTGTCTGTCCGAATACATATGGTAAATACGGTACCTACTAAGGGTACACTTTAAAACAATATCAGCAAAGGACTTATTTTATGCGATGGTTTTTTTTTTTTTTTTTCTGATTTTTCTTTATAAAGGCATATTATGTGGTTACTCATTTGCATTGCATTGACAAGTAGATGCAACTCAAATGGGTACCCACACCATATACATTTATAATGAAATAAACGTCAAAATTATGGCCTTTGGAAACAAAGCACACACTACAGATAAGTAGATGGGAGTCTCGGTAAGCAGATAAAAATACATGGTTGTAATCTGAAGAATACGAAATGCTTGACTGTGCGCTTATAGGGGTACGTGCGGTAATTAGATCAAATAAGGTAGTTCTCTTCTTGCACCATGAAAACAAACATAATACTGTGGGTACTCACTAGTAGTGCCTCAGTGAGGCACTTCTAATAGTACCCGCTGTATTAGATTGTTATTACACAACTCCAGATAAAAGGGCTTGGGCATCCACATAATATTTTTCTTATTTCTCTTCTTGTATCAGGAGAAAGGAGAGAATGACAGTAGAAAGTTACATGATAAATTTCCAGAAAATAATGTTGCCGGACTTCATGGGAATCAAAGCAGTGACCTCCAGATCACCAGTTGGATGTGCATCAACTAACCAGCAGGCGTACAACGTTAAAACAACGTCGATTCAACGTTGATTCAATGTCAAGAAGATGAATCAACGTTGAATCGACGTTGTTTCAACGATGTGTGTCTGCTGGGCAGCCGCCAAGGCTGGCTCTGTTGTAGATTCACTTTTGTGATTTCTTTTACCCACTTCCTTGTCTGGTTCAAAAAGCAACCTGAACAGCACAATGTGACAAGGAGTCTTCAGGGTCAATATGTCTTTGAAAACTGTATACCGTAATATCCCTAAACAGTGGGACAAACATGTCTGGGCAAACAGTGTAGACCAGATCAGATGCCACAAAATGTGGCATCTGATCAGGGTCTACACTGTTTGGCACTCATTCAGCAATATTTTAGATGCACTAATAGGTAGTGGAAAGAACTTGTTCAAACTTTAGAATAGTTATGGCAAAACGTTAAGGTGTCCCAATACTTAGGGTAAGCAGGGCACTTCTTAGCATATCTCTAGATAAGCCAGTTTTAACCTTTACCACTCTCTGGGCTAATTCAGCAGACGACAAATTTATTATATTTTTTCTTATATTTCCAAGACGATTTGACATTTCATGTTAATTGTTTCCATTGTATGAAATGTCAAATCCTGTTTCCTGGGAAAAATGAGAAAAAATATTTCAAAATGTTGTCAGCTGAAAACTTTACACAGAGTGCTAAGCATTATCAAAAAATATTGATGTTTTTCTGATTTCTCAATAAGATATCCTATTTTGTAGGTACTCATTAGAAATGCCTCTGGAAACATATATCTTGTTACCCCTTTTATCTAGAGCTATGTAGGATTCTGGATCTGCCAGGTACTTCAAACACTTCCTGAAGAGTATTACATGGAGTGTGTGTGCGCAAATCAATGGAATAAACAGTTAACCACTGTTAAGAATAAAAAAAAAATGCAAGTTAATCCTTTTTTTTTGTGTGTGTGTTACATGCACACATGCACTTTTGAATTAAGAGATTAAACAGGGGGTGGATTGGACGAAGGTAAAGTTAACATCTGGTTCACGGTTCATTATTCTCGGTTCAGGATTCAGCGTCTGGTTCAGTATTCAACATATTATTAAAAATGTCCAGGATATCATTCAGCGTCTGGTTCAATATTCAGCGTATTATTAAAAAATGTACAGGGTATTATTCAGCGTCTAGTTCAGGATTCAGTATATTATTAAAAAATGTCCTGGGTATTATTCAGCTTCTTGTTCAGGATTCAGCGTATTATAAAAAAAAATGCCCAAGGTATTATTCAGCGTCTAGTTCAGGATTCGGCGTATTAATAAAAAATGTCCAGGGTATTTTTCAGTGTCTGGCTTAGGATTCAGCGTATTATTAAAAAATATCCAGGGTATTATTCAGCGTCTGGTTCAGAATTCAGCATATTACTAAAACTGTCCAGGGTATTATTCAGTGTCTGGTTCAGGATTCAGCGTATTATTAAGAAATGTCCAGGGTATTATACAGCTTCTGGTTCAGGATTCAGCGTATTATTTAGAAATGTCCAGGGTATTATTCAGCGTCTGGTTCAAGATTCAGCGTATTATAAAAACACGTCTATGGTATTATTCAGCGTCTGGTTCAGGATTCAGCGTATTATTAAAAATGTCCAGGGTATTATTTAGCGTCTGGTACAGTATTCAGCGTAATATTAAAAATGTCGGGGTTATTATTTAGCGTCTGAATCAGGATTCAGTATATTATTAACAAAAAATGTCCAGGGTATTATTCAGCGTTTGGTTCAGGATTCAGAGTATTTTTCAAAAATGTCCAGGGTATAATTCAGCATCTGGGTCAGAATTCAGCGTTTTATTAAAAAATGTCCAGGGTATTATTCAGTGTCTGGTTCAGGATTCAGCATATTATTAAAAATGTCCAGGGTATTATTCAGCGTCTGGTTCAGGATTCAGCGTATTATTAAAAAATGTCCAGGGTATTATTCAGCGTCTGGTTCAGGATTCAGCATATGATAAAAAAATGTCCAGGGTATTATTCAGTGTCTGGTTCAGGATTCAGCGTATTATTAAAAAATGTCCAGGGTATTATTCAGCGTCTGGTTCAGTATTCAGCGTATTATTAGAAAATGCCCTAGGTACTATTCAGCGTCTGGTTCAGTATTCAGCATATTATTAAAAATGTACAGGGCATTTTCAGCGTCTGGTTCAGTATTCAGCATATTATTAAAAAATGTCCAGGTATTATTTACCGTCTGGTTCAGGATTCAGCATATTATTCAAAAATGTCCAGGGTATTATCCAGCGTCTGGTTCAGGATTCAGCATACTTTTAAAAACTGTCCACGGTATTATTCAACGTCTGGTTCAGGATTCAGCATACTTTTAAAAACTGTCCACGGTATTATTCAACGTCTGGTTCAGGATTCAGCATACTTTTAAAAACTGTCCAGGGTATTATTCAGCGTCTGGTCAGGATTAAGCATACGATAAAAAAAAAAAAAAAAGGTCAGCATATTATTCAGCGTCTGGCTCAGGATTCAGCGTACGAATAAAAACTGTCCAGGGTATTATTCAGCGTCTGGTTCAGTATTCAGGGTATTATTAAAAAATGTCCAGGGTATTTTTCAGCGTCAGGTTCAGGATTCAGCGTATTATTAAAAAATATTCAGGGTAGTATTTAGCGTCTGGTTCAATATTAAGCGTATTCTTAAAAAAATGTCCAGGGTATTATTCAGCATCTGGTTCAGTATTCTGCGTAATATTAAAAATGTCAAGGGTATTATTCAGCATCTGGTATATGATTCAGTGTATTATTTAAAAATGTCCTGGGTATTATTCAGCGTCTGGTTCAGGATTCAGCGTATTATAAAAAAAAATGCCCAAGGTATTATTCAGCGTCTAGTTCAGGATTCGGCGTATTAATAAAAAATGTCCAGGGTATTTTTCAGTGTCTGGCTTAGGATTCAGCGTATTATTAAAAAATATCCAGGGTATTATTCAGCGTCTGGTTCAGAATTCAGCATATTACTAAAACTGTCCAGGGTTTTATTCAGTGTCTGGTTCAGGATTCAGCGTATTATTAAGAAATGTCCAGGGTATTATACAGCTTCTGGTTCAGGATTCAGCGTATTATTTAGAAATGTCCAGGGTATTATTCAGCGTCTGGTTCAAGATTCAGCGTATTATAAAAACACGTCTATGGTATTATTCAGCGTCTGGTTCAGGATTCAGCGTATTATTAAAAATGTCCAGGGTATTATTTAGCGTCTGGTACAGTATTCAGCGTAATATTAAAAATGTCGGGGTTATTATTTAGCGTCTGAATCAGGATTCAGTATATTATTAAAAATGTCCAGGGTATTATTCAGCGTTTGGTTCAGGATTCAGAGTATTTTTCAAAAATGTCCAGGGTATAATTCAGCATCTGGGTCAGGATTCAGCGTTTTATTAAAAAATGTCCAGGGTATTATTCAGTGTCTGGTTCAGGATTCAGCATATTATTAAAAATGTCCAGGGTATTATTCAGCGTCTGGTTCAGGATTCAGCGTATTATTAAAAAATGTCCAGGGTATTATTCAGCGTCTGGTTCAGGATTCAGCATATGATAAAAAAATGTCCAGGGTATTATTCAGCGTCTGGTTCAGTATTCAGCGTATTATTAGAAAATGCCCAAGGTACTATTCAGCGTCTGGTTCAGTATTCAGCATATTATTAAAAATGTACAGGGCATTTACAGCGTCTGGTTCAGTATTCAGCATATTATTAAAAAATGTCCAGGTATTATTTACCGTCTGGTTCAGGATTCAGCATATTATTAAAAAATGTCCAGGGTATTATTCAGCGTCTGGTTCAGGATTCAGCATACTTTTAAAAACTGTCCACGGTATTATTCAACGTCTGGTTCAGGATTCAGCATACTTTTAAAAACTGTCCACGGTATTATTCAACGTCTGGTTCAGGATTCAGCATACTTTTAAAAACTGTCCAGGGTATTATTCAGCGTCTGGTCAGGATTAAGCATACGATAAAAAAAAAAGGTCAGCATATTATTCAGCGTCTGGCTCAGGATTCAGCGTACGAATAAAAACTGTCCAGGGTATTATTCAGCGTCTGGTTCAGTATTCAGGGTATTATTAAAAAATGTCCAGGGTATTTTTCAGCGTCAGGTTCAGGATTCAGCGTATTATTAAAAAATATCCAGGGTAGTATTTAGCGTCTGGTTCAATATTAAGCGTATTCTTAAAAAAATGTCCAGGGTATTATTCAGCATTCTGCGTAATATTAAAAATGTCAAGGGTATTATTCAGCATCTGGTATATGATTCAGTGTATTATTTAAAAATGTTCAAGGTATTATTCAGCGTCTGGTTCAGGATTCAGCGTATTATTAAAAAATGTCCAGGGTATTATTTTGCGTCTGGTTCAGAATTCAGCATATTATTAAAAAATGTAAAGGGTATTATTCAGCGTCTGGATTAGGTTTCAGCGTATTATTAAAAATGTCCAGGGTATTATTCAGCACCTGGTTCAGGATTCAGCATATGATTAATAATGTCCAGGGTATTATTCAGCGTCTGGTTCAGTATTCAGTGTATTATTAACAAATGTCCAGGGTATTATTCAGCATCTGGTTCAGGATTCAGCATATGATTAAAAAATGCCTAGCGTATTATTCAACGTCTGGTTTAGGATTCAGCGTACAATGCAAAAATATCCAGCTGGAATACATTCATATTTTTTATCATTAATTTTAACCTTTAGGGCTTAATGCAATATCTGCATGTTGGTGATAATCTTTATTTTTTGCCCAGAAAATAAGATTTGACATTGAAAACTTGTATGAAATGTAAAAAAAAAAATAAGATTTGACATTTTGTGCAAATTGTCTCTATTTGAGATAATTTGCATGAAATATCAAACCTTATTTTCTGTGGAAAATAAGAAAAATATACCAAAATGTCATCTGCTTAATTTTTTACCCAGCATGCTAAACAGGGGCTAACCAGACTGGACCCATCATTATCTTAACGAGCTCATCAGGTGTCAAAATGTTAATTGTTCTAATTCACAGGTATTTTTGCTAAACAAAATGTGAGTAGCTTTGGCAAATGCTAAAGCTACTCACATTTTTTCAGCAAACATATTTGCGTATATGCCATATTTAATGATCAAAGTTTTAACGATACGTTAACTAACGACGTCATTAGTTTTAAACAACTGGGCCCAGGCCTTTTTCTTGGCTGTTCGCAGTAAGGAATTATTCCCTACTGTGGATCTTGACGTCAGCGACCAGGCTCATTCAAGTTGATTGGATGCATCTCCACGGGAGTCCACGTGAGCCCACTTTGGCGAGAAAGGAATTATCCCTCTTCTCATAAAGTGCTACTCTAAATGAATGGAACATATTTTCTGATCAGAATAGCTCCCTTTTGAAGAGGGGTTTATAAACCAGGAAAGGATCTGTTCCGCTGGAATGGTCTCCCTTTGAAAGGGAGGAGAGTGTTAAGATGTATCTCTGTTCACCGTAACCTTTTCATCCCTACATATCAAAACAGATACTGTGCAAACAGGGTAGCTCAAGATGAGACAGCTTGTGATAAGCCATCTCATCAGGATCTGCACTGTTTGCCGTTTTGCTTTTGATTTTAGACTGAAACCCTAATCTGTATCAATGGAGATGTCCAAATTCAATGATGGACAAGTCCACTTCAGAAACTGAAGGATGAAAGCGTTTTGAAGTCTCTGACATCATAGCTGAAGTAATAGTTTTTTGTTTTTTTTTTTGTTTTGTTTTGTTTTTTTTTTGTGTTTTTTTTTATGTTTGTTTTTTTTTTTTTTTTTTTTTTTTGTTGTTTTTTTCATATATATATATATATATATATATATATATATATATAAAGGTAAGAGAAAAGTCCGGGGAGTGCCATAATCACAAACTGCAGCCCTTCCCAGACACCAAGAGGAAGAGGAAACCGACAAATCCAAACAAGCACAAATCGAACAAACGTACGAAAAACACTAAGATTAGCTCTCTCTTTCCCAAGCGAGGTAATCGCAATGCTAAAAGGACTGATAAACACTAGAACAAAATGACACAAGGTAAGACATAAAACAAATCACCGGGACCACCGCCTTAGAACGGTCAGTAGAGTAAACCACCGGGGGGGATTTAAAGCACTTTTACGGCCAGCCAACTTCACCCTGGGTCTCGATGCCACTCTCAATCACAACTAGTAAAACAGAAAGCAAAATGGGCAGCTGTTGAAGGTGACCAAAATGCTAGCATAACAACACAACTAGTAAAAATGAAAGCAAAGTAGGCAGCTATTGAAGACGGTGGCCACAATGCTAGCATCACAACACGTAATAAAAGAAACACAGAAAGCAATACGGGAACCACAAAGCTACAAAGAGTAAGAACAACACCAGGACCACCGCATTAGAACGGTCAGTAGAACAAACTACCGGGGGGTTTAAAGCACTTTAAAGTTAGCCAACTTCACCCTTAATACAGAAATATATAAAACTTCGGTTCGCATAAAGGCTCCCAACTCAGTCAATGCATCAAAGCGAAAACATATTTTTGGCTTTTTGTTTTGGGCATTCATTACAGCAGTCATATAGGTCAGATTACTTGTATTTTACTCGCTTTTTCCCAGAATATATGATTTGGCATCTCATCTAAATTGTCTTTTAAGGAAAAAAAAACAACATGAAATGCCAATCCTTATTTTCTAAAAATAAATGAGAAGAAAAAAAGTAAAGAAAAAAAGCATGAAAAAAAATAAGGTTGAAATATCATTTTAACCTTTCTTAACCACTCTCTCTAGACTAATTTTAGCAGATGATAAATTGAGGACATATTTCTGATTTTCATAGAAACAAGATTTGGCATTTCATGCAAATTGTCTGGACACACTTGCATGAAATGCCAAAGCCTATTTTCTGGTGAATATAAGAAAAATATTTCAAAACTTCATCTGAAAATTTATTCAGCATACTAAGCGTTGAAGTTAAACTACTGCAACTAATTTGGTAGACAGTGGCAGCTATTTTGAAATCCATTTGAGTTGCAACTTCAGGACACTGACACAACCATGGAAACCAGGACAGAAGATCTATGAAATCTGCAGCAGTGATATTCTCATAAATTATCTAATATTTGGACAGAAAACATACGCAGTTTGTTAATTCTTGAAGCACTATCAGAATTGTTCTTTTATATGTTTTGATATTTCATGTAAATTGTCTGCTTCATAGAGGATTTACATGTAGTGTTGAACCTTGTTTTCTCTGAATTTTTTTTTTTTTTTTTTTTTTTTTTTTCTTAGAATGTCATCTGTAGCCGGTGTGACAGGCTTTACTAGTGTAAGGAAGCTACCAATTTTGCCGCACCCTTTTCAAATTTTCAGCCAATCAGATTACTTCAACCAGATTGTTGATAAAAGTCCGTCTGTCGGTCCGTCTGTCTGTCTGTTTTACGTATGCCTGTTATGTACACCACAACAGTTTGCGTTTTGTCAAAAGAAGGGTATATAAACCATCAATAGTCCTTGTTTTACTTTGATCCTTAGTATGTCCATGGTTGGCAGACTCCACTAACTGTCAAACAAGAGCAATATAAGTGTAACTGTACCAAATTTAGTGACACAGAGGCCCAAAAGTTTGTAATCGAAAATCATGATTGGCAAGACCCGGCAAGCGAAGCACACCCCCCTCCAAGAACACATCAATCGACGTAAATCATGAGAAAGTCTAACCGCAGACATCAAATAAGGGACGCCTACAGATCGATTAAAGAGATCCCCCACCGTGCCACAGCAAGCATGGCCCACGCACCACGGCAATCCCGGGCATCAGGAAAGAGATGTCTCAGGCAGAGAGACCTGCAACAGGTAAACTCAACCCCCAAAAATGGCGACTAATTCCGCTAAGGTACATAACACTTTGACAAGTCAAGCTTAGTTTTAGAAGAATTAAGCATATGTACTACTGCAAATGTTACGGTATGATATAGTAATTTAATTCAGTACTTACGTACTGACGTTAACACCGCAGTATCAATATCAGCACCGAGGAACTGATTCTGAGCAGATGATATCCTTGGGGACGAACGAAACATTCATAGGAAGAGATACCGACCCAGTGGTTTGCAATATAAGCGTAACTATACCAAGTTTAGTGGCACTGTTATTAAAACGTCATCAGTGTATCTAAACCTCAAAAGTGTGAAACCAAAACAGATGATAGGCAAGTCCTGGCAAGCGAAGCACATCCCCCCTCCGAGCACACATCAACGGACGTAGATCAAGAGACAGGGAGCATACAATTCGAGGAAATGAGGAACTTGCGTGTAGTTTACAATATGGTATCGTAAAAGGACGACTTGCATAAAACTATATTAACTGAATAATTATGTGATTACGTTTGGAGCTTAAAGTGAATGCTGAAACACTGGCTGAATTCTGAACTTTATCCCAAACCGCGAACCGAATCTTGAACTGATTAATTCAGAATCCTACCCCGTAGACTGAATCAAGAACTGCTAAATTTAGGATCTTGGAGTGTTTTCTTAATCATAGACTGAATGAGTTTGTTCAGTTTGAATCCTTATTTCAATCATGCATCGTGAACTGAAACTTGAACTGGTATATATTGAAACCCCGAACTAAATTTTGAACCTTTGAGTCAATAAAGAATATTGGTAATCGTTATGTTTGATTTTTTTTTTAAAGTTGACAAATCGAGCACAGATTTCCAAGACTTTATCAAGCTATGCTTATAAAAGCATAAGAGTCGGCAAAAACGGCTTTTACAGGTGCACCAATTACGGACGTATTATAACTATAAATTTTTCAACAATGCTTTTCTCTGTAACTGTACCTATACCTATATACGAATGTCATTCAAGACCTAATGGCAATTCAAATAAGACAGAACATGTAGCATAAACATCAGTTTTAATTGCGTATGCTGAAGCCTTAAACATGCTGCAGTTCAAATATTTGGTTATATTTGTAGACCGGTGTAACTTCCATGGTTGCTAGGCAACCAAAGAATGCAGAGTAATTTCTATGAGCCGGAACTTTATACTTCGCATTTACTCAGCCAGTTTTCTACAGCGATAAACATTACTTTTAAACTGTCAACATTTATGAAAATATTGAATATAAATGTGTTTAAAAAAATAAATATTAGTCACATTTGTCTCAATAGCATTCAGTGCTGGGTTTTAAGTTTGACAGGCAGCATATTGTCAGGAAAAGTTATCTAACTGAAATCGGGTATGATTGTACAATGCCATAGTAACGCATTAGATTTGTTGAATCTGATTATTGTTTCAACAATTGGTAAGACTAAAGCATAGCTTTTTTGAAAATATAATCACTTGATCCAAATATAGCGTATTTAAGTTCATTCTGCTCTTTTAATTACAGATAAACACTCAGACGATAATGCGTTTTGTGTTGTTGCCTAGTAACCATGCATGTTCGAAATGATACAGATCAAAATTGATGATTCAATTGCTAAACTGAAATTTATATGGAGTATGAAAGTACAGATGCGTTGATTATATCGTCTAATTAAAAAAAAATATTTATTTGCCTGACTCCACGAGACATGGTGCTAAAATGACGATTTTTCCAGCCAATTTCGGACTGAATCCTGAACCGTGGACTGAAAATTTCTGAATCCTGAACTGAATGCTGAACCATGGACTGAATGGTGGACTGGATATGTTTGAATCCTGGACTGAAAACTGAACCGTGGACTGAATCCTGGACTGATAAGATTTTGAATCCTGGACTGAATCCTGAATCATGGACTGAATCCTGGACTGAGAAATAGTGAATCCGCCACTGAATCCTGAACCGTGGACTGAAACGTGGACTGATATATTTTTGGAATCCTGGACTTAATCCTGAACCGTGGACAGAATCGTGGACTGAAATGTTTTGAATCCTGGACTGAATCCTGAACCACGGACTGAATCGTGCACTGAACTTGTTTAAATCCTGAACTGTATCCTGAACCGTGGACTGAATCGTGGACTGAAAATGTTTGAATCCTACATTGAATTCTGAACCGTGGACTGAATCCTTGACTAAGAAATTTTGAATCCTGGACTGAATCCTGAACCTTGGATTGAAATCTGAACTGAGAATTATTAAAAACCCTGCACCGTGGACTAAATCGTGGACTGAACATTTTTAATCCTGGACTGAATCCTGAATCGAGTCCTGAATCGTGAACCGTGGCCTGGTGAATTTCGAATCGTGTCATGAATCGTAAACCGTGTCTTGAATTGTGTTCTGGTCAATTTTGAATCGTATCATGAAGTGCGAACCAAGACCTAAGTTGTGTCCTGGCCAATTTTGATTCGTATCTGGAATCATAAACTGTTGCCTAAATCGTGTTCTGCCAATTTTGAATTGTATCCTGAATCGTGAACCGAGACCTGAATTTTGAACTGTGAGCCTGAACCGTGAGGATGAATCAAGACACTGAATAGTGAGCTTGTCAATTTTGAAACTTACGCTAAATTCTGAATTAGACACTGAATTGTACGCTGGTCATTTTTAATGGTATATGCTGAATCCTGAACCAGAACCTGAATTACACGCTGGACATTTTTGAATGGCAAGTTGTACCCTGTACCACACACTGTATAATACTCTGGTCATGTTTGAGTCGTACGCTGAATCCTGCACCAGACGCTGAATAAAACGCTGGTCATTTTGAATCGTATGCTGAATCCTGAACCAGACGCTGAATAATGATCTGATCATTTTTTAATCGTACGCTGAATCCTAAACCAGACACTGAATAAGATGCTGGACATTTTTATTCGTACGCTTAATTATGAACCAGCTGTTGAATAATACACAGGTCATTTTTTTCAATCGCACTCTGAATCCTTAACCGGACCCCGAATAATACGCTGGTCAGTTTTGAATCGTACGTTGAACCCTGAAACAGACGCTGAATAATACGTTGGACATTTTTGACTCCTACTCTGAATCCTGAACCAGATCATGAATAATACGCTGCATGGTCAATTTTGAATCGTACTTTGAACCCTGAACCAGTTTCCACCGATCAATTTGAAACTATGCATACTTGTTCTACTTGGTCTGTAGATGTGCATGTGGTTCTATAGTTATCCTCCTGTTATTTTTTTAATCAACATTTTCTACATTTCCGACTTATTTTCTCCAACTTCGATTAGTATTCGACTAGATATCTTGTGGGCGCAACTCCTCCTAGACCTTTTAAATTGTTTATTTAGATACTATGCATACTTGTTCTACATGATCTGGATATGTGCATACTTGTTCTACATGGTTTGAATATGTGCATGTGGTTTGGGGGTTATCCTGCCATTATCTTTTTTCAACGTTTCGCTTTTTTCAACTTATTTTTTTTTTTTTTTTTTTTCAGTGTGACACAGTGTCATGGGTAACTTGTGGGCGCAACTCCTCTTACAGTTTTATACCAAACTTTTTGAAACTTTGCAAGTGCTTCTGTCATGATCTGAAGATGTGCATGTGCTTTTGGGGTTATTATCCCATCATTTTTTGTTAACTGTGTTAGCATTTTTGACATTTTTCAGGTCCCGATTAGTATCAGAATAGATACCTTGTGGGTGCAACTCATCCTACAGTTTTCCACCCATCATTTTTAAACTATGCATACTTGTTCTGCATAGTCTGAAGATGTGCGTATGGTTTTGGGGCTATCCTCCCATTTTTTTTATCAACTTTTTCCACTTTTTTGACTTTGTTTTTTCCAGGTCCAGTATTTGAATAGATACTTGTGGGTGCAACTCCTCCTAGAATTTTCTACCAATGATTTTGAAACAATGCATATTTGTTTGACGTGGTCTGAAGATGTGCCTGTTGCTTTCGGGTTATCCTCCTATCATACGGATTTAAAAATCACAACCCTTTACTGACAATGACGTCGACGGATGCTTGCCCGCAGCCGGCTTTTATTTCAATCGTTCGCTGAATACTAAGTAGTTGCGGTCATGGTACCAAAGCCGTAATCCAAACTCATGAATCCATAAACGAATGACGAATCAGAATGTTCAGACCAACAGACGTGGACCCCAGAACAAAGACCCCAAAATAAGACGCTGAAAAGTACGCTGGTCATTTTGGAATTGTACACTGAATCCTGAACCAGATACTAAAAAACGCTGGTTATTTGTTAATTGTACATTGAATACTGAATCAGACGCTGAATAACACGCTGGACATTTTTTAATCGTACGCTGAATTCTGAAACAGGCGCTGAATAATTCCCTGGACATTTTAAAATAATACGCTGAATCCTGAACCAGACGCTGAATAATACCCTGGACCAGACGCTGTATAATATGCTGGTCATTTTTCAATCATACGCTGAATCCTGAACGAAAGAAGCTGAATAATATCCTGCTCATTTTTAATCGTACACTGAATCCTTAACCAGACGCTGAACAATATTTTTGAATTGTACTCTGAATCCTGAACCAATCGCTGAATACTGGGCATTTTTTTTTAATAATACGCTGAATCCTGAACAGATGATGAATAATACCCTGAAATGTTTTTAATAATATGCTGAATACTGAATCAGACGCTGATTAATACCATGGACATTTTTTAATAATATGCTGAATACTGAACTAGACGCGAAATAATACCCTGGATATTTTTAATAATATGCTGAATCCTGAACCAGACATTGACTAATACCCCGGTCATTTTTTTATAATATGCTGAATCTTGAACCAGAATAATACCCTGGACATTTTTTTAATAATACACTAAATCCTGAACCAGACGGTGAATAATACCCTGAACCTTTGTTTAAAATACGCTGAATCCTGAACCAGATGCCGAATAATACCCTGGACATTATTTTAAACAAATACTGAGCCAGACACTGAATAATATCCTGGACATTTTCTAATCGTACATTGAATCCTGAAAAAGACGCTGAATAATGCACTTGACATTTTTTAATCATACTCGGAATCCTGAACCAAACGCTGTATAATATGCTGGTCATTTTTTAATCATACGCTGAATCCTAAATGAAAGAAGCTGAATAATACCCTGGTCATTTTTTAATCGCACACTGAATCCTGAACCAGACGCTGAACAATACTCTGGACATTTTTAATTGTACTCTGAATCCTTAACCAGACGCTGAAAAAGTACACTGGACATTTTTTTAATAATACGCTGAATCCTGAACCAGACGATGAATAAAACCCTGGACATTTTTAATAATACCCTGAATACTGAACCAGACGCTGAATAATACCCTGGACATTTTTTAATAATACGCTGAATACTTAACCAGACGCTAAATAATACCCTGGACATTTTTAATAATACGCTGAATCCTGAACCAGACATTGAATAATACCCTGGACATTTGTTATAATACGCTGAATCCTGAACCAGATGCAGAATAATACCCTGGACATTTTTTTAATAATACGCTAAATCCTGAACCAGATGGTGAATAATACCCTGAACATTTGTTTATAATACGCTAAACCCTGAACCAGATGCTGAATAATACCCTGGACATTCTTTTAATTATAGGCCGAATACTGAACCTCGGACCTAATAATACATTGGGTCCAAGACTGAATCAAACACTGAATAATATCCTGGATATTTTTTTAATAATATGCTGAATCCTGAATGAGATGCTGAATAATACCATGGACATTTTTTAATAATACGCCGAATCCTGAACCAGATGATGAATAATACCCTGGATAGTTTTAATAATAAGCTGAATACTAAACGCTGGATAATACCCTGGACATTTTTAATAATACGCTGAATCCTGAACCAGACGCTGAATAATACCCTGGACATTTTTTTAATAATACGCTGAATACTGAACCAGACGCTTAATCCTGAACCGTGAATAATGAATTGTGATCCAGATGCTAACTTAACATTCGTAGAAACATCTGATCATTAGTCAAACCAGTCTTAAAGGCAACTTGTATTAAGCAAACATCTGTCTTAAAAGGCCACCATTACGAAAACATGCCTGAATAATACCCTGGACATTTTTAATAGTACGCTAAATCCTGAACCAGACGCTGAATAATACCCTGGACACTTTTTATAATACGCTGAATCTTGATCCAGATGCTGAATAATAGCTTGTACATTGTTTTAATTATAGGCCGAATACTGAACCAGACACTGAATAATACCCTGGACATTTTTTAATAATACGCTGAATCCTGAAGCAGACGCTGAATAATACCCTTGACATTTGTGAATAATACATTGAATCCTGAACCAGACGGTGAATAATACTCTGGACACTTGTGAATAATACGCTGAATCCTGAACCAGACACTGAATAATACCCTGGATATTTTTTAATTATACCCTGAATCCTGAACCAGATGCTGGATAATACCCTGGATATTTTTAATAATATGCTGAATCCTGAACAAGACGCTAAATGATACCCAGGACATTTTTTAATAATACGCTGAATCCTGACACAGATGCTGAATAATACCCTTGATATTTTTTAATAATATGCTGAATACTGAACCAGACGCTAAATAATACCCTGGACATTTTTTAATAATACGCTGAATCCTGAACCAGACGCTGAATAATACCCTGGACATTTTTAATAATACGCTGAATACTGAACCAGACGCTTAATCCTGAACCGTGAATAATGAACTGTGAACCAGATGCTAACTTTACATTCGTAGAAAAATGTGGTCATTAATCAAACCAGTCTTAAAGGCCACTAGTATTAAACAATCACCTGTCTTGAAAGGCCACCATTACGAATAAATGCCTATTCAAATAAACTGAAAATTCTACCACCATAGAATGAAAATTTTGTGATAAAAATTCTGATAATTTTTATATTTCTGCTCAAATCATAGATCGTAGGTTCTCATTAGAACCACATTGACGAGGCAGTTCTAACAAGTACCCACAATCTATGTTTTGAGCAGAAATAAGAAAAATAATGTATACCCCTGTAAACCCCAATTTTACTATATAAAAGTTGGGTTTAAGGGGTCAGTTTTATATAGGTATGTTTTCGTGATGACCTTTTTGGTTCCCTTAAAGGGGAAAAAAGTGTACCGGCCCCTATTAGCCTGTACATCTGCGCAGTCCGATCAGGGCCTTTGCTGTAAGCTAACAGATTCATTGGACACTTTAGGATGTATCAATGGAGAGCAAATGCCCGGATCAAACTTTGTGCATGTGTGGAATAAATATAAATCAGTGCTTTTTGCACATACTCTAAGACACCTTTCGACTTGACATGATGCATATGTTATGAGGGAACCAGGTAGTCTTCACTACACATAATTAAAAACAATAGAGAAAGAGGACTAAAATGTTCCATGTTCACAATTTATTTTTAATTCACTGTATTTATATATATTATATTTTCTTGTCAAAAGTTAACTCTATTTACTCTAGATATTGGAACAGCGCAGATCCAGATCAGAAACAGCTGAAAGCCTTATCTTTTACATTCAGATTGTTTCTACAGACAATTTGAATGAAATGTTAACCCTTATATTCCATGAAAAATAAGAATTATATCAATAATTTTCATCTAATGATTTAGCCTGCAGAGTGTTTAAAATGTATACATATACGGTACAGCACACTGAAACATGGACTAACTTTTTCCTCTGATAATATTCATAGCATGCTCTGAGAGAGGATCTTGTTCCAGAAAGGGGGTCATTATAATCACATGTGTAACTGTTTGTATTCCCCTGAATAAGTACAATTAGTTCTATAGAACTTACTTGTCATACTGTTGTCTTGAACTTGGTTTACTCAGCACAGTATATGCCTCATTTAATTCCAAAAACTTTGCACAACTGTTTGAATCAACTCCTATTTTGTCTGGGTGTATCTGAAGGATATAGTAATTCCATAAATATCAAAGTCTATTATACACCTATCACTGATAACATTTTCAAACACTTTCCAACAATAAATTTCTTACAGTCTGATCTGAAAATCCTGGCCCAGAGGATTTTGAAACATTTTTCATGCTCAACGCAGCTGAGCATCAACTTTTCTCTGCTAATAAATATAAAAATGCCAACTATTATTGTTGTTGGCATTTTTATATTTATTAGCAGAGAAAATTTCATGCTCAGCTATGTTTAGCAAGAAAGAATTTGCAATTGCTAGTAATTTGAGATTTAGTAGCAGACAAATTTCATGCTTAGCTGAGTTGAGCATGAAAACAGTTTTATAACCTCGTGGCCAGATCAGATGAGTGTCTCAAATTTTCAAGATCCTTATCACACACTCTTGTTTACAATGGCGTCATGCCTGGAAGACAACTCTGGCTACTTCGGTTTTTAATTACCCCCCCCCCCCCCCCTTAGGATTTGATCATGAAATTTTCCAGATAAATTTGTCTTACCTAAAAGATCTCTAGTATGTTGTTTACATTATCCCTCTGGACCACCACTCTTGACCTATAACTTAAGCAGTGTATAATACAAAGGGCACCAGACAAGGACATCCATGTCCCATGGACACTTTTCTAGCTTCAACAAAAAAGTGATAGTTTTCTTATTCCTCCATAAAACATTTATCACATACAAAGTAATGAAATATAGAGAATTATTAATGAAATAAATTGCACATTTCGAAAAAAATATATTTTCACTAGTGCAAATATAAAACTTATATTTTCACTACTCTGAGCAGTGAAAAAATATAAGATCTGGAACTACTTTTTTTCTTATTTACATTAACGGTCAAAGGGAAGCATTTTCAATACCTAAACTGTTTCTTGTTTTATTAAATTGAACTAAATACTGTTGATTTTATTGCTCATATCCCTTAAAAAGACGCTTTTAGGCTGAAATATTTCGGGGACTGTTTTCTTTCGGAAGTAGGTTTCCCGCTGTTATGCGGTTCTTATATGTCACCGCCAAGGGACAAAATTGCGTGTCAGACTTCCCCTTGCAGATGCAAGATTTGCATCTCTTCTATCGAAAGTGATGTATATAATAAAAAGAAAATTCAAATGTTTGTCGTGAATATGACTTTTATTTCATCTCGTGAAGTGAAAAAAAAATGTATATTTCATTCGAGCCTTAGGCACTCATGAAATATCTTCTTGATATGATTTAGCCATGCATCTGTGAAGTTTCATGAATAAATTCAATATGGTGTAGGAGTTATGGCCCTGGACCCAAAAAATTGGCAAGGATGGACGGACTGACGGACGGACAGACAATGATAAATCTTAATGCCCTTCCACCATTCTTCAAATGGGCGGATATAAAAAGCCCCTTATCTAGAGCTATGAGCTGTCATTACTAGGTTGAAAATAGCATTTTTCAAAATTTAGGATAAATATGGGACCAATACCATACATTGTCCGAATATAACTGGTAATTGTGGTATATTACACTGGCAATAATTGGTAGAATACGAGTTCCGGTATCCACAACATATGCTTTGGAGAAATAAGAAAATTATCAATATTGTTACGCGCCGAGCTAGCGTCCCTCGCAACCAGGGCTGTTTCAGCTGAGACCAGATTTTATGAATCAGCAACTTTGTATACGTATATTGTGAAACTGAATAAATGGATAGGGACTTCAAATAAAAGTGTGTTTTTGTGTTTGTCTTTTAGATTATCTACCGAAATATAACTAGGGGGAAGTAAAGAAGACACAAGAACTGACTATAGTCACGAATCTATTAAAAATAAAGAAAGAAAGAAAAAACGTGTTGGTTATTTCTTAGTTCTACGCGTTCACATAAACGGCGAATGGTTAATCAACAACAACACTGGTAGCATGTTCTTTTTGTGAAAGGAGCCTGTATTATTACTAACTACCCGTCTGGCGTGTACCAGATATAATGCCCATCTCATCAAAAATACAAGGCCCTATAGGTTACTATTTAGTTTCAAAATAAAAGAATGGCATGAGAAATCACTCTAAAAAAACAATTCTTTGATACTTAAGTTGAAGATACCCTCCTTGTCAAGGGTATTACTGTATAAGTTTGACATTAATCTAACCAGGAGGTTGTACAAAGTAAACTTTACGAAATAAAATTCTTTCTCATAATAAAAGACAAAATTATTAATTATCTAAGATAAATCAAATTCTTTCTTGTTCAAAATAAGAAAAAAAATGCGACTCTCAAAGTTTCAAAACAATTTTAAAAAGAAAAAAAAAAGGATAAATAAATAGCCTTTGTGTCCTGTGATGTTAACAGTTTGAAGCCAAAAACGTGAAGTCCCCGAGATTTCTAGTGCTCTCGCTTTTATACTCCACAACCTCACAATCACACAATTAAGTCTCCCCGCGTGATGGAAATCCCACAATAAAACTCTGTGGGAGCACGTACCTCTGCAACACTTTCATGCGGGGAACGTGCTTCCCTATCAACAAGAGTTACGGCCGCCATCACCCAAAGTGAGAACTCGTAAGGGGTGATCCCAGAAAACCCTTGTCATGCAGCATTAATAAATTAAGCTTTACGCAAAATTATCGGAAAACAAAAGGAAAATGATTTTGAAAAGTGACCATTACATTTATAAATAAATATAACAGGGAGTTTTAAACCATCTTTACAACCTAAAATTCGGAGTCTGACAGACGGCATCTGTTTACATTGCGCCGTAGCAACCGTTCTCAGAATGCACTATTGCGCAATATGTAAAACAAACATATATGGCCGACACGTCATCTCAGAATTGGCGGCTGCAAAGAAAACCGATTAACTGCACTTGCATCAGGACGCTCTGTCATCTGAACACTCACAAACACACAAGAAAAAGGTAATTACCATTCGCACAGGCAGCTGTCATACTGTAAAACTCACAATTTGAAGTAAAAAACGATGATCCGTCATATATGCAAAAGGGTGCAGTTTCCAGGTGCATAATTCATTCGTACACGGCAAAGACTGGGTCATATCACAACCCCCTCCAAGGTCGTTTAAGCTTCGACCAACGACCCTACAGATAGGCCATATGATTCAGTCCAGGAAAGTACAGCTGCAAGGTACAAGAAATTATGCACATGGGGGCCACACCAAACAACTATGGACCACTTCAATCCTGATAACGGCACCAGAATTGTATATGCATAGTATCCATAACTAGACAAACAGAACAACATTGATATCAAATTTGCATAACTAAACTGACCAAAATGGGCAAAGCCGCCATAGAAACTCATCCTTGGCCGTATTCATTCCTCTTAATGCCTCCTGCTAACAATTACCGGGCACATCCTATCACTAAAACGTTATTTGACCATGAAGTGGCTTTAAGACCGGTGTCAATGTAACATCAACAAGTAAAAAACATAACTATGCTGAATAACATTTCACATCTAAAATCTCTTTCGACACCACATTTAATAATATATATATATAAAAAATGCCCACACATATGACAGTACCCGGTTCAACAAACTAGTATGTCGCATGCAGAAACTGCCAAACTGACATGAAATCTACACCACACAGATTTATAAGTATCAAACGGTGGCAACCTCAATGTCCCACCAGCACCAGCCACACATACACTGGTCGCCCTCACAAGTCAAACTACTCATGACCACTGTCTGTCTAGTTGGTGACATTAAATGACAGGACTGAGTCCCAAACCCGGTCAACACTACAAAAAAGGGCAAGAGAAAAGTCCAGGGAGTGCCACACACAAACCGCAGCCCTTCCCAAACCCCAAGAGGAATCTGGGTGAAGGAAAAGGGCACTGCATCTGCTGTCAGGTATTGCATAAACAGCCATATTACATATACATAGCAAATATTAGAGATTTTTTTTTTACTTAATTTGACTCGACAAAATTTAGTGAGTGCAACCCAACAACCATAATAATAACTAACACTATTAGTTTTCGGATGAGTGATGAAAATTTGGATCACCAAAACAGACCCTTCAGGCACGTTATGGAGGTTCAAATTATCAAACACTGCTGAAATACTAAATGTTGAACTCACCATATTTACACTTAGGAGTCCATACCGTCTCATATCAAAATTAAAATTATTGACTGAAACACCAGTGCTGCAAACATTGAAAAAAAAAAAAAAAAAAAAAAAAAAACACAACTATCGACCTACATGCACTTAACAGCACGTATCTCTCTCTCTCTCTCTCTCTCTCTCTCTCTCTCTCTCTCTCTCTCTCTCTCTCTCTACAATATTAGCAACTCCCTGTTTTCTTGAAAGAAATGACATCTAACTAACTATCTAGTTTAATTTCTTCTTCCTAAGCCGTCTCCTCTGTTCTTTGTAAAACTCCTTCCTAATGTTAATCTCACCGTTGCTTGTTTTCTTTCTCTTCCTGTCTCCTGGATTCCTTTCTGCGATCTTCTTCTCTCCATCTCCTCTCATCTTCCCGTCTCCTTTCTGCAGCTCTTCTTTCTTCTCGTCTCTCCTGCCTTTCACTTTCCTCTATTGTCCTTTTCAGCCTTGCCATAGCGTCAACAACTTTCGCCATCACACATGTATGGTCTACCGTTAAATCTTCCATTCTTCGTACAGCTCTATTGTTTTTCTCTATCACTTCTGTTAACTTTCCAACCACCTCAACCAGCGTCCTTTCACTCATATCCCGCACATCAGCATCTTTTAATTTCTTAGGCCAAAGCAAAGGTTTCTCCGATTCATCTAAACTTCTCTTTCTAACCGGTGTTACAAATACATCTTCAATTGACAATAACTGGTCCATTATGTTTTCCTATCCTTCCTGATTTCCAAACATTTGCACCCTCCTGCTGTCACTCACTATATCATTTCCTACACTTGGGTCACTCTCCTCTAATACATCATTCTGCTTTATACTTATATTATAACTTCCAACACATGGGTCACTCTCCTTAAATACTACACTATCCCTCGTACTCGCATTATAATTTCTAATACACGGGTCACTCTCCTTTGATACTATGTTACCCTCCGTACTCACACAACAATGTCCACAGCCGCAATATGAAATCAAGCCTTCCATATTAGAATTCTCCTCTTCCTTAACCTTTCCCTCTTCTTGATTTAGAAAATCCTGTGGAAAATAGTTTTGTTCTATGGGGTCCACTGATTCTTAAAGATCATCATCTGTTGATTTGCATGGTATTGCATGAATGGGTTGATCAAAAAAAAAAAAAAAAAAAAAAACGGGTCCCCACTCTCAACAACTGTACTTCTATTTGCTACTGGTGTAGGCACATATTCTGCGTTTAATTGGTCAGTAGCACCTATTCGGCTTGGGATAATTTTATCTATTCTGTCGTTCTACTCCTCCTCACATATCTTTCTTGCCGCCTTTTGCCTACTGTAGGTTTAATGCAACACTTCCACCACTATAACGGTGCTTAGACGCTTTCTGAAGCAACCATCTATCAACCTTTTTGCGCGACATCTGCTAACGCACCCCCTATCGTTTTGCGCTTGATCTATTTTTACGTGATGCGATACCGCTGCTGTTACTTCGACCTGTGAGTATAAATCTAAGTCTGGTAGGCACTGTCGCACTGCTAAAGGTAATTCCTTCTTTGCAGCCTCTGCTGCTCTAGACACACTCAAGAAATGATTAATGCTGTTTTCTGCAGATAACGCACAATCATCTAGCTGGCTTATCTTAAATGCTTGAGTATTTCTAAATAGAAAATTACCATGATTAAATATATTTCCTTTATGAGCCATTGCTATATGCCTGTGGTAGCTTGTAATGTGCTCTACTAATTGCTCCGACTTAAAACATCTAAAAAATACAACTTGCAGTAGAATAGGACCTGTTCTAATGTCATATGCAATCTCAGTATGAGATCCTCCATCCAATATTTTACGTTTATCACCTTCTGGCCTTCTTTATGATAGCAGTGCATACATTGATAAGCCCTTCCTCTCCTTCTCGCCTTTTCTCTATTCTCTACATCACCTCCACCAACCGAATCTGCCATCTTCACCTGAAGTAGATGAGAGAACTCTTTAAGATCTCTGTCAGGTCAGACATGCAGTGATTGATTATAGTATTACTTGCGAACGAGTTTCTTTCTTTAAATATTGAACTCTTGTTGAAGGTGGTGATGACACAACGTTGAGCTATTTCCCGACCCGAGAATAGCTGCGGTTCGACTTACTTCTACGGTGTATATTTTGATCCCTACTACTGATTCGCATTTCTTCACTTAACTCGTCCATTTTACCGGTAGCAACGGATACTACCACAATTCCTTGAATGGGCGATTTTCTATCAAATCTGATAAAGAATTTTACAACCTTATTTCGGATTTCATCCGTCTTTTCGCCTTAATCTCGAACTCTCAATTAATAATTGAGAGCGACTCTACTGCCACTATTATACGAGACCCTATTCGGCTTGGGATAATTTTATCTATTCTGTCGTTCTACTCCTGCTCACATATCTTTCATGCCTTTAGCCTACTGTAGGTTTAATGCAACACTTCCACCACTTTAACGGTGCTTAGACGCTTTCTGAAGCAACCAACTCTATCAACCTTTTTGCGCGACATCCGCTAACGCACACCCTATCGTTTTGCGCTTGATCTGTTTTTACTTGATGCAATACCGCTGCTGTTACTTCGGCCTGTGAAAACATTTTGCTAGCTCTAATTCTACCAGTTCTACCAAACAGCTACATTATCTGCGCATCTCTTCTTTTTAAGGTCACGCTGTCTTTAAATAATTTGCTCTGATCCCTACCTCACCGCTCGCAAACGATATCTGCTGAACCTAATCCTGTGTGACACTGATTATGTAAGTCACTTTTCATGAACGCTACGCTGTTGATTAGACGCAATATTACACCACTACTTTTCCCCTTGAGAACGGATTCTACAGAGCCTATCTGTACCCAATGTATAGAGCCAATACCTATTATTCACTTTCTCTCATTGACGCCACACTTGATGAATCAGAGCCCTATTACCACTGCTTCTCCACGCACGAACTTATTCTATTAAACTTAACTCTACCGACTCTCACGGACAACTAAGACCTATGCTTCCATGACGACCGCCTCTCTGCATAACTCCACTCATTCAGGTCCTTTCCTCTGTTCTCTTTATTTGTTTATTCAAGAAGCAAGCCCGAGCGCACACCCCTCTACTACACCGTGTATGCCTCTTCAACTGCAATTAACCGTACTTCTTCGCTCACCTCAAAATTCTTCTATCAACTCCTGCGATCCACTCTGTCATGCATAGCTCTTCACAACGTCTTATTATTGCTATTCATGGTTAGCTTGCGAAATAACATTCTATGCCTAGTCGAAGCCTTTGACGGAGACGTAAATAATCCTGGATATAAAGTTAGTGTTTCTATTCTACTTAAGCCATCTTCAATCAACACTCTCACTACTTATCCAGAAGCTAACTACTACATGTACACCATAACAAACAAGAAAATATTCTAACGACAAAATTAAAGATATCTGATTTTTCAGTTTATTAGAAAAAAAATACTGCACATTTGGTCAGTGTTGTGACAGAAGATTCCTCATAGGCTTCTTCAACCAGTTTGGAGGCTTCTCTCCAACATAGGGTTTAAGCTTATTGTGATGGACAAGCTTCTGTTTCCCTATCTTGTCTGACATCAGCACAAAATTGATTTCTGAGATTTTTCTCTTTATGAGGAAGGAACCTTCATATGCTGTTCCAAGCTTTTTTGCATCGTTCCTACTTTCCGAGCTTCGGCCAGACACCTCACCATATCGCCTTCTGCTACTTGTTCACCAAACTTTTGGTGTCATATATTTCTTTGCTTCTTTTAGCTGCGGAATTTAAGTGTTTCCTGGCTATTTCATGAGCATGTTGCATGCGCGACCTAAGAACATCAACATACTCGCCATAGGAAGTCACCTCTTCATCTCGGTAGGATCCCGTGCTCCTGAACACCAGCTCAGCAGGGAGGCGAACCTCTCTCCCCATTGTCAAGAGATTATGTGTTAGCTTGGTGGCCTCATTAGTGCTCGGTATGCTCCTACCAAACAGCCTAGATGTAGGTCCCATTGCTTCTGTTTTTCACAAAGGTAGGTTTGTGATTGTGGCACTCCCTGGACTTTTTCTTACCTTTTTTGATCATGCGCAGAAGTGTTCTGTTGAAGCGTTCCAACTGCCCATTCCCTCGAGGGTTTCAGACGCTAGTGCGGCTCTTCCAGATCTCCATCATATGGCACAGTTCTTTAAGGATTCTACTTTCGTATGTCCGGCCTTGGTCGCTGTGAATGGATAATGGACAGCCCCAACGGGAGATAAACTCGTTCAGTATATTTGAAGAACACACTTCAGCAGTCATATCTGGAACTGCCAGGATCTCTGCATACTTCGTGAAGTGATCTGTCAATAGCAAGATATACCTGTTCCCACGGTTTATCACTGGAAAAGGACCTAGATAGTCTGTTGCCATACAGTCCCCTGGTGCACCTGCCCTCAGTGATCCTAAAGGAGCATGTAGCATTTTATTTGGCTTCTTGTCTGCTGCGCATATATCACACTTTCTGATATGCAAAGCTACATCTTCTTTCAACCCGTACCAATAGAATTTTTGAAGGGTTTTCTCCTTTGTTTTTTTTTTTACAACCTAGATGTCCTGAAACGACTGAATCGTGCATCTGAAACAAAACCTCATTCTTTAAAGATTTTGGCACTATGAACTGACGATGTTCGCCTGAGCCGTCTCTCTTCAGAAATTTCTTATACAAAAGACCATGTTCCAGGAAGATCAAATCCCGAAGGACCCAGTAGTGTCTGCTGGCTGGGCTGCTAGATACCATATCCCTGCTGCTTGGCATTGTACCCGCGAGTTTAGCTGCTAATATAGGTCCGATATCCAGATCCTCTCTTTGTAATAGTTTCAGATCATTAACTGAGTGTCCACCGGTCCAGGGAACAAAACAGTTTTCCTTTCTTCGCTCTGTCCGACTAAGTTCCTTCCCCGTCGATTGACCAGGCTCTGGTTCAGCTTCTTGGCATATTCCTCTGACTACTCCAGCAAGAGGTACGTCGCCCTGAGTGGTCGCTTCTTTTTGTATCAGCTCCGATGCTGCCACTTTCTTATACCAACTTTCATATAACATATCTTGGGCTCTTTTAATGAACTCCCGACAAGGTCCACATTTTAATGGCTTATTTGTGTCCTGCTCCTGGCATTCGCAATCTCTTGGGTTTTCACACCTGAAGAGTGCATCGCAATGGGCTTGCTTCCTTCCCGCTCTGTATTTAATTGCAAAGTCGTAGTGGCTGAGAATTTCTATAATCTAGCTATCTTCCCTCTTGGTTCCTTTAATTTGAAAAGCCAAATTAAAGCCTGGTGGTCTATTCTCACCACAAATCTTCTGCCTAGTAAGTATTGTCTGAAATACTCTATGAAAAAAACGTACGGCCAAAAGTTTTTTTTCTGTAATACAATTGTCTCAGCTTTGTTTAAAGTGCTGGCGTAGGCTGTGACTCGCTCTCTGCACTCTTGCATCTGGTGCAGACTGCAGAATACCCCCTATTCCCACATCTGATGGATCTACATCTAGGATGAAATTCCCTGCATCATTCAGTGGATAACCCATGATGTCGGAACTTACTAAGGCCCTTTTCAGTTTTTCAAAAGACCTCTCGCATGCTTCGCTCCACAGGAAACGCTTACCTTTTTTGGTTAGCTCTACCATTGGTCTGACCTTACTAACAAAATCCTTTACATAACGTCTGTAGTACGATTCCATGGCAACGAACTGTTTTACCTGCTTTGCGGTCTTAGGTCTAGGCCAATCTAAGATTTTGGCTATGTTAACTCGACTTGGACTCACACCTTCTCCTGAAACCACATAACCCAAGAAAATTACATCACTTTGTAACATATTGCATTTTTCGGGCTTGAGTTTAAGTCCAGCTGCTCGGATTCTTTCGAGGACCTGTTCTGTTCTCTGCAAATGCTCGTCAAAGCTCTTACCGAAAACTATGATGTCGTCAATGTATATCAAACAGGTAATCCATTTGAGACCCTGCAGCGCCAGCTCCATCGTGCGCTGAAAGTGCTTGCCGAGTTGTTGAGACCAGTCATCTCAAAATGCCCATACTAACAAACGAATGCGCTCTTCGGTATGTCCTCTTCTTTCAGTGGTATCTGGAAATACCTACTTGTGAGATCAAAAGTGCTAAATAACCGTAATCCTGCTACCGCATCTAAACAGTCTTGAATCCTGGGCAAGGGAAAGCCGTCAGGTTTGACCAGCTCATTCACTTTTCTATAATCTACGCATGATCTAACCCCTCCATCCTTCCGGGAGACAAGTACGATTGGACTCGCCCACGGGGATACGCTTTCTCTTATGACGCCTTTAGCTTGCAGCTCCTCTATAGCTTTCTTCTCCTTCTCAGCATACGCCAAAGGTACACGTCTGGGTGGCTGTTTTATTGCAGCAGCATCACCAGTCCTAATCGCATGTTCTGTCAGATGAGTAAGACCAAGATCCCGTTCAGCTTTAGAGAAGACATCTTGAAACTTGTTTATTTGACAGATCACTCTTTGCTTCTCGTGGCACTGCAAGTCTTTCGTAGCTCTCTCACTTAAATTTATCAAGTGGTCTGGCAAACTTCTTAGTACTTCATCTGCAAACTTCTCTTTTGGCTCTTGTGTGGCATTCAAGTACAAATCATCACTTTTCTGTACCAACAAGAGTTACGGCCGACATCACCGTGAGAACTCGTAAGGGGTGACCCAGAAAACCCTTGCCATGCAGCATTAATAAATTAAGCTTTACGCAAAATTATCGGAAAACAAAAGGAAAATGATTTTGAAAAATGACCATTACATTTATAAATTAATCTTTATAACAGGGAGTTTAAAACCATCTCTGCAACCTTAAATTCGGAGTCTGACAGACGGCATCTGTTTACATTGCGCCGTAGCAACCGTTCCCAGAATGCACTATTGCGCAATATGTAAACAAACAAATATGGCCGACACGTCATCTCAGAATTGGCGGCTGCAAAGAAAACCGATTAATTGCACTTGCATCAGGACGCTCTGTCATCTAAACACTCACAAACACAAAAGAGAAAGGTAATTACCATTCGCACAAGCAACTATCATACTGTAAAACTCACAACTTGAGGTAAAAAACGATAATCCGTCATATATGCAAAAGGGTGCAGTTTCCGGGTGCATCATTCAGTCGTACATTTCAAAGACAGGGTCATATCAATATTTTTTTTTTATTATTTTTTTTTATCTTGTTAAAAACGTCTCTGATTGTCATAACTAGGCTGTCAAATACATTGTTCAAAATTTAGGATAAGTATGGTAAGGAGCTAGCATGTCTGACTATAATAATAATGGTATATTATATACACTGGCAATAATTGGTAGATTATCCATAGCTCCAGATAGTAGGGAGTAGCTGCAGTCTACACAACAAATTTCTTATTTCTCCGCAAAAACATATGTTATGTGTAATCATTATAACTGTACTGTGCTTCTACAAATGTGTATCCACAACATACTTTTAACTGTATTTATTTTTAGAGTTTAACAAAATCACAGAGAAATGAAAGTAAGCACAGCATATCAAGAATCTGCAAAGTTTTGAAAATCTAAAATAATCTTGGTATATTTGGTGCAGACTGAATCAATCAAAAACAATCCTTTCATCCCTGAATTTCTGGTGGGCTCTTCCATCCTTGAATTTGATTTGTTTGTTTGTGTTGAGATTTTACGGCCCAGTCAACCCAATGGGGTCATGTCGAGCGCGGTCAGTTTACCTAGCCACACAAGTTTACTGGGCAGGCTTAGTCCTCTAAGCGGTTAACCAGTATTGTGCACATTCTTTCGCCAGAAACTGACAACTGCCCTTCTTGGATCAGCGAAAGGAAGAGAATGACCGCAGAAAATATTTCATAATCAATCTCCACGAAAGAATGTTGCCGACCTCGGTGGGGGTTGAACCTGCGACCTCCTGGTCTCCAGTCGGACGGCGAATCCAACTAAGCCACCGAGGCCGGTCCTTAAATTTGGACATGTCCACTGCTGTAAATATGGGTTTCAGTCTAAACTCAAAAGCAGAATGGCAAACAGTATAGATCCGGATGAAAGTGTCATCAGGATCTACAATGTTTGCACAAGATCTATTTTGGTCTGTCAGGCTGAATGGGTTAACCGTGAATAAAAACCTGTATGCAGACATTTTTTTATTATTTAACCCATTTTCATGCTGATTTTGTTTGTGTTAAGTTTTACGGCAGTATCAGTCAACCCTGTGGGGCCATGTCGAGTGCGCCCAGTTGGAATCCAGGTGGAAATGACTCGTACTTCTATAGTATATTCCTGGTGTATTCCGTCTGGAGGTTTACTATTTTAAAGTACAGACCGAGTTTTATTTTAATCACAGATCAGCGGAAATTTACCTATTTCAGTCTAAAAATGGGTGGTAATATTTAAATTAGTCCGCTCCATATACAAATTGAGGGTATTTTTCAGAATTATTTCTGGCGTCTTTCCGATATCCCAGGCGTATTCCTGGTGTCTTTCAGATATTCCAGGTGTACTTTGCAAAATCCAGGTGTAGTAATGGAGTGGTCTCATGTATTGAACAAAATCCAGGCATGGTCCGCCTCATGTATTTATCAAAATTGCGTCTTGATTTCTGTGTAAAACAATCCTGGCGTAATTTTTACATAAAATCCAAGCATACTAGAAATCCGCCTCCAGTCAAACAGAATATAAGAAAAAATTCCCAGCCACTGCTGAAATTTAATCAAATCCTATTTTAGAGCAGACAGCTTAAATTTTATTTTGTAAATTATTTTTCAGGGCTTGGTAGTTGATTAACCTCTAATGTCAAGCCTCAGTTTCCTTGAAAAATAAGAAAAAAAAATATTTGATACTTCATGACATATGCAAATGTCATGACTGGCAGTTTAAGGGTTCAGTTACTCAATTCTACAGAAAAAAAATTATCATATTGTTATATGCTGATGCTGTAGTCTGATTATGGACTACACTGTTTGCCACACATAAAGTAATATTTTAGACACAATCATGTCTTTAAACGCCAGTGAAGAAGTGATAACTAATGAACTTACCCCTGACTTTTAAAATGACTTTCTTTCCATTTCATTCTGAGCAAAAACATGCAACTGGTGATTCCTTTGAGGTGTCAGATTACATATAGGTCAATGGGTTAATAAAAAAGTTTTAAGTATTAATAATCCAGGCGGGTTTTTATTCCAGGCCGACTTGGAAAAAAGTAACAATGTTTCTGAAAGTTTAAGTAGTAATAATCAGGGCGGATTTTTATTCCTGTCGGACTTTGAAAAAAAAATACGCTTGCATCAATGCTTTAGAGTACGTCTGGGCTCGGAAAAAATACGTGCCTTGGCGTATTACGCCAGAATTTTCTTTGGTATAGTAAATCAATACCAACACGAAATAATCTTTATCATGTATTAACATCAACGTTTCGCCATCACGGCTTCTTCAGGATGCAATAAACAATAGACATTTTTTTTGCCAGAATTTTCTAAAATCCATGATACTTCTGCTTGGAGTCAGCTTGGAATCCAGATGAATTCCGTCTAGAATTTTTGTACTGGCACCGGGTCAGTTTACCTAACCACACTATTACTGAGCATGCAGGCTTAGTCCTCTAAGCGGTTAACCTGTATTGTGCACATCCTTTCGCTAGAAACTGACAACTACCCTTCTTGGATCAGCGGAAGGGGGAGAATTACCGTAGAAAGTATTTCATGATCAATCTCCACAAAAGATTATTAATGTTTCTCATGCTGAATAAATTACACCCACTCCTAATTGTCAGCCAATGAGATTCCTTGATCCAGATTGTTGATATAAATTCACATACTGAATGGCAAACAGTGCAGATCCAGATCAGTTGGCTTAGCCAACTGATCTGGATCTACACTGTTTACAAAGGTAGGGTATATCCGAGCTCAGCGGGGCAAGGGTTAACTATGACTAAATGTAATGTTTTACAAAGATTGGTGAAAGAAGGGTGATGTAACATAGCTGTTATGGAGCAGCAATAGTACAGTACGTGGATTTAAAAGTTTACTTAGTTTCTTTCTCTGCATTGTATTAAAAGAAAATCTTAACCCTTCTCTTGGTAAACACGTCATGCCCTGTCTTAGCAAACAATGTAGATCCAGATCAATTGGCTTCTGAACTGATCTGGATCTGCACTGTTTGTCATTAAATATGTGAATTTCGATCAAAAATCTGAATCAAGTAATCTGATTGGCTGGAAATTAGAAGTAGGCGTGGCATCTTGATTTATTCAGCATGAGAAGGGTTAAGTGTGTTTTCCAACAAATTTAATGATTTAACCCATTTAAGACTGGAGACCCCCAAAAGTGTAATTGGCAAATAGTGAAGACCCAGATCAGACTCCACAGAATGATCAGGGTCTCCACTGTTTGCAAATAGTTTATCCATTTCTTACTAGGAATATCAAAACCACGTAGCCGGACATACCTTAAATTGAAATTCAATTCTTCCAATATGTAATGTGGGAAGAATTCATTCAGTCTGAAACAGGTTATTAATTTCAACATGCAGCTAGTCAGAGCTACATCTGTATGCATGCATAAACATAATGGTGATGATGAGTTCAGGATTAACAACACGTCAACCCATGAGGGACATCGGCATCAAAATGATATATTAACTTGATTTAGCAAAGAAACATCTGTAATAATAATATGTCAGGTATGCATGAAAGTATAAATCTGGAAGAATATAAAAATCAAAATACATAAACAATGACTTTTGATAATGAAAGACTGTTGACTTGTTACTGGCCTTGAGAAAGATGTCACCTGAATCGAAAGCTTTTTGAAAGCATCTTTAATCTGTTTTTCGGAGGCTTTTCGCGGAACACCCAGTACTTCATAGTGACTTTTAGTTGATTTGTATCGACACAAGCCGCTGAAGAGAGAAAGCAGTATAAACATTTACTGTATCTAACTTAAATTACTGTATCTAACTTAAATATTTGGACACAATAACTTTACGGTGACTTAGTGTACAGATTTAGAAAAAAATATAGGAAAATCTAACTTTTCGGAGCAATTCAGAAAACTTATTAACCGTTGTAAAAGAATTGGCTATAGCCTGGATATTATGCGGCAGACTGCATGCCTAGTTATCAACCCAATCATTGTTGATGGCTATGCTTCACTCTTTAATTGTACGACGGCGGTTCGGGTCTCAGACTGAATGACGGCTTCTTCGTAAACCTTTAACCAGTGGGTTAACTCGTCTTTGTTTGTTATAGTGATTAATTTGATTTTTGTGTTTTCGCTTTGATGCGTTGACTGAGTTGGGAGCCTTTATGCGAACCGAATTTTTATGTTTTTCTGTATTAAGAGTAGCATCGGGACCTAGGGTGAAGTTAGCTAGCTGTAAAAGTGCTTTAAACCCCCCGGTGGTTTACTCTACTGACCGTTCTAAGGCAGTGGTCCCGGTGTTAGTCTTACTCTTTGTTGCTTTGTGGGTTATTCTACGAGGTGATTTGTTGTATGTCTTTTCATGTGTCATTTTGTTCTTGTGTTTTTAGTCCTTTTAGTAGGGGAAGAGAGAGCTAATCTTAGTGCTTTTCGTACGTTTGTTCGATTTGTGCTTGTTTGGATTTGTCGGTTTCCTCTTCCTCTTGGGATCTGGGAAGGGCTGCAGTTTGTGATTGTGGCACTCCCTGGACTTTTCTCTTACCTTTTTGGGGGGCTAGACGATAGGTCTTTGGCTTGGCCCGCCGTGGTTCAACTACTGGTTTTTATTTACTCTGGCACACAGTAGAATTAGCCATGAGTATTCGTCTTTGTTTATTATAGTGGTTAATTTGATTTTTATGTTTTCGCTTTGATGCATTGACTGAGTTGGGAACCTTTATGCGAACCAATTTTTTATGTATTTCTGTATTAAGAGTAGCATCGGGACCCAGGGTGAAGTTGGCTAGCTGTAAAAGTGCTTTAAACCCTCCCCCCCCCCGCCCCGCCGCCCCACTGCACGCCCCCACCCCCGGTGGTTTACTCTACTGACCGTTGTAAGGCGGTGGTCCCGGTGTTAGTCTTACCCTTTGTTGCTTTGTGGTTTATTCTACGAGGCGATTTGTTTTATGTCTTACCTTGTGTCATTTTGTTCTTGTGTTTTTCAGTCCTTTTAGCATTGCGATTACCTCGCTTGGGGAAGAGAGAGCTAATCTTAGTGCTTTTCGTACGTTCGATTTGTGCTTGTTTGGATTTGTCGGTTTCCTCTTCCTCTTGGTGTCTGGGAAGGGCTGCGGTTTGTGATTGTGGCACTCCCTGGACTTTTCTCTTACCTTTTTCCCCTACTATACTTCATAGCACTAGATTAGAGAAAGTATTAATTAGGTAAATAATTTTCTTATTTCTCCACAGGAAATGTTGTAGATATACGCATTAGGAGCGCTTCATGTAGAAATAAGAAAATTGCATGTCCCGTCAATGTTGGGCGATAAGGCCAATTTTGGTTAGTGCTCTATAATCAAGCCGACTTTGTATCAGTTTTGAAGAAACAAATTCTTTCGGTCTCGTTTTTTATTGGTCGAAATTGTTCATTGGTGTTTCGTTAAAGTGGTTGGCGTTTTCATAAAGTTAAGCAACGGCGATCACGGTTACTAGCTGGTTGGGTGACCACAGTGCTTGACTTCGTGGAAGACCAGACAAACGCATAGACACTCGACTGAATATTTGAGGGTTTTTTTTTTTTTTTTTTACAGATTATGAGATCTGGAAATATCCTCTAGCTCACTATCAAGTTTCAGTTTGACCGGTTGCAAAATAACAAAGACGTAAAGCATCATATACCTATAATATTTTATTGTCTTTGGGAGTGACATTTTGCAAATAACTTATTTCATAACCGATCGAATTGAAATTTGATAGACAAGTAATGATAGGCTATATATACAAAATATAACAACATCATTAATAGTAATTATGGCATACTTTTGGCATGTGGCACATGGACCGACATAACGGCATGCAGGTGTGGATAGGCCGTATCGCTTGCCAGTCTGTCCATGTCTTCAGACTAATAGTTAAAAACTTTCTTTCAAAATCGATTTGGAAATAACTGCAATAATAATGGCATACTCAATTAGCTCGTAGTACATGGACTGACATTATGACATGCGAATGTGGACTGTTTGTACAGCTTGCCAGTCGGTCCATGTATTCGAGCTGATAGTTGAAAACATTCGTTTGTTGGTGTTTTGAATGGAAAAAAAATGTGAAAGGTTATAAAAATTGACAGCAGACATGATGTAATGATGTTCGCTCTTTTGTGTAGACAAAGTTTTATCAAGGCGCTTGTATTTCTTTATGTAATGTTAGGATAACATTGAACTCAATAGGGAACTTTTGTGCCCCCTCGCTCGGTCATTCTGTCGCTTATGGCCGAATACCGGTCTGTTATAAAGTAATGTACGGTGTTGGGCACTTTGTGAGGGACGATCGTATGATGGCCAGTGAGGCGTTATGTTTTTTCGTGTTGTCTGAATAAGTAGGTCAGTGAACTAATGTGCAATGGTTAATGATTTTATTTCAGATCAGATCTTAAGATTCTACAGATACATTTTAAGGGTCATTTATCATCGGAGTGTTTTATAGGGTGTTAAAATATCCTGTTTTTTTTTTTTTTGTTTTTTTTGTTTTTTTTTGTTTTTTTTTTTTTTATCAAACATCATCTATTAGGATTTTTAATTACTTTTACTTGCTTATTATTCAAAGAAACTTTTAACTGCGATTCCTAGACTGTTCGAATGTTTTATGTCATAATTATGAAATTACCCGTTTGGCGTTGGGACGACGGTGGAGCACTACCAAGATACATCAGCGCTGCTCTGGCGTCGACCCGGCGAACTTGTCGGCCGATTTTACCATGTAAATGTGTATAATATGTATATGTTGTTAGAAGTTTTTAAAGAGGACCATATGTTAGATTAGTACACTGTTTGCTAACTATGTCATCCTCGTAAAATAAAGACATTATATGCTAACATTTTATAATATGTAAAGAAAAATCACAAATATAGTCGTGTGCCTGTGGATAAACGCTATACGGGCCGTGCATAGCTACAAAAGCTGGTTATCAATACTTTTTGGTTCAAATAAGCGCCTTCTACTTGTCTTAATCCTAGTCCTGCTGAACCCAGATATGCCCTGCCTTTGCAAGCAGTGTAGATCCAAATCAGTTGGCTTCTGAATGAGCCAACTGATGTGGATCTGCACTGTTTGCCATTAAGTACAAGTATGTGAATTTATATCAACAATTTGGATCAAGTAATCTGATTGGCAGAATATTAGGTGGTCATGGCATCTTAATATATTCAGCAGGACAAAGGTTAAAATTCAACAACTCCATTTTGGGGGTTTATAAATGAGCTTTTTTTTTTATTTATTGACTATAGTAAATGTCCTAAAATTTCGAACACTATTCCGTATTATTTTGGTCTAAATTGTGCTTTATATGCAGCTGCTGTTTCTTAAAATAGTCAGTGGACTGCCAAACAGTGTAGACGCTGATCATACTGCTCCTTCAGGAGCTGTCTGATGTGGGTCTGCACTGTTTGCATATGTCATTTTGTCAGACACTTGGTGTTCAAAATTTTAATTAGGACATTTACCATGCTGATTTTTTACCTAAAATTTTAGTGTCTGCTGATTTTTGTGCCGTAGAATTTACTGTTTAATCCCAAAAAATCCAACATATAGAGTTTTGTGAAAATAGCTTTATCGATTACTGATTAAAGGGCTAAAATTTTAATGATAAGTGATTTTTGGTACCCCCATCCAGATCCTCACAGTGCAGATGGTGTTCGGATGCTACATTCTGTGGCATCTGATTTGGGCCTACACTGTTTGCCCAGGCCTGTCTGTTCATAACTTAGGGTAAATACCATACAGCTGGGCCTTTATCAGGTAAATGGAAAAAATAACCTCCGTCACTTTTTTTTCCCAAAAGTACAAATCTGACAGAAAATAACGGAAATTTAATGCATATTGATTAAGTTCCTATGATAGACAGATATTAAAAAAATATCAAATTAAAATTGTTGGTCAGTATTACAAGATTTTATTTTTGATCAACAAAGTCATTATTTTTCCGCACCCTAATAACGATGCCTTGAGTATGACATGTCAAAACAAACAAAATTGGCATCCTCTTGAACTTCTACATAACGTTTTTATAATATTTTAATACCAAAATGATTTTTCTGGATTGCTTTGTGTTTATTTGACGTTTTTACGCAATTTATCAAATAAAAAATCCGTTACACAAAGACCCGTTTTGCCGGTTATGCTGTCGGTCAAAATAACGAATTTTTTTATTTGATCTGAGACAGGGAACTCGTCTCAAAACTGGACAGATTCATTACATCCATTTCAAGAGCAGTTGTTATACTGTTAGTTTATAATTTTTACTTGATGAAAGATCATTCGTTCTTGAAAAAAAGACCGAATTTTTACAACAACGGTATCTGTCGGTCAACTTCATAACATCCGATCGTATCGTCATACCGCGTAATGTGGAAGAATGCTCGGATGATTTTCACGCTGGACTAAGTTGTATCAACACCGTCTAGTGATCTACGTCATCAATTCTTGTGAGACCGCTTCAATATGAACGATAGCAAGAAAAGTAATTTGTCGGTTAAATATTTTTTTCCGTTGTAACGTCCGTCACATAACAACAAGTGGATGAAATATTAAGTTCTGGTTGTTACTTGATGTTCAATGGTTTCTAGTGTGTATTCTTTTAATAATATTACTCAACAAAGGCTGAAATTTTGTTTAGAGATGGCAAACTTTCGACGAGCACAAACGGCTGTTACATTTGACAGAATCTGTCTGATGCAGCGTTTTGTTTGACACGATTGTATTACGCCGGAATGTCAGAGGTAACTGCCGAACAGATAGCAGTTGGTTCTAGCAACAAAATATCAATACAGTTTATGATAATTATCCCAGTTTGTGATTTTTAAAGTTAGTTGTTTGGTTTAAATCAAATTAATTGGTATCTCTCTGAATCATTCTCTACTTATAAAATTTTCGCATGCCCGTAACATTTTGACAGCTTTTTCAGTGACTGGAAGTAACAATTGACATGAAAAAGTTGTCCATAATAATGTCCGATCAAAGTTTGTTTTCATCAACAGCACAAGTTCTTCTCATGAGCTTATATCCATCATAATTGAAAAATTCTCAGGATTTTGTTTTTTTTTGTTTTTAAAGTTTTTTCTTTGGAGCAAAATCAAGTTCAACTGTGCAGTGTAAGAGTATTCCGTTACATTTTGACAATAGTAACTGCTGATTAGGTTTTTCCTTTGGCTGGTAAGCACGCGGCTCTGCGATTGTTCAGGGCCTACTTCAGTGCTAGGATGTGATCAACCTTCAGGCTAAACCTGAGCCCCTTGGCTTGGTCCTGTCGCTTATAGGCCACCAGCTTCCTCTGGATGACTTTGCGGAGCTGCTGTGCGGTGAGTGTGCGTGCACCCTCAGAGGGGGGGGGGGGTGGGGGATACTACCCGCTCGAGCTGGCTGAGATACTCCACCCATGAGACTGCATGAGACCCTGGCTCGAGTGAACGGTGAGGGCATAGCCAAGAGCCCAGTCCTGGCCCCACTTGCCGTCGAGGACCTCGCGGGCATATTTCAAGGGCACCGCGAGCTCTTGCTGGTCTCGCCTGCCATCCAGCAAGGGACCAGCGATGGTGACCATGATGTTTTGCCATCGAGTATCCTTGGGACGATATAACAGAGGCACGGAGGTGTCCGGGAAATACTTCTCATGGCGCTCGAACAGCAGCCTCTGGGCCCTGTCGGGAACCTTCTGCCTTGAGGTCTGAGATCACATGGCTTCCAGGCCTCCAAGAAGCGTTCCCACCCGAGGCAACCAGGAAGCGCCTTTCGCACCTCTCGGCACTGGACCCTGTCGAGCTGAAGCGGATTCGCTTCTTGAGGGCTTTTGGCTCTGTGGTCTACCTCGACCCCTTCTTAATAGGCGGCATGCCCGCGGAGCCAGTCGTGTGGCATTTCTCCGGTGATTGGGGGCGGCTGCCCTGATTGCCACAGCAGATGTCCTGGACGCCCCGTCCCTCGAGCCAGTCGAGGAAGGTTTACAGAGTGGGGCAGGGCACTGTGCAGACCTCGTCCCAGATGATCACACGGGGAACGAATTTCTGTCCCATCCTTTCAGGCGTCCAGTCCGTTTGGCCGCTCCATCGGAAGAAGCTGTGATAGGTCTGGGCCTGGACGCCCCCTGGCCCGCATTTCTTTTTGGCTCTGTGGTCTACCTCGACCTCTTCGTAATAGTCGGCATGCCTGCAGAGCCAATCGTGTGGCATTTCTCCGGCGATGAGGGGCGGCTGCCCCTGATTGCCACAGCAGATGCCCTGGACTCCCCGTCCCTCGAGCCAGTCGAGGAAGGTTTGCACAGTGGGGCAGGGCACTGTGCAGACCTCGTCTCAGATGATCACATGGGGAACAAATTTCTGTCCCATCCTTTCAGGCGTCCAGTCCGTTTGGCCGCTCCAGCGGAAGAAGCTGTGATAGGTCTGGGCCTGGACGCCCCTGGCCCGCATTTCTTTGGCCAGGCGATGGGTCGGGGTGAAGACGAGGGGGCTTCTGGTATGGAAGAGCTCGATCGCTCGCATGGTTTTGCCGCTGCCCCCCTCGACGCTGGATCCCTGATGGGGTAGAGGCCGTAGAAAACTGCGGTGAATGGGTAGGCGTTCTGATAGAACACACTGTCGATTCCAATCAATACCCCAGGGCTTGTGTTCCGAGCGACCTCGACGCCCCCCGCCCCCCCCCCCCCCCCCGCACCCCCCCCCCCGCCCGGCCCTTCTTTCGCTCAGCCCGGACTGGAACAAACTTGTCTTTAAGGACCCAATCAACTTCAGCTTTCTCCTGGAGAAACTTGATTCACAGGAGAAACTCCGTGCCCCCCTGGGAGAGCCGCCAGAAGTTGTGTAACCCTAACGTCGGGCATCCAGTGCCAGCCTGTCGACTCTGGCATGCATGCCGTCGGCGATCTCGACATCACCGATGTCCAGAGGGTCTTCTCATTCAACCCTCCATGTAGAGAAGACAGGGGCGGCGCCATCGATCTAGAATTTGTCTTTGGCGTCCCAAGGCTCGTAAGCCGGGAGTCTTACTGGGTTGGGGACACGAACAGGTCGGTAAATGGCCACTTTGGTCTGGAATGGGCACATCGAGGATGGGCCTTTGCGAGTATTTCTTCGATCAGGTCATCCATTGTAGCCATGGCGCCAGATGGGTATATACCTTGTATCATCTTCCTCTAAATGGAAATCTTGATGGCGGCCAGACGCGCAAATTCCTTTCGCATCGCTCTTGTTGCACAACGCCACTCACTCCTATACCCGCACTGACAACAGAGCTGTTGCTTGTTAGTAACCCCTACCCCACAACCCCTGCAGGGCTGAGTGCGTGAGCCTTTACAAAGTCTCACCAGATGAACTTTACAAAAGTCCGTAAGACAGCTTTTACCACAGAGCTCCGTTGAGCTCACGGTCAGCCATTTGCATGTGTTGTGTCCCTTGGGCATGTCGCTTGTAGTGGTATATCAGCAGTCATCCACTTCTTTAATAGATGAGCCCCAAGGCCGGCGAGGGTAGGGGCCGTCCCCAGGGGCTCTCGCTATGCTCACTTGGGGGCCACGGGGGGCACGGGCCTCAGGAAGAGCCGATGCGCGGCAGCACGCCCGAAGAGGTCGTCTTGACGTACATACAGAATTGTTTGTCTACTGGGAGCATCTCGACGTTGATACAAATTGTTGTCTACGCGGGAGCCCCTTTGGGCCCCCCAAAAATAAAGGCCATTACCTCCACCCCCCCCCCCCCACCCCCCTCCTGCTGCTTTAATTCTATACATTTCCACTTTATCTTTTCAGCTGATGCAAACTTTTAAAAGAAGTGGACACCAAAGTTCCGGAAGTCTGATTTTTTGTTTTGTTCTGTGAAGTGGCGGGAAATAAATAAATACATTTATTAAATGATTCATCTTGCCTTCTTTATTACTGAAAAGCAAGTCATACCAGACAACTCTGATAGTCTGTTCTTAAAATCATAAAGTCTATAATACTTTTAAAACTTACTTTGAATTCTTACTTAATGTTTTCAATTAGAACTATACAGTTGTTCTGGTATGTTTTGGCCCAGTATCACAGTATGTTTTGCCCCAGTATCAGAGTTTGTTAATTTATCATCTTCTGGTTTTACTTGATGTGATAAGTATGCCAATAACATTATTGAACAGTAGAAATTTGCTGCAATAATTAAGTTTCTAGCGTCTAAAGTTTACATTATGTCCAACATTTCACTTGTTCCAGCTTTTTTTTTTTTTTTTTTTTTTTTTTTTTTTTCAGCTTTTTAACTTTGACTGGAGTGTAAGAGTGGTATTAGTACTTAATAGTTTGCATCTCAGATCAGATGCGGAGTCCATCAGTCTCTCAAAATTTGATGAAAGACAAGATAAGAAGATATGAATGGAATATCAAGTCATGTTTAACATCCGTCACTTTTCTTTATTAGTCAATCGGTCAAGTGTAACGTCCAAACACATTTACATCAATAATAGTATAAATTGCATAACGTATTACAATTATTACACACTATCAGGTAGTCAAGCTCGAATAGTAGAAACCAGACTTTTACCAGAGTGATAATTGATGCCCTTTCCACAAAGCTGACTTGACGCAAATGTAAAATGCGTTGGAAAAAGAAGTAACGTCCGTCACTTTAAAACAACCCACAAAAAGGAGAAACAGAAATCCCTCTTTTCCCAAATATTTGTTTAAAAGATATACTACACTTTTAACTCTTAAATGAAAAATTTATTTATATAAATAACAAAACATACTATGTCATATATTCACATATACATTGACCAGGTAACATCCATCACATTTACTAGGTCATAAATTATTGTTCATATTTTTTAAAGAAAATCATAAACTATCTTTTTTCTGCCAATTTTTGAAACTTTAATTATCATTTTATCAGTATAATACAAAAAATGGCTCAAATTAGATTTTTAATAATTCAGTGTGATGGAGGTTATTTTTTCCATTTACCTGAAATAGACCCAGCTATCCTACAATCAAGAGCAATCAAAAGCAGAGTATGTGAAAACTTTTCAAAAAGGCAGTCTTACTGGCACCAGAGAGACAAATCATTATATTTTTTTTTTTTTATTTATTTAACATGTCCGGTGATCCTATAGAATTCATACAGGCTGCAAGAATTCCAATAAAAATGAAACTAAGAAGAATAGTTTTTTGTTGTTTTTTTTTTTTAGGAATACCATATTTACCCTAAGATTTTGGACAGACAGACCTGACCAAACATTTGTAAACCCAAATCACAGGCAATGTTCTGTGGTGTCTGATCAGGGTCTATAATGTTTGCCACTCATCCAGCAATTTAAAAAAAAAAACATATCTACAGACAGTAAAATGGAGTTGTTCAAAGTTTTTGGACAAATATGGTTACAGTTAAGGTGTCTGAATACTTAATGGGTAAAGCAAGATTGTTCAATAATGTATCCGAGACAAACAGTTTTGTCAAATCATGCATTTTAGTGCAAATTTGCACAAAATCAAGCAAAAAATAAGTAATTTGTTAAACATGTTTAAAAGCGTTTAAAGATTTCACGATCATTATCAAGGGCTCCAGCATTTCGACCATTTAATACATAATTAACCTTTAATGCTCCAATCACAACTGCAGTAGAAAACAATTTTTTCTTTTATTTTTTCAGAGAATAAAGTCTTGACATTTCATGTGAATCACCTGCCAAAAATAAATAATAATAAATAAAAAATTCAAAACATTGTCTGCTACAAATTTTGCTTGGCGCTTAAAGGGTTAAGGATCTATATATACACATTTCAAAATGTAAACTAAAATCTTTCTGACAGAAAACCGCATGATTTTCAAACTTCAGACTTACCTCTTAAGTCTCTCACAATAAACGTATGTAGCAGATGTAAATTGAAGTCCTTCTGCACCCATAGCATAGGCTTTCATCAATAAAATCAAGAAACAGAAAAATACTGTATAACTTCAATGACTCAAACAACGTTGGCTCATTTACGGTGGTTGATTCAAACTCTTTTTTGAATCCTTAGTAAATTCTTCTAATAGCTCAAGAAAACAAATATAGTGATGCTTGAAGGATTTGTTTTCATATTTTATCATGAAAATGTGTGTTGTGTGTACTCATAAGAATTGCCTCATCGAGGCAACTCTAACGAGAACACTCGACATTATCATTAACACTCAACACTCAACATTATCATTATTTTCTTGAAGATCGAAAAGACACTCCTTAATTAACTCCATTTGCCTCCTGACTTGTAGAAATGAATCACGAAAACATGCTTATTCAAATATGCTGAAAATTTTACCACCAAAAAATGAAAATTTTCAGATAAAAAAAATTCTGATATTTTTCTTATTTCTGCTCAAAACATAGATTGTGGGTACTCATTAGAACCGCCTCGCCGAGGCGGTTCTACCGAGTACCCACAATCTATGTTTTCGAGCAAAAATAATGTATAATGAAAATAATGTATACTCCTGTAAACCCCAGTTTTACTATGTAAAAGTGGGGTTTAAGGGGGTCAAAATTATATAGGCGTGTTTTCGTGATGAAAATCAGTGCCTTATGTGGAGGAAGAAGTATTACCTCATCTGAACAACATATAATGGTTGAAACAACCTTCTAGAGCATCTGCAACATCGGAGTTGATAAAACATTATACTCTAGAGCAGTCGAATTTCAACTGAATGTCACCCTGGAGCTGAAAGATAGAAAAATATGGCAATCACCAAAGTTTCTGAAAAAAAAAATGGCATAGGCAAACAGTGCAGTCCCAGACCAGACAGTCTGATCAGGACACTTTGCCATTGAAATTTTGCACGAGGATTTATGTCTACAAGTACAAGAGGAATATACTAGAAATATGTCCAAAATACACAGATGCCCCCACCTTTACTTAAATAGGCTTACTTTTGCAAAAGATAGATATAACATATTATTGATTCATATTGCGATCCATATTTTGCACAGTTTTATGGAGGTACCCAAAGCGGGGGCATCCATGTACTTTAGACACATTTCTAATGTTTGTTTTTTGTTGTTTTTTTTTGTTTTTTTTTTTTTGTTTGTTTTTTTTTTTTTTTTTTTTTTTGTTGTTGTTGTTGTTGTTGTTGTTGTTGTTGTTGTTTGTTGTTTTGTTGTTGTTTTTTTGTTGTTTTTTTTTTTTCAATTATTCTCTTAAATGTTTTTGGAAATTATATATGACTAAAATATATATGCAGCTAGGGCTGGCTAATCAGAGCTGAAAAGATAATCGATTATCAGTCCTGCCATTGTGATTAATAGATTATTGTTGCAATAAGCCATCAAATGAAACATGATATCCTTGATTAAATACATGATCAGCGTATACTGTGGTCAGTCTTATTATGGCATCTGTGAGATATTATGTCCTAAAGGGTTATTATGACGGCTCGAAATTAAAAACTATGCAATATAACCTAGATAGGTAATCACTGAAGATTTGGTCATATTTTTACCTTTCTGGCTTTCTGCCTGAGCATGTCTCTTACCAAAGGTTATACTTTACTGTATGTATTCGGACAGACAGGCCTGAGCACACAGTGTAGACCCAGATGATACGCCGCTGAACGCAGCGTCTCATGTTCCGCGGCGTCTCATCAGTGTCTACACTGTTTGCCACTCCTCCAGCTATTTTTAGATACAACAATGGGTAGTAAATTGTTCTTGTTCAAAATTAAGAACAAGTATTGTAAAGAGCTGAGGTGTCTGAATACTTAGGGTAAGGGTAATGTAACAGACACATAAATCAAATAATCGATTATTAGCAAATCAGTGACGATAATCATTTTTGTGAAATTTATCCGATTGATCGTGCCAGCCTTTAGTGGAGCTCATGTAACTTGGTTTGTATCAATTGATTGCAAGTCTGAGAATTTTCACTGAATGTTCACTGAATTTTTTCCAATTTTTAGTAGGTGAAGTAAAATCAAAATCAACACAGCTGTTTTACTGTAACATGTTTCAATCTTTTTCAGACAGTACCGGTATATTAATACGTAACAACAAGAAAAGGAAATGATGTAAAAGCGCCAAAATGGCGAAATTTCAGTAAAATCTGATGAAATATTTGACTGAAATAGCAGTGATATATCACTGAAATATCAATAAAAATATACCAACTACACTGAATATCAGTGAAATTTTGGAGAATTATTTCCTTGAAATTCCAGAGAAATTCCAATTGAAATTTCAGTGATGATTTTAAGTAGGGTGTTGTTCATCTAAAATGAGGAATTTTCAAATATACCACATAAACCTGAACTGAAAATTAAAGTATACAAGAAACTACTATATATTACGTAACCTTTTAATCCCTGTGTTTCTGAAGTGGACTATTCCATCCTTGAATTTGGACATGTTTACGAGTATCAATGCAAATAGGAGTTCCAGTCTAAAGTCAAAAACAGAATGACAAACTGTGTAGATCCTGATTAGACCGCTCGTTATGAGCCATCTCATCTGGATCTACACTGTTTGCAGAGGTATCTTTTTTTGTCTGCAGGGATGAAAGGTTAATTATACTAAAAAAACAAAAAAACAGTAAAACTTGTTTTCACTATGCCAGCTGGAATATCGGTTCACCAGGTAATACCATCGATCTCCATGGCACCATTGCTTTAACCCTAGTCCTGCTGAACCCGGATATGTCATGCCTTTGGAAACAGTGTAGATCCATTGCCATTAAGTATATGTGAATTTATATCAACAATCTAGATCAAGTTATCTGTGGCTGAAAATTAGAAATGGGTGTGGCATCTTAACTTATTCAGCAGGACAAGGGTTAATCATATCCATTCATCTCAAACTTGAACTGTTCTATCCTTGGCTAAGACGGGGACTTCCAGCTTACAAGTTTGTTTGTTTTTTTTAAACTAGATATGCGTCCAAAGTACACAAATGCCTTGCACATTGCTCTTTGCCCATATGGCAACATCTATTTTCCAAATGTAAATCTGACCTGTTATACATTCATACTCCTAGCCTTACCCCAGGGTATGACACAGGGGCAACTCAACAGAGTTGAAGGTTTAGGTCTGGGTAAGTAGCGATACCATTTAAACTTCCTAGCATTAAAGGTACACAAATTATGACCTCCAAAGAAAACCTGACACGGACGTAACATCATGGTGAAACGCAATATGCCCCAGTGCTGCCAACATTGCTGCTTTGGCAGCTCATACTGATCGACTCCTAATCAGAAAGTATGGTGTTTATACATGAAATAGTTTTTAAGATATAATGCAAAGTCACCAGACTATGGCATATAGGTGACTAAACATCATACTTTCCCATTATGAGCTAGTATGACGCAAAGTTTGACCTTAAAATAAATGTAGGTCACATACATTTATTTTAAAGGCCAAACGTTGGGTCATACTGACTCATAATGGGAAAGTATAATGTTTATACACCACGTATTCTTCAAGATATAAGGTAAAAATCACTGTACTATTAAACAATTGGAAAGTATGGTGTTAATATATTCTCTTCAAGATAAAATGCAAAATCGCTCACTGTATCATGAAATAAGACTGGCTAATCAGAGCTGAAAAGGTAATCGATTATCAGTCCTATCATTATGATTGATAATCGATTAGTAATCACTAAAGATTTGGTCATAATTTTACCTGTCTGTCGGAGCATGACTCTTGCCATATGTTGTACTTTACTGAATGTATTTTGTCAGACTTTCCTGAGCAAGGGTGTTGTATATCTAAAATGAGGAATTTCCAAATATACCACATATACCTGAACTGAAAATTGAAGTATAAGCTAAGGACATGACCCAGAGGCAACTCTAGCACATAGTTGAAGGTTTAGGTCTGTGTGTATGTATTAAGCATACCAAATTTCAATTACTAGCATTAAAGGTACCCAAGTTTGACATGTTATACATTTTGACTTCTAGCCCCACTCAAGGGCATGACCCAGGGGTAATTCTAGCACAATGCTGAAGAAGGTTTAGGTTTGGGTAAGTAGTATACCACTTTCAACTTCCTAGCATAAAAGATACCAAAGTTGTGACCTAATTAGCATACCAAATTTTAATCCTTGTCATGCTGAATAAATTAAGATGCCACATCCACTTCCAATTTTCAGCCAATCAGATTACTTGATCCAGGCTGTTGATACAAATTCACATACTTATTGACAAACAGTGTAGATCCAAATCAGTTGGCTTCTTCAGAAGCCAACTGATCTGGATCTACAGTTTGTAATGGCAGGGCATATCCGGGTTCAGCAGGACAAGGGTTATCCGGGTTCAGCAGGACAAGGGTTAACTTCCTAGCATAAAAGCTACCCAAGTTTGACCTGTTATACATTTTGACTCCTAAACCCACTCTTGGGCAACTTAGCAAATAGTTAAAGGTTTTGGTCTGGATAAGTAGCATATTAAATTCCAACTTCCTAGTAAAAAAGGTACCCAAGTTAAGGCCTCCAAGAGGAACGCGGACGTAAATATCAATGAAAACTTTTGAAAATTTTTGTATATTTTTGAACCCCTAGTCCCACTCCAGGGCATAGCATATGCCATGGATTCTCAAAGGAAACGATTCACGAGAGTAAATCTAAGATGTGCTTATAAAGTTTCTCTGCAAAATTACCTTGAGGTGAATGGATACATATATTTTCTGCCATTTTGGTAAAATGAGATATTTTTGCAGACCTAATGACCTTCTTTTGATTTAACATGACCTATATTTGAAGATAAACTAGATATAAAAGCAACCAATTCTGATGAAGTTTCATGAAGACGAGTCAAAAATGTGGCCTTTACAGTGAACACATTTTTATAGAAATTTGACATAATGGCCTAGATTTTGGAAACACATATCCCATTTTCAAACTTGACCAAGATATTTATATCAACACATTGATGGAGGTTCATGAAGTTTGACACAAAACTATGGCCTCTAGAGTGCACACAAGATTTAAAAGAGAAACCTTGTTAGTTTTTGATGCCACATGGCCTTTGTTTGAACTTGATCAAGACATTAACAAGCAAACTTTATGAAAAAGTTTCATGCAGAATGTGGCCTCTAGAGGGCACACAAGGTTTTGATCTAGTGACCTAGTTTTTGACCCCACATGACCCATATTCAAAAGTGACCGAGAAATTATCAAGATAAACATACTGGTAAAGTTTCATGAAGATTGAAGCCAAGTTGTGACCTCCAGAGCACACTCAAGTTTTTGAAGAAATTTGACTTTATTAACTAGTTTTTAAATTCACATGACCCATATTCCATTTTGACCCAGATATTATCAAGGAAAACAAACTGGTAAAGTTTCATCAAGGCTGAAGTAAGACTGTGTCCCCTAGAGAGTCCACAAGGCAAATGTTGACCACCGACGAGCACAAATTGTGATCACATCATTCTGTTCTTCAGCTTTTACAAGATATTATTATCTGTGCACCAGTTTTCTAATTCTAGAAGAAGCTTTTTTACGTACATGATTCCCATAAATCATGGGTTATGGTTTCCTGGTGATTAGCAAAATATGATAAAAATTCTGATAAAGTTTCATGAAGATTGAAGCAAAACTGTAGGCTTTAGAGTGCACACAAGGTTTTAAAAAAATTTAACCTAGTGACCTAGCTTTTGAAGCCACATACCTGACCATAGTGACTTGATATTATCAAGAAAACATTCTGGTAAAGTTTCATGTAGATTAAAGCAAAACTGTATCCCCTAGAGTTCACATTCATGGCAGGCACTCAACGTTGAAACAACGTCGATTCAATGTTAAGACGTTGAATTGACGCTGTTTCAACTTCGTGTGCTCGCGGGGAAGGCAAATGTTGAGGACGAACAAATGATGGGCACAGGGTGATCAAAACATACAGTTCTTAAGCCTTTAAAAAGATATTTTCTGAGCACTACTTTACTTTTCTAACTCTAGAAGCAGTATTTTACACACCCACATTCCCATTTATGCTCAGCGGGCACATGACGTTGAAACAGTCCATTCAACGTATTGATGTTGAATCAACGTTAAATCTACGTTGTTTGTCTATTGGGATGGGTAATGGCTTCTTGATGATTAGCACAAAGTGAAGATAATGGATTATTTTAATTAAAATGTATCAGAACCTAAGACGTTATGATTATTTATAATATTGTTAAAATTTGAAACCAATGCATTGCAATAGACTATTTTACATTTTTGGACAAGGTCATGTAAATATTTTTCCAGGTTTCTTCATCTAAAGTTATATTTCATTCCATAAAGATGTTCAGCCAATTTTTGTGACACGTTTATACCGTGAATTAGAAAATCATTCATCCTTTTTACACACTCCTATAACCCAATGATATTGAATATATATTTGTTAGAATATAGCCTACTTACAGCAATCAATTGTTCGAGGAAGCTTCCCAGTATGAATGATGTCATCAACAGAAATTGATGGCATCATCAATATTGGTGACATCATCTATATTGTACCTTGTCGGAACTTCTCGGCCAATCCCGTTATTTAGTGGCATTGGTCGGGGACTTCCGAATATGTCCGAGATATACATATACCATTAATTTGTCGCGGCTTGGGTGCCAACAGAACTACTCTGAGCCAATTTATGATTTGGTTTCTTTGTTATTTTGTGGTTTGCCATAGTTTTTTTTTCTGCTTTTTTGGTATTTTATGTGTTTTGCAAATAAAACTGAGTTGAGTTGAGATTAGTGATACAGTCGATTCGCAAAATTGTTTTTTTTTTTTTTTTTTGTTTTTTTTTTTTTTTTTTTTTTTTTTTTTGTCAATTGTAAATGCAGAATTTATTCTTTGACGCATAATAAGTACAAGAATCTTTTTTTTTTTCTGTGAAATACGAGCCCCATGCTTCAGAACATAGCACAAACCTTAAGTGTCGCAGAATCTACAGTAGGCCTGTCACAGACTCTACATTTTCCAGGTTTTCGAAAATGTAAACCTCTTAATATTTATTTATCAATATTTATAACCAGTCACTTGAATGGGTTCTGGAAACTAATGTATAGAATTTAAAGATTCATCTATGTATAACATTAGAAAATTTGTGTCACAGACTCTACAGAAATTGGGCTGAAAATGAATGGGGTTTTCAAACACACGGCATACTTTCCAGTGTTTGAAGTGCATAAAACATACATGGCATACTTAAAGGCATGTCATATCATTAAGACTAGGTTGAAAACTTGTGACCACTTTTATCAATAACTTGCCTGCATAGAACTATTTGCACGCCAAAGGATACCGAAAAAAAAAAAAAAAAAAACAAGCACAGCAAAGTTACAACTTCAGATAAAATTGCACAGTTCTGTTCCTTTTAAAGCTATCAACATATAATATTAGTAGCATCAGAAAGGATAATGATCTGACTGTAGGTTGGAATAAGGTACAGCACAATATATTCAAATAGTTTTCCGTAATATACACTGCAAAAATTACTATTTTGAATGAAACAATATAACACTGGAAAATAAGGTGATAAAACACAGACCGTAAACTACCCAGCGGGCACCTGACGTTTATTCAACGTCGGTTCAACGTCGATCCAACGTCACGACATTGCATCGACGTTGAGGCGACGTTGTATTAACGTCATGTGCCTGCTGGGTACTGACCCATACCCCTCACGTGTATTATTGCAAGGTCCTTGAGCACATCATGGCCTCCAAAACAGTCAAGCATATGGATTAGCATTGTCTCATTTATAAACTCCATTTGAGACCCAGCGCATTATGCTAGTTGAGGATCCTGCGAGGAAGGCAATTTTTTAATAAGCACGTACTCGTTCCGGTAGAATACCTTGTCTGAATATGTTGTCTCTCTGCCAAGTCTCGAGGCTTTCAGGTCCCGAGGTTATAAAACATTTTTCATGCTCAGCTATATTTAGCAAGAAAGAATTTGCAATTGTTAATAATTTGAGATTTATTAGCAGGACATGCTCAGATGAGTTGAGCATGAAAAAGGTTTTTCGGGGCCAGGTCTGCCTTTGGCAGGGAGCAACATTCAAGTTCAAGACCCTAGATCCTGAGTAGTTTGTTCTTAATATGATTGTTATTTCATCTAAGCTATTTTAACCTATCATCTTTCCCTTCCCACTATCACCCTATCCATTCTTACTGCCATGCCTTGTTTTTATATTTTGATATTAATCCCTTTGTAACTCAGGCAAACGCACCCGCCTAGAATGTCCGCGAGAGCCACACTATTGATGCAATATGCATACGACTTGAAAAAACATGTCCGTGACAATTAACCCAGTAGCACATTTCAATTTCAAAACTGCTACCATAACAAGCAAAAACCATGATTTATTGGTCTGTAACATGGAAGAAATTGCAAATTAGTGTGATTTAGCCGCATGGGAGAAAATATCTTGTTCAGCCAAATCTGGCGAGAAACTATGAATATTCAGTGAGAATTTTAGCAAAAGTTTTGGCTACATTACATTTTCTTCCCTTTAGCAAATATCAATGAGATTGTTTGATGAAAAAAAATCTGTAAATCTCTCAAAATCTTGCACGATAACAATCCTTGCGAAAATATTACCGAGTTGATGAATACATGGATTATTGGGAAATCATTGACATTCTGAAATGTGATTTATTTTTAGTTGAGTAGTGCGTTTCGAGTAAATAAAATAAGTTTCGAGTTAGATAAGTGAGTTTCGAGTTAGAAAAGTGCGTTTCGAGTAAGAAAAATGAGTTTCAACCTAAAAAAAGGGAGTTTCGAGTAAGAAAAGTAAGTTACAGAATAGTCATTACAGAATAAATTCTGAACATGCATATGCATCAAACTGACGTCAGAGGTAACTTAAGTACTATGGGTCCACTAAAACGCATGCTCCCTTGATGCGATTTGCGTTCACGTCACATTGTTTACACCCACAAGGGCACTAAGGGTTCCCAAATAAAGATGGTATGCCCAAAACCAATTTTGAATAGGGATTTCGCATTGGCAGTGGAAATAATATAAACGCTGTGCACTCGGCGTATGCAATTCAGGAAATCAGATTACTATTACTTTACGCAGGAAATCAGATTTTGTAGTGTAGCGTTTTCACTTTTGCTCGGTATATTTGTAGTGTTATTCGCTTATGAAAATCGTTTATTTTTACGTAGAAAATTGTAGCTGCTTAGCAATATATCTTATTCTTCGGGTCGCGCCGAAACAGCCCCATAGCTCGCCTCCCATGCGAAAGGTTGTGGGTTCAAAACCCAGGATCTTGGACCTGATCAAGTGACATTCATATATGCACGAGGGGTGATGCAAAAGTTCGCGGACACATGCTATAACTTTAAACTATTAAATGTATAACAAAATGCGATCAGTTTTGTGGATATTTGGGTATTTCGTGACTTGCATGCAAAACTGGACTTAATTTGGACAAGAGGTTCAGCAGCAATTACTATATGATATTGGCAGGGGTGGCAATAGCGCCGCACGTCAGAGCTTTCAAAATGGCATCTTCCAGTATGGGAGAATGGCGGGAGAATAATTCATGACCACTCTGAAAATATTCCACGAAAGGGTGTTGCCGGATCGAACCCCCGTCCTCCTGATTTCTAGTCGAACGCGCATGTGACTGAGCTACCGAGTCCGGCCTGGGCAGGCTTAGAGTTTATTTTAGACCTTCTATATAAAGTATATCGCTAGTACTCAGTGTCCATCCTTTCGCCAGTCAATGGCAGCTGTCCTGCTTGCATCAGCCGGTAGGGATAATGACCGTAGAATAATTAGTAAGTATAAGTAAACTTTATTTTTCTGCAAGTACATAACAATACAACATAGGCCCTTCATGACCACCCTGAAAATGTTACACGAAAGGTTAGACCAGAGGATCGAACCCGCCTCCAGTCGAACGTGCATCCGACTGAGCCTCTTGGTCTGGCACTTGGGACATGTAGTGATCTGTTTTGGTCAACACACACTGTAGCACATATTTTCTAATTTTTAGTTAGTTCTGTCTAATAAGCTGAGGAACAGCAGTTGCTACAAAATTACATGTGCACCCCAGCAAAGACTCAGATCAGCCTGCATGTCCGCAGACTTATCAGTCTTGGTTGTCCGCAACAATTAGCTTTGGGTCATTACCCAGTGGGCACACAACGTGAAAATGGCGTCGTATCAACGTCGATGCGACGTGATCACGTCACATCGACGTTGATACGACGTCATTTTGATGTTGTGTGCCTGCTGGGTATAGCTTTCGATAGAATGCGCGGACGAGCGAATGCACGTATGTGCAGTCTTTGTTGAGTGCACATGCATTTTTGTAGCATCTTCTGTTTCCCGTATATGTTTATTTAAACGTGGACGGGCATTAAGTTTTACCCATGTCCGTGTGTCCATTGGTCATGTCTAGTCCAGTCCCCTATTCCTTAACCATGACATTTAATAAGGAAACTTCGCATTTAATAAGGAAACTATATATAAGGTCACCTTAGGCGAAATAAAAAAAAAAACGGAATGTTCTCTGAAACTCGTCCGACTCTAAACATTTTTCCTGAAAATTCAAAAGCTCAAAAGATTAATTTTAAAAATATATTAAAATGTTAAAAACAAAGTGAAACTTTTAAAAGCATAAACAAGAAAATGTCATATTTCAGCTACCTTGTCTTGAATTCATTCACTACAACCACATACTTATAAGCCATAATGAAACAGAAATACATGCACTAAACACACACACACACACACACACACACACACACACACACACACACACACACAAACATCCCGACCTACCGACCAAAAAATGTTCAACAATGTTACAGGAAACAGGAAACATAGCATTTTTTTCTTCTCCTTCTTAGGGTCATCATTTAAACAATCTATGATGAACCCCCTAATCCCCGATGCTGTATACCAAGCTACATGTTCATTGGTCCAGTGGTTTCGAAGATGTTTAAAAGGGCTTTTACTATGGTTTTGAGAACGATGTGTACGTCTTTTTCAGAAGTTAATACTTACTACTGAGTGGATTATCTCCCTTGAATGCCGTCTGGGGTTTAATATATATCTATAAAAGTTAATTTTTACCTATTTAAGCTTTTTTTCAAACATCAATAAAGCCGTTTTTGTTCAGCGTTCTAACAGATATACGTCACATCTGTATCTGAAATCGTTGCTGCAGTTGCTTTTCGGTGTTAAATACTTTATTCACACTGAAGAGTTTAACCATGGCAACATCTAACAGGACAAATTATTAATATTGGCTTTTCATATAGATATAGTAGGTTTCGCTACGCTTTGGTCTGTTAGAAAAAAAAAGTAAAATTTTGAACTGTCCGTACAGCAGGGGTCTACCTTAAGCGTAAAAAAAAAAAGAAGTGTGATTCCACTAATCCGACCGACACTGTTTCAAACACCCGACTCTGCTATTTTTGTATCAGTGAAAATGCAAAATAAAAAAATAAAGCATCGACCCTCTACAAAATACCTGTATTTTCATAAAATTACGGGCCCGACCCTGTTCTTTTCTGGAGAACAAAATAGAAAATAATAATAAAAAGTTTCTCCTACCTACCGACCAAATTTTTTTTCATCATGTTAGTGGAAACACAGCTATTTTTTACGCCTTATTGAAATTCGGTTGATGTAGTTTTATCTATTCAATCATTAATTGTGACTACCATACACCTGTTTTTTTATATATATATATTAGCTTCATATATTAATGACAATATTAACTAATAAGATCTAATTAGTACTCAGGGTTGTCTGTTTTTTTTTTTGTTGTTTTTTTTTTTGTTGTTGTTTGTTTTTTGTTTTGTTTTGTTTTGTTTTTGTTTGTTTGTTTTTTTGTTTTCTTTTTTTTTTTTTTTTTTTTTAGTTTCAACGTTGATTCAATAACATTTAATCAACGTTGAAACGACGTTGTGTCGTCGTTGTGTGTCTGTTGGATTGATATTCTGATTCCTAATTTGATCACAGGCACATTATTGTTTCAGAAAACTGAAGAATTTAGCTTAAGATCATGAAAATGCTCAGTACTTGTTAATAAGTGAAAAATAAAAGCGCTGCAAGCACTGCACCATGCCCCGCCACTGCACTTACATCAAGCAAGTGCCATAACTCTGTCAAAAATGAAATCAAAGGGAAGGTGCATTAGTCATTCCCTAAATACATGAATATATGACGAAGATGACTATTTTAATGTTCAAAGGGCCGTAACTCAAAAAGTAAGTAAACCAGACTTACAGTTTTCTGCAAATCGCCTCATGGTGTTTCGATCACATTCGTGTAAAGTTTACAAGTATATTACAGATACTGTTTGTTTCAAAGACCCATAACTCAAAAAGTAAGTAAGCCAGACGTATGATTCTTGCGTTCTACATACCCTGCAAACATGTATATATGGGAACCATATGGGCAGATTCTGGGCATTAATCCCATTTGGGTCCTACATGGGCCCCATATAGGCTTTTTTGCCCGTATAAGACCTTTATAGGTCCCATATTGGTAAAATTCGATAACTATAAAAAAATAAATTCTAATACGTGGGGATCCCCGAGATAAAACTGAAATAATCCTGGAAAAGCGATAATTTCAAGATACATAATTGGGGCCCAAATGGCTTCCATGTTATACAGATATTGGACCTCTATGGTTCCAATGTTGACCTCCCATTACTGTATGGGATCCATATGGGTTCAATATATGGATATTAAGGGGGAACAACTGTACCACTATTTAAATATAATATAAAAAAAAAATAGTAAATTTACTGATATAAATGCAAATAATAATGATAATAGTAAAATAAAAATAATAGTTCGTTCATTACAAAATTAAAGTATCTATTAAATTATCTTAACTATTTTCCCGACATGGACGTCGATTCATGGTCATAGTTTTATTTTAATTCGTATGTCCCTATTACTTTTAAAATTGAGAGGTATATATAAATACGCATGAGGCCGCTGTTTCTATCTATTAAAAAAGACGCTTATATGATTATACGCTGATGCAATATCTTGCACATGTACATAGATGTCTATAGGTTGGGACTTTACCAGTCCGTCAAATACGCTAGGCCTGGGGATTTATAATCATTTGTGTAAAAATATGTGAAAGTCTTTTTTTCTGAAGATAAATGTGTGTTGATTTTACCCATACTTGACCCATATAGTTCCCATATGACTTTGCCCATGTGGGCCCAACATGGAACCCTGTTGCAAATCCCTCATGAGTCCCTTATGGGTTGCCCATATAGGACCCATATAAATACCCATTTAGGGCCCATGTGGGTCCTATATTTTTTGTTTGCTGGGTATTAGCTTATGTTGCTTTACATTTTTGAAAGGCTTTAAGAAAATCTCTGAAACCATTTTAAGTTATAGAAAGGGCATAAGTATATGACTCGATCACTATTTACACTGTCCAAAGGGCAATAACTCCAAAAACAGGTAATTCAAGGTTATGGGTCTTGTGTTCTGCACATCATATCATGTAGATATACATTTGCAAAAAGTTTCCAGAAAATATCTTAAACAATTTTCAAGTTACAGAGCGGACGCATATATTACAGAAATCACTATTTCCAATGTTCAAAGGGCCATAACTTTAAAAGTAAGCTGGGCTGAAGTACGGTTTGTGTGTTCTGCACTGTGTCTCATGATGCTTTACATTTGTATGAAGTTTTATAAAAATATCTTAACCATTTTCTAACTAACAGAGCTGATACTACATGGCAGAAATGGATATTTTCAATATTTACTATGTTCTAAGGGTGGTAACTCCAAAAGTAGGTTAACCAGAGCTACAGTTCATATGTTCTGCACATTCTCTCATGGTGCTTTACATTTGTGAAATCTTTCATGAAAATGTCTCAAACGGTTTTGAAATTCGGAGCGGACACAAGTACATGATATAAATTGCTATGTTCAATGTTCAAAGGGCAATAAAACTCAAAAGTAATCAAACCAGAGTTGCGGTTCACGAGTTCTGCGTGTTGTCTTATAGAGCTTTAAATTTGTGCGAAGTTTCATTAAAATATTTTAAACGGTTTCCAACTTACAGAGCGGACACAAGAACCAGGTAGAAATGGCTATATTTAATATTTACGCTGTTCAAAGGGCCGTAACTCCAAAAGATAGATTAAGTAGAGTTAGTTCTTGCGTTCTGCACGTCGTCTCATGGTGTTTTACATTTTTATGAGATTTTATGAAAATATCTCAAACCGTTTTCAAGTTACAGAGTGGACATGAGTACATGATGGAAATGGCTATGTTCAATGTTCAAAGGGCAATAACTCCAAATATAGACAAAGTGGAGCCACGGTTCATATGTCCTGCACGTTGTCTTATGATGCTTTACATTCGAGCGCAGTTTCGTGAAAATATCACGAACGGTATCAGAATTATGGAGCGGACACAAGTGCATGGTAGAAATGGCTATGTTCAATGTTCAAAGGGTAATAACTCCAAAAGTAGGCAAACCAGAGTTATGGTTCATGTGTTCTGCACATCGTCTCATAGTGCTTTACATTGCCGTGAAGTTTCTTGAAAATATCTCAAATGGAATCAGATTTATGGAGCGGACAAGAAATTATGAAGCGCTGACGGGCGGACTCAAAATTTCGGAAGGTATAACATAATACCTCGCCACTTTTTGTGGCGGAGCATAATCACAGGTACTTGAATTTAAATACAAGAAAGGCTTATCTCTTGGGCATTTATTCAACCCGGAAGTTGAGAAGTGAATGCTGGTTCCTTATTTTTTATTTATCTATTTTTTTTATTTTATTTATGATGGCAGTCATGTTTAGTTTCGCTTTTTTTAAGCAAGACTCGCTAATTTTTGGCTCCAAAAACCGTGCATGGTGGCCATCTTGGATATCGGAAGGAATGATTTAAGCAATTCTAAATCTATGTGTGACCCCAATGCCTCCCACTAAGTTTGGGCTCAATCTGACTGACAGTTCAGGAGCAGATGTGGTTTCACGATTTTCAAGATGGCCACCCAAGCGGCCATCTTGGATAGCGAAACGGAATGATTTTAGCAATTCTGAATCTCTATGTCGCTCCGATGCTTCCCATCATGTTTCTGCTCAATCCAACTTAGGGTTTGAGAGGAGATGTCGTTTGAATAATTTCAAAATGGCTGCCTTGGCGGCCAACCTGGATATTGGAACGAAACAATTTTAACAATTCTGAATCATTTTGTTGCTCCGATGCCTTCTACCAAGTTTCAGCTCAATCAGACTTACGCTTCGGGAGAAGATGTCGTTTGAAGAATTTCAAGATGGCCGCCATGGCAGCCATCGTGGATGTCGGAATGGCACCAATTAGCAATTCTAATCCCTATGTCACTCCGATGCCTCCCATCAAGTTTCCCCTCAATCGGTTCGGGAGGAGATATCGTTTGAAGAATTTCAAGATGGCCTTGGATATCGGGATGCACCATTTTAGCAATTCTAATCTCTGTGTCGCTCCAATGCCTCCCATCAAGTTTTGCTCAATTCAACTTACGATTTGGGAGGAGATGTCGTTTGAATAAGGCCATCTTGGATATTGGAACGGAAAGATTTTAGCAATTTTGAATCTCCATGTAGCCAGAATGCCTCCCACCAAGTTTTGGCTCAATACGACTTACGAGTCTGGAGGAGATGTCGAAAACGATGACGACAGACGGCGGACCATAAACAATGCCGCGAAAATGAAATCTGATCCCCTCCTTCTTTGAACGGTGATATGCTTTCCAGTTCGAGACAACCATGCAAATTAGTCTCCCTCGATTTTGCGAACATTCACCTGTTCGATGATGTGCATAACGTTCTAGAATTCTTTTCAGAAGGGGCTTAATGTTCAGGAAAGCATACAGGAAAAAAAGTCACAACTCACTACAGTTTTTTCCCTTGTAAAATTGGCGGAAAAACTATCCAGTGTTTCCAGCCCATTAAGTTTGTTGCTGACTGTGAACACTTTCTTTTTTTTTTCTGAGGAAGGATATATTGACGTGATGTTGACTCTGTATCCAGCCCATTAAGCTTGTCGCTGACTGTGGACACTGTTTTTTTTTTGTTTTTTTTTTAAGGAAGTATGTATTGACGTAACGTTGACTATGGGTGTTGGACTTTGTAGACTGTGCGAGTCCGATTGATAGCCGTATTTTAGGGTTGGCACTGACTGCGGACACTGGCTTTTTGGTAAATGCTTTTGTAAATTAGACGCTGACTGTGAACGTTGGTTTCTTGGTACATTAATTCCCGTTGACTGCAGGCGTTGGGTTCTAATTGGATGGATTTCTAGGCTTCACACCGACAGTGGATAAATAAACTTCATTACTGTTGTTCAATGGGGACGGGAAAATCCCAACCCGAGGGTCCAACGTTACAGTGAGAAAAGAGGCTTGCCGAGTTTCCCACTGGAACTGCGGACCCGAGGGTTGGCATTTTCCTGTCGTCACTGAAATTCAGTTATCGATTCTTTTTCTCGCACGATCAAAAAAACAGTGCTCTCTTCTCTCGTTTTTCACGCGGAAATGTCGGAACAAAACGGCGAAAAATAAAAATTTCAACAAAATCAACTAATTCTGTTACCAAAATGTTCCTTTTATTTCAACTAAGACAATGCATAATCACGCGTGATGTTTTTGTTCACAAATAAAAACTTTACAAGCGTTTGAAAATTCGAATCGCCGGTTCACAACCTTACGTCCCAAGCGTAGAATCCCGACGCAATCCGACAATGATTTGGAACGTCGTGACGACAACGTCCCGTGTGAGCTGTCCCGTTTCTCACATACTCATGCATACAGGGTCGACCCAGCAAGCAAAAAATATAGGACCCACATTGGCCCTAAATGGGTATTTATATGGGTCCTACATGGGCAACCCATAAGGGACTCATGAGGAATTTGCAACAGGGTTCCATGTTGGACCCACATGGGCAAAGCCATGTGGGAACTATATGGGTCCAGTATGGGAAAAAATCAACCCACATTTATCTTCCAGAAAAACAATTTTTACACATTTTTACACAAATGATTATAAGTCCCAAGTCCCAGCCCATTTGATGGACTGGTAAGGTCCCAACCGTTACAGACCTATGTATGTGTGCAAGTTATTGCTTTAAAGACATAGGCGTCTTTTTTAATTGTTGGAAATGTTGGCATCATGCGTATTTATATATACCTCTCAATTTTAAAAATAATAGGGACATACGAGTTAAAATAAAAATATGACCATGAATCGACGTCCATGTCGGGAAAATAGTTAAGATAAATTTGATAGATACTTTCATTTTGTAATGAACAAACTATTATTTTTATTTTATTATTGTCATTATTATTTGCATTTATATCAGGAAATTTACTATTTTTTGATATTATGTTTAAATAGTGGTAGAGTTGTTCCCCTTAATACCCATATTGAACCCATATGGGTCCCATACAGTAATGGGAGGTCAACATTGGAACCATAGAGATCCAATATGTGTATCACATGGGAGCCATTTGGGCCCCAATTATGTATCTAGAAAATATCACTTTTCCAGGATTATTTCAGTTTTATCTCGGGGGTCCCATATATTAGAATGTATTTTTATAGTTATCAAATTTTACCAATATGGGACCTATAAGGGTCTTATATGGGCAAAAAAGCCTATATGGGTCCCAAGTAGGACCCAAATGGGATAAATGCCCCGAATCTGCCCATATGGTTCCCATATATACGTGTTTGCTGGTCAAAGTTTACCAATATGGGACCTATATAGGTCTTATATGGGCAAAAAAGCCTATATGGGGCCCATGCAGGACCCGAATGGGATAAATGCCAAGATTCTGCCCATATGGGTCCCATATGTACATGTTTGCTGGGGAGAGATCCCTGTGCTTTCTTGTCAGCGGCAAAATAGATCCTATATCGGTGCCCATGTGGAATAAGCGTTGTCCATGTGAAATAAGCGTTGCTATATACAGGACAGCTGACACGTGACGTTGACGTCACGACGTTCCAAAATGCCAACCCTCGGGTCCACCACTCCAGTGGGAAACTCGGCAAGCCTTGTTTCCCACTGGAACGTTGGACCATCGGGTTGGGATTTTCCTGTCGTCATTGAAAATAAGTGATGGATTCTTTTTCTCACATGCCCTCGACAAAAATCATCCTCTATCTTCTCTCATTGCTGACACGGAAATGCCGGAACAAAATGGCGACAAATTCAACAAAAACCAATTCATTTTGTTACCAAAATGTTCCTTTCATTTCAGCTAAGACAATGGGTATATACTTACTCTTGATGTTTTTGTTCACTAATAAAGACGTTACAAGCGTTTGAAAATTTGAATTGGAGTTTCACAACCTAACACCGCAAACGTAGAGACCCAAAGTCATCCGATTCGTCGAGTGTGAGCTGCCTCGTATATAGCAACGTCGCGTGTGAGCTGTTTCGTATATAGCAACGCTTATCCTACATGGACGCCGATATGGGGGTCGATTTTATCGCTGACAAGAAAGCAAATGGATTTCTTGACCCTATATGCATGGGTATGTGAGAATATAAGAATATACTCGTATCATGGGTATGAGTGGTAGATAGAAAAATCCGTCCTGAGGCCGGGTCACTGTATGGCATTACGAGGCTGGCATCACGAGGCTTGCCGAGTGATGCCATGCCGTGATCCCGAGGGACGGATTTTTCTACCACTCACTCACATGACAGATCCTTTTCTTGTATACCTTCATTTCTGAACGTGGATTTTTAATGATGCAGTCACTTCGATTGCAGACGTCCGCCCTCAGAGCGTCCGCCATATTGTGATGACATTACCGTGACGTTTAGTGACGTCATTACGTTCAGTGACGTCAACTTTAACGATGACGTCCTGTACAACCAGTGTCTATCAGACACGTTAGAATTCTCGATTTTTATCTTACCCTGGCTAACATGTGTAGATAAGACTTTCTATCCCAGGGTAAAATCCAGGATTTCCTTGTCTGGTGTGCAAGAAAATGGTTTCTTAGAAGATGAAATGGTAGACTTGCTTGCGGACGTCATAATTTTGGTAGATGTATGATCCGGCTTGGCACTGACTGCAGACACTTATCTCTTGTTATATTGATTTGCAGCCTTGACGTTGACTGCGAACATTGATTTGTTTTGTAGATGAGTTTGTAGGCTTGACGATGAATGTTGACGTTGGATACTGAGTAAATGATTAAGCGTTCTTTGATGAATACCCAGGCATATATACTCTTTGAAGCCGAGGTCGAATGGGCAGATGCACGTGTTGTTTTAACGTGTTTTTTTTTCTTTCTTTTTGCTTCAAAATCCCCAAAACGTGCCGTAGCTTTTTTTTATGTAACGTTACTTGAGATAACGTTGTATGTATGCTGGGATTTTTTGTTGGCCTAAAAGATATTCCTGGTTCACGTCACTGTATACAACGTACTGAATGCGATGATTTTTTTATGATTTCTCGGGCTTTACGATGACTTTCACGTGGAACAATAATAAAAATGCGAGAACAGCGATCGGAACTGTTTGTTTCATTGCATTAACATTTGCAAGGTCCCTTGGAAGATATTTGAACACTCGGTCTGCGGACCTATATTCATTCTTGGAACCTGGCAAATGTTAATGGAAGAAACGAACGTGTGGTCCCTCTATTAAATGCAGATGTTGGTTCCTTGACAGATGTTTTTTGTAGACTTAGCAGTGCCAGAGGTCGTAGGGTCACCGGTAGATGTTGTTGTTGACCTACGTTGAATGCGATCATAGGCTCTTTTAGTACTGTGTTCAATATTACGAAAACATGCCTATTCAAATATAATGAAATTTTTACCACCAAAAACTGAAAATTTACAGATGAAAAATTCTGATAATTTTCATATTTCTGCTCAAAACATAGATTGTGGATACTCTTTGGAACCGCCTCGCCGAGGCGGTTCTAACGAGTACTCACATTCTATGTTCTTGAGCAGAAATAAGAAAAATAATGTATACGCCTGTAAACCCCAGTTTTACAATACAAAAGTGGGGTTTAAGGTGGTCAAAATTATATAGGCATGTTTTCGTGATGAAGCTGATTGGTGTTGCTTCCTCGTGGTCTTTAGGAACGCATATGCCGCGAAACTTCAAAGCTTCACCAAAAGCTTATTAATTACCACTTCAATTGAGATGAAGTACGTCTACGGCTAACAGCTCCCTACGACCGTGGAATTCAGGCCAGCTGATGTAAGAAAGCTTATCCATCTACTTGCATCTAGGTTCGTTAAACAGAAGACAGTGTGTTTAAAAACTGTGTCAACGGTACATTTGGTCCAAATCTGGCTTCTAGCAGGTAATTGCTGTGTTGTAGGACCCCTGGAAATTAGTAAAGCAGATGTCCAGGAAGAGACACAATCACAGAATATAGCCCAAAAATGACAGCAAGAGGAAGAGCAAACAGACCAGGACAGACTGCATCACGAAAACATGCCTATATAATTATGACCCCCTTAAATCCCACTTTTATATAGTAAAACTGGGGTTTAAAAGGGTATACATTATTTTTCTTATTTCTGCTCAAAAACATATATTGTGGTACTCGTTAGAACCGCCTCGCGGAGGCGGTTCTAACGAGTACCCACAATATATGTTTTGAGCAGAAATATGAAAAATATCAGAGATTTTTATCTGAAAATTTTCAGTTTTTGAAGGTGAAATTTTCTATATATTTGAATAGGCGTATTTTCGTAATGTCTGGGACTGTAATAACCTCGTTTGGGAAGAGGGAGCTGCTTGCTCTGCTTTTCTTTGGTTTGTGGCTTGTGTACTGGATCCACCAAACACAACAATAAGACCATTACGAAAACACTCCTATCCAAATATATTGAAAATTTCACCTCCAAAAAACTGAAAATTTTCAGATAAAAAACTGATATTTTTCATATTTCTGCTGAAAACATAGATTATGGGTACTCGTTAGAACCGCCTCGGCGAGGCGGTTCTAACGAGTACCCACAATTTATGTTTTCAGCAGAAATAAGAAAAATAATGTATACCCCTGTAAAGCACAGTTTTACTATATAAACGTGGGGTTTAAAGGGGTCAAAATTATATAGGCGTGTTTTCGTGATGCAACGAAGAAGACAAAACACAAAGTACGATTTCAACTTCCCCATTCTTGCATATGATATGGTCGTTTAACCGTTGAAAGCGACGAGTAATTGAGGCTGTGTCCCACATATTGATTGTGCCATTTAGACCTTGTATGACGATGACCTTCAAATAAGGAATATAAGGTATCTAACTGTTTCGTATGCGTCAGGATCAGGGCTTTCTCTGTGCATGTGTGCTTTTAGCAACATATTGCATGACTGAACTCACAAGATGTATAACGCAATGATGTATAACAATTACCTGAAAGCAAGGACCCAGATCAGCCTTCAACCCTATGAGGACCAAAATTATGTTTGTAATTTGGAGCTGTGTCGGAATTAAAGATGAGGTTTCGCGCGGGTGAAACTGGGCTGCGTTCAGAAGTGCAGGTTACTCGCTAATGTTTTGCACTGGATCCCTGCTCCTGTAGGCGTTCGTCATTAGGTACAGAGATTCTATGATTTTGCACTTCTGAACGCAACCCATGTTTGAGACCCAGTAGTTTTTTTTTCAGTGCTGGTCCTCTGTTGTAGTTCTTCTTTGTTCGTGCGTCGATGGTTTCATACACATGTGTGTGTGCCGTTTGTTTTGTCATTGTTCCCGGGAAAGCTGTGCTTCCTAATGATGGCATTTCCTAGGTATCTTCGCTTATACTTTTAGAATCAGTAAGTCTGATCAAGGCCTCCACAGTTTGTTGTTGTTGCATATACTGACAATGGGCTTTGTTGGTAATAGGGATTTTATAAATAATTAAAATGCATGCCAAACGTCACAAAAATATAGAATACACTGCATGTATTATTGTTAACTTTGCTTCCCTCTTTAAGCACGTCGGTGAGCACGTCGGTGAGTCAGGTCTCAGACTGAATGACTGCTCCTTTCTCAATCTGTTTGAGACCTTCGTGGTTCTTTCCTGTTTGTTTTGTTTTTGCTTTGTCTTTAGGTTGTCGTCGAGCTTTGCACTATGTTTCATTGCAGTTTTGTGATTATTTGTGTTTCACTGATAAGGCAGAGAACGCTATGCAGACTGAATGAATATTTGTAATTGTGAACTAAATTATATATCAAAATATACATGCATAAATCAATAATAAATATTAGAGATAATTGGCAAAAATATGTTCTTGACGCTTCTTGTCGCATCGAGTCACTTCTTGACGCTTATTAGAGAGCCCTATCGACTGCTAATAGTAGACGTGTGTTCTTGTTCGTTACTTTCTTTTTGCTATACCCTTGAAAATCTTTCGTAATGCAGAAAGTGACCTGAAAATCTTTAGATTATGTAAGTCGGAAAATTTGATGTTAATCGGCGTTCAAAGCAACTACCAAATGCTTCTTTGGTCCTCAAATTTATGAAAACCCCTTATTTTGTTGTAGCAATCTTAAAATAATTGCCGGTTCACGTTAAAGTAACCGGATTGTATCCAAGGGCATCCGTAACTCTCGATGCACGTTTCCAAATTTCGGTATCGTACGGGACGGGAATTTGAAGAAATTGACCTAAAAGCGGTAATTGATTTACAAATGACTTGTTGCGTTACAAATTGGGGTGTTTTTAAAAGCGCAAAATTTTGCTTTTGGACGGAAGTACCTCTAAATGGTCTTTGTGTACAGCCCGCTTGTACCATCTCTCGAACCGTACTAATTCTCGGATCACTCTTATCACCGCAGGACACCACAGGACACCTTTATTTTCTATATTTCTGATACATTTTGACTTGAAAAATGTGTAAAAGTGTATTTTTTATCTTTTATAGTACTTTGAATAGACATTGCTGAAAAATAGTTGGTCAATTCTTTCTTTCTTTCTCGTAGTGTTCCCACGGTTATTTTACGTGGCACCTCCACTCCAATATGGTATGTTTTTGCCTCAGTATGAATATCAATGAATATCACAGTGTTAAACATTGGAAATTGTTTCTATGGTTTGTTTTACAAAATTATTTTCTTTTTACATTATATGCGACCTGTCACGTTAGCCCAAGGCTCGGACCCATCAATACCCGGACTTGATACTGTCCGTTTCCGTTTATTATCATGTCGCGGGTGCTGGTGATGCTTATGTCACTTCGGAATGTATATTTTTGCAAACTCCACCCATATTAAACTAGTATTAAACACATTTATGTTTAGTTAAGCTAGTTAAAATTATTATAAAGCAATAATGCCATCTTGGGTCCGTTATATGTTAATAGCATTTTATTCAACTGATTCCTTTTTACACAGATAATCGCCGAATTTTGCACATACTCATTTCAGAAAATGTGGGTCAAATTCGAGAGAATCGATATTTTCACAGTCGACTTTTCAAATTTCTATTACGGTTATGAAAATAATATGCTGATAAAGCAATAAAACAAAGCTTTTTTATTCTGAATAAGTTGGGTTTATAGTTGGTTTTAGCGAGAAAAAAGGCTCTGCTAATGCTAGTACTATTCAACAATGGTCGCCATTTTTTCTTCGACAAATAGCTTCATTCACAAATCAGTGTTTGGAAACTCCATCGCAGTTTGTAATATGTGTGATCAATATTCAACAAATATGATTAAAAAACAAAATAATTATTACATAGTATTTAATTTGAATCATAAGTGATGTTTTGTTCACAGATGACACTTATATGAGGTTCATTATCGCGGATAATTGTTGGTCAAATTCGAGAAATTGACATTTTCACCAACCGATATTTCAGTTGGCAATGAAGTAGGTGTAAAAATAATATGCTCATAAAACAACTTCGAAAACAAAGCTATTTTTTTTATTTCCTGAATAAGTTTTGTTTATAATTGATTTTAACAAGGACGTGCATTAACAGGCTCTACTAATGCGAGTACAGTTCAACAATGGTCGCCACTTTTCTTCGACAAACGGCTTCATTCACAAAACGGTATTTGGAAACTCCACCAAAATTTGTAAAGTATGTGATCAATATTCAACAAATGTGGTTAAAAAACAATTACGTGTATATAGTACTAACTTTTCATGATGGTTGATGTATTGTTCACAAATAACACTATATGTGGTTGTTTATTGCGGATAATTATCACTTTCTACTCGATTGATTTTCGCACATTCCAGACGAAAACCGGTAAACAGTAAAATCATAGCCACGACATCATCATATCGATCAAATAGGTATTTAGCACTATAGTTACCAGTCCAGGTATTGATGGGTCCGAGCCCAAGGATAAAATATTATCTAACTATAAAATTTTTATCCTTATGTTTCCAGCTGGCACCGCGCAAGTGTAATTGCATTGCAGCAAATGCCTAGAGTTCAATTTGCGACCCGTGGAGGTGTGACTACGACTACCAAACTTCGTTGATTGCCTTTAATCGGTTGATTCTCTAGGGATTAAAAGACTACCGATCTCCATTGATTACCTTTAATTGCTTACATTATCATAGTTTAATTAGATTACTTTTATTTATTCAATCGTTTATTCTCCTTTCCTTCCTTCTTTCATTCATTCATTCATTCATTTTGAGTCGTGTTGGATCTTATTTACTTTGGGTCCGTTATGGCATTAAAAGAGTGTGTGTGTGTGGGGGGTGGGGGGGGGGCGGTGGGGGAGGTGGAGATTGGATGGACATTATAAGGATTTTCTTTCAGAAGATTTATATGGCCCTAATAAGGGCCGTTTTCAGCAGAATACTGCATAGAATTCTGCAAATTCTGCTTTCATATTTTTTTCAGTCCAGTACTGTTGCTCAGGTGCCAATCGGAGCTGATTATAGTTCATCCTAAGTGACCAGTACATGTATAATTAAATCCTGAACTTTGATTACATGAATATTTGATAGGTGGGCGCTGCTCTTTTGTGCAAAATATAATTTACAGGATTTCATGTTCAATCTAGACTAATAGTTATATACTTTTAATATGATAGAAAAACAAATAAAACGACCATCTTCGCAGAATAAACAATATAATCATCAACTTTGTGGTGACATCTATCAACAGCATGCGTCAGTTTGTTTGTTGGTGTTAAACAGATTAGACTGTATATCATTAAGTAATCAGCAAACAAGCTTGCGGGTGTTCTCATAGTAAGTAATTACAGACAATTGACAGACATTAAAGAGTTTTAAGATAATTATACATGTAACCTTTGATATCGAATTAGAAAAAAAGGACGGATGGATGGATGGATGTACGCACGGATGAACACAAGAGCGGTCAGACTTTTTACCATAATTCAGCAAGTTTAACAAATGAGCATGTTGAAACTTGTAATAAGGAACTTTAAATTAAATCCAGAATAAATAAGTTCCATAATGAGCTGCTTTTGTATTTTCATATTATACCTTTTTACGCGTGTATGGATATTACTAATAGGTATCTGTGCTAAATACATTTGTATGTCCTGCGGTGTCCATTACATGTAGAGAGCGACCTTCGATGTGTACTTCAAAGACATAATGTATCTTTGGCCAATATAAGAGACTGGAATACAAGTAATATTTGTTTATTTTATTATTTTTATGCATTGTACGGCATTTTTATTTCATCTGGTGGGTATTTTACAGTAAATAAATATGTCCTGCGGTGTCCGATACAGGTAGAGCGACCTCCGATAATAAATATGTGTACTCCAAAGACATAATTAAGATATCTTTGGCCAATATAAGAGACTGGAATATAAGTAATATCTATTTTATTATTGTTATGCATTGAAAGGCATTTTTATTTCATCTGGTGGGTATTTTATAATAAATAAAGGTGTCTTGCGGTGTCCTGCGGTGATCAGTAGGACCGCTAATTCTCGAACTGTTAAGAGTTTTCTGAAGATTGGAATAGTCGTAGTTGAGTTGTATGTTATGGATGTTATATGTTATGGATGTTTTAAGAAATCTTTGTGGGAGATATACAACTTCGCTTTGCAAGTCACATGCATGATGCAGAAAGACTTCTCATGTGATAATTTTGGGAAAGTTCAAAAGAAAATATAATAATATCATAATTGTGTCATAACATAGTGCTCTATCAACAGTTCCAGGTTGTTTTGCCCCCAAACCACTTCCCCGCTAGATGCTTTATATATCACAGGTATTTGAACATCTATCACTAAAACTGAAGTTTTATGAAAACATGTTCACAGCTCTGTGTGTGAAAACTTTTTCTTAACACTACAGTTTTAATAGACAACTTGGTACTATAGATTCATATTTCTCAGGAATTTTTCTGAAAAGAATTAAAGCAACTCTATCTATCTATCTTCTCATAATTCAAAACCCTCTTGGGAGTAGTCCTCATTTGAATGTCAGACTCAGTCACAACTACATGTATTTACTTTTATTGCACATCCAATTAAAACAGGGATTCAGTTTGACATCGGCCATAGTCCGCCGAAAATTCCAGATGTCCGAAACTTTTCTGACCTGGATGGACACATTGTTACATGATTGATTGCCATTTTTAGCTTTGTAATATATGGATTTCTACTGTTGTTTACAGTTTATTTTCGATGCTGATCTTTATCTTGTAAGACAACCGATGATTGATCAAACTAAGATGTACTGGACTGCTTATCAAACATTATTGATTTTTTGTGATGTTTGGTAATGCCCGTTAGTTTCGCATCCACAAAGCGAGTCAACCATTCTAGTTTGTTTGGCCAAAATGTAGATAAGGCCAAATCCTGTTTTAGTTACTTTCCTTGATCTCATTGAATTTGGTTACATGTGACACAGTGTGAGGCAAAATATTACACTCGTGATTTTGTAAAGGGTTGGACCTAACATAGCACAAAAAATGCCCCTAGAAAGCAACAAAATTTTTCATGCCGAAATCCAGTAGTGACTAAACGGAATCCCTGCTAGAGAAATGGTGATAATGATGCCAGTTCCCCACCCACTACTGAATCCACAGTAATGCGATTTTCTACATGTAGCTTTTATAATTTGTCCAAGAAAACTTCAAAATGTGCGGAAGAACCAGCTGCCATTTGGACAAAATGTCCGGAACTGATTTTGGTCTTGCTGAATCACTGTAAAATATCAAGAAAATAATTACGGTATAAAACACTGTTACACAAGTTTAAATGAAAAGTCGAGGATGCAACAAAATGTTTCACCATGAGTTCCAGGCTGGATGCATGGTTTGAGTTTGGGATGCATGAATTCTGGACCTAGCGAGTCCCAGGACCCATAAAGGCAAATTTGTAAAAAAAAAAAATCACTGAATGAGTCTTCTGTGTCTCTGATTTCACGATAGCAAACACAGTCGTTTGCAAAAAGTCTTATTTCTCAGTTTTTGTCTTTGGTAATATAACTATAATGGACCCAGAATGGTCCCTTGTAGGAAACCTTACAAAACTGGAGCCCTCTCCGAAGTTTCACCGTTTACAACAGCTTGTTGTTTTTTTTAGCAAAGAAAAGAATCTGTCCACCTGAGTGTCTTTCCGCCAATGCCATAACCGAATAATTTGCTTTTAAGAAGTTCAGAAGCCTTCTCCAAGTCAAGAATAAATCAGTAAACCTGTCCTCCTTTGTCCAAGATTTTTACCCAATCATTTTTAACAATAGTCAGCTGAGTTTCACAACTGTGCCTTTTCCTACATGTAAATGCATGTTGCCTGTCGGACAAGAGCTGACATTCATCCAAGTGAGCCATGATATTTAAGCATACTCTATGTTCAAGCACTTACATGACATGCATGTCAAGGACACGGGGTGATAATTACAAGCAAGAGCCCTATCTCCTTTCTTAAAGAGGGGACAAATGTTTGCAAGAAGTCATTCCTTGGGGATTTCACCCGTATCAAGAGATTGTTGGAATTCATGTGCAAATACTGGACCAAGTTCATTTTCTAGCTCCTTTTGAGAATTCTAGGATGAAGGTCATCAGATCATAAGGCTTTTGAGGGAATCAAGCCATTGAGTAACTTAATCACTCCTTCTGTAGACACCACAATCCATGAAAGGGGTCAATCTTCTGGTTAAAGGAACCTCATTGTACTTAGCTTTATTGAACGCATCATTGAATTGACCACTTTCAGAGTCTAATTCTGCAAAATAATGTTTGAAATATGAATAAAAAGTACAGTTACTTACATGTAATTTCCAACTTAGAGGTTCCTTCATTCATAACTTATTAACATGTCTTTTGTAAAAAATAACTTTACAGACTTATTTTAGTTTTACAGGTTTGACAGAAGAATGTGAAAATCTGCACTTGATATTAAATATTCTGCATTTCAGCCCAGATACACTAATTATTTAATTATAATACTGATTAATTAACTTTGTTGTGCAGAAGCAGTGTCACTGTCTCTGAGCAATGTTTGGCTCATAGCCAAAAATACCACCTATTTCAAAATGTTCTGTGCTAAAATTTTTACCCAGCATTTATTTAACCCTTATCCTGCTGTTCATGACAACCCCTACATTTGCAAACAGTGTAGACCCAGATCAGATGGCTTCTGAAGAAGCCATCTGATCAGGATCTACACTGTTTGTCATTCAGTGTGAAATTGAACAAAAACATTATATGATGTAATTTGATTGGCTGATAGTCAGAAATGGGTGTGGCTAATTTGATATTTCAGCAGGATAAGGGTTAAATTCTTTACATGATTTTTTTTTCAGATCATCATGAATAAGAGCAGTTTATGATACAAGATATGTTTCTGAGATGAGAAAACCATGTTAAGCAACCTGAAATGTACACAAAAATGTCTTAGACTGACAGGACAGAAATTCCAAAGAGGGTAAATCGATTTTACCATAATTTCCCTAAATATTGGGACAACTCCTTACCACTCTTGTCCTAAAAATGTGAAGACCATCTGACTACGTATTTATATGTCTAAATTACTGGATGAGTGTCAAACAGTGTAGACTCTGATCAAATGCCAGGTTCTGTGGGGTCTGATCTATTCTAAACTTGTGCTCAGGACAGTTTGTCCCAGTAACCATATTTGTCCTTTTTTATCTTAAAATGAATACGGGTGCCAGATATTTCATAATTTGTGACTTATTTTTTAAAGCTTTATTACTTTTCATTTCTGTCTGAATTCCTTTAGAATGCCTCTGTTCATAGAGGAGTTACTGTACCCATATCCACACCATATGTTTTGATAGAATCAACCTTTAACCCTTAAAGCGCCAATCACAACTATTGTCGTCTGCTTTGTCTCCTGCTGGTTACTTTAAAAGTCACTTCTGCAAACAGTGTGGACCCAGATCAGACTGCTCCTTTAGGAGCAGTCTGATCTGGGTCCACACTGTTTGCTGTATGCAAAAAAATAGGTTTTAAAAGTTTGCAAAAATATTCAGCAGACGACATAAACAGACGACATTTTCAGATGCAGGTTTTCTTGGCACTTAAAATGCCAAACACATTTGCAGCTGACAACAGTATCTTTTTTGTTGTTTTTTTTTTTTCGCAGAGAAATAACATGATATTTCATGTGAATTGTCTGCCTAGCAGACAATTCACATGAAATGTGAAGTCTTATTTACTCTGAAAAGTTCCTCCCAAATAATCAGTATGTCAGCTGCTGCACATGTGATTGGGGCTTTAAGGGTAAACTCATTAATTAGTTTGGCAGTAACCACAGCATAGTAAGGAAAACACTTATTTCAACCTGCAATACCATAATTCGAGGGTTTAGCACAAGACTGAAGCAAGTCAGATGGTTGTTTGTCCCCCAAACTTAATCTCCTCACCAAGAAGGCGTTATGAAGATTACAACATTTCTTTCTGTAAACAATGCAAATTTAGGTGCCATTGCTCGTATGAGCAATGGCACCTAAATTTGCATCGTTTACAAAAGGTCAGTAGCCCCTAAACAAGGGTTTCAGAAATACATAATTATATGTTTGAGGTACTACAGTCTTGTGCTCAACCCTCAAATTATGTACTCTTAAGTATTGGGGCACCTTCACACCTAACCATACTAGTCCTAAAGTTTGAAAAAGTATATTTTACTACCTGTTGATGTGTCTAAAAAAGTGCTGGATGAGTGGCAAACCGTGTAGATCCTGATCAGACACCACATTTGGAATCTGATCTAGGTCTGCAATGTTTGTTAAGACCTGTCTGTCCAATATTTCAGGTTACTACGGTATATCTAGACTGTGCAGGTTTGATGCCATATTGGATCGTGTATCCTCTGTCTTCATTAATTGACTCGATTACATTTTATCATTATGTGATTTTGGTGTGTGGCTAAATTGAGAATTACCGTATTCAACCTCATTATTATTAATATGAAATAAGTAGGTGTTACCTATGAAACAAGCATTTTATGCACTTTTTTTTTCATCAGGTATGCAAAGTCGCGGACCAGACAAAACCTGTTTAGACGTAGGTCCGAGGCAAAGTGCACAACATCAAACAAATTTTTTTCCATGAAATTTTGTACATTAGTGTGTCACCGGGTATAGGTATATGAATATAGGTATATGATACATATACTCTTGTACTGCCCTGTGGTACAAGTCGGCCTATAGCAACATGGTAGAGTTCCGCCTGTCAAGCGGACGACCTGGGTTCAATCCCCAGTCATGGCACAAAATTTTTTTCACCTGTTACAAGTGTATAAATAAATATTTAGTCTTAAAGTAAAAAGAAATTATGCATGTACCCGAAAATTTATTTTTATTGGCTGATTTCGTCAAAAAAAAAAAAAAAAAAAAAAACAACAAAAACTTGATTTCTCCTTTCAGCTATACCGCGAACTCAAGACCGCAAATGATCAGCTGATCGCCAGTCAACTGAAATCACCGCATATCCTACCTTTATCATGTTGTAAGCGATAAATTCTTCTCCATGCATAATTCCTGTTATGTGCTGTAGAGATGTAATCCATTTTTTACTGCAAAACCAGTATTTACACTTAAATACGCGAAAATGTTGTTTAATGCGAGAGAAGTCATAAATTAAATATGGTGGCTTAAACGCAGATCAGTCCCGCATTTATCCGTGTCAGTGTCGTAAAAAATGTATCCTTCTATTTCATTGGTTATACGATTCATTACAGCCAATGAGATCGCTTGCCAGGCTGGCAACGGACATAAATTAGCGTATATAGCTGGATAAGTGCAAACAGTGTAGACCCTTTTGAGACCACATTCTGTGTCTTATCTGGGTCTACACTGATTGCTCAGGCTGGTCTGACTGAATTCTAAGAATGTTAGGATAAGAACAATGCTTATCAAAACTCGTCATGTTAATAGAATTTAAAACAGCTAGTATTTATATACTGTATTAACCTTTACCACTCTCTATCAAATTCAGCAGATGACTAATTGTTTTTTTACTAGAAACAGGCTTTGACATTTCATGCAAATTAGGAGACAATTTTGCGGGACTGGGTGGCTCAGTTGGATCATGAAATAATTTATGTGGTCATCACCCCCATCTACTGAATCAAGAAGGTCAGTTGTCATTACTGGTGAAAGTATTATGCACAAGTACTAGTTAACCAGTTACTGGACTAAGCCTGTCCAGGAAAAAGTGTGAGCAGGCAAACTGATTGGCTCGATATGACCTCAGCAGTATTGAATGGGTCCTAAAACTCTAACTCCAGTTCAAAATGTTGTCAGCTGAAATTTTTGCCCAGTCATCTAAGTGTTAAGAAATTTAAAATGATAGTTTTGGGGATTTCCCTCACAGGCACTTGTTTCATGAAAAAAAAAAAAAAAAAAGTCCACCCTCCCTTTTCTCAAAGAGAGAGGGAGGGTGGACTCTTTTTTTTTTTTTCCATGAAACAAGTGCCTAAAATTTCCATTACGGAAACACGCCTATTCAAATATATTGAAAATTTAACCACCAAAAACTGAAAAATTTCAGATAAAAATTCGGATATTTTTCATATTTCTGCTCAAAACATAAATTGTGGGTACTTGTTAGAACCGCCTCAGCGAGGCGGTTCTAACAAGTACCCACAATCTGTTTTTGAGCAGAAATAAGAAAATAATGTATACCCCTGTAAACCCCAGTTTTACTATATAAAAGTGGGGTTCAAGGGGGTCAACATTATATAGGCATGTTCTCGTGATGCCTGTCAGGAAACATCGTTGATCCTAGAATTGTTTACTGAAATAGTTTTTCTCTCCTGCAGGTTTGCGCATCAGACTCACTATGAAGTATTGAAAGTTCCAAGAACAGCTTCATCAGCTCAGATCAAGAAAGCATATATCCAGAGATGTAAAGAGGTACAGTAATTTACACACTGTATTGGAACTCTTGAATTTACAGTTCTTATCATTGCTGCCTAGGAATATCATAGGAACTACAGGAGGAGTAAAAGTCTTTGATGATAATTTGGATAATTGTTTTTATTTTTATCCATAAAAAGGTCCATTGTGGGTACTCATTAGAAATGCCTCACCAACATATGTTGTGGTTACTCATTAGAAGTGCCTCCTTGAGGCACTTCTAATGAGTAACCACAACATGTTTAAATGGAGAAGTTAGAAGAAAAATATTTCAGAATTATTACTGGATACACCTTCTTTACTTCGGATTTATTTTTATATCCTGCGACACGATAATGGCGGGATATTATGGTTTTACCTTCCGTCAGTCATGCATCCGCCTGTCTGTATTTCGTTTCCAGATGATAACTTGAGTAAACATCAATGGATTTTCACCAAACTTGGTATGTGCATTGATATTGTGGAGATCTGGTATGGGATTGCTAATGCACAAATTTCGTCAAATTTTGATGGCGTTGTCTGCCCAAGACACGCCCATATTTTTTTCATTTTTGGATGATAATGGGTAAATGTCTAGGGATTTTAACTAAACTTGGTACATGCATTGATATTAAGGAGATCTGGTTTGGGATTGCTAATTGGCAAATTTTGTTAATTTTTGACAGAGTTATCTGCTTGTGAAACGATAATGGTGGGGTATTATTGTTTTATAATTTTATTTGTCATTTTGTACCAAAAAAAGATACCTTCTGGGTACTCTTTGCGATCACGACTATGAGACAATTCCAATGAGTACCCACAAGATATGTTTTAATGCAAAAAATATGTAAAAAATGTCCTGAAAACTCACTGCAGTACTGTAAGTGACCTAAAATTTCTTACACCCAGAAAATTTGAACACCTAAAAATTTTGACGAGTTCAATTTTTCAGTGTCACCGAACTCAACAAGAAAGTAGTGTTGAAAGCTATATCAACATTTAAATACACCAGTGTCATTACAAATGTAGAAAAATGTCCCAGAAATCATATTTTAAATTTTAAAGGAAGCCAGGAAATGATGACTGAAAGAAAAAAAAAAAAGAAATATAAAATAAAGTACACAGATTTCCATGCGACAGTCATAGGAATGCACACACAAGTAGAGTCAGATTATGTGTGAGCAGTACATGTCAAAAAATTAAAAAAGAAAAATAAATAACCTTGCATATGCATAGGGCTAGTTAGCACAGTTACCATAGCTCCAGATAAGAGGAGGTATCTGGAAAATATTTTTCAGGAAAGCATATGTTGTGGGTACTCATTAGAAGCACCTAGTTGAGCTAGGCACTTCTAATGAGCACCCACAACATATGTTTTTATGGAGAAATAAGAAAAAAAATCAACAATTTTTTGTTGGAAAATAAAGAGCCCTGTCTGGAGCGATGAGTTGCTTATGTTGATCTGCACTGTTACAGGTACCAAACCCTGGAATGCTTATTCTATTTTGCTGACCTGGTTAACAGACTATGAATAATAGGTGTTTGGTTTTGTCTATCAACATTTGCGTCAACCTAAGCGTTTGTCCCTTTCTGAATAATGCATCTACAATCTGACTTACAATTTCTTCCTGACATGGACTTAAACAGTGCAGTATTAGGAATCTGGATCCATAGCTTGAGATAAGAGTGGTACCCATGGCTTCAGATATTAGGTGGGTTTTTTTGTGTTTTTTTTTTTCAAATATATTGATATTTTTTTTTTATTCCACAAAAAACATATTTTGTTGGTAATCATTAGAAGTGCCTCACAATGACGCTTCAGATAAGTACCCATAACATATGTTTTTTGTGGAGAAATAAAAGAATATACCCCTGTTACCCTCTTATTTAGAGCTGTGGTACCTATATAAACATACTGTAAATGTCCTAAAATTTCCAACACTTTATTACATATTTTGGCAAAATTTTTGCTTTTTAAGCATTTGTCTCTTAAAATGCTTAGTGGAATGGCAAAAAGTGAAGACCTGATCGTTCAGGAGCAGTCTGATCTGAGTCTGCACTGTTTGCATATGTCATTTTGTCAGAAACTTTGGTGTTATAAATTTTAGGACATTTAACGTAGTTTTTGGTTACACCTGCATTAGCATGGGCGAGTAACAACTGCTTTAGCATTGCAAACTTAGGCGTGCAAGTTTCCGTTTGTTCGTTAATCCGTGTACTTACGTCTACCCTAAATGAAGTCTGCAAACAGTAAAACTTCACAGTTTCACTTGCCTGGTTGTTTTATCTCACTGAGCTATAGAGCATTTCAACTCCCACTCTTCTGGTGCCTGTTTTCATATTTTAGCACACAGGTTCGACATAAAATTCAGCGAAGTTCTTTATTTGTTTCTCCATGAAAATATAAACATTGTAGTACTTAGTCATTATAATTATGTCCGTGAGAAATGAGTACTACGACATATTTTTATGGAGAAATATGAAAAATGCCAATACTTACAGGCTGTCGCTGAAAAAAACACCGTCAGTGTTTAGAGCTATAAGAGGAGGTTTACTTGTTGATATTTCTGTTGTTGTTTTTTTTTTTTTCACAATTTTTCCATCAAACAAATGATGTGGATACTCCTTAGAAATGAGTCAGCAAGGTGCTTCTGATGATCAATCACGAGTTTTCGTGGAGAAATGTCATTGAGTCACTTTAAATGAGTGCCACAACATACCTTTTTATGGGGAAATAAGAAAAGTTATCCCAGAAGGCCAGGATTATCACTAAATGTGCCTCCATAACCCATTTTAGTCTGGAGGCCCCAAAAGGGTAATTGGCAAATAGTGCAGACCCAGCTCAGATGCTTCAGAATGTTGTATCTGATCAGGGTCTATACAGTTTACATTTAACCCTGGTCCTGCTGAACCCAAATATGCCCTGTCTTTGCAAACAATGTAGATCCAGATCAGTTGGCTTCTGAAGAAGCCAACTGATCTGGATCTACACTGTTTGTTATTGTGTATGTGAATTTGTATCAGCAACATGAATCAAGTAATCTGATTGACTGAAAATTAGAAGTGGGTGTGGCATCTTAATTTATTCAGCATGACAAGGGCTAATACAGGAATATGTATAAAACATAGTAGTAATGAAAATTAACCAGACACCCTGCTATTGGAAATAGACTGGTCCAAAGAGTTATGGTAGAAGAGTCCAGTGGACATAAATGGGTTAACAAGTCAGCAGTAATCTTTACCAGGGCCCAGTTGTTCAAAGCTAATGATGTCGTTAGTTAACGATTCGTTAAAATTTACATCCAGTGATACGCAAATATACTGAAATTTTTTGCTGAAAAAATGTGAGTAGCTTTTGCAGTGCAAAACCTACTCACATTTTTTCAGCAAAAAATATCAGAATATTGTGTATTGAATCTGCTAAAACAGTTAACGAAATGACCCATAACAAGCTCGTTAAGCTAATGACACTTTGAACAATCGGGCCCAGGTATCTATTTTCATTTTTCAGCTGCATCCAGATACAAACAGAAGTGATCCACAGACTCATAATAAATTTGTTCGTCTCAATGAGGCTTACTCTTGTCTTAGTAAAGCTTCATCAAAAACTGACTATGATAGGAAATTGAATATGGGAATAAATGTAATGGAGTCATATCAACCTCCGGCTCCTAGGCCATATTCAGCGCCAAGGCCTGACGAACAGTTTTATGATGTGTATAAACAGAGATATTACGGTGCCTCCCGGGAAGAAAGGTAATTATTCTGATGTTCAGTTCTACTTTATTCACCGTTGATAAACTCTGGAACTAGCTAAAAAATGTGTCAATGATGTTTTGTTCCAAGGCTAAATCTGGGAACTCGTGAAATGGTTTGAAGAAAGTGAAAAACAAAGGTAGGTCACAATGACAGAAAATCCTCATAACTCAGGGTTATTCATAGCTCCAGATAAGGTACTGTTTTCAACCAAAAACTGTTGATATTTTGCTTATTTCTCCATGAAAACATATGTTGTGGGTACTCAGTAGAAATGCCTCATTGAGGCACTTCTAATGAGTACCCACAACATAATGTTTTCTTGGAGAAATAAGAAAAATGTTGTAATGATACCCCCTCTTATCTGGAGCTATGATTATTTACAAACAACTCAAAACATTTGTTGTGACCTACTTTTGTTTACCACTTTGTTAGCTAAGGAATGATCTTGATCTCAAGAGTCACTGATTGTAGCATTGGAACAAAATAGCGTTGGCACATTTTTTAGCTAGATCCTGAGTTTATCATACATGCTCATTTGTTTCATACCATAATAACCCTAAGTATTGGAACACCATATCTTCAAAATGTACTTACCATACTTGTCCTAAAATTTGAAATAGTCTGTTATTCTACCTCTTTATGGGCCTAAAATATTGCTGTAGATATGGCAAACAGTGTAGACCCAGATCAAATGCCATGTTCTGCAGTGTCTGATCTGGGTCTATCTGTTTGCAAAGGCCTATCTGTCCCAAACCTTAGGGTTGTTATAGTGATTTGAGACTTTATTTTTCCACCAAGAGTTTGATATGTTTCTTGTCCTCAAAGTAATGTAGTTATTGCCACTGCCTGTATATCGAGGGTTGATCGCAAGACTGTAGCACGTCAGATGGTTATTTTTCCACATACTTACATGTAATCTCCTCACCATGAAGGTGTTATGAAGATTACAACATTTCTTTCTGTAAACAATGGAAATTTAGGTGCCATTGCTGGTAAGAGCAATGGCACCTAAATTTGCTTTGTTTACAAAGGGGTCAAAGTTGCCCCTAAATAAGGGTTTCAAAAATATGTTTGAGTTACTACAGTCTTGCGCTCGACCCTCGATATGAGAGGATATTATCAGTACCTGTATCATGTTTTTGTGGCAAAATAGAAAAAAAAAGAGTGGGTATTGGGTAATTATTTGTCTTATTACTGCACGAAAACATGTTGTAGGTACTCATAAGAAGCACCTTTTTGAGAAATTCTTGTTGGCACTATTTAAACATAAATTGAATGAATTATTATTGATATCAGGCCAGAGAAAATCAGTTGTAGATTCTCATCTCACACCTGATAATCTCGTAAGGGGTAGCGGCTGGTTATGCACTCAAAATCCTTACGCAAACTTCCTGCTATGACTTACTAGACATCCAAATGTAAACAAACAGGTAAATTCTCCTGATTTATTGATTTTTCGTCAATTTCATAGACACATTTTGAAAAATCGGACAATGCTATTCCCAACAACTTTCATTTCTACATCGGAAAAAATAGATGTGGGCTTGGAAAAACAAGTGGCTATTTTTTTTATTTCAGTTCCACCCGGTGATGTGTAGTTCAGTATGCCTGTTTTGACTTCTTTTCCAGTGCAATATGAAGGTATTTTCAGCTATCTGGACTATAAAATACTCAAACATATCAGATAAGATGCACTGCAACCTACATCTACGTTGAAATACATAAGATGCTAAATTTGCCAAGCAAGCATTTATTCAGGGGACAAATATATGTGCCGAATATAAAGTACAAGGTCGACTATCCCTAAGGGGGCATTAACGCTTATAGGGACAAGAAAGCCAACTGCCAAGTGTCTGATTACAAGGCCTGATTATCACTTATGGGAACATTAGTCATTATCAGAATGCCCTGCATTTGAAAACATGCACATTTTAGACCAAACCATTTTCAAAATACATGTATTCAATTTACATATAAACATGTTCCATTTACATATAAACAATCAAACACCATGAAAGGTTTTGCAAATGAGACAGCATATATCAATAGGGTTTTGATATGCCATGTTTGTATGTATTTGAAGCTCTGAATTGAGCAAAATCATATAAAAGTTTCATTATACTGCTGTAAAAATCGCTTTGTGATATATAGGTTTTTTTGTCCCCGTAAGGGTTAATGCTTCCGTAAGGAGTAGTCGGCCTTGTAAGTCATAATCGGCACAAATTCATGTATTTCAGTCCCCAGAACAAATGCTTGGGGAAATTAAGCATCTTATGTATTTCAAAGTGGATGTGGGTTGCAGTACTTCTTATCTGATATGTTAAATTAGTATTTCATAGCCCAGATAGCTGAAAATTTCTGCATTTTGCACTGGTAAAAAAAGTCAAAACAGAAATATTGGATTACCCTTCTCTGAATGAAACTTAACTAAAAAATAAGCCGCTTGTTTTTTCAAGCCCACACCTATTTTTTACAAAGCAGAAATGAAAGTTGTAGGGAATAGCATTGTCCTTTTTTTTTTTTCAAAATATGTCTATGAAATTACTAAAAATCAATAAATCAGGAGAATTTATCCGTTTGTTGACATTTGGGTGTCTCGTATGTCATGGCTGGAAGTTTGCATAAGGATTTTGAGTGAATAACTAGTGGCTGCCCCTTATGAGATTACCAGGTGTGCATCTAGATTTTAGTAAAAAGATGGAGTGGGTTGGTGGATTTCATTTTTCATGCCTGGGCCTCCCAGTGAAGAGGTAAATCATAGCAAAACAAGATAATTGACACAAACTATCATGTGCATTACTGTATTTAAATACTCTCATCATATCAAATAGTTCATTTGCAGTTCTTAATAGTGTTATAAAATCTGTTTTTCAGCATAAATCGAACTATCCCTGAAAATTTTTTCAACTGCAAATGTTTTTTATTCTGTCAGATTTTTTAGGGGAGGATAATGATTAGAATCTAATAATTAATTTTCTCTGGCCTTATTTGCAATTTCGTACTTAAATTTTGCTTTGTTTATGATTTGAATTTAAAATGAGGCCAAATAAAAAATTATGTGTGTTTAGGGTAACATTTTAGAAAAAAATAGGTAGGGTAGGCAGGTATTTTTTTTTTTTTTTTTTTTACATTTTTTTTTTTTTATGAAGAATAATACCATAATTACCAACTATATTTGGACTTTGCACATAATGCACATAAAATTTTACCAAGTCTGTTTGATTTTCTTTAAATGTTTCTAAAAGTAATGATAGAATGGCAAACAGTGTAGACCCTGATCAAACTGCTCCTTTAGGAGCAGTTTGATCAGGGTCTACACTGTTTGCTCAGCCCTCCTTATTGGAATGTTTAGCACAATTTTTTTTTTTTTTTTTTTTTTTGAGAAAACATGAAAAAAATTGCTAGGTTTCATCAGGAAAATTAGATAGGGTAGGGTTACCCTAAACACAAGTTTTTTTTTATTTGGCCTGACTAATATTTAAGTTTATTTCTTAATGTCTGAATCATTGCTCCAGATAAGAGTGAGTAACCACATATTTTTCATATTTCTCCACAGAAACATATGGTACTCATTGGAAGCTCCGCGGCAAGATGCTTCAGATGAGTACCACAAGATGTTTTTGTAGAGAAATAAGAAAAGTGTCAGAACTTTTCATCAGTTGGAAAAAGACCTTATCATGAGGTACGGTAAATGTCCCAAAATTTCAAACTCTTTATTCCATAAGATTTTGGACTAAATTTTGCTTTTTATGCAGCAGTTTCTTTAAATACTTAGTGGAATGGCAAACAGTGTTGACCCTGATCAGACTGCTCCAGTCTAATCTGGGTCTGCTATGTTTGTATAAATCATTTTGTCAGACACTTTGGTGTTCGAAATTTTAGGACATTTACCTATGGTCTGAAATACTTAGAAATGTTATCTTGAAATAATCTGGCAGTGGTGAGTTAAAAGATGTTTGTCACAACAATGCATTAGACTTACTCATCTGTCCAAAAATGCTGGCAGAACGGCAAATAGTCTACCAGAAAACACAGGCTGGGCTCCATAGTGCAGTGGGTAGTGTGTCTGACTGCATATCCTCAGGTGGTAAGTTCGGATTCCAGCTCAGCTACATAACTTTTGACGAGATTGTGAATTAGTTTCTGAGGTCATTCTCCACCAGAAGGGCAGTTGACAGTTACTGGCGAAAGTATATGCAAAAGTACACTCAGACCTCTCTATAAGACAGTTCTTTATAAAACAATTTGGATATAAGACGGTTTAAAGGTGGACCCAAAATGTGTGGTATCTAAACAAAAATGTATAGATTATATATAAAATGACCATTTTATTGTCATTTTTCTATATAATCTAGACATTTCTGTTTGGATACAACACGTTTGTTTAGCCGACACGGTTTTCACTTTGGATTCCAGAAGTCATGTTATAAAGAGGTTATGGTGTACTGGTTAACTGCTAAGAGGAAAGGTGTAAATAGGTAAATTGACTGGCTCAACATGAACTTAACAGTGTTGACAGGGCCATAAAACTCAAATTCAATCAAACAAGAAACCCGAGGACTGGTTGAACACATGATTCAGTATAATGTGACTGTTGGTAGTATCATGCCAATGTGTCTGGGACATGATACTGCAGCAAGGCATATAAAAGGGTGTCAGTTTCCAGTTTCATATCCAGACATTGTCACAATATGACTGTAGAGCATTGGAAAGAGTTGATCATAGCTACAGATAAGGCACTTTTTCCAACTGAAAAGTATTGGTATTTTTCTTATTTCTCCATGAAAATATATGTTGTGGGTCTCATTAGAACCACCTCGCCGAGGCACATCTAATGCATACGGTAGATTTCCTATTAGTTCGAACACACGAATAATTCGAACACCCCTTACTGTTTTGAAATCGTCTCCCGAAAATTGCTCTTTTAGTCCGAACAGTCACGTATTTTTGTCAAACTCATTTTTAAATAGTTCGAACACGTGAAGTGCGATTCACAAACTGTATATGTATAGTTCGTTAATGAACATTACGTACCTCGAATTTCCGTGTGCAATCCGATGAAAAAAAAAATGATACACATGAATTGTTACACAAAAAAACAACAACTTAATTTAACAAAGAAAGCAGTCACCAACAAAAGTACCTCGCCGCTTATGTGACTGATCAAAATAGTGACCGAAGCACTCGGGTCAACGCATTCTCGCAGGCAGTTGAAAATTTATGTAATTTGTAAAGCTGATTCTGAAGAGCCTAAAAACAAATCAGAATTCATTTTTTTAAAGCGCAGACTCATCTGGGTATTTTGCAATGGTTATAAGGTACAATTTTCCTCGTTGCTATTCTGCAGGTGGTCATTAAATACTGAAACCAAAAAAAGGTATCTTACCGATTGTAAAAAAAAAAAAAAAAAAAAAAGCCAAAAATAGGGCAGGGTGTCACATCGGCTTATTCCGATCAGGACCTACTCTGTTAGCTTGACAGAGTTTGCAGGGCCTAAAAACAGAGTGTCGTTTCAAACAGTCAATGCGTAGGCTGGTCCAGGTCAATGTATCTTGCCCAAAAAGTAAGTTACTATTTTGCGGATCACGAGTCTACCTCTGCATGAATCCCATGCAGCGTCCTACTGACAGGCTTACAATATTTCTGTTCCGACAAGTCAAAAAGAGTACCTTATCGCAAATATGAAAAAGGAAGATCCAGATTAATGTGCTCATATGCGCAGTCCGATAAGTCTATTTTATTTATTGTGCATACTTACAAGGCCTGACATTCTTTATGTATAATATTAGCGGTTTTATTATTCTGAGTAGCCTGCGCAGCCGATCTGGTTGCGATTAATTTGTATGAACAAAATAAGGTCTGTTTATCACAGTTCAAATTTCTGGTAACATCAAAGGGATTATAAAAGTGGCCGATTCCTTTGATGGCAATAGGTTTGTTCGCCCGTCAAGCATGTGGCTAGTTGGTGAATGTGTCATTGAAATGTATATGATTAACCTTTACAGCTCTGTGGGCTAATTCAGCACACGACAAATTGATCACATTTTTCCAAGAAAACTGAATTTGACATTTCATGCAAAATGTCTTCATTGGAGGTTACTTGCATGAAATGTCAAACCTGTTTTTGGGACATATATGCATCAGAAAAAATATTTCTGAAGTAATTTTGCCCAGAGTGCTAAGAGTTCAGTCTTGTTTTTTTTTTTTTTTTACATCTAATTTCCTTACCCGTTTTACCTAATGGACCAATCCGAAAAGTCTGTGCAATTATTTCCCGTGTTGATTGTAAGGAAAAAACGAATTGGTTTTAGTGTTCCTCGGGGATGGATAACATTTTGGAACATAATGTGATTTTAATTAGTCTGGATTAGTAAATTTCTATCAGTGGACGAAAGGAAACCCGGCTTCGATGATCGGCACTTTCTGTGACCACGTGGCACCACCGGACTTGCCGAAAATACCGATATGGCCGAAGATCTTGATAATATAGACGGGTCTGGTTTTTGGGGGCATTTTTTTTTTTTTTTTTTTGTGGAAAAATCACAGTCTTATAGGTGGATTAATACAGTAACCGCAATGGACAGAACCAGGTTGATCCCCGAGGAAAAAAAATATATCGGAAACTGCGGGAAAAAAAAAAAAAAAAATGAGTCGCGGCGATTTTTGCGGGTCGGTCAGAGCACAGCAAACTTACAAAAGTTTAAGGATGGCCTTAGTTCTTCTTTTACACCCAAGAAGCCCAATTCGTTTTAGAGTAAATAAATTTCTGTCCGCTGAAATGAAAAGACCCGCAGAGAAGAGCGGGAGACCAAAATGCACTGAAAAGCCGGTAATCAGTGTTGTAGCATCGGTGTATTAGCGCTTTATAATTATCGCTTAACCCTTTAAGAGCCAAGCAAAATTTGTAGCTGACAAAATTTTGATTTTTTAGCCATTATTATTTTTTTATCAGAGAAAAAAGTTTAGACATTTCATGTGAAGCATCTGCTTGACTGATGATTCACAAGAAATCTCAAGGCTTAGTTCTCTGAAAAACTTAAAAGTAAAACTGTTTTCTGCTGCAGTTGTGATTGGCGCATTAAGGGTTAAATGAAGTAATACCCTTTACACGCTCTTGCATTTCTATTTCAGCAACTTATCTGTATCTCCGTTAACCCTGCCAGTCACAACTGCAGCAAACAACATTTTTTACTTTTTCTTATTTGTCAGAGAAATTAAGCCCTGACATTTCATGTGAAATGTCTACTTGGTAGACAATATTGGTAGACAATTCACATGATATGACAAGACTTGTTTTCTGTGAAAACAGAAAAAATAAACACCACAAATTTTGCTTGGCACTTTAAAGGTTAATGTCTTCACAACCTATGTTAACATCAAAGCGTTTTCGGCTCAGATTTCATTCATACATGACACGAGGGCCTTTACAGTTATAGCTGATTGACAGCCAGTTTAAACTAACCCTTGAAGCGCTAAGCAAAAATTTTAGCAGACGACGTTTTGATTTTTTTTTATTTATTTAAAAAAAAAAAGTGAAATAAGAGAAATGAGTGATGACATTTCGTTCGCAGATGATTCACATGAAATGTCAAGACTTTATTGTCTGAAAAAAGTAAAATAAACAAATAAATAAAAATAATAAACAGAATTTTTTCAGCTGCAGTTGTGATTGGCACTCTAAGACTTAGTTTAAACTGTACAGAAGGCATGCGGTAGAATGGAAAATAATCTTTAAAGCGCCAAGCAAAATTTGTAGCAGACAACATTTTGAATTTTTTATTCTTTATTATTATTGAAGCATCTGCTGGGCGGACATTTCACATGAAATGTCAACTTGTTTATCTGAAAAATAAGAAAAACTCAAAATGTCATCTGCTGCAGACGATTCACCTGAAATGTCAAGGCTTAAAATTTCCGGGAAAAAAAATAAATATAAGTTAAGTTTTTTTTTGTTTGTTTTTTTTTGCTGCAGTTGTGATTGGCGCTATTTGAATTAATTAAAACTGTACAGATGGCAGCGCTAGATTGTATATTAACCCATAAAGCGCCAAGCAATTTTTTTTTTTTTGTTGTTTATTATTATTTATTTTTCAGAGAAAATAAGTCTTGAAATTTCATATGAAGCATCTGCTTAGGAGATGATTCACCTGAAATGTCAAGACTTTATTCTCTGAAAATAAATAAATAAATAAATAGAAATAAATTAAAAAAGTTTTTTTTTTTTTTTTTTTTTTTTTGCTGCGGTTGTGAATGGCGCTTTAAGGGGTTAATCTGTGTTAACACGGTTTCTCCAGCTGACTGCAGGTGCTATTTTAAGCATGTTAGTTCTTACCATGCTATGGGCAAATTTAGCAAACGACAAACTGATGACAGTTTTCTATTTTTGTCGTAGAAAATAGCAGCCGACTGTTCTTGCAAATAGTCTCCTCGGGAGACGAATTGCTTGAAATCTCAAATTATGTACACTGGAAAAAAAAAAATATAAGAAAAATGTTATCAGTTCGTTGTCTGCTAAATCGGTAAAGGTTAACAAGGTCAATAAGTATGTTTCACAGAGATTACCCGTGAGCAAAAATATGGTGTTCCGCAAAAGAAAAAGGGATCTTACAAGAATTACTCACAACCCGATCGGCTGCGCAGGCTTTTCAAAATAATAAAACTGCTAACATCTTGCATAAAGAACACCTGTCCTTGTAAGTATGCACTATAAATAAACTAGACCTTTATCGGACCGCGCCGACTTGTCTGGATCAGCAATTTTCGCATTTGCAATAAGGTGCGCTTTTTACTAGTCAGAACACTGGGATTTTCCGGTAGACTCGTGAACGCAAAATGGTTACTTCTTAGGCAAGAAACGATGGCCTAAATCAGTCTGCGCATAAAAACATGTCTAAGTCCTGTTTACGCTGTTAAGTAAACTGTTGGTCCTGCTCGGAATAAGCGGATGCGACAACTGCTGCCCTATCATAGTTTTGTTTTTTGTTTTTTTTTGTTTGTTTGTTTTGTTTTAGTTGGTAAGGTACCTTTCTTCAATGACCGCTTTCCGTTATGCAAGCGATTAGTTTGATGTTTTTATAGACGGTTTTTGATGATCGCCTTAGACAACTGTCGTGTGTCACGTCCGCATCAAAGTCTAAGGAATGTTGAAATATATAGTATACGGATGACTTATTACAAATAAAGACAATTATCCGCATCAAAATGATAATGTTACTCTATAATTGAAGAAAGTTTAGGGTGACGTCAATTGTTTATGATTATGACCAGGCTACTGTTTTCTGAGGATAAGAAGAAAGTGACATAGAATGTTTTTGTTATTGAAAATGGTCCATTGTTAGGGAATTCGCACAACCATGAGCAATTATCGCTAAATACCGCGAGTTACGTTCTAGTTCAATCAAGTGGGAAAATAGCTCAAATCGTCGACACATCACACAGGGACTGATGGTTAGTTATTGATTTTTTTTATCATGCTCGTTCAGTTTTTATCGGAGATTTTCGGCAATTTAAAATAGTTCGAACAGTGTTTTTTTTTTCTGAAACTGATTTTCGTATAATTCGAACACCCGGATTAATATTTATTTTTTACCTGTTCGAACTAAAGGGAAATCTACCGTACCCTTTTCATGGAGAAATAAGAAAAATGTTTTGTTGATACACTCAACTATCTGGAGCTATGGTTGATCACATTTTGTGGTGGTTATGCATAGTGTCAGACATCTTTTAATTTGACATTGCATAGCTTTAGATAAGACGCTTTTTTTCAATCCAAAAGTATTGATATTTTTCTTATTTCTCCACAAAAACATATTTTGTGGGTACTCATTAGAAGCGCCTCAGTGAGGCACTTCTAATGAATACCCACAACGTATGTTTTGGTGGAGAAATGAGAAAAATTTTTACCGGATACCCTCCCTTATCTAGACCTATGTCATTGTTATGTTTGCTGATACTGTTTAGCTGGTTTTGTCTTTGTAGTCTGATCAGAGTCTACAGTACAAAAGTAATATTACCAGGAAAGACATGATCTTTTTATTTATGGATTTTGTCGTGAAAAAACTGTTTTTTGTTTTCATATGCAAACAGACAAAGATCTGAGGAACCTGTATCTGTGTCTGCGTAGTTTAGCATAGCGCCATATGAGAGTATCCAGATAAAAAAAAAAATAAAGTCCACAAGATAAAAAATAAAAATAAAATAAAATCCACAAAAACATACGTTGTGGTTCTCGTTTGAGGTGTCTCTGTAAGGCACTTGGAATGTGTACGCACAGCATATGTTTTCATTAAGAAATAAGATAAATATTAATGTCTTTTGGTTGAAAAAAGCACATTATGAAAACATGCATATTCAAAAATATAGAAGGTTTCACCTCCAAAAACTGAAAATTTTCAGATATAATAAAAAAAAAACTCTGATATTTTTCATATTTCTGCTCAAAACATAGATTGTGGGTACACATTAGAACCACCTCAGTGAGGCAGTTCTAATGAGTACCCACAATCTATGTTTTCTAGTAAAAATAAGAAAAATAATGTATACCCTAATAAACCCCAATTTTACTATATAAAAGTGCGGCTTAAGGAGTCAAAATTATATAGGCGTGTTTTCATGATGAACAGCCTTATCTGGAGATCTGGAGCTATGCTGATTGGTCTGGACCTTAGCTGTTCACACACAGTATAGTCTAGCCTCATTAACCCTTGCCTTGCTGAATAAATTAAGATGCCACACTACTTCTAATTTCGCACCAATCAGATTACTTGATCTGGGTTTTTGATAGAAATTCACTTATTTAATGACAAACAGTGCCTTTATATGCCTCAGTTGCCTGGTAGTGTTAAAAATCTGAATATATATACATACATCGAGATCAGTTGGCTGCTTCAGAAGCTAACTGATCTGGATCTACACTGTTTGCTAAGACAGGTGTCATGTTCAGCAAGAGAAGGGTTAAGGAGTAATTGATAATATTACAGTATTTACCCTAAATATGGGGACACCTTAATTTCTTACCGTACTTGTGCAGTAATTTGAATCAGTCCATTTTACAACATATTGATGTATATAAAAACTGCTGGATGAGAGGCAATTGTGTAGATAGTGATCAGATGGCACATTCTGTCATGTCTGATCTTGGTCTACACTGTTTGCTCAGTTGAGTCGGTCCCACTACAATTGGTTAATGCAGTAATTCTAGGATAATATTCTACAATTCTCCATAAAATCATCATAGCTCTTGATAAGGCGCGTTTTTCAACCAAAAAGTATCTATATTTTTCTTATTTCTCGAAAAAAACATGCTGTGGGTACTCATTAGAAGCGCCTCAGTGAGGCGCTTCTAACGAGTACCCACCATATATGTTTTCGTAAAGAAATAAGAAAACTATTTACCTGATACCCACTCTTATCTAGGCCTATGATCATCTTTTGAGTACTCATAAGAATTGCCTCTTCATTTTGGATTATGTGTCTTTGGATCCTTCCAAGCAGGAATCCAGAGGACAGAGCTTGGTTGGTATTTACGTGTAGATGTGGGGGTAAAACAGAAATATTTCCTTTCTCCATCTGTTGTGTTCAAATTATTAAATAGTGACAGTTTTTTCCCTGCATGTTTTGGAAACAAGTGGATCACCTGATACTTCCTAGGTGTGGTTGGGGTTGGAGCTTGGTGGGGGCGTATCAAATTCCTCTTTTTTTTCAAAACATGGTATTGTAATATATCAAATAAAATGGAATAAAGGTTAGAATGTTTTCAATAATATGTTTACCCAGGGGCTGTTCATTTCTGGTGGTGGGTGGTTGGGTGGTGCGAAGGTGTCATGTATCTTTTGTCACCGGGGCGTCCAGCTGATATTGGCTTATAGTTGGGCAAGGCCTGCTATCCTTGTAGCAGGTAAGGGTAGGGAGGTGATGTTTTTATTCCTTCTGTTTCTTCACTTTCATTCCTGTTCCTCTTTCTTCCCTGTCCCTCTCTTTCATCTCTTCTGCAATCTCTTCTGTCTCTTTTCTCCCTTTCTCTGGGAGACGACACAAAATGACCCACAAGGGTTGACGTGTCGTTAAACCCCAACGCAGTCAAAATCATTTCTGGTGTGGGGATTTTCCTGATAGCTTGCCATCGACTGTGTCCATCTAATTTAAGAAAAGTGTGGTGCTGTTCCTAAATTTGACTCAAAGATGTATTTAGCTTTATACCTAGACCTCTTGCTTGATATTAAGACAGCAATATAAATAGAAGATTACTCTTGAAAGGATGGAAAAGCCTTTCAAAAATAAAGGAACAGATTAAACAATAATATTTGTAAATTGGTTAATGACACAATATTCTGGCAATGCCCTTCATCAGTTCAGTATTCTTTTGTTTGCTTTTGTGAAGATCATCAGAGGTACATGTAGATGATTGATATTTGGAGTTGTTAAGGAGTACTTGGAGATAAATCTGGTATAATTTTTCTTATTTCTCCATAAAAACATTAGAAGCGCTAGCTTACCGATGCGCTTCTAATGAGTACCCACAACATAAATTTTATGGAAAACTAGAGAAAATTATCCCAGAATTATCATCAAATACTCCTCCTTAACTCCTGATATTATACTTTTCTAATTTTTATACCCCACCACACGATAGTGGCAGGATATATGGTTTAACGTTAGGCGTCAGTGTGTCCGTCCATCTGTCTGTCAGTTATACATCCATCTGTCCATCCGCATTTCATTTCCAGATGATAACTTGAGTAAACATCAGTGGATTTTCACCAAGCTTGGCCTGTGCATTGATATTGTGGAGATCTGGTTTGAGATTGCCAATGGGCAAATTTCGTCAAATGTTGCCGAGTTATCTGCCTAAGACATATATATTTTCGTTTCTGGATGATAACTTGAGCAAATGTCAAGGGATTTTAATCAAACTTGGTTCATGCATTGATATTAAGGAGATCTGGTTTGGGATTACTAATGGGCAAATTTCATCAATTTTTGACAGATTATCTGCCCACGACACCATAATGGCGGGGTATTATCGTTTTTACGTTTTTAATGTAATAGAAAAAGGGCTCTTTATGCTTCATTACTACAATCTTTCGAGACAGTTTAAATAAGCTAGTAGATACATATATGTACTAATTTTTTTATTAAGATTAGAGGCTTAACATTTCATTTAGAGTATCTCATTTGATACCATAGTTTCGAAGTAGTTTGTGGAAAATTTTAAAATTTTGTCATTAATAAAATCACATACTTGTATTTAAAAACCTGGAGAGGACTTGATAAGGAGGAGCATTTGATGATAATTTGGGGATAATTGTCTCCATTTTTTTTTTTTCCATAAAAATGTATGTCATGAGTACTCATTAGAGAAGCTGTGGTGAGGCTTTTCTAATGAGTAGCTACAACATATGTTTAAATGGAGAAATAAGAAAAAATGATCCCAGAATTATCACTTAACATTTCATCTTAACAAGTCTTCTGAAAACATGTTAATCCTTCTCTTGCTGAAAACATGCCCTGTTATAGCAAACAGTGTAGATCCAGATCAGTTGGCTTCCAACTGATCTGGATATACACTGTTTGCCATTAAGTATGTGAATTTATAACAACAATCTGGATCAATTAATCTGATTGGCTGAAAATTAGAAGTAGGCTTGGCATCTTAATTTATTCAACATGACAAGGCTTAAGTGAATCTTGATCTAAAGCTTTCAAAACATGTAATCTTTTTAACAAAATATAACTATTTTTAGCTCGCCTGTACGAAGTACAAGGAGAGCTATTGTAGTCACCCCGGTCGTCCACGTTTGCGTTTGCGTTCCCGTTCCCGTCACACTGCGTTAAAGTTTTTCAAATGCTTATATCTCAACAGTCACTCCTCACAGAGGCATCAGATTTGGAACTTAGGTACCTTGGAGGGTCTTCTTAGATTCCAAGAGAATAAACCCCTGGGTTCATGCCCCTGGGTGGGGCTAGGGGTCAGAATCTAGGACACCTTTGTAATACCGTGTTAAAGCTTTTCAAATTCTTATATCTTGACTTTCACTCCTCATAGAGCATTCATATTTAGAATTTGGGTACCTGGAGGAGTCTTCTGAGATTCCAAAAGAACATACCCCTGGGTTCATACCTCAGGGTGGGCCTTGGAGTGGGGCTAGAGGTCAAAATCTAGGACACATTTGTAAAATCTTATATGCCTACAGGTTATAGACACAACTGGTTATACATTAGCTAACTATGTGACATCGGTTTAAGTTTAAAAGAGTGAAGGTCATGGTGACCTACATTTTACGGTCCAGGTCACCTAGATTTCACGGTCCAGTGATTTTGCCTTATATCTTGAATACTATTTGTTGGATAAATGTCACACCTGGGATATTACTTCCATGTGACCCAATGAATGACCACTTACTATATCTAGGTCATTGTGACCTATATTTCATGGTTCAGTGATTTTGCCTTATATCTTGAATACTATTTGTTGGATAAATGTCACACCTGGGATATTAGTTCCTTGTGACCCGATTATTGACGTCAAAATATATCTCTGTTGGTGTGACCTATATTTCATGGTTCAGTGATTTTGCCTTATATCTTGAATACTATTTGTTGGATAAATGTCACACCTGGGATATTACTTCCATGTGACCCAATGAATGACCACTTACTATATCTAGGTCATTGTGACCTATATTTCATGGTTCAGTGATTTTGCCTTATATCCTGAATACTATTTGTTGGATAAATGTCACACCTGGGATATTACTTCCATGTGACCCAATGAATGACCACTTACTATATCTAGGTCATTGTGACCTATATTTCATGGTTCAGTGATTTTGCCTTATATCTTGAATACTATTTGTTGGATAAATGTCACACCTGGGATATTACTTCCATGTGACCCAATGAATGACCACTTACTATATCTAGGTCATTGTGACCTATATTTCATGTTTCAGTGATTTTGCCTTATATCTTGAATACTATTTGTTGGATAAATGTCACACCTGGGATATTAGTTCCTTGTGACCCGATTATTGACATCAAAATATATCTCTGTTGGTGTGACCTATATTTCATGGTTCAGTGATTTTGCCTTATATCTTGAATACTATTTGTTGGATAAATGTCACACCTGGGATATTAGTTCCTTGTGACCCAATTATTGACGTCAAAATATATCTCTGTTGGTGTGACCTATATTTCATGGTTCAGTGATTTTGCCTTATATCTTGAATACTATTTGTTGGATAAATGTCACACCTGGGATATTACTTCCATATGACCCAGTGAATGACCACTTACTATATCTAGGTCATTGTGACCTATATTTTATGGTTCAGTGATTTTGCCTTATATCTTGAATACTATTTGTTGGATAAATGTCACACCTGGGATATTACTTCCATGTGACCCAATGAATGACCACTTACTATATCTAGGTCATTGTGACCTATATTTCATGGTTCAGTGATTTTGCCTTATAGCTTGAATACTATTTGTTGGATAAATGTCACACCTGGGATATTACTTCCATGTGACCCAATGAATGACCACTTACTATATCTAGGTCATTGTGACCTATATTTCATGGTTCAGTGATTTTGCCTTATATCTTGAATACTATTTGTTGGATAAATGTCATACCTGGGATATTACTTCCATGTGACCCAATGAATGACCACTTACTATATCTAGGTCATTGTGACCTATATTTCATGCTTCAGTGATTTTGCCTTTTATTTTTATTACTATTTCATGGAGAATTGTCATACCTGGATTATTATATCTATGTGACAAAATGATTTACATACAAATACATCTAGGTCAGTGTGACCTATATTATATGGTTGAATGATTTCGCCATATAACTTGAAAATTATTTCATAGATTATTTCATTTTGAATTTCTTAATGATAAAAATGTTACAATATAAAATGTACCCAGCAGGCGAGCTACGCTGTCCTACGACAGCTCTTGTTAGTTTTAAATTCATTTTGTTTTATTCTTTCATGCATACCTGTCTAGTTATTTTTATAGCCATTTCAATATCAAACCAAATTAATAGACATGTACATGTACCATTGTGATGCAGGTGACCCTCATAGATTGACATGTTGTTAAACCTGAACTTACCATCATCATTATCAAAAAGTCAGTATTGAATATGCTGAATTTAAACATCATCAGAATTTTATCCAGGAAATAGTGGCTGACATTTCATGCAGATTGTCTGCTTTGGAATTGATTTGAATAAAATGTCAAACTTTTTTTTCTTAGAAAAAATAATACTTTTTAGCTTACCTGAGCACATAGTGCGCAGTTAGCTAATCTAATAGGCCAGTACCCTAGCATCCATCGTCCGTCATCCATTGTCTGTCAACAACTGACATCTCCACCTAAACCAAACTTCACATGAATGATCCTTGGTACGTAATAACTGAAAGTTGTTCAAAGAATTGGAATCTTTGAAGAACTCTGGTTGCCATGGCAACCTAGTGGCAAAATCTTTAAATGTCTTCTTGTCCGAAACTATAAGGCCTAGGGCTATCAAATTTGGTATGTAGGTACATCGGATGGGCCTCTACCAAGATTGTTCAAATAATGACCCCGGATTCAAAAATGGCCCCTACCCAGTTTTGAAAAATCTTCTTGTCAGAAACCATAAGGCCTAGGGCTAACAAATTTGGTATGTAGCTGCATCTAGTGAACCTCTACCAAGATTGTTCAGATTATAGCCCTGGGGTCAAAAATGGCCCCTACCCAGGGGTCACTATGTTTACATAGACTTACATAGTGAAAATCTTGAAAAATCTTCTCGTCAGAAACCATTTGGCCTTGGGCTACCAAATTTGATATGTAGCTTTATCTAGTGGCCTTCTACCAAGATTATTCAAATTATAGCCCTGGGATCTGAAATTGCCCCTGCTCGGGGGTGGTGGGTGGTTCATTTACATTAGTTTTACATAGGCTTTTGTAGTGAAACTCTTGAAAAATCTTCTTGTTGGAAACCATTAGGTCCAAGGCTACAGAATTTGGTTTGTAGTTTTATCCAGTAGAATTCTACCAAGATTGTTCAAATTAGATACCTGGGGTACCCTGGGGGTCACTAGTTTTATGTAGACAAATAAGTTTTTCCTCTAAAACCACTATATTGTAGCCAGATTTTGAAATAATTTGGCTGAAATGTTTCTTGGATGACAGTCTGTTTAACGCTCAGCACTCTGGGTAAAATTTTCAGCAGACGACATTTTGAAATATTTTTCTTATTTTTCCCAGAAAACAGGATTTGACATTTCATGCAAATTGTCTCCTAAGGAGACAATTTGCATGAAATGTCAAATCCTGTTTTCTGGGAAAAATAAGAAAAATAACATCATTTTGTCGTCTGCTGAAAATGCCCAGAGAGTGGTAAAGGTTAAGCATAGACAGTCCTATGAAGAGTCTTTTAGCATGTTCAGAATATACTATATTGCATTAAATTGTTGAAGAAACTGAAGACTGTTGGAGACTATGACACTCAGGTGAGCTAATTAAGGCCCTGTTGGCCCTCTTGTTTTATTATCTGCTAAATTGCCTAGAGAGTGCAGAAGGTCATGTTTGAACTTTTGGAATATGTACATCATGTACTTAATGCAAATATTAAAGAACTTGCTGTTTGCTATATAGGAGCATTTGATGATTTTGATCATTTTCTCCATTTCTCTATAAAAATACATTTTAGATATCCATTAGAAACACTTCAGCCACAATATGCATTTTTATTGGCAATTCAAAAAAACATATCCCAGAATCATCAAATACTTCATCTTAAGAGTCCTGTAGTATTAGAAGAAAAAAGGAAGTTAGTACATAGATATATATCATTGCATTAATCTTTTAATGCTTCTATTTTTTTCGAAAAGATTAAGCGTATATTGCTTTGGTTCTGTCAGGCTGTTTGTCTGTAACGGGTTGTTTCATAAGCTAGAATCTTGAAATTTCATTATGGTTTGCAAATGATAAAATGTGCTGACCAGTATTTCAAGCTCAGGCTGATCAGTAGTGATCAATTTCTGTTTGTCTCGCATTGTCAGTCTGTCATCAGTCCACATTTCCCCAACCAGTCTGGTCATCAATTTTCTTTTGTGGAGATTTGATCATGAAATATTTTCTACTGTCATTCTCTCCCTTCTGCTGATTCAAGAAGGGCAGTTGTCAGTTTCTGGCAAAAGAATGTGCACAATACTGGTTAACCGCTTAGAGGACTAAGCCTGTCCAGTAAGAGTGGTTAGGTTAACTTAAAGTAATAGACATGACCCCAATCGTGTGACTGGGCTGTAAAACCTCAATTCAAATACAAAGTGACAAGTTTTTTGTCAAAATGGGAATGTGTTTGTTCAAAAGGTCAGACTGCATGGACCCAGATGGCTGCCATACCAATAGATGTTGAAAACCATTTGCGAGGATCCTGCAGAGTGTTACATGTATGTCACCAATGAGATTTTACAGTTTTATCCGCGTTTATTTTAAAATCCTTCAATTCTCTTCAATCCTGTTTTCAATAGCTGAGGATACTCATTTATTTTGAACCTCAGTCCATTTCTGTGAGTATGTACAGTATTTTGATGGGTTAAACTTGGGAAATGTCTGTCAAAGGTAACACCTGCCTAAATAGATTTAAAAACCTCTATTTACAAGGTAAACATTGCTATTGTAAAGGCTATGGTGGAATAGGATGCTCAATTCTTAGTGAAAGATATACTGTCATATCAGAGGGTAGCTTGCAAACTGAAAGCTTCCATAAGTGCAGAAGAAAGTGAAAATGTTTTACAATAAGAAACACCTAAGCAAAGGATATTCAGGGGTTCATCTGACAACACTTCCTGTTACAGGTGCAAGGAGGTTAAGATTTCCTTTGCATCTGAAAATGTGAAACAAAAACCTAAATGCATTCCATGACTGGGTGAAAAGGTTATAAAAATGTTTATCTTAAGTGGGGAATACTTGGAAAATATATAAAGAAAAAAATATTGATAAAAGGTTGCACTTTAGAAATTCAATCACAATGCCAACCACTTTGTAAGACCCTCATTAAAATCTGGGCCCTGTTGTTCAAAGTGTCGTTAGCTTAACAAGCTCGTTTAGGGTCATTTCGTGAACTGTTTTAGCAGATTCAATACACAATTTTTTGATATTTTTTGCTGAAAAAATGTGAGTAGCTTTTGCACTACTCACATTTTTTCAGCAAAAAATTTTAGCATATTTGCGTATCACTCGGTGTAAATTTTAACAAATCGTTAACTAACAACATTGTTAGCTTTGAACAACTGGGCCCTGCTCTAGAACCAAGCAAGGTTTGAGTTTAAGTCATCTTATAGAGCATCAGCGATGAGAAGATCTGCCGATTTTGTTTTAATGGCAATTTGAGACTGACCTTTAACCTTTTAATTTGCTTCCCTATACAGATGTAAGGGAAATCTATTTGATGCAAATTTTGCCCTTGGTACTTCCTGCTTTGGTATCCCTGGATACTGATTTCCTAGGTACTCAGGTGAGCTATACAAGAACAAATTTGCTTCCCCATACATTTGTTGTTTATCAGAGAAAAGAAGGCTAAGGCTTACACATGGAATGCTTAGTCTTGTTTTCTCTGAAAAATGATATAAAAAATAATAATTATACTGTCACCTGCCACAGTTTTACATAATTTTAAGAGTTTTCATTGGGTTTCCCCTGTGTTCCTTGCATGTATTTATGTTATTGGACTCAGAGTTAGATTTTTGTACCGGTATTATACTTAACCTAAATATTTGGACAGAAGGTAGTTTTAGAGCAAACAGTGCTGACCCAGTTAAGAACACACTATTTGACTACCCATCAATGAGTTTTTATGCACCAGCAAGTAGTCAGATGGACTCCTTCAAATTATAGAGCAATTATGGTTAGTAGTTAAGGTGTCCAAATACTTAACCCTTGCCTTGCTGAATAAATTAAGATGCCACACCCACTTCTAATTTCCAGCCAATCAGATGACTTGATCCAGGTTTTTGATAGAAATTCACATATTTAATGACAAACAGTGCAGATCCAGATCAGTTGGCTTCTTCAGAAGCCAACTGATCTGGATCTACACTGTTTGCTATGACAGGACCTGTCGTGTTCAGCAAGAGAAGGGTTAGGGTAAGATTGATATTCTGGTACTCACTAGAAGTGCCTTTGCGAGCCACATCTAGTGAGTACTCACAACATATATTTTTATGGACTATTTAGAAAAATGTCTGGAGCTATAGTAAATACTATAATTCATGGTGATTCCTTTTTGGCTCACCTGAGCACAAAGTGCTCATGGTGAGCTTTTGTGATCGCCTGATGTCTGTCGTCCGGCCACAGTTTCACTTAAACATCTCATCTGAAACCATTGGGCTGATTTGCTGAAATGTCGCAGAACACATCATCTCAATACCATATCATAAAATTCCTTCAAAACTTTTGAATCAATGCAGAACTCTGATGGCTGTGGCAACAGAAAACTATAAAAATCTTCTCCTAAGAAACTGCTCAAGGGACGTCAATGAAATTTTGTTGGGATGTTCTTTGAGTGACTCTCTAACAGGTTCCTTCAGCTCATGTTTATCCATTGACAAACATGGCTACCAGTGGGCAAGGCATTTTTGCCTCATATGGATATAGCAAACTTTGAAACTCTTCCTCGCAGAATCTGTTTGATTTCAGTGAAATTTTACAGGGGTGTTTTTTGGGTGATTCTCTATCTGAGTTTCCCTCAACTCACATTTAACAGTCAAAAACATGAGTGCCAATGGGTGGAGCATTTCTGCCTTACATGGTTATAGTGCAAACATCCAAAATAGGATGTTCTTTTGGTGACTCTCTATCAGATTCTTTTAACCCATGTTGTGCGGTCAAAAAGCATGGCTGCCAGTGGGTGGGGCATATCAGCCATTACTTAGGTGAGCAATACAGGGCCATCATGGCACTCTTGTTTCCTTCAAGATATAAAGTGGCATCATATCACTGATATTCTTGTTGCATGTCACACCATAGAGTTTTTATGTAGAGCCAGATATGTGTTAATTTAGTGATAATTCTTATTTATTGCAAGAATGTGGGCCAGTGTCAGTGCTCACAAGATTTGTTTTGATGTAGATATGACAATATTAAGGCAGTTCAAATGAGTAATAATCTAATAACAAAAAATGACTTTTTGAATACTCTCCTTTTCTGGAGTAGTGCTTTTATGGAAAATTAAGAAAACCATATTCTGCATCCCATCACAAAAACATACCTATATAATTTTGACCCCCTTAAACCCCACTTTTATATAGTAAAACTGGGGTTTACAAGAGTATACATTATTTAGCTTATTTTTGCTCAAAAATGGTGATTGTGGGTACTTGTTAGAACCACCTCTCTGAGATGGTTCTAAATGAGTCTAACAATCAATGTTTTGAGCAGAAATTTTTGAAATATCAGAGTTTATCTTATCCTTATCTAAAAATGTTAAGGTTTTGGAGGTGAAATTTTCTATATATTTGAATTGGCATGTTTTCGTAATTTTGAATCTGGACTGCGACCTTATTACTGCACATACTATTATAAGTACCCAGTCAAGCAATTTCTTAGTCTTCAGATTGTTGCCAGTGTACTTTTGTCTCTTTATTAAATCATGTTAGCATACGGTAGATTTCCTATTAGTTCGAACACTCTAATAATTCGAACACCCCTTATTGTTTTGAAATCACCTCTCGAAATTCGCTCTATTAGTTCGAACAGTCCCTAAGTTTTTTAAACTGATTTTCAAATACTTCAAACACATGAAAATTAAATGTTAATTAATCCATTAATATATGTAATAAATTGGTTCCCCACTCTCTTTCTTATGGTTCGTAAACTGTACATGTATATCGTTAAAATCTGCTACTAAGACAGGGATTTTTTACACACAAAAAATGTCTCAGAAAATTCAGACCCATCTTATAAACAAAGTCTTGGGCCATATCAGTATTTTTGGCAAAGTGGGGTGCCACATAGTCACGGAAAATGCCGATCTTCGAACAGGGAGAAAGCTATAATGAAGTTTACCTCAGAAACTTCCCCCATTCCCTTGACAGAAATTAACTAATACATACTAATAAAATCATAATAGATTCCAAAATGTTATCCATCCCCAAAGATTCAACACTAAAACAAAAATATTATTGAAAAGACGTTTTTTCCTTACAATGTACACCAGAATTTCGAAAATAATTAAACAGACTTTTTGGACTGGCCCATTAGGTAAAACTGGCAAGGAAATAAGACGAAAGAAAAATATAGCACTTTGAGTAAAATTACAGCAGACAGCATTTAGGAAGGATCATGTCTCATTTAGAGGGTCCTTATCTGTGATTTTCCGAAATTTCAAATAGTTCGAACAGCCTTTTTCTCTGAAACTGATTTTAATAATAATTCGAACATCGGGATCAATATTTATTTTTTACCTGTTCGAACTAATAGGAAATCTACCATAATAAGTACTCATTTTAATATTCAAAGGGTACCAACAGCATGTGCTTTATAAAGAAAACCAGGAAAAAAAATGCATAAGCATCAAAAAATATGCTTCTCATGAAACCTTCTGCTGATCATTCTTTAACCCTTGTCCTGCTGAATAAATTAAGATTCCACACCCCCTTCTAATTTTTAGCCAGTCAGATTACTTGATCCGGATTATTGCTCTAAATTCAGATACTCAATGGCAAACAGTGCAGATCCAGATCAGTTGGCTTCTTAGAAGCCAACTATTCTGGATCTACACTGTTTGCAAAGGCACGGTATATCCGGGTTCAGCAGGACAAGGGTTAAAGTCTTACCTTATTAGTGTGGGGCTTTTACTACAACTTTTTCCGGTTATTTGGAAAAAAAAACAAAAAAAAAAACAAGTGAACAGTGTGGTAATTAGATCAGATATGGTTTTTCTTTTTTGCTGTGTATTTTTTGTTTGGAAGATAATTGACACATGTCCATCAGTACCCTGCCCCTTTCTGGACTCAAGGGGAGGACTCAGCATGCTATAAAATATACATGTATAATGCAGAGTTATGGGTATAGCTCTAGGTAAGAGGGAGTACAATAAATGTCCTAAAATTCCATAATATTGTAGCCTTAATTTTGCATTTTATGCAGTTATTTCTGAAAATACTTAGTGGACTGGCAAACAGTATGGGCCTTGATCAGACTGCTCCTGAAGGAGCAGTCTGATCAAGGTCCACACTGTTTGCAAATGCCATTTTGTCAGTGACTTTGGTGTATGAAATGTTAGGACGTTTACCATATTGGGTAAATATTTTTCTTATTTCACTTCAAAAACATGTTGTGAATAATCATAGGAAGGGTCTCAGTGGGGCATTTCTAATGAGTACCTACATAATATGGTTTTATGGAGAAATAAGAAAAATATTCAATAGTTATTGATAGAATAAAACACCTTATCTTGAGCTGTGACCGTGAGTAAGGAAATAACAAATATGATGGGATATAAAAAAATTGTGAACTGTTTTCATATTAAATTCTCTGGGCTGTTTCAACAGAATGACAAATTGAAGATATTTTTCTTATTTTCCCCAGAAAACAGGATATGACATTACATGCAAATGTGACATGGTCGAAATCTGTTTGCAGAGAAAGGCTTTGAATGCATTGTAAAAACTTCTGTAAAGTAGGATTTAAACTTAAAAAAGCTACTTGTGCAGTATGCCATAATTATGACCATTATAAAGTGTCTGGAAAAATGTACACATCAAGTTGCATTCACACTATGGACGGAATTAATCCAGATTAATTTGATCTGCATCAAGTTGATCCAGATCAAATTTGTGTTTACCCTCTTATTGCTTTCACATTGCAGCAATGTAAATTTGATCCGCTTCAACTTGATCTGGAACAAGTTGGCCCATAGTGTGAAAACAACTTCATGTGAATCATCTTGGTCCACATCGTTAGTCCCAATATGAACGCAATTTGTTGCAGATCAGTTTGATCCGTATCATGTTGATTATGATTAAGTATATAGTGAGAATGCAGCCTTAATTAAGCCTACCCAGGAAAAGTGTGAGCAGATTTGAACTGACCAGCTCGACATAACCTTAACAATGTTGACTGGGTCATAGCTCCAGATAAAATAAAACTCAAATCTGAAATGTTTGAGCACATAACTATAAAACTGATACCATTTGTGTTTCCATTTATCAGTTAAGATTGTCTGAAAGTTTGGTTATAAATTAAAGATACCCTTATCTGCAGGAAGATTAAGCCATCTGGGCCCGGTTGTTCAAAGCGTTGTTAGCTTAACGAGCTCGTTAAGGGTCATTTCGTTAACTGTTTTAGCGGATTCAATACACAATATTCTGATATTTTTTTTCTGAAAAAATGTGAGTAGCTTTTGCACTGCAAAAGCTACTCACATTTTTTCAGCAAAAAATTTCAGCATATTTGCGTATCACTCGATTAAAATTTTAACGTATCGTTAACTAACGACATCGTTAGTTTTGAACAACTGGGCCCTGTATTTTTTCATCTGACATTACTTGACCATTACCTTAATATATGAAATCACAAAATGTCACATTGATGTCATGATTTCATCACATTTGTCACTTTGAGTTTTATTTTCTTATTGCCATTAAATCATAAGGTACAAGCCAGGGGAAAATTTTGAAAAATTATTGAAAAAAAAAACAAAAAAAAAACAAAACAATAAAAAAAAAAAAAACAGTGCTAAATTAATAATTCGCAAACTTTTTGATATCCCCTCATATATGATTTTTTTGTAGATAAGATTTAGTCATATATTTAAGCCATAACTCCAGATAAGAGGAGTATACAGATAAATGTTTTTCTTATTTTTCCCTCAAAAAACATGAGTTGTGGGTAATCATTAGAAGTACCTCAGTGAATTGCTTCTAATGGGTACGATGCTTCTATTATGGGTACCCATATGTTTTCAGGGAGAATTAAGTAAAATATCAACATAGTTTGGTTGGGAAAAAAAAAAAAAAAGCCTTACCTGGAGCTGTGAAATTTGACCTTGTCATGCTGAATAAATTAAGATGCCATGCCCACTTCCAACTGTCAGGCCGTTTAGATTACTTGATCCAGGTTTTTCATACAAATTCACATACTTAATGACAAACAGTGCAGGTCCAGATCTTGAACTACACTATTTGCAAAGGCAGGGCATATCTAGTTCAGCAGGACAAGGGTTAAATTAAGTATAATGTAGTGTTCTGGGCCCAGTTGTTCAAAACTAAACACATCGTTAGTTAACGATTCGTTAAAATTTACATCGAATGATACGCAAATATGCTGAAATTTTTTGCAGAAAAAATCAGAATATTGTATATTGATTCTGCTTAACAGAATGACCCTTAATGAGCTTGTTAAGCTAACGATGCTTTGAACAACTGGGCCATGGGTTATAAGTGTTTTTTTCTTGATGATCAACTTTTTAGAGCTCGAGGAGAAAGAGAATATTATCGACGGATCTATGAAGAGCAATTGAAAGACCAGAAAGATAAGGCTACTCAAACTAAGAATTCAAATCTTTTTAACGGGGGTCTTGTCGTCTTTACTATAATCTTAATTGCCGTGATTAATCAAGCTTTTAGTTTTAGGTAAGTAAAGCTGACAGCAGTCCAAGTGATAGGGACATAGTAGAGTTAAGGGGAATGGACATACTTACTACAGAGACAGCCCTCTTAGCCCTTGCCATGCTGAATAAGTTAAGATGCCACGCCTACATCTGATTTCAGCCAGTAAGATTCCTTGATCCAGGTTGTTGATATAAATTCACATACTTAATGACAAACAGAGCAGATCCAGATCAGTTGGCTTCTTCAGAAGCCAACTAATCTGGATCTACACTGTTTGCAAAGACAGGGCATATCAGGGTTCAGCAGGAACAGGGTTAAAATTGTTATGTCTTCCTTGTGAAAAGGGGTCTATTCTAAAAGCATACCAATATCTTTAGATAAGAGCGTGTATCAGGTAAATATTTTCTCAGGAGGTACTTCTAATGAGTACCACAACATACATTTCCAATTGGAAATAAGAAAGATGTAAATACTTTTCGGTTGAAAAAAAAAAGCGCATTATCTAGTGCTTTGTAAAAGGAAATAATTTGTGTCCTTTGTGAGCAAAGTCTCTTCTGTTTGTGTTGACCCCTTTTCAGAAGGGGATTGGTATGCTGGAAAGAAAATAGGAAGTAGCTAAAGTTGTCTCCCTTGTAAGATGTGTCCAGTCCCCTCAGTATCCTAAATACATGTAGTTCGACGCTTTTAATCCTTAGTGTAATTACTATATCCTACCATATTTACCTTAAGTATTGGGAGACCTTATCTGCTTACCATACTTGTCCTAATATTTGAAATAATCTATTTTGTTGATGTGTCTAAAATATTGCTGTATGTATGGCAAACAGTGTAGACCTTGATCAGATGCATTCTGTGATATCTGATCAAGGTCTACACTGTATGCAAAGGCCTATCTATTTAAAATACTTAGGGTTATTACGGTAATTTGTAGAAAGCTGTTTGACTGCTAAGGAAAGTTTCTGTGTTTGCTGAATGGCAAATACATATAGTGTAGACCTCGATCAGACTGCTCCTTAAACCTGCAATGTCAAACCCTATTTTCTGATGAATATAAAAAATATCATCCATTTGCCATCTTTTGAAATTGCCCATTGTGTGCAAAGGTTGTCAATAAGTGTTTACAATAGCAATTCAGTGTAACTATGCTCATTCTATTCCTGGATTCTGATTGGCTGACTTACTTGAGACTCAGAATACATCCAGCTGAACGGAAGATAGGATGTCGGGTTTAATTCAGGTTATATCCAGTCCATTCCTGGATTCTGATTGGCTGATTTACTTGAGACTCAAATACATCCAGCTGAATGAAAGATAGGATGTCAGGTTGAGTTCAGGTTATATCCAGTCCATTCCTGGATTCTGATTGGCTGATTTACTTGAGACTCAAAACACATCCGTTGAACGGAAGATAGGATGTCGAGTTGAATTCAGGTCATATCCAGTCCATTCCTGGAGTCTGATTGGCTAATTTACTTGAGACTCAAATACATCCAAGTTGAAAGGAGGATAGGATGTCATGTTCAGTAAATGTTGTATCTAGTTCCTTTTTTAAGTGGTATTTACAGTCAAAAATCTGTTCAAGGTGATTTGATCAAGAATATGTTGAAGCTTTCTTGATCTAGTGCCTAGAACAAGCTAGTAGCTTTTTTGATCAAATCAACTAGAACGAGATTTCAGCTTTTTGATAGTCTAAACTGAAGAGTCTTTTAGGAGCAGTCTGATCTTGAATCCACTCTGTTTGCTCAGACATCTCTGCATGAATATTTAGGGTAAATATGGTCAAGGTGAAGGTTTTCCTTTTTCTTTTGTCTATGGACACTAATTAGTAGATACTAATTAACTCTTGTCATGCTGATTAAATCAAGATGCCACACCTACTTCTGTCTGCCAATCACATTACTTAATCCAGATTGTTGATACAAATTCACATACTGAATGCTTCTTCAGAAACCACCTGATCTGGATCTACACTGTTTACAAAGACATGGCCTATCCGAGTTAAGCAGGACCAGGGTTAATGTCTAAAGAGGAAGTCATGTCATTTTCTAGTAGAAATAGGGTTCCTGACCATTGGAGTGCTAGACACAACTGCAGCAGACATCATTCTAAGATATTTTTTTCATTTTTCAGGGGCATTTCATATAAAATTTCATGCACTATTTTCATCTGCTACAATTTCACTTGGCATTTTAATGTTGTCCATCCATCAGTCAGTCTATCCATCACATTTGGACCTTGTGGGGGCTATCTAATAGGCACTGCTTATTGGCAGTTTCTTCTTTCATCAGATGACATTTTGAAATATTTTTCTTATTTCCCAGAAAAAAAGGCTATGACATTCCACTGTGCTTTAAAGGTAAAAACTAATCCTGAATAAGTTGTTGAAATGTCAAAGCCTATTTTCTTAGAAAAACAAAAAAACAATCAATTTGTAGTCTGCTACTGAATTAGTCCAGAGAGTGGTTTTAAAGTTATGAGTTAAAAGAAATGTCTTACACCTGTGGCTTTTTCTATGTTAATTCAGCGGAAAAAAAATTGATATTTTTATTTCCCTCATGAAATAAGGGTTGATGTTTCATGCAAGTATATATATACAGAATTCAACTGCTGAAATTTTTACCTAGCATGTTAAGGTTGCCGAAGATCATAGAATTTAACCCTTTAAGTGTTAGTCACAACTGCGTGAAATTACAATTCAAGTTTTGTGTGTGTGTGTGTGTGTGTGTGTTTTTTGTTGTTGTTTTTTTCAGAGGAAAAAAGGCTTGACATTTGATATAAATCATCTGCCTATCAGATGACTCTCATGAAATGCCAAGTCTTATCTCTCTAAAAAATAATAAAAAATGAAATTAGAATGTGTTCTCTTCAATTTTGCATTGTGCTTTAAAGGTTAAAACCAGTCCTGAATTAGTTGGTGAACAGCAAATACTGTGGCCCTCCAGGGTGTTTGTAGTCAGGACAGGGTCTTCTCTGCTCATACAAATGATACAGCTTCCTTGCACAGTGTGTATCTCGAAACTAAATTTCTTAACCCGTTTTAGTTGGGAAGTCCCCAGAAAGGTAATTTGCAAACAGTGCAGACCCAGATCAGATGCTGCAGAATGTGGTGTATGATCAAGATCTACACTGTTTGCATTGAATACAGGAATTTCTATAAAACATAAAACATGTACTAATAAAAACTAACCAGACACCCTGGTGTTGAAATAATAGACCAGTCAAAAGAGTTGTGGTAGATGAGTTGATCTGACGTTAATGGGTTAACAAACTGAACTGATTTGAATTGTGACATCACTGCATGTGTATACAGGTGATGTTTTTGGTTTTTTTTTACAAAATTGGACCTTATGTATGGGGAATGGTTTTCAAAAGGGTAGTTATTCAAGTTATAGACGGCCTAAATAGCAGTTAATTCTTAACAGTATATGGCGATGATTCACTGTAGACTCTGAGCGTTCTGCAATGTAAACAAAATCTGCATTGTGTATTTGTGAGTTATATCAGACAAAGAGGTGGCTCATCTTAACCCTTGCCTTGCTGAACCTGGATATACCCTGCCTTTGCAAACAGTGCTGATCCAGATCAGTTGGCTTCATTATAAAAACCTATTTTCTGGGACAACTTCACAAGTAAGAAAAATATCACTGGTTTGTTGTCTGCTGAATTTGCTCATAGGGTACTACAATTTTGAATGCCACTTTGAGAGTTAAATTTCATTGCAATGGAGATGGATGGACTTGTCCAGATTAAGATAAGTACAGCAAAGCATTAAGATGTTTGAATATTTAACCTTCAGCATTCCCTGAGCTGATTTTTTTTTGTTTTGTTTTGTATTATATATATTTTTCAAATTATCTTCCCAGAAAATAGGCGTTGATATTTCTTGCAAAAGGACAACAAAATAAAATATTTCAAAATGTCTTATGAGATTTCTTTAAACGTGTTAGCTAACTTAATGTTAGGTTAACCTTTACCTTTCTATGGGCAAATTTTGATGACATAAATTGATATTTCTCTATTTTCCACAGAAAATAGGAGACAGTTTGCATGAATTACCAAAGCTATTTTCTGAGTATAGCAAGAAAAATATTTCAAAACTATGTCTACTGAAAGTGTTACCCAGCATGCTAAGCGTTAACCCTTGTCCTGCTGAACCCGGATATACCATGCCTTTGCAAACAGTGTAGATCCAGATCAGTTGGCTTCTGAAGAAGCCAACTGATCTGGATCTGCACTGTTTGCCATTAAGTATATAAACCTGTAGCAACAATCTGGATCAAGCAATCTGATTGGCTGAAATGGGTGAGGCATCTTAATTTATTCATCAGGACAAGGGTTAATATTATAGTAAGCCACCATTTTGCTTGATCTGGCTTTTATTATCCCTTCCACCATGTGCTACTGTCAAACCTATAAATCTAAACTTCCAGTAACACAGTTCCAAATGAGGCATTTTGTTTTTTGTTTTTTTTTTTCATTTCTCCACAAAAACATTATTATGTTGTGGGTACTCATTAGAAGCGCTTGAAGCACTTCTAATGAGTACCCATAACATAGGTTTTCATGAAGAAATGAGAAAACTGTTCACTTAATTGGATATGCCTCAATATCTGTATTGTGCTGAGATTCAGCTGAACATAATGCTGAAGTGAGCATATGCATACCCTCTGATCTGCTCCTGTCTTGGTAACTTGAGATGGTCAGTTAACAAGTTTTGAGTAAGAAACACTAAAATTTGAAGCAAAGTAGGTTTGGTTCTTCTTGTATTCATCACTTAGAGCGGAAGCTGAGCGGGACTATTGGCGTCAGTACCACAAGGAACAGGAGACGGAGAAGGAACCAAGGGTAAACTTTGCCAATTGGACTCTCGGTTTTCTTTTCTTGTCCTCCATATTGTTCACTGGAGCTGCCCTCCGGAACCGGTTAGCGTAAGTATTGAAACAAAGATCAGCATTGAATTCATTAGGAAAGACACTTTTTTCAGTCAAAAAATATTAACCCTAGTCCTGCTGAACCTGGATATGTCCTGCCTTTGCAAACAGTGTAGATCAAGATCCGTAATTGTTGGCTTCTTAAGAAGTTGAATGATCTGGATCTTCACTGTTTGTTATTTAACCCTTGTCCTGCTGAACCCGGATATATTCTGTTTTGCAAACAGTGTAGATTCTGTAGAAGCTTCTGTACAAGCCAACTGATCTGGATCTGCACTGTTTTTCTCTTAACCCTTTGTAGACTGGAGACCCCTAAACAGGTAGTTGGCAAACAGTGCAGACCCAGATCAGATGCCCCAGCATGCAGCATCTGATCAGGGGGTCTTCACTGGTTGCAAATAGTTTGACCATTATTCTTTAGGAATATCTAAGTCCCATAGCCCTAAAATACCTAAAATTGAAATTTGACTCTTCCACTATAAAGTGTGGGGGAGTTCATTCAGTCTACAATGGGTTAAAACAGCAGCAAATAGTAAAATGGACATTCAAATTTTAGGATAAGCATGAGTAGGATTTAAGGTGTCCAAATATCTAGGGTTAACCCTGATCTGCTGAACCTTGATAAGCCCAGCTTTTACAGTGTACATCCAGATCAGTTGGCTTCTGAAGAAGCCAACTGATCTGGATCTACAGTGTTTATCATCATAAAGTATGTGAATTTGTATCAACAACCTGAATCAAGAAATTTGAGTGGCTGAAAATTAGAAGTGGGCATGGCATCTGAATTTATTCAGCATGACAAGGTTTAATATGGTACACGAAAGATGTCTTTACACCAACTTATAGAGCAAGAGCCCAGCGAGAGAACTGGCAGCAATATCGGGGACACGGTAAATCCTACAGGGAACCAGCCAAGGCATTCAAAAGCAGTATTTTCTGTATGACTTTTCGTTCTGCTTTTATTTTGGTTGCCCTTATAGGCTTGATTGTAAATATAATAGGACACTATTGGTAAGTGAAATAAAAATCAGGGCCCAGTTGTTCAAAGCGTTGTTAGCTTAACGAGCTCGTTAAGGGTCATTTCGTTAACTGTTTTAGCAGATTCAATATAGAATATTATGAAATTTTTTGCTGAAAAAATGTGAGTAGCTTTTGCAATGCAAAAGCTACTCACATTTTTTCAGCAAAAAATTTCAGCATATACGCATATCGCTTGATCTAAATTTTAACGAATCGTTAACTAACGACATCGTTAGCTTTGAACAACTGGGCCCAGTTGGGTCCTCTGACTTCATCTTTATTCTGCTGAATTTAAACCATTTCCAACTGAATGAACTCCCCCACACTATATATTGGGAGAGTCAAATTTCAATTATTGGTATGTCAGGTTATGTGATTCAGATGTAGTCTTAGAGAAAAATGGCTAAACTATTTGCAACAAGTGGAGACCTTGATCGGATGCTGCATTCTGCAAAGTCTGATCTGTGTCTGTACTGTTTGCCAGTTACCTTTCTTGGGGTCTCCAGACTAAAATGGGTTAACCTGCTGAATTTAACCCTGGTCCTGTTGAACCCGGATATGCCCTGCCTTTGCAAACAGTGTAGATCCAGATCAGTTGGCTTCTTCAGAAGCCAACTGATCAGGATCTGCACTGTTTGTCATTAAGTATGTGAATTTGTATCAATAACCTGGGTCAAGTTGTCTGATTGGCTGATAATTAGAAGTGGGAGTGGCATCTTAATAGCAGATATAAAACATGGCTCAAGAGAGTTATCCAGATGAATAATGTTCTTATTTCTCCAGGAAACCATGTTGTTAGTGTTCATAGAAGTGCCTCGCTGAGCTGCTTCTAATGAGTACCAACAACATATGTTTTCATAGAGAAATAAGAAAAAAATCAATAGTTTTTATTCTCCCTGAAGGGAGAGCATATAGTCGCTGCTTTGTCCATTTGTCTGTCCATCACATTTTTGTCTGGAGCATATCTCTAAAAGTATGGAAGGTAATTAATGAAACTTGATACACTGATAGAGGGTCATAAATTGCAGAATGCAAGAACCATAACCCTGTCAGCAGTATTTACGGAGTTACTTCCCTTCTTAATTTACGCAATAAAAACATTTGTCTGGAGCATATCTCTGAAAATATAGATGGGAATTAAATGAAACTTGATACATTGATAGAGGACCATGAGAGGAAGTGCAGAGTGCAAGAACCGTAAATCTATCACAAATAATTACAGTTATTGCCCTTCCCAATTTTTTGCAATAGTAAGCTTGTCCTAAGCATATCTCTAAAAGTATTGAAGATAAATATACAAAACTGGATACAATGATAGAGGGCTATGAGGGAAACTGCAGAATGCAAGGACCATAACCGTGTCACCAGTATTCGCGGTGTTACTTCCCTTCTTACTTTTTGCAATAAAAAGCTTGTCCTATAGCATATCTCTGAAAGTATAGAAGGGAATAAAATGAAACTTGATACCTTGATAGATGGCCATCAGAGGAAGTGCAGAGTACAGGAACCGTAACTCTATCACAAGTTATTTCCCCTCCAATTACCGTGTCCAAGGTAGGGTTAAACTGTCCCAATACTTAGGGTAAATAGAGATATTTATTATTTCTTTTTTTATAACTCCACATGCAAACAAAAATACAGATAGCAGATAAGCAGTCTGACCAACATCTGTACCTGGTATCGCAAACAGAAAGTTTTTTTTATTTTTGTTTGCATTTACAGGTTACTGGCGTAGCGAATCAAACAAGCTCTTGAATTTGCATATCTAGCGACAAGCATGTGCCTGACAATTAAAATGACTGACACTTCCAATGTGTGAGTGTGCCTTTCAAAGTTTCTGAAACAGGACAATTTAATCAGTCAAAAATGCAGCTTTTATTTTTTTTCTTTTCTTCCTGACAACGATCACATGACCGTTTATTAATTAAGAATGTTAATTACCTCTATTATATGTGCGCGAATAAGTGCGAAATTGTTTGTAAACAAACAAAACATGTACCCAATTAGGCCATTTATTGCCATTTTAAATAAGATTTTTTGGTCCAAAATCACTATCCAAATAAATATGATGCAAAAAAATTATTGAAAATTTTGGTAATTTTTAATATGTCCCAATTCTTTGGTCTTGAAAAAGTTCAAGCCATCATGATTCATCAAAAAACATGGCCGCCAGGAGCGGTACTTATTTTCCCTATTAATTTATATAAAAAATTTAAAAATATTCTTTTCAGAAGCAACTGGACTGATTTCAATATAATTTACCTGAACTTTTTGTTTCTTTGGTGACCCTTTACCAAGATTATTTAAGCCATCATGATGCGTCAAAAAACATGGCCCCCATTGGGGCAGGGCTTATTTTCCCTATATATCTTTACAGAAATTTTGAAGACCAAATTTAAAGAAATGAGACACTGCATGCCATATGCACTATTGCTACTCCCATTATATAGGACCCTCATATCACTCTTGAACATAAAAATGTACAAAAATCTTAAAGCAGTGAACTTGGGTGAAACTTCAATAGTAAGTAAGCAAATCTGTTTGCTCAGGTGAACAATATAGGACCATCATGGTCCTCTTGTTTTCTTTTATTGCTGATCTTTTGTTGTTATTTGACTGACGTTATTATAATTGCTGTTATTATTTATTCTGCTTTTACATTTATGCCTATTAATTTGGTGCCCTCCTTTACCAATGGCAGGCAAGAGTCTAGGGCTGGGTACCACGAAAAATAAAGTACCACGGTATACCGCGGTATTTAGCAGAGTACCCAGGTACATACCAGGGTAAACCGCAACAGTATTAAATTTTGCAGAGGTCATTGTGAAATTATCAGCTATTTGGTTGATATGCCAACATTTGATGGTCTATAAGCTTAAACCACCTCAATCATCTGTGCTGAGTTTTATTTTCAATGAAATATTGATTTATACTGTATATTGTAACAGAAAATTTATATTTCAAATTAAAAATCAGCAGTGGAGAGTGGAGACTGAGGATACATGTAAGACCATTGTCAGCAGTTTCCAGCACTTAATGCTTTGGTAACATCTTCCTGTTTATTATCAATTTCATAACTGCATACTTATTTACATCCCTATAACCTCTGTTACACTTTCATAAAGTATCAACCTGTATTGATAAATATAAATGTATTTACAACAAGTAATGTTGCAAGTGTAATGATTTCACCTAATCCACTGCCTATGACATGAAGGCTTACCATTTGCAAATGAAATTCAATGGTTTATAACTGAAGCACACCATCTGAAGCTGTATCAACTTCAGATATTTCAATACCTTGGAGATTTATGGTTTTCTACAATAGACTATTGCTAAAAATAGAAACACCAGAATACCGCGGTACAGGCAAGTGTACCGCGGTACGTACCATGCAAAGAAATACCACGGTATACCAGTGTACCAATATTTTTGCACACCCCTACAAGAGTCCCAGTTGTTCATTTGATTTTGTATATGACCTATTTTTGAGCAGGAATAACTGATACTGGCTGATAGTATCAGTAAAAATGCACTGGTTCGAACTATAATGTCATTTTCCATCAAATCTTATTTCAGATATACACTGCAGCGCCGTTATAACGCGGTCGCTTATAACGCGGAAACCGTTATAACGCGGTTGAGCCTTGGCTCCCGTTTTTTTTCCCCACCAGTTTGAAAGTGTTGCCCTTTTTCCGCGGAACGCGGCAGTCTAAAAATCGCCAGCCGTGACCATATACTCGCTGATTTACTCATTCTTTTTTACCAAACTTTTCATCAGTTTTCGTCACTTTAGTTACATTATTGTATAGTTAACATTGGAGCAGGCAGATGTTACTATACAATAATGCACTGGTCCCATAAATCAGAGTCAAGACTTCTGAACAAGGCACTTCTTTTGGGGAAATTACATGTACTTGCAGGAGGACCAGGAGGAGGTACCAGTACATGCAGCTATGATTCTGATTAAGGAGACACATTTGTACAAATATGACATCTCCTAGAGATGCATATATTATACATTTATGAAATGTAGCTAAATTTTAAATATGAAATGTATTTACATTTGACAAACAGAAATAATTCCACCTATCCAAAGCGTCCAGGTAGCCTAGTGGTTAGCACATCTGACTTTGGATTACTAGGTTGGGGGTTTGAATCCCGCTGGAGGCAGAATTCAGCTAATTCATTGCACAGAGCCTTTCCTCATCATCCTTCCATCATTTGAATAATATAATAACACCAATTCTAATGCACTTGCATATGTAACGCGATGTCTGATTGGAAAAGGTTTGCAACGGTATATTCTGCAACATACTGTCGGAAATCCAACGTCATCAAGTAACGTCGCTTCTCATTGGCTGGCATTTGGTTTTACACAGCTCACAGCACTTGTCGCTTTGTGCAACTAGCACATTTTTTTTCAATAGAAAAAAATGAATAAATGCATTAGAATGGGGATAACTGCATTCAAATTTGTATTTTGGGAAGGTAAATCGGCGGTTTTTCAGTCGCAAATTACATTTTACGGTTCTGCTGATGCATTGATGCATTCAAATTTGTGATGAATTGATGCATTGATGCATTCAAATTTGTCATCTCGGGAGATAAATCGGCCGTAACGGCCGATTTACCTCCCGAGATGACAAATTTGAATGCAGTTATTCCCTAAATCATCATCAATACTTCTACCATCCTTAGATTTAGAAGAAAATATGAATGATTGATAGGTAATACATTGTGTATGAATATAATTTGAATAATTCTTTTAACTAAGTCAGCTATCCTATAGACTATTACTATGGCAATAAAAATGAAATAGAAATGTCTTAGCTGTCACGAAAATTAACAGAAATAAAATTGTACAGAAGTTTTAACTTTAAGATTAAAACAGTTAAAGATTAGAATTGTAATCACATATAGGAAATGTAAAAATGGTTCATTTGCCTACAAAAACAGAAGGCTTGATGAGAATAGCTATGTTTATTGTGATTCTTGTATTGACCAGGCCATGTTGAAATAGTCTGTGCACGATAAGTGAATGACTAAGGTGGAAATCTTAAAGAGGAGTATCTGATCATAATTCTGGGATACTGTTCTACAGTTCTCCGTGAAAACATGTTGTGGGTACTCAATAGAAGCCCTTTGGTGAGGCACTTCTAATGAGTACCCAAAACATATGTTTTCATGAAGAAATAAGAAAAAATATCCCAGAATTATCACCAAATACTCCTCCTGAACAAGTCCTTGATATACTCTGAGTACTTAAGAACCACTTTTCTTTCCTGCAGTTATCGGAGAAATATGGTGCGGAGAGAAGCTCAATTTCAGGACCGAGTATATTTTCCATCCGGGTAAGTATTCATGAGTATATAAACAGATGAATGTTAACTCACATCACACAGGGAATACATGTACCAAAGTTTCAGTGCTAAACATGGGAATCCATGTGTCATGGTCAATAAACAAGTATTGAATCATTCATGGTCAGTGCTCAAAATGAATATTAATAGAAACCATTAAAAAGTATATCCCGTATCTACCCTAAGTTTTCAGACCGACAGATCTAAGCAAACAGCGTAGACACAGATCAGATTCCACAGAATGTGGCATCTGTCACTTAGCCAGCAATTTTTGAGTCACATCAACAGGTATTAACCCATTGTAGACCGAATAGACTCCCCCGCACTATATATTGGAAGAGCCCGATTTCAGTTTCAGGTACATCTGGTTATGAGATTTAGATATTCCTAAAGAAAAATGGCTAAATTATTCACAAATAGTGTAGACCCTGATCAGACGCCACATTCTGTGGCGTCTGATCTGGGTCTGCACTGTTTGCCAGTTACCCTTTTAGGAGTCTCCAGACTACAATGGGTTAAATTGAAATAGACTTGTTTAGAATTTAGGACAAGAATGAGTTAAGATGTCCAAATATCGTATTTTCCATTTGTATGCAGACGGACAGGTCTGAGCAAACAGTGTAGACCCAGATGAGACACTGCATTCTGCAGCATCTCATCAGGGTCTACACTGTTTGCCACTCATCTAGCAATTTTTAGACACAACATCTGGTAGCAAATTATACTTGTTCAAATTTTAGAACAAGTATGGTAAGGCGTTGAGGTGTCCAAATACTTAGGGTAAATGCTGTACTTGGGTAAATACAATATGTGCCAGATTGGTTTTAGTACAGATTCAATTAGTGTCCAACTCGCCCACATAACTTTTGTGGAGAATGATCGTAAAATAATGTCTGTGGTCTCTCTCCACCTTCTGCTGATTCAAAAAGGGCAGTTTTCAGTTACTGATGGAAGTATGTGCACCAAGTACCAATTTAACTGCTGAGAGGACTAAGTCTGCCCAGGAAAAAGTGTCAGTAGGTTAACTGGCTGGCTCGGCATGATTAACATTGTTGACTGGGCTGTAAAATCAAACCAAACCAGTTACTGTAGCCATTGCTTTTTTCATCAGGACTTTATCCCCTTGCTAAAAGGTTCAGGAATATAAACTGACACCCCAAAAAGAAATGCATCCTTGCTAAAGTGTATAAAATGTGCATGTAAATCAATTATTGTGGGTATATTTGAATTGTTTATTCCTCAATATAAGGTATACATGCAAGAAACTTTGGACCAGGTATAGGTAAATTTTTATTGCAATAAAAAATAATGTATTAACTCGATTTGTAGTGGATGACATTCTAAAATTGATTTTTATGTCCTTCGAAGAAGTTGGGAGGGCATATTGCTTTGAGCTTAATTGTCCATCCGTTCAGCCATATGTCATGCTTTTCTTGTAGGTAAAGTGTCTAAGAAACCACTTGAGTTAGGCTTGTGAAATTTTGCAAGCAGTTTGGAACTAATGTGTAGCTGACCAGATTAAATTTTGGTGAACTTTGGATAACTTTTGTCAGAGTTATCCCCTTTTCAACCTTGCCATTTGTATTGTCAAGGGTATAGTTGGGGGCATAGTGTTTTACAAACACATTTTTAGTTGTAGTTTTTGGATTGTTTTTTTCAGAGAAGATAAGACTTGCATATGATTCAAGTGAAAAGCCAAGCTTTATTTCTCTGAAAAATACAATAAATAAATAGATGAATAAATAAATAAATAAATAAAAACTATCATCTGCTGCAGTTGGCATTCACATGTTAAGGGTTAATAGTTTCAGTGATGTCCAGCCTATTTTCAAGAGTTCAAGTGCTGTTGGATGCGCAGGCCTCTGGCTCAGTCAGATGCATGTCCTAGTGTGATCAGGAGGTTGCAGATTGGATCCCGGCCAGATGGGCAACATTCTTTTGAAGAGATTGATCATGAAATATTTTCTACGGTCATTCTCTCCTTTCCGCTGATTCGAGAAAGGCAATTGTCAGTTTCTGGTGAAAGAATGTGCACAAAAACTGGTTAACCCCTTACAGGGTGGCCATGCACTCTGGAAAACAGGGAAAATGGTGAAAAAAATTCCCTGCAGGGAAAAATCAGGGAATTTGAAATTTTGCTGAAAATCAGGGAAAAATCAGGGAATTTCAAAAAATCTTATCTTTGTAAGGTCAAAATATTCAAATTGTATAGCTGCCATATATTTTACCAGTTTTGATTTTGACTACCATGAAAGTAAATTAGCACATGTACATCATATTTTAGATAAATTTTCATTTAATTAAGAATATTGTTACAGCATTGTGTATAAACATGTCACTTGACAGCATTTGAAACAGTATATGGCTTCTAAAAGTAGGGGCCATTGCGATAATATTAAGATTTTTAATCAGGGAAAATCAAATCAAATCAGGGAAAAATCAGGGAATTTGATTGCTAAAAATGTGTGGTCACTCTGCCTTAAAAGACTAATCCTGTCCAGGAAAAAGTGTGGTTAGGTAAACTGACCATGCTCGACATGACCCTAATGGATTGACTGGGCCGTAAAACAACAGAAACAAACAAACTTTTTTAAGTTAATAGGAACGACATGTTTAATTTCTCTTGCCTTATTTGTAGTGGTAGCTATCCTAGAACTAGAGGAAACAGACGTGTAGAACCTAATGCTGCAGGTACCAACCAAGATGTGAGCAGTTGATATTGGCTAACTCCTTTAGGTAAATTAATTGAACTTATCATAAATATTATAAATACAGTCCATAGCTCCAGATAAGGTGCTTTGTTTTTTGACTAAAAAGTACTGATATTTTTCTTATTTCTCCATAAAAATGTATGGAGTGGTACTCATTATAAGCACCTAGCCTAGCTGCTTCTAATGAGTACCAACATGTTTTGATGGAGAAATAAGAAAATGTTTTGTGGATACCCAGCCTTATCTAGAGCTATATAATACCCTTAAATATTAAAAGATATACCTGAGCAGGCAGTGTAGACTAAGGCTGGCACAATTAATCGGATAATCAATTAATTGATCAATAAATTCCAAAAGAAATGATTATCATTACAGATTTGCTAATAATCGATCATTTGATTTCTGTGTCTGTTAGTTTACCGTATTTACCCTTTGTATTCAGACACCTCACCTCCTTACCATACTTTATCTAAAATTTGAACAAGTACGATTTACAACCCACAGTTAGTCTAAAATAACTGGATGAGTGGCAAACAGTGTAGACCCTGACGAGACGTCGCATTTGTGGCGTGCCGTCTCGTCTGGGTCTATACTGTTCGCTCAGGTCTGTCTGACCAAATACAATAAAGTATAACATGTTGTAAGAGTCATGCTCAGACAGGCAAAGTTATGACCAAATCTTCAGTGTTTACTGATTATCGATCACAATGGCAGGACTGATAATCCATTATCTTTTCAGCTCTGATTACCCAGCCTCAGGCCAGCCTCGGTGGCTCAGTTGGATGCGCGTCCAACTGGTGATCAGGAGATTGCAGATTCAACCCCCGCTGGGTTGGCAACATTCTTTCGTGGAGATTTGATAATGAAATGTTTTCTTCGGTCATTCTCTCCCTTCTGCTGATTCAAGAAGGGCAGTTGTCAGTTTCTGGCGAAAGAATGTGCGCAATACTGGTTAACCACTTAGAGGACTAAGCCTGCCCAGAAAAAGTGTGGTTAGGTAAACTGACTGCACTCAACATGACCCCATTGGGTTGACTGGGCCGTAAAACCTTAACACAAACAATTAGCCAGCCTCAGTGTAGACACAGATCAAACTTGTGAGTGGTAGAGTGGTAGTAAGGGTCTGCTGTACTTCCAACAGGTGAGAGACGTACGGCATATTAGTATTTCTTTTGTTTCTTCACAGCCATTCACTATTTTCTGCATCCTTCTCTATTTCCCCATTCCCTCTCTACAAGCTCTTCATTCCATTTTCTTCCTTTTACTGGGAGATGACACAAAATAACCTACAAATTAATGCAAATTATCTTCCCAATCTTTTTTTCTGGGAAAAGTATGAAAATTAATTTAAAAATATCATCTGTTTATTATATTTTTAAGTTATTAAGGGTTAAACCATTACACATACACACTGACATGCATGCACACACACATGCATGCACAAACATGCACATACACATACACTCACACACAAAACAGAACTGAAATATAAATGACAAATTTCTCTGTTTCAGTTTTTCATGATAATGGAATGAATGATGAATGGAAGATGGCGGTAGCTGTAAATGCCTTATATGACAGTATTACTGAATGGCCAATGAAAATAGTAAAGAAAGACTTTGCGCTAGTCTTGGATATTGGCATGTACTGTGTCTAAGAATAGACTTAACATAGCCATAGCTGTTGATAAAGTTTTTGTGGAGAAATAAGAAAAATATTTATCTGATACCCACACTTATCTAGATCTATGAACTATCTATAGACATTGAAGGATATCTAGATTAAGCCTTAAAGCACCAGTCATAGCAGCAGCCTGTGACAGACTTGTTACATTTTTGCTTCCTTTTTGGGGGAAAATAAGGCTTAACATTTCATGTGAATTGTCTGCATAGCACATTATTCTCATGAAATATCAGCCTTATTCTCCTTGAAAAGTAAAAGAAGTAATATTTTAGAATTTCTGTTTTGGATAGTGCTTTAAGGTTTTTTTGGTGTTTTTTTTGTTTTTTTTTTCTGAAAAAAGGTTATGTTTTTTTTCTTAATTGTCCATGAAAATTAATTGTAAAGGTACCCATTAGAATCACCTCAAGATCACCTCAGTGAGATTATTCTGATGAGTGCCTAAATGCTGTTTTGAGAGGATAAGAAAAATATCAACACCTTGATAAAAAAAAAAAAAAGCATCCAAGCCCAAGTCATAACACAAGAATATGTCTTGACATGACTTAAAGAATGTTGAAAGGGATGTAAAATCTAAATCATTATCATAACATGAGAAAATGGCTCTTATCCCATTTGCAGACAATGAATGCCCAGACCAGCCTGCACACTTGTGCAGGCTGGTCTGGGCTTTCATTGTCAGTTTACAGAATCATTGGCTACTGTGCAAAATACTGATAATTAGAAAGGCAATGATCAGATGATGTAGAATACACAGGCTGGTCAAAGTTTTCAGTGAATAGAAACATGATAAGGTACACATTTTCTCACAGTGTTCCTCTGCAAACATCTAGGCTTACACTTAAAATAGGGCAGTTTGATTGGTTGAGAGAAATTCAAAATGCCATCTATACTTTGATAAATCCACTGAGCAGGAATCATGGAACTGTTTTCATTGCATAGATTTTTAATATACCGTATTCAATCTAATAACTGCATGGTACGCTTAGGTTTTTCAGAATTGCAGGGAAAACCTTTTCATAAAATATGCACCTTATAAGGGCGCACTTTAAAAAAAGATTAGCAGAGGACTTCATGAAAGGATTATTTATGATGCTTATGCGATATGTTTCTGATTGTCTTTATAAAAGCATATTTTGTGGGTACTCATTTGAATTGCTTGACTTATTGAGGAAATCAAATGAGTACCCACAGCATATGCTTTTATAAAGAAGATACAAATACAATGTACATGGGCTGTAATCTGAAGACTACGAAATAGCTTGACTATGCGCTTACAGGGGTATGTGCAGTAATAAGGTCAAATACGGTAAGCTGTTTTACTCTAGTTTTCAACATAAAAGTGACTGAGTTGGAATTATACAAAAATAGTTGTATTTTTTGTGGATTTTATCAGTGTGTAAACACCAGCCAATCACTCATAAACTAAACTTAAAGTGAATTGGACTTTTATCAGTTTGTGAGTGATTCACAGGTGCTTACCCATCAATAAAAATCTGCAAAGATGAAACTCACTTCTATAATGTGTAATTTGACGTATTCTTTTTGTCTTTTATCCTTAAAGTGCCAAGCAAAATTGTACCAGATAACAGTCTAAATATTTTTTTAGTATTTTTCAGAGAAAATAAGGCATGACAATACATGTGAATTGTCTGCTAAGCTGATGATTCAAGTGAAATGCCAAGCATTATTTTCTCTGAAAAATAGTAAAAACTGTTTCAAAATGTTGTCTGTTGCATTTGTGATTGGTAGTTTAGGTTAAGCTTCAAAATCAAAACCCTAGATAATCTGGTAATTAGCACAGCTGCAGCAGACAACACTTTGAAGTTTTATATATTTTTTTTACTTTCTAGAGGAAATAAGGCTTAATATTCCATGAATTGGCAGACTATTTACATGAAATGTCTTATTTTTTAGCTGAAAGATAACAAAATCAATTTTAGAATGTCGTCTGCTTCAAATTTGCTTATCGTTTTAAGGGTTAAATCAAAGCTCTAGATAAGCCTGGAAGTTTCTGATAATTAGGCTGCAGAATGTGAAAAAGTGTCTTTGGAGCAAATGGTATGCGGACATCTGTCCCAAAAACTCATTTTTTCATGGTGTGGCCTGATTTTGGTATTTTTTGCACCAAAACATAATATTTTTTTACCTTAGCACTTACACACTATGGGCAGATTCAGCAGCTGACAGTCTCGTGGTATTTTTCTTATTTTTTTTAGAAAATAGGATCTGACACTTCATGCACATTGTCTCCTAGGGAGACAATTTGCATGAAGTGTCAAATCCTATTTTCTGGGAAATATAAGAAAAATATTTCAAATTGTCGTCTGCTGAAAATTTACCCAGTGTGCGAAAAGTTAAATATTTGGACAGAGGTAATTTAGCAGTCAGTGTAGACTGCTCTTTAAGGTGAGGTGCTTCTTAATAGTACCTACAATATGTTTTGGTGGAGACCAAAACAGGTTGTGGTACCCACTCAAAGCACCTTGTGAGGTGCTTGTAATGAGTCTCCACAACATATGTTTTGGTGGAGAAATAAGAAAGAATGTGAATACTTTTGAGTGAGGTTGTCCAAATATTTGGGACAAAAGGCAGCTGTTAAAAGTGAAAAACACTAGTTAACATGTTAAAGAGCTGTAAATGTTTACATTGTGCAGTGCAAAAAAAGGTACATTTTATATGTGTGTGAGAGGGGTGGAGGTGTGTGTGTGTGTGTGTGTGTGTAGGTAGCAAAGGCCCAGATCAGCCTGCAAATCTTTGCCATCTGATGAAAGCATTCATTCTGTTTGTAGAAGGGATTAGAAGGGAATAATATTGCTAGATTCTGAATATGTAAGACTGCAAGATGCACATACCAGGGCCATCCTTGTTGTTATAATTATGCCCTAAGGATGCATTTTCTCATAGTACATATTGGTTAAGGGGACTGGTACAACCTGACAGAATTTTCTGCAATAACAAGGGAGATAACTTTTGGACTTTGTTTAGTTTGGTATAGACAAAACCTATCAAGGGAGGCGGAAAAAAATGAGTTTTCTCCCTTGAAACAGAATCCATTCCCCTTAAAGGTTTATTACATGTGGTTAATATTGGTATAAGGTAAGACCGGCCTGCCATTAAGGGCAAAGTCCTTTCCATTTTTTCAAATATCCATTATGTTTTTGAAGGGGAAGTATTACACTTTCAAGGGAGACAACTCTGTCAAAATTGTTTTAAGCGCCCCTCTGAAAAGCGGTCTATCCTAAAAGAAAAGAATTTGCTCCCCTTGGGAGTAAATTCTTTTTTAGAATGGACTCATTTTGTTCAGGGATCTTCTGAAAAGAGGTCTACTCTAAAAGAAATTGATTTACTCCCAAATTCTTTTCTTTTAGAATGAACTCCTTTTCAGAAGGGACTTGGGGTGCTTGAAAGAAAAGCAGAAGTCACAGAAGTTGTCTCACTTGTACAACATGGTGAAACATTTACCAAGTGCAACCAGTTCGGCTAAAGAATAAATGAAAATCCATATTTACAGTTGACTCTCGTTATCTCGACCTCGCTTATCTCGAATAACCGCTTATCTCAAAGTGAAAATCTGGTCCCTGCCTTAACATGAAAATCTAACAACAGGTAAAAAAATATTATGGAAAAAAGGAGAAATTGCTCTAAGGAGCAATTTCTCCTCTTTTCCACAATATTTTCAATATATCTCTAACTTCAGGAGTCCAATAGCATAATTATATATTTGTTAAATGTGGTTGTTCGAATTATTTTTTCTCAATTCTGCAAATCTGATATGTTGAGGTACGGATATCGCGAAGTATTCCATAGAGTCCCTTGGACTTCGAGGTAACGAGAGTCGACTGTATGTATGAAATGTATATTGGTTGTATATTGTGTGTATTGTGTAAGATATATAACTGGTTTAGGTATGAGCATGGAAACAAATATGGGTTTTTGATTTATTCTTATATATAACAATACACTATATATACCCTAAATATTGGGACACCTTAACACCTAACCATACTTGTCTTAAAATTTGAAAAAGTCCATTTTGCTACCTGTAGATACACTTAAATTATTACCCGATGGGTGGCAAACAGTGTAGCCCCAGATCAGATACTGCATTCTGTCCCAATACTTAGGGATATTTATGTAATAAGAAGACTAGAATTTTGACTGTATGTACAATGTATATGCATCTATGCAGTCTGGTCAAACTTGTTGCTATTTTATACACACATTATTTTGACCCAATGATATCTTTATATAGTGAATAGAGTAGCTGGCTGAATTAACTCTGTAGGTGATCTGCATCTAGATTTAAAATTGAAAATAGGGCCATTAGTATATGCAGAAAGTAAAAACCAAACACCTGTGATTATACAATGCAGTTTTCTACAGTCATTCTCTCCCTTCCACTGATTCAAGAAGGGCAGTTGTCAGTTTCTGGTGAAAGAATGTGCACAAATACTGGTGAACCCTGCTCAGGAAAAGTGTGGTTGGGTAAACTGACAGATGCCACATGACCCTAACATGTCCTGCTTAGCAGATGATTCACATGAAATGTCATGTCTTATTTTGTCTGAAAAATAAAGATATTCAATTTTAGAATGTTGACTGCTATAAATTTACATAGCATTTTAACCCTTAAAGCGCCAAGAAAAACTGCATCTGAAAATGTTGTCTGTTTATGTTGTCTGCTGAATATTCTTGCAAACTTTTAAAACCTATTTTTGCGTACCGGCAAACAGTGTGGACCCAGATCAGACTCCTCCTAGAGGAGCAGTCTGATCTGGGTCCACACTGTTTGCAACAATGACTTTTAGAGTAACGGGCAGAAGACAAAGCAGACGACAATTGTTGTGATTGGCATTTTAAGGGTTAAAGGTTAAGATGCCATTTGGTCAGTGTGGCATATGTCTTCCAGTGTGTGTGTGTACCTCGTGAGCCTGCATAGACAAAACCTACAATAACACCTATGTGGCCAGCAAAGACTCAGGCCAGCCTGTACATCCACCCAGCATGGCTAGAGTTTTTGCCTTTCTTTATTTCAATAAGCTGAAGGTCACAGAAGGCACATGCGATCAGCGAGGGCTTTGATTAGACTGAGTCTTCGCCGGTCACACAAGTCTTACTGTAGGTTTTGTCATGCACTGGCTCATATCAGTTCATTAACTCTTTGCATCCTAGCAAACAACATTTTGAAAGTTTTCTTATTTTTCTCAGAAAATAGAATATGACCTTTTATGCAAATTGTCTCTTTTGGAGACAATTTGCATGAAATGTCAAATCTTGTTTTCTGGGAAAGTAAGAAAATAGCAACAATTCTCATCTTTTGAATTTGCCCATAGCATGGTAAGTGTTAATGGATTGCTCTTGACCAAGGTTTTATCACATTAAAATTAATATGTGGGCTAAACTATGTGTATTAAAACCATTATTGTATAGCTATTTTTATAGGGAGTTAGGGCATAGCTACATGTATATTTTTGTGTATGAGGTCATCAGGGGAACTTTGTGTAAACGGTACCCTGTGTTTCATATACTTTATAAAGTAAAATCCAGAAACGGCATATGCCTCCTATATCAAAATCATCTTAGAAGGTACTAATTTTGTAGATGAACTTTATGGTCAGACCTACAATCTATGTCTAATAATAGGTATCTGAATCATTTTGATACCTTTTTGGATGATTTACTGCAAAGTTCTAGGGAAGTAAACACTTACTCAGTGATGCAGAGAAATTATCGTGATTTGTGCTGTGGGTTGTTGTACAGGTTACGTAGGCAAGAAAATAGACTCTTTCTGATATTCTTATATAACATGGATGTTTAGTATACATAAATATATTTCTGCTGGTTAGAAGTAGTACAAAGAAATGAAAAAAAGAAAGATAATTGATCAAGGCAAAAAGTAACAAGCTGATTGATTAGATTATCTCCCTTGATTACACAACACCCTGAATCTTAGAAACAAGAAGTTTAGGATGAAAATGTATGTCTGTGTAAATTGTATTGTAAACTAATTTGCTGTTTGGCTATGTCAGATGTGATTCATAGTTTGTATGTATGTCTTATGGTGGGGTTTGGGCAGTGGTGCATGCGTGTGTGCAGTCATTTGGAGGGTCGACCTGTCTTATAAAATCTGGGCCTGAGGGGGTTGGGGTGAGGTGGTGGTGCATGCATGTGTGCAGTGGTTTGGAGGGTTGACCTGACTTATACAATCTAGGCAAGTGACTTTCTACACTGATATTGAAACTGTAAAATAAGATCTGTCTGGGTGTTTGCAAACTAGACTGTATGACCCAGTAAGCATTCTTTATAAATCAATAGCGGGCCGTTATCGGCCCGTCAGGGTAGCTGACGGCCAATTATGGCCCGCTATAGTTTTATAAAGAATGCTAGCTGGGGAAGCGCATCCCTCCAAGTCGATACTCCTTGGTGGTCCTAGAATTGTGTGAAATGTCACTCAAGGAGTGGGTTATGGCATATTTACATAAAATATTTGGACAGGTTGTAAAAGGTAGACATAGAAGACTGGTGAAATTTCCAGTGCCCAATTGTTCAAAACTAACGATGTCGTTAGTTAACGTATCATTAAAACTTTGATCATTAAATATGGCATATACGCTCATATTTTTGCTGAAAAAATGTGAGTAGCTTTTGCATTCGCATTTTTTCAGCAAAAGTACCTGTGAATAAGGTAATGTACTTACTAGAACATTTAACATTTTGACCTGTAACAAGCTTGTTAAGCTAACAATGCTTTGAACAACTGGGTCCGGGACTGCATACTCATGGTAAATATTCCACCAATTTTCAGTTATTGTGCAGGGCCCACTTGTTCAAAGCATCGTTAGCTTAACAAGCTAATAAGTTTTCAAGATGTTAACTGTTCTAGTAAGTACAATATCTAATTCACAGATATTTTTGCTGAAAAAATGTGAGTAACTGTAAAAAGCTACTCACATTTTTTAAATGTGAGCAAAATAATGATCAAAGTTTCAACGATACGTTAACTAACGATATCATTAGTTTTGAACAACTGGGCCCAGATTGATTAAAGAGGAATTGAGTTGCAGCATCAGAAAAAGTACCTTTAGACGTGCACCCAGCAAAGATTCAGATCAGCCTACACATTCAGGCTGTCTGATCAGAATCCTCACTTGGCAGATTTTGGATAGCCAATGAAGCAAAGTTTCTTCATGCGGACAACAAAGACTGCTCGGATGCGTAGGCTGATTTGAGTCATTGTTGGGAGCATGTCAGAATTTAGGTTTACTCGCATTGTGGCTCAGTAAGTTCTTGTTGCAGTGACAGTGGTGAATCTTACATTGGTGTCAGTTTCTTAACCCATTAAAGACTGACTAAACTCTCCAACATTATATTGGAAGAGTCCATTTTTGATTTTAGGTATGTCAGGCTATATTATCCAGATATTCTGAAAGCAAAATTGTTGAACTATTTGCAAACAGTGGAGACCCTGATCAGACGCCGTGTTCTGCTGATCTGGGTCTGCACTGTTTGCCAGTTACCTGTTTAGGGGCTCCAGTTTTCAATGGGTTAATAGTACTGATAAATGCCTGGCCTACTTTTTGAGTTTTTGTCCCACATATTTTGTGTCAAAAATGATTTTTTTTGTGTCAGTTTTGTTTGCTTTTAAAGTTAGTATTTTAATCCTTAAAGTGCCAATCACAACTGCAGCAGACCACATTTTTAATTATTTCTTTTTCACAGAAAATTAAGTCATGACTTTCCATGTAACTTGTCTGCCAAGCATGAATTCACATGAAAAGTCAAGACCTATGAAAATATATATAAAAGAAATAAATCTGTAGCCTGCTCCAAATTGTTCTTGGCGCTTAAAGGTTTAATAGGTACATTTTATTCTGATATGCAGGCCAGTCAGATGATTCTTGTTTTATTTCTGTATTTCTGCATGGAAACAGTTATAAAGAGACACCTCAGTATGTGTTTGGTTTGTTTTATTTTTCTTTTTTTTCTGTATTTTTATGTATTCCTTTTAGGGTGTCACACTGGAGTTTCTGGGAAAAGTTGCTGAAGATTTGGTTAATACATCCATTAACATAGATTTATGCATTGCAAAATGTCCGATAAAAATAAGCTTTAAGCTCTACGAACAGAAATACTGTGAAAATCGGCCTAATTTTGTATACCCCTTTATATCCTGGGCCCTGTTGTTCAAAGGTTTGTTAGCTCGGAGGTGCTTAATGACCCTGGTTAACTGTTGTAGCTGAGGTATTTTCAAATACATAAATATTTTTGCTGCAAAAATATGTGAAGCTTTTGCAGTGCAAAAGCTACTCACATTTTTTCAGCAAATCTTTTCCATAGTATTTTGTTACCTATTGTTAGATTTCCATGTTAAAACAGGGACCAGATTTTCACTTAAGCAGTTATTGAGATAAGCCAAGTCATGATAGCGAGAGTTGACTGTATTAATTTTACTTCTTTTGCAGTTCAAAGTGTTCCATTTTATTTTTGGGTCAGTATAGATACTATAAAAATCAAATCGTCTTATTGTTTGTCGTTTGTTCCCTGTGAATGAATTAGATATTAATGTTATAATGACTAGCTGTAGAGAAATTAATTTCAGTCATATAAATCATGCTTTGCAGAAAACAAAATATCTGTTTCAACATAGGCAAATTTATGTTAATTATGCTATCAGTTTCTATATGAAATGGATTAAATGAGGTTTCAGGTACAGGACTTTAAATTTAAACTGGTGCAGCTGAACGACTTTTCTGAGACTTTATTAAATATCATATAGGTGCATTATCTGTTTTCTGACTGCAGTTTGCTAAATAGCACAATATCATCATTAAGTATTTTTATCTTTGGCTTAAGTAATGTTCAGACTGCCATTTATAACATAAATTTTGGGACATCCTAACCGCTTACCATACTTGGCCTATCATTTGAACGTCAAATTTATAACTGTTGATCTGTAAAAAACTGCTGTATGAGTGGTAAACAATGAAGACCCTGATCAGATGCTGCAGTTTGCAGCATCTGATCTGTGTCAAACATTACGAAAACATGCCTATTCAAATAGATTGAAAATTTCACCACCAAAAACTGAAAGTTTTCAAATAAAAACTCTATTTTTCATATTTTTGCTCAAAACATAGATTGTGGGTACTCGTTAGAACTGCCTCAACGAGGTGGTTCTAACAAGTACCCACAATCTATGTTTTTGAGCAGAAATAAGAAAAATAATGTATACCCCAGTAAACCCCAGTTTTACTATATAAAAGTGGGGTTTAAGGGGGTCAAAATTATATAGGCGTGATTTCATGATGAACTGTATGCTAAAGCCTGTCCCAGTGCTCTATTATGGCTGTTTTTGCAAACCTTGAGATAACCTCATAAATGAGATGATGTTTTCTTACCCTTTGTCTCAGTTTATGTCTAGAAGCCTAGCTCCAGGTAAAGTTGATTATTGAGGTATATCATCATCATTTTATAGCAATTTATTTGGAATCCAAAGCACAAATCCATGTAAGTTGAACAAATATGTATAGATTATATAGAAAATTATCATAAAAAATGTATAGATTATGTAGAAAAAGGACCAAAAGTAGTCATCTTCTATATAATCTATACATTTTTGCTGTACTGTGTTGTATCCAAGCAAAAATCTATAGCTTATATTTTGGAAAAGTGACCATAAATATTATGGAAAAATGACCATAAAATGGTCATTTTTATATAAAATCTTTACATTTTTGTTTTGATACAGTACTTTTTTGGGATCTGCCTTTAAACCCTGTTTGATGCCATGTTATAAAGCAGTTATTTTGAATTTTGTTATTTTTACACCAAATCTTAACATGGTTCTCATTGGAAGTGCCTCAGTCAAGCAGTTTCATTGAAAATTCACAGGACATGTTTTGTGCAAAAATAATAAAAAAAAGTTCTTTTTTTTTTTTTCTTCAGGACTTCCGTTATCTTGACTTAAGTAAAAGTTCTTTTACTTTGGATGGATGTGTGTTGTTTGTCAGTGTAAATGTTTTGATTGAAGATTTTTATAGAAGAATTCAAATCAGTGTAAATAACTTGTTATATGCAGTTTTATGGGTATGTACATTATGCAAATAATGTATGCGCACAAATAAGAGGATTTACTTTAGTATGGAGTTGTTGTTTTTACTTTGTCACAGGTTTGCTGTTAGCGTTTAACTGGGTGAAGATTACAGCAGGTGACATATTGATTTTTTTTTTTTTTTTAGGAAAGGATTTATTCTTTTTTCTACTTTTGACGTATCATTCCATTATGAAAAAAAAAAAAAAAGATAAATTGTTATCTGCTATATTTCTCTTGAGAATTCCTAAGGTGACTTGATACATTTGATAGAATTATCACCATTTTTGACAAGGGAGACAAAATTGTGACTTTCTGTTTGCTTTTTTTTGACATGAAGTCTCATCTGAAAATGAGTTTCCCTTTAGAGAGCAAACTCTTTCCTTTTAAAGTAGATCCGTTTTTAGATTTTACAGAGTCACCTCCCATTCTCCTTACAATATAAGTAGATCCCTTTTCAGAAGGGGCAAATACACTGTGGTATATCTACACACCGGCACTTTTGGGTTTCATTCTTCAGCTGGTGATAGGGGTGGTGCGAAGGTGTCGTGTATCTTGCGTTATCGGGGCGTCCAACTGATATTGGCTTACAGTTGGGCAAGGCCTGCTATCCTTGTAGCAGGTAAGGGTAGAGGGGGAATGTTTTTATTTCTTCTGTTTCTTCACTTTCACTCCTGTTCCTCTTTCTTTTCTATTCCTCTCTTTCATCTCTTCTACTATCTCTTCTATCTCTCTTCTCCTTTTCTCTGGAAGATGACACAAAATGACCCACAAGGGTTGATGTGTCATTAAACCCCAACTCAATCAAAAAAAAATCTTCAGCTGGTGTCACCATAAACAAATCAAATCTTAGAAATTTGTAAAAATATGAACTATTCTGTGATTTATTTTATATTTTAGTTAACTATGAATGAGAAATATTACCCTTCTGTGTAGAAAACATGCAATTTTGATATTAATGCTTTTAAATATTTTAAAATTTAAAGCATTAATTGTACTGTTTTGTGCAAAATGGACGGATTCACCATTAAATAAAGTCCATCATTGACGAAACTGGACATTTCTGACGAAACCGTACAAGTAAAGTTTTCGTTTTTATAAGACTTTAGACTTAAAACTACCAAAGTTTCATTGTTTCTGCAAATAACAAAGAGTTTTTGTTCTCAGCTTATTAAGAAAGTACATATTTCTCAAATGTTCAAAATTTTTTTTTTTTTTTACTATAACACCGGTGAAAGGACGAAACAAAAATTGCCGGTGTAGATAGACCACAGTGAAACAGGAAGTCACAAAAGTTGTCTCCCTTTGAAAAATTTGTGGAAAATCTGCCACATATATTCCATTTTCTTAACCAGCCTCTGTGGCTCAGTTGGATGAGTGTCCAGCTGGTGATCAGGATATCACAAGCTTGATACCCACCAGGACCAGCAACATTCTTTGGTGGAGATGGATAGAAATATTTTCTATGGTCATTCCCTTCTTCTGATTCAAGAAAGGCAGTTGTCAATTTCTGGTGAAGGAATGTGCACAAATATTGGTTAACTGCTCAGAGGATAAGACCTGCCCAGGAAAACTGTGGCTAGGTAAACTGACTCGGCTGTAAAACCTCAGCTAAAAATATATATATATATCCTTCCTTAACCCTTCTCTTGCTGAACATGACATACCATGTCTTAGCAAACAGTGTAGATCCAGATCAGTTGGCTTCTGAAGAAGCCAACTGATCTGGACCTGCACTGTTTGTCATTGAATATGTGAATTTCTATCAAAAACCCGGATCAAGTAATCTGATTGGCTGGAAATTTGAAGTGGGCGTGGCATCTTTATTCAGCATGACAAGGGTTAAAATCTAAGCCCACATGATAAGCAGCACATTTACCGTTGGACTTATATTGGGAATAGTAAAAGAAGCTGTCCAAGAAGTGACACAATCACAGACTATAGCCTACCCATGACATCAAGAGGAAGAGTAAACCCAACTACAGTGGAACCTCCACTAAATTCCAACCCTCCACAACAGCACCTCCCTATAACACTCACTTTTCTGGAATCTCAAAGTGTAGTTTAACTACAAAATCTATACAACCACCTCCTCCCTACGGTGGCTTTTGTACAAGGGTTGTATGTGACAAAACAATGAAAAGCTAAGCAACCGTCTCTCTCCCGCACAATGAGGCGATCACAGTACCAGACAGGATCTACCAAACACATCAACAAGACATTAACCCTTGTCATGTTGAGAAATCCATTTTCTAGAAAAATTAAAATTACTCTGATATAACATGGATGTCATGTAACAAACTGCATACTTAGTTCTTGATAGCCATATTCCTTTAGATCTGGCTGTCAGTAGCGAGGTGTTTGCCACAATCCTTCATCCTGGTCTTCTTGCAGTGACTAACCCTTGTCATGTTGAATAAATTAAGAAGCCACACCCACTTCTAATTGTCAGCCAGTCAGATTACTTAATCCAGATTGTTGATATATATTTACATACTTTTGACCCAAATGACCCTGATGGGTTGATGCGTCATTAAACTTGAACTCCTCATCAGTTCACATACTTAATGACAAACAGTGCAGATCCAGATCAGTTGGCTTCTTCATGAAAATAGCCTCGCAGCTAGCAGCCACAAAGCCACACAAAGAATGACCACACAAGAACCATGCCTTAGAAAGGTATTTAGTAAAAGCCATCTGGGGTTGCTGTGGCAAAAAAAGTTGTTTAGCGTCACATATACCTTATCAGTGAAACCACAGAAATGTGTAAATCAAATTTAACCCTAGTCATGCTAACCCGGATATGCCCAGCCTTTGCACAGTGTAGATCCAGATCAATTGGCTTCTCAAGAAGCCAACTGATCTGGATCTGCTCTGTTTGTCATTAATTATGTGAATTTGTATCAACAGCCTGGATCAAGTAATCTGATAGGCTGAAAATTGAAAGTGGGCGTGGCATCTTAATTTATTCAGCCTGACAAGGGTTAGTTACTGTTAGAAGACCAGGATGAAGGATTGTGGCAAACACCTCAAAATACTGACAGCCAGAGCTAAAGAAATATGGCTATCAAAAACTAAGTTTGCTGTTTGTCACATGACATCCATGTTATATCAGAGTAATTCTAATTTTTCTAGAAAATGGATTTCTCATCTGTCTTAACTAGGTCACTATAAAAATCCAATAGTCTTTGCTGCTGAAGTGTTTTCAAGATAATCTTATATTTACCAGTTAATTTGGAGTGTTAACGATAAAATTTTGAAATTGCTGTATGGAGCTTATAATACCGATCCCCTTGTGTGAGGCTTTATTCTGATTGATAAAATTATTTACATAAGAAGAAACTCTGGCAAAGCGAATAAGCTGAGAAATGTAAACTCCATATAAGTTAAATCAGCGAATATCTAGCAAGTTGTCATGGCTTCAGTAATATCAGCTTGATTTTGATGTGAGACAAGAGGATGTCTGTTTCAAAACAAATTCACAACAAGGTGCTTCCCATGCCCCCTAGGAATACCTACAATCTGTAGATTTAGTGACAAATCTAATATTGTCCAAAATATAAATAAGGGCTTCTCAAACATTTTGACATGTCCATAAGGTATAACTTACTGGGCTCTTCAAAAGTTAACCCTTGTCCTGCTGAATAAATTAAGATGCCACGCCTACTTCTAATTTTCAGCCAATCAGATTACTTGATCCGGATTGTTGCTATAAATTCACATACTTAATAGCAAACAGTGCAGATCCAGATCAGTTGGCTTCTGAAGAAGCCAACTGATCCGGATCTACACTGTTTGCAAAGGCAGGGTATATCCGGGTTCAGCAGGACAAGGGTTAAAAATAAGTTTTACATAACAGACCAAATAAAGTGCTCTCTCTAGTTAGCATCCATTCAGTTGTTATAAGTGAATTGTCCTTAATCAGAAAGGTTATTTAAAGTGAAATATCATATGTGAACAAGTTGAAAACCCTAAGAATTCAGTTTATCAAGATTTCTTTTGCTAGCATGCATTTTTACTCAGTTTTTCTGAAAAAATTTAGCATTATTGCAACTTTAATTTTGACCATCATATATCATATAAAAAGACACATTAACAGATATCAGCTGACAAACCTAGACAACAATTATCTTTCAAGACACAAACAGACACCATGATTTTGCAAATTTCTGTGACTCTTTATTCCCCAATTCTTGGAGGCTTTGTAAGGTGAGAAATATAGTAGTATAAAGTAATAATAAACAGAATGCTTGTTCATACGGACTTACTTATTACAAAGATACCAGCATCTATATGAGGGTTCTGCAAAAAGTTCTGTCACTAATAGTCTTCTTAAGTTTTATCCCAGGTATATTTTAAAATGCTTCACTGCACTTGAATGGTGTGTTGAATAGCTAACGATACCCGTTTATTTTGTGCAAATTGCTTTCCAACTGACAGAGTTATTTCAAATTGGAATAGATGCAGTCATATACACTGTACTGAAGAAAGTGAAAGAGTTTTACAATAAGAAACGACAACGCCTCCTCTCATAAGTGTGAGGTTGCTAAGTCTTTTTTGGCTTCTAAAAAGGTGAATCCACCTTATTCACCTGACCTGAGTCCCGGTGACTTCTTTTTATTTCCAAGGCTTAAGAAAATGCTTTCTGGAAATAAGTATACGTCTAAGTTCTATTGGCAACCCTATTTATCAGTGTCTCCAACAGATACCAAAAGAAGACTATTTATCTGCTTTTCGCGACTGGGTAAAAAGCTTACAAAAATGTTTTTCAGTAAAGGGGGTATACTTTGAAGGTTTGTAATAAAAATACAATGTATGTTTGATAAAACGTAGCACTGAAGTAATCCGAACCCAGTGACAAAACTTTTTGCAGGACCCTTGTAGAAGTGATACAAAACATTTTAGAAGTACAGTAATGGAAAGCATCATCCAATGCATGTCTACATTCATCCCACATTTGTCCAGAGAATTAGTAATGGTAGGTGTCATCCAGTGCATGTCTACATTTATCCCACATTTGTCCAGACTATCTCAATATTGAAAATTATTGTTAAGATATTTTTTTCAATCCAAAACTATCAATTTTTTTCTTATTTCTCCTCAAAAACATGTTGATGCCCCTCTTACCTTGAGCTATACTGAACACAATAAAATCTGATATAAATTACTCAAACTTAGGAGACCTGTAGAATGATTTTGTTTGCACAATTCTAAAGAGGGCTGCATCTTCCAGAAAGGAATTTCCAGGATAGGCCAATATGCAAATGAAAGGGAACATATTTCCCTAGTAATTCTGTCTGATCCGGGATACTATCCCTACATTCAGAGATAAAAACTAAAGGGGCTGTTACAATACTTTGCTTTAAAAGAGACATTTCCACAAGGAGGGCAAATACAAATGTAGGTACTTGGGCAAGTCTACCGAAACCTTGTTGACTACCAATAGATCTTCATTTAATACCATTGCACATGTACAGACTATAGGTGTTCACAAAAGGTTGGAAAATGATCATTGTATCTATTTTATCTGGAGATGTGCTGAACCGCATTTCACTCTTGTCCACATTTTACATGGAGATTGATCATGAAATTTTTTCTACGGTCATTCTCCCCCTTTCGCTGATTCAAGAAGGGCAGTTGTCAGTTTCTGGCAAAAGAATGTGCACAATACTGGTTAACCGCTTAGAGAACTAAGCCTGCCCAATAAACGTGTGGTTAGGTAAACTGACCGCGCTCGACATGACCCCATTAGGTTTACTGGGCCGTAAAACCTCAACACAATACATGCTGGTCAGTTGTTTTTTTTTTTTGTTTTTTTTTTGCATATTTGCTTTTATTTTCCATGGCTATTAGATTATATGCGAAGTTACAGAAGACCAGCAAGTTTCATGCAGGTCTTTCCTTGACTGACTAACAAGAGAGTCAGTGAAACCAAAGGATGCTCCTGGAAGATGCACAGTAGTGGGAGGGTAATGTTAGTGGAGGAGTTAAATACTTTAAGAGATATGCTACGGACAAGCTTATTATTGTAAAAGTTAAGACGCAACAATCTTACTATTGCAAAAATTAGAAGGAGAAATAACTCTAAAATTACTTGTGATAGTTACTGTTCTTGCAATTTGCACTTCCTCTAATGGCTGTCTATCAATGTATCAAGTTTCGTTTAATTCCCTTCTATACTTTCTGAGATATGCTCTGGATAAGCTTTTTATTGCAAAAATTAAGAAGGGAAGTAACTCCATAAATACTGGTGCCAGGGTTATGGTTCTTGCATTCCGCAATTCCCCTCATAGCTTTCTTTCAAGTTTCATTTATCTTCAATACTGTTAGAGATATGCTCCGGAAAAGCTTACTATTGCAAAAATTAAGAAGGTAAATAACTGTGATTACTTGTGATAGAGTTTTGATTCTTGCATTCAGCACTTTCACTGATGGCCATCTATTAATGTATCGATTTTCATTGAATTCCCTTGTATACTTTCAGAGATGCTCCGGACAAGCTTTTTACTGCACAAATTAAGAAGGGAAGTAACTCCATAAAAAACTGGTGACAGGGTTATGGTTCTTGCATTATGCAAATCACCTCATGGTCCTCTATTAGTGTATCAAGTTTCATTAAATTACCTTCAATACTATTAGAGATATGCTCCAGACAAAAGTGTGATGGATGGACCAGATAAAGTGGGGGACTATATGCTCTCCCTTCGGGGAGCATAAAAATATGTAATCTAACTTCATGTCAGCTAAACTAATAAATAATTACAACTGGATTAAAAAGAACAAGCTAAGTGCATTTATCAGTCAAAAGATTTATTTTCAATATCTACATATTAACATACTATTCTGACAGTCAGCCCAGTACTTTAGAGCTTATTATTACAACAAGAGCTGTCGTAGGACAGCGTAGCTCGCCTGCTGGGTACATTTTATATTGTAACATTTTTATCATTAAGAAATTCAAAATGAAATAATCTATAAAATAATTTTCAAGTTATATGGTGAAATCAGTCAACCATATAATATAGGTCACACTGACCTAGATGTATTTGTATGTAAATCATTTTGTCACATAGATATAATAATCCAGGTATGACAATTCTCCATGAAACAGTAATAAAAATAAAAGGCAAAATCACTGAAGCATGAAATATAGGTCACAATGACCTAGATATAGTAAGTGGTCATTCATTGGGTCACATGGAACTAATATCCCAGGTGTGACATTTATCCAACAAATAGTATTCAAGATATAAGGCAAAATCACTGAACCATGAAATATAGGTCACACCAACAGAGATATATTTTGACGTCAATAATCGGGTCACAAGGAACTAATATCCCAGGTGTGACATTTATCCAACAAATAGTATTCAATATATAAGGCAAAATCACTGAACCATGAAATATAGGTCACAATGACCTAGATATAGTAAGTGGTCATTCATTGGGTCACATGGAACTAATATCCCAGGTGTGACATTTATCCAACAAATAGTATTCAAGATATAAGGCAAAATCACTGAACCATGAAATATAGGTCACACCAACAGAGATATATTCTGACATCAATAATCGGGTCACAAGACTAATATCCCAGGTGTGACATTTATCCAACAAATAGTATTCAAGATATAAGGCAAAATCACTGAACCATGAAATATAGGTCACCCCAACAGAGATATATTTTGACGTCAATAATCGGGTCACAAGGAACTAATATCCCAGGTGTGACATTTATCCAACAAATAGTATTCAAGATATAAGGCAAAATCACTGTACCATGAAATATAGGTCACAATGACTTAGATATAGTAAGTGGTCATTCATTGGGTCACATGGAACTAATATCCCAGGTGTGACATTTATCCAACAAATAGTATTCAAGATATAAGGCAAAATCACTGAACCATGAAATATAGGTCACACCAACAGAGATATATTTTGACGTCAATAATCGGGTCACAAGGAACTAATATCCCAGGTGTGACATTTATCCAACAAATAGTATTCAAGATATAAGGCAAAATCACTGAACCATGAAATATAGGTCACAATGACCTAGATATAGTAAGTGGTCATTCATTGGGTCACATGGAAGTAATATCCCAGGTGTGACATTTATCCAACAAATAGTATTCAAGATATAAGGCAAAATCACTGGACTGTGAAATCTAGGTGACCTGGACTGTAAAATGTAGGTCACCATGACCTTCACTCTCTTACACTTAAACCAATGTCACATAGTTAGCTGATGTATAACCAGTTGTGTCTATAACCTGTAGGCATACAAGATTTTACAAATGTGTCCTAGATTTTGACCCCTAGCCCCACTCCAAGGCCCACCCTGAGGTATGAACCCAGGGGTATGTTCTTTTGGAATCTCAGAAGACTCCTCCAGGTACCCAAATTCTAAATATGAATGCTCTATGAGGAGTGAAAGTCAAGATATAAGAATTTGAAAAACTTTAACACAGTATTACAAAGGTGTCCTAGATTCTGACCCCTAGCCCCACCCAGGGGCATGAACCCAGGGGTTTATTCTCTTGGAATCTCAGAAGACCCTCCAAGGTACCTAAGTTCCAAATTTGATGCCTCTGTGAGGAGTGACTGTTGAGATATAAGCATTTGAAAAACTTTAACGCAGTGTGACGGGAACGGGAACGCAAACGCAAACGACCGGGGTGACTACAATAGCTCTCCTTGTACTTCGTACAGGCGAGCTAAAAACATGCCTCTATAATTTTGACCCCCTCAAATCCCTTTTATATAGTAAAACTGGTTGAGGCAGTTCTAACGAGTACCCACAATCTATATTTTGAGAAGTATGAAAAATCTGAAAATTTTCCTTTCTTGGTTGTAAAATTTTCATTATATTTGAAAAAGCTTGATTTCATAATATAAACATGCATAGCTCCAGATAAGACACTTTTTTTCTAGAAAATATATGTTGTGGGTACTCAAAAGAAGCTCCTCAGCAAGGGGCTTCTATTAAGTACCCACACCATGTTTTCCTGGAGCAATAAGAAAAAATATTATGTGGATACCCTCTTATCTGGACCTTGAACATGTATTACTCAACACATACAACTGGGCACTAACAGAGAAACCTCACTACATCAATAATTTGTTCTCTCAAAAACAAAATCAACAAATGTCTATATTTCTAGTGGGCACTGAAATATTAACTTTTAGCATACTGGGTAAAATTTCAGCAGACAACAAACAGGTGATATTTTTCTATTTTTTTTCCCCAAAATATTATTTGACATTACATGCAGATTGTCTCCAAAGGGGACAATTTGCATGAAACAACAAATCCTATTTTCTGGGAAATAGTAAATACAGTTTAGTCCCTTTATAAAGCTACTGTTAGGAAACGTACAAAATACCATGTTATAATGAGTCTTTGTATCAGTAATAGACTAATATAGTAAAATTTGGGAGGCATTGCATGATTGTGTTATATCCAAAACTGTTATAACAAGTAGCATTATAACCAGACCACACTGTACATGAGAAACTGTCCATGAAATGTCCAACCATATTTTCCAAAGAAAAATATCACCATTTGTAATTGATCATTAGAATTTGCCCAGAGAATGCTGAAGTTTAAAGATCCAGATCAGCATGGGAATCTTAAGTCTGCTTAGGGTTTTCACTGTTTGCCTAACCCACACAGACTCTTTTTGTAGAATTTACAGTAATTGTCATTTATATCCCTTTAAGCCCACAGTTGGATCATTTCTGAGCCTTCAGATTATCGTCCTTGTGAAACTTGATCTTTGTATCTTCTTTCTGAATAAATTAAGATGCCACGCCCACTCCTAATTTCCAGCCAATCAGATTATTTGACCTGGGTTTTGATAGAAATTCACATATTTAATGACAAACAGTGCAGATCCAGATCAGTTAGCTGTTTCAGAAGCCAATTGATCTGGATTTACACTGCTAAGATAGGGCATGTCAAGTTTAGCAAGAGAAGGGTTAAATGTAACAACTGATGATGCCTCCTAGGCCTGGATCAATGTTTTATCTCAAGATACATGTACTTTCTGGCGAACGAATGTGCACAATACTGGTTAACCGCTTAGAGGACTAAGCCTGCCCAGTAAACGTGTGGTTAGATAAACTGACCGCGCTCGACATGACCCCGTTGGGTTGACTGGGCCGTGAAACCTCAACACAAACAAAATCAAACTGAGCTCACTGATCCCCAGAAGATATATGTGGGAAAATTACATAAGAAAAATATTTTAAAATGTCATCTGCTAATTTTTACAGCTGCTGTTGTGTAAAGGAAACACAAACTAGAATCACAACCATAAAAAAAATGAAGTCACAGGAAAATCCATCCATAAACTATCAAACCAGTGGGAAACAACTGAAAAATGACATCAGTGGAAAATCCTAATTGTAAAAGCCAAACTTCAATGTTCAGCTCTCAATTACATGCATTTTCAGCCACATTTCACAGAACTACTTATATGTGAGCCAGGTCTCACTAAAACAGGTCTTAAGGGAAATTGATACATTTTCCAGGGAAGTAATCCTATCCAAGCCAATTTAGTCTCATCTTCACATATTTTCTCCTAAGTCTGCACTGAAGGAAAAGAATTGCGCATCATGGGATAAAGTAGGCCCCTTTTCAGAAGGGGCTTGTGTGCAATAAAGCAAATGGGAAGTTAGGAATATTGTCTATCTTGTAAACTAGCAAGAATACATGTATCAATTCCCTTTAATTAATGGATATATGAACACATATGCAAAATGATATGAGTTAACCCTTAAGATGCCAAGAAAAACAACATCTGAAAATGTCGTCTGTCTATGTTATCTGCTGCATATTCTTGCAAACTTTTCAAACTTATTTTTGCATATAGGCAAACAGTATGGGCCCTGATCAGACTGCTCCTAGAGGAGCAGTCTGATCTGGGTCCAAACTGTTTGCAACAATGACTTAAAGTAACCGGCAGAAGAAGAGCAGACAACAATTGTTGTGTTTGGCATCTTAAGGGTTAAAAGCCCCATTCATAATAGCAGCAGACAACATTCTGTTTTATTTTATTTTTCTGACAAAATAAGACGACATTGCATGTAGGCAGATGGTACACATAAACTGTCAAACCTTATTTTGTTGTAAAAACAAAAATTAAAATGTCTGCTAAACTTTTGAACGGTGCTTTAACTCTTTCCCTGCTAATTGTGACCGTTGTTGTCTGCTGATAACCTTTGCAAACAGTTTGGACCCAGATCAGGCCCGACAAAATGTCGGGCCTGATCTGGATCCAAACAGTTTGAGACTCAGATGGTATCCCTGAAAGATTTTTTTTTTAAAAAGTTAATTTAAAAAAAAAATCCACAGACAACAAAAAAAAAAAACGAGCATGCAAAATTACCCAGCATGCAAAGAGTTAAGGCATAAATTGCCTTTTTTCATGCTTGGCTCATAATTTGCTGCATTATCAGTCATTGTATACATATATGCCATAAGCTGTGGACTAAGATCTGTGAGATAAGGCAAACTTTAAAGGGAGATTTGACAAAATTCTGTGAGATTTCCTTAAACATCACTTTGAAGCTCCTCCAATACAGTCTAAAGTGTTTTTCTTTCATGTATGAAGCTTGTGACAACCACAACAATGTGTAAATTAGGTTTATTTCTTCATAAAATCTGTTGTAAAATGGCCTGAAAATTCTGTGAGATTTGAATTTTTTATGGGAATTGCCTTCCAGATGGGCCAATTTCTGTGAGATTTTATCTCACAGTGTGAGATATGGCATGTATGTGTATACTGTAATTTTATTGACCCTTACAGCCCAGCAGATAAAACCAAGTCTCTTTGCAAATACAGTCGACTCTCGTTATCTCGACCTCGCTTATCTCGAATAACCGCTTATCTCAAAGTGAAAATCTAGTCCCTGCCAAAACATGAAAATCTAATAACAGGTAAAAAAATATTCTGGAAAAGAGGAGAAATTGCTCCTAAGGAGCAATTTCTCCTCTTTTCCACAATATTTTCAATATATCTCTAACTTAAAGAGTCCAGTTACACATATATTTGTTTAATGTGGTTGTTCGAGTTATTTTTTCCTCAACTCTGTAAATCTGATATGTCGAGGTACGGATATCTCGAAGTATTTCATAAAGTCCCTTGGAATTCGAGATAACGAGAGTCGACTGTAGTGTGGATCCAGATGAGATGGGAGGCTCTACACTATTTGCTAATTTCTTCTTGTAACTGGCTTCAACAATGGGCATGTCTAAATGTAAAGTCCACTTCAGAAACTCGGGGCCAGAGACAACTGATGGTGAAATGAACTAGCGTTTTATCTTTCACAGAAAATGGCTTAGCATTTCATCTTTTCTTTAAAGCAATTAGCATGAAATATTAAGCCCCATTTTGAATTATAAGTAAGAAAAAGTCTCCTAATATTTATGGCTCAGTCCTTCAAATAAGACAATATAACAGTAACCAACAGTCATTGTAAGAGTTGTACTTCACTTCCTGGCTGCAGGTAAATGGTTGACGATCACAATACTAATTTTACTTCTCTGTTGGATTTTCATAGAATTACCATGTGAGGTAATTCTAACGTGATCACATAACTTGTGATTTCTTGAAGAAATAAGAGTTCAAAACCTGAACACACTGTGTAGCCAAATCCCATCTAATATTTTGTAGTCCGGTATTAGGTATCCCTCAGATAATGATCAAATGGGTTCTTTCCTGTCCTCTTTGGATGAGCTGGTAAACTTCCTGAAATTAGAAGAAAAATGTGCTATAAGGGAAAACAAATTTTTTTTTTGTCCCCTTGAAAAGGGGTCAAGTCTAAGAAAAAAAAAACTCTCTCTCTATAAGGAAAAGAAATGCTTCCCAAAATGTATTTCTCTTGGCAGAAATGCCGAAAATCCACGAACAGGGAGCATGGTGGTATACATTACATAGATTTCTCAGTGATATGTATCACTAGACTGCATTTTGTCCAGTAATGGGGAATCACTAGTACTAAAGCGTACACTGTGGTAACAGATTTCACATAAATGCAATAAATTAATGATTTATTGGAATAAAACAGACAGGGCCCAGTTGTTCAAAACTAACGATGTCGTTAGATAACGTATCGTTAAAACTTTGATCATTTTGTATGGCGTACATGCTAATATTTTCGCTGAAAAAATGTGAGTAGCTCTTGCATTTGCAAAAGCTACTCACATTTTTCCAGCAAAACATCTGTGAATCAGATATTGTACTTGCTAGAACAGTTAACATTTTGACCACTCGAGCTCGTTAAGCTGACGATGCTTTGAACAACTAGGCCCTGATTATTATGACACTCACTGTTTATGCCTGTACAATCCACCCATTCATCTAAGGAGATCTGTTTATCGCTGTTTTCATCACAATATCTAATGAAGTTCCTGCTACACTTCCGTGTCCACTTTTTCCGACTTTTCTTTAAAGTTGTTTTCAAATTCTCAAACTCTTCCTTTTCTAATAACTGCAATTAGAACATGTACTTGAAAGTTTTAATTCTTTCTATCAACTTTTAGTTGCTACGGTTTTACTAATATTTTCCCAGAATAGTAGACCTAGCGAGCACACAACGTTGAAACAACGTCGATTCAACGTTGATTCAACTGCGTTGAATCAACGTAGTTTCAACGTTGTATACCTGCTGGTAGAGTGATGAAAAAGAATGAGCCATGTGAATTTGTGCCTACGGGATATAAGCGGATAGTCATTACGAAAACACGCCTATTCAAATATATAGAAAATTTCACCTCCAAAAACTGAAAATGTTCAGGAAAAAAAATGTGATATTTTTCATATTTCTGCTCAAAACATAGATTGTGGGTACCCGTTAGAACCGCCTCGGCGAGGCGGTTCTAACGAGTACCCACAATCTATATTTCTGAGTAGAAATAAGTAAAATAATGTATACCCCTGTAAACCCCAGTTTTACTATATAAAAGTGGGGTTTAAGGGGGTCAAAATTATATAGGTATGTTTTCGTGATGGACGGCCAAGATCAGACTGCGCAGTTGCACAGTCTGACCAGGGCCTTTGCTTTCCGCTTACAGAAAAGAAGGAATCAATAAATCGATCTATTCTATTGCAAGCAGTGAAATTACTGTAGATCTGAAATAAAAAAAAAATACTCACAGTGAAAGGATACGATATTTTCACGTGTGAAAAATAACAGGATTAAGTTATTTTCACTCCTCGTGGATTACTTCGGTTGTCTTCATTGTTTCCTTTACAGATGCCGAACTTCCCTGTTTCTGAGCAAAACTATCAAGTGTTGGTATGTATTTTCTTAGTGAGAATGTAAGAAACATTCATGTAACAAGATTATTTTGAGTTGCCAACACTTTTTGTTTTTGTCTCTCCAGCGCTTCGTATGTTAAGCACTGAACGTCGACGCCATGACGTTCATGTTTTGTTTGACGACGTTAGTTATGACGCCAGAAGCGTGCATTGACGTGTAAACAATGAAATAAAAAGAAAATGTACTCTTTTTCATTCCAATGGAGACAATTTACATGAAATGTCAAAAACCTGTTTTGGGGGGGAAAAATAAGAAAAATGCCATCAATTTGTCGGCCTCTGAATTAGCCCAGAGAGTCAAAGGTGCTAGTAAAGGGAATGAACATAAGATAACGAGCGGCTCTATTCGTGCATGGAAAGTCCATGACCGCAGGAATGTACAGATAGCTGCAAAGTGTACAACGCTGGTCCAATACAACTGAACAACTGTTAAAAGATTGTAAAATTCCAAAACCACCACCACTGAGCCAACGGTGTAGCTCGAAATCAAAGCAGTATCTGCACTTTGTGTTATTCGGTTACATTACGAAAAACAAGCCTATTCAAATATACTGAAAATTTTACCAAAAGATGAAAATTTTCAGATAAGAAATTCTGATATTTTTCAAATTTCTCTTCAAAACATAGATTGTGGGTACTCGTTAGAACCGCCTCGACGAGGCGGTTCTAACGAGTACCCAAAATCTATGTTTTAAGCAGACATAAAAAAAATAATGTATACCCCTGTAAACCCCAGTTTTGCTATATAAAAGAGGGGTTTAAAGGGGTAAGAATTATATAGGCAAGTTTTCGTGATGGCATGTTTTGAAAGCATCACAAGGGCTGCGTTTATAACCCTGGTCCTGCTGAACCCGGATATGCCCTGTCTTTTGAACAGTGTAGCTCCAGATCAGTTGGCTTCTGAAGAAGCCAAGTGATCTGGATCTGCACTGTTTGTCATTCAGTATATGAATTTGTATCAACAACCTGAATCGAGTAATCTGATTGGCCACGTACTCAAATGAACTTGTTCAAATATTAAGTAAAATACATCAAAATATTGGGTTATTGCACTGATATTGGTCAATATTGTCCTGAGTTGCCATATCGAAGGACAGGAGCAGTCACGGTATTATTGAGTTTGTTCATGAACAGTAGTGTAACATGCAACAGTACTCACGCCTCCGAGCACCTGGTTGAGCGATATTTGAGTCAGCGCATGACAAAACCTATATTAAGACCTGTCGGACCAGCAAAGACTCAGATCAGCCTGTACATTCACCTAGTATGGCAAAGGTTCTCCTTTACCCCTCTTTGGATAACACGGAGACTGTAGAAGGCATATATGTGATCAGCAATGATTCTGATCAGATTGCGCGGATTCGCAGGCTGATCCGAGTCTTAGCTGGTCGCACAAGTCTTATTGTAAGTTTTGTCGTGCGCTGGCTCAATTTTATTGTCAAATCAAACGAGCCCAGTTACCACAAAGGACTAGAAAATATACACACCGCTAAGATATTATTTGATCAGGACCTTCGCTGTGCGCTTACAGAATTATTAGTTATTAAAGAATATAATGACCTATTGGAAATATAATGAATTTTGTGGTTGTATCGAATGTCGGTATACAGAGGACTGACTGTATGTCCTACTTACGTTATTAGCGTTTTCGTCCAAGAGAAGAAATTTCCACCTCACAGCTCTTTCATGTATGCTTTGACTTGGTTCTGGGGACGGAAGAATGCTGAAATGAGAATGTCTGTAAATAGACATATATAGTAGATTAATAGGCATTGGTAAAGGGATCGACACTCGGAGAAATTGAGCAACTATACATCACACAGTATTCTCCAAAACGTTTATTTTCCTAGGTTCAAAGGCGATACCATTCATAAGCATCACTACAGACTTGCTACTATACATTTATCATTGTAACAACTTCGTTTAGACGGCGTCGCGACACATTCACCTCGAAATGACGCTGATGAGACGTTATATCTTTGCAACTTCCGTCCAGGAATAAAATAAAGCTTTATTATCACAATAGCGCAGGGCGAAGTAAATTAATTAGACGGTCAAGACATTATATTATAATTTTGTCGTTTCTGAAAAACAGCTCCATGTAAAAGTTGCATGAAGGATAAATTACACGTTTGGCACCTTAGAATATCAGGCTGTGAGAAAACAATAAATTTACACTAAAGTTTTTGTTTATAGCTTTCACCCATTCACCAAACTATAGTTATTATTCTCAGGTACTAAATATGTAGTTTCTGTGTAAAAGAGGAGTTCAAAGGATGTGACTGTCTCTATAAAGCGAACGGTTTTATTGATGATCAACACGTGATGATCAACAATCATATTATGATCGCTACAACAGGGTCATATACTCTTCCCATGTATATTCTATACTAAGTCCTGGGATCCAAAAGTTATTTTCATAAACAGACTGCCCTAGTAAGCTGAATCTTAAGTGTACTTCTACGGAATATACTTTTTTTTTTCACTTGGTAAATTGCACCCACGTAACCAAAAGTAGGGCTTTCCGGAGAATCACTCACATAACAATGCCTGCTAAACAGTGACAATTACAGTGACAATTTATTCAGTCGGCCAATAAAATTAAGAGACATTGAGTAAGTATATCGTAAATAGAAAAAAAACTGATGTTACTATGGTGATATGCAGGCAGACATGTATATATGCACTGTTCAAAGACAATGATTTGGGGTGTTTTCGCTCAGCAAGACACGGTTATATTAGCTTTGTAGTTTTCTTAAATTGCACCCTTTGAATGTCAATATGGTATCAGTGTTACCCTCCACCCAGGTGTTCATTCAAAAGACACCTATCATTGTTTGGGCCATACCGTCAGAAAAAGTACCTTTGGATATGTGCGCACAGCGAAGATTCAGATCAGCCTGCGCGTTCGCGCAGTCTGATCAGAATCATCACTGAGCGAATTTTGGATAGCCAAGGACGCAAAGTTTCTTCATACGCACAACGAAGACTCTGATCAGACTGCGTGGGTGCGCAGGCTGATTTGAGTCTTCATTGGGCGCACATGTCAGAAGGTCCGCTTTCTCACTTTGCCGCCCGTTTTGTGACGTGTCAACAGAAATGCACTGTAGTGCGTGTGAACCTAAGTGACCAGATTAGCCTACGCATCAACATATTCTGAGCAGGGCTGTCGCTGATCGCTTAGAGAAAGTACTGTCACAAAAGCGAATAACCTGACTGAACTGTGCAATGACGCAGCCTTACGTGACCATTCGCAGTTTTTATTAAGGTACCTTTCTGCGTGATAAGATTCATGTGTTTAAACATCTCTCTTAAAGTCTCGCAATAATATCACGTTCAGTGCATTTTATTATATTAAACAAACAAAACTGTCCTATTTAGCATTATTAACAAATACGATATGTGCAGGTTTGTGGATCTGGCGTGCTCAAAAGAAGGAACATGTCGCGGTAACGTGCTTAATGAGTGAAATGTAAGATAATTCACAGGCATAATAAAAGGTCACCTGGGCACTGAATATATCACGCTGAACATCTGCACCACATGGGTCGCGTCAGGCGAAAAGGTGCCTTCGAACATGCAGAAAATGCGCAGATTCAGATCATCCTGGTCATGCGTAAAGTATCGTCCTGGCCTTTGCTCTCCGTTCATATATTTTGTAGTATAAAATGATTCTGTTAATAGCGGACAGTTAAGGCCCTGATCAGAATGCGTGGATGCGCAGACAATTTGCATGAAATGTCAAAGCCTATTTTCTTGGAAAAAATAAGAAGAAAAAACAAAATTCTGTCAATTTGTCATCTGTCAAATTAGCCTAGAGTAGTAAATGTTTAAACGAATTATTTTGGTTTAAAATCGCAGAAAACACGTGTCATCTCAGCGTATTATAAAGATACAACTGAATTTTGATTACGTTTCATATTTCAACAAGACCGAACATAAAGAGTAATTGTACGGTATGTAAGGTAACGTATACGTCAGTAAATCAAATCAAAGGAAGACAAAGATATGTATACAATGCCGGCAAAAGGTAAAGTAAAATAAGTTTCCACCCCTTCCACAGAAATAATAAAATATCAGAGCCTTTTATATTTATTTTCATTGATTTATACACCTGGGCCCAGTTGTTCAAAGCTAACGACGTCGTTAGTTAACGATTCGTTAAAATTTACATCGACTGATATGCAAATATGCTGAAATTTTTTGCTGAAAAATGTGAGTAGCTTTTGCAGTGCAAAAGCTACTCACATTTTTTTTTCAGCAAAAAATATCAGAATATTGTATATTGAATCCACTAAAACAGTTAACGAAATGACCCTTAACGCGCTCGTTAAGCTAACGACGCTTTGAACAACTGGGCCCTGGCTAAAAGTATACAAATTTCTCAAACCCCTCTGCCATATCCTTATCTTTTCTTTCTCTCTCTCTCTCTCTCTTCTTTTTTTATGTAGAATCTCTTGCACAATTTACAAATAATGAATACAGCTATGAAGATCTAATCATCAGCTGCAGTTACATATTATGACGCTGGTTTTTAATAATGGCTTATCAATTTTTGTGTTATGGTAAACAGTATTTTAATCAGCAAGCGCTTTGCTTTTTTCTTATCATTCTGTTTACAGACCCTCCTGCATGAAGAATCTTATCTAGGCCTGCACGTTTGTCTTATATACTTTTATTCAAAAGGTTAGAGATGATACAAAAATATAATTTAAGATCCCCAGGGAACTCCAGAATCACTAAGCACATCCCTCCCTAAGCCCCAAAAGTAGGAGAGATGAAGAACAAATAAGGACAAAACAAACGTCACATATGAAACCACAAACTCACAGAGGAAAGGAGAGCTGCAACAGGGATACCGTCTTGGAATGGTCAGCAGGAAAACTACCGGGGTGGGGTGGGGGTGAGGTGTTGGTGTTGTGGGGGGTGGGGGCTTAAATCAGTTTTATTCGCACGGAACCACACCCTTGGTTCTGACGCAGCTCCAAATTGTAAATATATGTTTGGACCGCATGGCGGACCTCTGCCTCATCTGTGTAACATCACAGTGAAACTCATGATCAAAATATGTGATGAAACAAAGCAAATGGCTCAATGGCCATCTGAAGCCAGAACTCAAGAAAGCCACAAACAGGACCACGACGGGTCCAACCAGAGACACAGACATCCAGGCTGCGACCATCTAAAAGAGACTGAGGAGGTAGCCGTATTTTATTCTGAGGACCAACCCACCGTCGTGCACTAAAGAGCTAGGGGAGCAATGTTATCAACCATGACTGGGTTGACAATCCTTGCATGCAGTTTGCCGCGTATTCCGTAAGGATCAGTCAGCATTACTTCGTCACCACGTTGAAAAAAGTTCGTATACCACAATTAGTGGCCGGCTAGATCGCTATTTTAAACCTGAATGCTAGTCTTTAACCATTGTCCTGCTTAACCCGGATATACCCTGCCTTTGCCAACAGTGTAGATCCAGATCAGTTGGAAGAAGCCAACTGATCTGGATCTGCACTGTTTGCCATTAAGTATGTGAATTTATAGCAACAATATGGAGCAAGTAATCGGATTGGCTGAAAATTAGAAATGGGAGTGGCATCTTAATTTATTCAGCTGGACAAGGGTTAATACTGTTGATTTTCATATTGCAAGATTCGTTCTTCGATTAACGGGTTGAGTCACAGGCGTAGCGCTCATTACCCTCATTACGCATGTGCGTAACATGCGTAAGAAAAAAAATATCATAAAGTGGTAATAACATAAAATCTTTTGCTTATTTACCATAGGGGCTGCTTTTAAAGGAAATAATTTGATCTCCTTTAAGAGTAGCCACTATTTTGGAAGCGATTCTATACTTTTCAAGATTTTTTCAGGGTATGCGTAAAAATAGTTCCGTTCTGGCTACGCCACTGACCCACAATACTGAACCTGTCGCCAAGTTAATTTCTGCGGCTAGTTTATTCATAAGTTTTATTCTAATTCATTTTTGGATCGATTGTTTACAATCGAGCCATAGTATACATGCACCATGTCCTTAAGGTTGTTGTCAGGTTTGATTTCATTAGCCAATGATAATCACGTGGACAAAAACTTTAAGGAAATTTTAGTGTATGCATACTTAGGCTCGTTTGTAAACAATCGATCCAAAAATGAATGACCCTACCCTCATATAACAGTGCACACCCAAATCAAAATACGTCTGAAGTATTCCGCGTTCGTATTTGGAAGCCTTAGATCCTTGGCTATCCACAGATCATCCAGCGAAGAATATGAGCAGACTGCACGGATGGGTATCATTACGAAAACACGCCTATTCAAACATATAGAAAATTTTACCTCCAAAAAATGAAACTTTTCAGATAAAAAATTCTGATATTTTTCAAATTTCTACTCAAAACATAGATTGTGGGAACTCGTTAGAACCGCCTCGACGAGGCGGTTCTAACGAGTACCCACAATCTATGTTTTGGAGGAGAAATCAGAAAAATAATGTATACCCCTGTAAACCCAGTTTTACTATATAAAAGTGGGGTTTAAGGGGGTCAAAATTGTATAGGCATGTTTTCGTGATGGCAGATCAGATCTTCGTAGGACGCATATGTCCGGAGGTACATTTTCGCACGTTGCATGTCATATGTAAATGATTTGGCACTCTAAACACCAAGGCTGCGTTCAGTTAACCGAGACGTTCGCGGTTACTCGAAATCCGTTCATTTGTGACAGTTTTCGGCGGAATGTAGCGAATATCCGCAAACTATTCTCAAGCTGTCTTTTGGTACAATCAAAATTGCGGCCTATGCGAATAAAATTTTGTGTGCTTGTTCGTAACAAAAATATCGAACGGTTTACTGGGTTGATTCTATATGAAATGAATAGTTAGTGATGTAATTAATTCGATTTTATATCAACTTGAGTCTCGCCATTGAGAATAATGGCTACCCTCCAATTTGAGACCAAATAAGACTGGTTTACAATATCCGATCAGAAGATGAAAAATAGTTTTTGAAAAAAACTCTTGCAAATGATTTGCTTTGCTCATTTTCACAAGCGATAAACACTTGTGACTTCTTGTTTGCTTTCCTGCACACCAATCTCATTTCAATAAAAAGTCTACCCTAGAAGAAAAGAATTTCTTTCCTTTTAAACCCTTTTGAGAAAGGACGGAAAATAAATTTGACAGCGTTTTCTCCCCTGAAAGTGTATCAGTTCCCGTTAAGACCCCCGCCCCAACCCCACAGTTTTACAGCTGACTGTCCAAGGTGGCATTTCTGTTTTCACTGGTGTGTTGATCTGCGATGACGTGTCGTGTCATTCTATTCTTATTCAGTGCCTTGGGAGAGCTGTGTTCAATGATTGTTGTACTCCCTGGGTATCCCGCATTTGAGCCACCTCATGATAAAACCAACGAAATGGCACGTGCGCCTAGCGAAGACTCAGATCAGACTGGGCATCCGCCCAGTCTGATCAGAGTCTTCACTATGCGCTCAATGGGTAACTAATGGCCCAAGCTTTCTTCATGCGGATAGCGAGGACTCTGATCAGACTGGGCGGATGCCCAGGCTGATCTGAGTCTTCGCTGGGCGCACAGGCCATATTGCTGGTATTGTCATGCTCTGGCTCATTTATGTTATAACTGAACCGGGGCACAGTATTTCCTACAAGACTGCATGGGCGCCCAGCGAAGACTCAGATCAGCCTGAGCAGTAGCGCAGGCTGATCAGAGTCTTTACTGTCCGCCGTAAGACGGTTGGCTACCCACAGAGTGCCTTGCAAGGACTCCGATCAGACTGCACGGATGCTGTGCTCCAGCGCATTTGGTTTCGTAGATCTTACCTTGTGCGCGTATTATTATTTACTGCGAACTCTGCTAGTTCTGTCGTCATTGTGGTCATGAGATCATATAAAAATGTCTGCTTCTCAGAATATGTACACCCTGGGAAAAAGAAGATAAAAGACTCATAAATTTCTTTCTACTTCAAGGAAATTACGCTACACCTTATGGAAACAGTCAAGGCAAAGACCAGGCCCCGAGGTTATAAAACTTCTTTCATGCTCAACTCAGCTGAGCATGAAATTCGTCCTGCTAATAAATCGCAAATTACTACACATTGCAAATTTTTTCTTGCTCGTAAACATAGCTGAGCATGAAACTTTCTCTGCTTATAAATATGAAAATGCCAACTATTGTTGGCATTTTCATATTTATTAGCAGAGAAAATTTCATGCTCAGCTGAGTTGAGCATATTTTTTTTTTTATAACCTCGGGGTCATTCTATGCATTCTTGTTGGCTCCTATACATATTATCAGGGTATACGTATTATATTGAATAGGTTGATTCAGTCCCCTTAAGCATTATTCATAGAATAAAGTGCAAGTATAAAAGCATAACCAGGCCCCAAGGTTATAAAATGTTTTTCGTGCTCAACTGAGCTGAGCATGAAATTTGTTCTGCTAATAAATCTCAAATTACTATCAGTCGCAAATTCTTTCTTGCTAAACATAGCTGAGCATGAATATTTCTCTGCTAATAAATATGAAAATGCCAACTATTGTTGGCATTTTCATATTTATTAGCAGAGAAAACTTCATACTCAGCTGAGTTGAATACGAAAAAAGTTTTATAACCTCGGGGCCTGTTATACTGTTTACGCCTGCCCCATCAGGTCAGTTCACATATATGTCCATAATTCCTATTTTAGAATACGTACACTAAATTTAAATCTGCAAGGTTTGAATGTCAACTAGTATATGCGTTACAGCTACACAACAAACAGTTTTTTTTATAAACAGTATATCCGTAACATGTTTACCCTGTATATCCCGCTCCGCTTCAAAATTACAATTTGGATCCACTCCATGGGTAGATGTTCCGCCGATTGGGCGGCCATTATTCTCATTGACGCACCAGCAATATCCGGTTGACTTGTGGCATTGCGCGCGTTGCCATTTACCATCTGTTGTACAGCGTGGAATGAAAATACCTCCATCCGGGTTCTCAGCTTCCTGTTCCAACGCCGATGCCTCTTCTGATTTACAATCATGCGGCTCTAAAAGTGAAAATGATTATTTATATAAATTATACATCTGAAGCTATTTTTAGAAACTTCTGTGGGAAATATAATTCCCAGGATGAAATATTTCCTTTAGAACGTTATCACGCCGCGCGACGAGTGTAGATGACATCTCTCGAGACTTCCAAATCTTATAAACAAACTCGTGCTATGCACTCGTTTGTTTATCGGATTTGCGAATCTCTCGGGGAAATATTTCCCGGGTGAATTAACTTCTATATATTGGTGAATAAATCTTTAATCGACATTTATAACAGTTTCGGGTTTAACAATATATGTTTAGGACTGTCTGTCTATTCAGGTTATGATTTATAATCACTTCAGTTGACCAATTATATTATACCGCGGCTCAATTATTAACAAGGACTTTTTACCATCTGCCAGTTACTTCTTAGAATACTGTGATCACTTAAAGGGGACTAGATATCATCATGAAAACATATAATTTTGACCACCATTAACCCCACTTTTATATAGTAAAACTGGGGTTTACAGGGGTATACATTATTTTTCTTATTTCTGCTCAAATCATAGATTGTGGGTACTCGTTAGAACAGCCTCGCCGAGGCAGTTCTAACGAGTAACCACTATCTATGGTTTGAGCAGAAATATGAAGAATATCAGAATTTTTTATCTGAAAAATTTCATTTTTTGGTGGTAAAATTTTCTGTATATTTGAATAGACATGTTTTCGTAATGACTTTTAGGAAACAGCTCTGTCAATATTGTATTTGCTGCTCTTCTGGAAAGGAAATAATTTTCTTCAGTCGCCCTTCAAAAGAGATTCTAAATGTAAATAAAAGCTCCCTATGGGAGCAGACTCTTTCCTTTAACCCATTGTAGTCTGGAGACCCCTAAAAGGGGTAAATGGCAAACAGTGCAGATCCAGATCAGACGCCGCGTAATGCGGCGTCTGATCAGGGTCTCCACTGTTTGCCAATACATGTAGTTTAATCATTTTTCTCTAGGAATATCTAAATCACATAGCCTGACAAACCTAAAATCGAAATTAGAAGCTTCCAATATATAGTCTGGAAGAATTCATTCAGTCTACAATGGGTTAAGAGCAGACCCTATTCTGAAGGGACTTGGTGTGCAGCAAAACAAATAATCTACCAAGTGTCCAGTCCCTTTAAGAGTCTGTTGTAATGACGTTTCACATTTAACCCATTTATGCCGAGTGGACTATTCTATCTTAACTCTTTGAACAAGTCCATTTCCAACATATGGGGTGTCTAATTAACTTTTATTATCATGCTTTGTAGCAGTTTCTGAGCTTAAAGCAGAAAGCGTAAACCCTGATCAGACGCCGCGTTCTGCGGCGTCTGATCTGGGTCTACACTGTTTGCCAATGTCCCTTTTATAGGGACGCTAGCTTAAATGGGTTAAATTTCTGTTTTATTTTGTGGTTTGAAGGAGTCATTTTGCTATTATGGAAATGTAATCGTAACGAACAAATTTGCTAGTGACACCATCAAATCAAGATGCAGTAAAACGATGGCTCTGATTCTATGTTACGGTTACTAATACTGCAAAATTAGAAAACCTTAGTTAATCAGCTGGAATCTTAAGTTCATACAATTGCAAAGACATACGTTACCGAAAGGCAGAGTTCTAAAGTCATCACCCCATAAGATACGGCAAGTTAAGTTAAACATAACTTCTACAGGTTATGAAAGGTTACTCAAAAATATTTTATGACTATAAAAGGAAGTGATTTACGAATCAGTTTTGTCACAACGGTATGTTTCATTTAACATTACAAAAGGAATACTTAATGTTTTGCAGCAATACATACGGAAATGCACAGCAATTTAGTGCTTTTGTTTGAAAAAAAATAAGCCGTGTATTCATATCAGCACGGTGTCTTCTTTATCAATCATTACGAAAACATGCCTATTCAAATATATTGAAAAATTTCACCACCCAAAACTGAAAGTTTTCGGATAAAATTTTGATATTTTTCATATTTCTGCTCAAAACATTGACAGTGGGTACTCATTAGAACCGCCTCGCCGAAGCGGTTCTAATGAGTACCCACAATCTATGTTTTTAGTAGAAATAAGAAAATAATGTATACCCCTGTAAACCTGTTTTACTATATAAATGGGGTTTAAGGGGGTCAAAATTATATAGGTATGTTTTTGTGATGGCTTTGACATAGCACTACCAACTAAAAGCACTTTCGGAACAGCGAAAACATTTGTAGGAATATCAAACTAGAGGGCCATGAGGCCTTAAATTGCTCACCAGAGTGGAAGTCTCAATAGACTAATCAAGGTCATGCTGCTGAATCAGGGATGTCATCAGACTAATGAAACCTGACATTTTAATGGCTGTGGTAAGAAGAACAAACGTTTTATTGAAGCCGATCAAACAATATTTCTGTACGGTAAATCTTTATAAACATATTGTTTCTGAAGAACTGTTGTTCTTTTTTTTTTTCTACTTTTTTTAACAGTTTTGAGTTCTATTTACCATAAGAATGACCTGTCTTTGTTGTAACACACCCTCTCATTCAGTTAATACATCTAAGAACTCTTTCATGAAAATGTTTCAAACCCTGAAGGGGTTATATTTTGCCAAGGGCAGATAACTCAAAGAATGAGCACTGGGCAGAAAAAACATCTGCCTGGTGACAGACCACTCAAGGAACATTTCTGTAAATGGGTTGTCAAAATATCTGCAATGATTTAACAATAAATGCCTTTTTTCTATTTTCCCATTATAAGTCTATGGCAACTATAAGTTACCATACCAGCTAGAGCTTCTGAGCAATAGCAATGAAAAACATAGAATTTTTAGAGGCTAATACAAAAAAATATTCCTGCAAAGTCTCAGCCCTATATTCAATACGGTTTCCGATAAGATGACTTTAAAATATATTTTTCTATTTTTTTTTTTTTTTTTTTTTTTTGCAATTTGGTTGCCATGGCAACCAAATCAAAATAAGCACAGGGCAGAAAAATCATCTGCCTGGTAGAGGACCATTCAAGGAGCATTAGAACTGTAAAAGTTTTGTCAAAATATCTGCAATAGTTTAACAAATAAATGTCATTTTTCTATTTTCTCATGATAAGTCTATGACAATTTTAAGTCACCATAACAAGCACAGCTTTTGAGCAACAGCAATAAAAAAATCACAAAATTTGTAGTGGCAAATATAAAGAATATTTTTGAAAAGCCTCAGCCCTATATGCCATATGGTTTGTGAGGAGATGATTTTTGAAGACATTTTTTTCTATTTTTTGCATTTTGGTTGCCATGGCAACCAATCAAAATGAACACTGGGCAGAAAAATCATCTGTCTGGTAGAGGACCACTCAAGAAACATTTGTGTAAAAGGTTGTTTTTTTTTAAATCTGCACTGGCTTAACTATAAATGCCATTTTTCTATTTCCCCTTAATAAGTCTATGGCAACTTTAAGTTCCCATAGCAACCAAACTAAAGAGCCGATTTTCATAAAAAAAACCCCATAAAATCTGTAAAGGCTAATATGATCAATACTTCTATAAAGTCTCAGCCTCATAGAGCATATTGTTTCAGAGGAGATGATTTTTTTTCTATTTTTTGGCATTTTGGTTTCCATGGCAACCAATAAAAATCAGGACTGGGCAACAAAATCATCTGCCAGATAGAGGACCATTCAAGGAACATTTCTATAAAAGTTTTATCAAAATGTCTGCGATGGCTTAACAATAAATGCCATTTTTCTATTTTCCCAATATAAGTCTATGGCAACTTTAAGTTACCATACAAAACAGAGCTTTTGAGCAATAGCTATGAAAACCACAAAATTTGTAGAGGCTAATACAAAATAAATATTTCTGCAAAGTCTCAGCCCTATGTTCCATATGGTTTCTGAGGAGATGATTTGAGGATGATTTTTAGATATTTTTTTCTATTTTTTGCTTCATTGTTGCCATGGCAACCAATCAAAATGAGCACTGAGCAAAATAATCATCTGCCTAACAGAGGACCACTCAAGGAACATTTCTGAAGCAGTTTTGTCAAAATATCTGTAATGGATTAATAATAAATGCTATTTTTCTAATTTTCCCATTATAAGTCTATGGCAACTTCGCCATAGCAACCAAACTTGATGGCAGATTTTCATAAAAAACACAAACTTTAAATCCCGCAGTGGATAGGTGCTTCAGATGAAATTTGGTCTTTATTGGCCAAGCGGCTTCAGAGGAGATGTCGTCTGAAAGTGTGAACGACGCCGACGACGAGGACGGACGAGGGACCAATGCCTATACTATAAGCTCCCTCGGTGCCTTCGGCTCTGGTGACCTAAAAATCAATGCTCTTAGACCAAAGAGCATTAAGACTAAGTAAAGAAAGCAGTAAATAAAACAAACAAGCGAAACCAGCTAAATATGTTGTTATTCCTAATCACTGTATTTAGATAAAGAAGCATGATAAAGCAAAATTTTTCAAGTGAAGGTGAAGGAGGGGTTAAAGCTTAACGGTTAGAAAACTTGGAGAGTTGGAGGAGGTCTGAGTAAAATGCATAGTTTATATTCCGCACAGTAGCACTGGATACGCCAAAAACAACAGGAACATAACGATTAATATTAATATAATTTCCGTATCATGTTGCTTATTCCATTCATTTGATACATTTCAACACTTCTGATTAAGGTATTATTTTAGTTTCTTCTGATTAAGGTATTATTTTAGTTTGAAGTATTGGAACTGTAATATTGCAAGAATGTCATAATGTTTACTGCCTGTATTACGACTCAGTAAGTAGGTATAACCGTTTTATTAAAAAAAGATAATTTGAATCGAAATTCGATATTGTGGCAATTGGATAATATATGAGCCGGGGCATAGCAATTCCTACATAATGACCAGCCAGCGAAGACAAGGATCAGCCGAGCAAGCTGATCAAAGGCTTCGCTTTCCGCCAAGACGTTTTGAATCCTTGGCTACCAACAAGGTGCCCTGTGACAGTATACATTATACACGGGTTATTGTACTGCTTTGCTTTCGACAACTTCCAGAATGTCATTTTCTACATGGCGCTGTACTCAAGGCATATAACCAAAGTTTGTCATGATTTATTGCAAACCCTTTTCATTACAAAAACACGCCTATTCAAATATACTGAAAATTTTACCACCAAAAAAATAAAAATTTTCAGATAAAAATTCTGATATTTTTCATATGTCTGCTCAAAACACAGATTGTGGGTACTCGTTAGAACCGCCTCGGCGAGGCGGTTCTAACGAGTACCAACAATCTATGTTTTTGAGCAGAAATAAGAAAAATAGAGTACCCCTGTAAACCTCAGTTTTACTATTTAAAAGTGGGGTTTAAGGGGGTCAGTATTATATAGGCATGGTTTCGTGATGGTCGTACCTGCCTACGCAACAAGTTCTATTCCATGCAGTGATTTAAATCAAGCTGGAATATTTAAATGTTTCATAAAGTAAAATGGCTTTACAAGTATACATGATTCGATATGGTATGTTGTTTGGACGCTGATTTTCCTCAATTTCAACTTATTCAATTTGTGAAATGTTTACAATATCAATGGTGAAAAAAAAAAAAAAAAAAAAAAAAAAAAAAAAAAACAATGAAAAAAGCAAAACATGGTTTCTAATGAAAATGAAATGTTTTATTCTATTTACCACGGAGATTGCGTAGATCAGCCTCTTTTGTAGTCGTTAAAAATTAAGTGCACGGTAAATGTTTGAAAACAAAGCACATAAACAGAAAAAAGAAGTTACCGATAAGATGTTGTCAATCAGAAATATATATTTTTCAAATGCCATACTTTACTATTCTATCTGCATCGTTGCTATAGATATATTCTGTCAGATTAAATTGCTTTTAAAATAATAGTAGACACTGTCAATTTTTTTTTTCGTTGGTTTCATTTTTACAAAATGTCTGTTTAAAAGCGTAGTATTTTCAATATTACATGTTAAATGTTTTTCCAGAAATAATTGCAGAAAGCGCAGACGGCCACTTTCTAAATTCTGAACATAAAGATATCGACAAAATGTCTTCCCGGTACAATGTGATGCTTGGTCGGAATAGGATAATGGGTTAAAATTATTTCAGTTTCTATAGATCTTGTGATTATAAATGCAAAAACGTTCAAAACTACAAAGATTAATAAAAGCAATGCCACAAGTATGTATAATGTGGAAAAAAAACAACATTACATTCAACTATTTAAACTATTTATAAAAGCATAACGTCAATATTTAGATGTATATTTCTGAAAATGTTAGATCACCCAAACAAACCAGTTTGAAGTGATATGTATGTAAGCAGAACTGGTAGCAAGGAAGCCGTTTGTAGCCTGACAAGGAAGCCGTTTGTAGATTGCCAACAGAGGCAAATTTTTATCAGTGTTAGTAGTGTCCATGGGAATGAATTCACTTTGCCTTAGAAATATCTTATTTGTATAGCCATTATAAGCAAAGATTAGAGATGAAAAGGAAAAAAAAATCCATGAGCACAGATGAGTAGAGCTTGACGATAAAACATTTTCCAAATATTAAAACATCAATGAGTCAAGGCAGCCCCTAAATCCGTGCTATTGCGAAATGCAACCATCTGCAGATCCACGTATACATGCTAAGGTCTGTATCGCAACGTCTTAAAACATGTGCGCCCAACGAATGTTCAGATCAGCCTGTACATCTATGAAATCTGATCAGAGTTTTCGCTGTCCGCCCAAAAGGCCATTGCTTCCTAAGCTATTCATAAAATACTTCTGGTCAGATTGTACAAATGCGGGGGATGATCTGTGTCTGCGCTAGGTGCTCATGCCATAAGGTATCTCTGCAGGCACACAATGTTAAAACAACGTTGATTCAACGTCAAGACGTTGAATCAACGTTGTTTCAACGTTGTGTGTCTCTTTAGGATATATTTTCTCATGCTGAGACCCATATGACTGAAGAAACAAAATCTAAGACAGAGTGAAAGGAACCCCTGCAGGCACACAATATTGAAACAACGTTGATTCAATGTCAAGACAAGACATTGAATCAACGTTGTTTCAACGCTGTGTGCCTCTTTTGGGTATATTTTCTCATGCTGCGACCCATCTGACTGAAGAAACAAAAGAGTGCGAAAGGAACAATTTTGCATGATGCTTTCTATTTCCTATACCAACGTATTAGTTGTTCCACTGCGACGTTCGTTTAGTAATGTTCAAAAGAACCTGTGTTAGTATATCTGAGTCAAAACGTCAGAAAACGTACCTTCTGCAATGTGCCCCCAACAAAGACTTCAATCAGACTGCGCATCGCATCCGCGCAGTCTGATCAGAGTCTTTGTTGTCCACATGAAGAAAATTTGCATCCTCGGCTATCCTAAAGGCACCCAATGAAGATACTAATCAGACTGCGCGATTCTGAATCTTCGGTGGGCGCACATGTCCGATGGGGTACGTTTTCTGACTTTTTGGCTAATATCATATTGGCAGCTACTGAATTAATAATATGATCTGCGCCATGTAAAAAGTGTTTTCGGGCCTATGCGGACATCGCATTTACCTTCACAGTCTTTAAAAGCAATTGATACACTTTCAGAAGAGGCGTTCCCAGCAGGCAGACAACGTTGAAACAACGTGGATCCAACGCCTTGCCGCTGAAACAACGTTGAATAGACGTTGTTTTAACGTTGTGTACCCGGTGGGTTTGTCTCCCTTCTGAAAATGCGCCTGCTATAAAAGGAAAGAACTGGCCCCCTCCCTTGGAGAGCAAATTCTTTCCTTTTATAGCAGGTCCAATTTCAGAAAGGGATTTTCGTTCTGGGATGCAAACAGGTTGTCTCCCTTTTACAAAATGGCGGAAAAATCTACCAAGTGTATCCAGTTTACTTAACCCTTAAAGCGCCAAGAAAACCTACATCTGAAAATGTCGTCTGTTTATGTCGTCTGCTGAATATTCTTGCAAACTTTTCAAACCTATTTTTTGCATACAGGCAAACAGTGTGGACCCTGATCAGACTGCTCTTAAAGGAGCAGTCTGATCTGGGTCCACACTGTTTGCAAAAAAGACTTTTAAAATCACAAGCAGATGGCAAAGCAGACGACAATTGTTGTGATTGGCAGTTTAAGGGTTAAGGCTGATCAGTGCTTTCACTATCTCTTCCGGATCAATGGATGTCGTGATATCATCTTAGAGCGATGACCCTTCTCAGACTTTGACTCGCTGGCTGATATCAAAATGAGCCAGCGCACGACAAAACCTACAATAAGACTTGTGCGACCAGAGAAGACTTAGATCAGCCTGTACGTCTGCGCAGTCTGATCAGAGTTTTCGTTTATCGCATGTGTATTCTACAGCATCCAGGCTATCCAAAGAGGGACAAACGAGAACCCTTTCCGTTCTGGGTGATGTAAAGGCTGATCTGAGTCTTTGCTGATTTTATAGATTATTGTTGGTTTTGTCGTGCGTTGATTAAGTTATCTTTAATGTTTACATTTGCACTGAAGGCACCGTTTCGTTTGATGTTAAGCAATTAAAACCAACATACGCCAAACGTAATGCGCATGTGCAAACAGAGAAGGCCAATACCTGCCTATGTATGTTAACAGTATGATGATGACCGTATAGTGAACCCTCTGTACAACGACAGCAATCGTTGCCAAAGATACTGCTATTAAAATGAATTTGCTGTTGTTAATGAGCAGAATCATATGTAAGTGAAGCCTTGTTTTATTTTTATTTCGTCGTAGAATACATGTTTTGGAGACTTGTCAGAATTGCCTCAATTCTGACAAGTATCCAAAACATGTTCTACAACAGTGAGGGTATTCCAACACGTATCTGAAACATCCCAGCTAGCATTCTTCATAAATCTATAGCGGGCCGTTATCGGCCCGTCAGCTACCCTGACGGGCCGATAACGGCCCGCTACAGATTCATGTAGAATGCTTACTGGGATGCTTCTTGATGTTTTAAATACACTGTTTCTCCTTAACTGGCACCTCCTCAGCGACAAATTCGTGCCTGTCAAATTACCATTATAATGAATTTTATCGTTGTATCAAGAGTCGGTATAAAAAGGTTTAATTGCATATGCATGTGGACTTTTTGCATGGCGCTGATCACATGCGGAGCTGTGGTTCAGAAGGCTTCAAGAATTTAAGCATATAGACAGAAGCTGTAATCTTACTTTTTTCTGGCTTTGGTTTAGAATTATGCTTGGGTTTACTTAGGCCTGGCCACATGTTTGAGCTGTTAGGTAACATGGGTGGGGGTAAGAAAGGCCGGTCTTCCTCCTCTGTGAAACAAGTCAGAAAACAGGAAATTGATTATACCGTAATCAAATAATATTTCTGTTACAAAAATTAACAGAAGAATTCATGTTTATTCTTGCAGATGACTGGCTGACAGTTAAGACGGATAGAATCAAAAATTCGCAAAAATGTGTAAGAAGCAGAAAGTAACAATCAGTCAGTCAGGTGCTGAATTTAAACATAGTACATAAAACTATTGATAAAACATAGTTAACCATAAAATATACATTTAGAGTATTTTTCAAAGGACACCAGAGAGACTTTGCATTGTCCTGAAATTCAAATGAGTTGGGGTACAGTAAAATCTTCATTCGCTTAACACCTTCCCAGCGAATACTCAACGTTGCAACAACGTCGATTCAACGTTGATTCAACGTCAAGACGTTGAATCAACATTGAATTGACGTTGTTTCAACGTTGTGTGCCTGCTGGGCTCAGACCTGCAGACCAAAGCCAATCCAAATGAGACGTCTCCTGACGCGTTCGGTGGCATCTGATCTGGATCTATATTTTTTGATCAGGTCATCATGTTAGATATGAAGCCGATAATGTGCCTTCCAATCAAAAGGTTTTACTGTATCCCAGCCTAGTCAGATATCAGAGGAGGATTGATCGAGAACCAGTCCATTCTTCTTTTTGGTTGATGAGTAATTTTGACCACTTAACTCTTGTCATGCTGAATAAATTAAGATGCCAGCCCATTTCTAAATTTCAGCCAATCAAATTACTTGTTCCAGATTGTTGATATAAATTCACATACTTAATGGCAAACAGTGCAGATCCAGATCATTTGGTTTCTCAACTGATCTGGCTCTACACTGTTTGCAAATGTAGGATATATCCGGGTTCAGCAGGACAAGGGTTAAAATAATAACATGCGAAAGCGAAAATAGAAGATCCAATTAAAAGTTGGAAGAGATGGGATAGTCTAATAATACATATAAGACTGAACTTAAAAATAAAAGCAGGGTTTATAAAGAGAGATCATTCTGGTTATTCATCAAACCTTGTGCAAAGCCCCTCTGCTGAATGTTATAGAAGCAAATAAATAAGAGCGACAACGTCGCAAAACGTACTTCGGATATGTGCAGCGAAGATTCGGATTAGCCAGCGCATTCGCGCAGTCTACGCAGAATCTTCACTGTGCGTATTTTGGATATCCACGGATGCAAAGATTCTTCATGCGGAAACGAAGATTCTGATCAGACTGCTGCGTGGACGTGCAGGCTGATTTGAGTCTTCGTAGGCGCACATGCCAGGAGATATGTTGTCGCGCCTCGAGGCTCACAAATTGTGCCAAATTATACGTCTGTAAATGTTATGTACGAAAGAGCATTAGGGGCACACAACTTATTATGTCATAATTTCGAGATAGAAAGTCGAAATTTCGAGATACCCATCAAAAGAAATAAAAATATATGTGGCCCTAATGCAATTTCTTAGTTATGGCTCATAGTGTGCTAATCAGGTACAAAATTCATGTCAGTCATTTCCAGTGAAACAGAATAACGCGCGATAAAACGTGGTCTATGCAGGTTACATTATCTGGACAAGTATGTGGTCTATGTAGGTAACATTACCTTACAAGTCTATGTAATGTGTAACTCAATGCTCTAACACAATATATAATGAGAATGGGGATATACAGGAGTTTATATTGGATATACAGTGGTTTATGTTATTAAGCGGATTCTCGGAATTTTGCAGTTTTTAAAATCAGGACCCAGTTCATCAAAAATTTGACGAAGTTGTTAGCTAACTCCATCTTGAAATATGGCAAATACATTGATAGTTTTTGCTGAAAAAAAAATGTGAGTAGCTTTTTAGTGACCTTTCTTACTGCATCAAACTAGCTTAAACTAATTAACCTAGTTAAGTCTGGAGACCCCCAGTAGGGTATCTTACAAATTGTGAGGGCCCAGAACAGATGGCGCAGGCTGCGGTATCTGATCAGGGTTACCACTATTTGCAAATCTTGTAGCCATTTTTCTCTAGGAATATCTACATCACATAGACTGACATACCTAAAATTGAAATTTGAGTCTTCCAATAAATAGTGTGGGGGAGTTTACTCAGTCTAAAATGGCCGAATAACTAAATCTTTTCGTTCTTATTATCTGGTGCAAATGTCATGGCGTACACAGCTCTAAGAAAGATTAATACAAATGATTTTGTTGAATCGCCACAAATATATGTTGTGGGTATTCATTCGAAGCGCCTTTGTGCCTATAAAATCTATGAAATTGCCCTGCTGAACCCATAAAATAACGATAGTCAAAGTCTCGGTTTCATTGAGATTCTGCATATGGCAGCATTGTAACTTATGCAAGGCTGCATACGCACCCCAACCCCCTCCCCTACCAACTAACACCATCAACATCGGTGTTTTTGCAGAGCAAATATAAACAAGATACCCATGGGTCACGATTCGCTCACCTGAGTTAAATAGCCATTGCATATCTGCAAATGTCATGCAACATTCTTCCAGTATTGCCACAGCAACTAGGACAGACATTTGACAGTGCAATAAAAGGGACAAAGATCATCCTAGGATCATCATTTGAACAAAATTGGTAGACCTTGCATCCCCAAAGATATATGCTAAGATTCAGCCTCAAAGTTTTCTTGGTTCTGAAGAAGAAGGTTTTGAAGTATTTTCCCATATATGGGCATGGCAGCCATCTTGTCCTGTAGTGCAAAACCATTCGAAGAAATTGTTAGCACCACTTCGATAAAGAGTCCCATAAAGAGTCCCACGTGAAATCTGTTGAAAATTAGCGCAATTTCAAAGAAGAAGACGTGTAAAGATCTATACGATTTTATACATGTACAAAGCCCAGGAGCAAGGGCAGATACCCCTAGGGGATAAAATTTTGATTGTAACTTTCGTTTTACTACATTAAGCATATATTGTAAGTTTCAGCCATTAGTCTTTAATACAGTTTAAAAAACTGATTTTTCAAAATTTTGCATGGGAATGCAAATTTGACCATGTCATAAAAAAGTCAAAGTCATCCTAGGTTCATCATCTGAACAAACTTGGTAGACCTTCAGACCCCAATGCTGTATACTAAGATTAAGTCTCAAAGTTTTCTTGGTTCTGGAGAAGAAGATTTTTAAGTGTTTTTTTTAAACATATATGGGCATGGTTGCAGTTCAATGGTGTGGAACCATTTGAACAATATCCCTTTGACAGAAGACTCCATGTGAAATCTGGTGACAATTGGTCAAGCGGTTTCAGAGAAGATTACATGATTTTAAACATGTTATAGGACAAGAGGCAATATATAGTATAACCCCCAGGGGACAAAATTTTGATTGTAACTAAAAAGTTTTACTATTTAATCATACATTGCAAATTTCAGCCATCAGTCTTATTACATTTTCAGAAAATGATTTTCCCCATACAAATGCATAGGAACGCATGCAAATTTGACCTTGCTATAAAATGATCAAATGTCAACATAGGGTCATCATTTGATTAAATTTGGTAGACCTTGTGTCCTCGATGCTATATAACATGATTCAGCCTTGAAGCTTTCTTGATTCTGGAGGAGAAGACTTCTAAGTGTTTTTACCATATATGGGCAAAGTGACCACCTTGTTTAATGATTCACAACCGTTTAAACATTTGATAATATGCAGTCAACAAAAGGCCGATTGTGAAATCTGGTGAAAACTGGTCAAGTTGTTTCAGAGAAGAAATTTAAAAATTACGAGATTGTATACATGTAAATAGCCTAGGAGCAAGGACAGATAACCCCGGGGGACAAAATTGTTGTTGTAACTAAAAGGGTTTGCTACTTTGAGCATACATTGTAAGTTTCAGCCAATGGTCGTTAATACATTATGAGAAACTGAAATTTTCCCCATTCAAATGCATAGGGACGCTAATTTGACCTTGTCGTAAAAAGGTCCGATGTAAATCTAGGGTCATCATTTGAACAAACTTGGTAGACCTTGAGTCCCCGATGCTATATAACAAGGTTCAGCTTTGAAGCTTTCTTGATTCTGGAGAAGAGGATTTTTAAGTGTATTTTACCATATATGGGCATAGCGGCCATCTTGTTTAATGGTGCAAAACCGTTTGAACAAATTGATAAGACCCCTGCGACAGAAGGCCCAATGTGAAATCTGGTGAAAATTGGTCAAGCGGTTTTAGAGAAGAAGAAAGTTAAAGATTATAGATATACATGTATAGAGCCCAGGTGCAAGGACGAATAACATCGGGGAACAAACTTTTGACTGTATTTCAAAGGGTTTGCTGCTTTGATCATACATTGTGAGTTACAGCCATAAGTCTTTAATACATTATGAGAAACTGAATTTTCAATATTTTACCCCATACAAATGCATAGGGACGCAAATTTGAACTCGCCGTAAAACGTCAAATGTCAACCTAGGGTCATCATTTGAACAAATTTGGTAGACCTTGAGTCCCCAATGCTGTATAACAAGATTCAGCCTTGAAGCTTTCTTTGTTCTGCAGATGAAGATTTTAAAGTTTTTTGGGGGTTTCTTTACCATATATGGGCATGGCAGCTATCTTGTTTAATAATGCAGAACCGCTTGAACAAATTTATAATATCCCTTTGAGAGAAGGCCTGATGTGAAATCTGGTGAAAATTGTTCAAGCGATTTCAGAGAAGAAGACAGTTAAAGATTATGAGATTTATACATCTTGATTAACGGACCATGACCATTTGAACAAATTTAAAGTCTCCTATTAGCAGAAGGATTCATGTGAAATTTGAAGAAGATTGGCACAGGGTTTTCAAAGAAGAAGTTGTTCAAAAGTGTGGACGGACGGAGAGTGATCACAACAGCTCAACCTGAGCCTTTGGCTCAGGTGAGCTAAACACTACCTCAACATTTTTGTTACAAAATTGCCTTGTCTATGGCTACGACTAAGAAGGAAACGTTTTATATAGGTATGAACATAGTATGTCTATCTGTTTATAAGACATCTTGAAAATATAGATAGCAATTTTCAAGAATTATACGATATGCCCTTTATTTTACCGAGAAAATAGATTAGCGTATCAAGTGAGTCGTCTTTAAGGCATATCACATGGATGTTATTGACATGACTCGTGTGATATGTCAAATCCTGTTTTCTCTGTAAAATAAGGACAGTATTTTATAATGTGTATGCCACAGAGACGACTCACATGATATGTCAAATCCTGTTTTCTCGGTAAGATAAGGAGTATATTTTATGATGGTCTCTAATATTAACCCATTATAGGCTGAATAAACTCACCCACATTATATATTGAGAGAGTCCAATTTCAAATTTAGGTATGTCAGGCTCGTGATATAGATATTCCCAGAGAAAAAAAAATGACTTAACTATTTGCAAACAGTGGAGACCTTGATCAGATACCGCATTCTGCGGCGTCTGATCGGGGTCTGCACTTTTTGCCAAATACCCTTTTAGGGCTCTCCAGACTACAATTGGTTAAATCTGTCGTTATAAGAGTAACAAGGATGGCAACCGCACCCAACATTTATCGGTACCACTATTATAAGACGACAATAATTTGGCACAATGTTTGTATTCTAATAAACATAGCTATAAGATAAACAAGAATAAAGCAACAGCCGATGCAAATATGTAATTAATGTACATGATCAAAAGATAAATTAGCCACAGCATGAAAAAAGAAAATAAATCGTATCATATTGGAATATCGAATGCCCAGATAATCCTGCACATCAGTATAGCCCAGTCAAGTTCTTTGCTGTTTGTCTATATTATTCAATCATTCCGTAAGCAGAAAACCAAGCCCCTGATCAGACTGTGCGGATGCGCAGGCTGACCCGAGCCTTTGTTGTCCAGATAAACGATAAAGTTTTGGTTTTATTTTAAAAACGAGATGAATAAGAAAACAAAAACATTTTAAACAAAAAAGACTATATCTTTCAGTCGAAATTGTCTGCTTAAATATTAAAACAAGGATGAAATGGAAAACACTGGAATATACAGAGAGAATAAATATACAAAACGGGCATCATTTCTGAAATAAAAAAGAACACTCTGAAGTGAGATTTGAACAACACCAGCACACAGACAAAACAACTAGAAAATATACCGTATCACATATTCGAATAACGAGTGCCCAAAACGACATGCGCATTCACGAGTATTTAAATTGTGTAGCACATAGGAATCTGGCCGGATTCGGCGGCTAGACAGGCGTTCTTACCATGAGTCGCGGCGTGAGAAATTGAACCTTTTGGCATGTGCGTGCATCCGCACGGTCTGATTAGCTTTCTTCGTCCACCTGCCGAGGACTTGGATGCTTGGCTATCTACAAAGGCCCCTACTAAGACTGATCATTTGCACTGGCGAACATGCAATGAGGTTAACTGTCTCACGCTACGAATAATATGTATCACTGGATATTTTCATAGAATGTGGCCCACCTGAACAATATTTGAGAAACAGCGAACTATTTTGGTTAACCCATTTGTGCCGAGTGCAATCTTCTACCTTATTTCTTTGGACAGATCTATTTCCTATATAAGGGGTATCTGTTTAGTTTTTATTATTATATTGTCTGAACTTAATGCAAATAGTGAAGTCCCTGATCAGACGCCGCGTTCTGCGGCGTCTGATCTGGTCTACACTGTTTGCCAATGTCCCTTTTATGGGACGTTAGGCTTAAATGGGTTAATACCAAATTATCATAATTGTCGAGAAAAAGACATGAAATACTGTTCCGTTATTAGATAATAGCAAAACAGTATGCCTTATTTAGTTGTTGGTTGGGAATTTCGTAGAAAAGAAGACAAAATGAAATTACAATGGATAAAAGCGGATGTAGTTATCCGGAACTACTCTGCTTTCGCCATCTTTCAAAAAAGTTGATTTTGGGTGACCCTTTATTCAGAAGAATTAAATTTGCAGTTTTATCATGATGGAATGCAAAACTATTTGTTATAACTACCTATGCGCCAAAAGTTTTATTCTATTCAGTGGTTTTAATTTTTTTTCCATATTTCCCAAGGCAGCAAATCATGCAAGAATCGATAGTATAGGTAGTTTGGATGCAGGTTTTCAACAAGTTCCACTCGTTCAAAATTTCTGAAGTCTTCACAATATTGTTATGGAACATCAATAATTAAAAAATCATTTAAGTAAAGCAAAATATTTTCCAATATATTATCTTCAAAAATGCATTTGATTATAGATATTGTATAGGCCAGACCTATTTCTGACCGTACAACAGAAAGTGGAGGAATACTTTGCACACCTTTTGAGAAGTTATATTTATATGCAGATTATTGTATTTTTATTTTTCGTTCCGTCCGCAAAAATCTTATTTACGTATTTACTTACATAGGTAAGCGTTGAAACATAGACCAAGGACAAATCATAATGGCTATCACAATTTATCAAACGTGGTTAGCAGTCAGATGTAGGAGCCTTGTTACTATTTATGCCATTTAAAATTGGTTAATGACATAAGTTATACTCCAATAATCATGCAACTGATATATGTGAATCACCACATACAAAAATGATCTAGTTCGTACAAATGAATAAATAAAATAAAATATGATGCCCTTGTTGTTTATGCTGCGTTTGCAATCTTGTTATTCCGTGATAAAGACAAAGGGGATTCGCTTTCCAAATCTTCGTTCACAAACATCTTTTAAATTGTGTTTTACATTATTCTCCCACCTTCTGTATACATATACAGTCGACTCCCGTTATCTCGAATTCCAAGGGACTCATTGAAACACTTCGAGATATCCGTACCTCGACATATCAGAGTTGAGAGAGTGAGGAAAACAATAAATTGTACAACCACATTTAACAAATGAATATGTCATTTGACCCCTGAAGTTAGAAATATATATATATAATAATGTAGAAAAGAGGAGAAATTGCTCCTAAGGAGCAATTTCTCCTCTTTTCCACATTATTTTGTTCTGTTGACATACTTTCATGTTAAATCAGGGACCAGATTTTCACTTCGAGATAAGAGTAATTCGAAATAAGCGAGTTCGAGATAACGAGGTTCGACTGTATATATATATATATATATATATATATATATATATATATATATATATATATATATATATATGTCGTAGTCCAAACATGAATTTAGCCAGATCCGGAATCTGAATACCCAAACAGCCAAATAGGATATTTTTATTTGTACCTCCATCTCATGCCGGCCTCGGTGGCTCAGTTGGATGCGCCGTCCGACTGGAGACTAGGAGGTCGCGGGTTCAACCCCCGCCGAGGTCGGCAACATTCTTTCGTGGAGATTGATCATGAAATATTTCCTTCGGTCATTCTCTCTCTTCCGCTGATTCAAGAAGGGCAGTTGTCAGTTTCAGTTGTCAGTTTCTGGCGGAAGAATGTGCACAATACTGGTTAACCGCTTAGAGGACTAAGCCTGCCCAGTAAACGTGTGGTTAGGTAAACTGACCGCGCTCGACATGACCCCATTGGGTTGATTGGGCCGTAAAACCTCAACACAAACAAAACCTCCATCTCATCTTAAAAAATATTGTTTTTCTCCCTTTGAAAACCCCGGAATGGACCCATAGTATAAAAGCATAAATATGGGGAAAGAGTCCAGCTGATATGCTGGACATTAGAGAGGAAATTATCAGAAGATTAATAAAAAATTTCTATTTAGCCTAGCCAGACTTCGGATCTTGCTAAATTCCTATTTGAACTACACTTATATACCATGCTGAACTATTTATTAATTTGAACAGTCACTGCTTGTGTGGAGGGTAAGAACATGTTATTCTATTTAACTCATGCCTCCACAAAATGACTACTGTCACAACCCATGCAAAACATTCATTTCTGCATGCTTACTGTACACGGAAATAAATGCGATACTCATGCAAGACTTTTGAGACAAAAATGATTCTAAGTACTGTCTAGGCCTTTTGCTGGCGATAAAAGCTGGCGTTTTACTAAATATATGCTAAAGTTCTGGAAAAAAAAACACATCCAAATTTTGCCTGTAATATTTTATTCCGTTTACATAACTGGATCCAAAATTTTAGTATTGTGTCTTTCCCAACCATGTCTTTGTCTAATAAAAACCATATTAAATTTAAGACTATAAACAGTGGAGTATTTATATTAGATATAAGAGTCCTACTTCCTGGATATCTTTTATGTACATCAATTAGTTGAAGTTATCTTTTATTCTGTTCATATACGTACACTTGTAAGCAAGCATGCAATTGAAGTAAACTTGTACAAAGTTAGGGTCAAACATGTGTTTGCAGTTAAAAAAAACAGACATTTGAACCGGGGCACAGCATTTCCCACAATATTGCATGTGTGCCTTGCACATCACGGAAACATGCCTATATAATTTTGACCCCCTTAAACCCCACTTTTATATAATAAAACTGGGGTTTACAGGGGTATATATTATTTTTCTAATTTCTGCTCAAAAACATAGATTGTTGGTACTCGCGGGTACTCGTTAACTCTGCGAGGCGGTTCTAACGAGTACCCACAATTTATGTTTTGAGCAGAAATATGAAAAATATCAGAATTTGTATCTGAAAACATTCAGTTTTTGGTGGTGAAATTTTCAATATATTTGAATAGGCATGTTTTCGTAGTGAAGACTCAGATCAGCCTGCACAGGCTGACCAGTCTTTGCTATCTATCTGAAGATGCTTTGGATCCTTGGCTGCCAACAGGGTGCCCTGCAAAACTCTGATCAGACTGCGCACATGCAACTTGTAGGAATGTTGTGCCCCGGCTACTTTGTTTGATTGTTATATGAAGTAGTTACTATCATGTTATAAACAGTTAAACATGATTTAAAAAGTGTGTGTGTGTGTGTGTGTGTGTGTGTGTGTGTGTGTGTGTGTGTGTGTGTGTGTTTACATTTTTTGTTTACTTGTTTGTGTGCTTTTTAAGGAAATACCTTTATTTCTGTTTTTTTTTCTGAGTGTACCTTTTTGAAAAATAAGGTTCAGTTATGCATTTAGTATAAGAACTCGCATGTTTTTTCACAGCACAATTTTGAATAATTTCATTATTGTAAAAATCAGTAAAACGCCAGCAAGTGGTCAATATTTCTTGTAGTACTGAAATACATATTTATAATACCGTATATACCCTAAGTATTCGGACAGTCAGACATTCGGACAGAACGTGACGTCTGATCAGGATCAACACTGTTTGTCTCTCACCTAGTAGTTTTAGACACATCAAGTGGTAGTAGCATGGAGCTGTTCAAATTTTAGTGTAAGTATGATAGGATCTAAAGTATCGGAATATTAAGAGTAAATGCGGTGATATATATTTATTTAATGTCGACAAAAAAGAAAAACTAAAGAAAAAATGCTGGAGAGTATATGTTACACACCTCCAACATACAGTGTGTTTTATATGGCACCGCATAAAAAAGCAAATAAAAAAGAAGAAAAGAAAAGACAGAAAGAAAAAGAAAGAAAACTGCTGTAGATAATTTAACATGTTTCGAACATAGATTTTGTTTACTATATCATTGCAAATAAGTATGTATGTAATTAATTTTCAATATTAGTACTGACATTTACTGAACTATGCTAGGTTCACCAGTCAAAATCAAAATGACAACAAACACCAATACAATAAATAAACATCAACAAAACAGCACACTACACATGACGTACCCCTGTTCGATGGAGATGATGATTTCGGATTTAGAAGTTTAGGCAAACGGTTTATACTATCACCTGTTGGTTTCTCTTCCAGTTCCGGTGGTGCATCTGTCGTCTGGTCTTCTGAGTTCAGATAGACAAACAATCGAAAGGAAACTAAATGAGAGCGACGTGAAAACACGATGTTCTAATGGACTGTAAAATATTGCACTTGCCCGGCCTGCTGAGGCCTGAGGTTAGTATAATGAATGCCATGCTCTGGGTTAATTCAGCAGATGACAACTTCACGATATTTTTCTCATTTTTATCATAAAAATAAGAAAACATTTCAAAATGTCGTCTGCTGAAAAAATTACCCAGAGTGCTAAGCAATAATGGAGGTGAATGATGGGAAGTTGAAGCGGGTTCAGTATTATCAACAGATGGCATAGCGCAAACGGCAGGCGGAAGAAACACAAATGAAGTTTCTGGAAGTAAATTTTCTTCTTTTTCCTACAACAGTCTTTCAAGTAATAATTCTGTGCGTGATCCAATTCATCACGAAAACATACCTATATAATTTTGACCCCATTAAACCCCACTTTTAGACAGTAAAACTTGGGTTTACAGGGGTATACATTAGTTATCTTATTTCTGCTCAAAAAATAGGCGGTTCTAACGAGTACCCACAATCTATGTTTTGAGCAGAAATATGAAAAATAACAGCATTTTTTATCTGAAAATGTTCAGTTTTTGGAGGTGAAATTTTCAATATATTTGAATAGGAATGTTTCCGTAATGATAATTATTCAAAAATCACATGCCATAAAATAATTAAGTTATATGACGGGTAAATAGATTCAGAAATATATCAAAAGGAATGACCCCTGAGAGCAGGTATCAAATGTTAAACTGCTCGGTGATATTACATTTTTTTTCTTGGTTAATAAATTAATTTTCTTTTCTCTTTTGATTTACTATCAGAAGTTTTAGCATACTTGCATTGCATACATTTTTCTTTCTTTTGCCTTGGACTATGCCGCCCTGTGACTGCAGAAGCTCCGAATATATAATATAGAGGGAAACAGTGCATAGAAATGCAGTGTGAATTAATATTAAATAGTACAGGTATCTCATAACTCATTTCGCTTGCATAACATCAAAGATCAAGCGCTTTCTTTATGAATGGAATTATGAGAAACATGTCAGAAGGGGTCATCTCAGGTTGTGAATTTTATAGCAGGCTGCAGCAAGTTAGCAATAGACAGAACAATAGAACTGATACGTGTTTGAATATTCTTAAACATTTGACAGAACATATAAAACATTTTCATAAGTAACAAGGTTTATAATTTATATGATATTGTTGGTGGGCAATGCCCACTGCATAACAGCTGAAGACATATGAGTTAAGGAAATGGATGCACATGCAAGGGAGGCAACTGTAAAATGGGTTTTCCCCCTTCTTAAAAGGGGTGTACTATAAAAGAAATATTCTATCCTTTTAGAGTAGAACTCTTTTCAGAAAGGATCTGGTGTCCTGCACACCAGATCATTTCTAAAAAGAGGTCTATTTTAAAACTCGCTAGCACTCCTGAAAAAACGGTCTATTCTAAAACTCGCACGCAGGAAGTCACAAAAGTTTTCTCCCTTGGCGTCTATGACAGAAAATCTACCAAGTGTATCCAATCTCCTTAACACGCAGTAGAATATTTGAACTCATCAGTAATCTACTTACACTACAAAAATAGGCTCGCAAGCACGCAATAAAACAACGATAACCCCTAAATTACCACATACCGTGCTTAGACTTCCTGCTGCAGTCAATCGAACAAAATCTTTGAAAATAATCGCATGCACTATAATCTTTGAACCTCTTAAAGACTTCAATAATCGCACATGCTTTAATATTTGAAATTGATTAACAAAGTCTTCAGTAGTCGTACTTGTTTTAATTTAATGATTTATTATTAATAAGTCATTTACAAATGAAAGAATAATATACTTTGAAGTGATGATATCTGCCAAATCTTAAGAATATTTGGAGAAAAGTGCAATGTTTCTCTGCAAAAGTAAAAAAAAAAATTCAAACCTCTCAGAAAGATAGAAGACTTGAAACGTTAACAGCAGTTATCTATATCTTGAACATACGTATGTTACTTTACAAGCAGAAAACGCTGAGCATAATCACATACGAAAACTAACATCAATCTTAACCCATTTATGCCAAGTGGACTCTTCTACCTTAACTCTTTGGACCGGTCAATTTCCAATGGAAAAGTGTCTGGTTAGCTTTTATCACTACCATGTTTTATAGAAATTTCTGTATTTAAATGCAAACAGTGTAGACCCTGATCAGACGCCGTGTTCTGCGGCGTCTGATCCGGGTCTAAACTAATTGCCAATGTCCCTTTTATGGGACGCCCGGCACGGCATAAATGGGTTAACCTGCACAGCTGCACATTATGATCAGAACGATGCATTTCAAGTTTATAATCTCTAGCCCTTGTGGAGCCAATTATTATGAAGTGCGTACACGGTGATCACATTTATCAGGATTGATGCTATTCGCAAATGTGATAAGACCAGTTTTAACGTTTTTGCTTTGCATTCATTTATCTTGATAAACTGCAAAAACAGTTAAGCTATTGAAAGGAAAACAAAAGAGCCTTGTCATAGGAAAAGAATCATTACAGCATATTATGCAAACAGTAAGGATTCAAGCGAGTCTGCGCATCCGCACAGCATCGCCAAAACTTTTGCTGTTCACTCATTCAAGTGATAGGCCAAGTGGAAATTTTAGCCGAAGGATTCTGATGTGGCCTTGCTAAGAGTGCGGACATGCGCACTGAAAGATTGATCCGACGGAAAGTCTGATGAGCCGTTTTCTCGCGACAATGCTCAAAGTATTGCGCAGTTGACGTAATTAACGTTTTGATAAACATAACAGAAATATTCAGCTGTTGATTGTTTATATACGTCATGACATTTAGTATTAGGAGGGCTGGGTGCACTTGAAGGAATTTCCACCATTTTGTACAAGGCAGACAGTTTTCTGACATTCTATTTGCTTTCCTGCTCATAAAATCCTTTTGAAAAATGGCCTACTCTAAAAGGAAAGAATTTGCTCCCATGGGGGAGCAAATTCTTTCCTTTTAGAGTAGACCACTTTTCGGAACCCTGCAAAACATTTTTGACAAAGTTACCTCCCCTGAAAATGTATTCATTGCCCTTAAAGTATAAAAGAGGAAAACCATGATGACGTCAAAGAATCATTGCACTGATCTTATCCAAAACTCGATTCACACGATGCTTCGGAAGAGTAATACAATTCAAAAGAAAAATCTAATGACTATAACGCCGTGATAAATATTCTGATAAATTTATAATAACGCACAAATAGCATCCAAATGCACAATCGTGGTAATGTGGAGACAAGATAAAGAGTTTGCTGTTTTCGACACGTCTTTTTGAGGCGAACTGATCCACTTGGTAGATATGTCGCCATTTTTTGAAAAGGGAGACATCTTTTGTAACTTCCTGTTTGCTTTCCTGTACACCAATTCCTTCTGAAATGAGGTTGACTCTGAAAGAAAAGAATGTGCCTCCTTGGGTGTAAATTCTTTTCTTTTTGAGTAGACCTTTTTTCGGAAGAAATAGAAATAATTTTGGCAGCTGTCTCTCTTTTAAGTATATCAAATCCCCTTAATCACGTACATTACGGCTTAACTCTCTTACATATTGTTGAAAATTGAAGGGAGTTATTGAAATGATGTTGGTTTAGCGATATCGGGTGCATCGAGTTTAGCAAAATAACCAAGTACCAAAAACTGCAGGTAACATGTTAGGATGGAAATGAGAATGAAGAATCCCCCGGACAAAAGGACGGTAAAGATACACCGTTGTTTTCTCCGGGTGAAACGCCTCATGTAATAGTTTCATCTCTCGGTCTTTAAAGTATGGAAGCTAACAGCACGAATCGATATAAGGGTATAAAAGGGAAAAAAGCGATTTGACCCGCAACGTGAGGAAACGTGTCTTCTCAAATGTGCGCCAAACGAAGACTCGCATCAGCTTGCGTACCCGCGCAGTCTGATCAGTCACCGTTGATGCGCCAAACGAAAACACATTAGCCTGCGTACCCGCGCTGTCTGATCAGTCACCGTTGTTCGCATGAAAAAAAATGCATTCTTGTGTATTTAGAACGTGCCCAGTGAAGATTCTGAGCAGAATGCGCAGTCTGATCAGAATTTTCGCTGGGTGCTCATGTCCGAAGGTACGTGTTCTGACGTTGCAACCAATTTAGCTTGCAAGACGTATTAGCAAGTATACGTTTATACCCAGCTAGCATTCTTTATATATCTATAGCGGGCAGTTATCGGCCCGTGAGGGTAGCTGACGGGCCGGCAACGGCCGCTATAGATTTGTAAAGAATGCTTGATGAGTGGGGCGTGATTTAGAAGTAAGCACTCTCCGGACAAATTCAACAGACAGTTCCGTGATATGTCTCTGTTTTTGTTTTCAGCAAGCAAAGCCTTCCCGAGTCACCGAGCGAACATGAGATTATGAACAGACAATGACAACATACAACCAAAGAGTTTTGCAACAGACGAGGCACCTTAGAACAATCAGAAAAAAAAACTAAAAAGGGAGGGATGTGGCTTTACCAGTTTTACTCAATCAAAGAAATATAAGTGAAGACACTTCGGAAATGCCACAATCACGAAACACAGCCTCCCCGAGGCACCAAAACAAGAAGCAATGTTGAACAAGTAATGCTAAAACAAGCGCCACATATGAAACCATCGGCGCACGAAAAAGAAAGAACAACAGAGGAACGGTCAGTACATAGAAAAAACTACATGGGTACTTACACCTTGCCTTGCTGAATAAATTAAGATGCCACGCCCACTTCTAATTTTCAGCCAATCAGATTACTTGGTCCAGGTTTTGATAGAAATTCACATATTTAATGACAAACAATGCAGATCCAGATCAGTGATCTGGATCTACACTGGCTCTACACTGTTTGCTAAGACAGGGCATGTCGTGTTCAGCAAGAGAAGGGTAATACCAGTCTTACTCACTCAAAACCTCACCCTTTAACCTGATGCTGCTCCAAATTACAAAAATATTTTCAGTGCGCAAAGCGGTTCTCTATATCATCACAGTGAAACATATAACCACAAATCCTAGGATGAAACAAAGCAAACGCCTCAATGACGATTTGAAGCCAGAACACAAGAAAACCACAAACAGGACCACGACTGGCCCGATTACAGACCTTGATATTCAGGTGCCAACCATCTAAAACAGATTGAGTTGGGGGCCGTCATTTACCTGAGGACCAGCCCACTGTCATGCAATTAAAAGGAGAAGCATTGCCCTTAATTCTCATGCAGCTCAAAACTTTTAATATGTGTTGAGTCCACGTAAGGTCTTCTACCTCATCAGTGAAACATCAAAGTTGAATACAAATAATCAGAAAACTGCAATGAAACAAAGCAGAGGGCTCGATATCATCTGAAGACAGTCCTAAGAAAACCACAATTTGAACCACGATGAGACACCAAAACTCTGGTTCAAACTTTCTGAAACAGGTAGAGGAAAGAGCGGCAGTCAGTCTGAGGCCCGACCCACTGGACATCTTATAGTAAATGCTGCGTATATCTTTCATATGTGTGGCTGTATAAATAGTCTGTTAGAATGTTAGTACAAGAGTAATATGTGTCTGGAGAGAAATAAAGGGTATTAGGGTGAATGGGCACACCTGGAGACTTTGCCATGTTTTCACTTGTTAGAAAATGTTTTCTTTCTTTTTGCATTACGGCACACCAATCGCCATCACGAAAGGGGTATACCCTTTATGAAAAGAATTTGCTCCCTTCGGGAACAACTTCAATTTTTTGCTTTTAGGACAGACCCCTATCCAGACGGGGACAAAATTATTTTGACAGAGTAGCCTCCCTGGAAGTGTATCCATTCTCCTTAAAGCACAGAAGGCAGTCAGCTTTTCATTCTTTTAATGTATGCAACGCCAAAGGAAACTGCGAATTATTAACGTCACTGATCAACTGTTTACAGTTACTCGCCTTTCAATCTTTCAATGAATGCAATTTAACGCCATAAGAAACACTGAATTATTTACATCACTGATTAATTGTTGACAGTTTACCGATATTCAGCACCACCCATTAGCATTACAGTAACAAATAGTTTTACTGTTATTACATTTGAACCTATGGTGAAGATTTGGTGTCAGAAAAATTGATGTAACCCCCACCCAATCATCGCTAGTATTTACTACTGACCGTTCCAAGACGGTGGTTCCGCTATTGTTTGTACCTTGTTTGTTTGTGTTGAGGTTTTACGGCTCAGTCAACCCAATGGGGTCATGTCGAGCGCGGTCAGTTTACTGGGCAGGCTTAGTCCTCTAAACGGTTAACCAGTATTGTGCACATTCTTTCGCCAGAAACTGACAACTGCCCTTCTTGAATCAGCGGAAGGGAGAGAATGACCGTAGAAAATAGTTCATGATCAATCTCCGCGAAAGAATATTGCCTACCTCGGCGGGTGTTTGTACCTTGTGTAGCCTTGTGGATACTCGCTGCGGGGCTTTGGTTTTTCTATTCGTTATCTTATTATTGTGTTTAGTGGATCCTGTCTGGTATTGTGATCACCATGTTGCGGAAGAGGGATATAGTTGTTTTGCTTTTCTTTGGTTTGTGTTCTATCTGTTATGGTTTGTTTACTCTTCGTCTTGATGTCATTGAAAAGCTATGTTGTGTGATTGTGGGTCTTACTGGATATCTTTTATACTATTTTAACTGTCTCGACCCGCGCATCACAGTACGAAAACATGCCTATTCAAATACACTGAAAACTTTACCACCGAAAACTGAAAGTTTTCAGATAAAAAATTCTGATATTTTTCATATTTCTGCTCAAAACATAAATTGTGGGTACTCGTTAGAACCGCCTTGGCGAGGCGGTTCTAACGAGTACCCACAATCTATGTTTTTGAGCAGAAATAAGAAAATTAATGTATACCCCTGTAAACATCAGTTTTACTATATAAAGATAGGGTTTAAGGGGGTCAAAATTATATAGGCATGTTTTCGTGATGAAGACATCTGCAGGCATAAGGTAGGAGTTGTTCACCCCTGCGAAAACAAATTCATCAGAAGAAGGGACGAAAAAATGCGTTTAAGTAGAACACTCCCGTAAGAAGATATCCTAGTTTTAGAAATTTTTTGTCCTTTACATCGGAACTAGTATGAGGATAGTTTCACACCAATACCGCAGTGTTGCTTCCAGTACCGCAGTACTAACTTTTAGTTAAGGGGTCCGGATGCACTTAGTAGTTTTCCGTTAATTTTTTTTTTTTTTTTTTTTACAAGGGAGACAACTTTTGTGACTGCCAGCTTGCTCTTCTGCACACCAAGTTCCTTCTGAAAGGTTTTTACTCTATTTGCTTTTAGAATAGATCCTTTTCAAAAGTGAGGCAAAATAATTTTGTTTGAATTATCTGTCCTTAAGATGTATCAATTGCCTTTAAACTTTTGTTTTTCGCATTTCCTTAGGCATCGACTAAGCACAGTAATGTATATATCCATCGGGTAATCTCTCTCTCTCTCTCTCTCTCTCTCTCTCTCTCTCTCTCTCTCTCTCTCTGTCTGTCTCTCTCTCTCACACACACACACACACACACACACGCACATACACACACACAGAGTTTCTCTCTTTCCCTGTCTCTGTCACTAAAACAGTTTACTCTCTCTCTCTCTCTCTCTCACACACACACACACACACACACACACACACACACACACACACACACACACACACACACACTGTTCTTTCAATCTTGTATCTCCAAGACCTCAGCCTGCAACTGTTCACTAACGCACTATCTGTCAGTCATCAGTTCTCTCTCAATTTTGTTAGTATTTGACTTCGATGAAAAAGGCATTTTAGCTCGAATTTTGTTTAAAGATAACTAGCTGTTTTTTATTCCTTCAAAAGAACATCAGTCGTCCTTATAAAGCTTAAAAGTCAGCACACTGCCTGGCTGCAAACGAATACCAATAACATACTGCACAGAAGCGCGACCTGGTGTTAACCCTTAGACTGCTAGGTAAATTTGCCACAGACGAAATTCTTTCTTTTTTTTTTTTTTCAGAGAAAATAAGACTTGACATTTGATGTGAATTGTCTGTAACAGACGATCCACATGAAATGTTAAGTCTCATTTACTCTGAAAATACAAAAAAGAAAACTTAAACTAAAATAAAACATGAGGTCTGCTGAAGTTGTTTTTTGTCGACTTGAGGGTTAACATTTAATGTAAACGATAAACTAGTGATAGTTTGTTTGCTTCTGTTTTTTATTATCAGACAAAATGCTGCTCTTGGGAAAATACGAAATAATCTTTTTTTTTCTAAAATATCAAGATGCTTTCATTTAAACTGCAGGCACTCTTTTAAAGAAACAAAATCTGATTTTTTTTTCTGCCTTTATCAAAATGATTCTTGAAAAAATATGCAGCAATATTCTTTATTGATGGCGAAGATATATAGGTTTTGTATTGATATGAAAACAATAATTCATTGAATGAATATACGAGCGCAAAGCCTTCTTACATCAAAGGGGAGAAGACCTCGAGATGAAACATTTCCACATGATCTACGTCACGTGAGTTTTGATCAAGTGACGGCGACGCACATGGGCTGAAAAAGAAATAAACATGTTATAACATTAAAGAACAGTTGTAAAAAAGGTAATGCTTCCTTATATCAGCAACAAGTAGACCAATTTGAAAGACGCATTCAATTACTAGTTTTGTTTCATTTATGACCATTCCTAACTTACAAATAAATAAATCAGACTACGAACTTTATCGGGGTTTCTCCGTTAAATAAGTATACTATACTAGAATTTATATCAGGGATTCTCCATTATATGCATACGGAATGATACAACTGTTGCTACGGGCGTTTTAGATCGTTAGGTACACGTACGTGTAGATAAAACTAAACATGTTTGATCCCTCCAATGGTTTTATTGTTGACCGTTCCAAAGCGGTACTTCAAGCAAATATATATTTTTCATGTTTAACGAAACACAGTCCTGTTAAATTCGGGATGTTAAATTAACTTCCTATATGTGGCATAGTACAGATGTACGTTTTAAATCTCCTCCCCGCATTTATTTTCAGACCTGTAAATAGCACTTTTATGTATATCTAACATCCACATGCTTCCAGGAATATAACTATGAACCACTTGTCTTTGAGTGAATTCCGCAACTGTTGCCACAGTGAATAAAACTTTTTCACTTGTCTCAAAAGAAGCTATGGTACATAAACTGGGGTTTTAGATTGACATGAGAATCATTGTATAATTTGATTTGGCCATTTGCATGAACTGTGCGGGTTTCTTGGTTATACGAACACATGCCTGACCAAAGTCTATGCCAAATCACCCTCTCCGCTCGAGCTGTTTAATGTGTGCCAAACCGATTAGTATATCTGGACTAAGCAATATGTAAGCCAGAATAAATGCAACAGAGGAGTACAATTCCCCAATGACAAAAGCAATCAGTACAATGGCAAAAAGCAATATATAACCGATAAGAAGTTCAATGTGGGCTACATAGCCCAGATGACAAAACTGGTCTAATCATCTTTACATTTGCAAATATCGACATATGACCAACAAGAAGTGATACAGAGGAGTACAAAGCCCCAAAGACAAAATTAATCCGTGGTAGTGACGAAAATATAACCATCAAGAAGTGCAACATACGGATAAAAACATCCAGTGACAAAAACGATCAGTACAGTTGAAAGATCCAACATATAATCAGCAAGAAGTGCACCAGAGGGGAACAAAGCCCTAATGACAAAACTGATCAATACTAGTGTAATAACCATCATATTGTCAGGCGCCAGTGACAAAACCAATCAGGTCAGTTGTAAAAATGAACATATGACTAACAAGAAGAGCAACATAGGGGTATACAAAAAAAATCATACAGCTATAGCCAACATATGATCAACAAGAAGTACAACAACAGAGCTGGAATTCCCTAGTGACAAAACCGATCAATACAGTTGTAATATTAAACCAACATATGATCATCAATAAGTGCAACATAGGCTCGCATAGCAACAACGACAAAGTCCATCAGTACAGTTGTAATAACCAACATTTGGTCAACAAGAAACATAACAATGGCGCTAGAAAGCCCCAATGACGAAACCAATCAGTGCAGTTGTAATGATCAACATATGATCAACAAGAAGTAAAACGATGGCGCTTGAAAGCCCCAATGGCAAAACCAATTGGTTTATTTGTAATAATTGACATACGACAAACGGGAAGTACAACATAGAGTTGTAAAGCCCAAATGACAAAACCTATCAGTACAGTTGTAATAATCAGCATATGATCAACAAGAAGTACAACAATGGCGCTAGACAGTCCCGATAATAAAAACGATCAGTACAGTTGTAATAATCAACATATGATCAACAAGAAGTACAACAACGACGCTAGACAGCCCCAATGACAAAAACGATCAGTACAGTTGTAATATCGACAACAAGAAATGAAACATAGGGTTGAAGGCCAAAACGACAGAATTCATCAGTACAATTGAAATAATCAACATTTGATCAACAAGAAGTACAACATTGGGGCTAGAAAGCCCCAATGACAAAACCCATCTGTACATTTGTAATAATCAATATATGATCAACAAGAAATGCAACATAGGGTTGCAAAGCCCAAACGACGTAACCAATCTGTACAGTTGTAATAATCAACATATGATCAACAAGAAGTACAACAATGGGGCTAGAAAGCCCCAATGACAAAACCGATCAGTACATTTGTAAAAGTCAACATATGATCAACAAAAATGCCACATTGGTTGCAAAACCAAACGACAAAACTAATCAGTTCATTTGTAATAACCAACATATGGTCAACAAGAAGTGCAGCACAGGGTTGAAGTCCAAACGATTAAACCCATATGTACATTTGTAATAACCAACTTATGATCAACAAGAAGTGCAACATAGGGTTGCAAGGCCCAAACGACAAAACTCATCAGTGCAGTTGTTATAATAAACATATGATCAACAAGAAGTAAAACAATGACACTAGAAAGCCCCAATGACAAAACCGATCAGTACAGTAGTAATAACCAACATATGGAAATGAAATGCAACATAGGGTTGCAAAGCCCAAACGACAAAATTCATCAGTACAATTGTAATAATAAACATATGAGCAACAAACAGTAAAAATGGGGCTACAAAGCCCCAAAGACAAAACCGATCAGTACATTTCTAATACCCAACACATGATCTACAAGAAGATCAACATATAATTGCAAAGCCCAAACGACAGTACTCATCGGTACAGTTGTAATAATCAACTTATAATCAACCTGAAGTACAACAATCAAGCTAGAAAGCCTGAATGACAAAAACCAATCAGTAAATTTGTAATAACCAACATATGATCAACAAGAAGTGTATCATAGGCTTGCCCATCGCTACAGTTGTAATAATAAATGTATGAACTACGTAAAGTACAACAATGGCGCTAAAAAGCCCCAATGCTAAAGCCGATCAGTACATTTGTTATAATATATGATCAACAAGAAGTGCAACATAGGGTTGCAAATCGCAATTGACAACACCATCAGTACAGTTGTAATAATCAACATATGATCAACAAGAAGTGCAATATAGGGTTGCAAATCGCAATTGACAACACCATCAGTACAGTTGTAATAATCAACATATGATCAACAAGAAGTGCAACATAGGGTTGCAAATCGCAATTGACAACACCCATCAGTACAGTTGTAATAATCAATATATGACCAACAAGAAGTGCAACATAGGGTTGACAATCGCAATTGCCAACACCATCAGTACGGTTGTAATATCCAACATATGATCAACAAGAAGTGCAACATAGGGTTGCAAATCGCAATTGACAACACCATCAGTACAGTTGTAATAATCAACATATGATCAACAAGAAGTGCAACATAGGGTTGCAAATCGCAGTTGACAACACCCATCAGTACAGTTGTAATAATCAACATATGATCAACAAGAAGTGCAACATAGGGTTGCAAATCGCAGTTGACAACACCCATCAGTACAGTTGTAATACAGAACATATGATCAACAAGAAGTGCATTATAGGGTTGCAAATCGCAATTGACAACACCCATCAGTACAGTTGTAATAATCAACATTTGATCAACAAGAAGTACAACATAGGGTTGCAAATCGCAATTGACAACACCCATCAGTACAGTTGTAATAATCAACATATGATCAACAAGAAGTGCAACATAGGGTTGCAAATCGCAATTGACAACACCATCAGTACAGTTGTAATAATCAACATATCAACAAGAAGTGCAACATAGGGTTGCAAATCGCAATTGACAACACCATCAGTACAGTAGTAATATCCAACATATGATCAACAAGAAGTGCAATTTAGGGTTGCAAATCGCGATTGACAACATCCATCAGTATAGTTGTAATAATCAACATATGATCAACAAGAAGTTCAACTATGGGGCTAGAAAGCCCGAATGACAAAACCGATCAGAACATTTGTAATAATCAACATACGAGTATACATAGATTCAAATCCAAAAAAGGTGCCTCGGTATCGGCAGAATTGGCTTTATTTAATTGGAGTTCAGTAGGGTATATGCGGTCCACCATTTGGTCGAAGTAAATATTGTCAATATTTATTAAATTATCAAGGTACCTTGAAGTGGAATTGAAAGCCTCAATAATGTCAGCCTGATTTTCCCGTAAGACAGATTTCATGATCACAAATCTGCAACAAGAGGAGCGCAATTAGTTCCCATCGGAATACCAATAGTTTGCCTATAAAGTATAGTTCCAAGTCTAATAAAAATGTTATCCAAGAGATAAACAATGGTATCACAGACTTTCTAACAAGCCCCACATGACAAAACCGATCAGTACATTTATAATAATCAACATATGATCTACAAGAAGTGCAACATAGAGGTTCAAAGCCCCAAATGACAAAACCGATCAGTACAGTTGCAATAATCAACATATGATCAACAAGAAATGCAACATAGAGGTACAAAGCCCCAAGTGACAAAACCGATCAGTACAGTTGTAATAATCAACGTAGATCTACAAGAAGTGCAACATAGAGGTACAGTGTGAAAGGAGGCAAACATTCACATGGCAGAGTTATTTCCCTTAGAAATGTATCCACGTACTTTAATATGAAACAACGGAGAATCTCTGATATTATTCTATCAATGTGATTAACACTTAGTATACTGAGTAAAACTTTCCACAGACGACATTTTGAAATATGTTTATTATTTTAATTATTATTATTATTATTATTATTATTCCCAGTAAACAGGCTTTCACAGTTTTAACGTGAATACCTACCTTCTGGGAAAAGTAAGAAAAATTATGGTCAATTTGTCGCCTGATGAATTTGCCCACAAGGTAGTAACCCAGCATGCACACAACGTACACACAACGTTGAAGTAACGTCGATTCAGCGTTGTTTCAACGTCAAGACGTTGAATCAATGTTGTGTGCACGCTGGGAAAGGTTAAGTAAAATCAGTTGAGCTATGTTTCAGTTACGTTTTCCAAGTATATAGGCTTTCGCTTTTCATGCATACGTGGAGACAATTTGCATGAAAGGGGAAAGCCTATCGTCTGGGAAAAACAATGAAAATATGGTCAATTTGTCGTCTGTCGAATTTGCCCACAAATTGGTAAAGGTTAAGTAAAATTAATTTAGATAATTTTTGTTTTAGTCATAAAAGCATAAATATTAATACTCACTATTTATGTCCACTCCCAGGCACAATGTCCATTCCCGTTTTTCAATGAATTTATCATGATTTGAATCACAGTATTTAAGAAAACTTTTTGCACAAGCTCTTGGTTTGATGAACTTTTTAACCAATCGTTTTAAAGATTTTACTTCTCTTCTACTTAAGCGATTGTCTGTATCTTTGTCATATTGAGAAAATTTCCACTCTACTACTTTTTTATCCAGTGTGTCCATAACTGGATCTAATCTATCTGGAAAAGACAGAAAGAAATATAGAAAACCTATTATGAGAAGATATACATTACGAAAACACGCCTATTCAAATATACTGAAAATTTTACCACTAAAAATGAAAATTTTCAGATAAAAAGTTCTGATATTTTTCATATTTCTGCTCAAAACATAGATTGTGGGTTCTAACGAGTACCCACAATCTATGTTTTGAGCAGAAATAAGAAAAATAACATATACCCCTGTAAACCCCAGTTTTACTACATAAAGTTGGGTTTAAGGGGGTCAAAATTATATAGGCATGTTTTCGTGATGTATTAGGATATGAGCGCCCAACGAAAACTCAGATCGGTTTGCCGATCCGCATAGTCTAATCAAAATCTTTGTTGTCTTCGTGGAGAACTTTGGGCGACTTGACGGGTAACACGACTTACCAAAATATCGGAACACTACCGAACACCACCGAAATACCGGAATACCCTTGTTTTCATGGCTGTTGCACAAGTCGGCGTAATTTTCCCAAAATGTTGTGAAGGACGCGTCTCGTCCGCTCGTGCTGATACACTTAAATCCGAACACATATTTCATTATGATGCCTGCTAAGTAATGTCGGCATAGTTTATTTTGTAGAAAATGGGGTTTGGGTCTCTTCGCCCTTGTATGTTTTTTGACTACATAATATATCAGTAGTAATGAAGTCACGGGTATTCCTGTATTTTTCACGGGTATTCCGGTAATTCGGTAGTGTTCCGGTATTTCGGTAAGTCGTGTGACCGCGACTTGACTATTCAAAGCACTACCATTTTAGGCCATTTATGTTTAGCGTCCCATAAAATGGACATTGGCAAACAGTGTAGACCCATATCAGACGCCGCAGACCTGCTTAAGTTTAGAATCAGCAGGTTAAGGAGTTGATGTGTCTGAATATTTTTTGGTTAATATGGTAGGTTTATTCCACTTAGTGTTCCGGTATTTCGGTAAGTCGTGTGACCGCGATTCGACTATTCAAATAACTACCCTCAATTTTAGGCCATTTATGCCTATCGTCCCATAAAATGGACATTGGAAAATGGTGTAGACCCAGATCTGACGCCGCAGACTTGCTTAAGTTTAGAATCAGCAGGTTAAGGAGCTAATGTGTCTGAATATTTTGGGGTTAATATGGTAGGTTTATTCTACTCGAACATGGGAGGCTCTGATCAGACTGTGGATATGTCTTCACTGGTCAGCATATACGTTAGTGTACCTTTTTGTACAATGTGTTGTGTATATTTTGCACCAGGATGAGAGAACATGTACAGTGGAGTATGGAAATCCGAGATAACACATGACATAGTTCCACCATTAAATCTTTTTTTCAGGAATTTCGATGGTTTATAGATATAAATTTAACTGCTCTTAGAAAACAAGACATTTTTTTTCTTTTGCGCAATTCTTTTCTAAATACTGTAACCCTTAATGCGAGAAGCAAATTTTTAGCAGGCGGGATTTTATATATATATATTTTTTCTAATTATTATCATTATTTTTCACAGAAAATGAAATTTGGATTTCAAACGAATCGTTTGCCTAGCAGACAATTTACATGAAACGTCATGCCTTATTTTTCTGAGAAATAAAAAATGTCGTCTGCTGCAGCTCTGATAAGCGCTTTAAGGGTAAATGTTAGTCAACTGCGATGTAATGCGACAAGATAAACATGCAAACAGTGTAGACCCTGACCAGACTGCTCCTCTGATCGGGGTCTGTACTATTTGCATTAAAGCACACCCACACATGGTAAATGTGATATGGACTTCTTTATAATGTAATCCGTCCCATATAAGAAGTTGTATGTTACTTTTGTGCAGAGAATGCCCAGATCAGCCGGCGCATGCATGTTGTATAACTATCTTCGTTGTCCAGTTGCAACGTGAGAGAACGTATCTTTTGATACGTGCACCCAATGAAAATTAAAATTAGCCGTGCACATCCACGCTGTCTGATCAGAGATTCCGTTGTCCGTATAAAGAAACTTTACATCCTTCGCTATCGAAAATCTGTCCAGATTGCACGAATGCACAGCTGCTTCGAATCTTCGCTGGGCGTACAGGTCCGATGGTACGTTTTTGACTCATTTTAACCCATTTATGCTTAGCATCCCATAAAATGGACATTGGCAAACAGTGTAGAACCAGATCAGACGCCGCAGAATGCGGCGTCTGATCAGGATCTACACTGTTTGCATTAACTTGCATTAACTTGCAATTTCCATAAATCATCGTAATAATATAAGCTAACCAGACACTCCTTCATTTGGAAATGGGCCCGTCCAAACAGTTTACTCGGCATAAATAGGTTTATATGACTTGTATACTCACTGGGTGTCACTGTAGGAACTATTCGTATAGACCTATTGTATTCCTCTGTAAATACTCGTACTATATTAGAATTAAATCTTGTTCTTTCTAAACTGCTGCAGCCAGCTGTAAAAACAATAGAAACATATAATAAGTTAAGGGGAATGAATACATAGGGGAGGGTGTTAACGCTGTTAAATTGTTTTGTCTCCCTTCTGAAAAGTTTTTGTCTCCCTTCTGAAAAGGGCTCTTCTCTATCAGGGAAGAATTTGCTCCCGTGGGAGCAAATTGTTTCCTTGTAGAGTAGACCCCTTTTCAGACGGGGCTTGGTTTAAAGAAACTCCAACAATTAATCTTAATGTGCTTAATAACTGTATTCTTCAACAGTGCCCAGATTGAAAATGCCATGACTTAAATTGCTGTATGTTAGAGAGTCCCATGATAAATATTTCCTTTTTGGTTACCTGAAACCAAGTCCATTTAGAAAGGGTGTCTAATCTAAAAGGAGATAATTTGCTGTTTTTAGAGTAGACCCTTTTTCAGAAGGGAAGCAAAACAATTTTTATAGAGTGTCCATTTCCCTTAATGAACTGAAGAATGGTGTTTACGAATTGTGACATGATACTGATCCCCAGAAAGCAGGTATAACTAAGAAATTTCTTAAACGAATAAAGGCACAAAACTTAATGTTTAAATTGGCCTATAGTCTCTGTATGTCAGGGTGGGATTGGTATTAGCCGTCCAGCTAAAACGCAATATAAATCTAACTACTGCATCACTGAAATGGATGCATCTTGTGAACCGAAAACACTACCAACAAAAACGTATAGGCCTGCTTAAAGCTTACATTCACAAGTCGTTGAACCCGATGAATCCAAAAATATAAGTGAAGACATTACGAAATCATGCCTATACAAATATATTGGAAATTTCACCACCAAAAAACTCAAGATTTTTCCGATAAAAATTCTGATATTTTTCACATTTCTGCTCAAAACATAGATTGTGGTTACTCGTTAGAACCGCCTCGCCGAGGCGGTTCTAATGAGTACCACAATCTTTGTTTTGAGCAGAAATAAGAAAAATAATGTATACCCCTGTAAACCCCAGTTTTACTATATAAAGGTGGGGTTTAAGGGGGTCAAAATTATATAGGTATGTTTTTGTGATGTACATAGGAAATGCCACAACCACGAAGCACAGCCACCCCCGCACCCACCCACCCACCACCCCCCGCCCGAGGAACCAAATGAAGGAGAGACGATGACCAGATAATGACCAAACAAATGACACATATGAAACCACAGACGCACAAACAAAGAAGAACTGTAACAGAGGAATCGCCTTGGAACGTCCAGTAGAAAAACTACTTAAGGGCTTAAACCAACCCTCACCCTTAATTCTGATGCAGCTCACAAGTACAATTCGCATAGCATAACGAAAACATATCTATACAATTTTGACCCCCTTAAACCCCACTTTTATATAGAAAAACTGGGGTTTACAGGGGTATACATTATTTTTCTTATTTCTGCTCAAAAACATAGATTGTGGGTACTCGTTAGAACCGCCTCGGCGAGGCGGTTCTAACGAGTACCCACAATCTATGTTTTGAGCAGAAATTTGAAAAATATCAGAGTTTTTTATCTGAAAAATTTTCAGTTTTTGGAGATGAAATTTCCTATATTTTTGAATAGGCGTGTTCTCGTAATGGTGACCCTCTACCTCATTCATGAAACATAACAGTGAACCGCATATGATCACAAACACTGTGAGAAACAAAGCAAATGGCTCAAAAGCGAATTTCAGGTTTCTTTTATAACAAAAAATGCATCTGGCGAAACTATTGCTATGAATAAACCAGTATGTGTTTCCCGAAGATGCAAATGAAAATAAAGTTTGGTCAATTTGGTTGCCAAACCTTGTGCCCCGCCGCATAATATACATACACTGTACACGAAAGCTTGAAACCCATTTCGCTGCGCTTTATATTTACTATACTATATGGCGGGGAACCAGTATGCAAACTAACTACGAAACCTAATGTCAGAATCTACAGAAAATTAGTTATCAAACTATTCATCTTAAAACAATAAATGCTAAGTAGTTGTATTTAAGTACTCATTTTTTTATTCGTCAGTTCCTACTATTGTTTATTAGCTCCCAGATAGCATTCTTTATAAATCTATAGCAGGCCGTTATCGGCCCATCAGCTACCCTGACGGGCCGATAACGGCCCGCTATAGATTTATAAAGAATGCTTACTGGGATCATCATGAGAGAGTAAAGTATGGTAAACACTCAGTGTTCAAAACATTTATTACTGCAAGTGCTCCCAGCGGGCACATGATGTTACTACGTCACAAGATGCGACGTTGTCTTAACTTTGCGTTTCCGCTAGGCTCTACCTTGAGAAATAAAAAAAAATGTCCGTTCAAAACAAAACAAAAAAAAAATACAAAGGAAAACCCAGACATTTCCCTATTAACATTTTATCTCAATACTTCCCATCCATATCTACAAATTCAGTATTGTGTAAATACGCAGTCTACGAGAAGCAATACATATTATTTTGATGGTGGTTGATACGTGCAATCTTACCAATTTGTTTACACCTGGTTGTGTGAAGTGAAAAAAAATAAGAGACCTCAATGACGAATTTATTATATTTGAATTATTTTGTAATGCATCGGTATCTTGATATGGTAAGTATACTGTTAACTCTGCTTTCCCAGAAATATAGAGCATCATTCAAAACTTTTCAAAGATTGTTTGAATGCAATGTGAAGACCTGTTTTCTATTAAAGAGGATTTTAAAAGTACCTACAGATAAACTGCAATCGTTTTTTTTTTTGTTTTTTTTTTTTTTTTTCCAAAGTAAAACAATAAGTGGTGAATACTTATTAGTTAACTTACCTCGTCTTTTCCGTTTTCCTTTTCTTCTTCTTATCCTAGAGACTACTTTTGATGAAGCTGAAGTACCTCCTAAAAACAAAATACATGTATTCATAGATTAAAATCCCAAAACTTAATGGATTCGCGCAGACCCATTAAGACCTCCGTTATGTCAAATGAAACATAGACCGCTTCTACTTCTGAAAACAGAAGGTCAGCTGACCGTTTTTACTGTTCAAAAATGAAGACACTTAGACAGGTTCTGCTGCTGAAAATAGAAGTGTGCTGCTGAAAAAGGAATGCCTGCATAGTTTCAATTAAAAATCTCGTCAAAAAGCACGAAAAATCACTAAATCGTCGTATTTAGTACGTTGCATATAATGGCGTTATTCGGCGAAAACTAGAATATATCCGAGATATCAAGTTCAACCCAAATGCTTATTCCAGGGCGGCAATGTTTTGTCAACGTAACGTCACTTGAACATGCGATGGCCCTGTTTGAGAATTTTAATGTAAAACATGTTTAAACAGCACATGAAATGCCCATTTTACCACGGTTTCATGCAGGTTGAAACGATGCTGTTTCGACAATATGATATTAACCCTTCTCTTGCTGAACACGACATATGCCCTGTCTTTGCAAGCAGTGTAGATCCAGATCAGTTGGCTTCTGAGAAGCCAACTGATCTGGATCTGCACTGTTTGTCATTGAATATGTAAAATTCTATCAAAAACCCGGATCAAGCAATCTGATTGACTAGAAATTAGAAGTGGGCGTGGCATCATAATTTATTCAGCATGACAAGGGTTAATATTGGCACGTTATTTTTCGCAGAAAAGTGAAATAAAAAACTAATTTAGGTCATTATTTTTACCCACTTGCTATAAAACAGTAAATACAACATGCCACAAACCTGAACCCTTCTAGTGCTTTATGGTTAATAAATCACTGGAATATGCATAGAGACAGTAATTAGGTCAATAGATAAATAAATTTGTATTGTTCAGCTTAAGGGGCATTAATTCACTTGCAAGGGAGACAATTCTGTGAAAATTGTTTTGCTCCCTTCTAAAAATGGTTCTACTCTAAAGGGAAAGAGTATACAATATACTCCCCACTGGGAGCAAATCCTTTGCCTTTTGGAGTGGGGCCCTTTTCCGAAGGGAGCATATACAATTTTGATAGACTTGTCCCCCTTGAAAGTGAATCCCTTCCCTTTACATGGCAAACCATCCTTACCCATAGCTCTTGAATATATGTTGTTGTTTTTTTTTAAATCCAAAAGTATTGACATTTTTTCTTATTTCTCCACGAAAACATATGTTGTGGTATTCATTAGAAGCGCCTCGGTGAGGCGCTTCTAATGAGTACCCATAACATAAGATTTCGTGGAGAAATAAGAAAGATATTTACCTGATACCTAGTTTTATCTAGACCTATGCTTACCTTTACAATTTGGTTTGTTATTTTTCGTGGAAGTGCCTGGAAATGGCTTTCCTTCCTTGGATACACACCAGCAGTATCCAGATGCCTTGTGGCACTGAATCTCTGCAAATGTACCATCACTTTTACATGACGGAATAAATACGTCTTTGGCGTTCGATCGACTACCAGACGCCCTGGCTTCTTCACGTTCTTGGAAACATTTTGTCATTGGAACATCTGAATCTAAAAGCAAGAAATGTTCAACGTACATGTACAGTAAAATTTCGCTATTAAGACCACCTTTGGTACTGCCTGAAAGTGGTCTCATTAGCGGAGCGGTCTTATTGTTGAATGTAGAGCATAGCTCCAGATAAGTTTTCTTTTTTTTCCTTTCTTTCTTTCTTTCTTTCTTTTGCAACCAAACAGTACTAATATTTTTCTTAGTTTAATAAAAGAGATCAAACTCCAAGGCCCAGTTGTTCAAAGCGTCATTAGCTTAACGAGCTCGTTAAGGGTCATTTCGTTAACTGTTTTAGCGGATTGAATATACAATTTTCTATTATTTTTTGCTGAAAAAACGTGAGTAGCTTTTGCAGCTACTCACATTTTTTCAGCAAAAAATTGCAGCATATTTGCGTATCACTTGATGTAAATTTTAACGAATCGTTAACTAACGACATCATTAGCTTTGAACAACTGGGCCCAAGTTTTTATTTTAAATTTAATTCCCGACTATTTTCCTTTATTACAACCTATTTTTCATATTTTTTCTTATTTCTCCACAAAAAAAAAATGTGTTGTGGTACTCATCAGAAGTGCCTCGCCGACAACATATTTTTGTGGAGAAATAAGAAAAATATTATGCGGGTACCCCCTCTTATCTGTAGCTATGTAGAATGTCAAGAAAAGCCTATTTAGGACTGGCAACAGCTGGTCTTAATAGCAGAGTGGTCGTTTTTTCGAGTGGTCTTATATAAAGATCGTAACAAGTAAACTTCTCTACCGTATTTACCCTAAATGTTCGGACACCGTAACTGTTTACCATACTTGTCCTAAGATTCCAATAAGTTAATTTTACTATACACTGATGTGTCTTAAACTGCTGAATGAGTGGCAAACAATGTAGACACTGATCAGACGTCGTGTTCTATGGCGTCTGATTTGGATGTACACTGCTCAGGTGTTCATCACGAAAATATGCCTATATAATTTTTACCCAAACACGCCTATATAATTTTGACCCCCTTAAACCCCACTTTTATATAGTAAAACTAGAGTTTACAGGGGAATAGATTTTTTTTCTCATTTCTGCTCTAAAACATAGATTGTGGATACTCGTTAGAACCGCCTCGCTGAGGCAGTTCTAACGAGTACCCACAATCTATACGAGGCGGATCTAACCAGTACCCGCAATCTATGTTTTTGAGCAGAAATATGAAAAATATCAGAATTTTTATCTGAAAATTTTCATTTTTAGTGGTAAAATTTTCAGTGCATATGTATAGGCTTGTTTTCGTTATGTCTTTACTAATTTTTCGGACACCATAACTCCTTACCGTAATTGTCCTTAAATTCGAACAAGTCGATTTTACTATATGATATTGTGTCTAAAGCTTAGATTAGCGGGAAACAGTGTAGACCCTGCGGCGTCTGATCAGAATAAACAGCGTTATACTTAGGTTAATACAGTACGTTCATACAGTACACTGTTGCATCGTTAGCATAGACAATCAAAGCACTGACAGCACTAGTCGGTTGATTGTCTCTGAGTGTAGGCTGGGAAAATGGTCCTGAACGGGGACTTAGGACTATTTCATTTTACCCATTAACTTCCTTAATTTAAGCAAACGGTGCGGATACTAATTAGAGCCCGTTCTGTGGCGTCTGATCTAGGTCTGCACTGTTTGCCAATGTTCCAGTTCAGGTTTTACAGACAATCCTCTAAACACGGCACTCTGACGTCAAAAGTGACAAGAAAAGCGCGGGCTATAAATAATCGTTACCTGGATTTCGTACAACTGGTCACTGATAATCAGGTGGACAACAACCTTAAGGAAATTTTGGTGTATGTATACTGTGGTTCGATTGTAAACAATCGAACCAAACATCTCGTAAAGTTTTGTATCAAACTGGATTTGTCATAATCCCAGGTAAGAAGGTACCTATGTAAATTGTTGCGAGGCCGAGCTGAATTCCTCATAGCGGAGGAAGGAAACGGCATGTGCTTAGACCAGATGTAGGCATTAACAGTGTAAGTATTGGTATTCAGCCATTGTCCTTGCTCATGGTCAATTAGTTCTACAGGGCATACCTCGCATAAAAGTGTTTAAGTGGCAAAGTGCAGTGTGCATTGAAATCTTATTTTCTCTGGCTTATGTGGCCAGTTGTCTGAACTGCGAAAACCGCATTAGGGCAATCTGTGTTTCGATATCACATCATAAAAGTACAAAGCAGCTGTACAAGCTGACACAGAAAAGTGCCTTTTTAATGACATTAAATATGGTGGACACACAAACCATGCTACTAGCTTTATAAAGTCAAATTACTTCTCAAAGTTGTAATATAAATGCTCGGCTATCATTTCGGGGTTTAACCCTCAACTGTCTTAACTTTATATCCTGTTTTATATTCCATCATGTCAAAAAAAGTGCTTTGTCAGTAACTTTATAATGTTTTTAATAAATATTTCGATTTTTCATTGCTACAATATCAGCAGCAAAGAAAAAAAAGGAAAAAGAAACACAAAAGGGTTTCAATACAAAAAAAGACGAAGTAGACCATTAGAAAAACGCATAGCAACAGATAAGGCGCCTTTTTTTTTCATCTGAAAAATATTGGTATCTTTCTTACTTCTCAACGAAAATATATGTTGTGGGTACTCATTAGAAGCGCCTCGGCGAGAAATAAGAAAAATATTTTGTGGATACCCACCTTATCTGTAGCTATGAAAACGGACCGCAATATCATTTTCTGGCAAAGTGATTTAATGCCTTGGGGACACAAAAACGGTTGTGAGATACTGGGTATATATCACCAGAAGAGAGATATAAATTGAAGCCATAGATGAAAGCAACACATTGAAGTGTCAGCTGATACTAGCTTGTCAATTGTTATAAGTACCTGTCAAAAGTATACCGTCTTCTTACATTAACTTCTAACACCTGTTCATTGCAGCAATATCAAAATAAAAGGTCTCTTAGCATAGATCTAGTATCACCCGAAAAGTACAGATATTTTTTGTATCTCTACAAAAAACATATGTTGTGGGTTCTCATTAGAGGACATATGTTTTAGTGGAGATGTAAGAAAAATTTTATCTCGAGCCATGCCTTAGACTAAAGTGTGATGAAAGGAATCAGTGTACAGCCACCGCACCGAATGAGTCTAATATGGGCAGTCAGACAGACAGTAGATTTTTAATGCTATTACAGGCAACCGAGTCACATAGCTTGTCTAGTATGGATATAAACTGCCTGTCTAAATAGTTGAGCCAGGGCACAGTATTTCCTACAAGATGGCATGTGCGCCCCGCGAACTAATATCAGCCTACGCATCCTTGCAGTCTAATCAGAATCTTCGCAGAACACTCTGTGGGTAGTCAAGGATTCAAAGTGTCTACAGGCGGCCCGCCTAGACACACTGATCAGACTCAAATGCAATTTTATTCTGTAAACAGAATCAGAATGTCTGTGGACGGCCAAGGATCCGCTTCAGATCTATTGCCATCCACAGTGCGCCCAGCGAAGACTCAGATCAGCCTTATCTGAGTCTTCGCTGGACGCAAAAATCATAGTTTAAATTTTCTCGCATTGTGGCTCAGTTATCAGGCGAATAGCAGAGAACTTGAATACTATGTGCATACACAAGTTGGCTGGAAGTTTGCCGGTCATTTTATGTTTCTAGGTACCTTTTCGCTGGTTACGGGCGATTTGTACACCTGACAGGGGTAATTTGCCTTGTTTCTATCCTGATAAACCTTTCAATAGCCCTTCAAACACTCCAGTTGTGTTTGAACAGTGACAAGAGTTGTGTACCGATCCTGATTAGTGTGCCCAGGTGGCTACTACTATGTTTGTCAGAGTAACAAAATATTTTTCTCGCGTAAATGTCAGAGGTAGACCAAATGAGACCAGACTTGCTGTGGGAAACGGGTCACAGTTCTAGATAAGGTGTTATTTTCAAGTACTGTTTTGATCCTAAGTATTGGAACAGACAGCCTGAGCAAACGAAGTATTGGAACAGACAGCCCGGATGCGGCGTCTGATCAGGGTCTACACTGGTTGCAACTCATCCAGCAGGTTTTAGACATATCGACAAGAAGGAAACAGGACTTGTTCACATTTTAAGGACATCTGTAGTATAGTGTGCAGTCAAGGTTTCCCAATACTTAGGGTAGCAGTTAGACTGACCTCCCCCCCCCCCCCCCCCCCACCTCGCCCCCTACCTTATTTCTCCACAAAAACTGTAAAGCACGACGTCTGAAAATGGCCCATATGTCTGAGCTTCTGTTTGTCTAGAGGTATATCCTACAATATCCACGGAAGCCCTGATCATACTGCAATAATGCACATACTGATGAGGCCCTCTCAAGGGAGGTGGGGGGTACCTGTTCCCTTGTTCTCCTGAAAAAAATCCCATGTTCCCCAAATCTTGATTTTCTATGTTCCCTGCTCCCCAAAATTGCCTTTGTTCCCCTGTTCCCTTCAGTTTTAGACTTTTGTTCCCTTGTTATCCGGAAATAAATGATCTTATTCCTCTATTTCCCAAAACCCCTTGGAGAGCCTCACTGATCTTGGATTTCATCGCTTGCATATGCGATAAAGGTTCCTTTTTACGTTATGTCGGCGAGGCGATTTTCACGGGTCATTACGAAAACACGCCTATTCAAATATATTGAAAATTTTACAACCAAAAACGGGAAAATTTCCAGACAAAAATTATGATATTTTTCATATTTCTGCTCAAAACATAGATTGTGAGTACTCGTTAGAACCGCCTCATAGATTGTGGGTACTCGTTAGAACCACCTCGTCGAGGCGGTTCTAACGAGTACTCACAATCTATGTTTTGAGCAGAAATAAGAAAAATAATGTATACCCCTGTAAACCCCAGTTTTACTGTATAAAAGTGGGGTTTCAGAGGGTCAAAATTATATAGGCGTGTTTTCGTGATGTGCTCACTACGTATGATATACAAATAAAATATGTCACTGCGAACAGCGGAGACCCAGATTAGCCTGCGCATTCGTGCAATCATATAATGGCCTTCCCTGTCCATTGATGTATTCTATAGTATCTTATAAAGCTGTAAGAAGGCAACGAAGGCCCTGATCAGATTGAATGCACAGTCAGGCTTCGAGGTTATAAAACCTTTTTCATGCTCAACTCAGCTGAGCATGAAATTTGTCCTGCTAATACATCTCAAAATACAAACAATTGCAAATTCTTTCTTGCTAAACATAGCTGAGCATGAAAATTTATCTGCTAATAAATATGAAAATGCCAACTATTGTTGGTATTTTCATATTTATTAGCAGAGAAAATTTCATGCTCAGCTGAATAGAGCATGAAAAATGTTTTTAACCTGGAGGCCAGATCTAGGCCTTCGCTGCCCGCAGATAATGTTGCGCATCGTATATTGTCGTGGAGAAATAAGAAAAAAAGTATTTATCTGACCCCGCCCCCTGAATTTTCCTTGTGTAATCATTAAGATACGGGCCAGTTACGCATGTGCAAAGACTGACAATGGAATTCTCTGTACAGGATTGAAATTAGGGAAAAAAGTAGTCATACTTGACAACGCGCATGCTTTTCTTTTGTACGCAGTGATCTTCGTTTTCCTCATACCTATGTAGAAAAACGTTACATGCATTTCGACGCAGAGACCTAAATAGTTTTCAGTGCCCGCATTGTGCTGTCAGAACTCCACTGTTGTGTTGCTTAGTGATTCCGGCACGAGAGGCGTTCAACGTATTTAGATCGGATTTCAGATCACTATTAACTCGACCTTATACGAATGAAATCAAATAGGTCTCGTTTAAGCATTTATGCGTCTTACTTAAATAGTTGTTTGAACTCAATATCATGCGTGCTTCAAATTTCTTTTCGGTGTTTCGTTTGGCAGGTTTAAGGTTTAAAATCGAAGTCCACAATTTTAAGTCCAAGAATTTTACTTTACAACGCTGCGACAAGACCCAGCTAGGAAAGTTATCTGTCCGACAGGATTCCTGTCGTTCTTATATAAACAGTCCGATATAGATTTAAGCAGAATGCTAGCTTGGGACATAGTTCAGGTTCAGCAAATTCGGGGCTGTCTAGTAGAAACTGTATCACATAGAATAAATTGGTAACTTCGTCGAATATACCGTCCTCTGACTGGCATTATACCGTTCTCTGAGTGGCAATATAACGTCCTCTGATTGCCAATATACCGGTCCTCTGACTAGCAATATGTCATCCTCTGACTGGCAATATGGCGTCCTCTGACTGGCAATATACCGTCCTCTGACTAGCAATAAACCGTCCTCTGACTAGCAATATACCGTCCTCTGACTGGTAATATGCCGTTCTCTGACAGGCAATATGCAGTCCTCTGACTGCAATATACCGTCATCTATTTGGCAATATGCCGTCCTCTGACTGGCAATATACCGTCCTCTGACTGGCAATAAACTGTCCGTTGACTGGTAATATGCCGTCCTATGACGGGAAATATACCGTCCTCTGACTGGCAATATGCCGTTCTCTGACAGGCAATATGCAACCCCCTGCTGGCAATATACCGTCCTCTATTTGTCAATATGCCGTCGTCTGACCGGTAATATACCGTCCTCTGACTAGCAATAAACGGTCCTCTGACTGGTAATATGGCGCCCTCTGACGGGAAACATACCGTCCTCTTACTAGCAATATACCGTCCTCTGACTGGTAATATGCCGTCCTCTGACGGGAAATATACCGTCCTCTTTCTAGCAATATACCGTCCTCTGACTGGCAATATGCAGTCCTCTGACTGGCAATATACCGTCCTCTATTTGGCAATATGCCGTCCTCTTACTGGCAATATACCTCTTCTGACTGGCATTACAGAAAGAAATTACCATGTGTATCTTTGGTCTAAGTTGGCGAAATGAACTGTATTTTTAACAAAATGTGCTGTATTGTTAAGCTGACCAAATACATTGTGTGTTGTATTGTAAACTTAATCCAATGCGTAGCATTATTCTAAGTTTTCAGTTTCTGTGGTAGCGTGTTTGTTTGTGTTGAGGTTTTATGGCCCAGTCAACCCAATGTGATCATGTTGAGAGCGGTCAATTTACCTAAACACACTTTAACTGCACAGGCTTTGTAGAATATTCGAAAATACTACAACATTAAATACAAGTATCAATTCCACAATAAGCATACAGATCCCATCAGATTCAAGCATCCTGCTTTATCATTACAGTAGCCGATCCGGAGAGGGTTCGGGCGGGATTCAGTCGAACCCCATTCAGGTTATAATTATTTTATTTTATGGAGAACTTGTGATGAAAGTAAGTTTATATTTTCTGGTAATTTGTTATCATTAGCCCCTTTCCGGGATTTTAAAAATTAAAATAAGGGTCACTGATGAGGCCTAATTTGCCCAGTTAGCCAAATCTATCTAGTCCGATCCCGAAATTTGACACTTCAGGTGTTTTCACTTTTGAGTGAGTGTTCATTGCTGTCAATGGCCATTTCTTTTAGAATCTATCTTTACTCATCATGAAAACATGCCGATATAATTTTGGCCCCCTAAAACCCCACTTTTATATAGTAAAACTGGGGTTTACAGGGGTATACATTATCTTTCTTATTTCTGCTCAAAAACATAGATTGTATGTACTTGTTAGAACCGCCTTGCCGAGGCGGTTCTAACGAGTACCCACAATCTATGTTTTGAGCAGAAATATGAAAAATATCAAGAGTTTTTATCTGAAAATTTTCAGTTTTTGGAGGTGAAATTTTCTATATATTTGAATAGGCGTGTTTTAGTAATGTACAGCTGGTGTTAATGGCGTGCGGCGGTCGTAAAACGTCTTGTCGTACTTCACTTTCTAACAGTACTTCACTTTCTAACAGTTTCTACCTTAACTCTCTGGAACCTCAATAACTCGAACATCTTTGGGACCATGTAAATTTGTTCTAGACATGGGTAAATCGAGTCACTGAGGGTTAATCATAACGCCTATGTCAGGAGGGAAATGGATATAATTTAGGGGTTTCTTTTAGATCTTCTGTTTAATAATGGTATGTTGAGAGTACTCATTAGAATCGCCTCGTTGAGGCGATTCTAATGAGTACACAAAACATACGTTTCATGTTAAAATGAGAAAATGTCCCTAAAAATCCATCAGTATTTAGTTCAAACATATTTTATCCAGAAGTATCAATTTAAAAATCAATATTGTTAACAATAAAAAGCATACAATCTTATATAGTTCTTCACCATACGAAATCAACATTGTAATATGGCAAGTTTTAAATGAAAACAAAGTCTACATGGTTCATTATGAATTTTAGATGAGGCGATTCTAATGAGTACACACAACATACATTTCATGATAAAATAAGAAAAAATCCTAAAACATCCATCAAAATTTGTTTTCTTTGGCTATCAAAAGAATTTGCTAAGGACTCAAAATCGAGTTCGAATGAGCCATGGTTAACGAGCCTTCGGTATTCGAGATATTGGGGTTTTCCCAGTAAGCATTCTACATATATCTATAGCGGGCCGTTGTCGGCCCGTCAGGGTAGCTGACGGACCGATAACGTCTGCTGTAGATTTATGTAGAATGCTTACTGGATTACTGCATCATTTACTTTCTGGTCGTTTGAGATCATTGAGTTCACTGTGGGATTATTGAAAATGAACTCGATGGTCACTGATGAGGCCCGATTGATCGATATTTCGACATTTCAGCTGTTTGCATTTTCGTATGTGTGGTGATTGCTTTCAAAGAGCATTTCGTTTAGTATATATATGCATGCATTTACATTCTTCAAATAAAATTTTGTCTTTTTTATTTGTATAATCGAAACCTTCGAAAAACAAATCTAAATTCTATATCTTCTAGCCTCTCGAAAGCAGAGATAAAAGTCTGCGGTCAGGTCAGTAATTTGGTGGTTAGTTTAGTTTACAGTGTGGTTGCGGTATAATAACCTTTACTACTTCATGAGCAAATTCAACAGACGACGACAAATTGGTGTTATTTTTCCTATTCATCCAAGAAAATAGGCTTGGACGTTTTTATGCAACTTGGAGACAATTTGCATGAAAGGTCAACTCCTATTTTCTTGGGAAAATAAGAAAAAAAAATATTAAAAGTTGTCGTCTGCTTAAATTTTTACCGAGCGTGCTAAGCGCAAAAAAAAACAAAAAAAAAAACGCGCATTTTGCTAAGAGATCAACGAGCTCGAACACGCAGGCGATTAGATGTGCATTTTTTTCTTTCAAGAGGACACTAATTTATTTCAAGAACTGAACTGCATGAAACATCGCGGATTTATTTCAAATAAATTTATTTTCTTTCAAAGTACAATATTTGAGGACACTGCATCGTTTTCTCGGTTTAACCCTTAAAGCGTCAATCACAACTGCAACATTTTGAACTATTACATTTACTTTTCAAAGAAAATAAGTCTTGGTATTTCATGTGAATCGTCTGCCAAGCAGATGATTCACATGAAATGTCAAGACTATTTTTTCTCTGAAAAAAATCAAAATTAGAATGTCGTCTGCTATCAGTTTTGCTGGGCGCTATTAGGGATAAATTCCAAACTGAATAAAGTTTGTCAAGTAAGAATCGATTTGGACGCACAGCTAAATCTCTGTTTGAAATATCGCGGCTATTAATAATTTCAATAATCTCAAAAACTATTAACATTCCGCTGCTGATGTCTTTAACCAATGATTTTTTGCTATTTGTCAAACTGCTCACTAAACAATAGTTTGATATAAAAGACTCGAAACTGATAACTACATCCCACGCGAAGAGACAGAAAGGTTCATTCTGCACTGTAAAGGGACTGGATATGATCGGTTTCCTGCACACAACCAACTTACCCCCCACCGCACCCCCATCCTACCAACCCCACAAACACTTGGAATCAAAGTACTGACAGCATTTATGGGTCGACTGTCCCCCAGTGTAGGCTGGGAAAATGGTCCTGAACGAGGACTAAAGACTATATTTCATTTTACCCAACCCTTAACTTCCTGTAATTTAAGCAAACAGTGCAGACCCTATCTGCGAAGTCTGATCTGGGTCTGCACTGTTTGAACAATTAGTTGGTCCGTCCCAGGTGCGGTTTGATTTCATTGGTCAATAAGAATCACGTGGACAGCAACCTTAAGGAAATTTTGCTGTATGTATACTTTGGGTTTAATCGACCCAAAAAGTGTCACAACTGACATGAAACTACAATCGAACCTCAATAGCTCGAACACCGATGGCTCATTTACCATGGTTAACTCGAACTCGTTTTTGAGTCCATACGAAATTCTTCCGATAGCTTAAAACAAATATTTAGGGAAATTTTCTTATTTTATTATGAAGTTGTATGTTGTGTGTACTCATTAGAATCGCCTCATCGAGGCGATTCTAATGTGTACACTCAACATACAATTATTATGTAGAAAATCGAAAAGAGTTCCCAAAATATTTGCTATTTGCTTCCTGACCCGGCACCATGATTAACCCTCAGTGGCTCGAACTACCCATATCTCGAACAAATTTCCATGGTCCAAAAGATGTGAGAGTCATTGAAGTTCGACTGTATAAGTGAAGATATCAGGAAATGCACAATCACGAAGCAGAGCCTTCCCAAGCTCCGAAAGAAGAAACGTTGAGGAACACGCAATGACAAAAAAGAATTGAAGTTCGACTGTATAAGTGAAGATATCAGGAAATGCACAATCACGAAGCAGAGCCTTCCCAAGCTCCGAAAGAAGAAACGTTGAGGAACACGCAATGACAAAAAAGAATAAAACACAACATCATATGAAACCACAGACGCGTAACACAGACCACATACAACAGAGGAACCACCGTAGATTTTACGGTAAATACTGGAAACTGGCTGCCAGCGCCTTTACCGTAAATTATACGGGGGTGGGTTGGGGTGCGTATAGAACTTTTGCAGGAATCATCTTGTAGAATGGGTTAAGAATGTGTAAGTTTAAGATACGGTGCGTTAGCTCGCATCCCTACTATGTCCTATACCTTACTTACCTTGCCCTACACTGCCCTGCCATGCGTTATTATTACTGTGAATAATCTTCAGGGGCCCGTACAATCCACGGTACATGTACTGTTGGTAGTATTTACCGTAAAATCTATGGGATCTTTTTACAGTGAACGGTCAGTTGAAAAACTACTAGGGGTCTTAAACCAGTTTTACGCCCGTGAAACCTTGAGGCTCGAAACATTAAAACAATACAGACAGAAAGGAAAACAGAAAGCAAAGTGGTCATCCATAGAAGAAGATGACCATGATGCTAGCAGCACAAGAAAACAGAATGCTATGAGGGCAGCCGTATAGCGGGTGACCACAGTGCTAGAATTACAACAAAGATTACCATGATTAATCCAGGTTTACCAAAGCATTCTAAGGTAGCTCGAATTTAGATGGCCTAGTGGTAAAAGCTTTAAACAAGCAATCGCCCTCTTGAAATATAATTTTGATATTGGGAACAAACATAAGTATTACTGACTAATTGTGAAACATAAATTTTAAATAAAGGAGAGGCCAGAATATTATCGGTTTTGTTTTAATTATTGGGAACTGGTATATTTTGCTTTGAAAAGAGCCAGAAGCTTGGCGTAGCCCCTATGTGTCTCTATTGCCCGGCTACGTTAAAAATCTGAATTGATTGATTCAACCAAGCGGCGCCCAGTTATATGTAGCATTCTGCTTAAATCTATATCGGACCGTTATCGGCCCGACAGGAATCCTGTCTGGCCGATAGCTGTCCGATATAAATTTAAGAAGAATGCTACATGTGGCTAAGCGGCCTCTGTCGAATCCTTACATTCAAGTTCACTTTATTAGATACAGGAAAACTTCAATGACTCGAACACCTATGGCTCGTTTAACGTGGCTCATTCGAACTCGGTTTTGAGTCCCTGGGAAATTCTCAAGAAAACAAATACAGTCGCACCTCAATGGCTCGAACACCGATGGCTCGTTTACCATGGCTAATTCGAACTCGTTTTTGAGTCCCTACGAAATTCTTCCGATAGCTCAAGAAAACAAATATTTATTTTAACATTTATTTGTATGTTGAGTGTACCCACTAGAATCGCCTCTATGAAGCGATTCTAATGAGTACACACAACATACAATTATTGTGTAGGGAATCGAAAACATTTTCCTAAATAATCGCTATTTGTTTCCTGACCTGGCACCATAATTAACCCTCAGTGGCTCGAACCACCCATGTCTCGAACAATTTTCTATGGTCCCAAAGATGTTCGAGCCATCGAAGTTCGACTGTATTTAAAGATGTTTTAGAGAAATTTTCTTCTTTTATCTTGAAATATATATGTTGTGTGCACTCATTAGAATCGCCTCATTGAGGCGATTCTAATGAGTACACCCAACATACCATTTTTATAGAACATCGAAGACATCTTTAAATTATCGCCATTTGCCTCATGACCTGGCGCTGTGGTTTACCCTCAATGGCTCGAACAACCCATGTCTAGAACAAATTTCCATAGTCCCAAAGCCATTGGAAGTGTCTATACCTTGAAGTACGCTTGTATCACAGGGTTCATGTCATAAAACAACGTAATGATACAACGAACCAAGTTTGCCACAACACCTATTGAGCTGTTTTTAACAATGCTCATGGGTTTATTTTCAAGATCATTAAATCACCGATGGCAGTTTGAACTTACCTGGACAAGTTTACCACTTTGAAGCTTGTGTAGACATGCTACAGACAGTAGATGTATCCCTATATCCTTTCTTGTCTGGTTTCTCTACAGAACATATTTTGTGCGTATTTATAGAATGAATGAGGCGAAATTAATAATGGGCACCACAGCCTCCGCTGTAAGCGAAGTTACCAATACTTTTTGGGCGAAAGTACTTTGTTCACGCCTACCAATCAATCTCATGCGAAACCGCGGTCAAGAAAAGGAATCCATGATAGGAGCTTCCGGTTTTGCAGAAGTGGAGCTCAAATTGTCAAAAACGCTGCATTCTGTGAAGGTTTGTCTTATTTACTTTCTCTTGTTCACATTTATATGAAATATTTGAATGTTATTTTGTCACATACAGACTGTTTATTCCGCACAACAAAGGATAAGGCACACGATCCAGCATTTTTCCAGATATTTGATTAGTACGGTGAAACAGCTACTCAACGGTCTAATTCGACAGCTGAAAATAGTTCATTTTCTGGCTATTTTAAAAACTGTGACTTTATGAGTACCGATCGATTGAACAGAATTATTCATCCAAGTGTCCAAACATCGGAAATAAGCTTTAGACGATGAACACTTCAACACACAGAAGGTATACGCCAAAACAAAGCATCGAAGGGCCAGTTGAGCATGAGATTGTAGAAAATGTGAAGAATTTTCATGAAACCCAAATCTAGCCCCTGAAGAAACTTGGTAACTGGTAAACTTTTACCAAAGATGTGAACAAAAGGCTTTAAACCGTGCGGTTATATTCATACATAAATAAAATAATAAATAAAACCATTCTGAAGCTTAAGATAACACAGCAACAAGAAAATTTCCATTATACTCTATTTAGAGATACAGCTGGAATTAAACAGACAGAAAACCATCAACAATGTACAGAATTGTGAACTATCACAATATTCACACAATTCTTCAGGCCCCTTTTCTTCAGGGGATGGATTTGGGTTTATCTTCTGTGTGTAGAAGCGTTCATCGTGTAAAGCTTACTTCCGATGTTTGGATATTTGGATGAAGAAATCTGTTCTCTCGATCGCTATTGACAAAGTCACAGTTTTAAAACAGCCTGAAATTGAGCTCTTTTTCACCTGTCGAATTAGACTGTTGAGAAGCTGTTTCACCGTACTAATTAAATATCTCGAAAAATGCACAATCATGTGCCTTATCCTTTGTTGTGAGGAACAAACAGTCTATATGTGACAAAATAGCATTCTAATATTTCATATAAATGTTTTCAAGAGTAAGTAAATAAGACAACCCTTCACAGCGTGCAGCGTTTGTTGACAATTTGAGCTCCTCTTCTGCAAAACCGGAAGCTCCTCTCATGGATTCTTTTTTTGAACCGCGGTTTCGCATGAGAGTGATTGGTAGGCGTGTTATTTAGAGCTATGAATTATCCGCTTCTGAATGGTATTCCCTGCCTGTGTGTTGCTTAAGTCCAATATTGCCTAGTGGACCTTCCTACTTTTCTCTTTTTTTTTTTTTTTTTTTTTTTTTAGTTTAACCATTTATTACAGAAATTCCAGTTCTTAATGCAAACAATGCAGACTCTGATCAGATGCCGCGTTCTGTGGTGTCTGATGTGGGTCTACACTGCCAATTACCATTATATGGGTCGCTAGGCATAAATGGGTTAAGTTAGATTATATTATGCTTTCTGTTGGAACTGAAAGCCTTCCTCACTATCAGCATCATTTATTAAATAGTTTATTGAATTTACCTAAATTCGTCTGGAATATTGAAAAGTAAATCACATGAATATTGCCAACCTAAAGGCCAAAGAAAGTTACCAGAAGAATAGTTCATTATCAGGTAAATGAAAAAGCCACTTGAGAATTTTGTCAGCAATGTCATTATGAGCTGCAAGAGTGCAAAGCACGTAATCGGGAAAATATATTGACCCACTGTATTGTATACTTTAGAAATATTAATTTAGAGTTGATGTTTAATGCCTTTTTAAATAGTATTTGAGCTTATATCGGACATACAGTGTGTGTGTGTGTGTGTGTGTGTGTGTGTGTGTGTGTGTGTGTGTGTGTGTGTGTGTGTGTGTGTGTGTGTGTATGCATGTGTGTGAGAGAGAGAGAGAACAATATTTTCTTGCATTTTCCATGCACACTTAACGGTGTTGTCTTTAAAATCCACATTTTGCACCCAATCCTTATTCAGTACGGGCCGAGTATGGAGCTATGAAAGGACAGAAACGTGTGTCGCAATTTATGAACCTATTTATGCCGAATAAACAACTCTACCTTAATTCTTTGGACCAGATCATTTCCAGTTTAAAGGGTGCCCGGTATGTTTTATTATTACCAGGTTTCCTGTATTTAATGCAAACAGTGTAGACCCTGATCAGACGCCGTTCTGCGGCGTCTGATCTGGGTCTACACTATTTGCTAATGTCACTTTTATGCGGAGTGAACTCTTCTACATTGTCTTTGGGCACGTCCATTTCCAGTAGGAGAGATGTCTGGTTAGATTATAGAAATTCCTGTATTTAATGTAAACAGTTTAGACTCTGATCAGACGCCGCGTTCTGCGGCCTCTGATCTACATCTGCACTGTTTGACAAAGTAGCTTTTATGGAACATTAGGCATAAGTGGATTCATCTTGGTAATCACGCACTGTTATAAACGCGTATTGCAGATCAAAACCAAAGAAGCTGACGTCGCTTTCGGCGCCGAAAAGTGCATACACCAGTTGCATTTTCTTCGCTTTTTTGTGCGTTTTCTGGTGCAAAAGTAAGTCGTTTTCATTTTTTTGTTGTAATATAATGACCAAATATATTTCGGATTCGAGATTTCAACACCTTCCTAGGGACTCTAGGTAAATGTTAATGAATGAAAAAACAAAAACAACGTGTTCGGTCCCTATAGTGTTATATATTTGAACGAACTAAGAATGCTTATAATCGCAACTATAAGGTAACTACCCCCAGTGACTACCATGTCTTCATAAAACTGAAAAAAGCATCTGCGTGGTAAATGGTAATGAGCTTGAAGATGACGTTCTGGGCCCAGTTGTTCAAAGCGTCGTTAGCTTAACGAGCTCGTTAAGGGTCCTTTCGTTAACTGTTTTATCGGATTTAATATACAATATTCTGATAATTTTTGCTGAAAAAATGTGAGTAGCTTTTGCACTGCAAAAGCTACTCACATTTTTTCAGCAAAAAATTTCAGCATATTTGCGTATCACTCGATGTAAATTTTAACGAATCGTTAACTAACGATGTCGTTAGCTTTGAACAACTGGGCCCAGGCTTGAATGAGGGCCAAATTAAGGCTTCTGTAGAAGTGGTATTAGTGACCTAGTGAAGAGATGTAAAATTATACTGAAAATGTTTAATAAAATCCATGTGTCATGTGTCATTGTTAGGTATGCTTCGTCTGCATGACGTGTTTCATAGGGCAATCCGAACATGTTGAAAAAAAGCCATCTTGCATAGCGTTAGCTTCGTATTAAACAAAAATGAGAAATGTTTGAAAAATGTGAAGTGCCTTGTGGAGGAAATATATCTATCACAGAAGACCCAAACTCATCTTCGTATCTTGAAGCATAACCAAGGTTATCATGCTTTATGACCGCGTTACTAGAATGTACAAGATCAATGGCCCACACTGGCTGTCCTTGATCTTTTTTCTGTATGCGCATGCGCAGCTGGCTTGGGTCTTTGCTGTTCGTACTATGAAAATGATGGTTCCCGCACAGTGGCCCTGATATGACTGACCTGGACATGAATAAAACAAAAACATTCACTTTATATATATGCTTACCTGAGCATTTTCCTTTCTTTTTGATGCTGACATTTTTACCCTCACACCGCCTTGCCCTCTTAATTTCACACTTTGAGAGATATGAAACTCCGTCTGAACCACACATGATACGTGTTTTCCTACTTTTGCACTTAATTTTACATTCACTGTCACGCAAAGCTCGAAATAGAACCTGAAAAAAATGAACCAGAATCAGCACAAATGCACAATATCATATGAGCCGGGCACAGCATTTCCTACAAGATTACATGTGCGAACACTCGCACAGTTTGATCAGAGACTTTTCTTTGAGTTTTATGGATAGCTAAGGCCTCAAACCATCTTCGCGTGGCCAGAGAAGACTCTGATCAGTCTGCGCATCCGCGCAGACTGATCCGAGTCTTCGCTGTATATAGTCCAAAGACGGACTCAACGTATTATGCACATCGTGAATTCGTGTATTTGAACTGTACAAACACACACACACGCACGCACGCGGGCGTGAACTTTGCATGCCCAGACTATGAATCGCACTTGCACGGTCTGAGCTGGGTTTTGTTTAATGTATGTAGTCTAAGGATGGGCTGTACGAATTACGCACGTCGTGAACAGGCACCGTGCGTGTGTGGCCTGGGCTTCTGTTATTCATATATTCTTAGGGGGTTTTTTATACCAGAAAAAAAAACAACTTAAAGTTGGCAAATATTCGAACTGGTGCTTGTCTGCACACTGCAAATTTTTGTGCCTTTTTCAACATGAAAATATCTTATTCTTCTAAATTTAATGACGCGGTGTCAAAGAAGCATAGAGAGAGACATCTGAAATGATTTTATCGTGGATCTACGAGATGAGCAAAACCTTGAAGTCATTTTTCATGTTTGCGTTTCATTAAATTGAAAGGAAATGCAATGACGTTTTTGTAATTTTCAATATTCCACTATCAGAATCTTATCATCACTGGATGAGTTCTCAATTAAGTAAGTGTTTGTAGAGATAGAATTCATTAAAACTCCATCAAAACCCTACAGGTGCGCGGAGTTTATAGATCATGCCAAACTGTTACTAATTGCAATATCAGTTCTTATCTTACCATTCACTTACAGAAGCACGGATTCACAACACTTGTATTTCTATATTTGATTTCGAAGCTAAAGTCTGAACAACCATCTCAGTGGAAGGATAAAAAAGCTAAAATTCAGTAATCTTTTCCGCCTTTCTTTTTTATTTGTTTTTCTTTAGACGTCTTCCAGATATTGCGCATACATTTGCGGCGTATGTTACAACGCGCAATATTTGTTAGTTTTTTTTTTGTTCGTTTTTCTTTTTTTTTCTTTTTATCTATTTATTTAAACTAGGTAAAAATATTTCAATTTCACTCCAGTTCAGGCAAGATTACCATTGAATCTAAATAAGGCTAACTGTAATCATATTCTGTTTCCCAGGCCATCTAGACATTTTATAATCGCAGATGATATAGCATATGCGAGTGAGTAGGCTTTTATAGTCATTAAATTTCCTGAAGTTGTTTTCTTCTTCCTGAATGTATTGAATAATTCATTTATTTACTGTAAACGAGAATAGATTGATTCTATTTTAATCAATATAATCTTTTGTTGTTGTTGTTGTTGTTGTTGTGTGTGTGTGTGTGTGTGTGTTTTGTTTTTTTTTTGTTTTTGTTTTTTTTTTTTGTTTTTTTGTTATTTAATAATGGCAATGTTAGAGAGAGAGAGAGAGAGAGAGAGAGAGAGAGAGAGAGAGAGAGACGTGTCACTTCTTGCAAGTCGCCTCATGTCCTCAAACTGTTGGATGAAAGGTATTCGTATTGATATTTCGGCTACAGATACTTGTTTTTAGTAACTTGTACTATAATGTTACTAAATGGTTGTTTCGTATTGGCCCTGTAACAGGGCCAATGCTCGCTTCGGGCCAATACAGCAATTCACAGGCCAATACAACTGCCCTCGGACCTGTAACAGGGTGATTTCGAAAACATCCATTTCATGACATTTTTATCAATCAAGTTTGTGCTGTGTTAAAAGTCTCATCGACTGGCTAATACCGTAAAATATTGGCCCAGTCAATACCATAAAATACTGGCCCTCCTGAATCCCTCGATTTTTATCCCACAGATCCTTGTAACTTTCATTATTAGTCTCATATAAAGCCCGCGCCAATTGATTGTGTTGGGGTTTAACGACACGTCAACCCTTGAGGGTCATTTTGTGTCGTCTCCCAGAGAAAGGGAGAAAAGAGATAGAAGAGAGAGTAGAGGAGATGAAAGAGAGGGACAGGGAAGAAAGAGGAACAGGAATGAAAGTGAAGAAACAGAAGAAATAAAAACATTCCCCCTCTACCCTTACCCACTACAAGGATAGCAGGCCTTGCCCAACTGTAAGCCAATATCAGTTGGACGCCCCGGTGATGTAAGATACACAGCACCTTCGCACCACCCGACCACCCCCAAAAAAAAGCCCGCGCCAAACACCGTATAGAAAGCATGCATTGGTATGATGCAGGCTGTTTGGCACATATTAGAATAATAATTACTTAGTTGATTAATAAAAGAGTATTGTGCATTTTGATAATTTAATACATACACCAGATAGCCTAGGAGACACGAGCAGGCATGCTAGTGCATTACGAAAACACGCCTATTCAAATTTATTGAAAATTTTACAACAAAAAAAAGCAAAATTTTCAGATAAAAAATTTTGATATTTTTCATATTCCTGCTCAAAACATAGATTGTGGGTACACGTTAGAACCGCTTCACTGAGGCGGTTCTAACGAGTACCTACAATCTATGTTTTTGAGCAAAATAAGAAAAATAATGTATACCTCTTTAGATCCCAGTTTTACTATATAAAAGTGGGGTTTAAGGGGGTCAAAGTTATATAGGCGTGTTTTCGTGATGGACGATCATCCGTATCACCTACCAGTCGGCCCATTGCCGCACGTTGTTGGTTACAACACATTCATATTTGAAGATTTATAAACAGAAGTATGCAGATGCTCAAAACCGGCAAACGCGAGACCAATGTTTTTTTTTTGTTTTTTTTTTTGTTTTTTTTTGCTTTTTTTTTTTGTTGTTGTTGTTTTTGTGTCTGTTTGTTTCTTTGTTTTTTTTTTTTTTTTTTTTTTTTGTTTTTTTTTGGGGGGGGGGGGGGGGGGGGGGGCGGGGGTTCGGATACAGGTTGCTCGATACAGATTAATAAAATGTTCTGAGGCTGATTATACTCTAAAGGCAAAGAGTGGATACTGATTAATACCGTATTTGACCTAATTACCGCACTGTGTGCTTAGATTTTTTTTTTATTTTTTATTTATTTATTTTTTTTTTCAAAATTACGCGTAAAACTTGTGGTAAAATATGCATCTATATACTAAGGGTACATTTCAAAAGATCAGTAAAGGACTAATATTTAATGATGTTTATGCGATTTTTTGTTTTATGATTTTCTTTATAAAAGCACATGTTGTGGGTACTCATTTGAATTGCATCGACAAGTCGATGCAATTCAAATGGGTACCCACAACAAATGCCTTTATAAAGAAGTACACAAAAAGTACACTGGCTGTAATCTGAAGACTACAGAACTGCTTGCCTGTGCACTTATAAGGGTATGAGCTGTAATTAGGTCGAATAGGGTATATCTTACGGGCCTAGCTTATGTTGCAGAGAAAGAATACAGGGACATGCTGTCTGGACAATGGTCTGTCACATTGTCCTTGTATCACCAAACCCCATCGGCTGAACCAGGCAAGGTTTGTATGGCACAGCTGGCTTTGATCTCTACCCACTTTCCCCTGCATATACTATATTTGAATAATACCACAACACTGCACATTGTGCAATGCTAGACTAGTGCAATGTTATAACACCAAACTTCCTTTTGAGTTTGTCTGTAGCTCTTATTTGTTTATTTGCTTATGCTAATTTTTCACTTGCATTATACCCGCGCAAACTGTGTTTGTTTGTGTGTGTGTGGTGGGGTGGGATGGGGTGGGATAGTATACTGTTTTCACGTTGTCTGCCAGTATGTCAATGCGTCCGTCCTTTTCGTTTTGGTTTCGAGGGGTATCTGAAAAAGACTGCTTATTAACAGTTCTTGTTTGTTCTTGTCATTGTATGTGTTAATCTGTATTTTCTCTATTTGTAGGTGGAAAATTAAATCAGCGTCAAAGTTGATGCCTTATTGGTCGAAACCTGCTATAAATCAAAGCTTGTTTATTGTTGTGTCAATGTCCCTTTAAAATAAGACTAGTCCTGGGTCAAGGTAAGTTTTTACGGAAGATACATGTATTTAGGCAGTCGGCATTTTACGATTTGCTGGGCTCCATGGTCTGTTTGCTCTTCCTCTTGTTGTTGTTGTTAGGCCATGATTCTGGAATCTTCTATGATTGAGAAAGTATATATTTATATAGGTCTAGATAAGAGTGGGTATCAGGTAAATATTTTTTTTTTTATTTCTCGCCAAAAAAATATGTTGTGGGTACTCATTAGAAGCGGCCTCCGCGAGGTGCTTCTAATGAGTACCCACAACATATGTTTTCGTCCAGAAATAAAAAAAATAAAGACATGTTTTGGTGGAAAAAAGCGCCTTATCAAGAGTTATGCATTTATGTTTGAAGTGTGTTGAATATTATCTCAATAGGTGAAGACTGATCATGAAATAATTTCAATGATCTTTTTCCCGCTTCCGCTGATTCAAAAAGGCCAGTTGTCAATTACTGGCGAAAGCACATGCCCAAAGTACTAGTTAAGCGCTTAGAGGTCTATGTCTGCCCAGGAAAAGCGTGAATAGATTAACTGCCCGCTCGACATTATCTTCACAGTGTTGATTGGCCCATTAATCTCCAAACCAAAGCAATTGTCCAGTTTGTTGGTGTGTGTTGTTGATTTTCATTTTTTTTTTTTTTTTTAAAAATACTGCTATATATCAATGTTGTGGTATGAAATATATTTAATAATATTAATATTATTGCTTTATTCTTAAACTGCAAAATACTGCTTTAAAGGCATTATGTTGTTGTTGTTTTTTTAGTTGTTTTTTTTTTCCATAATATAAGATTAATACAAAAATATTAATAGAAATAATAATATTATTACTAAATATTGAAGTTGCAACATACTTTTCAAATGCAATATTTCCCTCAATGTTATGTTTTTAATTTTGCTAAACATATAGTGCAGGGGTAATTTCAGCGAAGGGGGGATTGTCCTAGGGGTAATTATCCAAGGGACAATTGTCCTAATGGGCAATCGACCGGAGGGGCAATTGTCCGTACTCCGGTAAAGACTTTAAACAATTCTCAGAAGTTTCAAATACAGTTTTCATGACAAAACACTGATTTTGGAAGTATTGTATTCCATTCAATCTATAATTTAAGGGATCGGGATACACTTTAAGGCATGAGCAACTCTACTAAAATTGTTTTGTCCCTTCTGAAAAGGGTTCGATACTAAAAGGAAAGAATGTGCTCTTGTGAGCGAAATTTCCTTTTACCCTTTTATACCTAGTGTCCCATAAAAGGGACATTGGCAAACAGTGTGGACTCAGATCAGACGCCGCGGAACGCGGCGTCTGATCAGGGTCTACACTGTTTGCATTAAATACAGGAATTTCTACAATTCACGGTTATAATAATAATTAACCAGACACCTATTCTATTGGAAATGGATCTGTTCACTTGAAATAGCTGAGGTATGTCCATTCGGTATAAATGGGTTAATACTGGATGTCTTTTCAGAAGGGACACCCTGTTCAGAAAAGCAAACAAAGTGGCAGAAATTTTACCAAGTGGATCCTTTCACCTTATGGTTATTTCGTGCTCGACAAGCGTCTAGGCTGTCTTGTCGCTCGACAAGTGTCTAGAGGCTGTCTTGTCCTGTCTTCACATAAAGAAGACAGTCTAGATTGTCTTGTCGCGCTATCATATCAAGATAGAAAATGTGCGATATTTGACAGAAGAGTTTGTGGAATTTGTTTGATCCTGTTGAGAGAGGTCTGTCGTTCTTCTCCTGACATCATGTGAGATTGTTACCGAGTCATATCCAAAATGCAACATAATTACATAACCGTCTCCTCAATGAGCCGAAATGTCAGAAAATGTACCTTTAGACATGTGCATCCAGCGAAGATTCAGATCAGACTGCACAGTCTGATTAGAGTCCTCACTGGGTTCATTTTGGATAGCCAAGCATTTTTTTTTTCATGCGGACAAGAAGACTTCTCATTACGAAAACACGCCTATTCGAATATATTGAAAATTTCACCAACAAAAACTGAAAGTTTTCAGATAAAAAAAAAAAGATATTTTTCATATTTCTGCTCAAAACATAGATTGTGGGTACTCGTTAGAACCGCCTCGCCGAGGCGGTTCTAACGAGTATCCACAATCTATGTTTTCGAGCAGAAATAAGAAAAATAATGTATACCTTTTCTATAAAAAGTGGGTTTTATGCGTATACTGATCTGTGTCTTTGTTGGTAGCACATATCAGAAGGTACGTTTTCGCATGTTGTAGCTAAAATGCTGAATACGTAAGCAAGAATTAATTAACTGTTATCAAAACATTTTAAAGGGTTTTGATCATATCTTAGTATAAACAATTTTCACACACAGCTTTACAGGTGTGTTTGACAGTAGAAAGAGTGCGTAAATAACTAAACTTGTCATAGAAATGTTTTCATTGTAAACGTAAACATACAGATAGTTTGAAAGAATCTGGTATTTTGTCACAATGACTGATTGTTTCAAGTTTAAAGAAGACGGTAACAAATGTAAACATTACCGCACAGTACGTGTACGTTTAGGTACTTTGTGGAAAACTGCAGGTATTCTGTTTCAGGCTGTTCTTTCACAAGAATGGGGTAATTTGTCCGGTATTAGCTTAGTATCTGCAAACTTTACATACGTTTTAAAGTTCAAACATCAATAAATACGAATTGAGTGATATTAGTTAGCAAGTTTTATCCTTTTCGTTGTCTTATTACTGTTTACGATCCTTGAAAGGCTCCATATTCCTCAAAAATAGACATTTTATTGTCCAAAAAAAGGTTTAATGAATTGATTTATGGTATTAATACAATTAAAAAATGTGGCACCTGACAGCCTGTAAAGTTTCAGCTAGTCTATCGTTCTTGAAATGAGAAGATTTTTTTATCTTATCTCTGAATTAATGTTGCCAACATTAAATCAGAGATGTGATTAAAAAAATCATTTCCTTTTTGATCCAGTTTAAAAAATGAGAGACTAACTGAAATTTTACAGGCTGTCAGATGCCACATTTTATGATCGTATTATTACCATAAACCAATTTATAAAACCTTTCTTGGATAAAAAAAAATGTCTATTTTTGAGGAATATGGAGCCTTTAAACAGTATTTCAATAACATTTTGTATATCGAGGAAGACTATGCACGCAGAGTAACGTTGCATCGACGGTATGTGCTCTACTGGGTTCCTGTGTAGCTTACGAGACGTATCAGACGTGAGCAACTGATTTGAATTTCCGACCGATTGGAAATGCCTCAAATCTATTATTCTCTTATTTATCAAAATATATTATTCTACTGTATAAATGATAGTGGATTCGGTACGAATGCACAACATTGGCCGTTTCTAGAAGTAGATACCCTAACTTAGTACAGTCAGTCCTCTTTATACCGACACTCGATACAACGACAAAATTTTATTATGGCAATTTGAATGCCACGAAACCTTTGCTCAAGAGGTGTCACCTCTTGAGCAAAATGTTTCGTAACATTCATATTGTCATTATAAAATTTTGTCGTTGTTTAATTACGAAAACACGCCTATTCAAATATATAGAAAATCTCACCTCCAAAAACTGAAAATTTTCGGATAAAAAACGCTGATGTTTTTCATATTTCTGCTCAAAACATAGATTGTGTGCACTCGTTAGAACCGCCTCGGCGTGGCGGTTCTAACGAGTACCCACAATTCATGTTTTTAAACAGAAATAAGAAAAATAATTTATACCCCTGTAAACCCCAGTTTTACTATATAAAAGTGGGGTTTAAGGGTGTCAAAATTATATAGGCATGTGTTCGTGATGTGTGACAAGACACCACGAATACGAACAAGTTGTAAAATATCAAGTCCGGATCCAGAGGGGTTCGAGGTGTTCAGTCTAACCCCCACTACTTTGACACAAAAGTTCAGTTTGGATACCGTATTTACGGGAAATATTCACACGTCTTACCATTTGATCTTATAAATCTAAAATTTCCAAATTTTCGTCTGCTTTAATGCTTATCTAATGTGCTGAGCCGTAACATCAGGTGGCATATATTCTTATGTGCCACTTGGTAACATATATAGACTACCCTCTTTATACCGACATTCGATACAACGACAAAATTCGTTATAATGACAATTTGACTATCATGAAACCTTCGCTTAAGAGGTGACAGTTAGTCACAAATTATACAAGAATATTGTATTTAATACTTAAAAGAAACGTATGTTTTTTTATATATTTGTTAGAATCGCCTCAGTGAGGCGATTCTAACAAATATCAAATATATACATATGTTCTATGAGAAAATAAGAACAAAACAAGACATTTCTTACATAGGTACCAATCTGCTCATTAAGTATTCTGTACAACAGCAAATTCAAAATTGCAACGTATTTGGGAACAAATGCTGTCGTTGTAACGAGGGTTCACTGTATTGACGTATAGTTACAGAATACATATGCAGTATGCATATCCTTATTTTTTATCGCTGACATTATACAAATAATATAAATAAAACATTTTCTTGCACAATAAAACGATTTCGTGATGAACTTGTATATTACAACGTGTGATTTGTAGATTTTGCACTTGAATAAAGATGGAGTACCAACATGACTAAGGTGAAAATCAGAGATCTGCCGAATTCCACAGTAATCAAATGAACCTATCTCTGATTTCGTCTGTCAAAATCAACATCAATTCTGTGTATCAGTACACAATTATACACCTGTTATTTGTACATTAAAACGTGTTTATTTCATTAAACCGCTTAATGATGATTTCGTACAGCACTGAAATCGGTGAATGATATCTACTGTTTCCCATAACCCAGACCAGCCTGTCCATCTGCTCTCTTTTTGTCAGGATTCTCATTATATCATATACACACTATGGAGACTACGGAAATTTGCCGAATGCATTCTATGATCTGACCAGTTTTAGAGATAAGCAGTCGTGTCAAGGTGGCTGCTTAAATACGGGTTCATGAACTTGTGAGGTATATTGCAATGTCAAAGGATACCAGGTGTTCCTTTGTATGTGTTTTGTAACAAAAAAACATTCAAACCAATTTGGCCCCGATGTCTGTAACCAAATCGGTGATAACAGAAATACCGGTAACATTGAAACCTCAACTTGTAATTCTTAGCACAGAATGTACCAGTTTGGTTGGAAACTGTCATGGAGTACATTTGACTTACAGTTGCTGTTGCCGTGCAGGTGTTTAATACGGAGGCAGAGGCGAACGTGCAATGTATGCGTTTTTATTAATCAAGTAATTATTGTTCTGTTAGGTGCTAAACAGCCTGCATCCTACCAATGCAATGTTTGGCATGATTCCCAGCTAGCATTCTACATAAATCTATAGCGGGCCGGTATCGGCCTGTCAGCTACCCTGACGGGCCGATAACGGCCCGCTATAGATTTATGTAGAATGCTAACTGGGTTTCTATACCCCCCTTTTTGCTCAGGATTTATACGAGTGCTTATACTGAAAGTTACACGGATTTAGGGGATACAACCGAGGGGTTCAGGGGGTCCAAATTTTTTACGGTATTAACCGTACCAATATTTTACGGTATTAACCAGTCGGTGAGACTTTAAACACAGTGAAGCTTCTTTTATTTGATGCTTAGATTGTGTTTGATTGTGTTGGGGTTTAACGACAAGTCAACCTTTGTGGGCCATTTTATGTCGTCTCCCAATGAAAGGGAGAAAAGACATAAAAGGGATAGTAAGGGAGATGAAAGAGAGGGACAGGGAAGAAAGAGGGACAGGAATGAAAGTGAAGAAACAGAAGAAATATAAACACTCCCCCTCTACCCTTACTTTCTCCAAGGGTAGCAGGCCTTGCCCAACTGTAAGCCAATATCAGTTGCCTCCCCCCACCCGCCTCCCTCCCTACCTTTGTGACGTAAGATACACGACACCTTCGTGACATCGGACCACCCCCTGATTGATGCTTATAGAGTACATCAAAAAGTTGATTAATAAAATTGTCATGAAATGGATGTTTTCACATTGGCCCTGTTACAGGTCGTTGGCTAGTCGTATTGGCCTTCGGATGGCTGTAATGGCCCGAGCCTCTCTTTCCGAATACGTAGGATAAGTGTACGTAGGATGATTTGATCAAGTCGAACCGCCCTTAGAAATAATCCTGGATCCGCCTTTGCATAACACTGTTGTCTTTGGCTGTTTCAAAGTGATATTTCCATTACAGTTCCTCTTCGTGTTGTTCGTTCCGTTTTCGTTAGAGTGTTGTTCTTTGACGTCGTTTCGTGTCATTCTAGCCTTAATGGGTGCCGTATGAGAGCTGTCTTCCGTGCTTGTTGCCATACTCTGGCATCCTATATTTTCATCATACATTTACTAGAATATATGTTCATTTTGCATATGTGATACTAACATGGCTTTCAAGTATGTGTCACTCTTGTGGAGCGCAAAAGATGTGATAATGGGTCACGTGGGTGATACGGCCTTTTAGCCCGGGCACAAAAATCCATTTCACCAGGTCACGTGGTGATACAGCTTTTTTTGCCCGCGGCAAAAAACCCATATCACCACATTCGGAGCACTCGGCGGTCTTGCCTTTGATTCCGCATAGGATATCAAAAAGGCAAACTTTTCAGAAAAAAATGTATGATAAATAGACTATGATATGGCAAATCTAATATCATACATCATATCAACCCGAGACACCCATATCAGCCCAAGGGCCTTCAGCCCTCGGGCTGATATGGGTATCTCGGGTTGATATGGGGTATGATATGACAATTGCCATTTACTCTCTATTTATATATTATTTTCATTTAAATAATAATGGGCCAGTGCACGACAAAACCTACAGTAAGACCTGTATATCTAGCAAAGGTTAAGCTCAGCCTGTATATCCATCCAGTCCGACAAGGGTTCTCATTTATCCCTCTTTGGATAGCCTGGACGCTATAGAAGGCACATGCGATCGGCGAAGACTCTGATCAGACTGTGCGGGTGCGCAGATGAGCAGATGCGCAAGCTGATCTGAGTCTTCGCTGGTCGCACAAGTCTTATTGTAGGTTCTATTGTGCGCTGACTCAAATGCGTCATACAATTCATAATGAAGAGGCTTTATGGTAAAAAAAGAAATTCATCACGAAAACATACCTACATAATGCTGACCCCCTTAAAACCCACTTATATATAGTAAAACTGGGGTTTACAGGGGTATACATTATTTTTCTTATTTCTGCTCAAAAACATACATTGTGGGTGCTCGTTAGAACCGCCTCGACGAGGCGGTTCTAACGAGTATCCACAATCTATGTTTTGAGCAGAAATATGAAAAATATCAGAATTTTTTATCTGAAAATTGCCATTTTTTGGTGGCAAAATTTTCTGTGTATTTGAATAGGCGTGTTTTCATAATGATATATCTATCTACCTCTGCATTGCATCCTACCCAATGGAGTAGTTACATTGTATCTCTAATTAGGCTGGAGTTTAAACATGTTTATCAGTTTCTTTCTGACTTCATAAAACCATAGACGTGAACATAAACAGAGTCTTCGATGCTCGCACACGTCTTACTGTAGGTTTTATCGTACGCTGGCTCAAAAGCGTCATACAAATCATTCTGAAGAGGCTCTATAGTAAAAAAGAAATTTATATATCTGTTTGCCTCTGCATTGCATCCTACCCAAATGGAGTAGCGATCAAATACTGAGTAACCAAGGATTTCTGAGAGTCCTTATTAGGCAGCTTGACAAAAACTCCGCTCTTGAAAATGTATTATGCAAAATTGTTTAGAGTTTATTACATCTCTATATTGGTTGAAATTTAAACATGTCTCTCAGTTTCTTTCAGACTTCTTTTAACCATAGACGTGAAGTTACACAAAATAGTGAACATGGAATGGAATATCAATTACGAACAGTAAAGATGGAAGGAGAGGATCAGTCGACAACGATATACAAAGTATATTCTTCTATTTCTTTTCCTTTTCTCTTTAAAAAGGGAAGAATAAAATAAACAGTTATATTAATATTAAAATTTCATTAGTATGTAGATAACAACAGATAAAGTAAATCCAAATTAAACGGTGCATAATCTGATCTAATAATTATTACAACTCATTTCTTCCATCAACAGTGAGGGAGTGGAACAATCTGCCGTCTTAAATTACTCAGACAGTTGTTTCTTTTAAACACAATCTCAACTGACAGAATTTATTTGTACCCAAGCACTTCTACACCAGTAAAAGACATGCACACATTCTTTGCATCCCAATAATAACAATTGCAGTGCATTGAATTATGATCTTTTCCTAAAGAATATCACTGATTCCCCATTATGTCGCTGTGGAGAGGTCGAGGATACCTATCACTTATTCTTTCAATGTCCCTATAATCGGAACTCGCGGACTCTTTGATGCAGTTTCACAGTACAAGGAAATATTTCTTGATCTACTTTTCAGTGAGAATACACTGTTCTTTGATACAAATGAGAAACTATTTGATAAAGTCCAAAAGTACATAATCACTACCAGGAGATTCAGCTGTGCAGTTATCCTGATAATGTATAAAACTATAATTATCAAAACTGACATGCGGCTAGTTTTGTTTGGTTTAAAGAATATTTATTAGTTTTCAATACAGTACATACATAACACATGATACACACAAAGATGAGGTTTATTTGGATGCAATGGATTTTTAAACGTTACTGTCGCGCAGCCCATTCCCCACCCCTCTCTCTCTCTCTCTCTCTCTCTCTCTCTCTCTCTCTCTCTCTCTCTCGCTCTCTCTCTCAGTACATAATACTGAAGTATATTCATGATTGTCTTTACTGTTGCACTTCTAAACCTTTTCTACTGATACAATAATCTCAGTACTTGAAATTGATTGCAAAACGCAGTTTGTTATGTTTGTTTGAATTCATATGTACAGTTATTAAGATACAGTTCCATTAACTCAGAGTATCACTTGTATATGATCTTCGCCTTCTTTTCACAGCTGTTATTATATAAGGAGAAGAACTAGATAAGTATCATTGCTTTCGTTCTGATCCTTTATTATATATTCTCACAGCATTATGTTTGTACAAATGTATACTTTGTGAAATAAAATATTCTTAAACCAAACGGTGCATAATTGTAGTTGGACGAGAGAGAGCAACAGACTCGGTGTGTGTGTGTGTGTGTGTTGGGGGGGGGGGGGGTGTAACTCGGAAAACTCGGAAAATATTTGTGCGGGGTGTGCCATTGGAACTTTGAAGACACCCCCTATTCATATAATTTCCAGACTGAGAAAACATACCTATTCATATATTTGCATGTAAAAAGATACCCTATTCATATAATAGAAAATTATTAGTAAACACTAGTTGAATCAAAACAGACAACTTACTTGTGAATCGTATGCAAAAATATATGTGCATTTTGATTATGTATGTGGCCAGGTAAGACTAAAGCTACTTTTTTCTGCCAAAATTGCAAATTAATGGGCTATTGATATAATTCTGCTTTAGAAATGGGGGCTATTTATATAATTGTGTTATAAAATTGATACCTTATTATATTATCTCAGGCAAGAAAAGCACGCATATTCCAGCGGCACATCCCTGAACTATTCTATATAGGAAGTGACCCCCATCCCCACATCCCCCCATAACCCCTCCGAGGCAACGGATTAAAACCGTATTACTATTTAAAAGCAATTTGTGTTATTAAATCAGTACCAATATTCACTGCTCGAAAATGACTGCCACTTAATTGTAGAAGTTGAATCAACGTTGAAACGACACGGTTTCAACGTTTAGTGCTCGCTGGGATATCAAAGAACATGGAAGGTAGCAGTATATAGAAGTACTAATTATACTGCACGGGAATGTAAAAATGTGATAATTATCTCTTGTAATATTCAATCTTTGACAGAATCAACAAAACTCTACATCTATTTAGCACTCTGGTACACATATATTCCAGCTGGTACATGCATAACAGAACGTGTTTATTTCATCAAATTGCCTAATATTATTTTATCGCAGACTGTAAAAGCATCGAGTTGCACTTGATATCAATAACATTTGGTTATTGCTAATAATCTCAAGCATATCTGGTGCTAAAGACTCACTTTATGAACCGCAACGTCAGGAAATGTGCGCCCAACGAAGATTCAGATCAGACTGCGCAGTCTGATCAGAATCTTTGCTGTGCGGATTTAGGATAGCTAAGGATACAAAGTTCCTTCATGCGTAAAACGAAGACTTGATCGAACTGCGTCGATGCGCAGGCTGATTTGAGTCTGCTGAGCGCACCTATGAGACGGTATGTTTTCACACGTTGCGGCTTATATGATTTTCTTTTACAATATGCTGTCACAAGGTCCCAGGCATTGGAGTTCTATTTTTAGCAATCTGGCTTCAGTTCCATCAATGTTTTTCAGCTAACATTGTACGAATAACGAATAGAAGAGTTTTTTTTATTTTGTTTTGTTTTTAAATAAACTGCATACAAAGGGGCAAAGCACGGTTGGTATTCTAAGACAGGTAACATACATACATACATACATACATACATACATACATACATACATACATACATACATACATACATACATACATACATACATACATACATTTTCTGGCGAATGAGTGTGCACCGTACTGGTTAACCGCTTTGAGAACTAAGCCTGTCCAGTAAAAGTGTGGTTAGGCAAAATGACCGCGCTCGACATGACCCCGTTAGGTTGGCTGGGCCATAATACATACATACATACATACATACATATATACATACAACATAGAGATAATCTGGTGTCTTTTTAGAGTAAAAAGTGTACATGAAAGCGATCGTTAAAATAAAGCAGAGAAAAAAGTGTAAACGCTCGTGAAAATAAAGCAGAGAGAGAGTGAGAGAGAGATTTCGAATGCAACAAAATTAAATCACGTTTCCCGCATGAACTGCAATTTTCATTCTTACATAATAATGTTTATATGACATATGTCAAAAAGACAGTTTGAAAAGTTACATAAATTATGCAAATGAAGCCAGTGAAAGGAGAAAGAGGCGATAATTTATACGGATACACTGCAATAAAATGACTACCTGTCGGCAACATAACACATCTTCCATTACCGTTTTTTTGTTATATTAAGTATACGAATAATGTAAGTGAAATCGACCATAAAACCTACAAACTACTATTCCGCAGGTACGCCAGCAAATATGATCAAAATGTTTGGATGGCTCTCTTGAGAAACGTGTGAATGAGCGATAGCTTACTGTAGGCGACTGGCCGACAAACTGGTGAAATTACATATTACGACCAGGATCTTTATTCGCCGATCTATTCAACCGTGTTCAATGATTGTTTAAGTGGACAACGAAGAACCTGATCAGGCTGCGCAGATGCGCACATCTGCGCAGCACAGCCTGATCTAGGTCTTCGATGTCCCCATGTGCACAAAAGTTATGCTTCTCATAGCGCGACTGCTCAGTCTTGTACATTGCAAATAGGGACAGTACAGAGCTTAACCGTAGAATTGAATTGATTGTAAGAGTCCCGAGGCAAATATTTATACAACACCATAACTCTCTACCCAGTTAGCATTCTACATAAATCTATAGCGGGCCGTTATCGGGCCGTCAGGGTAGCTGACGGGCCGAGAACGCCCCGCTATAGATTTATGTAGAATGCTAGCTGGGTACACGATAATCTCTTGCCTATGATTATGTACTGTATTAGACTTACAATCGACTCTCATTATCTCAGACTCAAAGGGACAAGAATGTTTGGTTTGACTTAACAGAACTTGGGATCACACTACCAACCAAACCAATATTGCCCTTAGTTTTGTTTGATTTAAGTAGTAGTTTGAATCATTTATTATTATTATGACAATTAACTGCATATCCTGTAAAAGCACTTGCTGTCATGATGAACTACTATTATGTATTGTTGTCATTATTGTACAGCGTAAGGCAGCATTTTTATAGATAAGCACATTATGTGGGGTAAAATGGTAAGGCGTAAAGAAACATAAAATGGTGTATTTCAAATGATGTTATCTGATCAAAGTGAGAACAAAATGTTGTATTTCAAATAAGACTAGTTACTAGATACGCCAGACACCGTTTTCATAAATATTGTTGAGGGTCTGGCTGGGGTTTATTTACTAATTAATAGCCTTAATTTTTATTGACTACTGATTTTGACTTAAAATTCTATTGACTACTGATTTTGACTTAAAATTCTATTGACTACTGATTTTGACTTAAAATTCTATTGACTACTGATTTTGACTTAAAATTCTATTGACTACTGATTTTGGCTTAAAATTCTATTGACTACTGATTTTGGCTTAAAATTCTATTGACTACTGATTTTGGCTTAAAATTCTATTGACTACCGATTTTGGCTTAAAATTCTATTGACTACTGATTTTTGTGATGTAGATTTTAACGATTAAGCCCCCAGAATCCAAAATATACTGATTTTTATGTAAATAGCTTTATTGTTTACTGATTAAAGGGCTGAATTTTAATGATTAGCGATTTTTGGTACCCCCATCGAGACCTTTATTATTTGACCACAGAAATATACATAATGTTGTATTTCAATTAAGGCAGCATGATACCGGATCAGAACATGATGTGATTTCAGAAAGATAGGACAAAAAAAGTACTTGAAATATTTTATTTCAAATAAGACAATATTTTAATTGGACAAGATGATGTCAACATAATATGACGTAATTCAAGAGATTACTACACAAATTAAAGTAAGATGTTTTATTTAAATGACAATATTTCAGATGAACAGGGCAGGATGATGTCGCAGCAAGACAACATGCAAGGTGAAACTAATATAATTCATTACAAACAATATGTAACTCAATTTTAACAAAAATTAGTTAAAATTAACAACACACACATGTAGCAGTAGTTCATCATGGTATTAAGAGTCTAACAGAATACGGCACTAATCATAGATATGAAATGATCATACAGAGCTATCTGATGAGACGGGCATGGCGCTCCATACATACGGAGGGCAACCACATCACGAAAACATGCCTATATAATTTTGACCCCCTTAAACCCCACTTTTGTATAGTAAAACTGGGGTTTACAGGGGTATACATTATTTTTCTAATTTCTGCTCAAAAACATAGATTGTGGGTACTCGTTAGAACCGCCTCGACGAGGCGGTTCTAATGATTACCCACAATCTATGTTTTGAGCAGAAATATGAAAAATATCAGATTTTTTTATCTGAGACTTTTCATTTTCATGATGGTAGAATTTTCTATATATTTGAATAGGCATGTTTTCGTAATGAAATGCAGTTTTTGTTGGCAGACATTAGAAAACGACCACATCTATATGATAATATAGTATATGTCGTTTTTGTCCAAACAGCTAGAGATTTTAACCCAAAGAGCAAGATCAAATGGGTCGAGACCGTATCCAGCAGGAACACAACGATGAAACAACGTCGATTCAACGTTGTTTCAACGTCTTGACGTTGAATCAACGTTAAATCGACGTTGTTTCAATGTTGTGTGTTCGCTGGGTATCCAGTCCCAAGCGAACAATGTGGAAAAAGCATACGGACTTCCACAATCTTCCATGCGCATGTGCAGTGACCGACTCCACTAACTGAGATCGTCTAGGAATGCCTATAAATGGAATAGCCATTCAGCGCAGTTGTGCTGTTCCATCATCGTGACTTAACACATGAACTAATCAAAACTATGTTCCCTGGAGACCCAAGCAAACTCGCTCTTAGTTATTACATATGAATACAGTCGTCTTTTATAATCTGTCCTCTACCTCTACAATGAGTATTAAGTGTCAAGGTTTCCTTGAAGACCTTCATTTAACACCTGCTTTTGTTTACACAGAAATCTAAGTATACTCTATGAAAAACTTTTCGCACCCACTTTCGTTCGAGGACTTCTTGAAAGGTACTCAAGTGTTGTTATACAGTATCTATACACTCTATACTGTCGTATCCGTTAGACAATCAGTTTGACAGCCGTAGCTTGTAATTGTCTTAATGCTTTCATCCCTGCAGACCAACACGGATACCTTAGCAAATAGTGTAGATCAAGATGAGACTCTCATCAGGATCTACACTCCTTGCCATTCTATTATTGAGTTTTGACTAAACTCCCTAGTTGCAATAATTGATATGTCCAAATTCAGAGATGGGTGAGCCCATTTCATAAACTCAGGGGTTAAGATGCTTGTAGTGATTAAGTCCTGGACATTGAGCTTTGCAATGGCGCCCCGGCCATCACGAAAACATACCTATATAATTTTGATCCCCTTAAACCCCACTTTTATATAGTAAAACTGGGGTTTGCAGGGGTATAAGTTATTTTTCTTATTTCTGCTCAAAACATGGATTGTGGGTACTCGTTAGAACCGCCTCGCTGAGGCGGTTCTAACGAGTACCCATAATCTATGTTTTAAGCAGAAATATGAAAAATATCAGTTTTTTTATCTGAATTTTTTTAATTTTTGGAGAAATTTTCTATATATTTGAATAGGCGTGTTTTCGTAATAAAAACTGTATACATCCAGACTTTTTACGGCTTAAAACCTTGTTTAAAATTTCGTTTACCAAGGACTGACACATAATGGTTAGTTTAATAACTGAATTGAGCAGACTAAAAGTAAACGATACGTTCTTATTTTCCCCAGAAAATATGGTTTGGTCATTCTTGTGAATCATAGGAGACGATTCAAATGAAGTATCAAATCAGCGCTTCTAGAAAAGGTATGCAAAGAAACATAATTTGAAGTAATGTGTTAAAATAGCTCTGCTACTTATCCAGTAACTGACAGCCTAGCTCATATTGACAAATGTAGGAGAATATAAGAATCCATCATGGGTGTCCATGCAGGATAGGGAAATCTTACCCTCGGGGTAGGATTTTCAACCAGGGGCTGGTTTTAAATAATGACAAAAACAATACCTAATATAAAGCAACATTATCAACACTTAACCTTCAACATTCTCTGAACAAATCTGATAGACGGTGAACATTACGAAAACACGCCTATTCAAATATATTGAAAATTTTACCACCAAAAAATGGCAATTTTTCAGATAAAAAAACCTGATATTTTTCAGATTTCTGCTCAAAACATAGATTGTGGGTACTCGTTAGAACCTCGTCGAGGCGGTTCTAACGAGTACCCACAATCTATGTTTTTGAGCAGAAATAACAAAAATAATGTATACCCCTGTAAACCCCAGTTTTACTATATAAAAGTGGGGTTGTAAGGGGGTCAAAATTATATAGGTATGTTTTCGTGATGAGAAATTATTTTAAGGCTTGACATTTCGCTAAAATTATCAGTATTTGAAAAAAATGTCAATGAAGGAAATGCCAAACCACGTTTAAGGAGTAACAAATAAGAAACTATTATAAACTGCTGTCAGCTGACATTTGAATTCATCTGGGTTAATGTTATATTAGAAAAGCTACGAACAATTATTAATTTTTACAATTATCTTGGCTAATTCAGCAGACGACAAATTGGTGGGTTTTCATAATTATTTTTATCAGAAAACAGGATTTGAAATTTCGCGCAAAGTGTATCCATTGGAGAACAATTTGCATGAAATGTCAAATCCTGTTTTCTGGTGAAAATAAGAAAAAAAATTCAATCTGTCGTGTGCTGTAAATTTTACCCAGAGTGCAAAGCGTTAAAAAGAAAAATAGCTCATCTTCCGACAGCAACTTATTTGCGTGTAACGCTTTAATAGCATGCTCAATAAACAGTTCAGCAGATGACATTTTGCATTTTGTTTTCTTATTTTTCCAGAAAAAAAGATACAAAAGCCTTTTTTCTGGGAAAAAATAAGAAAAACTATATCATCAGTTTGTTGTTTCCTGAACCTCGATGATGATTTTTTCCAAAATATAATCTTTGATATTTTATGCAAATCTTCTCCTAAGGAGACAATTTAAATGACCTATTGTGGCAATTAGCATGACATATCAAAGTCTGTTTTCTGGTAAAAATAAGAAAAAAATACCAAACTATCGTCTGTTGATTTTTTTACCCAGCATGCTAAACGTTAAAAGTATTATTAAATCCTGCTTTTTTTTCTCTCGGCAAAATCAGCAGACAAGAAATTGATAGTTTTTCTTGCTTTCTCAGAAAGCAAAACAAAATACAAATAAAAAAAAAGAATTTTGGCATTGAAGATCATGTTAAATGTCTTCTTAGAAAACAATTAGCATGAAATGCCAACGCCTATTTTGCGGGAATATGGCAGGGTAAAGGTTAATTTTGATGCAGTGTTAATGTAATTAATTACAGGTTTACGATTTGGCCCGTGCGAAATGAAACTATGCCTTCGGGGCATATGCGGACAGTAAGGGCCCTGATCAGACTACGCGGATGCGCAGTCTGATCAGGGCCCTCGTTGTCCGCTTACAGAATCGTCGGACTCTTTGAGAATATACCGATGTTTAGGAAAAGTCCGTATCGAATTGTGTGGTTTCGCAGACTGACCTGGCTCTTTACTGTTCGCCTATGTCCCAAAGAAACCTTTTCTAATGAAATGGTTCATTTTATTGCGTTGTATGGGTGTGCAGAACAATAAACAAACTGAGCCGCAACGGCTAAAAACGTACCATCAAACATGTGCGCCCAGCGAAGATTCAGATCAGCCTGCGCGTTCGCGCAGTCTGATCAGAATCTTCACTGGGCGCATTTTGGATAGCCAAGGATGCAAAGATTCTTCCTGTGGACAACTAACTGATCAGACTGCGCGGATGCGCAGGCTAAGCAAAGTCTTTGTTGGACGCACATGTAAGAAGGTACGTTTTCTAACGTTGCGGTTCAACTGCATTTTATTAATATTATGGAATTTATTATAAGTTATTTCTATTATGAAAGATGCAAAATGTCAAATGTTGCATGTAATTATTACAAACGTTTCTCATGGTGGTAATGTAATTTTATAATTATATTTTGTGGAAAATATGGAGACATAGCTTGTAGAATGGAGATATATATTAAAACCGACAGCTTTTAAAGGAAAAATATAAAATAATCCTTTAAATTGTGGCTACCTAAATTGGACTCTCCAGTCTTTGAATTAAGCTAATTACATAACTTTGCATAGTGACAGCACGTTGCAGAATGGGCTCTTGGGTAGAGAGATCTTGGCCCGCTAGGTGGTGGGAGGGATGGGGACAACTTCCTATATGGTCAGATGGTGGACAGGATTTTAATTGTAATAACGCATATTTAATAAGGGAAATGATAAAAGAAACTGGGTGTATTTTGGACCGTTAAATATATGAATCAAAGCACTGACAGCACTGGTGGGTCGATTGTCTCTCAGTGTAGGCTAGGAAAATGGTCCTGAACGGGGACTTAAGACTGTTTCATTTAACCTTAACTTCCAGTAATTTTAGCAAAAGCACTGACAGCACTGGTGGGTCGATTGTCTATGAGTGTAGGCTAGGAAAATGGTCCTGAACGGGGACATTTAACCCTTAACTTCCAGTAATTTTAGCAAACAGTGCAGACCCTGATCAGATGCCGCGTTCTGGGTCTGCACTGTTTGTTAATGTCCCAGCACTAAGCCAAGTCTTGATTTTACAGATATTCCTCTTTACACAGCACTCTGACGTCACAGCGACAAGAATAGCGCGGCTATAAATAACCGTTATCTGGATTTCGTACAAACGCTATTTGCGTGGATTAACTTTATTGGTCAGCGATAGTCACGTGGGCAACAGAAATATAACTCAGGTTCTTTAGTTACTTTGAATGGACCCCAAAAAGTTTTAAAAAACGTTCAGTTTGGGAATAGAGTTAGGTTCGGAGACAACAGGTTGTGGGTTTCATATCGTGAACAATTGGATGGTCCGTCTAACGCGCGATTTGATTTCAGTGGCCAATGATAATCACGTGGACCACAACTTTAAGGAAATTTCGGCGTCTGTACACTTTGGGCCAATTGTAAACAGTCAACCAAAAATGAGTTGGATTTCCAGTGCTCCACCACAACCCCCATGGTATCCTAGCGGGGTCGCTCCTTAAAAAATATCATATCATTACGAAAATATGCCTATTCAAATATACTGAAAATTTGACCACCAAAAAATGAAAATCGTCCGATGAAAAATACTGATATTTTTCATATTTCTGTTCAAAACATAGATTGTGGGTACTCGTTAGAACCGCCTCGCCGAGGCGGTTCTAACGAGTACCCACAATCTATGTTTTTGAGCAGAAATAAGAAAAATAATATATACCCCTGTAAACCCCAGTTTTACTATATAAAAGTGGGGTTTAAGGGGGTCAGAACTATATAGGTGTGTTTTCGTGATGGTATTACCACAGTGTTTTGTAGAGGTTCATTATGAACTAAAAAGGATACTTCTTAGCTATAGCACTAGATACGCAATTTTTAACCAACATATTGATATGTTTTCTTATTTCCCCACAAAAACAAAACATATGTTATGAGTATTCATTAGAAGCGCCATGTAGAGTCTGTCTGCAAAACCTGCCTCCATTTGCAAAATGGCGGAAACAAATCAGGCGTATCTATTCACTGTACAAGATCAAGTTTGGATTTGACATATTCTTTGTGTCCACTTTTCTTCTTTTACATCCTCTATCTGCCTGTGACAACAGAGTATGAAAATCAAGAATATCTTGACAAATATTGTTCTAAACGTCTATAACAATTATCACCAGATCCGAGCATTTGAAAGCCTACCTATTTGTTGTTTCTGAGCCTTAGTACTTCTACTAAGAGACGGGGGCCTAACGTATTTACCCTAAATTTTCAGACGTCTCACTTCTTTACCATATACCTGTCTGTAATTTTGAACAAGTCATCACGAAAACACGCCTTTTCAAATACGTATATAGAAAATTTCACCTCCAAAAAAAAAACTGAAAATTTTCAGATAAAAATCTCTGATATTTCATATTTCTGCTCAAAACACAGATTGTGGGTACCCGTTAGAACTGCCTCGACGAGGCGGTTCTAACGAGTACCCAGAATCTATGCTTTTGAGCAGAAATACGAAAAATAATGTTTTCCCCTGATAAAACCCAATTTTACTATATAAAAGTAGGGTTTAAGGGGGGTCAATATTATATAGTCATATTTTCGTGATGGTAATATACTACCCTACCTGTTGATGTGTCTTAATCTGCTTGATAAGTAGTGTTCTGTGGTGTCTGATCTGGGTCTACACTGTTTGCCCAGGCCTGTCTGTCCGAATACTTAGGATAAATATGGCAACAATAATGGTATCAGTCCTCTTATTGACAGGTATAGTTAGATACCAGATGACCCAACTTAACTGATCGTACTAAGATAAAAAGAGTACTAAGCTGCCATGCACATAATCTCTTCATTATTAATTATAAAACAATAGATAATATTGTTTTAATGGTGCAACTATAGACATTTTCCTTGACAAGTCTTTCAAAACATGTTTACTGCACTAATAAAGCAGTACGTCTGCTAATTATGGGATATATATGGTTAAGTCTAACCAGCGAATCGTGAATGCTCTGACTAGACTACAGTGGTGCAGAATTTACCCTTAATATTCGAACACCTTAATTTCTGACCAGTCTTGTCCTAAAATTTGAACAAATAAATAAATAAATAAGTAAATACGGGATACCCAGGAAATGCCTCAAGTTTTGTGCACAGCCCTCCCAAAGACCCGGATAAGGAGACCACGGCACAAAAGAGCACTACGATAACAGCCAAACAAACGAAGACCAACCGCAACAGTAACATCGCCTAGGATCGGTCAACAGCCAAATCGACGGAGCCTAAAGCTGGTTTAACAAGCGCTCAAACATCGTTTTTAATTCTGATACAGTTCCAGCTACACATATTTATTGGTCTGCGTAAGGATTTCCATCATCACAGAAAAAATATAACACTATGATGAAAGAAAGACAGATGAGGACCCGTCTAAAATTAAAAGTCAAAGCAAAAGAAGAAAAAAAAAAACAACACTATTAGAGTCACTAAGTACGACCATTGTCGAGTAAAGTCAGACACAAGACATCTTTAAAAAAGATTTAGGCTGAGCTGTCATTGAGCCCATTGTATTACATGCTGATGTGTTTGAATCACTGGAATAGTTATTACGAAAATATACTGAAACTTTTACCACCAAAAATGAAAATTTTCAGATAAAAAGTTCTGGGCCCTGTTGTTCAAAGCGTCGTTAGCTTAACGAGCTCGTTAAGGGCCATTTCGTTAACTGTTTTAGCAGATTCAATATACAATTTTCTGAATTTTTTTGCTGAAAAAAATGTGAGTAGCTTTTGCAATGCAAAAGCTACTCACATTTTTTTCAGCAAAAAATTTCAGCATATTTGCGTATCACTCGATGTAAATTTTAACGAATCATTAACTAACGACGTCGTTAGCTTTGAACAACTGGGCCCAGATATTTTTCATATTTCTGCTCAAAACATAGTTTGTGGACCCACATAAATGAGAAAAAAAATGTATACCTCTTTAAACCCCAGTTTTATTATATGAAAGTGGGGTTTAAGTGGGTCAAAACTGTACATGTATAGGCTTGTTTTCGTGATGTTTAAATTGGCATACACAAAATATATCGGAAAAACTAGTTACAATGTTTACAGAGAAGACAGATGTCCCCTACCGTGAGTTTTCAGTTTTCCTACTGTTGTGACCTTGAAAATTAGGTCAAGGTTACCAAAATCTATAAAGTTCTTTGATATGTCCCAGTTATATAGTCAAGAAAATTTAGTAAGAATCCAACCACTGGTTCAAAAGATATTGTGTAGACAAGAAAGTATCACATCATTTTCAGTTTTTCTATTGCCTTTACCTTGAAAATTAGGTCAAGGTCACCAAAATCTTACTAATTCTTTGTTATGTTCCAGTTATATATCCATGCAAATTTGGTAAGAATCCAACCACAGTGTGACGCCGACACCAACGCCGACGCCGACGCCGACGCCAACGACATCACACCAAAATCAACATGTCCCCCTCCGTGTAGGTATGTGTGAGGGGGCGGGGGCGGAACATAATAAATTGATTTATATTGGGAAGAGCATAATGCTTCCCAAGACACCGAAAGAAAAGTAGAGATGAACAAACAATGGCAGTAGTATAGGGTGTCGCGACACTCTATACTACTAATGGCAATATGCATCGGCATGTAAGTGAGGGAACCGCCCTAGAACAGTCAGCAGAAACAATTAATGCGGAGATGGGGGTGGGGCTGAGGTGTAGGGAGTAAGCTAGTCTTACTCGATCGAAACACCGCCCCTTACTATGATGTGTTCAGTCTGCAAATGGTCCTCTACTTCATCAGCAAAACATCACAGTAAATCACCACTAATCACAAAACTGCAATGAAATCATCACGAAAACATACCTATATAATTTTGACCCCCTTAAACTCCACTTTTATATATAAAACTGAAGTTTACAGGGGTATAAATTATTTTGTTTATTTTGCTAAAAACATAGATTGTGGGTATTCGTTAAAACCACCTCGCCGAGGTGGTTCTATCGAGTACCCACAATCTATGTTTTGAGTAGGAATATGAAAAATGTCAGAATTTTTTATCTGAAAATTTTCCTTTTTTGGTTGTAAAATTTTCGATATATTTGAATAGGTATGTTTTAGTGATGTAAAGCACAGTAAAATTTCGCAATTAAGACCACCTTTTGTTCTGCCTGAAAGTGGTCTTATTAGCGGGGCAGTCTTAATCTTGAATGTAGAACATAGTTCAAGACTAGAAATGTGTCAGTATGAAACAGATGCCCCCGCCCAAGGGCTATCTTCACCCGCACGCAGGCATTTAGCAAAAAATGAAGTTGAAAAAAGGACCATTATAGAGAGTATTTGGTGAACTGTAACCTAAGGGTCCAAGCTGGCCAAGAAATTAAGAGAGAAGTTTGCTGCTTCTAGGGAGAAGTGCTTTCTGACGGGGGACTCTCATAATAATTGGCTGATTTTACCCTAAATCGAACTCGACCTATATTTTATGATTATATACCTGTGTATAAATTATGAATCCAATACACCAATTTTTAAAATATATATATATATATATATATATATATATATATATATATATATATATATATATATATATATATATATATATATATATATATATATCGAAAGGAAAACATTTTTGAAGGTGAAACAGGGCCATAACTACCATAATAATGGGTGGATTTTACCCTCAATTGAACTTGACCTTTATTTTATGATTATATACCTGTGTTTCAAATATGAATCCAATACACTGGTGTTTTCAAAAGATATCAAACGGAAACTATTTTTGAACGTTGAAAATGGGCCGTAACTCCAAAAATAATTGGTGGATTTTACCCTAAATCGAACTTGACCTACATTTTAAGATTATATACCTGTGTACAAAATGTGAATTCAATACACTAATCTTTTCAAAAGATATCGAACGGAAACCATTTTTCAACTATTTTTCAACATTAACTCCAAAAATATTTGGTGGATTTTACCCTCAATTGAACTTGACCTATATTTTATAATTATATGCTCGTGTATAAAATATGAATTCAATACACTAATCCTTTCAAAATTTATGGAACTGAAACCATTTTTCAAAGTTGAAAAAGGGCCCTAACTCCCAAAATAATTGATGGATTTTACCCTAAATCGAACTTGACCTACATTTTAAGATTATATATCTGTGTACAAAATGTGAATTCAATACACTAATCTTTTCAAAAGATATCGAACGGAAACCATTTTTCAACTATTTTTCAACATTAACTCCAAAAATATTTGGTGGATTTTACCCTCAATTGAACTTGACCTATATTTTATAATTATATGCTCGTGTATAAAATATGAATTCAATACACTAATCCTTTCAAAATTTATGGAACGGAAACCATTTTTCAAAGTTGAAAAAGGGCCCTAACTCCCAAAATAATTGGTGGATTTTACCATAAATCGAACTTGACCTATATTTTACGATTATATACATGTGTATAAAATTTGAATCCAATACACTAATCTTTGCAAAAGATATCGAACGGAAACCATTTTTCAAACTTGAAAATTTTTCAAAGTCGAAAAAGGGCCATAACTCCTAAAATAATTGGTGGATTTTACCCTAAATCAAATTTAACCTATATTTTATGATTATATACATGTGTATAAAATTTCAAATCAATACAACAATCTTTTCAAAAGATATCGCACGGAAACCATTTGTGTTACGTACGGGACGGACGGAACGGACGGACCTGACGGACGGACGGGACAGACGTACATACGGACAGCGGGATATTATAGGCTCCCGTACACCACCCCCCCCCCCCCCCCCCCCCACACACACACACACACACACCAATCCACTGAAAATGGCGGGGACTTAATAAGGGTTTTTTTTTTTTTTTCAACCAAAAAAATACTGATATTTATATTTCTCCAGTAAAACAAATATGTTGTGGGTACTCATTAGAAGCGCCTCAGCTCAGCGAGGCGCTTGTAATGAGTACCCACTTGTGTGGAGAAATAAGAAAAATATTATGCGGATACCCCCCTCTTATCTGGAGCTATGTAGAATAACAAGAACAAGAGCTCCGCCAAGCGGGGCATTATACGCCCGTGGCAAGTAATAAGATGCAGCACATTAACTGGTTCCTGTATAATTCAGTGCTCCGGATATAAACTGTAAGTGGAATTACAAAAAAAAAAAAAATAAATAAAAAATCAAAAAAAAAATCATTGGGGCATAATCTCTGCTGATATTTGGTGAACTGTAACCTAAGGGTCCAAGCTGGCCAAGAAATTAAGGGAGAAGTTTGCTGCTTCTAGGGAGAAGTGCTTTCTGACGGGGGACACACCACAGAAGCATGGCTATATTATAAGCTCATATGAGCCTTTGGCACACTATTACCTCTAAACAATATGCTGTGAAAAGTTTACAAAAACTTTCAAAGGGGCATAAATCTGCAAATATTTGGTGCACTGTAACCTAAAAATAATATGTGCTGCTCCACATCAGCATGTAAGTATTTATGAAGTTTCAGCTTTAGGATGTAAACTGTAGGAGGATTTAGCCGGAAACAAAAAATTAATAGAAATGTTCAAAGGGGTTTAACTCTGCTAATATTTGGTGGACTGTAACCTTGAAACAATATGCGCTGCTCCACATCATGGTCTAACTATACATGAAGTTTCAGCTTGATCGGATGTAAAATGTAGGAGGAGTTAACCGGAAATGAAAAGTTTAGAGAAATTTTCTAAGGGGCATAACTCTGCAAACATTTGGTGGACTGTAACCCCGAAACAATATGCGCTGCGCCACATCATGGTCTAACTATATACCAAGTTTCAGCTTGATCGAATGTAAACTGTAGGAAGAGTTAGCCGGAAACGAAAAGTCTATTGAAATTTTCTAAGGGACATAACTCTGCTAATATTTGGTGGACTGTAACCTCGAAATAATATGCACTGCTCCACATCATGGTCTAACTATACATGAAGTTTCAGCTTGATCGGATGTAAAATGTAGGAGAAGTTAACCGGAAATGAAAAGTTTAGAGAAATTTTCTAAGGGGCATAACTCTGCAAACATTTGGTGGACTGTAACCCCGAAACAAAATGCGCTGCGCCACATCATGGTCTAACTATATACCAAGTTTCAGCTTGATCGGATGTAAAATGTAGGAGGATTTAGCCGGAAACAAAAAATTAATAGACATTTTCGAAGGGGTTTAACTCTGCTAATATTTGGTGGACTGTAACGTCGAAACAATACGCGCTGCTCCACATCATGTTCTAACTGTACATGAAGTTTCAGCTTGATTGGATGTAAACTGTAGGAGGAGTTAGCCATAAACTAAAAATTAATCGAAATTTTCAAAGAAGTATAACTCTGCTAATATTTGGTGGACTGTAACCTCGAAACAATATGCGCTGCTCCACATCATGGTCTAACTATACATGAAGTTTCAGCTTGATCGGATGTAAAATGTAGGAGGAATTAACCGGAAATGAAAAGTTTACAGAAATTTTCTAAGGGGCATAACTCTGCAAACATTTGGTGGACTGTAACCCCGAAATAATATGCGCTGCGCCACATCATGGTTTAACAATGTACCAAGTTTCAGCTTGATCGAATGTAAACTATAGGAGGAGTTAGCCGGAAACGAAAAGTCTATTGAAATTTTCTAAGGGGCATAACTCTGCTAATATTTGGTGAACTGTAACCTCGAAACAATATGCACTGCTCCACATCATGGTCTAACTATACATGAAGTTTCAGCTTGATCGGATGTAAATTGTAGGAGGAGTTAACCGGAAATGAAAAGTTTAGAGAAATTTTCTAAGGGCCATAACTCTGCAAACATTTGGTGGACTGTAACCCCGAAATAATATGCGCTGCGCCACATCATGGTCTAACTATATACCAAGTTTCAGCTTGATCGGATGTAAACTGTAGGAGGAGTTAGCCGGAAACGAAAAGTCTATTGAAATTTTCTAAGGGGCATAACTCTGCTAATATTTGGTGGACTGTAACCTCGAAATAATATGCACTGCTCCACATCATGGTCTAACTATATATGAAGTTTCAGCTTGATCGGGTGTAAAATGTAGGAGGAGTTAACCGGAAATGAAAAGTTTACAGAAATTTTCTAAGGGGCATAACTCTGCAAACATTTGGTGGACTGTAACCCCGAAATAATATGCGCTGCGCCACATCATGATTTAACTATATACCAAGTTTCAGCTTGATCGGATGTAAACTGCAGGAGTAGTTAGCCGGAAACGAAAAAGTTTACGGACGGACGCCATACCCCGTAACATAATACATCCCGTTTTTCAAACGGGCGTATAAAAACCCATTTGGACCTGGCAAAAGTTGGTCTTAATAGTGAAGTGGTCTTATTTTCGAGTGGTCATAATAGCTGAATTTTACTATAGAAGGCTAAATGACGAAGCCCCCTTTAAGCCCCCCCCCCCCCCCACACACACACACACACACAACACACACACACCCACCCACCCACACACACACACCCACACACACTCTGAACGTTTAAATTTTAAACGGTAACATGCGACGCATATTGCGGCGCAATAAAAATCTGGATGTTTCGTTGCCCGAAGGAGTGATCAACGCATGTTTCTTCTGTCATTGTAAAAGGACGGTTGCATATCAATATGCACGCCATGGGGTCTTCTTTGAAACGCAAGCCGACCATCTGATCCGCGAAGTCAGAAAACGTACCTTCGGACATGTGCGCCCAGCGAAGATTCAGATCAGACTGCGCGAATGCGCAGTCTGATCAGAATCTTCCCTGGGCGCATTTTGAATATCCAAAGGTGCAAAGTTTCATCATCCAGCAAAGAAGATTCTAACCAGACTGCACGGATGTGCAGGCTGATTTGAGTCCTCGTTGGGCGAGCATGTCAGAATGTACGTTTTCTCACGATAGAGCTCATTTTACCAACATTTTTACTAACCACGTGTCATTATGTTATCAATATTCGCGGTTATTGTTTCAACATTGATAAGTCCGGGTCAAGTTCAATAGGAAAATAATTGATAACCTTAATCCATTGTAAACTTAGGCAAGTCTGTCAGAGAATTTTAAACCAAAATACAGGGCACACTAGAAAAAAAAAAAAAAAAAACAGCGATGGGATCATGGACTGTGCCTACGAGCTATATCAATGAGAGTGGACCCAAGTTTACCCTAAAAGTATCAAGCAAAATTGTAGCAGGCGACATATTACATTGTATTTATTACATGAAATTTTCTCTGCTTAGTGCTAATAAATATGAAAATGCCATTTTTTTTATATTTATTAGCAGATAAATTTTCATGCTCAGCTATGCTTAGCAATCTGAAGAATTTGCAATTGTTAGTAATTTAAAGATCTATTAGCAAAGAAATTTTCATGCCCAGCTGAGTTGAGCATGAAAAAAGTTTAATAACCTCGGGGCCATGTGTAAGCAAACAACAAGCATCCACCACCATTACGAAAACACGCATATTCAAATATATTGAAAACTTTACAACCAAAGAAATGGAAAATTTTCAGATAAAAAATTCTGATATTCTTCATAATTCTGTCCAAACAAAGATTGTGGGAACTTGTTAGAACCGCCAATCTATGTTTTTGAGCAGAAATAAGAAAAATAATGTATATCCTGTAAACTCTAGTTTTACTATATAAAAGTGGGGTTGAAGGGGGTCAAAATTATATAGGCGTGTTTTCGTAATGCCAACGCACATCAACCATCATGACAGCCGCAGACATAAGATGGCATAAGATGTTTATTTCTCTTCTTTTTCTGTTGATGGTCAGAATTCTTGACAGAATGTATACTGTTGACCAGCGTACTACTAATGCTTGGAATACTGTTGAAACGTTTCTGTGTTATAATCTCAAAGTCCAAGCTTGTGCGGGAAACGTCAACTCGAGGGACTCAGATCTTGACACTAAATCCAAAGGATATGCTTTTCGGCAACTAAAATATTCCAGCAAAATTGATAAACATCACAGGCCAGATACTGACCTTCAATTCCTTACTACTTGAGCTGACCCCCGCAATGTTCATGCTTAATTGACCTTGCGTAATGCACTGGTCCAGTCCACGTGCCCAGTGCCGCTTTTCGAGTATGCCAAATTAGATCACAGCGGAACGTTATATTAGAATCTCAGATATTAGAATAATTAATTACAAGAAAGCAAAATAATGGATGATCATTCTGAGAGTATTTGCCTCTCTCTTCAAAGATAGCCAGCCCTTAAGAAAAAAATGTTCCCATCTGGAGTACATTCTTTCGTTTAAGGCTAGTCCCACTTTCAGAAGATATTCATATACCAGAGAATCTGTCTTGTTTTACTATTGTGGTATCACGCTACATCTCATTTCTGTATTTTTTCTACAGTCCATAGCTCCAAATAATTCTTTTTTTTTTCAGCAAAAAGAAGTATTTATAATTTTTGTATTTCTCCATAAAGCATGTTGCGGTACTCATTAAAAGCGCATCGCAGAGGCGCCTCTAACAAGTAACCACAGCATGTATTTTTATGGGAGAAATAAGAAAAGTATATACAGTGAACGAACCTTCGTAACAACGACAGGCATTTGTTCCCAAAGACGTTGCCATTAAAATGAATTCGCTGTTGTACAGAATACTTAATAAGCAGATTGATATGTAAAAAGGTCGTGTTTTGTTCTTATTTCCTAATAGAACATATGTTTTTGGAAATTTGTTAGAATCGCCTCATTCTAACAAATATCCAAAACATATGTTTCTTTTAAAGTATTAAATAAAATTTTCTTACATAATTTGTGACTAACTGTTACCTCATAAGCAAATGTTTCGTGAAGTCAAATTATCATTATAACGAATTTTGTCGTATTATCGAGTGTCGGTATAAAGAGGTTTTTTCTGAAATTTCTGTATCTGGCCACTCCTCTTATCTGGAGAAATGCACATAGATACAAAAAAAAAAAAAAAAAAAAAATAGAAAAAGAAATGATTCAGCTATAAAACTCGAAAGCATCAAGTTATTTGTTATAAAACGTAAGTATAACATTTCTAATGTGACGGCTATTTCACGCCGTCCGAAAATGTACGAGTTTTGTTAATTATTTCGACATTTATTGGGCTGTACCTGTTTGAACTTCAAGCTTTGGTGTTGAATTTTGTATGTATCATAGGAGAATAAATGATATCTGTTAAAATGCGGTTTCGTGGATATGTAATTATTTTTTTGGAAACAGAAATGAAACGTTTGTATTGTATTCTATTGTAAATATATGATCTACCAACAAAGTGGCATGTGCGTCGATCGAAGACTCAGATCAGCCTGGGCATCCGCCCAGTCTGATCAGAGTCTTCGCTGTCCGCATGAAGAAAGCCTGGGTCCTTAGCTACCCATTGAGCGAACAGCGAAGACTCTGATCAGACTGGGCGGATGCCCAGTCTGATCTGAGTCTTCGCTGGGCGCACATGACATTTGCTGGTTTTGTGATGAGGTGGCTCATATTACCTGCTAATTACCATTTGTTTCCAAGGCAAACATGTTCATAAGGAAAACAATAAACACAAAAGGACATACTGACCCTTTCATCCTTATATAAAACATTTATACACCGTAAAAAGATCCCGTAGATTTTACGGTAAACACTGGCAACTGGCTGCCAGTACATGTACCGTAAATTTTACGGGCGCCTGTAGAATATTTACAGTAATAATTATGCATGGTAGGGTAATGAAGAGTAAGGTGGGTAACGTTCAGGACATAATAGGGATGTGAGCTACCGCATCGTATCTTAAGCTTACACATACTTACCCCCTCCTACGAGGAAATTCCTGCGAAAGCTCTGCTGGCCCGCGTAAAAATTTACGGTAAAAGCGCTGGCAGTCAGTTGCCAGTATTTACCGTAAAATCTACGGGAATATTTTACAGCGCATTGTACACTGAATACACCAATTATTTGGACACCTCAACCCTCTTCCTTACTTATCCTAAATTACGAACGCTTCCAATTAAAAACATGAACTTGATTCTGTGGCTAAAAGATCTGGCTGAATGGCATTTGGTGAACAGTGGGTCCATACTCTTGTCCGGACACTTTAGAAAAATACCGTGAGACAAAAAAGATTTGTCTAGAATCATACATTTTACATTACATCTAAAATCTTTTAATAAATCTCCAAAACGTACTCAAATTTTAGCACTCCCTGGGCAAATCCAGAAGACGACAAACTGGCTTTGTTTTCGTACTTTCCCTAGAATATAGGTTTTGAATAGTGAAACGCCAACCGCCCGTATTTTCTGCAAAGTAACAAGAACAACTAACTATTTAAAATGTCTGTTATTTTTCATAGTCGGCGGGTATTAGACAGGCAGAAGTTGCTTTCATCATCAGATTATGAATGGCTAGTGCTAAATTAGGCTCCCCCATTTTCAGTGCGTGGTCCAATAAAAAATCAAAGTACTGACAGCACTGGAGGATCGAGTGTCTCTGAGTGTAGGCTGAGAAAATGGTCCTGACCTTCATTTAACCCTTAACATCCTGTAATTTATACAAACAGTGCAGACCCTGATCAGACACCGCATTCTGCGGCGTCTGATCTGGGTCTGCACTGTTTTCCAATGCCCCAGTCTAGGTTTTATAGATAACCTTCTTAACACTGCACTATGACGTAACAGCGACAAGAGTAGCGCGGCTGTAAATAACCGTTACCTGGATTTCGTACAAACGTGCGGTTTGATTTCATTGGTCAATGATAGTCACGTGGACAACAAATTTAAGGAACTGTTTTGCTCGATTGTAAACAATCTACCCGAAAACGTTAACTAAATTATTTCTGAGGTTTTTAAGCACACTTATAAATAGAAATTCTTCATTTATTTGGAAAGGAGGGCAATCCACTGATTTACCACGTTATATACTTAAGGGGACCAGGTACACGTGGTAAGATATCTGCCACTTTTTCCTTACCAGGCAGTCCACTTTTGTAACATCTGTTTTCTGTAAACCAACTCCCTTCTGTAAAAGGAATTTAGTCTAAAAGCAAGGAATACACTGCCATAGGGAGCCATTTCTTTACTTTTAAGTTCTTTACTTTTAAACTGAGCCAGAGCACGAAAAACCCTACAATAAGACGTGCGACCAGCGAAGATTCAAATCAACCCGCGCATCCGAACTGTTGCGATACGGGCTTTTGAACATAACAGACTTTTAACGAAACTGCTATCGTACATGTATATAGCCATTCCCTGTAATTTCTTGCAGAACTTTTTTTTCAGACGACTGATAATAGCCCTGAAGGTACAGGTTGTTTCATGCAAAACATGTCTTAATTTGGCTTCTTCGTGTGCAATATAGGATTGTCAGTGTTTGTTAAGGTGTCAATCAAATGACTAATTTCGTATATAATAATATCTTTGTATCTAAGATATTTTCTTCTTTATGAATGAAAACTCTGTTATACCAGTGATGTCAAAACTTAAGGAATATGGACACATTTTCAGGCGAGGCAACTCCATCGCAGTTATATTTTATCAGAGTCTGGGCTGATCACATGTGTTTTCTGCAACCTCCGGGCTAACCAAAGAGGGATAAACGAGAACCTTTGTCCTACTGGGTGCATGTACCGGCTGACCTTTGCTGGTAACACGGGTCTTATTGTAGGTTTTGTCGTGGGCTGGTTCAGTTGAAACTATTTCCAGAATTTGGACAAAGATAAATACCTTGAAAGCTTTCCTTTAAAGGTGGAATTAAAGGTGGAATTAGGGGCAGCTTACATGATAAGAGGACCATTTTTACAAGGAAAGCTCTCCTTTAAAGGTGTAATCTGAGCAGCTTACATGATAAGAGGACAATTTTTTTACAAGGAAAGCAACTCTTGTGTCATCCTCTTTTCTTTCCTACATACCTTTAGAAGCAATACTTTCCTTTACGAGCAGACGCCTTTAAAGAAGGGTACGTTGTTCGTTTGTGTTGAAATTTTACTGCCCAGTCAACCCAATGGGATCATGACGCTTGCGGTCAGTTTACCTAATCACACTTTAAGCAGTTAACCAGTATTGTGCACATTCTTTCGCCAGAAACTGACAACTACCCTTCTTGAATCAGCGAAAGAATGTTGCCGACCCGGCGGGGGTTAATTCTTTCTTTCTGTTCTCCGCAGCAGCTGTATGGTCAATACAGTGAAATGTGTCATGAAGTGCCAGTTGTCATTTTTTTTCTAAGCACTTCCTTGTATTCCATTCGATATGTGCATGATGATGACTAAAAAAGTAAAACCGTACAAATCAAATACGCGCGAAAATGACTGATAAGGAAAGAGCGACGGTAAAATTAAAGGAGAACGCAACCTTCAAAGTTAGTGTGCTCTAAAGTAAAGAGCTTTATATATACATTGAATTTTGTCACAAATTTGATCAAAATCGGTGAAAAATTAAGTAAGTTATAGACAATTGAATATTTTAACATTGGTGTATGGGTGCCGCCATTTTGAATATTTAATGAGGTTTCATAAAAATTAAAATTCGTTTCATAAAAGTAGTTATTCTCAACAAGTTGGTTTATTTTTTAGGGGAAATGATTGCTTTTAACTAGAATTAAAAGATTATGAAAAATCTATAGCAAAATTATACTTAAAAACGCTTTAAAATTTGGCTTTGCATATTTAATTTGGGCTGTGTGACGTCACAAAGCCTACAATAGCGGCATCCATGACAGTCATTTTAAGTATATTCAAACCACCATAACGTCCTTATTTCTAGGCCAATATTGAAAAGTCTTGCATCAAAATAAATGTCTTTTTAAGCACTTTACTCCAAAATGTACTTACAAATTATATTGCGTTCCCCTTTAATACAAATCTCAGACAAGCGAATTCACCGTGAATATTCAAAACATTTTAACTCGGTCCCATGCCTATCTTAAAATTTAAACAATTCCATTTGACTATCTTATGAGGTGTCTAAAATGTTGGGACGGGATAGCCAACTATGTAGACCCTGCTCTTTTAGGAGCAGTTAGAAATGCGTCTCTACTGTTAGCTCGGGCCTGCCTGTCCGCGCATAAAGGGTAAATACGCTAACTTGTGAAATTTGTGGTTACTGTGGTTATTGTGGTTACGGAAGTGTTGTATAGACACTCATCAACTTACATAGCTACAGATAAGAGGGAGTATCCACATAAAGTTTTTCTTATTTCTCGACAAAAACATATATTGTGGGTACTCATTAGAAGCACCTCAGTGAGGCGCTTCTAATGAGTACACAATATATGCTTTTGTCGAGAAATAAGAAAAATCTCAATATTTTTCGGTTGAAAAAAGGCGCCTTATCTGGAGCTATGACTTTCATGCGCACGTCGCGAGAAAGGATCTTTCGGGGGCGTATGGGAAGAGCATAGGTCCACCACAACCTGTACATCTGTGCAGTCTAATCACGACCACTGCTGCTCGCTGCTTCTACAGTAGCCAATTATTTCATAATGATTTTGTTAGCGACAGCGAAAACACTTGTCGGAGTGCGAAGACGTGCATGCTGAATTGCGCCTTCGCTGTCCACAATCCAAATATAAAAAAAAAACTTTATCCTTTGCCTCGGCTAAATTAATATACTGTTCCTGCGATTGATTTGTTTTGTTGAAGAACAAAATATTGTACGCTCCGCAACTTTGGTAAAAATTTCAGCAGGCATTTTTTTTTTTTTTTTTTTTCAAACATAAAAATAGGCTTTGGCATTTCATGCAAATTGTCGCCTAGGGATAGGCTTTGATATTTCATGCAAACTGTCTCTGCATGCTAAGGTTTGCATGAAATGTCAGTCTATTTTCTGGGGAAAAATTAAGGAAAAAATTTGGTAAATTTCTGGTATCCTAAATTAGATCAGAGTAGTAAAGGTTAAATAATGATCTTTATAATATCATTATTCATACCTTCGCAAGTTTTGTTGTTGTTGTTGTTTTGGGTTTTTTGTTGTTTTTTTTTTTTTTTGGGGGGGGGGGGGTTTGTTTGTTTGTTTTTTTTTTTTTTTTTTTTTGTTTGTTTTTTTATGAGAAGCTGACATAAAGTAAATGCTATTCCTCTACGATCAGAAAGAGATCATGTAATGCGCTGTTTTTGTCATAAGTATTCTGACAGACAGACCTGCGCTAACAGTGTAGTCCCAGATCGGGCGCAGCAGAACACGGCGTCTTATCTGGGTCGTCACTGTTTGCCACTCATCAAGTATTTTTTATTATTATTATTGTTATTATTATTATTATTATTATTATTATTATTATTTCAGACAAAGGTGAAAGGTGTAAGTAGTAAAATGGATTTATTAACCCTCAAAGCGCCAAGAAAACCTGCATCTGAAAATGTCGTCTGTTTATGTCGACTGCTGCATCTTCTTGCAAACTTTTCAAACATACTTTTTGCATATAGGCAAACAGTGTGGACCCAGATCAGACTGCTCCTAGAGGAGCAGTCTGATCTGGGTCCACACTGTTTGCAACACTGATTTTTAAAGTATTCGGCAGAAAACAAAGCAGACGACAATTGTTGTGTTTGGCGTCTTAAGGGTTAAATTTTTAGGCAAATATGTTAAGGAGTTATTATATTTAGGGTATATACGGTATGCAAGAAGAAGCACGGTTAGGCGTTGGCTTCACTAAATATTTACAGTAAAGACGGCCTATAAATAAACTGCTGTGCATTGTGCAATAGGATTACCGTATAAATTATAAACATTCCAACACCTTGCCATATTTGTCCTAAAATATGAACAAGTCCTTTTTTGGTAGCTATTGATGTGTCTAAAAACTGATGATTGAGTTGCAAACGGTGTAGACCCTGATCAGACGCCGCGTTCTGTGCCGTCTGATCTGGGTCTACACTGTTTGCCCAGGCCTGCCCGTCCGAATATTTAGAATAAATACAGTTAGGATAAGATTTCCATAAGCACAATTATTTTACCTCCCATGTAAACCTCCGAAATGCACGTTTCTTATTTCTTATTCAGAAATGAAAGCAAAAAAATTCATTTGTTTGCATTAAACGTCAAATATTCGAGATGTACGCATGAATCAAGATTGAAAGATATAGCTGTTAACCCTTAAAGCGCCAAGAAAAACTGCATCTGAAAATGTCGTCTGTTTATGTCGTCTGCTAAATATTCTTGCAGACTTTTCCAATCTATTTTTGCATACAGGCAAACAGTGTGGACCCAGATCAGACTGCTCCAAAAGGAGCAGTCTGATCTGGGTCCACACTGTTTGCAGAAGTGACTTTTAAATGACCAGCAGAAGACAAAGCAGACGACAATAGTTGTGATTGGCGCTTTAAGGGTTAATGCAAAAGATACGCCTCTGTAATATACGAGGGATGTTCGAAATGAATTGCTTATTTCTATCTGGAGACTTCAAATTTCAAGTTAGCCCAAAAGTACTCATTTCATGCCCTCGAAGTACTCCCCGTGGCTAGAAATGCAAAGTTTCAGCCGATGTATCCACTTCTTGAAGGCGTCACGGTACGCTGATTTGGGCACAGTAATAAGGTACTGATGAATGGCAGATCCAAGTGCCTGTCGGGACTGGTACTTCCGCCCAGCAAGGAATGCTTTCAATTTCGGAAACAAAAAGAAATCACATGGGGCAAGGTCTGGGGAATACGGGGGGTGAGGCAAAACAGTTACTTTTTCTTTCTTCAAAAACGCCGTAACTATTGCGGAGGTATGAGCATGGGCATTGTCATGTAGAAGACGGACATGTTTAAAACCAGTGGCAGGGCGTCGTTTCTGATAATACTTTTCAGTTTCTTCAGTACTACGTCTTTGTAGTACTTTCCGGTGATGCTTTTGCCCTTTTTCACTGGCACTTTTATTGCGACTCCTTCACCAGAGAAGAAAATTGCATACAAAACCTTCTTTGTACTCAAAGAACGTTTGGCAATTATTGGGCGTTTGCTGTGTTTAGTGGCCCAGATCTTATTGCTAACCTTTCTGACGGGCTCAAAATAATGGAGCCAGGTTTCATCACCTGTGACGACATTGGCAAACTGCTTTTTGTCATATTTTGGAAACATTTGAAGCAGCTTTTTGGCCACTTTAACCCGTTGCCTCTTTTGCTCGTCAGTCAACAGATGTGGCACCCATCTAGCAGAAATCTTTCTGACTTTCAAAATGCTTCTTCAAAATAAGGTGAACCGTTGATAGTGATATGCCTACTTTTCGTGCAATATCACGAACTGTAAATCTGGCATCTCCTTCAATGATTTCCTTTATTTTGGAAACGATCTCTTTACGAGATGCAGATTTTGGCCTACCTGATTTCGGTGCATTTTTGATGGACTCTACACCAGACTTAAATTTCTTTTTCCACCGCCGAACTGTGTCATAAGACACACAAGAAGGTCCAAAAGCAGTAGAAATTTCAGTCATCAGCTTCTTCAAAGAACAACCAAGTTTTGAGCGAGCTTTGATGTAAGCCCGTATTTCATCTTTTTTGTCGACGTTTCTACCAACCATTTTTACTGCAGTGGTCAATGACTGCGTGTATTCAAATGGCAAATTTTATGTCTTATACTTAGTCTAACATGTACATTTATACACCATTGTGTAGATATTGAATAGCACTATACAGGTATGTATTGGTTTTTATCGTGCCCCACGTGGATATCGAGCTAGAGGACAATAAGCAATTCATTTCGAACATCCCTCGTATTTCGAAATGTGGGTTCTTTGGACATACAGAAAACATAAACAACCCAAATACAGTAGCGATTACGTTTTTCTTGTCCGTTTATGCGTTTGGGGTGCGTTTTAAAATCGTGGCATAACGTTTGCGTTTCGACAACGTTTCTAGCGTTTCATATCGTTTCGGCCAATCAGATTACAGAGCAAAGCGTTTCACTCAAACGCTTAATTTGCATATGCGCACTGAGGAGATACAAACGTTTTCTCGAAACGCTTTTCACCGTTTCGGCCAATCAGCTTGCCTTATCGAAACGCTTTTTCCGTTTCGGCCAATCATTTGACCGTTTCGCACCGTTTGTATGTTAGACCAATCGAATCATAAATACCTGTTGGACCGTATTAAACCGTGTTTATTACAACTAAAGTACTCCGTATCTACGTATTAAAATTATATTTATTTTATTTTATTTATTTATATTTTCTTTATAAAATATATTTTGGTATTTTCGAAAGAATTAACATGATTAATTATTATACTTTGTGAAGCCTATTATTTTTACACTGCAATCATGACAATCAACGTCTTTTGACAATTACATGTTTTAGCACATAGTACTCGGTATAAAATATTTAGCAGATGACATTTTGAAGTTTATATAATTTCCTGAAAACAGATTTTGGCATTTCATACAAATTGCCTGCAAATGATTTGACAATATCAGAATGCCTTAACCAAGAAAATATTTATTTATTTTATTTATCTTACTTTTATATTTTATTTTATTTTTATTTATTTATTTTTTATATTATTTTTATTTTATTTTTATTTATAATTATTATTATTATTATTATTATTATTATTATTATTATTGCATAATTTTAGATGTATGTAAATGGCTACGATTTGTCATTTAAATCGGCAGGCTTTTCTGACTTATTTTGTTTTTAAGGTGTGCGGTAAAAATGCCAGAGCTGAAAATGCCATATGCAAAAATGTTACAGGAAAAATGCAACAAATAAAAATGCCAGAGGCTACCTGGTAAAATGTCATAGGAAATAATCCCATAAGTAAAAATGCCTGAGATAAAACTTATACAAGTTTAGTTCTTTATTTGACTTCCATGTAGCACAATTTGACAGCATCATGGGAAAAGGTGAAAAGATGCAACAAGAGTATATATGTCCAAATAGACTCCCCCACACTCTATATTGGAAGAGTCTAATTCAATGTTAGGCATGTCAGGTTATGTGATTTAGATAATCCTAGCGAAAAATGACTGAACTGTGCAAACAATGGCTACCCTGATCAAATGCCGCATTTTGCAGTGTCTGATCTGGATCTGCACTGTTTTCCAATAGCCTGTTTTGTGTCTCCAAATTAAAGTGAGTTAAACTGTTTTCACATCAAAAAAAAAAAAAAAATAATAATAATAATAATATCATCTGCTTATATCTAAACAAAGCAGGTTAAATGTTAACCTTTACCACTCTGTTTATTCAGCAGACAACAAAGTGATGACATTTTTTTTCGTTTCTCCAGAAAACAGGATTTGACATTTCATGCCACCTGTCTCTATTCAAGACAATTTGCATGAAATGTACAGAATAGTCAGTTGATGACATTTTGAAGTATTTTTCTTATGTTATCCTGAAAACAGGTGTCGGCTTTTCATACCTATTATCTCCACAGGACTTCACTTCCCCTGCAAATTGTCTTCAGTGGAGATTTGCGTGAAATGTCAAACCTGTTTTACGGGAGAAAATAAGAAAAGAGGTCATGAATTTGCCATCTGCTGAGTTAGTCCAGAGAGTGATAAAGGTTCAACTGGACAATGAATCGTTGACATAATCCATTCTGTTGGTGATATGTGTAGACCACGATCAGACTGCGCGGAAATGCCGGTTCACCTTGGTCTAAGCTGTTCTCAAATACCATAAGGTCGTTTCTTATTTCTATTCAAAGGGGCTAATATATATTCAACCAGTGCCGACCAAACCAGATCAGCTTGCACAGCAGGATCAAGATGAAAGATTTTCTACACCAGTCTGAACTACGTCGAACCTGTGAATTGCCATTATTGTTTTGAGTAATATTTCTCCCCCCTCCCCCTCACGTCCCTCCCCCTCACGCCCCACCTTTTTTTAAAAATGAAATGTACACTGTCGTTTAGACAAATGGTTCTGGAACAGATGATCTGCTTTACTGAAATTTATTGTTAGAATTATGTGTCACCAATACTAATCCTTTCATTAGATCCTTATCCAGTGAAAACGTCCCTCTGAGCATAGGTGTTACTCAGATTAAAGTGAGTGGATCAGTCTAGTGCATAATGGTGTCCACTCAGTTCACTGATCAGGTCATTAGTATAAAATACTGTAATACATGAATCGCTCAGTATCCATCTAATACACAGACTGATCAGAATCGTAAAATATAAATAGGTCCATTTTTACTTGTTTGGGCCATTATTTTTCGAATACGATGCACTGTGCACATCATGGCAATTATGTGGACAGTCGGCAAATATCTTGCTGGAGGGCTTTCATGAAAGTATATTCTCAATGAAAACATTTTTGGCATGTATATGCAAAGCTGTTAACCTTAAGAACGCTATATTTTAATATTAGAAGACGATGTGCTGGATAAACAGATCAAATGTATGGACGAGCAGCAATGACCCAGAGCAGAGTGCGCGGATGCACATTCTAATCTAGTATTTTGCATATTGCAACCTATACTTAAATATTAGAAGATGACGCACTGGAGAAACAGCAGATCCTTTCGAATAATAATGATAATAAAAATGTACAGACGAACTGCAACGAATCAGATCAAAATGCACGGAAGAACATACAAATCAATGTTGCATTTATAGCACATTGTAGTCTGGATACTCCTAAAAGGGTAATTGGCAAACAGTGGAGACCCAGATCAGATGCCGCAGAACGTGACGTCTGATTATTTGCAAATAGTTCAACCATTTGTTTCTCTACATAACATAGCCTGGCATACCTAAAATCGAAATTAGAATCTTCCAGTATATAGGGTGGGTGAGTTCATTCAGTAACAATAGGTTAAATATTAGAAGATAATGTGCAAGACTATTGGCAAATCGTATCGAATAAGACAATGTACAGATGAGCAGCTACGAAGCAAATCAGAGTGCGCGGATGCCCTATATTTATCACATATTTTCATGTATTCTCTTTTTTAATATTGGTAAAATTATTTTGTATCTACATGTATTCGATAGTTTAAAATGAAAATGACTTTTTATCAAAGATGAATGGATGAAATTGAAATGTTTTTTTTTTTTTTTTTTTTTTTTTATTTGTTCAAAACTGACTTAGCAGTTTTGAAGTAAGTCTTCTTCGATATATATTTTTTACATTACGTCTGGTGTTGTCTTAATTTCAAATATACGAGCATTATATCCTTTTAAGGCATTACCTGTTTATGCATGATGTTTCTTTTTTTTTCTCATCCAAACAGATTTGGAAGTGCACCTGCATATCATAAAACTTCCAATAAACAATACATGGAATGAGTATAATCTATACCTCACCCTCCTTAAGAAATACACAGGCTAATATTATGTAACATTTGAAAGATCAAAAAGGGGATAGTATAAATAAAAAAAAATATGTAAATAAATAAAAATTGGAAAATATCATGATATTATACGCATTAATTGCACAGTACTCCAGATTCATGTAGTATAAATTTGATAATAATTGATGTGTGTCTTCATTTTTCCACTTAAATAATTTTGTTGTGTATATTTATTAGAATCACCTCACAGAGGTAATTTTAATGAGTACCAACCATATATTTTCTGGAGGAGAAACATGAAAATACAAGATATGATCATAATCATAAATCGATCATAAAGTTTCTCAAATGAACCTCATTTATTTATTTATTTATTTACTTATTTTTAAAGTAAATAAGAACACTTCAAAAACTGGATCTAAATTCTACTGATTGAGAACTGTATAATAAGTCTGATAGGAAATTTAAAAAAAATAAAAAAATGATTGTATCCTAAAATGTGAATATTTACTTTCTGCAATTGCGCAAACTGAATTTTCTGAAACACAGTTATTTCTACAAACTCTGTATGTTTAGTGAATATTCAGATCAGCCTGTACGTCTGCACAGTCTGATCAGTCTTCACCACACGCTCTAGAAGATCTACTGCTTCTTCGTCCAGAAAACACAGACTGATAAGATTGCGGAATGTGCAGACTGATCCACATATTCACTGAAAGTCCATTCTTTTTTGCAGGAATTAAAGTGCTTCTGCAAAAAACTGTTAAATTCCTTTTCCGTTGTATATTGCATTTTAAGACACAACGTGTTTTCCAGTACTTTCAAATGTCAATAATCAATCATTCTTAACTGGAAGTTGAAAGGCATTCCTATCATTATTCATTGCTGGGAATGAAAGAAAAATAAAGATTTTGTTCTTATATTTCCCGTAAAATGGCATTTGACATTTCCAATCCTATTTTTCAGAAAAAATAAAAACAAAATCTTATTAATTTCTTGTCTGCTGAAACTGCCCCATAGCGTGGTAAATAATTCTTAAATGTCTTTGCGAAAAAAAGTGCTCCAAAATTATGCTTTTCCTGAACAATGGATTTATTTATTATACCCATTTTAGTGATTATCTTTTAGTTTGACGAAGCTTTGAAATTGTGCTAATGGAAATTTATGCAGAAGAGGGACTTTGATGATAAACTAGCATATTAAGACATAAATGTTAATTTATCCATAATTTATCCATAAAATATGTTGTGGGTATTCATTAGAACTGCCTTTGCGAGGCGATTTTATTAAAAACAACCAGCTATATTTTAATGAGTAAAAAGAAAAAAAAATGCACACCAACCTTTCGCCAAATTACCGACCTTATCTGTTTCTATGTTTTAATCATAAACTTTACTAATGTCAATAATTTCCCCTTATTAGGCCCCTACCTATAAGGTTGGCCAAAGTCACCAAGAACTTCTTATTTTTATCTGCTTATGGCCATTAGCGTGTTATGTAATCTAAATTGTGTCTTTAATAGCTAATTGCCACCATCTAATATCCTAAATCATTGCGGAAGGAAAATATAACGAAATACATGTATTTACTCTAGACTTTTTCCTACCGCTACTTAGCCGCAATCTTGGACAGGGAACTCCCGTATACGCTGATACAGTGAAATGTTAATCTGCAAAACCGTGACATAAAAATACATGTTTAGTAATCGTTATTATTATTATTATTATTACTACAAATATTACATTCATTGATGTGAGTCTAATCATTGCATTCAATATAATCAAGTGGCTTTAATACCACTTGATGTAATTTATAATCGAAATATTTATGTACCCAGTGTTTGTCTCAGGTGAGAAAATAGTGTGCAACAAACAACTATTACCTGACTACACCGGCAAGCATCGAACCCGCGACTCCTGATCACCAGTCAGAAGCGCATCCGACTGAGCTACAGAGTCCGGCCACTATCACTGTCCGTCAAAACACATTTCCTGTTTATTGCATCAGATACTCGTCTCCATAAAATTATTTGACTATTATTTTTATTAATTTTATAACAATTATAATTAAGTGAAATTGGGAAAAAAAAAAAAAAAAAAAAAAAAAAAAAAAAAAAGATGTAAAATAAATTGAGTCCGCGGGATTTTGATTGGCTAACTCTGCAAACGCTAAAACGTTTGAAACCAGACATGGTTTCCATGACAGCGTTTTCCGAACGTTAATGTGATTGGTTAATATTTGAAACGCTTGAAACGTTTCAGAAACGATGATCTGATTGGCTAAAACTGTAAACGATCGTTTAAGCGTGGGCGAAACGCTGCGTTTCCAAACCGTTAAAAAGCGTTTTGCATGCGTTTCCGTGGACATGAAAAACGCTGTCACCACTGTACCTTTTCTTTTGTCTCTGAGCTTTGCAGACGGATAAGGGAGTGACCACTTGATTTTGGGCGGTGCGGGAAGGGATTGGCGTGAAGATATATATATATATATTTTTTTTTTTTTTTTTTTTTAATTCTAGGACCAATTTTAAACTTTTGCACCAAAATAGCCAGGATAAAGGTAAATGCTACTGCACACTTTACGAAAACGCGTAAAAGACAGGCTCGTGTCGATGAAGAAAAAGAAGAGCGGGCCCGAAGACATCTACACCTACCGCACTACCCTATGTATTCGGATGGACAGACCTGGTGAAACAGTGTAGAGCCAGATCAACATAGTTTTTAGATACAGCATTAAGTATAAAATTGAGTTGTTTAAATTTCAGGACAAGTATTTGTTTATTTGAGTTGGAGTTTTATGGCCAAATTAACACAGTTAGGGTCATGTCGAGCCAGTCAGTTAACCTATGTATACTTTTCCTGGACAGGCTTAATGCTCTAAGCGGTTAACTATAGTACTTCTGCACATACTTTTGCCAGTACTTAACAATTGCCCTTCTTGGGGAAGTAATGATTTCATAATCAATCTCCACGAAGGTTATGTGGTCGAGTTGGGATTCGAACTGCCGACTGCAGTCAGAAGCTCGGCGCAGGACAAGTACGACCCTATATTTAGGGTAAATACAACACTCATGTTTCCGCAATATAACGCAAACTTGCGTTTTTCGAGAGCACTAATTTTCGTAATAATAGCAAACTGAGCCATCCCAAGTATTTGGACACCCTAGCTACTCACCTAGTTACCACATTTACTGCTCGCAAAACTGTTACGATACGGGCTTTAAAACATTAGTTTAAACATACCGTATTCGACTTAATTACCGCACTGTGCGCTTAGGTTTTTCGAAAATGTTGGGAAAACTTGTAGTAAGTATCTATACTAAGGGTACACCATAAAAAAGATCAGCGAAGGACTTATCAAATGATGGTTATGCGATGTTTTTGTGTTTTTCTTTTCTGATTTTCTTTATAAAATTTATGTTGTGGGTACCTATTTGAATTGCATCGACAAAGTCGATGCAATTCAAATGAGTACCCACAACATATAAATTTTATAAAGAAAATCAGAAAAGACAAGTCGATGCAATCCAAATGGGTACTCACAACACACGCCTTTAATAAGAAGTAGACAAAAAATACACTGGCTGTACTCTGAAGACTACGGAATTGCTTGACTGTGCGTTTATAAGAATATATGCGGTAATTAGGTCGAATTAGGTTTTTGATTTCAGCACTTTTATTAGTACATACAACAAATAACGCACTTTATAGGATTACAACGAAAGCAAGCTGCTTTAAAACATTACAGACTTTATGCACCAGTCATTTGTTGTTCTTGCCCCCAACGGGGCCGGGGAATTGCGGGGCTTTAAACTTTTCAGCCTTGCTGAACGCCCTGCACTGCGGGGACAAATTTATGGTAGATCCCTACTAAAAGCCCCTCCACACCGCGTCCATTTTTTGTTTCCTGGAACTGTCTGCTTTCTGTTGCAAAAATCAATATCTTCTTCATAGTAAAAGATCTGGTTTACTGTAGCTTAATTCGAAGGTAAATGACATTATGAGCCAGGACATTAGAAAACTAATGTTTGGGGTTCCTGAGACTCTAATTTATGCATGCAAAGTATTTTTTGGCATATAATTAATACCCCCGACACAACTACGGCACTCATCGAAGTTTAAATCATGGCATTTAAGCCAAGATACGTCCCCGCTATCCCCGGTTCCATAGAGGCTGAGGTTTCAAATGACTGGTGCATTAAACGGAAATGCTGTCGTACATGTATGTGCCAAATACTTGTAATTTCTGCCAACTACTTGTAATTTCTGGCAGAACCTTTTTTTTTTCAGACTTATTTTCAGACGGCTGATTACATTTGCCTTGAAATTACAGGTTGTTTCATTCAAAACTTACTTTATTTGATTTCTTGATGTGCAATATAGGATTGTCAGTGTCTGTTGAAGTGTCAGTGAAGTATCTATTTTCGTATATAATAATATCTTTGTATCTAAGATACTTTTCTACTTTATGAATGAAAACTCTGTTATACAGAGATGACAAAACTAAGGAAAACGGATATATATTCAGGGAAGGCCACTTCGTCGCAGTTGTTTTTGTCATTTCTGAAAATGGGTCTACACTCTAACAGGAAAGAATTTGCTCCCAAGGGGAGCAAATTCTTTCCTGTTAGAGTAGACCCATTTTCAGACGGGACTTGATATGCAGGGAAGAAAACAGAAGGTCGCAAAAGTTTTCTCCCTTCTAAATGTTAGCGGAAAACTCCCTTAAAATGCATCATAATTATGAATCAGCTATTATCGTATGAAATACAATTATGTATTACTAAATTGTCTTCACCCGGAAAAGACAGTTTTATTTCATAAGGTGTCATGCAGGACGTTATGTTCAGTACCATTAAGGGGACTGGATCCAGTTGGTAGATGTTCGGTCCTTTTTACAAGGGAGACAACTTTTGTGACCTCTATATGATGTCCTGCAATCCAAGCCCTTCTGAAAAGGGGTCTAAAATGACCCTGAAAGTGTATCCGGTCCCCTCAAAATGATTTTAAATCTTGGAGCTTTTACATCCTTTTCCTTTAATTTGATAAAAAGTCACACATTCTTACATGACATTCGTAGAATTTAAGTGAAGTCGATACGATTTCAGGGAAAACTCTGTCAAAATTGCTTTACCCCCTTCTGAAAAAGATTATACACTAAAAGGAAAGAAATTGACTCGCTCGGGGAGCAATTTCTGTTAGAAACAATCACTTTTCGAAAGGGGGCTAAAACAACCTTGACAGAGTTGCCTGCCTGACTGTGTATCTTTAACATTTCAGCCCGGCAGACCAAACCCAATACGTGGAAACTTTCTAGATCCAGATGAGACGGCTCGTAACGAGCCGTCTCATCAGGATCTACACTGTTTGCCATTCTGTTTTTGACTTAAGACCAAAACCCTACTTGTATCAGTGGACAAGTCCAAATTCAAGAATGGAAGCGTCCACTTCAGAAACTCAGGAAAGAAAGGGTTAATATCTTACCATCCAGGCCCTTAAAGTTGAAACGTGGCCGTTTGACTAACTATAGTATGTCTACAAATTGCTGACTGAGTGGCAAGCCTGTTGGTTAAAATACTTACAGATTAAATTCGGTTTTTGTTAGAAGACGGGTTTTTCTTGCCAAGAGGCGGCATACGGATAATGCAATAAAATGACAGACGCCCTTTCTAATATTATGAGAGCATGCATGCACGCACTGGAATTTATCCTTGTCTGGTCAACATACATCACACTCAACTGACATCTTTGACTAAGTAAAAGCCGCGGTTTAGTCCTATGGCTGCAAAGCCGTCGGTCTGCCGTTTGCCCATCAGCCCTGCGAATCAGCGCAATCTGATCAGAGCCTTCAAAAGGCATTCTGTGGGTAGCCAAGGACCCAAAGCGTCTTCATGCGGACAGCGAAGATTCTGATCAGACTTCGCTGATCTGATTCTTCGCTGAGTGCACATGCAATCTTGTGGGAAATGCTCTGATGGCTAATCAGTCATTTTAGACCATGACGTCGTTATCTGTCCAGTTTTGTTAATATTAACATTATGCTACGTGAAAAACAGTGACATAAAAATAAGCCATAACGGCAGAAAACGTACCAGTGGACATTTGCGCCCAGCGAAGATTCAGATCAGCCTGCGCGTTCGCGCAGTCTGATCAGAATCTTCACCGGGCGCATTTTGGATAGCCCAGGATGCATACTTTCTTCATGCGGACAACGAAGACTCTAATCAGACTGCGCGCATGCGCAGGCTGATTTGAGTCTTTGCTGGTCGCACATGCAAGAAGGTACGTTTTCTCACGTTGCGGTTCATATTGTGAAAAACTATGAAACATGTTTGAAATTTTGACCTTTATTCATAGAAAACATTAAATCTTTTTGATACTGATGTTCTCACTGATAAGAGAAGAAAACTTTGAAAAACCGACACCTTCTGTCTGACTTTAACGTGCTAATTTGACAGATTTATGTCCATTTCACAAATAAATGCCCTGAGCCCTTATTTTTAAACTATTACCGGAAAAGAATTATTTTCTACATAAATTTAAATACGGTGATATTCCGATATGCACATACTGGCAGTTTGTTTTATATAATTCAAATATTCACGTTAAAAAGGATAGCCGCAAAATACCGTTTACATATACCGCCTATGATGATGTACCAGTCACTTCTAAATATGATGCCCTGCCCTCGTTCGCCGCCACCCGCACCCCTGCCCTTCTACACACACACAACCACCAGAGTGTAGATTAGTCTTGAAGTGCGTTAAAGGCGGAAAAGTGTGCTTCCATAAAATATGTGGATGTTTAAAATAACCTTGCTCTTTGTCCAAAACAAATCTGGGCCCAGTTGTTCAAAGCTAACGACATCGTTAGTTAACGATTCGTTAATTTGCATCGAGTGATACGCAGACATGCTGAAATTTTTTGCTGAAAAAATGTGAGTAGCTTTTGCAGTGCAAAAGCTACTCACATTTTTTCAGCAAAAAATATCAGAATATTGTGTATTGAATCTGCTAGAACAGTTAACGAAATGACCCTTAACGAGCACGTTAAGCTAACGACGCTTTGAACAACTGGACCATGGCTTTCAAAAACAAATATTTAGGATTTACTCTATTAGTAATAAAAGCTGGACACGAGGCAATAAATTAAACCCCATCCCCAGAATGTCAAATGGTCCGTCCCTAATATGACTGAATCGGCTACGAAAAGGAAGAGTACTGTCGGACACTTGCTAAAATGGCATGAACCCTTTCAGTCGGGACCCAGTCAGTATTCTACGTGAATCTATATCGGGCCGTCATCGGCCCGTCAGGGTAGCTGACGGGCCGATGACGGCCCGATGTAGATTTACGTAGAATGCTAGCTGGGGAAAAGAAGAGTTTATTGAGCACAACAAGATATGCGATCGCCGCCAGCTCAAGGCATAATTTACCAAGCAAAAGATCACAATCGGTTAACACTGAAATTGGGGAGGTCAATTAAAAAGAGTTTGTGTTAAATCCGGAGGTCCATTTGAACCTTTTCTGTTATTAGATTTCGTAGGTCGGAGATGAAGACTTTTCTTGACCCAAAACATATGTTAAAATCGGAAAAAGTCATGCAATCAGGTTTTTGCCGTTGTATATTCAGACCAAATACAGTCGAACTTCGATGGCTCGAGCCCCTTTGGGACCATGAAAATTTGTTCGAGACAGCGGTAGTTCGAGCCACGGAGGGTTACTATTAGTGTCATACCAGGAGGCATAATGGAGATAATTGTGGGATATCTTTTCGGTGTTCTATATTATAAACGTATGTTGTGCGTACTCATTAGAATCGCCTCATCGAGGCGATTCTAATGAGTACACAACATACATTTGCAAGATAAAAGAAGAAAATCTCCCTAAATTGTCCGTATATCGTATTTGGAGGAAATCCCTGCGGACTCAAGAACGTGTTCGACTCATGGTAAACGAGCCATCGGGGTTAAAGCCATTGAAGTTCCACTGTAGTATGGAAAGGTTTTAAGTCGTGTCATTGGTATCATTTTCGTCCTGCAAGCTCAATGGAAATCGAAAGTAGGCAGTTGGCAAATTCAGGTACAGTTGCTGTTTGTGCATTTGCAAGCTTCCAGTGAAATATCGATGCAGTCAGCAAAGTCTATACCATATCTGCTTTCAATACATTGTTTTTAAAACAAACACGCACACCTTCTTTTCAAAGCTCGATTATTTTTATATCGGCGGTGAATTTGAAAATGAGGCGGTCCATCTGACTAATTGTGATTATAATGGAAAACTTTGGTTCCGTCTTCTGTGACAGCGACATCCAAATAGGCCGTCGGAGTACTCAAACTTCACTTTGTCTTTACAGCCAGCCTCTTCAGATACATAGTTTTGAGAGTAGCAAACGCAGATGTAATCAATAAGCGGTAAAGACAAATAAATACCTGACAGCATGACATTGTCCGATTTTTTAAATGTTTTGGGACCATAAAAATTTTACCTGTCACCTTCCTCCGATCCACGAAATGTAATGACAGAAAAGGTTCAAATGGACCTCCGGATATAACTCAAGTTGTTTTAATTGACCTCCCTCGCAGGTCAATTTGAACGTTAATCAGCCATGTAGCTGAAATCTGACTCTCAAAGGGTTATTTTCTTATTTGAGCCATAACGTCCAAAAAAATGCCCTCGGGCATGTGTGCCCAGCAAAGATTCAGATCAGCCTGCGATTTCGCCAAGTCTGATCAGAATAATCACTGGGCGCATTTAGATAGCCAAGGATGCAAAGTTTCTTCCTGCGAACGACGAAGTCTCTGATCAGACTGCGCGAATGCGCAGGCTGATCTGAGTCTTCGTTCGGCGCACATGTCAAAGTATGTTTTTCTCACGTCTAGGCTCATTATTGTATATGTAGACAGACATATTAAAAGGTGGATGAAGCGTCGTCAAAAATGCATTTCATGAATACGCAAACTATCCACAGAGAACCGGCCTCGGTGGCTTAGTTGGATGCGCCATCCGATTGGAGACCAGGAGGTCGCGGGTTCAACCCCCGCCGAGGTCGGCAACATTCTTTCGTGGAGATTGATCGTGAAATATTTTCTACGGTCATTCTCTCCCTTCCGCTGATTCAAGAAGGGCAGTTGTCAGTTTCTGGCGAAAGAATGTGCGCGATACTGGTAAACCGCTTAGAGGACTAAGCCTGCCCAGTAAACGTGTGGTTAGGTAAACTGACCGCGCTCGACATGACCCCGTAAAACCTCAACACAAACAAACAAACTATCCACAGAATGTGTGAATAATGTGTATTCAAATCGAAAAGTCTACCAGAAATAAGACAGTTGTAAGAAAAAAAAAAAAAAAAACGGGAAAAAAATCAAATGTCATATCTGTCAAGGACTAGATTCTCTGCATTTGAAATGAATGATACTGCTATTATACTGTGTCGAATTTGATATCCCAATAACGCACCTGATCAACAAGTCTGACAGGTGGTTATAATGAACTAAATTAAGTACTTTATCAAGCTTTCTATAAAAGATGAAAAAAAAATATAAGAATACCATATTTCATAACTGTACATTAAGTTTATTTCACCATTAATCGTTTAAGCGCCAATCACAACTACAGCAGATGGCATTTTTGAAACATTTTTTTTTTCTGAGAAAATAAGGCTTGACATTTCATGCGAGATATTAAGCCGAATCTTTTCTGAAAAATAATAATAATGAATACATTTCGTCTGTTTCAATGCTTATAGGCGCTTTAAGGGTCAAAATAATGTATTAATAGAGAACGCGATTTTAAAATATTTCATTTTATTTTTCAGAGAAAATAAGGCTTGACATTTCATGTGAATCGTAGATTCACATGAAATGTCAAGCCTTATTTTATCTCAAAAATAATAATTATTAAAATGTCGTCTGCTACAATTTTGCTTTGCGTTTTTAGGGTTAGAACAGGGTATAAATAGAGAATGTGCCTCCTCACCCATACCCGTTATTGTTCGTTCGCACGCATACACTGTCATAAAATAGTCCCCTATAATTATTGTGTGTGCAGGTGTTCAATGGGGTGATGTACGATGTAAATAAACTGTTGATATATTCAAATATCATATGGTTTTGACATCTGTCGTAACAGTAGAAAAATAACAACAATTTGCGTGGACCAATTGTATAGCAACAAAATCTCAAACTTACTATAATGCACGGCTTACGCGGCATGCAAAAAAATAATTAGACATATCCTTAAGAAAATTATGGCATTTCAGCAAACCAATAGAATTCCCTCAGCTAACGGTTAAAATACTGTAGATTTTTTTTTTTTTTTTTTTTTTTTTAAGAAATATTTCCCAGAGGTTTATACTTATTGTTTGTTACCACCATTTACGTTCCCTCAGTTGGTTGATTGATTGATTGATTGTGTTGGGATTTAACGACACGTCAGCCCTTGTGTGTCATTTTGTGTCGTCTCCCAGAGAAAGGGGAAAAAGAGATAGAAGAGATAGAGGAGATGAAAGAGAGGGACAGGAAAGAACATAATGAAAGTGAACAGAAGAAATAAAACATTCTCCTTCTACCTTTACCTGCTACAGGGATAGCAGGCCTTGCCCAACTGTAAGCCAATATCAGTTGGACGGACGCCCTGGTGACGTAAGATACACGACACCTTCGCCCCACCCGACCACCCCTCCCTTAGTTGGAAGTAAGAAGAAGAAGTAATAAAATATTCTTATTTTCGTGACAATTTGCAAGTTTCAAGACTACCATTACTTATTTTGCTATAGCCAACCTGCTTTGTACCAACACTCGATACAACGACAAAATTCATTGCAATGACAATTTGAATGTCAAGAAACCTTCGCTTAAGAGATGACAGTTAATGAGAAATTATGCAAGAATATTGCATTAAAACATCAAGCAGCATATGTTTTGGAGATTTGTTAGAATCGCCTCACTGAGGCGATTCTAACAAATATCCAAAACATATGTTCTATACGGAAATAAGAATAAAATAAAGCCTTTCTTACATATCATTCTGTCCATTAAGGATTCTTTACAATAGCAAATTCATTTTAATGGCAACACCTTTGGGAATAAATGCTGTCGTTTTTACGAGAGTTCACTGTATTATTCATCTATTCAACTAATGCTGAAAGTTAAAACATGAGCCCCATACCTGTGCCTGATCCGCTACTTACACGTGTGCTTGATTCATGGAGACATCCGAATGGTACTGGAATGGGTAAAAGGAATTTTAATTCATCTTTTCCACACACAGATTTGCAATGGTTGTTCTTTTGTACTTGGGGTTCCCCATCGATTGAGGGAACAAGGCACCGGGGTCAAAATCCGAGAACAAAGGAACAACGGTTAGTACCTTTAGTTTATACCGGCCTTAAGAACATCTTGAATCAAAGTACTGATAGCACTGATGGCTCGATTATCTGTGGGTGTAGGCTGAGAAAATGGTCCTGAACGGGGATTTAAGACTGTTTCATTTAACCCTTAACTTCCTGTAATTCAAGCAAACAATATGCAGACCCTGATCAGACGCCGCGTTCTGCGGCGTCTGCTCTGGTTTGCAGTTTGCCAATGTTCCAGTCCAGGTTTTACAGATAACCCTCTTTACTAGGCACTTATAATGACAAGAATAGCGCGGCTATTAATAACCGTTTTAACCTGGAGTTCGTGTAACTCGCGGTTTGATTACATTGGTCAATGATAATCACGTGAACAACTACATGAAGGAAATTTTGGTGTTTGAATACTATGGTTCAGTTGTAAACAATCGGCCCAAAAACAGCAAGACAACCCTTATGGGCTGCAAAGGAAAGTTAATTTTAAAGGTGTCCCATAAGCTTGCGACTGTCGGGACGTTGAGAGGTAGAGCCTATCGTATCGGGCTACAGCATATGTAAGGCGGGATCACATCCTCTCATTTCGTTGTCTTTAACCTTCCCACAAAGAGTACACACTCACGATTTAGTCTTTCAGTCGATGGTCTGAGCTGGGTTAAAAACCGCAACCTTCAGTACCGCAGTCAAACTGCTCTGACTACGGCGCCCATCTGTCAAAGGATCATTTTCTAAAACTTTCAGGGAACTGTCGAACAGGTACCTCAGGGTTACATATATAGCAAACAAAGCGTCCTATTATCTCCGTGCAAATGTTGCTTTAAGTTGAAAACCTGTTTCAACTGTTAAGAATCGTTTAGTCACAGACATGACATGTTTGACTCTGCGTACTGCATTTGCTCTTTTTTTTTTATTTTATTTTTATTTTATTTTTTTTTTTTTTAATATTATTATTTTTTTTTTTTTTTTTTTTTTACTTTTTTTTTTTTTTTTTTTTGGATTTTTTTTTCTTTTTTTTTTTTTTTTTTTTTTTTGATTCGGGTTTTACGGTCCTTTCAAGAATATTTCACTTATATCGAGGCGGTCGTACATCAAAGGTAAACCGGAGAACCCGGGGAAAAATCAACTGACCATCCGTAAGCAGAACTTGGCTTTCCCGCATATGACCCGAGCGAGGCTCGAACCACAGCTCTAATTACTCGAATACTGAAACTCTCCGTCATTTTGTTCCTAAAAGTGCTGAGTGAAAGCAAACAGTGTACCGTATTTATCGTATGTATTCGGACAGACAGGTCTGAGCAAACAGTGTAGACCCAGATGAGACGCCGCAAAACGCGGCGTGTCATCAGGGTCTACATTGTTTGCCACTCGTCCAGCAATTTTTAGACACAACATCGGGGAGTTCAAATTTTAGGAAAGAATTGAAGTGTCCGAATACTTAGCCAAATATGATAACTATATTAAAGGTCTGAGCAAACAGTGTAGACCCAGATGAGACGCCGCAGAACGCGGCGTCTCATCAGGGTCTACACTGTTTGCCACTCATCTAGCATTTTTTAGACACAACATCGGGTAGTTCAAATTTTAGTAAGGAGTTAGGATTAATCCGGTATTCTTCGTTGCCATGGTGGTATCCAGGTATACTGGGCCCACCTGTAAAAATGTTCTGTCCATTCCGAATAAAAGACTTTAGTATTTTGTATACCTTGCAACAGGCTGTGAAGTAATTTATCAAATATGAACACCTGGGGTATTCAAACATTGACTGATTTACGACGAAATACGTGTTTGTAGCTTGTGAAGATTTCTTACTGCATGTATAGACATTGAAATTACTTCTCTGAATAAATAACAATTTGAAATATTCGTTTTGACATAAAATAATGTAAAAGGAACTGGCCAAACAGAAACGTGATCAGCAAGGCTAGCAGTCGTCAATATGTTGAGTAGTTTAAAGAGCAGCTATGGTCTACTTGTTAACATGTTTATTTGTTTGTTTTAGTCGCGTTTTACGTCACTTTCAACAATCTCTGATCACTGAAATACCACGGCCCAGACAATTGACATGTTCCACCCAGTCACATTAAATTGACACCGGGCTGACCAGTTCTGAATCCTAACTATACTTTCTAAATGCTGGGCGCCAAGCGAAAGAGCAACCAGTACCATTTTTGGGTCGATTGTTTACAATCGAGCCATAGTATACAAACGCCAAACTTTCCTGACCGGGAGGCTGCGGCCGAGTCCTAGCAGAGACTTAAATCAAAGCACTGACAGCACTGGTGGGTCGACTGTCTTTGAGTGTAGGCTGAGAAAATACTTCTGAACGGAACTTTAAGACTGTCTCATTCAAACCTTAACTTCTTGTAACACTTACCACGCTAGGGGCAGATTCAGCAAACGACAAATTTGTCATATTTCTCTTATTTTTCCTAGAAAATATGATCTGACACTTCATGCAAATTGTCTCTAGAAAATATGATCTAACACTTCATGCAAATTGTCTCTTTATTTTTCTTATTTTTCCTAGAAAATATGATCTGACACTTCATGCAAATTGTCTCCTAAGAGACAATTTGCATGAAGTGTTAGATCATATTCCCTGGAGACAATTTGCATGAAGCGTCAGATCTTATTTTCTAAGAAAAAATAAGAAAAATATTTCAAAATGTCGTCTGCTGAAATTTTACCCAGCATGCAAAGTGTTAGGCAAACAGTGCAGACCCTGATCACTGATCTGGGTCTGCACTGTTGCGAATGTCCCAGTCCAGATTTCACAGTATAACCCCTCTTTACACTGCATTTTGACGCCTCACATCACGAAAACACGCCTATATAATATTGACCCCCTTAAACCCCACTTTTATATAGTAAAACTGGGGTTTACAGGGGTATACATTATTTTTCTTATTTCTGCTCAAAAACATAGATTGTGGGTACTCGTTAGAACCGCCTCACCGAGGCGGTCCTAACGAGTATCCACAATCTATGTTTTGAGCAGAAATATGAAAATTATCAGATTTTTTTATTTGAAAATTTTCAGTTTTTGGAGGTGGAATTTTCTATATATTCGAATAGGAATGTTTTCGTAATGAGCCACAAGAATAGCGCGGCCGTAAATAATCGTTACCTGGATTTCGTCTCAACGCGCGGTTTGATTACATTGGTCAATGATAATCACGTGGACAACTACTACCTTAAGAAATATTGGCGTTCGTATACTCATATGTTACTATGGTTCGATTGTTAACAATAGACCAAAAAATAATATTCAATAAAACCATGCGGTATTTCATCCTTTATATGACATTTAACTAAAAAAGAAGTTGTTTTGTAATACCGATCTACCCATATGATAATAAAAGTCAGAAGAACTATTCAAAAGATGTTGTGTCAAGAGAAAGTGTCTTTTGGGCACAGGCGGACAGCCTGTTTCTCCACCAAACTTAACGTGGACCACCGCTGTCTCTTCTCAAAAGCACTGTGTAATGAATAATATCAACACAAGACGAAGTCCCTGATAAGACTGGATGTGCTAACAGGCTGATCCGAGTATATGCTGTACATGTATGCCTTGGACCGAAAGGCCAGACAAGATGACAACTGAGGCGACGATCTGGGATCAGTTTGAACCAAAACATACATTGTGGTACGAATTAGAATCGCCTTGCCAAGGCGATTCAAAAAAGCATCCATTAGCTTAGTTTCAGTGAAAAAAAAATCTCTTCTAAATATTCTCTTTACTTAGGCCATTTGTTTAACCTATGCTACTGTGTGTCTCGGTTAATTCCGCAAACGATAAATTGATTATATTCTATTATTTTGCCCAGAAAACAGGATTTGATATTTCATGCAAATTGTCTCCATTGTGGAGACAATGTCCATGAAATGCCAAATCCTGTTTTCTGGGGAAAAATAAGCAAACAATAATTCAAACTGTCGTCTGCTGAAACCGTTATCTTATGGTGAGGCTCAAGTATGTACTGTCACAACGCTGTTATCTACAACATTTAACCGTTTTTATTTTTTGCGTCAAAATACATGACACTAATTGCTAACAGATTTTAATTGTTTTTCTCCAGTCTCACATATTAAACAAACCGTCGAAACAGATATTTGTGACTCCCCCGGTCAAATTGTTCGTATGTGCATGCTTATCACTAACAGTGCAGGATTCCTTGTTGATTGAAATAGTATGCCACGTCGTGTGCCAGATATGCTCAAAACAGAATGTACTTTCGCCTAGCTGCAGCGTTTTTGACGTTTGACGCCTGAGTTTGACGCAGTCTGTCTGTCAGTCTGTCTCTCACTCTCTACAAGCCAATCCTCGTCTTCACTGAACAACGACGAGTCATTGCGAAACATAATATAACAGTGTTTTCTGAGGAAATTATCACATTTACTGGAAATATTTGGACAGTTTTTCTCCTAAGTCCGGCTTATTGCCTGAGCTTATTGCATATTGTTATTATTTATTCAATATGTCTAAAATAATGCCGTGGAATATAGACAAACAGTGTAGGCCCTGATCTGATGCCGCATTATGCTTCGTCTGGATTGATCTATACCTTTGCTCAGGCCTGTCCTGTCGGAATACCATCACGAAAACACGTCTATATAATTCTGATACCCCGCTTTCATATAGTAAAACTGGGGTTTACAGGGGTATACACTATTTTTCTTATTTCTGCTCAAAAACATAAATTTCGAGGCGCTTCTAACGAGTACCTACAATCTATGTTTTGAGCAGAAATATGAAAAATATCAGAATTTTTTTCATCTGAAAATTTTCATTTTTTGGCGGTAAAATTTTCAGTATAGGCATGTTTTTTGTAATATTAGGGTAAAAACGGTGTCATTCATTTGTAAGTCAACTAGAAGTTGTTAGCAGCAATTTAAAAAAAAATGCCATTAAGTCATATTTGAACAGCGAAGGTCAAAGATAGCCTGCGCATCCCCGCAATCTAATCCGGGCCTCCTCCGTTCGTCTGTAAAGTAAACCATAAATGTGTCTGTTAGCTGGAAATGAAAGACTAGATTAGACTCTGTGCAAGTGAAAGACCAGATCAGACTGTCTGGGCCTTCGCTGTTCGCTTTTGACAAAGGCCTTTTCTCGCTGAAGCCCATATATTTGTTCAGTAACTTAAATCGCCAGGGAAAACTGCAGCAGACGACATACTATTTATTATTATATTTTCTAGAGAAAGTATGACTTTATAGTTCATGTGAATCGTCTGCTCCACATAGCAGACGATTCACATGAAATGTCAAGTCTTATATTTTTCCTAACAAAAATGAGAAAACAAAATATAAAAAAATAGATTGTCGTCTGCTGTAATTGTGATTGGCTCTTTAAGAGTAAACGTGCGTGAAAACGTCGTGTGTCACTGTCTATCTATGTAAGGGATTGTTTCAAATTTTGTGGAATATGTGATTTTAGTGGGTGTGTGCAAACAAATGACATTTAAAATGCTAAAAATACATATTCTTAAAAATCATCATTTCATTACAATGATATTTCATAATTCTTACTTACTTTTTTTCTGCTAAAAATATGTTTCTACAATTTTCTATTACAAGTACATTTTGAGTGGGGAACAAATAAATCTGTTTGGGCTCCATGGCGCAGTCCAGGGGTCGCAAGTTCTAATCCCAACACAGCCATATAACATTTCTTTCTTTCTTCCATTACATCTTAACCTCCTACCCAGTCAGCATTCTACGTAAATCTATATCGGGCCGTCATCGGCCCGTCAGGGTAGCTGACGGGCCGATGACGGCCCGATATAGATTTACGTAGAATGCTAGCTGGGTAGGAGGAAACAGACGGTGTACATTGTACACTTCGGGCTACAGGATGAAGGCCTACAAGTAACCATTTTGAATTACCATAAGGTTCATTAACCTGCACAGGGGATAACTTTGCCTGCATAGGGGACCTTCAGTTAACGTCCCGATCCGAAGGAGGGCGCCCTGTTTTCATGTCACCCCTGCAAATGACACGAAGGAATCGTTTTCGGACGCCGAAATTCCCTTGCCTATGCCTGGGATCGATCCCGGTACCTCTCGCTCTAGAGGCCAGTGCGCTCACTACTGAGCTTCCACGCTTGGAGATTGATCATGAAATCATTTCTACGGTCATTCTGTCACCCCCACCTTCTGCTGATGAAGCAGGGCAGTTGTCCGTTACTGGCGAAAGTAGATGCACAAGTACTGGTTAGCTCCTTAGAGGACTAAGCCTGCCCCGTGACAAGTGTGAGTAGGTTAACTTACCGGCTCAACATGACCTAAATAGTGTTGACTGGGCCGTACAATTCCAACTCAGACTCAAACTCGGTCTTACATAATAATCAAAATCATAATTTCACAAGCGCTTCTATACTTTGTGAAATTTAAGAACGTGGTGTTTTAGCAAAAGTCGAGTAGTATATGATATTAGCAACTGAATTATTTATGGTAACCGAAGAAACGTCACGGACACCTTTCGAATTCTTTGTGATTATTTACAAGGTACTTTTATTTTCTGTTAATTGGTTGCAGACTGTTTCTGACACATGATTGTACTTAGAAACCTGGTAAATGATTCCCGCATGACGTGGAATGAAGTATATGAAATATACATTCTTATGACATGTTTGATATGTCATATTCTCCGGGGACTGTTTACAAACTTTCTCCGCATGAAGTAGTTTCTGTCAGCTATCATAAGCCAAGATCTCTCAGACACAGGAAAAACATTTTTTATGCGAACAGCGACGATCCAGACCAGCCTGCGCATGCGCAGGCTGGTCTGGGGTTTCGCTGTCCGTCAAATTATACTTTCTACAAAGTCCTGATACCGCGTCAGCGAAAAAGCGAAGAACCTGACCAAACCGAGCAAATGTGCAGGCTCAGAACACGTTTTCGTTGTTCATAGACGATTTCTGTGGAGCACCGTGTTTGCTGCGGTATTTATCATAAAAATTCGGAAACCTTTACTATTTATCGCACTTTACCTTTTACTATCTAGTCCCCTGTCTGAAAAATACTGACGGAATGGCAAACAGTGTAACAGTTTGATATAGGTCTACACTGTTCGCTAGGTCTAAATATCCCGGGACAGAAAGGCCTGATCAAACAGTGCATCCTGATCAGACCGCGGTATCTGATCAGTAAGTATACTGTTTGCCACTCTCCCATCAGATTTTAGACGCAGAAATGTTTAGTACCGTATTTACCGTAAGTATTCGGACACCTCAACTCCTTACCATATATGTTCTAAAATTTGAACCAGTACAATTCACTACCCGATGTTGTGTCTAAAAATTGCTGGATGAGTGGCAAACAGTGTAGACCCAGATGAGACGCCGCGTTCTGCGGCGTCTCATCTGGGTCTATACTGTTTGCTCAGGCCTGTCTGTCCGAATATATATGGTAAATACGGTAAATTGGACTTGTTAAAATCTTAAGACTAGTGTAGTAATTAGTACATGTGTACTAATTAGTACATGTGTCCTAATAGTACGGGTAAAAAATGGCGTTGAGCATCTTCTCTTAAGAAATGAATACTGATAATAAACGCAAACAGAGAAAACAGTTAACACAGACAAACATGCGAGTCTGTGCAGTCGAGCTGTGATCGTATACAAGCTAAGATTGTTGTTGAAGTATATAAGACTAAAGCGATTTTTTTTGTACCAGACTGTTCGGCTGCACAGGCTAGTCTCGGCATGCGCAAACAGTTGGTTTTCTACGTTGATCGTAACAGGTATATGCACTTGCAGAATAATTCCAGGTGATCCAGACATTGTGAAAGGCATCAAAATTTATAAAATGCATTACCGTATTTGCCTTAAATATTGTGACACCCTAAGTCCTTACCATACTTGCCCCAAAACTAAAAAAAAAACTCAATTGGTCTACCTAATGATGTTTTTAAAAATTGCTGGATGAGTCGCAAACAGTGCAGAGCCTGATCAGACGCCGCGTTCTGCGGCGTCTGATCTGGCTCTACACTGTTTGCTCAGGCCTATCTGTCCAATACTTGGGGTAATGACGGTATTACCTTATTTGCCTTAAGAATTCGGGCACCTACTTGTCCTAACATCAGAAAGTCCATTTTACTAACTAATGCTGTTTCTAATTTTTCAATCCGCTGGATGAGTGGCACACCGTGTAGACCCTGATCCGCGTTCTGTGGCGTCCGATCTGGGTCTTTACTGTTTGCTCAGGCTTCTGCCCCAATTCAGGGTAAATACGCGAGTTATCAGTGGTTATCATGAGTCACAGTAAAGATCTAGATTTAAAGATAATCCAAATAAATTGCTTTTTTTTCTATTTCTCCATAAAAACTATATGTTGTGGGTTTTAATTAGAATCGCCTCAGTGAGACAACTCTAATGGGTACCTTCGATGTATATGTTTTTGTGCAGGAATCAGAAAAAAATTGTTGGATTACGCGTATTATCTACAGGTGCGTCTTATCTGTAGGTATGAATTAATACATGCATTATGACAAATTCTATGAAAATTTTGATAGAAACACTATGAAGTCTACTACTTAGTAATCTATTAATCAGCATATAAGACAGTTGTTCTGGCTTCAAAATAATATTGTGGCGGACTATGGAAACCACACTGTGCCTATTGGCAATATAATCAAGCCAATTTTGTATTTTTTGCAACTAAGTACATTTGGGGCTAGCGATGACGCAGACCAGCTTCCACACTATTTAGTCCATGCGAATAGACACTATTTTCGTCACTGCAGAGCAAAACAGATATCTGTGCAAACAATGCGCGTGCAGTTGAGAAGGTTCGTAACCAGCCATCTCATCATGATCTACACTGTTTGTCATGTGCAAACAATGTAGAGCCAGTCGAGACGGTTCGTAACCAGCCATCTCATCAGGATCTACACTGTTTGCCATTTTGTTTCTCTTTTCTGACTACCCTATTTGCAACTATGGACGTGTCCACATTCAAAAGATGGAAGAGTCTATGAACAATAATCAGATGAATATTCACCCCTTAAGCTTTGCTGTTGGTAACTTTTCGTTTTTCATTGCCTTGTCTTTAACCAAACGGTGAGAGATCAATATACTGCCAGCTTCCAGAAGAACAAAACCATAAAAAATCAGCTTGCAAAACGGAGACGTACATTAATTTTATGACTAGCCATTTAGATGAGGTGTGTTGTAAAACACGCACGTATGCATTCATACACACACTCGCACACGCACGCAAACACGCACGCACACACACACACATATCATTAATACACACAGGCTGATCAAAAGCTTTCCCGTCTTTTGTGCTGATGCCTCCGAATAAATTATGCGAAGTATTTGAGAACGCCAAAGGAAGCAAAACCAAAACGGTATAGGAGTCTACGCAGGTAATTCACGATCTTCTCTCTTTCATTAATACTCTGCACGCGCTAAATGCAATGCGAAGCGCCTGACAGGACTGGACAGGCTGCTCTGTGCGGGCGTTCTTATATAGTGTAAATGGAATCGGTACTAAAACATGTAACTGTTGAAACAGATGATCAGAAAATGAATGATACACCGCATTTACTCTAAGTATTCGGGCAGACATGCCTGAGCAAACAGTGTAGACCCAGATCAGACGCCGCGCAATGCGGCGTCTGATCAGGGTCTACACTGTTTGCCATTCATGCAGCAAAATCTTAGATGCAACAAAGGGGTCAAACGGATTTGTTTAACTTTTAGAAGAAGTATGGTAAGACGTTAACGTATCCGAATACTTAGGGTAATTACGGTACGCGTAACTGAAGGAGCTAATAAATCGTGGTCTGACGGCATATGCGAACAGAAGGGCCATCCGCATTTGCTGTGAGATCAGCGCCGTCGCTGTTCGTCAGAGGAAAGCATATAGGTATTACAGAAACTTCTTACATACTCGAAAGTCCTGATCGAGCTGCGTAGACATGCAGTCTAATCTAGACATGTGAGCCACCTACAAAATGGCATGTGCGCCCAGCGAGGACTCAGATCAGCCTGAGCATCCGCCCAGTCTGATCAGAGTCTTCGCTGTCCGCATGAAGAAAGCTTTGGTACTTAGCTACCCAGTGAGCGCACAGCAAAAACTGTGATCAGACTGGACGGATACCTAGTCTGATCTGAGTCTTCGCTGGGCGCACATGCCTTTTTGTTGGCTTTGTCATGCGCTGGCTCATATATAATATGGTCGTTTAGCAGCAACCAAACAACGTCGCAGCAACGGCGTTTCGACGTCGTAGCGACCTCCAGACGTCATCATGACGTCTATACGACGCTGCTATATACAACATGTGTTTAGTGGCTTTCTTCGATTAGGTTCAGTGTTCTGAGTCGTAGCAAATTCTATTTTGTGCTATATGCGAACCGCGATGGCCCGGACCATCCTGCTCTTCAAGGCCTCAACTGTCTGAACTCACAAAATTTAGATTTTTGTGGAATATGTATTTTATGTGGAGAGATTACGCGTTGACTCAATGCGTGGATGTACAAAGTGGTTTGGGCATGCGTATGCGCCCTAGGTATATGACGCATACCATATTTATCCTAAATATTGGGACACCTTAATTCTTCACCTGCTTGTCCAAACATTGTAAAAAAATCATCTACTGCCTACCGACGTATCTTAAATATTGCTGGATGAGTGGCAAACAGTGTAGACTGTTCTGCGGCGTCCGATCTAGATCTGTACTGTTGGTTCAGGCCTGCCCGTCCCGTTACTTAGGATCATTATGATATTACATGGAAAATACTTTAACTCAGATAATAACCAAGTTATTAAACGTAAGCCGTTCCATAACAAAACAGACATTATGTATATGCAAACAGCGAAGGGCAAGAAAAACCTGCAATGCATCTTCGAATTTACAATGGGGGACGTAAAACTGTATGATTGGACGGCGCTGTCTTCTAGAACGCAGGTCCTGATCAGACTCATGCGCACAATCTGATCAAAGCCCTCACTGTCCCTTTACAGGATCACTGGATATCGAAGAAATGAGACTAAACATGGCTCAACTACATAGGCGTAGAGCCCATTACGCACATTACGCATGCGCATAACATGCGAAAGAAAATTATTTACAATAAAGTGACATTAACATAAAATGTTTTGCTTCTTTATCATAGGGGCTGCTCTAAAAGGAAAGAATTTGCTCCCTCTGGGAGCAAATTCTTTCCTTTAAGAGAAGCCCTATTATGGAATCGATTCTTGGAACAGTTTTTGAGATTTTTCCTGGGTGTGCGTAAAAATAATTCCCTGCAAATACGCAAATCACTGTATTAACGCAAAGTATGAGTACAGCCAAGACTGAGCCAACAGTTTATCGTTCTGCGCCGTGTGATCTGGATCGTCACTATTTTGTTCTGGCCAGACTGATCAGAATCTTCACTGTTTGCCTCTCATCCAGCAGTATTTTATACATTTGTACATATCAACCTTTAATAAAATCGACGGGCTCAGGTTTTAGGACAAGCAGATTTTGTGTTGGGGTTTTACGGCCCTGTCAGCCCAATGGGGGAATGTCGAGCGCGGTCAGTTTACCTAACCACAATTTTACTGGGACGAGTATATAGACTGGCTCCAGTCGTTTCTGTTTTTTGTTGGGTTTTTTTTTTTGTTGTTGTTTTTTTTTGTTTTTGGGGTTTTTTTTTGTTTTTGTTTTTTTTTTTTTTGTTTTTTTTGTTGTTTTTTTTTTTTTGTGTTGTTGTTTTTTGTTTTTTTTTTTTTTTTTTGTTGTTGTTGTTGTTGTTTTTTGTCATTCTTTATCACTTCCTGTAGCTTTATTTGTCTCTTTAATCCCATTTCACTGTTTTACTACAGGAGAAGTCACTAGTCAAAATTTCTCCCCACCTCAAGCCAGAGAATTTTCCACTAACTTATCAAATCGTTTTAAGCTGTACTAGATTGTATACCTTTGAAAAGAAAAGAGAATATGATAGAACATCATATGATGTGTGTCTCCCAAAAGTGCTTGATGAGTTGCAGATAATGTAGATCATGCTCGGACCACGTTCTGGCTTCTGATCCAGGTCTACACTGTGTGCTCAGGCATGTTTGTCCGAATACTTAGAGCAAATATGGTATTACATATTTTAACAAGACTTAGCAGAAACCCTCGCAATCCGCATATACAATTAACCTATTAATACTAACAGTCAACTAATCTCGACTTCGCTTATCTCGAATAACCGCTTATCTCGAAGTGAAAAAGTGGTCCCTGATTTCAACATGGAAATCTAACAACAGGTAACAAAATATTGTGGAAAAGAGGTGAAATTGCTCCTAAGAAGCAATTTCTCCTCTTTTCCACAATATTTTCAATATATCTCGAACGTAAGGAGTCAAATTATATATTCATTTGTGAAATGTGGTTGTTTGATTTATTTTTTCTTCAATTCTGCAAATCTGATATGTCGAGGTACGAATATTTCGAAGTATTTCAGAGAGTTCCTTGGACTTCGAGATAACGAGAGTCGGCTGTAATTGGATTCTTCTACATGTACCTCAGTCTTTGGACAGGTCCACTTCGAGTTTAAGGCGTGTCTCATATTTAAAATATGTATCCAATGCAAACAGTGTAGACCCTGATCAGAAGCCAAGTATTTGAAAGGGACAACAGGCATAAATGTGCTTATAGGAAGGAAGAACAATGGCATCGTTAATTTTTAGAGCAAGTACGATAAGGGTCAAGTGGTAAATTTTCCGCAACCTCTTAGAAAGCAAACAACTTTGTGGTTTTCTATGTGTCCTCCAGCACAACGTTTCCCTTCATAAAAATGAGTCTAAAAGAAAAGAATTTGCTCCCCTTTTAGAGTCAATCCCTTTTAAGAAGGTAGTCAAAACGATTTTGAAAGAGTTGCCTTCCTTCCTTGAAAGTGTATCCTTCTTAACCCATTAAAGACTGAATAAACTCTCCCACACTATATATTGAAAGAGTCCATTTTCAATTTTAGGTATGTCAGGCTATATGATGTAGATATTCCTGAAGAAAAATGGTTGAGCTATTTGCAAACAGTGGAGAATCTGATCAGACGCCGCGTTCTGCTGCGTTTGATCTGGGTCTGCACTGTTTGCCAGTTACCCGTTTAGGGGTCTCCTGTCTTCAATGGGTTAAAGTGTTCGAATACTTAGGATCCACATGGCATCAAAGCTTACCTTTCCCCTCTCCTGGATTTCTGAGACAGACAACGTAGATGTCGAACCAGCAACAACTAAGCAAGGCAGAATAAGGCATAACAAATATCCTGGTTTCATTATCTCAAAGATTTAGAACTCCAGTGATTTACGATTCACATTTTAATAATTCTCCATTCTTCCGTCGTAACAGTCATTTAATCCATAAACACGAACATGAGGAAAATTTAACACCCACTGCAACACGTCTTTCTCTAAAATCCCAGTTTTTCAATTCAAACACAAATTTCATCTCTTTATAAAACTACTATTACTGTATTCTGATTTTCTTGCTTAATTCTCTATCCCGAAAATTAATGATCTGACATATTTTACATTTTTGTAACTTAAAATTCATAAACTCTAGACATAGCTATGTTTAAATATTCTGTTCTACTTATGTTTCAAAATATATATTTAGTACGCCAGTTTGCAAGCGTCTGTTTAAAGTTTGATAGAACATGTTCAAATCTAAAAATCGAAATGCACGTCGTCTTAAAATATCCTGTATCTTATACCTAATTCTCAAATACTGCGATGTTAGAAGTTTACGTGTCCTTACAGACAAATATTCCTCTTGTGATAAACATCCGAGGATAATTTTTTCTGATTTTTAAACTTTACCACTCTCTGGACTAATTCAGCAGACGACAAAGTGATGGTATTTTTTCTTATTTTGTCTAGAAGACTGGATTTGACATTTAGTGCAATTTGTCTCCATTGGAGACGGTTTGCATGAAATGCCAAATCCTGTTTTCTGGGAAAAAATAAAAGATATTTCAAAATGTCGTCTGTTGAAAATTTTACCCAGAATGCTAAGCGTTAATGTCAATATAGACTTTACCTGGACAAGTGCTTTATTTTCACACCGCAGATTAGTTTCTTCAATAGACATGAACACCAAAATTGTGAAAATCTTAATCTGGCTAATCCCTGATATATCCACTTAGGTTTAATACTATAGTTCTAATGACAATATGTTACGACCTGTTTTATTTAGATATTATAACTGAAAAGATTTTTCTTAAAATCAAGTGTTGATTTCTCTCCATTAGCCTCCCATGTGCTGAAATATTATCTTGAGAAATAAAATTATCCTTTACTAAAATCCGTAAGAAAAAGTAAAGGCACACGCTTAAACTACGACAAATCGATAATATTTTTTTTTCTTCAGAAAATCGGACATTGTCATTTTATGCAAAATGTCTCCAGAGAAATGTCAAAACCCAGTATCTGAGAGAGAAAAAAGAAAATATTTCAAAGTGTCGTCTGCTGATTTTTTTACCAAGCATGTTAACCCTTAAAGCGCTAATCACAACTGCAGCAGACGACATTGTTTTTTATTTTCTTTATTTTTTATTTTTCAGAGAAAACAAATCTTGACATTTCATGTGAATCGTCTGCTTGGCAGACAATTCACAAGAAATGTTAAGACTTGTTTTCTCTGAAAAATAAAAAAAAATATTTTTGAATGTCGTCTGCTACAATTTTTGCTTGGCGCTTTAAGGGTTAAGCGATAATACGTATAGTGTTGTATTATCTACCAAGGAGTCCTTGAAATGGTACCGTCTATTGGAGAACAGGTGGTATTAAAATGAACCGACAGCCAGAAAAAATACCTTTGGAAAGACCGTAAATACCCCAAATGAACCGCAACGTCATAAATGTGCCGCATGACATGTGCGCCCAGCGGCAAACTTAAGAATCAACCGGCACATCCGCGTAGTCTAATCGGAGTCTTCGCAGTCCGCTGTATGGTTAGCAAGGGATCGAAAGCTTCTACAAGCGGATAGCGAAGAGACAGATCAGCCTGTGCGGATGCGCAGGCTGATCCGCGTTTTCCCTGGGAGCACATGTCAGAAGCTACATTTTCGCACATTGCAGTCAGATTATTCAAACATCTTAACTACTTACCGTACTTATCTTAACCCTTGCCCTGCTGAATAAATTAAGATGCCACGCCCACTTCCAATTTTCAGCCAATCAGATTACCTGATCCAGGTCGTTGATATAAATTCATAAACTGACTGACAAACATTGCAGATTCAGATCAGTTGGCTTACTGATCTGGATCTATACTGTTTGCAAAGGCAGGGTATATCCGGGTTCAGCAGGACAAGGGTTAATTAAGATTCAAATAAGTTCTATAGACTTAATGGCAATATATTTAAAATATCAAAGCACTGACAGCACTAATGGGTCGGTTGTCTCTGAGTGTAGGCTGAGAAAATGGTACTGAACGGGGACTTGGGACTGTTTCATTTAACCCTTAACTTTCTGTGATTAATGCAAACAGTGCATACCCTGATCAGACGCCGCGTTCTGCGGCGTCTGATCTGGGTCTGCACCAGTCCAGGTTTTACACATAACCCTCTTTACATGGCACAGTGTCAAGAATAGCGCGGCTATAAATAACCGTTACCCAGATTTCGTCTAACGCGCGGTTTGATTACTTTGGTCAACGAGAATCACGTGGACAACTACCTTAAGGTAATTTTGGCGTTTGTATACTAGGGCTCGATTGTAAAATATCGATCCAAAAATAAAACGACTGAAAGGCAAATAGTGCAGAGCATGACATAGTACTCGTTCTGACGAGCTATACATTGTTTGCGCAGGAGTTCCTGTACGGACATCTCAGCGTAAATGCAGCGTATGACTCCCGCAGAACCAGGCACCTTGCGAATAAATGAAGCATTGGAAGGCAGGCAATTTTGCATCTAAACAATACAGGGTATTTGAATGTCACCGTATTTATCCTAAGTACTCGGACAGACAGGCCCGAGCAAACATTGTAGACGCAGATCAGACGCCGCATAACGCGGCGTCTGATCTGGGTCTACATTATTTGCCACTCATACAGCAATTGTTAGCCACATCAATGTAATATAATGGACTTGTTCTAATATAAGGATAAGTATGGTAAGGAGTTGAGGTGTCCGAATACTTGGGGTAAATACAGTAATCACTGAACAGGGCAGACACTGAGCAAGCTGATCTGACTGTGTTACCGCGAATCTGTCAATATGAGCTGCATCATGACAAACATGTCACGTGTGAACTGTGCAAGCACAGAAAAGCCTGTTCATATATACGTGCTGATTTGTCTAGGCACGGGTATACTACTCGTACATTCGATGTCCTCTCCGTCACGAAGTGGTGCGGCCTCATAGTTTCGGTTATTCGCCCCTAAATAAATTGCGCCGTATCGTGAGAAAACGTACCTTCTGACATGTGCGCCCAACGAGGACTCAGATCAGCCTGCGCATCCGCGCAGTCTGATCAGAGTCTTCATTGTCCGCATGAAGAAACTGCTTCCTTGGCTATCCAAAATGCTCCAAGTGAAGATTCTGATCAGACTGCGCGAATGCGCAGGCTGATCTGAGTGTTAGTTGGGCGCACATTTTAGGAAGTACGTTTTCTGATGTTGCGGCTCGGTTGAAGGAGCATCATGGATTTTTATTGGCTGACGATGTTTCCCGAGATGTGACGCTGTACATCAATAGTTATATCCCTTGGTACTAAATCCGTGTTCTGGCCGCCTTTATTGGATGTATTTATACATTCTGCAATGCTACGATGTGTCGTGTGAAAAAAAAAAAAAAAAAACGGGGTTGGGTCTGCTACAGTCATGCCATCTGCTCAGTTGATGCATCGCGTGAACAAATGGGCCATGTGAAGAAATACTTCCACAGTTTTGCCCATTTAGTTATATTTTCAATATGATTCAACGATTGGTTTGTACATCTCAGGATGACTTTGTGTCGCATAACAAATTGATTCAAGTGACGCAATATTTCTCGAGTTATGCCCCTTGGTACATTTTTTGCGAACTTTATATTTTTATAAACCGATTGAAGGAGCATAACCAAATGTGGTGGATATATATTTGCCACAACGTCAGAAAACGTACCGTCGGTCATGCGCACGCCCCCAACCTGGACAGAATCTTCATTTGGAGCATTTTTTGGATAGCCAAGGAAGCAAAGTTCCTTCATGCGGACAACTTAGAGTCTGATTGCACGGATGCGCAGGCTGAGTTAACATTACGAAAACACGCCTATACAAATACATTGTAAATTTTACCGCCGAAAAAACGAAAATATTAAGATGAAAAATTGTGATATTTTTCTTACTTCTGCTCAAAATATAGATTGTGGGTACTCGGTAGAACCGCCTCGGCGAGGCGGTTCTAACGAGTACCCACAATCTATGTTTTAGGGCAGAAGTAAGAAAAATAATGTATACTCCTGTAAACCCCAGTTTTACTATATAAAAGTGGGGTTCAAGGGGGTCAGAATTATATAGGCGTGTTTCATGATGTCTTCTTTTGGCGCACATATCAGAAGGTACATTTTCTCACGTTGCGGCTCATTTCTTAGCATGACGATGCTTCGCGTGTCCCTTGTTCATTACGACAACACGCCTATTCATATATATTGAAAATTTTACTTCCAAAAAAACTGAAAATTTTCAGATAAAAATCTCCGATATTTTTCATATTTCTGCTCAAAACATAGATTGTGAGTACTCGTTAGAACCGCCTCAGCGAGGCGGTTCTAACGAGTACTCACAATCTGTGTTTTTGAACAGAAATAAGAAAAATAATGCATACCCCTGTAAATCCCAGGTTTACAATATAAAAGTGGGGTTTAAGGGGGTCAAAATTATATAGGTATGTTTTCGTAATGTATAAAACGTTCGAGGCAGGATTGCCGCTATTAAGACCACTCAAAATTAAGACCACTCCACTATTCGGACCAGCTTTTGTCTGTCTCATATGCTTTCTTTGTAAATGTCCTAAAATAGTACACAAAAGTTTCTGGCAAAATGGCATATGCAAACAGTGTAGACCCAGATCAGACTGCTCCTTCAGTAGTTTATACTTTCAGGTCATTGTTGTCAATGAGCCTATTCTGGGATTTTTAAAAATTAATATGAAAGTCACTGAAGAGGAGTTAATGACCGAAACTAGTTAAGACTGACCCAGAAATCCTGACTCTTTCAGTTGTGTGTGTGTTTCTTGCTCTCAAGGGCCATTCCTTTTAGAATCTACTGACCTAGCCAATAGACGGGATGATTGCCCATGTGCTAAATATTTGGGAGTTGATTTAACAGAAGACTGTGGAGGCTGTCACTTGGAGTTGGCTTAGCCGATAGACTGTGGAGACTGTCATATGTGCTAAGTATGTATCGTTAGCTTAGTAGATGGACTGTGGAGACTGTCTCATATACTAAGAACTGGGGGAGGTAGTAGATTTATTTAGAAGACTGTGGAGACTGTCACATGTGCTAAGTACTTTGGATTCGACTTAGCTATGAGACTGTTGAAACTGGCACATAGGTTAAGTACTTAGGGGATGACTTTGTCAGTGGACTATGTAAACTAAAGGAACGTGAAGACTGACTGATGTATTAAGTACCTAGGGCATACTAAATCGATGGACTGTGGAGACTATCAAAGGTGTTAAGTACTTAGGGGCTGACTTAACCTGTGGGCTTTGCATACTGTCACGTGTGCGAAGGACTTAACCAGTCGACTGTGAAGCTGTCTCATGTGTTACATATTAGGAGGTTTGACTTAACAAGTACGCTGTGGAGATTGTCACATGCGGTAAGTATAGCTGGGGTAGATCGGTGGACTATGGGGATCGTCACACATACTTAGAAGCTCAGGGTTGACTGAACCAGTGGACTGTGAAGACCGTCACATGCGCTAAGTACTTGAGTGGCTTAGCCAGTAAATGTTGGAGACTCTCACATGTGCAAGTACTTAAGGCTGGCTTAGGCAGTGGATTGTGGAGACTGCCGTATGCTTGTACTTTAGGACTGACATAAACAGTAGCTTAGCGTTAAGCACGTAAGGGTCGACTTAGCCAGTGGTCTGTGTCATATGTTCAAATTACTTTGGGTTGACTTGGTCAATATACTCTGGAAACTGTCACATGTGAGAATAACTATTTGATTGACTTGCACAGTAGACTGTGGAGATTTTTCATGAACTAAATACTCGGTGTTGACTTAGCCAAGGGACTGTGGTGATTGTTACATGTGCTAAGTGCTTGGGCGTTGACTTTTTTTGTGTGTGTTGAGGTTTTACGGCCCAGTCAACTCAGTGGGGCCATGTCGAGCGCGGTCAGTTTACCTAACCATACTTTTCATGGGCAGGCTTAGTCCTCAAAGCGGTTAACCAGTACTTGTGCACATTCTTTCGCCAGAAACTGATAAGTGCCCTTCTTGAATCAGCGGAAGGAAGAGAATGACCGTAGAAAATATTTCATGATCAGTCTCCATGAAAGAATGTTGCCGACCTCGGCAGGGACGTTGACTTAATCAGTAGACTAACGAGACTGTCACACGTGCTAAGTACTTGGTGGGTTGATTTAGTCTTGATAGATAGATAGATAGATAGATAGATAGATAGATAGATAAATAGATAGATAGATAGATAGATAGATAGATAGATAAATAGATAGATAGATAGATAGATAGATAGATAGATAGATAGATAGATAGATAGATAAGAGAGGAAATAAACGTTTTGAGTGTAACATACTAAATAATGACACATTGATTTTATTCATTTTCTGCATATTCCCCTTGTTGTCCACTTTTTCACTAAGTCACTAATACCACTTCTATAGAGTTTATAGAGTTTATCCCTCACTTCAAAAAACACGCCTATTCAAACATATAGAAAATTTTACCTCCAAAAAGTGAAACTTTTCAGATAAAAAAATTCTGATATTTTTCAAATTTCTACTCAAAACATAGATTGTGGGTACTCGTTAGAACCGCCTCGCCGGGTACTCGCCTCGGCGAGGCGGTTCTAATGAGTACCTATAATCTATGTTTTGGAGGAAAAATAAGAAAAATAATGTATACCCTTGTAAACCCCAGTTTTACTATATAAAAGTGGGGTTTAAGGGGGTCAAAACTATATAGGCATATTTTCGTGATGCTGAGCAGCATCCTCATGCTTGTTACATGTATCAGAAGTGTATTGTTTCCGTGCAGATGTTTTTGGAAGGAGTGGGAAGAATAGGGAACACATAATGAGATAGTCACTAGGAGTATGATCAGGTGAATAAAAATGATGTGGTAATACTTCGAACCCATATTCCTAGACAGCATCCATTGCAATTTGGCTGGTATGAACTTGAGAATTGTCCTGTTACACTGCATACACTGTGGCCATACTCTTCTTGCAAGATCTTGTCGCTTTGAATTTTTTGGTCCATTGTGACCACGCGCTTCCACTCCATTGACTCGTTATAGTGGAAAAGCCATGTTCCATTACACATTATTAATTTATGGTAAAATTCCTCAGGATCTCGCTTATACCTAGATAACAGAGTACAACTGTTTGGTGACTCGACCCTCCCCTATTTCAACATACTAAAATCTGCAAAACCTGTAAAAGAAATAGATACATGTACTTCAGTAATTTAGTAATTTAGTGTATAAAAGATTAAATCCACATCCCTATCCAACATGCAACAGACTCACAACTTATTGACATACCTTCGTATAGAGAGAGAGAGAGAGAGAGAGAGAGAGAGAGAGAGAGATAGAGAGAGAGAGAGAGAGAGAGATTCGGGGAAGTCACTGAAATTATCGTTTCTCACCTCAGGAAATATAACTCGAACGATTACTTGTCGACAGTCTTTTTGCGGTATATCCCCTTGGGTTATGGACCGACGCAATATTAAATGCCAACTCATATTTATCATTATGATTGTTTTCATTATAGGTTGGTCAACAGTATTTACGCGTTTGCGTAATGTACGTCTTTTTCTCTTATACTTTTATACTTTTGTAACAAATATTAGACATTAAACTTGATATTATAGTCCATAAGGTATATCATGGTTAAAATCAGATTCAATTTCGACTGGGAGTTGTGGCGTGCTCCTGTAATCCAGCTACTTGGAGGTCGGGGTCTGAGGATGGCTTGAAGGCGGGGGTCCTGTCTTCCGGTGTTCTGTGTCGATCGGGCGTCCGCACTAAGCATTTGAAAGTCAGAAAGATTTCTGCTAGATGGGTGCCACATCTGTTGACTGACGAGCAAAAGAGGCAACGTGTTAAAGTGGCCAAAACGCTGCTTCAAATGTTTCCAAAATATGACAAAAAGCAGTTTGCCAATGTCGCCACAGGTGATGAAATCTGGGTCCATTATTTTGAGCCCGTCAGAAAGGTTAGCAATAAGATCTGGGCCACTAAACACAGCAAACGCCCAATAATTGTCAAACGTTCTTTGAGTACAAATAAGGTTTTGTATGCAATCTTCTTCTCTGGTGAAGGAGTCGCAATAAAAGTGCCAGTGAAAAAGGGCAAAAGCATCACCGGAAAGTACTACAAAGACGTAGTACTGAAGAAACTGAAAAAGTATTATCAGAAACGACGCCCTGCCACTGGTTTTAAACATGTCCGTCTTCTACATGACAATGCCCCAGCTCATACCCCCGCAATAGTTACGGCGTTTTTGAAGGAAGAAAAAGTAACTGTTTTGCCTCACCCGCCGTATTCCCCAGACCTTGCCCCATGTAATTTCTTTTTGTTTCCGAAATTGAAAGCATTCCTTGCTGGGCGGAAATACCAGTCCCGACAGGCACTTGGATCTGCCATTCATCAGTACCTTATTACTGTGCCCAAATCAGCGTACTGTGACGCCTTCAAGAAGTGGATACATCGGCTGAAACTTTGCATTTCTAGCCACGGGGAGTACTTCGACGGCATGAAATGGGTACTTTTGGGCTAACTTGAAATTTGAAGTCTCCAGATAGAAATAAGCAATTCATTTCGAACATCCCTCGTATATACAGCGTTTTGTTCCAAGTGCCCTCACTATCTATGTTCTATGGAATCCTCGAGCGTGCGTCGCAATGTGTTTGTGATTAAAACGTGCCACGCCTTATGTAGAAGGGAGCCGAAACAAATCCCTTCCGACGACCTTCCCCAGCGGGCTCATGACGTTTATACAACGTCGCCTCAACGTCGATGTAACGTCGTGACGTTGCATCGACGTTGAGGCAACGTTGTATAAACGACATGTGCTCGCTGGGTCAGTAAGAAAAATAATTACAGTCGAATTTCAATGGTTCCAACATGCGTATCTATACAAATGTAGTTCGATCCTCTCAGGGCTAATTATAGCGCCAGTCAGAAGGCAAGTGGGGACAATTTAGGAATGTCATTTCGATATTCTTTAAAATAATGATCTGTTGAGCGTACTCATTAGATACGCATCGATGAGGCATTTCTAATAAGTACACACACCATACATTTATATGATAAAATAAGAAAATTTCCCTAAAATGATTGCTTTCTTGAGCAATGGGAAGAATTTCCTAAAGACTCAAAAAAAAAAAAAAAAAAAAAAAAAAGGTCGAATCAGCCACGGTAAACGAGCCATCGGTGTTCGAGTTATTGATGTTCTACTGTATAAAAAATAAATAAATAAAAACAACCCAGTAAGCATTCTTTGTAAATCTATAGCGGGCCGTTATCGGCCCGTCAGGGTAGTTGACGGGCCGATAACGGCCTGCTATAGATTTACAAAGAATGCTAGCTTGGTCCAGTGAAGAGCAGACCAGGCAGACTGCGTGAAGCTTCAGTCAGCACAGAGCCTTTCACTGTCATCCTCCCACCGTCTCGCAGGCTGAACGCCTTTTGAAAGAGACGTTATCTTGTTTGTTTGTTTGATTTGGGCTTAACGTCGCTTTCCACAATCTTTCAGTCATATCGCGACGATGTCTGGATGTGGCAGGGAGCTCAATGCTCACTTTTAGAGTGCTGCCTCACTGAAATATCACGCCCCAGACACTTTTGACATGATATTCCACCCAGTCACATTATACTGACACTGAGCTGACCTGTTCCGATTCCTAGCTCTACTTTCTTAATGCTGAGCGCCAAGCGGAAGAGCAGCTAATACCATTTTTAAAGTCTTTGGTATGACCCGGCCGGGGATCGAACCCGCAACCTCCCGGTCACAAAGCGGACGCTCTACCACTGAGCCACTGTGCCGGTAGAGACGTTAACTAAGCATAAATTCAACCGTCCGTCCTCCTAATGTTTCGGAACCTCGGCGTTTCTTTATACATGTACTTTAGTACACAGTGGAACGTGTTTAGGCGTGAGTCCACGCAACTGATTTAGAAACGTGGATCGAGTTTTGAGGATAACCCACGAAGCCAGTACTATAGGTGACAGGAAAACATTGATCTCTTCACCCATTTTAAACTGATTAAGCCCTTCCATACTATATATTGGAAGAGTCCAATTTCAATTTTAGATATGTCAGGTGATATAGATATTTCCGGAGAAAAAAAAGGACAAACTATTTGCAAACAGTGAGGACTGTTCTGCGTCTGATCTGGGTCTTCACTGTTTGCAAATTTTCCTTTTGCGGGTCTCCAGACTAAAACGGGTTAAAGTGTGCAGGGAAAGAATATAAAGTGTAGAAAACGAAACTAAATATTTTCCTTTCAGATTCTACAAATAAACGAACGTTCTCTTGCTGAACACGACATGCCCTGTCTTAGCAAACAGTGTAGATCCCTAAAGAAGCCAACAGATCTGGATCTGCACTGTTTGTCATTTAATATGTGAATTTCTGTCAAAAACCCGGATCAAGTAATCTGATTGGCTGGAAAATAGAAGTGGGCGTGGGATCTTAATTTATTCAGCAAGGCAAGGATTAAAACCCGATGTATATGTGTTTCATAAGCATCAGATTTTGAATTGATTTCCTTTTTGTTTATATACACATGAGCCGCAACGCGAGAAAACGTACCTTCTCTTATGTGCGCCTAACGAGGACTCAAATCAGCCTGTGCATCCGCACCCAATGAGGACTCAAATCAGCCTGCGAATCCGCACCCAACGAGGACTCAAATCAGCCTGCGCATCCGCACCCAACGAGGTCTCAGATCAGCCTGCGCATCCGCGCCCAACAAGGACTCAAATCAGCCTGTGCATCCGCGCCCAACGAGGACTCAAGTCGGCCTGTGCATCCGCGCCCAACTAGGACTCAAATCAGCCTGCGCATCCGCGCCCAATTAGGACTCAAATCAGCCTCTGCATCCGCGCCCAACGAGGACTCAAGTCAGCCTGTGCATCAGCGCCAAACGAGGACTCAGATAAGCCTGCGCATCCGCGCCCAACGAGGACTCAAATCAGACTGTGCATCCGCGCCCAACGAGGGCTCAAATCAGCCTGTGCATCCGCGCCCAACGAGGACTCAAATCAGCCTGTGCATCCGCGCCCAACGAAGACTCAAATCAGCCTGTGCATCCACGCCCAACGAGGACAACACAGCCTGTGCATCCGCGCCCAACGAGGACTCAAATCAGCCTGTGCATCCCGCGCCCAACGAGGACTCAAATCAGTCTGTGCATCCGCGCTCAACGAGGACAAATCAGCTTGTGCATCCGCGCCCAACGAGGACTCAAATCAGCCTGTGCATCCACGCCCAACGAGGACTCAAATCAGCCTGCGCATCCGCGCCCAACGAGGACTCAGATCAGCCTGCGCATCCGCGCCCAACGAGGACTTAAATCAGCCTGTGCATCCGCGCCCAACGATGACAAATCAGCCTGCGCAAACGCGCCCAATGAGGACTCAAATCAGCCTGCGCATCCGCGCCCAATGATGACTCAAATCAGCCTGTGCATCCGCGCCCAACGAGGGCTCAAATCAGTTAGTGCATCCGCGCCCAACGAGGACTCAAATCAGCCTGCGCATCCGCGCCCAATGAGGACTCAAATCAGCCTGTGCATCCGCGCCCAACGGGGACTCAAATCAGCCAGTGCATCCGCGCCCAACGAGGAGTCAAATCAGCCTGTGCATCCGCGCCCAACGAGGACTCAAATCAGCCTTCGCATCCGCGCCCAACGAGGAGTCAAATCAGCCTGTGCATCCGCGCCCAACGGGGACTCAAATCAGCCAGTGCATCCGCGCCCAACGAGGACTCAAATCAGCCTGCGCATCCGCGCCCAATGAGGACTCAAATCAGCCTGTGCATCCGCGCCCAACGAGGACTCAAATCAGCCTGTGCATCCGCGCCCACTGGGGACTCAAATCAGCCTGCGCATCAGCGCCCAACGAGGAGACAAAACACCCTGTGCATCCGCGCCCAACGGGGACTCAAATCAGCCTGTGCATCCGCGCCCAATGAGGACTCAAATCAGCCTGTGCATCCGCGCCCAACGAGGACTCAAATCAGCCTGTGCATCTGCGCCCAACGAGGACTAAAGTCAGCCTGCGCATCCGCGCCGTCTGATCAGAGTCTTCGTTGTCCGCATAAAGACATTTTGTATCCATGTCTATCAGAAATGCGCACAGTGAAGATTCTGGATCAGACTGCGCGAATCATCAGTGAGCGCACGTGTCCAAAGGTACGTTTTTTGACATTATGGCTCAAATGTACATTTCCGGATTGCGGAGGGTTACCTCAGATGTTATTTGGAGGAAAATATTTGTATTATAAATTCTTTGCTCCAAATAATCATTTATATCAAAGCTGAAAATATTGGATTTTTAACAGTTACCATGCTCTGGGCAAATCCAGTAGAAGACGATATTTTTCTTATTTTTTCCCAGGAAACAGGATCTGACATTTCATGCAAATTGTCTTCATTAGAGACAATTTGCAGGAAACTTCAGGCAAATTGTCTTCATCAGAGACAATTTGCAGGAAATGTCACAACCTCTTTTCCGGGTAAAAAAAGAAAAAAAAAACATTTCAAAATGTCGTCTGCTGAAAATTTTATCCAGCATGCTAAGCATTAAACTTTTCATTGCCTGAACGTTTTGTAGTTGCTGTGCGAATGCCTTCCGTGTTAATAAGTGTTCTTAAATAAGGCCTAAGCAAACGGTATAGACATATATAAGACCAGGTCTACACTGTTTTGCATTCATTCAACACTTTTAGACACATCAACAGGTAATCATGAGAATGAATGTGTCAAGAATAGTTAGGAGATAAGGTGTCCGAATATTTAAAGAGAATGGATACCCTTTAATGGAAGACAACTTGGTCAAAATAGTTTCTGTCCCCTTCTGAAAAGGGGTCTACTGTAAAAGGAAAGAATTTGCTCCCAAAAGGGAGCAAATTCTTTTCTTTAAGAGTACACCCATTTTTGAGAAGGGGATTCACGTGCTGGAAGGCAAACAGGAAATCACAAAAGTTATCCCCCTTGTAGCAAATGGCGGGAAATATATCATGTGTATCAAGTCCCCTTAAGAATCAAAGTACTGACAGTACTGATGGGTTGATTGTCTCTGAGTTAAGGCTGGAAAAATCGTCCTGATCGAGGACTTTAGACTGTTTCATTTAACCCTTAACTTCTACCGATTTAAGCAAACAGTACAGACCCTGATCAGACGCCGCGTTCTGCGGCGTCTGATCAGGGTCTTCACTGATTGCTAATGTCCCAGTCCAGGTTTTACAGATTACCCTCTTTACACGACACTCTGATATCACAGCGACAAGACCAGCACGGCTATAAATAACCGATACCTGGATTTCATATAAACACGCATTGCTAATTGCTAATGTCCCAGTCCCACTGATTGCTAATGTCCCAGTCCAGGTTTTACAGATTACCCTCTTTACACGACGCTCTGATATCACAGCGACAAGACCAGCACGGCTATAAATAACCGATACCTGGATTTCATATTAACACGCAGTTTGATTTCATTGGTCAATGATGATCACGAGGACAAACAACCTTAAGGAAATTTTGGTGTATGTATAAAATGGCTCGATTATAAACAATCCACCTAAAAATATGATATACGATTTGATAGAGTAAACCGACGATCTGCACTTGTCATAGTTCTTTTATTGGAGCATATTGCAGGAAAAAAATAATGACCAAATCTGGCATTTCCAGCTTTGACCCTGTTCAGGTTCAGAAAGCTGGCATTCTTTAAAGAAAGGGAACGCAATATGAAATATTGCTTTCCTTAGCTGACAGTTTCCCAACACATTACGAAAACATGCCTTTTCAAAATATACTGAAAATTTTACCACCCAAAAATGAAAATTCCCAGAAAAAAATCTGACTTTTTTCGTACTTCTGCTCAAAACATAAATTGTGGTAGTCGTTAGAACCGCCTCGATGAGGCGGTTCTAACGAGTACCCACAATCTATGTTTTTTAGCAGAAATAAAAAAATAATTTATACCACTGTAAACCCCAGTTTTACTATATAAAAGTGGGGTTTAAGAGAGTCAAAATTATATAGGCGTGTTTTCGTGATGAGACATACAAAGCTGAAACGACGTTTCTACATTGTGCGCCCGCTTGGTACATGGAACATTCAAGCCATATTTAATACCTGAGAAAAATAATAATAAAAAAATCACATACTTGTCTTCCGTACATTTCGACTTCAGCGTACAAAGGCTTTTAAATCTGTCTTTTGGTTCTGCTTTTGAAAAGCACCGCAGTCAACTTTGATTTGAATGGAAATAATCGATTTATTAGTTTGGTTATAAAATAATTGACAGATTGTAGCCTGCGCATCCGCACCCAACGAGGACTCAAATCAGCCTTCGCATCCGCACCCAACGAGGACTCAAATCAGCCTGCGCATCCGCACCCAACGAGGACTCAAATCCGCCTGCGCATCCGCACCCAACGAGGACTCAAATCAGCCTGCGCATCCGCGCCCAACGAGGACGCAAATCAGCCTTCGCATCCGCACCCAACGAGGACTCAAATCAGCCTTCGCATCCGCATCCAATGAGGACTCAAATCAGCCTTCGCACCCGCACCCAACGAGGACTCAAATCAGCCTGCGCATAGGACTCAAATCAGCCTTCGCATCCGCTCCCAACGAGGACTCAAATCAGCCTTCGCATCCGCACCCAAAGAGGACTCAAATCAGCCTTCGCATCCGCACCCAACGAGGACTCAAATCAGCCTTCGCATCCGCACCCAACGAGGACTCAAATCAGTCTTCGCATCCGCACCCAACGAGGACTCAAATAAGCCTGCGCATCCGCGCCCAACGAGGACTCAAATCAGCCTGCGCATCCGCACCCAACGAGGACTCAAATCAGCCTGCGCATCCGCACCCAACGAGGACTCAAATCAGCCTGCGCATCCGCGCCCAACGAGGACTCAAACCAGCCTTCGCATCCGCACCCAACGAGGACTCAAATCAGCCTTCACATCCGCGCCCAACGAGGACTCAAATCAGCCTTCGCATCCGCACCCAACGAGGACTCAAATCAGCCTTCGCATCCGCACCCAACGAGGACTCAAATCAGCCTGTGCATCCGCACCCAACGAGGACTCAAATCAGCCTGCGCATCCGCGCCCAACGAGGACTCAAATCAGCCTTCGCATCCGCACCCAACGAGTACTCAAATCAGCCTTCACATCCGCGCCCAACGAGGACTCAAATCAGCCTTCGCATCCGCACCCAACGAGGACTCAAATCAGCCTTCGCATCCGCACCCAACGAGGACTCAAATCAGCCTGCGCATCCGCGCCCAACGAGGACTCAAATCAGCCTGCGCATCAGCGCCCAACGAGGACTCAAATCAGCCTGCGCATCCGCACCTAACGAGGATTCAAATCAGCCTTCGCATCCGCACCCAACGAGGACTCAAATCAGCCTGCGCATCCGCGCAATCTGCTCAGTCTTCGTTGTCCGCATGAAGACATTTTGTATCCATGGCTATCAGAAATGCGCGCAGTAAAGATTCTTATCAGACTGCGCGAATCATCGCTGGGCGCACGTGTCCAAAGGTACGTTTTCTGACGTTGTGGCTTAAATGTACATTTCCGGATTGCGGAGGGTTATCTCAGATGTTATTTGGAGGAAAATATTTGTATTATAAATTCTCATCATAAATTCTCATCTTCATCAGAGACAATTTGCAGGAAATGTCACAACCTGTTTTCCGGGGACAAGAAGAAAACAAAAATTCAAAATATCGTCTGCTGAAAATTTTACCCAGTCTGCTAAGCGTTGAACTTTTCATTGTTGTTGCAGTGCGAATTCCTTCCGTGTTAATAAGTTTTCTTAAATAAGGCCAAAGCAAACGGTATAGATGCAGATAATACCCGTCTGCACTGTTTTTGCATTTATTCACATTAACAGGTAATAGAATGAATGTGACAAGAATGTTTAGGAGATAAGGTGTCCGAATATTTAAAGAGAATGAATACACTTTAAAGGAAGACAACTCGGTCAATATAGTTTTGGCTCCCTTCTGAAGAGGAGTCTATCGTAAAAGGAAAGAATTTGCTCCCCAAAGGGAGCAAATTCTTTCCTTTTAAAGTAGACCCATGTTTGAGAAGGGGATTCATGTGCTGGAAGGCAAACAGGAAATCACAAAAGTTATCCCCCTTGTAGCAAATGGCGGGAAATATATCATGTGTATCAAGTCCCCTTAAGAATCAAAGTACTGACAGTACTGATGGGTTGACCCTTAACTTCCACCGATTTAAGCAAACAGTACAGACCCTGATCAGACGCCGCGTTCTGCGACGTCTGATCAGGGTCTTCACTGATTGCTTATGTCCCAGTCCAGTTTTTACAGATTACCCTCTTTACACGACACTCTGATATCACAGCGACAAGACCAGCACGGCTATAAATAACCGATACCTGGATTTCATATTAATACGCAGTTTGATTTCATTGGTCAATGATTATCACGAGGACAAACAACCTTAAGGAAATTTTGGTGTATGTATAAAATGGCTCGATTATAAACAATCCACCTAAAAATCTAAAAATATGATATACGATTTGATAGAGTAAACCGACGATCTGCGCTTGTCATAGTTCTTTTATTGGAGCATATTGCAGGACCAGCTTTGACTCTGTTCAGGTTCAGAAAGCTGGCATTCTTTAAAGAAAGGGAACGCAATATAAAATATTGCTTTCCTTAGCTGACAGTTTCCCAACACATTACGAAAACATGCCTATCCAAAATATACTGAAAATTTTACCACCCAAAAATGAAAATTCTCAGAAAATTCTGACATTTTTCGTATTTCTGCTCAAAACATAGATTGTGAGTACTCGTTAGAACCGCCTCAGCGAGGCGGTTCTAACGAGTACTCACAATCTGTGTTTTTGAACAGAAATAAGAAAAATAATGCATACCCCTGTAAATCCCAGGTTTACAATATAAAAGTGGGGTTTAAGGGGGTCAAAATTATATAGGTATGTTTTCGTAATGTATAAAACGTTCGAGGCAGGATTGCCGCTATTAAGACCACTCAAAATTAAGACCACTCCACTATTCGGACCAGCTTTTGTCTGTCTCATATGCTTTCTTTGTAAATGTCCTAAAATAGTACACAAAAGTTTCTGGCAAAATGGCATATGCAAACAGTGTAGACCCAGATCAGACTGCTCCTTCAGTAGTTTATACTTTCAGGTCATTGTTGTCAATGAGCCTATTCTGGGATTTTTAAAAATTAATATGAAAGTCACTGAAGAGGAGTTAATGACCGAAACTAGTTAAGACTGACCCAGAAATCCTGACTCTTTCAGTTGTGTGAGTGTGTTTCTTGCTCTCAAGGGCCATTCCTTTTAGAATCTACTGACCTAGCCAATAGACGGGATGATTGCCCATGTGCTAAATATTTGGGAGTTGATTTAACAGAAGACTGTGGAGGCTGTCACTTGGAGTTGGCTTAGCCGATAGACTGTGGAGACTGTCATATGTGCTAAGTATGTATCGTTAGCTTAGTAGATGGACTGTGGAGACTGTCTCATATACTAAGAACTGGGGGAGGTAGTAGATTTATTTAGTAGACTGTGGAGACTGTCACATGTGCTAAGTACTTTGGATTCGACTTAGCTATGAGACTGTTGAAACTGGCACATAGGTTAAGTACTTAGGGGATGACTTTGTCAGTGGACTATGTAAACTAAAGGAACGTGAAGACTGACTGATGTATTAAGTACCTAGGGCATACTAAATCGATGGACTGTGGAGACTATCAAAGGTGTTAAGTACTTAGGGGCTGACTTAACCTGTGGGCTTTGCATACTGTCACGTGTGCGAAGGACTTAACCAGTCGACTGTGAAGCTGTCTCATGTGTTACATATTAGGAGGTTTGACTTAACAAGTACGCTGTGGAGATTGTCACATGCGGTAAGTATAGCTGGGGTAGATCGGTGGACTATGGGGATCGTCACACATACTTAGAAGCTCAGGGTTGACTGAACCAGTGGACTGTGAAGACCGTCACATGCGCTAAGTACTTGAGTGGCTTAGCCAGTAAATGTTGGAGACTCTCACATGTGCAAATACTTAAGGCTGGCTTAGGCAGTGGATTGTGGAGACTGCCGTATGCTTGTACTTTAGGACTGACATAAACAGTAGCTTAGCGTTAAGCACGTAAGGGTCGACTTAGCCAGTGGTCTGTGTCATATGTTCAAATTACTTTGGGTTGACTTGGTCAATATACTCTGGAAACTGTCACATGTGAGAATAACTATTTGATTGACTTGCACAGTAGACTGTGGAGATTTTTCATGAACTAAATACTCGGTGTTGACTTAGCCAAGGGACTGTGGTGATTGTTACATGTGCTAAGTGCTTGGGCGTTGACTTTTTTTGTGTGTGTTGAGGTTTTACGGCCCAGTCAACTCAGTGGGGCCATGTCGAGCGCGGTCAGTTTACCTAACCATACTTTTCATGGGCAGGCTTAGTCCTCAAAGCGGTTAACCAGTACTTGTGCACATTCTTTCGCCAGAAACTGATAAGTGCCCTTCTTGAATCAGCGGAAGGAAGAGAATGACCGTAGAAAATATTTCATGATCAGTCTCCATGAAAGAATGTTGCCGACCTCGGCAGGGACGTTGACTTAATCAGTAGACTAACGAGACTGTCACACGTGCTAAGTACTTGGTGGGTTGATTTAGTCTTGATAGATAGATAGATAGATAGATAAATAGATAGATAGATAGATAGATAGATAGATAGATAGATAGATAGATAGATAGATAGATAGATAGATAGATAGATAGATAAGAGGGGAAATAAACGTTTTGAGTGTAACATACTAAATAATGACACATTGATTTTATTCATTTTCTGCATATTCCCCTTGTTGTCCACTTTTTCACTAAGTCACTAATACCACTTCTATAGAGTTTATAGAGTTTATCCCTCACTTCAAGCCCGGCATTACGAAAACACGCCTATTCAAACATATAGAAAATTTTACCTCCAAAAAGTGAAACTTTTCAGATAAAAAAATTCTGATATTTTTCAAATTTCTACTCAAAACATAGATTGTGGGTACTCGTTAGAACCGCCTCGCCTGGTACTCGCCTCGGCGAGGCGGTTCTAATGAGTACCTATAATCTATGTTTTGGAGGAAAAATAAGAAAAATAATGTATACCCTTGTAAACCCCAGTTTTACTATATAAAAGTGGGGTTTAAGGGGGTCAAAACTATATAGGCATATTTTCGTGATGCTGAGCAGCATCCTCATGCTTGTTACATGTATCAGAAGTGTATTGTTTCCGTGCAGATGTTTTTGGAAGGAGTGGGAAGAATAGGGAACACATAATGAGATAGTCACTAGGAGTATGATCAGGTGAATAAAAATGATGTGGTAATACTTCGAACCCATATTCCTAGACAGCATCCATTGCAATTTGGCTGGTATGAACTTGAGAATTGTCCTGTTACACTGCATACACTGTGGCCATACTCTTCTTGCAAGATCTTGTCGCTTTGAATTTTTTGGTCCATTGTGACCACGCGCTTCCACTCCATTGACTCGTTATAGTGGAAAAGCCATGTTCCATTACACATTATTAATTTATGGTAAAATTCCTCAGGATCTCGCTTATACCTAGATAACAGAGTACAACTGTTTGGTGACTCGACCCTCCCCTATTTCAACATATTAAAATCTGCAAAACCTGTAAAAGAAATAGATACATGTACTTCAGTAATTTAGTAATTTAGTGTATAAAAGATTAAATCCACATCCCTATCCAACATGCAACAGACTCACAACTTATTGACATGCCTTCGTATAGAGAGAGAGAGAGAGAGAGAGAGAGAGAAAGAGAGAGAGAGAGAGAGAGAGAGAGAGAGAGAGAGAGAGAGAGAGAGATTCGGGGAAGTCACTGAAATTATCGTTTCTCACCTCAGGAAATATAACTCGAACGATTACTTGTCGACAGTCTTTTTGCGGTATAATCAGCCTTCGCATCCGCTCCCAACGAGGACTCAAATCAGCCTTCGCATCCGCACCCAAAGAGGACAAATCAGCCTTCGCATCCGCACCCAACGAGGACTCAAATCAGCCTTCGCATCCGCACCCAACGAGGACTCAAATCAGCCTTCGCATCCGCACCCAACGAGGACTCAAATCAGCCTGCGCATCCGCGCCCAACGAGGACTCAAATCAGCCTGCGCATCCGCACCCAACGAGGACTCAAATCAGCCTGCGCATCCGCACCCAACGAGGACTCAAATCAGCCTGCGCATCCGCGCCCAACGAGGACTCAAACCAGCCTTCGCATCCGCACCCAACGAGGACTCAAATCAGCCTTCATATCCGCGCCCAACGAGGACTCAAATCAGCCTTCGCATCCGCACCCAACGAGGACTCAAATCAGCCTTCGCATCCGCACCCAACGAGGACTCAAATCAGCCTGCGCATCCGCACCCAACGAGGACTCAAATCAGCCTGCGCATCCGCGCCCAACGAGGACTCAAATCAGCCTTCGCATCCGCACCCAACGAGTACTCAAATCAGCCTTCACATCCGCGCCCAACGAGGACTCAAATCAGCCTTCGCATCCGCACCCAACGAGGACTCAAATCAGCCTTCGCATCCGCACCCAACGAGGACTCAAATCAGCCTGCGCATCCGCGCCCAACGAGGACTCAAATCAGCCTGCGCATCAGCGCCCAACGAGGACTCAAATCAGCCTGCGCATCCGCACCCAACGAGGATTCAAATCAGCCTTCGCATCCGCACCCAACGAGGACTCAAATCAGCCTGCGCATCCGCGCAATCTGCTCAGTCTTCGTTGTCCGCATGAAGACATTTTGTATCCATGGCTATCAGAAATGCGCGCAGTAAAGATTCTTATCAGACTGCGCGAATCATCGCTGGGCGCACGTGTCCAAAGGTACGTTTTCTGACGTTGTGGCTTAAATGTACATTTCCGGATTGCGGAGGGTTATCTCAGATGTTATTTGGAGGAAAATATTTGTATTATAAATTCTCATCATAAATTCTCATCTTCATCAGAGACAATTTGCAGGAAATGTCACAACCTGTTTTCCGGGGACAAGAAGAAAACAAAAATTCAAAATATCGTCTGCTGAAAATTTTACCCAGCCTGCTAAGCGTTGAACTTTTCATTGTTGTTGCAGTGCGAATTCCTTCCGTGTTAATAAGTTTTCTTAAATAAGGCCAAAGCAAACGGTATAGATGCAGATAATACCCGTCTGCACTGTTTTTGCATTTATTCACATTAACAGGTAATAGAATGAATGTGACAAGAATGTTTAGGAGATAAGGTGTCCGAATATTTAAAGAGAATGAATACACTTTAAAGGAAGACAACTCGGTCAAAATAGTTTTGGCTCCCTTCTGAAGAGGAGTCTATCGTAAAAGGAAAGAATTTGCTCCCCAAAGGGAGCAAATTCTTTCCTTTTAAAGTAGACCCATGTTTGAGAAGGGGATTCATGTGCTGGAAGGCAAACAGGAAATCACAAAAGTTATCCCCCTTGTAGCAAATGGCGGGAAATATATCATGTGTATCAAGTCCCCTTAAGAATCAAAGTACTGACAGTACTGATGGGTTGACCCTTAACTTCCACCGATTTAAGCAAACAGTACAGACCCTGATCAGACGCCGCGTTCTGCGACGTCTGATCAGGGTCTTCACTGATTGCTTATGTCCCAGTCCAGTTTTTACAGATTACCCTCTTTACACGACACTCTGATATCACAGCGACAAGACCAGCACGGCTATAAATAACCGATACCTGGATTTCATATTAATACGCAGTTTGATTTCATTGGTCAATGATTATCACGAGGACAAACAACCTTAAGGAAATTTTGGTGTATGTATAAAATGGCTCGATTATAAACAATCCACCTAAAAATCTAAAAATATGATATACGATTTGATAGAGTAAACCGACGATCTGCGCTTGTCATAGTTCTTTTATTGGAGCATATTGCAGGACCAGCTTTGACTCTGTTCAGGTTCAGAAAGCTGGCATTCTTTAAAGAAAGGGAACGCAATATAAAATATTGCTTTCCTTAGCTGACAGTTTCCCAACACATTACGAAAACATGCCTATCCAAAATATACTGAAAATTTTACCACCCAAAAATGAAAATGAGGCGGTTCTAACGAGTACCCACAATCAATGTTTTTTAGCAGAAATAAAAGAATAATTTATACCACTGTAAACCCCAGTTTTACTATGAAAAAGTAGGGTTTAAGGGGGGCAAAATTATATAGGCGTGTTTTCGTGATGAGGCATACAAAGTTGAAATGACGTTTCAACATTGTGTGCCCGCTTGGTACATGGAACATTCAAGCCATATTTAATACCTGGGAAAAATGAAGAAAAAAATCACATATTTGTCTTCTGTACATTTCGACTTCAGCGTACAAAGGGTTTTAAATCTGTCTTTTGGTTCTGCTTTTGAAAAGCACCGCAGTCAACTTTGATTTGAATGGCAATAATCGATTTATTAGTTTGGTTATAAAATAATTGACAGATTGTTATAAATGTATACACGCAGTGCAGTAACAAAAGACCGGATTAACCTTTACCGCTCCCTTGGCAAATTCAGCGGACGACAAATCTGATATATATTTTATTATTTTTCTTAGAAAATAGGCTTTGGCATTTCATGCAAATTGTCTCCTTCTCCTTTGGAGACAGTTTGCATGAAATGTCAAAGCCTATTTTCTAGAAAAAGTAAGAAAAATGTTTCGAAATGTCGTCTGCTGAAAATTTTACCAAGCATGCTAAGAAACATATTATTTGTATTTAAGTGTCGTTAATGTATATTGAAATGAACTGATTTGATCTGATGTTTATACATTCAAAAGTTCATCAAAAGACAATTATATGTAGGATATTAAAGCCACAAAATGGTGAGACAAATTTACAGCTTCTTACTATCTTGTATTTCTTTACACAAATTTCTACTGGTTTCTCGTAAGATCTTGTAATAGCAGTAAGAATTTTAGTTGTTGATTCAGATCAGTAACGGTTTGGAATTCTCAATTTGAAACTTAGGTACCGTATTTACTCTAAGTATTCGGACACCTCAACTCCTTACCATATGTTCTAAAATTTGAACCAGTACAATTCACTACCCAATGTTATGTCTAAAAATTGCTGGAAGAGTGGCAAACAGTGAAGTCCCAGATGAGACGCCGCGTTCTGCGGCGTCTCATCTGGGTCTATACTGTTTGCTCAGGCCTGTCTGTCCGAATACATATGGTAAATACGGTACCTGTAAATGCGGACATTTATAATACAATGTACTTTACATTAACTAGTCTATGTAATGTTTAATTCCGTGTTCCCCCATAATATATATATTGAGGTATGTACGGGTCTACATTATAAGCGGGTTTTCAAACGAGTCTACCTTATTAAAGGTTTTTAAACGGACCTACATTATTAGAGAGATTTTCAGATTTTTACAATGTTTAAACCAGCTTTACAATTTGTTTATTACTTCTGCCAGTCTGTTTTACTACTTAAATCTGTCTTATTTATTTGTCCTTAAGAACCAAAATCTGCCTCCTGGCCTGTCATTACGAAAAGACGCCTGTTCAAATATATAGAAGAGTTCACTTAAAAAAACTGAAAATTTTCAGATAAAAAATCCTGATATTTTTCGTATTTCTGCTCGAAACATAGATTGTGGTTACTCGTTAGAACCGCCTCGGCAAGGCGGTTCTAACGAGTACCCACATTCTATGTTTTTGAGCAGAAATAAGAAAAATAAAGTATACCCTTGTAAACCCCAGTTTTACTATATAAAAGTGGGGTTTAAGGGGGCCAATATTCTGGTTTCTTAAATAAAATCAGGAAAAAAACAATGTTATGGTACTCGTAAGAGTGCCTCTTTGAGGCATTTTTTATGAATATCAACAACAGGTTTCTGTAAATAAATCAGAAAAAATGTCCGGATAATTTTGGTTTAACCTTTATCACTCTCTGGGCTAGTTCAGCAGACGATAAATTTATGATATTTTTTTCTAATTTTTCCCAGAAAACAGGACTAGACATTTCATGCAAATTGTCTCCATTGGAGACAATTTGCATGAAATGTCAAATCCTGTTTTCAGGGAAAAATAAGAAAAATATTTTAATATGCCGTCTGCTGAAAATTCTACCCAGAGTGCTAAGCGTTAAAAATGGCTTATCTAGAGCGGTTTATATAGATGTATTAACGTATTGAAATTATACGTGACCAGCGCAGACTTCAATCGGCTTGCTCGTTTTGATAAAAGAGTCATCGTGTGTGCTTATAGTGAATGAATGCACCTGACGATTTTGTCGCCTTTCAATTTAAAGAGATCAGGAAGCTGCAGCCATGGTATCTGAAACCTTTCAAAAAGCGGGGCTGCTCTTAAAGGAAACTATAAGCTTCCCGAGGAAACAGGCTTTTCTCTTCAAGAGTAGCCCCCATCGCAAAGGAGAATAAATATTTTCATGTCAGAAGTTTTCCCTTCAGTGTGTATTCATTCCATTTAAAGTCGTTTTGTTTTGGTTGATACTGAACTACAGTCGACTCTCGTTATCTCGACTTCGCTTATCTGGAGTAACCGCTTATCTCGAAGTGAAAATCTAGTCCCTGTTTTAACATGGAAATCTAACAATAGGAAACAAAATATTGTAGAAGAGATTAGAAATTGCAATTTCTCCTCTTTTCCACAATATTTTAATATATCTCTAACTTCAGGAGTCAAATTACTTATTCATCAGTGAAATGTGGTTGTTCGATTTATTTTTTCCTCCATTCCGCAAATCTGATATGTCGAGGTACGCAACTGGAACAATATTCGTCAGATTAGTATGGGAAATAGCCTGTACGATAAGCCGTTGGCGAAAGTAAGTTATTTCCCTCAGAGCCACTTCGCACTTTTATCGGATTCTCTTACCCGTATAAAATATATGTCTTTCAGTGACGGTCAGTTAAGACACGATTGAAAAAGCCCATTAATCCTATTATCGCGTTTAAAGAATCAGCTGTTCTCAAATGATTATTAATATAGATTCTTACCATCATTCAGTCTTTTAAAGTCGAATTTTTTTCTAGGTATTAAAGTTTCTGAATGAGATATGTCTCCGACTTTCAGTCAACAGATTAGTCCATTAGTAAGAATTATAGAAGAACATTCATTCATTCATTCATTCATTCATTCATTCATTCATTCATCCTTCCTTCCTTCCTTCCTTCCTTCCTTCCTTCCTTCCTTCCTTCCTTCATTCATTCCTTCCTTTCATTCATTCATTCATTCATTCATTCATTCATTCATTCATTCATTCATTCATCCTTCCTTTCTTCCTTCCATCCGTCCATCCATCCATTCGTCCGTCTATTCATTCATTCATTCATTCGTCTGTTTAATAAGTTTCACAGCATGATATATTATCATGCAGTATCTGAATTATTTCTACTAATAAATAAATGAATAGACAGATAAATAAATAATTGAATGAATAAATAAATAAGTATCAATGAATTAAAAAATAATATTCAACATTATGACACTGTGCATAAGTTAATTTCCACCGTTATCTTATCATGCAGTCGCTCGTGGACTTAGCTATTTTCACGACAGAAAATGCTGACTTCCTTATTTTTAAACCAAAATGGAAGAACTACGTTTGTACTTTATTACTCGTATAGAATAGTGTATATATATATATATATATAAATATATATATATATATATATATATATATATATATATATATATATATATATATATATATATATATATATATATATATATATATATATATATATATATATATATCATTGCAAACTTTGAGGAATTGGTTTCTAGTCATAACTTATAAAGTACCAATGGGAAAGTAACTTTTTTTTTTTGAATTAGCAATGAAATGTAGATTCAGAAGCATTTTGGCAAAATATATATAGGATGAATAGGAAAACGACATACCACACTTCAGAGTAAAATGGAAGAATTAAGTCATCAATTTATTTTTACAAATTTTATATCAAATTCTTTTTTTAATAAAATATCTGTTCAAAAATAACTTATAAAGTTTTTCGCATTCTTCTAAAATTGTATTTTGATCAATTTAATACGACTTTCCTATTAATTTCTATTTAATTCTAGTCGTGATTTGTACAGGTAAATCTGTGACGAGTTTCCCAAGTCGATATCGGCTATTTCCGTGAAATTACGAGGATTGTTCCCCATGGGTATCTCGAAATATTTCAGAGAGTCCCTTGGACTTCGAGATAACGAGATACGACTGTATTTGATTTAAAGTTGAAGGGACAGAATCAACGTCTACATATGGTCAATTCATGTACAAAATTCAATTCCTTTGCTCGAGGATAAACAACCTGCAAAGCCTTAGGGTGTATTATAGGCCCTGATCCAAAGACTCAGGTACATTAGGGACTTTGTTCCAAGCGGACTATACAATGTATCAGAATTACAGTTTAACTGACACAAGTTAAAGGCAATCCTTTTTTACTTTTATATTTTGCATACCAGTCGTGCAACTAGGTCTCTTTTGTTCGTACCAGATGCCTGTATGAAATTTAGCGCGTTCGGAATTCTCCCATTGGCAGCCACAAAAGATACCGGTTTATTTATTATTTATTTATTTATTTATTTATTTAAACAATGTTTAAAGAGGAAGACACAATTAGCTATAAATAACTATTCTACCTTGTGGTCCTCTAACTAAAATTTATATACATATATACAACAAGACTTAACTAACAGCTAAGAAATTCATGGGATAAAAGTAGCTTGTAGCGAAGTGAATGCTTGTATAAAGTTTTTATCAAATAAAAGTGCTAACAGGTATGTGCAAGTGATTTAAAACCAAACATGGCACTGAATTATATCAAAGACAAATCTGTATGTTATCACAGTTTTTGTAAGTGCTTTAAGATTTGACGAGCGCATAAAACCAATATCTAAAACAATTATGCTAGGTCATAAAAGCTCTCAATTCAGTTACAATAACGGTTTCAGCGATAATTTTACACATGGTATATCATTTAAAATCATAGTTAAAGACATTTTATAAGGGTTAAAATGTTGCTTTAAGAGACTGCTTAAAGGTAGAGAGTGACCCCGATGTTTTTACTGTTTGAGGTAGAGCATTCCATAGTCTTGGTGCGGAACACGAAAAAGAGCCATCAAAAAGTGCTGTCCGTGCTTTCGGCACATAAAGTGAGCCATTTTCTGATGACCTGAGGTTAAGAGTGTGTACCTCGGATACTGGTTTTAGAAGTTGTGTTATATATTCAGGGGATAAATTATTTATTGCTCGGTATGTCAAGACAGCCTCATTATATTTAAGTCTGTCCGGAATTGACAGCCATCCCAGCTGACTGAACATATCTACTGATGGGGTATCGTAATTTGCTCGCAGGATGATTCGAGCAGCGCGTTTTTGCAGCTTGGATATGCGTTCAATATTAGTTACAGAGGCTGACCCCCAGGTAACAGAGCCATAATAAATATAAGGAAGAATATACCCCTGATAGTAAACTTTTTGAATATGTGTCGGTACATACGTTGCTAACTGGCGTAATAGAGATATTTTAGATGAGATAAGGGAGCATAAGTGGTCTATATGGGCAGACCAAGAAAGGTGTTCATCGATATAAACACCAAGGAGTTTCTGTTTACTAACGGATTGAATATTGACATCGTCAGCAATAATATTTAGAGGTCGAGAGTCGTTCAAGCGTTTTCTAGCGCCAACTAGCATACAAGTTGTTTTGGTCATGTGAACACTCATTTTGTTTATCTTTCCCCATGTTTTTGTGTTACCGAATTCTCCTTGCAGATCTTCTTCAATAGCATCTATGTCATTACCATGCGTGTGAATCGTCGTGTCATCTGCATACAAATCAGAGGAGCACTTTTTGATATGAAGCGGAAGATCGTTGATAAAAATGAGAAATAAGGTCGGGCCTAATATTGAGCCCTGAGGCACACCAGATTGTACGGTGGTGAAATCCGTCAACCCTTTATCACTCTCGATTACTTGTTGTCGAGAACATAAATATGATTTGAACCACTGAATGGCAGAAGGGTTAAGTTTGTATAATGCAAGTTTATTCAGCAAGATGGAGTGATCAACTAGATCAAAAGCCTTCCGGAAATCGATAAAAAGGGCTCCAACCATGTCACCCTTATCAATACATTTCATCCAGTCATTAATGAGTTTGACTAAAGCTGTTTGGCAACTATGTTTTGGCCTAAACCCGGATTGATTGTCATGTAGAAGTTTATATTTGTTCAAATATGCCATAAGATGTTTGTTCACTTGCTTTTATAAAATTTTAGATACAGTGGACAGGATAGAAATTGGCCTATAGTTTGAGGGGTCGGACTTTTCACCACCTTTGTAAATTGGAAGTACCTTTGCCAATTTCATTTGAGAAGGAAACTGGCCGGTCACAATGCTTTTATTGATAAGCATCGCAATCGATGGCGATAATGATTTAGCAGCAAGTTTGATGATCCTTGGCCCTATGCCGTCAAGCCCGGTCGATTTTGAAACCTCTAAGGTATTAATATGTAATAAAACTTGTTCGGGGGTAATAAATGGAATTGTAAATTGTGTGTTTGTAGGCACTTTGCTATCAACAAAATCGCTGATTTTATTGGTGTCAAAGTCTAATGAATTTCCGGATGATGTGTTTTTATTCAAAAGCTCGGCAACTGAAGCAAAGTATTTATTCAGTTTGCTCGCAACAGCTTCAGACTCCGTAATGGTTTCATTTCCGATTATAAGTTTTTGAGGCAAATTACTGGAGGCAGTCTTGCTACCATTAGTCACGTCTCGCAGGTGTTTCCATAAGGATTTGGTATCTTTTGAATTTGTTATGCTATTAGAAAAATATTTACGTTTTGCTTGTCGTATGAGTTGTTTTGTTTTATTGCGGTATTTTCTATGATCACTCCATTGCTTTAATCGTTTGGTTTTATCTCGTAAAGATTGCATTTGAATTATATCTGGAGTAAACCAGTCAGGCATACGTTTAGATTTTACGCGTTTGGATTTAATCGGAGCATGATTGTTCAAGTGTTTCAAAAGGAATGAATACCAGATGTTAAGGTCTTCGTCTATACTTGATTTATCTGCCGCAAATTCATCCAAATCGTTAGCAATATCAGATATAAACTTATTTTCGTCAAAATGCTTGTAGCTGCGATAAGTAGTGGTAGTATGTTTGTCTTTTAGAAGCTTTGAGTTTACTTTTCGTGTAAAGCAAATGGGAAAGTGATCGCTTAAAGATAAAGTAGAAGTAAAACAACGTACAATATTCTCTGGATGAGTCGTATATACATGATCAATTAACGTATTGGTAGTTAACGTATTGGTAGTTTCCGGTGGCTACCTGTGAGTACCCAGTGTCTATCAAGGTCGCCGATAACGAGTCTGCAACTCTGAACGCTTTCATAATCTCTCGGTAACAGACACTGGGGAAGCGAATTTCATTTCTCACTGTCTCTTGATAATGATATAAATCTTAACATTGTTTAGTTTGGTCAAATGTATTCAGTAGGATGTCTGTCAGTAGCGCTGACGATATGAATCTATCAAAAAATTTAGCTTCCTGCTGTTAGAACCTATTCTGAAATGACGTCGTCATACCTACCTACATGTACCGAAGCTTCCCGGTCTATGGAGAGTCGGCAGGATTGGAGTTCGAAATTTCCATCACATTGCCACCGAAAACAACCGATTGTTACTGAAAACATGGGTTGCGAGGACACAATCGGCCGCGGAAGGCAGACTTCCGAACGCACCAATTGATAATCTGGAACAATTAAACACTTAAAGCGCCAAGAAAACCTGTATCTGAAAATGTCGTCTGTTTATGTCGTCTGCTGAATATTCTTGCAAACTTTTCAAACCTATTTTTGAATACAGGCAAACAGTGTGGACCCAGATCAGACTACTCCTAGAGGAGCAGTCTGATCTGGGTCCACACTGTTTGCAAAAATGACTTTTAAAATCACAAGCAGACAACAAAGCAGACGACTATTGTTGTGATTGGCAGTTTAAGGGTTAAAGGCCGAGAGAAGACAAATCCTGTCGTCAGTCGTATGCAAAGTGCGCATGCCCATTTCGGATTGCGCATATCCGCTCTCATCTGATCATGCATTGTTCGTTTTTTTTTTTAAAACCTGCATTCATAATCTGTAGATTGACAGAGCGATATACGAATGCCCGAAGACAACTTTCAGTGAGGTGAATGGATACAATTGGTAGTTTTACCGCCATTTGACAAGGGGGCTAACTTCTTTTGTGACTTCCTGTTTGCTTTACTGTTAACCAACCCATTCTGACAATGGGTCTCTATAAGGAGAGAATTTGCTCCCTCTGGGGTAATGAAAGAATTTGCTCATTCTGAGAGTAAATTCTTCCCTTATAAAGTAAAACTTTTCATTAGGGAGGGGAGGCAAATTCAATTTGACAGATTTGCCTGCCCATGAAAGTTGTAAATATTCCCTTTAAATGTTTCGTTGAAGTTATTTCCTGGTTTCCAGTTTGTTCCTAGTTCTGGTTCATTATTTGATTTACTGTTTCCTAGTTCCTGGTTCGTTATTCGGTTTATTGTATACTGTTTCCTAGTTCCTGGATCTTGATTCGGTTTAGTGTTTACTGGTTCCTGTTTCCACGTTCCTTGTTCGTTAATATAATCGGTTTCCTTTTCTTGTTTCAATCTTTCTGGTTCGTTACTATGTTTACTGTTCCTGCTTCCCGGTTTGTTATTCGGCTTAATTTTTACTTGATCTTCTTTCTTGTTTCCTAGTTCCTCGCTCGTTATTCAGTTTACTGTTCACTATTTCCTCTTTCCTGTTTCCTAATTTCCGGTTCATTATTCGTTTGCTGTTTCCTGGTTCGTTATTCGTTTGCTGTTTTCTGCTTTTGCCTCATTATTCATTGTTTCCTATTTCCTAGTTCTTATTTCGTTATTTGTTTGCTGTATCCTGTTTTCTACTTCCTGATCGCTTATCAATTTACTGATTACTGTTTTATGGCATCACGAAAACATGCCTATATAATTTTGACCCCCTTAAACCCCACTTTTATAGAGTAAAACTGGGGTTTACAGGGGTATACATTATTTTCTTATTTTTGCTCTAAAACATAGGTTGTGGGTACTCGTTAGAACCGCCTCGTCGAGGCGGTTCTAACGAGTACCCACAATCTATGTTTTGAGCAGAAATATGAAAAATATCAGAATTTTTCATCTGAAAATTTTCATTTTTTGGGTGAGAAAATTTTCAGTATTTTTGAATAGGCGTGTTTTCGTAATGGTGTGCTAATAGTTTATTGCGCCTTGACTCCTAATTTATGATTAGTTCTCGGTTTTTCGTTTGCCGGTTCCTGTTTCTTATTTCCTGGTTCGTTTTTTCGTTTATTGATTCCTGTTTCCTTATTCCAATTTCGAATAATATCTTTCAAAATTACGGAATCGTGGCATTATGGACAGGGTAAATCCAGTATAGCCCTACTTTTTCATACCGAGGGTACAGTAACTGATCACGAGCAGGAAACAGGAATCAGTAATCGAGTAATGAACCGGTAACGTTTTAGGATGATATGCGAGAGATTTAGGAATGAAACACTGTAAAACAATCGCCAAAAGAAGCAATTATTGTTTCACGCTATTAGAAGAAACTTACTAATATATTTCTTTTCTTTTCCTTTGCAGTCTAAAATAGGCTCAGAAGATGAAATGGATGAGATCTCAGCTCTTGGTCTGTCTGAAGACCAACTTGCAGGTATAGTTGCTATTCACAAATACATCAATAACGTTAGCATTTCTATGTCATGTATACATGTACTCCCATAATATGGGCCGCGCCAAGCGAAAAAGTGCCTTCGAGCATGCGCAAAATGTAAGGATCAACATCATTCCTGCACATGCGCAAAGTCTCATCCGGGTATTTGCTCTCCATTAAAAAAATCTATAGTATCCATGATTATGTTAGCGGACAGCGAAGGCCCTGATCAGACTGCGCGGATGCGCAGGCTGATCTGGGCCTTCGCTGTCCGCATATACCCCAAGACACAGCGCGGCTCGTTTAATACTGGTATAATTAGAAGTTTTCAGTTTGAAAATCTAATTCAAACTTGTTTTGTTATTTCTGTCCATCTTATTTTCTTCATAAATGTATCCTCATGTACTCAGTGACCAAATGTCCATCCTTTTCTCCGTATTGTATAGTGAAAATGCTATGGTTTACACAGCTCTAGATAAGAGGGATACCCAGATAAATATTTTTCTTATTTCTGCATGAAAACATGGTACCCACAACATATATTTTCGGGGTATATAAGAAAAAAATATCTATACGATATGTTTCCAAATGTGCCTTAAGTAGAGCAATAGCTTAAAAGCATGCAGTTCACAAATATGTATTAACTTAATGCCAGATAATGAAGAAATTCTGATAATATTTTTTTTCAATGTGCTGGGTTCACAGTACTTGTTTAAGAGGAGTATTTTGTGATAATCCTTTGACATTATTATTATTTTTTATTATTATTCTTTTTTTCTTTATCAAGTCATAATAAGTGGGTACACATTAGAATCGCGATTCTATCGAGTACACACACTTTTTTTATTTATTTATTTATTTATTTATTTATTTATTTATTTTTTGTTTTTGTTTTTGTTTTTGTTTTATTCGAGAGCTGGTGAACAATTGTTATCAAGTGGGAGCCAACTCTGACAAAATGGTTAAGGAGTAGGTTCTTTTCTTTTAGAATAGATCCCTTCTCTGGAGGGACTTGACGTCCAGGAAAGCAAACAAAAAAACATCATAAAAGTTTTCACTCGTGTCAAAAATGGGGTGAAATCTTCAAACTGTATCCATTCTTTTTAACAAGTGCTGTGGAAGAAAAATATTGATGTTTTAATTTGATCGAAAATGCGTCATATCCTATTTCAGTAAATAAATCCATTTAATAGCCGATATATACAGTGTATAAACGTTTACTGGGCTATTACCGTAAAACTAACAAGGTGTGTACAGTGCAATAAAACAATGATCCATGAATAAAAATGACATCTGGTCATCTTACTTCACGAATTGTCCACGTTTATCATTTTGGCGAGTAATTAGTCCAACGGATCCGTTGGACTAATTACTCGCCTAAATGATAAGCTGAACCATTTCAGTTCCATGGCTATGGACCCCACACACTGGAGCCATACTCAAGGTGGGGACGAACGACAGTCTTCTATACCGCCGGGTGTTAACATCCAACATTTCGTTTGTTTAAACCAAGAGATTTGTTTGCATTTGAAGAGGCCAACCCTGAAGATCAACACAGATACATTTGTAAACAGTGTATATCCTGATGAGACGGTTCATACTGAGCCATCCCATCATGATCCACAGTTTGCCATTCAGTTTGTGAATTTTGACCAACACCTCTATTTATATTAATAGATATGTCCAAATTCAAAGGTGGGTGAGTCAGCTTCATAAATTCAGGGTGAAAGGGCTAATGTGGTTACTGAAACTGACATCACGAAAACATGCCTATATAATTTTGACCCCCTTAAACCCCACTTTTATATAGTAAAACTGGTGTTTAGAGGGGTATAAATTAATTTTCTTATTTCTGCTTAAAACATAGATTGTGGGTACTCGTTAGAACCGCCTCGTCGAGGCGGTTCTAACGAGTACCCACAATCTATGTTTTGAACAGAAACATGAAAAATATCAGAATCTTTTTATCTGAAAATTTTCATTTTTTGCTGATAAAATTTTCAGTATGTTTGAATAGGTATGTTTTCGTAACGGGATGGCGGAAATGTTGATGCCAAGATACCTATCAGAGGAATCCCTGTCAAGAACCGGGTTATACATGGTGTAGGATGTTTTGATTGGAGTTCTTGACCGGGTTATGTGTAACACTTGGCCCTTACTGGGGTTGAACTCCATGTCCCATTGAGCTTCCAATTTTAGGAGCCGATCCAAGTCTCTCTGCCAGCTCCAAATTACATGATGTAATGTTCGGCCCTCTACATCACAGTTTAACACACACAATCATAAACACTATGATGAAACAAATTAAAGGGTTCAATGCAAGTCTTAGAGGATGATGTGTTTCTCGAAGTGTCTGGTTTAGTTGGAGGCAATGATGTGCACCATTGATTGGCATAGTATCCATGCTCTTGGCTTGAGCATTCTTCTCAAAAGCTTCGAAAGTTCCGTTTACTAACAAGGTAATGCAACGTTTAGTGGTGAACAATAGGAACTGACCAGAGGGTGCAAACCTTGGTCACATGTGACATAAAGCATCACAAAGCCTGTTGACCGATGTAGTAGATAAAAATTCAGTAATACTAGTTATCTAAGGAAAACATACTTGACCCGGCACACGAAAAAAAGGACCTTGTTTTCCGGATTTGTGGTTCTTCATGATGATGCTCAAGAACAGTCCCCTATTTTGGCTACAGACATGCGTTTTGTGCCTGAAGCTCCCTCAAGGTCTTTACTATATGTCTGCGAACAGCAAAGACTCTGGCTAGACTGCGCTTATGCGCAGGCTCGCCTGAGCCTTTGCTGGTCGCCAATGTGATAAGTACCCTTTTCTCACGTGCTGTTTCATTTGTTGATACAGATTACAGAAGAGCATTTGACCTGTTTGACCCCGATGGAGACGGTACAATTACTACATTGGAACTTGGCACAGTGATGAGAGTGATTGGTCAGAATCCCACGGAGGCGGAGCTACAAGATATGGTCAATGAAGTAGATGAAGATGGTAAGTCCGGCATTACATTGGACCTTGGCACTGTATTAAGCGATTGGTCAGAATACCACTGAGGCGGAGTTACAGGATATGGTCAGTGAAGTAGATGAAGATGGTAAGTCTAGCATTACATTTGTACTTGGCACTGTATTGTGATTGGTCAGAATACCACTGAGGCGGAGTTACAGGATATGGTCAGTGAAGTAGATGAAGATGGTAAGTCTAGCATTACATTTGTACTTGGTACTGTATTGTGATTGGTCAGAATACCACTGAGGCGGAGTTATAGGGTATGGTCAATAAAGTAGATGAAGTGAAGTAATGACGATGGTAAATCTATCATTAATTTGATACTTGGCACTGTAATGAGAGTGACTGGTCAGAATCCCACGGAGGCGGAGATACAGGATATGCCGATCAATGAAGTAAATGAAGACGGTAAGTCTAGCATTACATGGAAACTTGGCACTGTAATGAGAGTGATTGGTCCTCTGCAACACAACACAAAAATATGAATATAGCTATATCGGTACAATGGTTGCCATGGCAATAATGACTTTTGAGCAAAGTGCCTTCAAATTTAAAAGGTAGGGTGTGCCACTGTGCAATGCTCATAAAAAAAGTGTTTGAAGACGACGAAAAAAATATGTTTTAACAGTAACACCATATTTAGTTCAAAAGCCATTTCTTGTCATCCGGAGGCCCTGTGCAAACATCGCCTAATGAATGCAACTACTGTGGTTTGCGGATCTTGATAGTTGATTTGAGCTCGTGGGGGCGGGGTGGTGGTAGTTGGAGTCGAGGGCGGGGGCGGGGTGGTTAGATCTGATGCTGTGCTTGCAAACATCTGCATTACGTTCTGTTGTTTGCGTTTACCGTAACTGCCACTGACGAAGATAAATTCAGAAATATACACATCTGACACATTAAATGGTATGCTAACGTTTATTTCATTCATTTACTAGAGCGAATAATACAGCATGTTTCTAAAAAGCAAAACTCTTTAATTACGCTGATTGTATCCGATAGCTGATCCGGTGTCGCTATTTGCCAAGAAGTCCCAGTTTAAGGTAAAATGATACACTTTAATGGCAGCCAACTCTTTCAAAACCTTTTTCTACTTTCGTTTTGAATAGAGGTCTACTCAAAAAGGAACGAATTTGCTCCCATTGGGAGCAAATTCGTTCCTTATAGACTAGACTACTTTTCACAATAGTTTTTGGGGCGCAGGGAAGCCATCAGCGGACTGTCGTGGTGCGTCTCAGTTGTCATGGAAGCCATACGCAAGTAACTATGGTATTGCAAAAGTGTATGCACATGAACACCTGTAGATCTGAAAGGACTGAACACAGTATACTTTTTGCAAACATTTGTCTGACTGCTACGGACTTCATTTCCAATTTTCTTTATGATTTTTGCCGAATTGTCCTTTTTGTGACAATGGAATTGTCCAGGTTCAAATATGGAAGTATCCATTTCAGAGAGAGTTAATGCTCTGCGACGTACTTGTTAACTTTTGCAGCAATCTGTATATCCAAATGTTTTCACCAGGTAACGGAACAATCGAATTCGACGAGTTTGTTAAAATGATGACGGCTAAAAGTGGTGATAAAGATGTTAGCAAAGAAGCTTTCGATGTGTTCGACCCAGAGAGGAAAGGTTATATAACCGGCCCAGGTCTGAAGAAAGTTATGAAAGACCTTGGAGAAGACCTTAATGATGACGAGATAGAAGAAATGTTGTCAAAAGTGGATTTAAATGGTGATGGCAAAATAGAATTTAGTGGTAAGTTAATACGTTAGTGTTTTATCTCATGCATACTTTAAAATTTAGCACTCTGTAGGCTAAATCATCGGATTTAAATAAGTCTTATTTTTTCTCTTTTTTTTTTCATGGAAAATAAGACTTTATATTTCATTCAAGTTTGTAATTCGAATGATCAAGTCTTATGTTCTTTGATAAATAAGAAAATTATTGTTTAACTGCTGTCCGATTTATGTATACTCAGTGGGTTAAAGTTGAGGTTTTCAACTTCGGTATCTTTCATATGCGCTTGCGCAAATTTAGGCTCCGCAGTCTTCAGTGGACGGCTAAATAAACAAAAAAAAGTTTCTTTCAGAGGTTTTAAAGTTATCCGTTTAAAAAAAGTTTCATTTAGTCAAAATTCTGGCATCTCCGCCAGCTCCAAGTTTACCATTTGAGCCAGCGCACGACAAAACCTACAATAAGACGTGCGACCAGCTAAGACTCAGATCCGCGCAGTCTGATCAGAGTCTTTGCTGATCGCACGAGCCTTCTACAGCCAGGTTATCCAACGAGGGATAAACGAGAACCCTAGCCATACAGAGTGGGTGTACAAGCTGATCTTTGTTGGTTACATAGGCTTTAACGTAGGTTTTGTCGTGAGCTGGCTCATTTTATATAGCAAAAGGTTGGACATAGGATGTCAGAAACATGAGGAAGCGTATGTGATATTGATTGTAAAATATAAATGAGTTCGTTCCAAGAAGGATCATCCTCCTTAGTCAGAGAATATGTCCGCCACTTCTTACCGACTCCAGCTTGAAAACCTTCAAACTAAGTAACTGTACAGAAAATTAGAGTCTAAACAGAGCTAGGTCACTGATGGCTAGGGTTAAGTTACGGTTAGGGATGTCCGTGAAGTTGGCTGCCAGTTGCCACTTGCCATTTGCCTATTCATTTGCCTGGCAGTCAGATGCCAATTCGATTTGAGAGGGTTTTAGAGCATAACAGCTGAATAGGCAAGTGGCAAACGGCAGCCAGATGCATTTTGGAAAATTCTTGTAAATTGGCAACTGGCAACTGGCAGTCAGATGCCAATTCGATTTGAGGCAGTTATAAAGAATAACAGGTGAATAAACAACCGGCAAAAGGCAGCTAGTTGCCAGATCGTCAGTCCTGGCGAATTGGCAACTGGCAACTGACAGCCAGATGCCAATTCGATTTGCGAGGGTTTTAGAGTATTAAAGCTGAATAGGCAACTGGCAAACGGCAGCCAGATGCCAATTCACAAATTCTAGTGAATTGGCAACTGGCAACTGTCAGCTGCGTGCCAATTCAACTCGAGAGGGTTTTAGAGCATAACAGCTGAATAGGCAACTAGCAAACGGCAGCCAGATTCTTGTGAATTGGCAACTGGCAGTCAGACGCCAATTCGATTTGAGGCAGTTGTAGAGAATAACAGGTAAATAAGTAACCGGCAAAAGGCAGCTAGTTGCCAATTCGTCAGTCCCGGCGAATTGGCAACTGGCAACTGGCAGCCAGATGCCGATTCGATTTGAGGGGGTTTTAGACGATTAAAGCTAAATAGGAAACCGGCAAACGGCAGCAAGATGCCAATTTGCAAATGCTTGTGAACTGGCAGTCAGATGCCAATTCGATTTGAGAGGGGTTTAGCACATTACACCTGAACAGGCAACTGGCAAACGGCAGCCATCGAATTGGCATCTGACAATCAGTTGTCAGTTGCCAATTCACACGAATTGCTAATTGGCATCTGGCTGCCGTTCGCCGGTTTCCTCTCTAGCCTTAATCGTCTTTAACCCCTCAAAACGAATTGGCGTCTGGCTGCCAGCTGCCAGTTGCCAATTTACAAGAATTTGCGAACTGGCAACTAGCTGCTGTTTGCCAGTTGCCTATTCAGCTGTTATGATCTAAAACCCCGCCTCGAGTCGCATTGGCACGTGGCTGCCAGTTGCCAGTTGCCATATCACTAGAATTTGCGAATTGGCATCTGGCTGCCGTTTGCCACTTGCCTATTCAGCTGTTATGCTCTAAAACCTTCTCAAATCGAATTGGCATCTAGCTGCCAGTTGCCAGTTGCCAATTCGCCAGGACTGACGAATTGGCAACTAGCTGCCTTTTGCCGAGGCGCTTCTTGTGAGTACACACAATGTATGTTTTATGAAGAACTGGGCCCAGTTGTTCAAAGCTAACGACGTCGTTAGTTAACGATTCGTTAAAATTTAAATCGAGTGATACGCGAATATGCTGAAATTTTTTGCTGAAAAAATGTGAGTAGCTTTTGCAATGCAAAAGCTACTCACATTTTTTCAGCAAAAAATATCAGAATATTGTATATTGAATATGCTAAAACAGTTAACGAAATGACCCTTAACGAGCTCGTTAAGCTAACAACGCTTTGAACAACTGGGCCCTGGAGAATACTGTCCTAGACTCATCACCTATTACACCTCCTTAACAAGCCGTCTGGACAGTGTAGATATGGCATATGGTAATAATGAGTCTTTCTTGCTTTTTTATTCACAGAATTCCTCTGGATGATTGAGGCCAATGATGAGGAAATAACCAAACTCAAGCAGGTGCAAAATAAGGAATCAAAAGAACCAGTTCAAGACTTATCAGAAGAAAAGACTTGAGACAGCATTTGATCAACTCACTATCTTATTTTACCATCATGTAACAGAGCCGCAACAAGCAAAAACCGTACAGTCAAACCTGTGTTAGTGGTCACCTCTATTAAGCAGCCAACCTGTATTAAGCAGCCAGAGGAAAGTTGCCCCGAAATTCATATACCTATATATTTGAACTGTATTAAGCAGCCACCTGCCTTCAGCAGCCACTTTTTAAGCTTCCCATGGGTGGCTGCTTAAGACAGGTTTGACTGTACTTTTATCGCATATGCACAGAAAAGCCTGCGCAGTCTGATCGCTTGTGAAAAATACAAAGTCCCTTTGGGAGCAAATTCTTTCTTTCTAGATTAGACCCCTTTTGAGAAGGAGTACAGTCAGTTTTGAGAGAGTTGCCTCCCTGAAAGTGTATCAAATGGGTTAAGGGGAACCCCTTAACCCATTTGTGCCAAGCGTACCAAAAAAGGGATATTGGCAAATAGTGAAGACCCAGATCAAACGCCACAGAACACGGCGTCTGATCAGGGTCTAGATGGATTGCAACAAGAAAAGGAATTTTTAAAATACATGGTAATAATACAAACTACCCAGACACCCCTTCTAGTAGAAACAGACCTGTCCAAACATTTGATGAAAGAGAGTCCACTCGGTATAAATGGGCTAAAGAATACAAAGGATACAAATACTGATCAGACTGCATTTTGGATGAGTACTATCTGATGAAATTACGTTATGCTGGATTAGTGTTGAAGATAAGAGAACCTGTGTTGTTGAATAAATTAACAAAAAATTTTGATGATTATTTTTCAATATTTTGTATTTATTCACCATTTTGTTAATTACTTGTCATTTTAAAGAATAATCACTATATATATATATATATATATATATATATATATATATATATATATATATATATATATATATATATATATATATATATATATACTGCGACACCCTCATTTTCTGAGTATTACGCGCAGGTCTTCCTGTGTAGAAACCAGATCTAAGTAATGTGGACAAAGTGTCTTGCTCAATATAGGGGCCTTGTTGAAGATTCAGGACTAAAAGCAAAGATCTTGACCCGACGCGTGGCTGTTCAAACTGGTCTCGGGCTTCGCCATTCATATATGCCCTCAGGGCAGAAACCATATTGTACACTGCAAGTAACTTTATCAGAATACCTCTTGTACTGTATTGATGTATAGATATGTTTACTGCAATTGAAGTGTTGCTATCAATGCAAATATAGGTCACGGCGAAATGTATGTTGACCTCTGACCAACTTTAAACTATTCTGTGCATGCCTCATATGCGGAACGCGCTTACTCACTGCTCTGGGCCTTTGTTGTTCGTGTATGCTATCAACATGGTTCCATTGGCTTGGCAAATATCTTTTTTATTCTTAGTATTAAGACAAACAGACCCTGTGAAAAAATTATGACCCACATCACATGCCGCATACCGTTGTAAATGATCAGGGTCTACACTGTTTGCCACTTATTCAGCAGTTTTTAGACACATCAACAAACAGGTAGTAAATGGACTTGTTTAAAGGAGCAGTCTCTATAAGGCTGTTTTCATGACCACAACCAATTTTCTTTAAACTTTGTAGCTTAAAATTGGTACATATTGACTGTCTAATGGTGAATTTCTAGACTCTTTGGTCCACTGGTTTTTGCTGTATACACTGTTAAAGTGGGTGGGGTAATCTCACCCCATCAAGGGTATACCAACAAAAATGCTATTATTTTTGTTCAAAGTGCACGACTGGAGGCGATGTTTGCCGTATGCTTACTACCCTTTTAGGCATAACAGCCGGTGATAACACTCTTATAAATATCAAACAAGAGAAGAGTTTATATGCGCTTGTAAGTTGTACCCAAATATTAGTAATTTTTATTCCCCAACTTTACGAAAAACCACAACACCTTTACAGTTTTCAACTTATTTCAAAGATCTTTCATAAATATAATGTCGGTGTAATAGTCATTCTAGGTATATGTCAGAATTATTGTTAGTCTATAAAACTTAAAGAGTTACCTGCCCCTGAATTTGGATTTTACCCATTTTTTAAATCGGAGTGCATTTATCCGTTTGTAGTACTCACAACTTCATTTGAAAGTGAATAAACCGATTCCATGCAAATATTATTAAATAGATGTGGACAAGGAAGTCATTTGATTTAATAGTGCATGCTAGCATTTCCTTTTTTTGGTTATTTATGAACTCTTAATGTCCAGGTGCAAATGGAACATTTGTCAACTGTCAAACATTTTTGACCACCAAAGCAGGCTACGCTCATGTTGTGGAACCTCATTTTAGACTGATACTGTGCTTAAATATAAGCCCGTATGGTCTCACAACATGTTTAAGAATTTGTTAATTTACTGATCTTCCTCTGAATCGCTAGATGTACTCCATGTGTCAACAGCAGCATCATAAACAAAATCAATATGTTCCCGGCTTGGTTTTGCTTCACTATTTTCTGTTTCGTTCCGGTAATATCCCAAATACCAGAGAACAGAAGCCACATGTGCGCAACATCCCACGGTACGAGCTCCACTTCTGCACCCACAATACCATCCAGTGATTGGGTTCAGTCCTTGTGTATATTCAACCCATATGTTATATGTTTTATTAGACGTGTGGCGAGAACGTATCTGTGCTTTGAGAACACCATCTTCTTCTTTGTGTGCCATTATCTCATATGATCCATTGTCGTCAAAATGTTCATCTGTGTAGGATTTGGCTTGTTTCAGCTGGTAAATACCTACTGTCAAATCCCTGAGTTCATCCTCAGTCATCTCTGGGAATTTCTCAAGTTTCTCATCATCGATCTTTTTCCAAATAACCAGTTTTTTATCCCAGCCATTTTTTACAACCTTATCCTGCAGCTTATTTGGAGTTTTTGCTAGGGCTATCATTCTTCTAGCAATTACTTTGTCTGAATCTTTGCTTGTTACCAAAGGTGGTCTAAATGCATTGCACAACGAGCAAACAATCCTTACATAGTCGCCAACATATGGTATTTGACTATTAGGCATTGTGTTGCTAAGGGCTTTCCACTTTTTAATTCTCCCATTAGCTGATTCGACAACCCATCTCACCTTTGTAACTAGCCTTGACTCATTCGCCTCTTCAGTCGTATGTTGCTTCTGAGATTTGTTTAGGAAGTGAGGCATATGAGAATTGATTCCAAAATCCTTTAGTATATCTATAGCATCCCTGAAGCCGCGGTCTACAACGAGTACATCATCTTCTTCAAACCAGTCAGTAATATTTTCTGCATTAGTCTTTAACATGTGTTCGGTAATCTTAGCATCTGTGTTTTTCCCATCTGCAAGATATGGTCCCATCACAGTCAAAATGTAACCATCAGTGGCCACAAGCATCATAGGTTTCAGCAAAGGCTGTCCATTATGTACGGAATAAGATCTTCTCTGAAATGAGTAGTTTCCACTCTTCTCAATATATATGTATGTTCCATCAGCCACTGCGATTGCAACATCAGAATTTGAATCCCCAAATAGGACATTTGCAAAAGTTGATGTATGATTGTTTATTACTTCAGTTCTATCGATATGCGACAAACCAAGATGTTTTGGCACGAATGAAGTCATTAAGGCTATTCTAGTAGAGTGAATAGCTTTGCTACAAGATTTCTTGCCTATACCAAATATCGTTGAAATAACAGCAAGTGAAAGGCCAGTACGGAGTTTAACGAGCAAAAGAGCAAGTGCTGTACGACTGCTCCTAACAGAAGTAGAACGTAATGAGGAAAGATGAGCAAGCACTTCGTCAAACTGTAACTTTGTAATTCCCGTCAGCCTCATATAGTCCTCGTCATTCATTGCAGTGCTGTCATCAAAATCTAGTGTATGAGACCCATGTAGTGCAATGTTACGGACTTCATTCAGACGTTCCTTAATATCTTCACTGGTTGCATTAAAAGAGTTGGAAGAAGCTGTTATTTTCAGATAGCTTTCCTCAGATAGAGTATCTCCTTCAAAATGATTAGAGCAGACCCGAGCTCCTCTATTTACAATTATGCCGGTTTTGACAAAGATTCTTGCTCTATGGTTTGGTTGAAGACTTTTAAAGAAACATTTGAATCCAATTCTCTGTATACACTACATATTATACATTTTCTAGAAGATGAATTGCTTCTATGTATATCTAGTTTGATTTTCTTTTCAAATGGTCCTTCATCTGTCGCTTCAGATGATGCTGTGGTGGTGCTTGGCATTATATTTGCCCCCCTTTCTTTTAAGATGGTGTCAGGCAAGGGGTCGACTTTAGCCCCTAAACATTTGTGACAAATCATATCTCCCTCTTTAACCTTTGACTTCAGGGATGACTAAAGATGTCGAAGATCATGATCGTCTACTCGGCGAAGTTTAAGCCATTTGCTAAAGCATTCCCCACATCCTTTACACTTTTGCCGCCTTGAATTTGGCATATCTGTTCTGTTACTTGACAGATGTAAGCAAAAGTATAATCAACAAATTGTATAAATGGCTGTCTACTTGACTTAAAATATGATAATTCTACCTGAATATATGTGTAAAATGGTCAAAACAGTATGATAAATACAAAAATGTTCAAAAGTATGATGAATAATAGTAAAATGGTCAAAATAAAAGATAAATATTCAAAACAAATAATGAAACAAATATATCAATATAAAAAAATCTGTAGATAAACACAGAAACAAATTACTGTTTGTAGACAATATTGTATGTGAAGGAAGTGCTTTCTTCCCAGTTTGATGTATGTATTTACAACTTAATATCACAATAAATGCAAATTGATAACCTAATATTGTCACAGCTGATGACAGTACAGGAGCAAATGACTGGTTCTTATCAGTTTTCACAACAATAAATGATTGATAAAAAGCAGTCAATTAGAAATATTCAGTTAGGATGAAATAATGCTTTTCTAAGGGTGAGTTGTAAGCAAAATGAGGATGAATGATAACTGAAAAAAAAAATAGCTGTGTTAATATGCGTTGGCTTTAGGCCTTAGAAAAAGAGTATGTGTGTGTTTTTCAGTATATTTTTAATAGGAGAGTGTTGTGATGGTTTGAGTCCGAATAGTTCTTAATTTAGTGGATAAGGCAGTTCAAATGAATCGTTTGTCAGTCTTAAATAGCTTGAAAAATCAATCCCTGCTTTGTAAAACTAGTTGCAAAACAATAAAGATGAGTATGTTTTGCAGTTTAAAACAAACAGTGGTAGTGCGAAAAGAACCAATTCTTACTTCTAAAATTGTTGAAATGTTACATGGGCACAAACACCTTGTTCTAAAAGAACAATGTTTTATTCAAAATTTCTACATCAGAGATAATTATCGTCTTTCTTCCAAGCAAAGTAAACACACAAAGATTGATTTGTTAAGATGAAAGGGGTGCAAATAATGCTACCCTGTCTGTTACATCAATTCTTCTAATGTAAAAGAAACACTGACGACATAAACTGATGCAAAGAAAGCATAAGCAAGAGAGAAAAACTTCATCGCAGGTTCGACGATTGCAATTTGCTTATTCTAAAATCATCTCTGAAGTCAAAATATTAAAAGAGGGTGAAATAACACAAATGCTTTGGGGGCAAAAATGACACCTTGCCTGACACCACCTTACAAGAACATGCAAGTTATCTCTACGGAATCATCTGGCAGTTTTGTGAGGATGCTTTTTCTGAAAACTATTATGCTTGTGCCCACTGATGGTTATATTTTGACTGCGATGGGACCATATCCTGCAGATGGGATAAAACATAGATGCTAAGACTACCGAACACATGTTAAAGAATAATGCAGAAAATAATACTGACTGGTTTGAAGAAGATGATGTACTCGTTGTACACCGCGGCTTCAGGGATGTTAGAGAAATACTAAAGCATTACGAAAACACGCCTATTCAAATATACGGAAAATTTTACCACCAAAAAAATGAAAATTTTCAGATAAAAATTCTGATATTTTTCACATTTCTGCTCAAAACATAGATTGTGGGTACTCGTTAGAACCGCCTCGGTGAGGCGGTTCTAACGAGTACCCACAATCTATGTTTTTGAGCAGAAATACGAAAATAATGTATACCCCTGTAAACCCCAGTTTTACTATATATGAAATCAATTCTCATATGCTTCACTTCCTAACCAAATCTCAGAAGCAATATACGACTGAAGAGGCGAATGATTCAAGGCTAGGTACAAAGTGAGATAGGTTGTCGAATCAGCTAATGGGAGATTTACAAAGTGGAAGACCTTAGCAACAAAATACCCAATAGTAAAATACCATATGTTGGCGACTATGTAAGAATTGTTTGCTCCTTTTGCAATGTGTTTAGACCACAAGGACTGAACCCAATCACTGGATGGTACTGTTGGTGCAGAAGTGGTGCTCGTACCACGGGATGTTGTGCTTACCCAGTCAGCATTCTACGTAAATCTATATCGGGCCCTCATCGGCCCGTCAGGGTAGCTGTTGGGCCGATGACGGCCCGATGTAGATTTACGTAGAATGCTAGTTGGGTATGTGCTACTATTAAATCAAATGACTTCTTTGTCCACATCTATTTAATAATATTTGCATGGAATCAGTTTATTCACTTCCAAATGAAGTTGTGAGTACTACAAACGGATAAATGCACTCTGATTTAAAAAAATGGGTAAAATCCAATTTCAGGGGCAGGTAACTCTTTAAGTTTTATGGACTAACAATAATTCTGACATATACCTAGAATGACTATTACATCAACATTATATTTATGAAAGATCTTTGAAATAAGTTGAAAACTGTAAAGGTGTTGTGGTTTTTCGTAAAGTTGGGGAATAAAAATTACTAATATTTGGGTACAACTTACAAGCGCATATAAACTCTTCTCTTGTTTGATATTTATAAGAGTGTTATCACCGGCTGTTATGCCTAAAAGGGTAGTAAGCATACGGCAAACATCGCCTCCAGTCATGCACTTTGAACAAAAATAATAGCATTTTTGTTGGTATACCCTTGATGGGGTGACATTACCCCACCCACTTTAATAGTGTATACAGCAAAAACCAGTGGACCAAAGAGTCTAGAAATTCACCATTAGACAGTCAATATGTACCAATTTGAAGCAACAAAGTTTAAAGAAAATCGGTTGTGGCCATGAAAACAGCCTTATAGAGACTGCTCCTTTAAGGACAAGTGTGGTAAATACCCAAGCTGTCCCAATATTTACGGCAAATACAGTTATTCGATCAAATCATGCATAAGGAGTCTTCGAGGCATACATGCATGCGCGGGTTGATCTGGCCTACAATGTCAACGCAAGTGTTTCCATACATGTCCCGAAGACAATTTTCTCACAACGAGGCTCATTTCAACATTCCATACAATGATATCAAATATCAACATTCCCACAGTGATATCAACAGTGATATCGACATTTCGTATAGTGATATCAACATTCCATACAGTAATATCGACATTCCGTACAGTGATATCGACATTTCATATACCGATTTCAACATTCCATACAGTTATATCGACATTGCATACAGTGATATTAACATTTCATACAGTGATATCAACATCCCATACTGTAATACAGATATTCTTTACCGTAATATCAACATTTCATACAGTAATTTTGACATTTCATACAATTATATCAATATTTCATACAGTGATATCAACATTCTATATAGTAATATCGACATTCCATACAATGATATCAACATTTCATAAGTATTTAATATCAACATTCCATATAGTATTATCAACACTCAACATAGTAATATCGACATTCCATACAGTAATATCGACATTCCATACCGTAATATCAACATTCCATACAATATATCAACATTTCATACAGTGATATAAACATTTCATACACTGATCTCAACATTCCATACAGTAATATCAACATTCCATGCAGTAATATCAACATTTCATACAGTATTATCGACATTCCATACAGTAATATCGACATTCTATACAGTGTCATCAGCAATTTATGCAGTGATATCAACATTTCATACACAACTATCGACATTTCATACTGTGATATCAATATTCCATACAGTAATATCAACATTCTTTTCAGTTATATCAACATTCTATATTGTAATATCGACATTCCATCCAGTGATGTCAACATTCCATACAGTAATATCGACATTCCATACAGTAATTTCAACATTCCCTACAGTGAATGTAATACTTCAACACAGCACTAGATCAAAGGAGTATTCGGACAAATACTTTTCTTATTTTTCCGTGAAAACATATGTTGTGCAACACAAAAACATGCCTATATAATGTTGACCCCCTTAAATCCCACTTTTATATAGTAAAACTGGGGTTTACAGGGGTATACATTATTTTTCTTATTTCTGCTCAAAAACTTAGACATGCCTATATAATGTTGACCCCTTTAAACCCCATTTTTATATAGTAAAACTGGGGTTTACAGGGGTACACATTATTTTTCTTATTTCTGCTCAAAAACATATATTGTGGGTACTCGTAATAATCGTCTGGCCGAGGCGGTTCTAACGAGTACCCACAATCTATGTTTTGAGCAGGAATATGAAAAATATCTGAATTTCTATCTGATTTTTTTTTTCATTTTTGGCGGTAAATTTTTTTGTTTAAATAGGCTTGTTTCGTAATTGGGTACTTATCTGAAGCCTTAAAGTGGCGCTGCTAATTAGCGCCCACAACATATGCTTTTGCAGGAGAATTTAGAAAACATAATCACTTTTTGGCTGAAAGAAAAGGGCCTTGTCTCGAGCTGTACCTCAAGAAGATTTGTTGTGGATGAACGTTGGTCCGTATTCGTCGTATTCTTCCTTACTCATCCAAATATGATTCCAGGCCTTATCTACAGCCATTAGTGAACCGCCTCTCCACACACAGTTTTCTCTCAGATCAGGGGCTACCAGGTTTATATCATGTTCGGTTGTGTTCAGTTTCTTGAGCTCGCTTTCTAGTCTTGTAGGTAACCCTGGAAACAGAGAACTACCACCACATAAGACCATATTAGACAGAATCTCCTTTACACTACCAGTGTCTGCCTTCATGGTTGCGTTGTATGCTTGGTGTTGTATTCCTTGCATTTCAAACCCGTACAAATTCGGGTTAAAAATAGCTTCAGGGCAACAATACCTTTCTTTATCTAATATTATGTATGTACCGTCAGGTAATTCATAATTTAGCGTATGTGCTTTAGGATTCTTATTGTCGGAATAGAAATCTTGAGACACGAAGCAACATGTGTGTTTCATATCATTCAAAGTCTTCCAGAAGCAAGCTGAATTCAAGGTACACTTTTGTTCGTCCGAAACAGACTGGCTTTTGTTGATATCTTGTCTCAGATAGTCAGTAATGAAGCGTCCAGATATAGGTAGTGTCAAGGAGGCATTTCTCAAGAACGTTCCACTTTTAACTACAGACGCGTTAAATACTCCTCCTCCAAGCTCTATTGCCACGCCTGACGTGCTCCCAACAGAAAACAGCGCTAGCACCGCTGATGTTTGAATACAAAACGCCGGTACTTCAAACTGCTCAAACATAACTTCTGTCACTTTTTCTCTTGTACTCTTGGGATTGAATGGCACTTGAGGCATAAAGACAGGATGGTCTCCTTGGCAGACACCTAAACGGTCATAGAGAGTGTATGATAGTATTAATTCCATGTCATCCGTGTTGGAAATAAAGCCGAATTCTATAGGGTACTTGAGTGCCAAGGCACCACGTTTGTTCTCTGCATCTTCTCCAACGTAGGGTGACTCAGTTTTACCTAAAAATCTGGCCTGCAATATTGTTAAAAAATTTCAAAATTTGAGCATGATGTAGCAAGCAATAGCTGACAGAAGAGTGACATGTTATCTTCTCTTCATTCCCGTCCTACTATACCGTGGTACCCGTCGGTACTATACCGTGAAGAACATGGTTTAGTTTTTCATCCAAATCCTCAATACAAAATGGGACGCATCAAGTGAAAGGGTGCCTTCGAACATGCGCAAAATGCGCGTGTTCACATCATCCAGCACCTGTGCAAGGTATCATCCGGGCCCTTGCTTTCTTTTCATACATTCTGTAGTATCCAATGATTCTGTTAGCGTACAGCCAACATCACGAAAACATAACCCCCTTAAACCCCACATTTATATAGTAAAACTGGGGTTTACTGGGGTATACATTATTTTTCTTTTTTTTTGCTCAAAAACATAGATTGTGGGTACTCGTTAGAACCGCATCGCCGAGGCGGTTCTAACGAGTACCCACAATCTACGTTTTTAGCAGAAGTATGAAAAATATCGAAATTTTTTAACTGAAAATTTTCAGTTTTTGGTGGTGAAATTTTCTATATATTTGAATAGTCTTGTTTTCGTAATGAAGGTCCTGATGCGTAGGCTAATCTAATCCTTCGTTGTCTGCACATGCCTGAAGACACGTTTTCACATGGTGTGGCCCAAATACAACTGAGTCAAGCCCGAGGTCAGACTATTAAAAAATGCAGTGTGGTCGGTAACTTCTTATGACATCGCGCTATAACAAGGTATCCAACAAAACTCTTGTCATTTAAGGGAAAGACCCACTAAATGCAATGTATGACAAATTATTCAGCTTTATAAAACAAGCATCTTGGCGTTAAATCGATACAAATTTCTTCTATTGAGTGTAAATGCACTAAAATCTAAACCCATTACACAGACGACGTGTTGAGGAGGAGTATTTGATGATAATTCTGGGATATATGAGGACAATACATTACGAAAACAAGCCTATTCAAATAGAATGAAAATTTTACAACCAAAAAATAGGAAAATTTTCAGATAAAAAATTCTGATATTGTTCATATTTCTGCTCAAAACATAGATTGTATGTACTCGTTAAAACCGCCTTGACGTTAGAACCGCCTCGTCGAGGCGGTTCTAACGAGTACCCACAATCTATGTTTTTTAGCAGATATAAGAAAAATAATGTATACCCCTGTAAAACCCAGTTTTACTATATAAAGTGGGGGTTAAGGGGGTCAAAATTATATACGAGGTGATTTCGTGACGTAAAGAGCCAGATTAGCCTGTGTATGATACAATAAGTATATGCTTAAGGAGTTGATTAGGAGAAGTATTTCATGATAATTATGGGATAATTTCCTCCAATTCTCTAGAAAAATGTATGCTGTGGGAAGTCATTAGAACCACCTCACTGAGTCGCCTCTAATGAGTAACCACAGAATGTTTTTTGTTGAAAAGAATATATTCTAGAATTATCACCAGATACTCCCCCTTAGTTACCCTAAACATCTGAATAACTTAATTTCATTTTTTTTTTTTTTTTTTTTTTTTTTTTGCCTAATGGAATTTTCTACCTGCCTCTTTGGACAGATCCATTTCTAATTTAAAGGGTGACAGGTTTGTTTTTGTGTATTACTATTTATTACAGAAACTCCTGTACTTAATGCAAACAGTGTATACCCTGATCAGACGCCGCGTTCTGCGGCGTCTGATCTGGGTCTGCACTGTTTGCCAATGTCCCTTTTATGGGATATTATGCATAAAAGATGTTAATTTAAACAAGCCCATTTAAAGCGTTTAAGCCTTTCAGCCCTTTTATGCCTGCAAAACAAATTATTTTACAAACAGTGTAGATCCAGATGAGACGGCTCATAATGAGCCATCTCATCTGGATCTACACTGTTTGCCATTCTTTGCGTAGTTTTTGATTGACACCCCTATTTATAATATAGGAAGCGTCACGTTTAAAGGATGGAAGGATCCATGTCAGAAAATCAGGGGTGAAAGGGTTAAATAGTACTAGCGTAATAGCTAACAATACAGAACTTAATCAAACGTTCCTTCAGAAGCCGTTTATCTGTTCAGGTCCCGAGTGTCTGAATAATTATGATCAACACAGCAAAATACAATACGTGATCTTAACTTTGTGGTATAGACACAGAGGCTCAGAATGTAACCCTTTCACCCCTGATTTTCTGAAGTGGAATCTTCCATCCTTGAACTAGGAAACGTCCACTCTTTATAAACAGGGGGTTTAATCAATGGCCATTAACAAGATAGCAAGCAGTGTAGATCCTGACGATATGGTTCATTATGGGCCATCTCATTTGGGTCTACACTGTTTGCAGAGGTATCTGTACCGGTCTACAGGGTTGAAAGATTCATCTCCCTATTTTTCTTATTTGTCTGTCTTTCCCTTTGGTGTTGGGGGCCATTAACCCTTGTCCTGCTGAATAAATTAGATGCCACGCCCACTTCTAATTTCCAGCCAATCAGATTATTTGATCCGGGTTTTTTTTTTAAGAATTCACATATTTAATGACAAACAATGCAGATCCAGATCAGTTGGCTTCTTCAGACGCCAACTGATCTGGATCTACACTGTTTGCAAAGACAGGGCATGTCGTGTTCATCAAGAGAAGGGTTAAATTTGAACAAGTCCATTTAACTACCCAGTAAAGTGCAGTAATAGCTGAATAGCCAACAATACTGACTTTAATTAAAAGGGTCTTTTGGAAACAATTTATCTTAACCTGCAAACCTGCTCAGGCCCGAGTATCTGAATCAGTGACGTAGCCAGACCGGAAATACTTGTACGCACACCGTGAAAAAATCCTGAAAATTTCTCCCTAACATCGCCAAAATAGGGGCTTCGTTTTAGGGGCAACTTTTTAAGGAAAGAGTGTAATTGCTCCCAAAGTACGAAAGACCGGCAGTGTCATTTCAACTACATTAATTCAAGGTTTCAACTTCACGAATTCACGATTTCAACTTCACGAATTCACGAATTCAACTTCACGAATTCACGATTTCAACTTCACGAATTCCACTTCAAGAATTCAACTTCACGAATTCACGAATTCAACTTCACGAATTCACGAATTCAACTTCACGAATTCCACTTCACGAATTCAACTTCACGAATTCACGAATTCAACTTCACGAATTCACGAATTCAACTTCACGAATTCAACTTCACGAATTCAACAGTTGAATTCGTGAAGTTGAATTCGTGAATTCTTGAAGCTGAATTCGTGAATTCGTGAAGTTGAATTCGTGAAGTGGAATTCGTGAAGTTGAATTCGCGAATTCATGAAGTTGAATTCGTGAATTCATGAAGTTGAATTCGTGAAGTGGAATTCGTGAAGTTGAATTCGTGAATTCATGAAGTTGAATTCGTGAATTCATGAAGTTGAATTCGTGAATTCGTGAAGTTGAATTCGTGAAGTGGAATTCGTGAAGTTGAATTCGTGAATTCATGAAGTTGAATTCGTGAATTCGTGAAGTTGAATTCGTGAATTCGTGAAGTTGAATTCGTGAAGTTGAAATTCGTGAAGTTGAAATCGTGAATTCGTGAAGCTGAAATCGTGAATTCGTGAAGTTGAAACCTTGAATTAATGTAGTTGAAATGTCACTACCGGTCTTTCGTACCAAAGGGAGCAAATTCTTTCCTTAAACAGTAGCTCATATTTTGGAAGCGAAATATTCTTTTCTTTAGAGCAGCCGCTATGGTAAATATGCAAAATAGTTTAAGTTAGTTGTTCTGTTTATTTAAGATAGTATGCACATGCGTAAAGCAGGTAATGACCTTGCTAGCCTATATGAAATATTAAGCCGAACATGTTAACATAGTAAGTGATCTTAACTTTGCAGTACAGACATACATGTAGAGGCTCAAAATATTTAAAGGCTTTAGGGTTAAGAGAATAATCTGCCAAAAATCAGTACTAACATAAAAATATGATTATATATGATTTTATCTCATTTCCGGGGTCAGTAAACTGATGAATACTCAGTTGTGTCGGATGCATTCTCAACTTCGTGGACATTGTAGAATGACCCCAGCGGACCTCTGAGCAGCGGACACATGGCGTTGCATGTATAAACGTCATGGTCACTGGGATGTGTTTTATAACTCAGTTTTCAGAACTCTTATTTTTGCTTCTAAAATTCGTAAACGCGAATACCAATGACATTGCAAATTTCTAAACATGATCTTATTATTAAAAACACGTAAAACTATAACTAGATTCACTGCTGATTCAGTGATCCAGGCAAAAACAAACATTTATCTTATACATAGAAAACTCATAAAAATATATTTTCATAAAAAATGTGTTTCGCCGATACCGAGGCCGATACAAAACAAGTTTGACAAATTTATTCATATGTAATCCCTCTATGTCCCCGGACTCTCACCTGTGGATGCCTATGTCGTCCAACCACATTAGGAAAAGAGACTTTATAGATGTCTTCGCCTCCAAATCCTGCCCTCACGAAACATGATCCCGCGTCGATAACAACTGGTGTCGGGTCCATTTTAAAGTTGAGTTCAGACCTATTTATAGCAACTATTTGTAACCCTGAAAGTGCTAACCACTACTGCAGCAGACAGCATTTTGATGTTTGTTTTGTTTTTTTGTTTTGTTTTTGTTTTTGTTTTTCAGAGAAAGTAAGGCTTGACATTTCATGTGAATCATCTGCCAGAAGACGATCCACATGAAATGCCAAGTTTTATTTTCTCTGAAGAAAAAAAAAACAGAGTCGTCTAAACAAGCAACAAGCATACAATAAGTACTAATTTAATGTTTAGCACTTAACAGACCAGATATTTTCATAATTTTTTCCTGAAAACAGATTTTGACAATCCATGCAATCGAGACAATTTGCATGAAATGTCATAACCTGTTTTCTGAAAAAAAAAAAAAAAAATTAAGAAAAATATCATCAGTTGGTCGTCTGCTGAATTAGCCCGGAGGGTGGTAAAGATTAAGATGACTTGTATACATAGCTTATATGTAACAACTGCTGTCTGACCTCCGAAATTAAAGTTATTTTGTTTGTTAGTCTATTCCTCTGTTTCCATTACATTACGAAAACACGCCTATTCAAATATATATATAAAAAAATCACCTCCAAAAACTGAAAATTTTCAGATAAAAAAACTGATATTTTTCATATTTCTGCTCAAAACATAGATTGTGTGTACTCGTTAGAACCGCCTCTGCGAGGCGGTTCTAACGTGTACAACAATCTATCTTTTTGAGCAGAAATAAGAAAAATAATATATACCCCTGTAAACTCCAGTTTTACTCTATAAAAGTGGAGTTTAAGGGGGTAAAAATTATATATAGGCGTTAATAGTCAGCTGAGCGCTCATCTTATGTGGAGCTAACTTGTTTTCCTGTGATATGGTCCAGGAAGAGTCGTTGAAAAAGTCAGCGAAATAATGTGGCGAAGGTTCAAATCCGATTATCCATCCATCCATGCATATTGCTTATAATCTGATCAATTATCTACATCTTAACTGTAATTATCTATCTATCGAAGACGGACCAGTTTGCGCATTCGCATAGGTTAATCAGCGTCTTCGCTTTCCGCGTTCGGACGCTCTGAAGTCTTGACTACCCGATGAGTGCCCTGCGAAGACGCTGACTCGTCGAGGCGGTTCTAACGAGTACCCACAATCTATGTTTTGAGCAGAAATATGAAAAATTTTAGAATTTTTCATCTGAAAACTTTCATTTTTTTTGGTAGTAAAATTTTCAGTATATTTGAATAGACTTGTTCTCGTAATGATATGGGATTACAATGCCAAAGACTCCTCTACTGTCCTTTCGACAGCTCTTGGAAAGACGTTTTTTGCTTGGCGTTTTATTTTAAATGAAAGTATTTTGTTCTGGTTGACCATATCTTAACAGAAACCATTTGTCTTTCATGGTTCTGTATTTTGTTCTCAAATATTTACATAAAAATAAAGTTATGGCCAAAAGTTGGTCTGACCTAAGAAATTTCTATATAAGTGATTTTTTGAATTGTTTGTCTCAGAAAATGTTTTTTACTTTTCTTTGCTAATTTTGAGTAAGTGATGTTTTACAACAATATTGTGAAAATTTCAGAAAAATTGAACAAGTGGAACATGTTGCGAATCTGGCTCAAAGTTACCTACCCTACAAATTTCTGCATCATTTGGCTTCATATTTACTATGGGAAAAAAATGAAAATTTGATTTGATTTTTTAAAAACCAATGACTAGAATTAAACTTTTTGTACATAGGGAGTTACGACAAATGGTTTTGCATTAAATCATGACAAAAGTTCGCTAATTTACTCCTTGTGTAAAGTGTCAAGCAAAAAACGACTTTCTGAAAGATGTTGAAAGCACAGTAGATGTATTTTTTTACTTAACATTGTGACAAAAGATACTTAAACAAACAGTTTCTTAACAGATACAAGGAAACCCGCGAAGTATGAGAACTTTGAGACATCCTTCGCGTTTTCTACAGAAGCACTGTCACTTTGTTGCTTCTTTGTTTCAGATTTTGGACTAGAAGTAATAATTTGTCCTGTGAGAGCTCCCGTGAGCCAGTCCAGACCGTCCCTCAGCCCCTCTCCCTTTAACCCACTCACAGGAAACACCTCCCATTTTCTTCCAGTAAGATACGTTTTTGACATCAAATCACTGGTGATTTCTTCTCTCGACATCACTCCAGACATATCTTGTTTGTTGGCTAGAATTAGAATCGGGACATTTCTTAATTCATCCTCTTCAACTGTTTCTCTTAACATGTCAGTCGCTTCAATGTATCTTTCCTTGTCATTACAGTCTATCACAAACACGACAGCTTCTGTATTTGAGTAATAATGTCTTAACAGGGGTCTACTTCCACTTCTAAGACCCACGTCCCAAGCAGTAAATTTGACAGCTCCGTGGTCGATCGTTTCCACGTTAAATCCTATTGTAGGGATTGTCGTAACCAGCTCACCAAGTTTGAGCTGGTATAAGATTGTTGTTTTACCAGCAGCGTCCAGACCGATAAATAGAATTCTGACATCCCTCTTCTTCCATAGTTTACATGTAGCACTGGTCATTCCTCCCATTTTTGTTCTATGTTTACTGTCCTCAAAGAAGGAGGTATGAAATTTTAATCTACATGGGTTAATGTCCTGGGCTGAATTAATCTTATATTGTTCACATCCGATCACTTATTAACAAGGATATAAACTTCCTACATGTACATGTAAAATTAAGTTTTTCATGTGAAACCATTTTCATTTCCTATTTATGTTTATAACAATCGTCTATATTTAGAATATTCGTAATGTTTGTTACACGTCACTAAGATTGACATCAACCCGGATGTTCAGGATTGAACCGCAATAACAGTAACTCGGGAAGACATAAATGTATAGATTTCTCAAAATTCTATCCCTTATATCAGAATATTGAGGCAATATTGGACGAGATTATAGTGACAAAGTTAATGTAGATTGATGTACATCTCTCACTCTCTCTCTCTCTCTCTCTATGTCTGTCTGTGCCTGACTGTCTGTTTGTCTGTCTGTATGTCTCAATCTCTGCCCATTGATTGTCACCCTATCTTTCTCTGCTAAAGGACTGGTCTCGGGGAGGGGTGGGGGAGGGGATGTAACTTGGGAGTAATTGTGGTACGGGTGTGTGAGCCAGTATTTCGAAACCTACCCCATTCATATACCTGGCCTTTGAAAAAAAACGGACCCATTCATATACTTCACCGTCCGAAATGTTGACCTATTCATATACTGTCCTTTGATTTTAATACTAATTTATTGTAGGTACGCTCGTAGTTACATGGTTAGACAAATATAGCAGTCAATTCTTTAAATACTAAGAGAAAAAGCAGCCAGCGAAAAATATACGCATATACCGGGGTATCAGAAAAGTGGGGCCTTTCACATACTAATCGAGAAAAATCGGGCCAGTCATATACTTTTTGTTGGTCATATACCTGGCAGCGCTGAAAAAGGGAGCCATTCGGCACGCATATCCGTAGACTGGTTCCAATCGTTTCTGCACTTTTTTTTTTTTTTTTTTGTCATTCTTTGTCACTTCCTGTAGCTATATTTGTTTCTTTAATCCCATTTCACTGTTGTACTACTATCTTTTCAACTAAGGGACATAACTTATCAAATCATTATAAGCTGTACTAGGTTGTACACCTTTGAAAAGAAAAGACATAATGACAGAAAAGATAAGAGTTTGGAGACAGACTGGCACATCCGTACTATGCCATATTTAGGCAGTTACCCCCCCAGCACCCCCCCCCTCCCCCCCCCCTCACCCACACACACACGAGGGACTGGTGGGCAGTAAATATCAGTCGTTTACTAAAGCTGACTCATGTCCCGAAATTAACCGACATATTGAATGCCTCAACTCCTTACCAAACATCCCAAATTTTGAACAATGGACTAGCTAATGATGAATCTAAAACTACTTACGGAGTGGCAAACAATGTAGCCCCGGATCAAACTGCTCCTTAGGGACATAACTTATCAAATCATTATAAGCTGTACTAGGTTGTACACCTTTGAAAAGAAAAGACATAATGACAGAAAGGATAGAGTTTGGAGACAGACTAGCACATCCTTACTATGCCATATTTAGGCAGTTACCACCCAGCACCGCCCCCCCCGCCCCCCCCCCCCCCCCCCCCCCCCACACACACACACACACGAGGGACTGGTGGGCAGTAAATATCAGTCGTTTACTAAAGCTGACTCAAGTCCCGAAATTAACCGACATATTGAATGCCTCAATTCCTTACCAAACATCCCAAATTTTGAACAATGGACTAGCTAATGATGAATCTAAAACTACTTATGGAGTGGCAAACAATGTAGACTCGGATCAAACTGCTCCTTAGGAGCAGTTTGATCCGGGTCTACACTGTTTGCTCATGCTTGAATATTTAGGGTAAAACACAATACCCAACATTTCATAATAGTCTCCCGAACGCACGGCAGCAGTTTCTGAGTAATATGTTGTGATATAGTCCTAGTAAACAGTGAAACCCAAAACATCAATAAAACAAACTAACTTAATGTGAAATAACGAAATATGAGATAAACCGATTCATAACACGAGTATAACATAAAACGAATCTTTGGCAAATGAACTGAGTCAGAAAGTCAAAGAGAAATGGATCTGTTTGTTTGTTTGTTTACTTGAGTTGGGAGTTTTACAGACCAGTCAACAGTTTAGGTCATTTTAACCTACTCACACTATTTCTGGGCAGGCTTAGTCCTCTAAGCGATAAACCAGTTTCTTCACAGATAAAAGAAAATCCGCAAAGCATGATAACTTTGAGACATTCTTGGTGTTTGTTTCAGAAATAATTTCACTTTGTTGTTTCCGTGTTTCAGATTTTGGACTAGAAGTAATAATTTGTCCTGTGAAGGCTCCCGTGAGCCAGTCCAGACCGTCCCTCAGCCCCTCTCCCTTTAACCCACTCACAGGAAACACCTCCCATTTTCTGCCAGCGAGATATGTTTTAGACATCAAATCGCTGACGATTTCTTCTTTTGACATCACTCCAGACAGATCTTGTTTGTTGGCTAGAATAAGAATCGGGGCATTTCTTAATTCATCCTCTTCAACTGTTTCTCTTAACATGTCAATCGCTTCAATGTATCTTTCCTTGTCATTACAGTCTATCACAACCACGACAGCTTCTGTATTTTGGTAATAATGTCTTAACATGGGTCTACTTCCACTTCTAAGACCCACGTCCCATGCTGTAAATTTCACAGGTCCGTAGTCGATCGATTCCACATTAAATCCCATAGAAGGGATTGTCGTAATCAGCTCACCAAGTTTGAGCTGGTATAAGATTGTTGTTTTGCCAGCAGCGTGCAGACCGATAAATAAAATTCTGATATCTCTCTTTATCCATAGTTTACATGTCGTACTGGCCATTCCTCCCATTTTTGCCCAATGTATATTGGTCTTCACCACAGCAGCTATGAAAAAATTTTAATCTACATGGGTTAATGCCCAGGACTTAATTAATTTTGTATTATTCCAATCCCTGACTTGTCAAAAAAAAAAAAAAAAAGATATAAACTTCCTAGTACATGTAAAATTAAGTTTTTCATATGAAACCATTATCATTTCGTATTAATGTATACCAATCTAATTCTATACTTAGCATATTTGTAGTGTTTGTATACACGTCACTAAGATTAGCGTCAGCCCGGATGTTCAGTAATGTTATACAGGTATACGATCAACGCAACTTAACTCAGGATGACATAAATGTATAGTTATTGAAATTATGTCCCTTTAATGTCATAAATTCTCTGTGTGTGTGTGTGTGTGTGTGTGTGTGTGTGTGTGTGTGTGTGGTTTACTAAAGCTGACTATCAATGCCTGTGATCGGGCCCATTGTGGTCCCGTTTGTGTTTATTCGTGTTGAACTGTTCTGGCTTCATATCACCATTACGCCTTTTGCTTGGTTTCATCACAGTGTTTTTGCTTATATGGGTTCACTGCGATGTTTCACAGATGGGGTAGATGACCTCTATGCAGACCAAACGTAAATTTGTAATTTGGAGCTGCATCAGAATTAAGGGTGAGGTTTCGCGCGAGTAAAACAAGTTCCTTCCCAACACCCCCACCCCGCCCCCTCCAAATCCTAAGGCGGTTGCTCTATTGCAGTTCGTCTATGTTTGTGCGTCGGTGGTTTCGTATGTGGCGTTTGTTTTGTCATTATTTGTTTCTAATCTCTCTTTTTTGGTGCCTCGGGAGGGCTGTGCTTCGTGTGTGGCATTTCCTGGGCATCTTTACTTTATATATATATATATATATATATATATATATATATATATATATATATATATATATATATATATATATATCATGAAACACGTCCCTGATACCTAATTACCTGATATATTGGATGTCATCACGAAAAAAATGCCTATATAATTTTGACCCCCTTAAACCCCATTTTATACAGTAAAACTGGGGTTTACAGATGTATACTTTATTTTTCATATTTATGCTCAAAAACATATGTGGGTACTCGTAAGAACCGCCTCGGTGAGGCGGTTCTAGTGAGTACCCACAATCTATGTTTTGAGCAGAAATATGAAAAAAATATATATCAGTTTTTTATCCGAATTTTTTTCAGTTTTTGGAGGTGAAATTTTCTATTTGAATAGGCGTGTTTTCGTAACGTCTCAACTCCTTACCAAACTTATTCTAAATTCAACTCCATCCCCTTCATCCTCCGAATAAGACAATTTGACAACCTAGTAATGTGTGGCCGGCCTTGGTGGCTCAGTCGGATGCGCGTCCGACCCGTGAACAGGAGGTCGCGGGTTCGATCCCCGCCGGATCCGGCAACATTCTTTCGTGCAGAATGATCATAAAATATTTTCTACGGTCATTCTCCCTTCCGTTGATTCAAGAAGGGCAGTTGTCATTTTCTTGCGAAAGAATGTGCACAAGTACTGGTTAACCCCTTAGAGAACTAAGTCTGTCAAGGAAAAGTGTGGTTAGGTAAACTGACCGCGCTTGGCATGACCCTAACGGGTTGACTGGGCCGTAAAACCTCAACTCAATCAAGTCTAAAAGTAACTAGAGCTGGTGTTTGTAAAACACTATGCCCCCAACTGCCTGACTAACACTGCTTGACTCCAACACTGCTTGCCCATGACGGTAACAACAGTACAAATACATGAGATTTCAATGTTATTTTATCAAAGGGAAATAACTCTAAAATAGGAGATGATTGGGATAAGAAAAAAAATACGGGTCACCTATTTTTTCATGAGGAATCAAAATATGAAATTTCAAAACATTAGCATACAAGGTTCTAAACTTATGCTATACACAATAAAGCAACGACATTAAATGGCCAGAAATTGCGAAGGGCCATAACTCCAACATTTCATTTAATTGGTTCAAAATTTAATCAGGTGATCTCCTCCTCAATTCCAATCAGTATACCAAATATCATGGCTCTGGCTTAAATACTTTTTGAGACATCTTGCTGACAAGGTCAAAATGCCTAGAACTACAAAGGGCCATAACTACGTCAATTTTTCATGGAATTCCTTAAAAAACAAATCAGGTAATCTCCACATCATCCCCAATCAGCATATAATATTTCAAGACCTAGTTTAAGTACTTTTCGAGACATCTTGCTGACAAGGTCAAAATGCGCAGAACTGCAAAGGGCCGTAACTTTATCAATATTTTCACGGAATTCTCTCAAAATATAATCAGGTAATTTACACATCATTCCCACTTACTATATCGAATTTCAAGAACCCAGCTTAAATACTTTTCAAGATATCTTGCTCACAAGATTTAAATCTGATTTTTTTCAAAGGGGCATAACTCTAAACAAACATGCTAGACAAGAAAAAAAAATACGGATCAGCTATTTTTTGTTCTTAAGATATGGTATGCACAAAAAAGCTTGACAAACGGACAAACAGACGGATGGACAAATGAAGGCAAAATAATATGCCCCATTAATTTCATTCGAAATTGGGGGCATGATCAGGTCATCTGCTCATCGCTACCAATCTATTCATCAAGTTTCAAGGCTCCAGCTTCAATAGTTTTTTAGATATTTTGCTGACAAGGGAAACATGCCCAAATTTACAAAGGGCCATTACTTACGAAATATTTTTCAGAATTTACAAAAAAGTTAATCAGGTCATCTACTCATCATTACCAATCAATTAACCAAGTTTCAAGTCTCTAGCTCTAACATTTTTTAGATATTTTGCTGACAAGATAAACATGCCCAAAATAACAAAGGGCCATAACTCAAAAAGTATTTTTCAAAATTTATTCACAAGTTAATCAGGTCGTCTATTCATCATTACAAATCCATTCACCATATTTCATGGCTCTAGCTCTAACAGTTTTTGAGATATTTTGCTGACAAGGTAAAAATGCCCAAAATCAGAAAGGGCCATAACTCAAGAAGTATTTTTTCAAAATTTTTTCAAAAGTTAATATCAGGTTGTCTACTCATCACTACCAATCTATTCATCAAGTTTCAAGGCTCTAGTTCCAATGGCTTTTGAGATATTTTGCTGACAAGGTAAAATTGCCCAAAATTACAAAGGGCCATAACTCATGAAGTATTTTTCAGAATTTCTTCAAAAGTTAATCAGGTCATTTACTCATCACTACAAATCCATTTACTAAGTTTCAAGGCTCTAGCTCTAACAGTTTTTGAGATATTTTGCTGACAAGGTAAAAATGCCTAAAATTACAAAGGGGCATAACTCAAGAAGTATATTTCAAAATTTCTTCAAAAGTTAATCAGGTTGTCTACTCATCACTACCAGTCTATTCATCAAGTTTCAAGGCTCTAGCTTCAATAGTTTTTTAAATATTTTGCTGACAAATTAAAAATGCCCAAAATTACAAAGGGCGATAACTCATGAAGTATTTTTCAGAATTTCTTCAAAAGTTAATCAGGTCATCTACTCATCACTACAAATCGATTTACTAAGTTTCAAGGCTCAAGCTCTAACAGTTTTTGAGATATTTTGCTGACAAGGTAAAAATGCCATTAAATTACAAAGGGCCATAACTCAAGAAGTATTTTCAAAATTTCTTTAAAAGTTAATCAGGTTGTCTATTCATCACTACCAGTCTATTCATTAAGTTTCAAGGCTCTAGCTCCAACGGTTTTTGAGATATTTTGCTGACAAGGTAAAAATGCTCAAAATTACAAAGGGCCGTAACTCATGAAGTATTTTTCAGAATTTCTTCAAAAGTTAATCAGGTCATCTACTCATCACTACAAATCCATTTACTAAGTTTCAAGGCTCTAGCTCTAACAGTTTTTGAGATATTTTGCTGACAAGGTAAAAATGCCCAAAATTACAAAGGGCCATAACTCAAGAAGTATTTTTCAAAATTTCTTCAAAAGTTGATCAGGTTGTCAACTCATCACTATCAGTCTATTCATCAAGTTTCAAGGCTCTAGCTTCAATAGTTTTTAAGATATTTTGCTGACAAGATTGCGTCCATATTTTTTCAAAGGGCCATAACTCAGAAAAGGGGCATAATCCTGTCAAGAAAAAAAATACGTGTCAGCTATTTTTTCATGAGGAATCCATATAAGAAATTTCAAAACAGTAGCGTTCATGTTTCTAAAGTTATGCTATGCATCAAAAAGCATGACGAACGGACGGACAGATGAACAACCCAGAAGCAATATGTTCCTCCAACTTCTTTGAAGTTGGGGGCATAATGACGGAATGGCAAATAGAGTAGACCCTGATCAAACTGCTCCTAAGGAGCAGTTTGATCAGGGTCTACACTGTTTGCTCATGTTTGTCATTCTGTATATCAAGGGTTAATAAAGCACCAAACATTTCATAACGGTCTCCCTGCAAATCAAAGAGGGGTGGGGGATGTTACTTGAGGATAATTTTGGTACGGGTGTGCGAGCCAGTATTTCGAAACCTACCCCATTCATATACCTGGTCTTTGAAAAAAAATGGACCCATTCATATACTAGATCATCTGAAATGTTGACCCATTCATATACTACCCGTTGATTTTTTGTACCCATTTATTGCTGGTATTTAGACAAATATTGCAGTCAATTCATTGAATACCAAAAGAACAAGCAGCCTAAAAAATCTCTGAGTGAAAAATATACCGGGATGTCAGAAAAAGTGGGTCCTTTCATATACCAGACAAGAAAAATTGGGTCAGTCATATACTTTTTTTCAAAAAAAGGGAGCTATACCTGGCAGCGCTGAAGAAGGGGGCCATTCAGCACACACATCCGTACTATGCCATATATAGGAAATTACCCCGCCCCCACCCCCCCCCTCACCCCACCCCCTCTGTACTAAGCTGTGATAGTGTCCTAGTCACCAATATCAAGGCTTTAAGTATGTTATAAATAACTGATCATCCCTGCGGAACAGGAATTATGAAGTAGATGATGAAAGGTAAAAATTTTTACACCACAATTCCTTTACAGGAACTATTGTAACTTGTCTGATACGGACGGACGATACATACATGTAACGGCTCGCCAAGTTCACACCAACCCCATCCCCTTCATCCTCCGAAAATTAGTCGTTCATCCGAGAGCGTCTCATCAATGACAATTAAAACTTTAAAGATGAATAAAAGAATTGGTATCGCCTTTGTCCATTTTTTGTTTTGTATATGGCTGGTCATAAATGGACCGCGCCATGCGAAAATGTGTCTTCGAGCATATGCGCACAGCGAAGGCCCAGATCAGCATGCGCATCCATGCAATCAGATCAGCACAATCATTGTCTGCTAATCAAATCATTGGATATTACAGATTGTATGAATGAAGAGCAAAGCCCCGGATGATTCTTTGCGCATGTGCCGGATGATCTGAATCTGCGCATTCTGAAAATGTTGGAAGGCACTTTTTTGCTTGACGTGGCCCAAATGATATTGGAACCGGCGTCCTTAATCACAGCTGCCCTCAATAATAAGAACCTCGCATGCTTATATTAAACCCCAAGATTTCCCTTTTTACAGTAAAAAGAGGTGAAATGATGGATTTATCTGAATTCTGAACGAATGAAACATTTCTTCACGAGATTGTGTTTAAAACTTCAGGTAATAGTTTACAGGGTTTAGGAGAAAAAATAATTTATCAACGCAACAACAGAAAATGGCGAAATTTTTTTTTGTGCATGCACATTAGAGCTGTTCCAAACCAGAAAGCTTAATATTAAACTGGCTGACAATTTTTATCTTATTTTTCTTAGACAATGAGACTTGATAATTCATTCAAATTGTCTCACACATATGCTGTAAAATACGATAAGAATTTTCATGCCACTGTCGTGAATTTGAATGAAGTTTCATACTTATACCTCAAAGAAAAAAAAGTGGATCTTCTGAATGATGCATCCAACAATGACTCAAATCAGTCTGCACTTGCCATTAAGTATGTGAATTTATATCAATAATCTGGATCCAGTAATCTGATTGACTGAAAATTAGAAACTGTCGTGGCATCTTAATTTATTCAGCATGACAAGTGTTAAAGAAGGAATTTGCTTCCATATTCAAGGTGCAGCCTTGCCAGGAAAGAAAGCCAAGGGTCAATAGAGAGAAAACAAATCAACCATTCTTATTGTAATATCCAGATATAGACCATGTTGGGATCAGCTTATACCTGCTTCATGTGAGTAGCATGTACCTGAACATTAAAGTTGCCATAATTGTTTAGACAAAAATCCTGTAGAATCTGTGACACACTTCCTCTAATGCCATAGAAGCAGGGACCTTTCTACACATTGTTTTCAAAGTTCCATGTATACTACTGTCTTTAAATACTAATAGTTGTAAATACTGGTTATTATTAACAGCTGTAATTTTCTTAAAACCATCAAAATGTAGTGACACTGTACAGTCTGTGACACTTCTGTCACTAGTTTAACCAAGTTTCTTAATTTTTTCTCCAGTATTATAGTACTTGTGACACAGCATTTGGTGATAATGATATGAACTAGAAATGTACGTGTCTTACCAGCACCCCCCCACATCCACCCCCAACCCCCCCCCCCCCCCCCAAACCATCAACATTCCCTACTTTATACAGACTCCTGTCATTCCACTACCTCTTTCCCTGGGGTCTGATTTATAAAGGTATCCCTTTTCATGTTGAATAAATTAAGATGCCACATCCACTTCTACATGTAATTGTCAGTTAATCAGTTTGCTTGATCCAGGTTATTGATACAAATTCACATACTGAATGACAAACAGTGCAGATCAACTGATCTGGATCTACACTGTTTGCAAAGGCAGGGTATATTTTTCATCAAAAGTAAAACACTATGGGAACCCTGATTGTTATTTACTGGATTAAGTATCACCAATTTTAATGACTATTACCAAAACATTTTATGGGCTTTGTTACTTTTTTACTCAGACTAGTAGATTTTCACCACCTAACAAGACATTTACACATACAATACAGCAAAAATGAATAAAATATTCCAAACAAAATAAATCAAGGACCAACTAATCTTAATTTCCTATATACAAACTTTGATCAGGTTAATGGGTAAACTGTCCAAGATATCAAAATGTTGTTGACTGTTTCTTGAAATGGGACTCAAAAGTTGAGTTTCCCCCTACAATATTTCATTTCGAAATTTTGTTTTACATGTAAATTTCTCAAAAATTGATATTTTTCACCCAAAAAATAAAAATTGACTCTTTCACACAAATAATTCAAAACGTATAAATGCAAGAGTTATGGTTCTTGCGCACTGCACAGTCTAATGTTGACTGATATTTATAATAAGTTTCATGATAGCTTGAACGGTTTTCAAGTTATAGAGTAGACACGATTTTGTGACAGACAGACAAAGTTCCAAGGGAAATAACTGGAAAAGTATAAATGCAAGTTATGGTTCTTGCACTCTGCACGTCGCCTAATATTGACTGATATTTATATGAAGTTTCGTGAAGATAGCTTGAAGGGTTTTCAAGTTATAGAGTGGACACGATTTTGTGACAGCCAGACAGTTCCATGGGGAAATAACTCAAAAAGAATAAATGCAAGAGTTATGGTTCTTGAGCTCTGCACGTTGTCTAATGTTGATTGATATTTATATGAAGATTTGTGAAGATAGCTTGAGGTTTTCACGTTATAGAGGGACACATTTTTGTGACAGACAGACAAAGTTCTAAGGGAAAAAACACAAAAAGTATAAATGCAAGAGTTATGGTTCTTGTGCTCTGCACTTAGTCTAATGTTGCTTGATATTTATATGAAGTTTCGTGAAGATAGATTGAAAGGTTTTCAAGTTATAGAGTGGATACGATTTTGTGACAGACAAAGTTCCAAGGGAAAAAACTCAAAAAGCATAAAATCAAGAATTATGGTTCTTGTGCAGTGCAGGTCATCTAATGCTGATTGATAGCCTGAACGGTTTTCAAGTTACAGAGCGGACATGATTTTGTCAGACAAAGTTCCAAGGGAAATAACTCAAAAAGTATAAATGCAAGAGTTATGGTTTTTGCGCTCTGCACGTCGTCTAATGTTGATTGATATTTATATGCAGTTTCGTGAAGGTACCTTGAATGGTTTTTTAAGTTATAGAGCGTACACAATTTTGTGACAGACAGACAGATGCCCCGTGGAAAAACAATATGTCTTCCTACCCTAAAGCACATTTTCTAAGTTAGCAAACCTCAAAATGCAAGTAATGGTCACTTATGGTCTGTTTTTCTTCCTCAGATGTAAGCATGTAATATGTATGATGATTCTTTCTCATTTGTTTACTGAGAAACTTACCTAAATGCAAATGGTGAATATTTTGAACAACTTTCTAAGTTCATTGACTCATGATTTATGGATCATAGTCATATATGGTCTGTATTTCATCCTGTTGCTTTTCCTCAGACATAAGTACTGACAAAGTATGATGGCTCTATTCCATTTAGCTACTTTGAAACTGACCTACCGTGTTTGACCTAACTACCACACCATGTGTTTAGGTTTTTCAAAATTACTGGGAAAACTTGTGGTAAAATATGTATCTTCCTATACGAAGGATACACTTAAAACAAATATCAGCAAAGGACTTATCTAATGATGCTTATGCCATGTTTTTGTGTATTTTGGGGGTTCTTTTTGTGATTTTCTGTATGAAAGCATATGTTGTGGGTACTCATTTAAATTTAAATTTCATCGTCGTCTATGCAAATCAAAAAGGTATCCTCAACATATGCCTTTATAAAGATATAGACAATAAGTACACTGGCTGTAATCTGAAGACTACATAATTGCTCCACTGTGCGCTTAAGGGGTATGTGCAGTAATTAGGTCAAACATGGTAAATACGAAAGGTGTATAATTTGTGCATACATACATGCATACATACGCAAAATACACAAAACTAGAGATAAAGCATAAGCATGCCTTTGCTTAGCAATGGCACACTTAAAAGATGCCTGGAAAACCATCTTACTCATTAATAATGACATATATTTCAGCCAGTTTATTACATAAGACACAAAAATCATATCAAAATATTTTGTAAAGACAAAAGCCACTTTTAGAAAACTAGTGCCTAAAACCAGTCCAGAAATCTGGATCCTAGGCAGGACACATCGTCTTCATATTTATTTCAATATTCTGTCAAGTATGTGAAAGTAATGCCTAAGAGCCTGGCTAATATGCAGGACTCAGTCTTCTGATGGTGAACATCTGTGCCATTTTATTTAAACATTACCAAAACATGCCTATTCAAATATACTGAAAATTTTAGCACCAAAAATTGAAAAATTTTCAGATAAAAAATTCTGATAGTTTTCATATTTCTGCTCAAAACATAGATTGTGGCTACTTGTAAGAATCGCCTCAATGAGGCAGTATTAACAAGTACCCACAATCTATGTTTTAGAGCAGAAATAAGAACAATAATGTATACCCCTGTAAACCCCAGTTTTATTATATAAGAGTCTAAGTTTAAGGGGGTCAACATTAGATAGGCATGTTTTCATGATGAATATCAAGCAAGCTTCCATGGCAGTCATATTGGATCTAAAATCATCAACACAACTTAGCACCTGCATGTACTGGATGCCTTTATGCTCCTCACCATTTTAGCACATAATGAATTGTTCTGGAGAATAAGTCAAAACATCTGGTTCATTTTCACACATTACGAAAACACGCCTATTCAATTATATTGTAAATTTCACCTCCAAAAAACTGAAAATTTTCAGATGAAAAACTCTGATATTTTTCATATTTCTGCTCAAAACATAGATTGATGCTCGAAAACATATATTGTGGGTACTCGTTAGAACCGCCTCTGCTATGTTTTCGAGCAGCAGAGGCGTTTCTAACGAGTACCCACAATATATGTTTTCGAGCAGAAATAAGAAAAATAATGTACACCCCTATAAACCCCAGTTTTACTATATAAAAGTGGGGTTTAAGGGGGTCAAAATTATATAGTTATGTTTTCTTGATGACTACAAGATATGGCTGAAATCTCATCTGCATTATAAGAAAGCAGCTAAATCTTGAAATACAGCATATATGCTGTATTTCAAGATTTAACTGCTTTCTAATGATACAGATGAGCTTTTAACCATATCAAGTTTTATCTTTTTTATCCCAACTGTATGTTCTGACATTTTTTTAGTGGCAGTCACATAGTCCCACCAAGGTGTCTTCTTTGTCTGGAACCTTCCTACGCCACCCTGCATTATCTGGTGCTCATACACATGGAGTGAGCCTTTGCAAACTTTATGAAAGTTTGCTTTTGGTGCTGTAGTTAAAATCTCCACAAAACCATCACATAAATACTTGTAATTGACAATTAACCACGCCACTAAAACTGCCTGAATACGCTTCACTCCAGCCTTTTCAAAAGAGAAACTTTTTAAACTCTGCAGCAAGATATCATTACTACAGTCATAAAAATAAACAACAAATTCTGTAGCAGATATTCCAACTGTTGGTATTAAAGAACTTGCATTCTCTGGATGAAGTTTTCTCTGCAGAAAAGAAAACACAATACACTGAGAAATGATCCGGGAATTAGGAAGATCTGCATCTGTAGATGACTTTTTCACCTCAATACAAGACCTAAATCCTGGGCTACCTGAAGAATCTCCAACATGGGTTAAAGCAACAGCTGCATCTTTTCTGGGCTTGCCTATCATGGCATCTATACGTCCATGCCAGACTGTATGATGACCTACAATAAAGCAATCAAATCAGGTGAGTAACCCCGTAGTTAAGTACTGAAAATGAACAGTTGCTGCAATGCTTTAAAAAGAGCAACTGACCCTATGATGAGGCTCATTTGAGCCTGAATCCATCACCTGAGGAGTTGGTGCCCAAATGCCGAGGCACAGAAAATGGGGACAAGAAGAGGAGATTTGGTCACTTTGATCATTCCTGCTTCGCCACTGTACAGCTCCGGGATAAGCTCACATATGACCTAGGGCAACATATACTGTCCAAGGGAAGGCCTAGTTCCTTTAAGCATTCATGCAGTTTTAACAAAACTGTTTCATACACTGATCTTATACATGTTTTTGTATTTTTTGAAATGTATATAGCCTCTGGGCGTGGTCAGAAGTATTTTAATACTCATAGGGAAGCCCTTGTCTGTCCAAGTATTTGAGCCAAGTTTTGGCAACTGGACTTTCTGAACAATGGCAACAAAAAACATAAAATATGGAGAGGTTAATATGAAGAGCATTTCTGCAAAGTGTCAGCCATAAATTCCATTATGGCTGCTGAGGATAATTTTTAAGTATTCTTTTTTTTTTTTTACCCTATTTTTGCCATCACAAACAGACAAAATGAGCCATGACCATGATAATCATATGGCTTGTAGAGGTGGTCATAGAACATTTCTATAAAAGTTTTGTCCAAATATTTACAATAGCATATAGCAATAAATGTCATCTGTGAAAGGAACAAGCAAATTCCATGGGGAATTTATGTCCCCCGCCTTATTTTTATTTGAGGTGTTAAAAATGGGTAAGTTAACCAGAGGACCATTGGTCCTGTATCACTTACCTAAGTATTGAAGTAAGAAACCAGTGATTTTGAAAAAAACACATGCATCTCTTCATACCATCCTTAAAGCACCTGTAAAGTTTCAAAAGGATCGGCTAAAAACTGTGATAGGAGTTACGGGGACAAGGTACCTACTCCCTATATGCTTCTGTAGTATTAGAACTCAAAAAATGTCTAAGTTAAAAATGCGGAAAAAGTGATAAAAAAATAATTCAGGATTCTGTAAAAACCACATGCATATCTTCAGGCCATCCTAAAAGCCCATGTAAAGTTTCAAAAGGATCGGCCAAAAACTGTTAGAGGAGTTAAGGGGACAAGGTACCTACTCCCTATACACTTCTGTAATATTAGAACTCAAAAAATGTCTAAGTTAAAAATGCGGATAAAGTGATAAAAAATTATTTCAAGACTCTAAAAAATCCACATGCATATCTTCAGGCCATCCTAAAAGCCCATGTAAAGTTTCAAAAGGATCGGCCAAAAACTGTGGGCGGAGTTTAGGGGACAAGGTACCTACTCTCCATAGACTTCTGTAATATTAGAACTCAAAAAATGTCTAAGTTCAAAACGTGTAAAAAGTGATAAAAAATAATTTCAGGATTCTGGAAAAAACCACATGCATATCTTCAGCCCATCCTTAAAGCACCTGTAAAGTTTCAAAAGGATCGGCCAAAAACTGTGGGAGGAGTTAAGGGAACAAGGTACCTGCTCCCTATACACTTCTGTAATATTAGAACTCAAAAAATGTCTAAGTTAAAAATGCGGAAAAAGTGATAAAAAATTATTTCAGGATTCTGAAAAATCCACATGCATATCTTCAGGCCATCCTAATAGCCCATGTAAAGTTTCAAAAGGATCCGCCAAAAACTGTGGGAGGAGTTAAGGGGACAAGGTACCTACTCCCCATAGACTTCTGTAATGTTAGAACTCAAAAAATGTCTAAGTTCAAAATGTGTAAAAAGTGATAAAAAATAATTTCAGGATTCTGAAAAAACCACATGCATATCTTCAGACCATCCTTAAAACACTTGAAAAGTTTCGAAAGGATCAGACAAAAACTGTGGGAGGAGTTAAGGGGACAAAGTACCTACTAAAAATTCAGAACCACGCACCACGGAAAGCCAAAAACAGTGTCCCTCCGCTTTTCGTCGAAAAGGCGGGGGACAATAATAAAGGAACATAAGAATACCAGGAAATAAGAATATTCTGGAGAAAAGAGAAATAAACTAGATTTTTTTTCACCCGGTAAACAAATCCTGTTTATTTCTTTGTTCCACAGAAAAGAAACTGAACAGATGATCAAAAAAGCGGGAAAGGTGACATCACACAGGTATGCCTCAAGGGACTTTCTGGATTAAGACTTGCCATTTTTCTGTGGAAGGTTTACGTATAGAAGAGAATGGCACATTATCCACAGGTTAAAGAATTATGCAGTCAACCCTAGTCCTGCTGAACCTGGATATGTGCTGCCTTTGCAAACAGTGTAAATCCAGATTAGTTGGCTTCTGAAGAAGCCAACTGAGTTGGATCTACACTGTTTGCTATTAAGTATTTGAATTTATATCAATAATCTGGATCAAGTAATCTGATTGGCTGAAAATTAGAAGCATGGCATCTTAATATATTCAGCATGACAAGGGTTAAAATGTAAGAACTTAAAACTTTAACATAAAAGCCTGGGGTAGGGCAAAAGCTCTTCCTGTGGTTTTGTAAGGAAGGATACTTGCATTTACTTGTTTTTAATCATGCTATATAAATATCACACAGACCATTTTCGACTTTGCTAAATACAGAATTTTTTCAATTTTTTCTTATCAGAGCTTTACAGGATGGCTCGTAGATTGCTCCTTTAGAATGCTTACACACTTCACACTGATTTTGAATGATACTTACCAATGCTTGTGTCATTTAGAGTAATGTCTAATGGCTCATGTCTACAGCTGTCTGGGCAACTTTCTTTCCACTGGGACTGTTGATCAATAATACATTCTGTAGGTGGTGTAACACGCAGGAACAAGTGGTTCAGTACCATATATGTTACATCTGCTTCAGATTTACTATGATCAACCACAGAACCAAGTTCTTCCATAATATCTGCAATCAGACAGCATTAATAAATCATTTTACAAAACTGCAATTGGCTTTCAAGATTTGTCCCCCATGGCCACCCCCCTCCCCCACCCCCCTACACACACACACACAACCAACAACCATCCTCTTAAAAATCACAAGAGGACCATTAGGTCCTGACTGCTCCCCTAGCCCTAACAGCAATGAGCACTTTGCCAAATTCTTCAAGTCAATTATCTTTGTAAATAAGCAAAATATTCATCATTCTTTTCCATTTGCACTTGAAGACCTTTGTAACCTTGACCAGTAGCCAAAAATAATTCATTCAAAAGTTTAAATTCAACACTACAGGAAAATTGTACCTGATGTCCTATGACCCTGACCATGACCTCTGTGGCATAATTAACCCTTTTTTTTGTAATTTTATTTCAGCAATAAACGTACATATCAACAACTTAAGGACTTAATACAATATAAGGTATCACAAATAGAAACTGTTAACATATTATCTAAAATCCAGTTACTTGACACATCCATAAGAATTTAAATGTTAGCAAACCTAGTAGAAGCATAAAGACATATATATATATATCATAACTAACACATTGCAAAAGGTTTAAATCCATATCTTTGTAACCAAGTGAACTATTGTAATTTAACAGCTCTTAAAAAAATACTAAAAAAGATGACCAGGAATTGCAACAATCACAGAACACAGCCTACCAATGGCACCAAAAGAAAGAGCAAACAAAAAGTTGATGTATACAGCATATACATAACAAAACAAAAAAATAACCAGCTCTCTCTTCCCCATCGAGGTGATCACAATGCTAAAAAAGAAATCAAATATAATGTCAATGCAACAAACAGGATTTGACATAACTAGCGCAAGTGCCCAGAGGGTCACGAATACCCCCAGCCGGCGCCATTTCTTAATTATAAAATATTTTAAAGTTAATGACAATGATATAAGGCAAGAAATAGTTTACAATGTCATTCTCTGAGTGACACTGATCTATCATCCCAAGTACAACTTTCCTGGAGTAAATAGTCTTCAAGACATGAAGCAAATTTGCTGGGCCATAAAATATAGGTCACTGACCTACATACACTTGAGAAATTAATCTGATGGTCACACTGATGCATTGTACCAACTATGATGTTAATCCATTAAATAATCTAAAAGATATTAAGCAAAATCACTAGACCATAAAAATAGGTCATACTGATTTATATTTACTTTGAGGTGAAAGTTTGGGTCACACTGTGTCATTATATGTAAATATGATATTTAGGTATCAAACAGTGGGAGATATAAGACAAAATCACAGAGCTATGAAATATAGGTCACATAAGCTGTACATTGTAACATAAAATCACTGGACTATGAAATATAGGTCACAGTGACCTACGTTTACTTTTAGGTCAACTTTTACCATACTAATTCATAATCCCAAATAATGATGTTCATACATCAATTAACATTCAAGATATGTGGCAAAATTACTGGACCACAAAATATAGGTCAAAGTGACCTACATTTGTTATGCTGTCAGTCGTGGTGTCACACAGAACCAATATTCCAACTATCACATTAATCCATGAAATAGTCTTCAAGCTATAAGGCAAGATCGCTGGAGCATGAAAATATGATCACAATGACCTTGACCTTATTACACTGAATGTTGATGTGATAAACATGTCTGATGCCCATCCTTCTTTAAGAAGTTGTTTGTATAAACAATCTGCAACATACTACTTTATTGAGGCATTAATCCATGAAATAGGCTTCAAAATATGTCAAAATCACTGAAGCATGAAAATAAGGTCAGAATGACCTTGACCTTATTACACTGAATGTTGATGTGATAAACATGGCTGATGCCCATCCTTCTTTAATAAGAGCTTGTTTGTATAAACAAACTGCAATATATTACTTTATTGGGGTGTCCTAGATTTTGACCTCTAGCCCCGCCCTGGGGCATGACCCAGAGGTCCATAGAAGTAGAATGGAAGAGAACCCTCTCAGGTACCCCCATACCAAATATGAAAAGTTTTTGATCAGTGGCTGCAGAGTTATAAGTAATCAAAAAACTTCCAAGTAAAACTTGGTTATAGAAAGGTTGACGGACGGATGGACGGATGGACAAACGGAACGGACGAAAACTATCTACCCCTTCGGCATACTTTGTATGCCAGGGGTATAAAAAGCCATGTAGCAAGGGGCCAAAAAACCATTTACTGTAATTTCCACAATCATTCCTCTCAACTATGATTTTACAAGGACGCAACTTGTATGACCATTTTTTTAAAATAATACTGTGATGTAGTGAATGCAAGGTGCATGTACTTGGAACTAATCTTCACCAAAGTATAACCTTTATTTTAAACACTAACCATGTATTTTCTCTAATTATACTTCAGCATCCTAAATTATTCTTTTTATGCTACATGTAGGTCAAAGAATGTAAAAAAGGTAACACATGTATACATTGCTTACAGTTGAATTCCTAGTTATGAACACACTTGGCCTTCTTTAAATAGATTTGTAGCCTCACTGAGGTGGTTCTAATGAGTACCCACAATCTATGTTTTGAGCAGAATTAAGAAAAATAATGTATACCCCCTTCAACCCAACTTTTACTACAATGTATATGTCTGTCTGTTCAATGTATATAAAAATGGGGTTGAAGGGGGTCAAAATTATATAGGTATTTTTTCATGATACAAAGCCCAGGGACAAGGGCAGATAACCCCCAAAATTTTGATGGTAGCAAACAGTTTTACTTCTTTAATCATACATTGTAAGTTTCAGCCATTAATCTTTAATACATATTGAGAAAATGATTTTTCAACATTTTCTCCATACAAATGTATGGGGTGCAAATTTGACCTTGCTCTAAAAAGGTCAAAGGTCAACTTATGACCATCATTTGAACAAAATTGGTCGACCTTGATTCCAAGATTCAGCTCCAAGGCTTTTAGAAGATTTTTAAGTGTTTTTACATTTAGAAGATTTTAATCTTCATTTAGAAGATTTTTAAGTGTTTTTTACCGTTATGGTCATGGCAGGCATCTTGTTCAATGGCGTGGAACCATTTGAACAAATTGTCAATACCCTTTAGACAGAAGGCCACATGTGAATTCTGGTGAAAACTGCTCAAGCCGTTTTAGAGAAGAAGGCATTTGAAAATTACACAATTTTATACATGTATGTAGCCAAGGGACAAGGACAGATAACCCCCAGGGGACAAAATTTTGATTGTAACTAAAATGTTTTACTACTTTTATCATACATTGTAAATTTCAGCTATTAGTCTATTACATTTTGAGAAAATGACTATTCAACATTTTACCAATACAAATGTATGGGAACACAAATTTGACCTTGCTGGAAAAAGGTGAAGGTCAACCTATGGCCATCATTTGAACAAATTAGGTAGACCTTGAGTCCCCAATGCTACACACCAAGATTAAGCCTCAAAATTTTCTTGGTTCTGGAGAAGATTTATTTATGTTTTTACCAAATATGGGCATGAGGGCCATCTTGTTCAGTGGCGCAGAACCATTCAAATAAATTGTCAATTTCCTTTCGACAGAAGGCCCATGTGAAATCTGGTGAAAAGCACTCAAGTGGTTTCAGAGAAGAAAACATCTAAAAATTACACAATTTTATACAAATGTACATATACATGGCCCAGAGGCAAGGGCAGATAACCCAGAGGGGACAAAATTTTGATTGTAACTAAAAAGTTTTAATTATTTAATCATACATTGTAAGTTTCAGCCATTAATCTTTAATATATTTTGAGAAAATGACTTTTCAAGATTTTGCTCATACAAATGTATAGGGATGCAAATTTGATCATGCCTTTAAAAAAAAGTCAAAAAAGGTCAAAGGTCAACCTACAGTCATCATTTGAACAAATTTGGTAGACCTTGAGTCCTCAATGCTTTATACCAAGATTCAGCCCCAAAGCTTTCTTGGTTCTGGAGAAGAAGATTTTTAATAGTTTTTACCATATACGGGCATGGCAGCCATCTTGATTTACTAACTGTGACCATTTGTACAAATTTTCAATCATCCTTTAACAGAAGGCTCCACATGAAGTTTGAAGAAATTTGGCCCAGGAATTTCAGAGAAGTCGTTCAAAGGTATGAATGGACAGAGGGACAATGGACAGGGAATGGTCACAATAGCTCGTCCTGAGCCTTCAACTCAGGTAAGCTAACAAAAGACCCACTTGCCACGGCTCGCTCACCTGAGTGACATAGCCACTGCAGATATGCAGATGTTATGCAACATTTTTCCAATCCTATCATCGCAACTAATGAAATGAAAAGATCATCATATGAGCAGTTCTTAGTTTTAAAGAAGAATATATGCGCCTGAGTCAATGGAGCATGATCATTTGAACAAACTATCAATCACATTTCAACAGTAGGATCAATGTGAAATTTGGTGGAAATTGGCTAAGTGGTTTCTGAAGAATCATGATTTTATACATGCAAACAGCACAGTGGCAGGGAAATATACTAAACATAAACAAGATTGTAGCCATCTTAGATTTCCAATCAGAATGATTTTAGCTACTGTTGATCTACAAGTCACCTTGACCAATATAAATGTATATGGCCAATACAAATGCATAGGGAAGCAAATTTGACCTTGCCGTAAAAAGGTAAAACGCCAACATAGGACCATCATTTTAGCAATTTTGGTCGATCTCCTGTCCTCCATAATTTGTGCAAAGATTAGGGCCCAGGGCTTATTTGGTTCTGGAGAAGATTTTTAAAGGATTTTACCATTTATGGGCATGGCAGCCATTTTGATCAATGGACCACGCCCATTTTAGCAATCTTTCATTCTGCCCCAAGGAGGTTCCACATGAAATCTGAGCAACACTGGCCCAGAGGCTTCAGAGAAGTCATTTGAAATTATCAACATTTTTTCCATACAAATGTATGGGGCCCATACAAATGCATATAGAAGCAAACTTGACCTCGCCGTCAAAAGGTCAAATGCAAATGTACCACCATCATTTCAGCAACTTTGGTAGACATCCTGTCCCTGATAATTTGTGCACAGATTCAGCCACGGTCGTGGAGAAGTAAATTTTTAAAGGTTTTTACCATATAGGGCATGACAGCCATCTTGGTCAATCAACGGCAACTATTTGAGCAATCTTTCATTCCCCTGCCCTAGGGAGGCTCCAAATAAAATCTGAGCAACACTGGCCCAGAGGCTCCAAAGGAGAAGCTGTTTGAAATTCTCAACATTTTTCCCATACACAAACTTGACATTGCCATAAAAAGGTCAAATGTCAATGTACAACCATTATTTTAGCAACTTTGGTTGACCTTCAGTCCCCGATGATTTATGCAAAGATTCAGCCACAAGGCATCCTCAGTTCTGGAGAAAAAGATTTTTAAAGGTTTTTACCATATATGGGCATGACAGCCATCTTGGTCAATGAACCGCAACCATTTTAGCAATCTTTCATTCACCTGCCCCAGGAAGGCTCCAAATGAAATTTCAGCAACAATGGCCCTGAGGCTCCAGAGGAGGTCATTTGAAATTCTCAACTTTTTTCTCATAGAAATCCATAGGGAAGCAAACTTGACCTCACTGTAAAAAGGTCAAATGTCAATGTACGACCATTATTTTAGCTACCGGTATTTTGGTAGACCTCCTGTCCCTGATAATTTGTGCAAAGATTCAGCCCTAAGGCATCCTCGGTTCTGGAGAAGATGATTTTTAAAGGTTTTTACCATATGTTGGTATGGCGGCCATCTTGGTCAATGGACGGCAACCATTTTAGCAATCTTTCATTCCCCTGCCCAAGGGAGGCTCCAAATGAAATTTGAGCAACACTGACCCAGAGGCTCCAGAGGAGAAGTCGTTTGAAATTCTGAACATTTTTCCCATACAAATGCATAGGGAAGCAAACTTGACCTCTCCGTAAAAAGGTCATGTCAGTGTACGACCATTATTTCAGCAACTTTGGTAGACCTCCCATTCCCCATAATTTGTGCAAAGATTCAGCCTCAAGGCATCCTTGGTTTTGGAGAAGAAGCGTTTTAAAGGTTTTTATCATATGTGGGTATGGCAGCCATCTTGGTCAATGGACAACAACTATCTTAGCAAGCTATCATTTCCCTGCCCCAGGGAGGCTCCAAATGAAATTTGAGCAACATTGGCCCAGAGGCTCCAGAGGAGATCATTTGAAATTCTCAACATTTTTTCCCATACAAATGCATAGGGAAGCAAACTTGACCTTGCCGTAAAAAGGTCAAATGTCAATGTACGACCATTATTTTACAGTGCTTGCATTAAGGGAAGTCTGGGAGTCAGAGACTCCCAAAATTTGCCCTGGGACTTCCAAAAATCAATGCCAGATAGTCTGGGACTCCCAACTTTTAGAGATACATGTATTTAGTTATTTATAATAAAAATTTAGAATGAATGTATGAGTTATTTAGCTTAAGAATGGCGGTTTTACTCCATAAATGAGAGTTTAAGAATATTGAGGTTGAATTTCTGAAGTGAGTGAAAACATTTGATCACGAGGACTTCCAGATATTGGAGCCAGGAAGTCATGGGACTTCCTGATTTTGACAGTTAGTGCAAGCACTGATTTTAGCAATTTTGGTAGACCTCCTGTCCCCGATGATTTATGCAAAGATAACACAAGGCATCCTCGGTTCTGGAGAAGAAGATTTCTATTTAACATATGGGCATGGCGGCCATTTTGGTCAACGGACCGCGACCATTTTAGCAACCTTTCCTTCCCCTAACCTAAGGAGGCTCCAAATGAAATTTGAGCAAAATTGGCACAGGGGCTTCAGAGGAGAAGTCGTTTGAAAATGTGGATGGACAATCACACAGACGGACGATGGACCAAACGTGACCACTATAGCTCATCCTGAGCATAGCTCAGGTGAGCTAAAAAAACACAGCACTACTGTAAAACTGGTCATATGCAATGCATTACTTGTGGTTGGATTCCTAGTTATGAGCATGCTTGACTTTTATTCAGGCTTGTAGCTTTATTCAATTTTATTTACTTCCATATAAACTACTCGAAGAATATCTTTATATTACTAACAAGCATGTTGATTCTGCTGAGATTTTACGAAATTAAAACAAAAATTATATACACTCCTGGTTCATAACAGTTTCCATTAAATTAAGTACCCCAAAGTCACTCTAGTGCTAAATCTAGGTCAAGGGCACCTATTTATAATGCATGCTTCAAAAGTATGTGGAGGACAATTACTATGCAAGGTTTTACACTCGCAGCTATCACCCCTTCAGAGAAATGCACTTTAATGCTAGATTCGACATTACCGGTAACTCATGACAAAGTACTGGAATGTGAAATCTAGGTCGACACTCGTGGCTATCACTTGGTCAAAATTCGTGCTTGAAGATTATGTCAGGACAATTACTATGAAAGGTTTGATACTCACAGCTACCATTGCTTCAGAGAAACTCATTTTAATGCTAGACTGGATGTAAAATCACAACAAAGTCACTCAAGTGCAATTTAAGGTAAAGGGCACCGGGTCATAGTGCATCCTTGATGAGTATGTGGAAGACAATTACTAGGTTTTACATTTGCAGCTAATTTAAGGGAATAGTATATATAACACTTCTACAGCCTCACTGTGGAAGCTTGCTTTTATGGCGACTCTGGTAGAGTGATTGGCTTTTTCACTAAGTTAAGCAACGGAGATCGCGGTTAGTACCTTGATGGGTGACTGCGGTGCTTGACTTCGTAGAGGACCCGGTTTCACGCTACACTATGTGGCAGCGGTGGGATGGAAGACAGTGTCCTTAGCTCTGCCCTCGGATTTGCCTAGTGAGGCGTGTGTGACTTCGGGACGAAGTCAAGAGAAGTGGCAGCGGTGGGATGTAAGACAGTGTCCTTAGTGTGTTGCATAGGCTCTGCCCTCGGATTTGCCTAGTGAGGCCGGCTTTTATGGTGACACTGGTAGAGTGATTGACTTTTTTACGAAGTTAAGCAACGGAGATCGCGGTTAGTACCTGGATGGGTGACCGCGGTGATTGACTTCGTAGAGGACCCGGTTTCATGCTACACTATCACAGCTTCAGAGAAACACACTTTACTGCTAGATTTGAGGTAAAATCATGACAAAGCATCAGAGAAATACACTTAAATGCTCGACTCCACGTGAATAATTCTAGACTCAACACAAAATCATGTCAAAATCACTCAAGCAAGAAATCTAGGTCAAGGGCCCTGCTTCATAGTGCATGCTTGAAGAGTATGTCGAGAACAATTATTACACAAGGTTTGATACTCCCAGTTATCAATGCTTCTGAGACATGCACTTTCATGTTACCTTCTCAATCTGATGAGTCTGAGTTTTAAGAAACAGATGCCAAACAGGTGCAACATCCTTAGTCTGCAAGGGCTAAACTGTGCCAAAGAAATGCAAGAGTCCTAGTTGCCTTTGAGGTCATCTCTGAAACATGTTGACTCCAATCAAGATCATATGTGTTAGTGTGATATTTACAAATTCAAATGGGAAATACTTTCTGTCAGTGAAATGGCATATTTCTTTAGACTATCAGCAGCAAAAGGATTAATATATAACTGAAGTGTCAGGGTATAGGTTACAGTATATTTTTTTACAGAATAAGCTATCTTTTAGTGAATTTGCAGGTTGAAGCATTCCAGGGTAGTAGTCAGTGTTGTCCTAACTTTCCCTCTGTATAAAATACAACCAGCCTATATAAACTTTTTTGTCTTTTTTTTTTTTTTTTTCTACTGATAAATATCAGCATGTACATGTACCTAGTCCTGGTAGTCCCTGTGGGGCAAACCAAGATTTCCATACCTAACAAAACAAAATTTGCTGAGAATTACTATACTGATTATGAAAATCTCCACATGATGTAAATGCATCGTGCACAACATAAATGGCCATGCAATATCGCACTCAACTGTAAGAGAAAATGTTAAATGTTTGCTAAAAATTTCTTTGTGTTAGAAAGGGGAAAATAAATGGGTAGGTGTAATCCTTGGAAAAAAACAGTTGGATTATTGGAAATTGGAAAATCCAACTAGTTCCAAGTTGGAAAAATGGGGATGTATTCCTTGGATTTTTACCTGTTGGAAAATTTTTTGTAGATAGATTTAATTAATTTAAGCATGTAGGAATATGCGTCACTTTCATCTTTTTTCAACTTTGGAAAGTATTATTTTTCAAAACTATTCTGTCTTCTGATAAAAGAATGCAAATATGTTTTTTTTTGTTTTTTTCTTTATTATTTTCGAATTTTTTTTTTCTTTTTTTTTTTTTTTTTTTTTTTGTTTTGAAAACGACCAGTCAAAAAAGGTGAAGGCTTATTGCAAACAGAAAAAAAAAAAAAAAAAAAAAAAAAAAAAAAAACAAGTAGAGAAAATAAGGAGTGAATGGAGTTTTACTGTCATCTGCTGAAAATTTTACCCAGAGTGCTAAGCGTTCATCAAGGACACTCAAATAACATGATAGAATTAATTCAATGAAATAGTATCTGGACAAAAGTGACCATTTTGGACCATTTTACCGTTTGGACAATACATTTTGCTGATACCGTTTAGTTCATAAAATTTAAGACAGAAATGCATGAACAAATAAGTAAGTCCAGATCAGATTACTCTGATCAAACTGCTCTGATTAAGGTCTACACTATTTGCCATATTTTCTCAGCCTTTTGACATTTTATTATGTGGTAAAATTTACTTGTTCAAACTCAAGAACAATTACATCACCTGCCCAATGCATCCCAATTTTTAGGATCTTTACGGTAATTAAGTTCACCAAAGTGACATATTTAATTATTCAAAGAGTCAATTTAGACATGTAACCCTTGCAAGAGGATAACATTTAATACTTATGTTTTTCATGGCTCTAGGAGTGACATTTATCAGATAATAATTTGTGATATTTATTCCTGTTTTTGCTCTTCATTGTGGCAATTCTACGGAGTACCCACAATCAATTTTTGAGCAGAAAATAAGAAAAATACCCCTGCATGCTCCACGTGTCCCGATAACAAGACCTGTCGCCAGACAGGATAGCTCGCCTGAACTTGCGCTTGTCAATCAAATAAAAAAATAATAAGGTCCTAAAAACTTTGGCGTAAATTTTTAACCTGAAAATTTTAAGTCTAAGACCTTGACATGACCTAGGGTGGTGGGCATGGCACTGCGCAAAAGTTTGAATCAATATGTATAATCATACCAAAGATGAATCAAATCGGTGATAACATTAGATAAATGAGATCTTAAAAGCTTTAGCAAAAACTTTAACATTAACGGATGCCAAGGGTAGTACAACAGCTATCCGTGAACGTTGTTCAGGCGAGCTAAAAATTAGCATTTGCTGAAATTTATATATTTTGTCTGGACTTGACATATTTCTCCTGAGATGAATGAAATAAAACAAAAACAATATATTCTACAATAACATTTATTTATTTAGGTATTGGTAACTCTAAAACTCCAACATACCATATTACCGCACACTCCCTCATAAGTGTACAGTCAAACATTTCGTAGTTTCAGATTACAGCCAAGTAATTTTATCTGCTTTAAATAAAAGCATATGTTGTTGGTGCTCATTTGAATTGTCTTGATTCAAATCAGTACCAACAACATATGCTTTTATAAAGAATATCGGAAACAAATGTCACATAAGCATCATTAAATTATCCTATTATGAAGTCCACTGCTGATCTTTGTCTAAACTGTCTTTATCAGGTGGATATTTTACAATATTTTTTTCTTCTGGTCATTTTGAAAAACCTAACTGCACAGTGCAGTAATCGGCCTGAATATTGTTATCATTAAGAAGACAAAAAAAGTCAATTGAAAAAATTCTTTTCTTTTTACCATGTGATATGACAAAACACTGATATTTTGCTGCATTAGTTCTTGAAAAACCTCTGTCCAAATAACACAGACTGATCAGGCTGTGGGATGCGCAGGCTGATCCAAGTCTTCACTGAGGGTACATGTTATTTTGCAGAAATTAACTTGATTTGTTTCTTTAGTATCTGCCAAAAACTGTAAAATTTTTCCGTTGTATATTGCATTTTTATGACACAACATGTTTTCCAGTACTTTCAAACATTAATAATCAATCATTCTTTACTGCAAGTAGAAAGGCATTGAACTGCTGGGAAAGAAAGAAGAATAAAGATTTTTTTTATTAATTTTTCACAGAAAATGGGATTTGACATTTCAAATCCTATTTTATGGGGAAAATAAGAAAAATCTTAATTTGTTGTCTGCTGAAACTGCCCATAGCGTGGTATGGTAGACGATAATTCTCAGATGTCTGTTCGAAGAAAAAAAAAAGTGCTCCAAAATTATGCTTTTCCTGAACAATGGATTTATTTATTAAACCCTTTTCAGTGATTATCTTTTAGTTTGACAAAGCTACTAAATTAGTTATACTGGAAATTTATAGAAATTTATGCATACAAGAACCAGATAAAAAGGGCATTTGTGATAAACTGGCATACAAAGGCATAAGTGTCTGTACTTCTCCATAAAATAGGTTGTGGGTATTCATTAGAACTTCCTTGGAGAGGTTATTCTAATGAAAACAACCAGCTATATTTTATTGAATAAAAAGAAAAAAAAACAACACCAAATTACCCACCTTATCTGTTTCTCTGTCTTGATCATAAACTTCGCTGATATCAATAATTTCCCCTTATCACGCCCCTACCTATAAGGGTGGCCAAAGTCACCAAGGATTTCTTATCTTTAACTGTTTATGGTCATTATGGTGTTATGCAATCCAAATTGTGTCTTTAACCTAACAGCGGACAATTACCCATCCATTTTTTTTTTTTTTTTTATTTATAAAACTGTGATCTGTAAATTGTCTTAAAATATTTTTCATTCATTTATTCCTGTTTTATTGAATTATACCAGTTACTGAAGTGACAGGAAATTAAAGCTGTATTTTTGTAAAAGTTCATGTGAGGGCCAAAATTTTTGCATACATTACCTATAAAAATCCCAATATTTCGCACATCAGAAAAATTCCTTGAAATCATCCTTAAATTTGAACATGATGGGCTTAGCTTAGAACAAGAGGTCCAATCTGATGTATACGGAGTGACAAACAGTGTAGACACAGATGAAGCTGCTCCTCTGTGATCTTGGTCTGGACTGTTTACCCAGACATGTTGGTCCAAAAATTCAGGAAAATTACATCATGTATTAGAGTACATTTCAGTTTAAATTTCAAAAAGATAAACTTGCGTAGGAATGCTTGAGCCACTTTGAACACAACAATTTTTTCTGTGCAAACATTTAAAATGCTAATTTTCACCGATTTTTTTCCTTTGGTTTTTATGTCCTATTAGCATTGTCAGTGATCTCGCAGCTGGATGTGCCATGTGGAAAATACAAGAATATTTATTTGGGCACCTTATATTAGGCTTGTGATTACCCTTAACTTATCACATAGTAGCCTAAATTCCCAACATTAAGCATGAAATATCTCGCGTTGTAGATGATCTGCATGCATGAAAATGTGATAAATCAGTTATACCATGGTTCTGCGCATGTACCGCTCACGCTCGTGCATTATCGCATCATACATGCTCACGAACCATGGTATTGTCTCTATGTAAAAAAAACAACTAAAGTTCATTTTCAAAACCGAAAATTATACCATAGCTGGACCATGGGATACTTTTCAGTTTTGAAAGTTATCCCATGGTTTATTTTAAGATCTCACAGGTGTACTTTAGAATGGCTGTCCGCCTATCAGTGCACAACCTTTATCACTCTCTGGGCTAATTCCGCAGATGATAACAAACTGATGATATTTTTCTCAAAAAACAGCTTGTTGTTTTCTGGGAAAAATAAGTATTTCTAAATGTTGTCTGTTGAAATTTGTTCCCAGAGTGCTAAGCATCAATTTTCAGCAGACATTTTGAAATAGTTTCTTATTTTCCAAGGAAACAGGATTTGACATTTCATGCAAATTGTCTCCAAATGTCAAATTGTTTTCTGAAAAAAAAAAAAAAAAAACATATCATCAATGTGTTGTCTGCTGAAATTGCCCAGAGAGTGCTAAACATCAATTTTCAGAAGATAACATTTTGAAATAGTTTTCTTATTTTCCCCAGAAATCTGGATTTGTCATTTCATGAAAACTGTCTCCTCTAGAGACAATTTGCATGAAATGTCAAATCCTGTTGCCTGGAAAAAATAAGAAAAGTATCATCAAATATATTGTCTGCTGAAATTGCCCAGAGAGTGGAAAGGTTACACATATTTATGAAACTTTTTAACCTTCAAATTCTATACTTTATCAAAATGGTTTCAAATGGATAAATGAATAAAAACTTTTTTGTTTTTATACTTCTAGCCATTTATCATCTGCTAAAAACTGATTTCTCCATATGTGGCCCCTACCTGTTTGAGAGCCATAGGTCACCACAGATGTATGATCAACTAACTGCATATTTCTCTAATAGGGTCATTAGGATGTTAGCAATGGAATATGTGTCTTTAATAATAATAATAATAATAAAAAAAACACTAACAAACTAAATAATGTTTACGTTGTCTATGTCACAGGTCACAATTGTTTAACTGTATATTTTTTTACTTCTTTCAAAATCCTTGTTTCTTCCAGTGACTCAATTGGTGCCATTTTTTTTTTTTTTTTTAGTTTGTTTGTTGTTTTGTTATTGTTTTTTTTTTTTTTTTTTTTTTTTTTTTACCGTGACATCTGCAAAACTGAAAAAAAAAATGTTTTTAAACTATTGATTTGGAATACTAATTAGGCTTTGCTTGCAGATTTCTTTTTTTTAACAAATGGAAGGTAGAGCTTTTCAGCTGTGCAATTTCATTGGTCAGATGTTTTTGGGTAATGTGATATGCAAGATGAATGACAGGTATTATCAGATGATTGACAGATCTTATCAGGTGACTGACTGGTCATATCAGATACTGTTACAAATTTGAATTTGAGTGTTTTACATAATAAAATTTATCCACTATAAATCTTAAGAAGTGACTTAATGTCAGTAGTCCAGTAAAACTAATCCAGATTTATCTGGCGCTGCCTCTATGTGACTCAGTTGCCTGGCAGCGTTAAAAATCTGTAAACTGTAACTGTAATGTCAGATTGGGATGCAAAAATATCCTTGTCTATCAAAAAATGGGTTTCTTTAATGCTCAGCATTCTGGGTAAAATTAGACAACAGTTTGAAATATTTCTCTCGTTTTTCCCAGGAAACAGGATTTTGACATTTCATGCAAATTGTCCCCAGTGGAGACAGTCTGCATGAAATATCAAGTCCTGTTTTCAGGGAAAAGCAAGAAAACATATCACAAATTTCCCATCTGCTGAATTTGCCCAGAGACTGGTACAGGTAGAGATATAACAATTTTTAAAACAAAGGAATGATGATAGAAGGAATAAATGAGTTGTAGCCACTTTCCATGTTATTTTATGGACTAGGATGAAACTTCTGTTGTGTCATTTCTGTGTTAGTTTTATGTGTTGACCAGTAAACCACAAATATGCACAAAATTAATATGTACATGATGAACAAAAATACTAAATAACACGCATAGACCATTTCTGTAACAGTGAATAGATTGCTTTGAATATTGATTGTGAAAAGAGCCAGAATATTCAAATAAAAATCTTATTATTGTAAAAAAGTAAAAAAAAAAAAAATAAATATTTTCTGAAAAAAAACTCTTGCCTCACTGAAACATCACGCACCAGACACATGACATGATATTCCACCAAGTTGCATTATACTGACACCGGGCTAACCAGTTCTGATTCCTAGCTCTACTTCCTTAATACTGAACGCCAAGCGAAATAGCAGCTAGTACCATTTTTAAAGTCTTTGGTATGACTCGGTCGGCCATTGAACCCGCAGCCTCCCGACCATAATGCGGGCTCGCTACCAAACTGTGCCACTGGGCCAGTCAGAATAAACAGTAAAGTATTTTAGGACATCTAGTCTGATAATGGGCTTCTGGGCCTTGTAGCTATGAAAAAGTGAACTTTTCATGCCCTGACCAAATTAAGCATGTGCTTTCTGATCTGAGCTTGCACAAGTTGCCATTTTCTTAACGAAAAACAGTTCCGAATATCCTGCCCAGCATTCTAGGTATTTTAATTAAAATAACTATGGCCAGTAAGTTCATCCAGGGTCATTACTTAGTGAAGTGATTGTTCTTTTTGATATTTATCTGAATTTCTTCTGCATGATTTACAATTTTACCTGCCAAAACTTCCGTATTTTTCCTAACACTTACCATGTTCTGGGCAAATTCAGCAGAGGACAAACTATGTTGATATTTTTTCCCTAAAAAATAGGATCTGACACGTCATGCAAATTGTCATCGCGGGAGACAATTTGCATGAGGTGTCAGATCCTATTTTCTGGGTAAAGTAAGAAATTAATTTCAAAATGTCATCTGAAGTTTTTACCCAGCATGCAAAATGTTAAAATTGGGATAAATGTTAAAATTGGGACACCATAACTCTTAACCATACTTGTTTTTAAATTTGAACAAGTCAATTTGGCTGCCTGTTGATTGATGTGTCTAAAAACTGCGAGCAGGTTGCCAGACATTGTAGGTTCTGATCAGACTGTTTTTGTCATTTGTTGCAGGGTGAGGGGTGGGGAGGGGCAAAATATTTAATTTTTGCTTGTTACATGTATTTTTGTTCACTGTTTTATATTTTCAGTAATAATAATAATAATAATAATTATAATAATAATAAAAGAATAATATTTGTAATCCAGACCATGACATCAGTTTTTTGTAGGTTTCATTCATTAAAACTTCAAAGATGGTTCATTAATTAGATGAATATCTATTTTTGAATGGCCGCTGGTACAACAAAAAACAGTTCTGTTTGATATTGAAGCCCTTGCAGGTATTTTATTAATTGTTATGTAAACAAACCCAATTAAGTTGTTTGTCCACTGGAAGCATCAGTGTCACCTGAGGTAAACAACTTAACAAGCAATCACATATTGTTAATGGATTGATATTATATAAGCTTGCATTTTTTTCCTTTAATCTTTTTGGGATGTATATGTTTCTTATATCTGTTGTTGTTTTATTTTTCTTTTTTTTATGGGAAGAGAAAGGACGATTACAATATATGTTAGCTCTAATAGCATAGTTATAGAAATGATAAAAAAAGACACTTTATCAGAAAACAGAGTAATTTTGAAAAGTAACTTTAAAATTCAAGTCATTCCTTTTCATCTCTATTTTTTTTTCTGTTTGCAAAAACATTTTGCCTTATTGATTTATCAATTTAAAAAACAAAAAACACAAAAAAAAAAAAAAAAAAAAAAACCGAAGAAGACTTTGCAGTCATGTTTGCATTCTTTTGAATGTTTTGAAAAATAATATTTTCTGAAGTTGAAAAAATGATGAAAATGATACATATTCCTTCATGCTTAAATTAATTAAATCTGTCTACAAAACATTTTCCAACAGGTAAAAAATCCAAGGAATACACCCCCATTTTTCCAACTTAGAATTAGTTGGATTTTCCAATATCCAATAATCCAACTGATTTTTTCCAAGGATTACTCTGACCCAAAATAAATAAACCCAAAGACAAGGTAAGGATTAGTAAGCATTTTGTTTTAAAACTTGCAACATAGGTCTATGAAAGCTTTTATCACATATAGTAGCGGAAAGTCCCAAACTTTCAGCATGAAATATCTCTTGATGTAGACGATCTACATACATGCAAATATGATAAATCAGTTATACCATGGTTCTGCGCATGTACATACGATAATGCACTCCCTACCACTCTTGCATTATCGCATCTTGCATGCGCAAGAACCATGGTATAACCAACACCTGGGATGAGTTTCAGAAGGCGAGCTTTACAGAGTGCTTTGCTATGCAATGGTACATTACCAAAAATCGTTTTGTGGCGCTTCGTAACCGTGTTCGGAGCTGACTCGCTATCTGAAACAGACCGTTGCATTGCAACCACTTACCAGACAAAAAAAAAATGGTGGCATCCGATGTAGTCAGTGCCTGTTTTAAGAAATTAAATGTTTTTTGTTTTGTTTCATTTTCTTCGTCCTTGGGCGAAGTGCATTGTGCAGAAATGACCATAGAATACAAAACCAATCGCTGATGCAAGCATCGCTAGATCTTTTTACGAGAAATTCCCAGTTTGAAAATCGTGACATTTTAGAAAAGATCAGAAAGCGCTCCCATCAAACTGACCGTTGCATAGCATGGACAAATCGCTACAGAGCGCTACATGAAAGCGCTTTCCTTATGCAACTCACTCCTGCTCACTCAAGGATTCTTATTCACACGACTGCTGTGCAGATAGCCTCCGCCAGTACATTTACCTTTGTTAATTAAGTATGTCAGTAATGAAGATAGAATTTCTCTATATGGAGGCTTTGGTATCTCCTTTGAAAGAAGGAAGCTGCGAAGCACAGTTAAGCCTGTGGCAAAAATATCAGCAAATGAATAAATTTCGTCTGTATGCCATTGTAGATCAATATATGCTTTCTTGAAAGATGCTGCTTTGGTACAATTTGCAATATCAATTGAAAATGCTTTCAAAAATGATTCATCAAACAGATTTTCGTAGGCACTACACAAGAGAGACATGTCTGCAATTCCATATTTTGAGTGGAAATTTGTAAATACGTCTTGATTTCCGTAGGATTCCGCCATTGTTGTTTTTGTTGTTTTACGCATGGCGGGAGTCGTTTCGCCCCCAAACCATTTCCTCCCCTAGACGTTTCGCCCCAAACACGTTTCCTCCATAGCCGTTTCTAGCACTAGTCGTTTCGCCCCTAGTCGTTTCGCCCCATATACATGAATTAGATAAAATTTACTAGCAGTTTAGGCACATACATGCATGCTCGCGCGCATACTCGAGCACGCACGAGCGCACACCCACGCATACACATACGCATTTACATACATACATTACAGAATCTTACACTTAATCCACATCAAGAGCTCAACACCGTGCCATAAGCTCCTTGCCCACATATATATATAATATCTATATATGTGGGACACTTGCAAGCAGTGTATACCCAGATCAGACGACGTAAAAAGTAAAAAAAAATGCAGGAAATTTTGTAAAAATTACAACTTATAAAACATGGCACCCCTTAAATTTAAAATTAATCTGTCCAAAGATATTTTTGAACCATTTGCAAACAGTGTGATCCCAGATCAGATGCCGCAGAATGCGGCATCTGATCAAGGTCTACACTGTTTGCCAAAGTACTGGATTTTTTGTAAAGTTGCAACAAATAAAACAAATCCGACCCCCTTAAATTTCAAATGGATCTGTCCACTGGATATGTCAAAAGGCATTTTGGGGCATTGGCAAACAGTGACTCAGATCAGACGACACAGAATGCGGTGTCAGTGTTTATTAAAAGTACAGGGAATGGTGCTAACTAACACTAATTATAACAACAAATACAACAATTTTGACACCCCTTAAATTTAAAATGAATCTGTCCAATGGAACTACCCAAAGGCATTTTTTGACATTTGTAAACAGTGTTGACACAGAGCAGACGCAGAGCGCGGTCTGATCAGGGTCACCATTGTTTGCTTAATGTACAGGAAGTTTTGTACAAAACAAAAAGTCTGACATCCTTTAAATTTAAAATGGATCTGTCCAAAAAAGCACATTTGGCACATTGGCAAACAGTGTAAACCCAGCTCGGACGCCTCAGAAAGCTAAACATGGTCTTTGGATGAGTCTTTGATTAGTCGATATATATATATATATATATATATATATATATATATATATATATATATATATATATATATTTTTTTTTTTTTTTTTTTTTTTTTTTTTTTTTTAATTTTACACTTAACCGACCTAAATTTCACATATCAGGAGAGGGTGTATGTCGCTTATTTTTTTTGGCAAAAAATATAGGTTGACAAGAAGTGGAACATTCATAAATTTGAAGATGAGTTTCTTGTTTTTTCTTATTTTCAATTAAAATTTAATCAGGTTTTGATTTTCAATATTCGATATAATTATTACAGAAATGTGTACAATCTTTTAAGGTAATAAAATATTTCTTATGGAGTTCCTTCACTACGACATTGAACACTATTGGAGATCATGTTGATTGTTGATTTTATACTGATAGATTTTGAGACAGGTATACTAAAAAGCATGGTATACATCAGGGAGCTGAGGCTAAATATTTTCTTGTTTTATCTAGAAAACAAAAGCCATTTTTATACTTGCTAGGCCTTGTATAAATAACATGCAAAGTTTGAAGGAAATCCATGCGTGGGCAGATTTGGACCCTCTCCACACTTCCATCCCCTCCCCCCTCTCACCCCGCCCCTTTCAAAATTACTGGCTAATTCAGTATTTTATTTTATACTGTATGACATACAATACCACTACTTGTGTAGACTGTATTTTATTATTCTGTTGGTTGTTTTTATTCGTTTTCACTGCTTACCCTCTGTACATCTGTGTGTAGTGTATGTGATTAAAATTGTTATCTTGCAATTGCTTTGAACAACATGTTATTATACAGATGTTGGCTATCAGTATATAATTGTAAGTTACTAATAATTCAACACAAGCAATAATAAAATCATTGTCACAAGCATTTATCTATAGACCCTAAACAGACGTCGTATCCCGTTGCGTATGATCCAGGCAATAGGGGTCACACGCATTTTTTTTTTTTTTTTTTTTTTTTTGTCTATATTTATTAACATAAACTAATTCTTACATTTATGGCTCTTCCGAATCACCAAAAGAGGCTAGTGACAAACGTTTGCCAATAGAAATTTCACGTAAAATGACTATTGACGAACGTTTGTCAATAGCGAAAATGCATTACAACCGCTAATGACAAACGTTTGTCAATAGTGACTTTGCATTAAAATCGCTACTTACAGACTTCTATTTACAGATTCCTTAATAGAACCTTTCGGTTTTCTATATTTCGTGTGCGTTCATTTGACTCTTGTCTTATCTTTGTTCTTGCATTGTTAGCCCTGCTTAACAATTGTGATCATATCTCTTGTGGAAGAGAGAGGGAGGAGTGGGCTGTGGTTTGCGACTGTTGCGCTTCGTTGACTTTTCTGTTAACTATTTTTGTGTGTCTTTTGTATGGACTTTTTTTTATGTGGGCTTATAGTGACAGACCATTGATACTTTTCCTCGTACCTTACTGGAAACCATGGATTTTGCTTAGCATATGACCTCACTGAGGGCAAGGGGAGCTGGTAGTTCTGTCGACGTCTGCTTATGGATTGTATGTGTATCCACGTTTTTATCTTTTCACAGGTGGTGCCGAAAAAAGGGATTAAGAATCTCGTGATTGTTTCATTTGCTTGGAGACAAACTCTATGTCTTTATATGAGCCACGTCAGACGAGAAAACCTCTTGTTTTTTTTATTGTTTGTTTGTTGTTGTTTTTTTTTTTGTTGTTTTTGTATTTTTTTATTTTTTATTTTATTTTTTTCTTTTTTCTTTTTTTTTTTTGGTTGAGGGGGGTGGGGTGGGTGAGATGGGGCTTGCCATATGTGAACAATAAAGGCACACAAATCAGGCTAATCTTTATGGCCGAGCATATAGTGTTGAGCGTACCTGCTCGCAAACTTCCAAAGGCAAATTTTCGCATGACGTGGCTAATACTATAAACACTGTGTGGCTTAATATATGTAACTATATAATATGAGAAAAAGAATTTCGTTTTATACTTTATTTCAGTTACAACTCTCTTCTAAAATAACAATATGACATCAATGAAAAAACATATGACCAGCTTTTGAACAACAATGCCATTTAATTTGCTATAAGAACTATATCATCAAAGTACGCACATTCCTAAATCAATATAGGGGTGGTTGGGTAAGCTGAAGCAAAAGTGTCGTGTATCTTACGTCACCTGGGAGTCCAACTGATATTGGCTTACAGTTGGGCAAGGTCTGCTTCCTTGCAGCAGATAAAGGTAGAGGGAATGTTTTTATTTCTTCCGTTTCTTCAGTTGCATTCATTTTCCTTTCTCCCCTGTCCCTCTCTTTCATCTCCTCTACTTTCTTCTATCGCTGTTCTCCCTTTCTCTGGGAGACGACACAAAAATGACCGACAAGGCTGACGTGTCGTTAAACCCCAACTCGATCAAAAAATCCTAAATCAATATACATATCAGCCGTGGCACAGTAATTTCTACAATTTACATGTGCGCGCAGCGAAGACTCAGATCAGACTGCGCATCCGCGCAGTCTGATCAGAGTCTTCGCTCTGCGCTCTGTGGATTCCTTTGGACCCGATGCTTCTTCATGCGGACAGTGAAGACTCCGATTAGACGCGTCAGACCCCTAAGATCTAGTTCTATACTTTTTGCTTAGACCTGTCTGTCGGAACTGTGAGATTTGGCAGGACTGTCGGCCTGGTTAGCTCAGTTATTAGAGTACCTGACTTGCAAGCATTGGGTCGCGGGTTCGAGTCCTACATCGGATTTCCCTCCTGAGTTTACTTTAACGACGATGTAAACTTTTGAGCGCGGGGGAAAGACGAGAAATTGATAGTATGTTCAGTTGATGTCTGGCACTTAAAAGTTAGAAGGGGCATTGTGGGGATTGGCGGGACTGTCGGCCCGGTTAGGTCAGTTGGTAAGCACCTGGCTTGCAAGCAAAGGGTCATGGGTTCGACTCTGCATCGGGCACGCATTTTCCTTTTTTAGTGTATTTTAGAATACTTAGGATAAATGTGGTATAATCTGAGCACAGAGTCTCCATCGTATTACTATGATGTTCGTTCGTCTGTCATTACTGACAATGACAGTCCTAATCAACTGTGCGATGAGTTATTATTTGTGTGTTCTAAGATGGCTGATGAGACCAATCTTAGCTCTAAACTGCCTGTTGCAGATAGAACAAGAGAGGTCTGAGGAAGAAAGCTCTGTTGGTGATTACTATGATGACAACTGTTATGACAACTACGCCACACTAGACTAAGATTAAAATGCAGGACCCAGTTGTTCAAAACTTAACGAAGTTGTTAGCTAACATGATGTTAAAATTTCTATCTTGAAATATGGCAAATACATTGATATTTTTTGCTGAAAAAATGTAAGTAAATGCTACTCTCATTTTTGCAGCAAAAATATCAATGTATTTGAAAATATCTTAGCTACAACAGTTAACGAGTTTGTCATTAACGAGTTAGTAAGCTAATCATGCTATGAACAACTGTGCCCAAATTATTATGACATTGGTTTTCTAAGAATATGTTTCAGTTCGTAAAGTTTATGTTTTACAAACAAAATACAGTCTATGTATAGCTCCAGAATAGAGCGGGGTGTCCATATATATATATATATATATATATATATATATATACAGTCGACTCTCGTTATCTCGAATTCCAAGGGACTCACTGAAACACTTCGAGATATCCGTACCTCGACATATCAGAGTTGAGAGAGTGAGTAAAATAATAAATTGAACAACCACATTTAACAAATGAATATGTAATTTGACTCCTGAAGTTAGAAATATATGTATAAAATAATGTGGAAAAGAGGAGAAATTGCTCCTTAGGAGCAATTTCTCCTCTTTTCCACATTATTTTGTTACCTGTTGTCATAGTTTCATGTTAAAACAGGGACCAGATTTTCACTTCGAGATAAGCGGTAATTCGAAATAAGCGAGTTCGAGATAACGAGGTTCGACTGTATATAGATATATATATATATATATATATATATATATATATATATATATATATATATATATATATATATTCTTTTTATTTCTCCATGAAACGTATCCTGTAGTTGCTCATTAGAAGGCGCCTCACTACTACTCTATAGTCATCGATACAGGTGCCACTTTGTCCCTTATGGTGATGAAGTGATGCAAAACTTTAAGTAGCTATTTTCACGGCTTATAATTTTCACTCGCCCATATAACATACGGCAAAATAACTTGTTCAAGGACTTCACAAATATATACATTGCAAGCTTTAGTCTTCTTCGTATTCTGAGTCTTCTATCCCGTTATAGTAAAGTTTGTCTGCGCCTCATCGTAGAGTTGGCTGTGAGCGTGTTTGCTGCCACACATTACATTACAAATTACTGAAAAATAATAATGGTGAACAAATACACTTTCAGGGGAGATAACTCCGTCAAAATTGATTGCCTTCCTTCTGAAAAAGGGTCTATTCAAAAAGGAAAGAATTGGCTCCCCTCGTAGAGTGGGCCTTTTTTTCAGAAAGGATGTGGTATACAGGAAAGCAAACAGTAAGAAACATAAATCTCTCCCTTGTAAAAATGGCGGAAATTCTATCATGTGTATCAATATTCTAACAGGAATGACTGACCCTTAAGAGCAGTGAACACACTCGCAAAACTTCAAATAGCTAAAGTGTCAAGTTCTCTGTGCCCGACAACTAGTCTCCATTACGAAAACATGCCTATTCAAATATACTGAAAAGTTTACCACCAAAAAACGGATATTCGTGTTTAGTGACAGTTAAACTCTAAAATTCGTACATAATAAAAATGAAGTTTTATTGTGGGTAAATGCAATTCATGACTTATAATCCCCACTCTGCCCCCGCCACCTAAAAACAGAACTATATCTCATAGATAACATTTTAAAATGGTTTCCTTAGTTTTCTGTCACTCCTACAGATTTCTATACGCTAATTATATATCCAAAGTACCATATTCATAGTTAAAAAAAAAAAAAAAAAAAAAATCTGAGAAACAATTACCCATTTTGACAAGATAGACACCAGGCAACCATCTCTGAAATGGGTCAACGTTTGGATCAGGCACCGCTTTCAATTTAAACAATCCGTCGTAAGTACCTGCTATAGCAAACTCGTGCAGGACGTTCGTTCCTAAAACAGAGATATTATGCATAAAAAATTGTGCCGGACCACAGCATTTCCTACAAAATTGTATGTGCGACACCGCAGATTCAGATCAGCCTGTGCATTAGCGTGATCTGATCAAAGTATTTGCAGGGCACACTGTGGGGAGTCAACGTCTTAGGGGGACACCGAAGCCTCTCACGGGTCAGCCTGCGCGAATGCCCAGGCTGATTTGAGTCTTCGCTGTAATCTTGTAAGAAATGATGTGCCCCGACTCAAATTTAAAGCAGTGAAAAGCAGATACATTAACTGACGTCGTCAGCAAACAGCGACGACCCATAACAGATGCATCCGCACAGTTATATACTTGTCTTCTCTATCGATAAACAGGCCCCTTCTCAGACTACGCGAATACCTTTGTTACCCGCAGATGGCATAAGACTAATTTCCTTTCCTTCATATGCAGTAATTCTCGTAGCAGTAATACTAATCCGTCCATGATGATATCACACCCCTGTGACGTCACAGTCTACAACTGGTAAGCATGGAAATCATTAAATGAATAGAATTATATAAGGGATTATCATTAAATTTCAAAATTCATATATTTTATTTTCTACCGAATAGTTTATAACCTCGCAAATGATAGCAAAATTAATTTGCTTTCTTGTGATATCAAAAACGCTGAGATCATTAATCTTAAATATTTAAATACATGTGTATCTAAAATGGTCCAACATGTAATATGTGTCAAAGGACTTTTCCATTCTTTGTGCTTTATATTTTATGCAATAAATAAATAAATAAATAAATAAAATAATTAAAACTGGAGAATTGCATAAGTTCAAACGCGTAATTTTCACAACTTTTTATCATCTCATTCGATAGATATATTGAAGATGTAAAACAAGCATACAAACATATTTTAAATATAATTTTTCAGGGTCGGATCTAGGATGATTTCTGAGGGGGTTCGATTTGATTAAATTAGCGTACTTACTCTACGTATTCCGAAATACAAGCCTGAGCAAACAGTGTAGACCCAATCAGACGCCGCAGAACGCGGCGTCTGATCAGGGTCTATACTGTTTGCCACTCATCCAGCGATTGTATACACAGTCATAGGTAATAAAAATGGACCTGTTGAAGAGAAGTAAAAAGTAAGGGGTATGAATATTTAACATTATACGGTATTCCAAATTTATCAAACTTATCCAAAATTTCCCATGTCGCCATCCATGAAATGAAATGAAATTTTGAATTAAAAGGGGTTCGATTGAAACCCCAGAACCCGTTCTGAATCCGCCCCTGTTTTGATAAAACTGGTCCAGATGTTGTGGTTTTTGTGTTGGTCGTTCTTTGTGGTCCCTAGCTGCATATGGCTGCCCACTTTGCTTTCTGTTTTGTTTTCGTACACCAAGTATTCTTGTCCTGATGCTTGCATTGCGGTCACCTCACTTCAATAGCTTTTTGTTTCTTTCTGTGTGTCCCTTGTTATAGTTTTGTTTGCCTCTGTGCAAGCTGAGTGTTTTATTATTATTATTATTATTATTATTATCAGTAGTAGTAGTAGTAGTACTCAGGTACTAGTACTAATAGAAGTAATACTTATACAACATTTGAACCTAGGGTGAAATTTGGTACCTAACTGTAAAAATCGATTTGACCCCAGCCCATCCTCAACCAGGATATTTTTTTGTCTACGCCCACAATCTTAGTATTTGTTATTGCTCCGGAAGCATTTTATGAAAGTTCATGGACTGGTCCAATGCTGTTTTCCATGGACTGCTCAACGTTATTAGAACCAAGTATTAACTTTCACAAACAAGCTTGGTCTACGCTTAGCACACAATAGCGTAGACCAAGGTTGTTTGTAAAAGTTAATACTTGTTACTACCAACCGTTCTGATGTGGTTGTGTCTGCTCGCTGCGCGGCTTGTTTTCATGTTTTGTATTGTTCGTCGTCCTAGTGTTGTGTTTAGTGGATCGATTGTAATCACCTTGTTGGGGAAGAGGGATCTGGTTGCTTTGGCTTTTATTTATTTATTTATTTATTTATTATATTATTTATTTATTTAAAGTATTAAATACAATATTCTTGCATAATTGTTACCTCTTAAGCGAAGGTTTCGTGACAGTCAAATTGCCATATAACAAATTTTGTCGTTGTATCGAGTGCCGGTATAAAGAGGGTTGTCTGTATAGCAAAGGCCTTTACAAGATTGTTTTGTGTAGCTGTTTTGTCTGGATCTTTTCTGTTCGCATATACCCCAAAGACACCTTTTCTTATGACGCGGATCATTAGTACGGACCGACAGTGTGTTTAGAGTATTTATGCTGCTCTACTCACCAAAAGGGATACCTTCAGCTGTGTCAATCCTAAGAGCAATCTCACCAGTCCCAGTTCCATTGTTAGACACATACTCAAAACTGATGTCAAACGTCCCTGTTAATGTGGAAAGTATCATAAAAGCGTTATAGCTGGAACAACAATCTCGTTATTGGTTTAGATGCTTTCAATGCTACTGATCTGGCAGTGATTTGTTGAGTAATAAACCACAGTTTCGGATGAGCTGTAAAGTAGATCACACGAGCGCGTAGTGCGAGTTATTTATCTACTTACAACTGATCGACGAACTGTCATTTATTACTAAAAAGATCACGCGCTAGAGCGGATCTATTTCCATTCTAACACTAAAAGTTGTTGATGCCTTCAGATTCTCACAACATTCTGCAATTCGTTTGAAGGAACCCCGCCAACACTCTTTGAGAGTAAACATTTATCTGTTTATAACGTATCTCATGCTTGAAAACTGCTCCTCGTCGTCTAACATCAAGGGAACGACGAATGACCGTGAAACGTCATAAAAATGCGTCGCGCTCTTCTGCCCAGTGACTTAGTTGCAGCTGTGTAAAACGTATAAGCCCGGGTTTTTATTTACTTAAATAATTTATTCAGGTTCCAAAGGAAAACATGTCCCTTTTATTAGAAATTATAAGTATTTTAAGCAGTAGTATTTTAACAACAAAAAGAACTATATGTTTGCATATTAGAATCGACTTGAGGCATTTTACTAATACGTTGGTACGAAAATACAAGAAGCCATCTTTAATTATCGTTATCACTGTAATTATCACATTAACTATATCACAGAAATATTGACACACACACACACACACACACACACACACACACACACACACACACAAACACACACAATATGCGCAGTTACCTAGCACAACCAGTGAACTGCCTGATCCTTGAGAGTAGCATGTAATAAATTCTCAGAAAGCGTATGTAAAAAATGCTTTTGTATAACTTCCCAATGTACAAATAAATCAGCTTTATTTCACACAGAATGTAACAATATAACAGTAAGCTCTCTCTGTGTGTGTGTGTGTGTGTGTGTGTGTGTGTGTGTGTGTGTGTGTGTGTGTTATACACACCTTGGGTCCTGTATGTGGTGTAACTTGGAATGAAGTTATACGAGCATCACCATGATCGTTGATGGGGCAGACAGATATTAACTCGCAGAGAAATATTGGGTTGGGATCGGATCTGCAAATATATACAATATACTTAAGTATCCGGACAGAAAGGTAGATCCAGATCAGACACGTCTGGTCAAGATCTGCACTGTGTACCACCCATTTAGCGGGTTCTAATCACATGAACAGGTATTATTGCATAAAAAGCAGTGCCGCACGTTATTAACAGCCGTGCATTAACCGGCGAAAAGCAAGGCAATTCACGCGCTGTCAATGCACGGCTACGCAACTTTCAATATGCCTATACCGGGGCCACAGAATCGCTGCCGTCACGAGATGTGTAATGTCCGGCCCTAAAACGAGCATAGTGCGTGGAAATTGCGTTCGCGAGACATCAGTGAAAAGGCGAAACAAAATAGTGCAAGAAATAACGCGAAACGTAGCAAATGTTTTCAGTTTTTAAGCAATAATAGCGATCGAATATGTTTTTTCAATGCATTAACATTCGCCAGGTCCCTTGGGAGGTATTGAAATCCGCGGCCTTCGGCCTCGGTTTTCAACACCTCCCACGGGACCTGGCGAATGTTAATGCATGAAATACCATGTTTGATCCCTATAGTATAACAGACCTGTTTGGGACACACGATTGTAAATCTTAAGATCTTCCAGCACAAAAGTGAAGCCTGATCATATATAATATTCATGCCAAATCTAACCTCAGATGTGCTCGCGCTCACGGACAAACATGATTGCATGTATTGTTATGATATGCACTTAACAATCACAGTTATTAGAAAACTCCATCACTATCATACTTACCCTAAGTATTCAGACATCTCTGCCTGAACCAACAGTGACGAACAGCTTAGCGTCTGCAATGCTTGTTACCGTAAAAAATCAAAGTATTGGGACAGATGGGCCTTTGCAACAGTGTAGACCCAGATATTTTAGACACATCGAGAGGTAGTAAAATGAACTATTTCAAATTTTAGGAGATGCATGGTAAGTAGGTAAGGTGTCTAGGGTTATTACGGTATTCATCCAACATTTTGAGACATGTCAACAAGTTTCTTTTGGAAGCCATGCTGCTCAGTCACAGACTAAATATCAGTCGGTCAGCGTCGTATGCACCCGGAATGCAACCGAATTCCCGACTTCGGATATCTGATGAACTGTTACACGACGGATGGAGGGTGGGGGGGGGAGGGGGAGACAATTTGTCAGTAGTTTTAATGATTATTGCATGGAAATGAGAGTTGGTAATTTGAGGACTAATAAAGCATACTTAACTCTTAATTTTTAAGCATTAAACGAAATATTTCCAATATCAGTGGACACACGATGTTTCAATGAAGCCCATGGAATTTCCAGTTATCGCACGGAAACGAAACACGGACAATTGGATGGACATACCTACGACAGAAGGCGATACAGAAACACTGAGGTACCGCGTAAAAATATACCATGCCATTTTCTAGTGGTGGAGTGTAAAACAACAGAACCTGTTTGTTCAATTTATCTTCTTGGAAACCATCTGAAAAGGGGGATCCTTTGGGAAGCGAAAGGAAATCCTTACTCAGAAAACAGCACACTCTATTCGATTCTGATCATGAGAGATACTGGAAAGTGCAGCATTCCTCACGCCACCTAGATAAAAATAATATGAGCCAGGGAACAGCATTTATTACAAAACTGCTTGTGCGCCAAGCGAAGACTGAGATCAGCCTGCGCATTCACACATTCTAAGCAGAACCTCTGTCTGTCATCAAAAGAAAACTTGGGTATTTGGCTACCTATAGAGCGCAAAGCAATGACTCCGATCAGCCTGCACATTTGCGCAGGCTGATCTGAGTCATTGCTTGTCGGACATGCAATATTGTTGGCAACGTTGTTCCTCGCCTCATATGAGTTCAATAGCCTCATTGGGCTAGCATAGTTAACTACACTGGTATAGCTTGGGTGGGATGGAGGCGGGGGTAGGGTGGGGTTATGACCGCCACACGCGCATTTATTAAGAACTGATTTGCACTGTAAATATCGGAATTTTTGAAAACAGCCATAAATAACTTGCAACAGAAAGGCGAAAATCATGCAATGTACAAACTGGAAGGTTGCTTCGTGTATTTCAAATCAAACTACCGTATATATCCTAAGTACCGGTGGGGGGGGGGTGGGGGTGGGGTAGACATGCCTGAGCAAATAGTGTAGACACAGAGCAGAAGTCTAGGCCGTTTGCCATTCTGCTAGGAGTTTAGACACGTCAGTAAGTAGTAAACTGGACTTATTGAAAGTTTAGGATAAACATGGTAAAGATTTGGGGTGTATCAGTTTTAAGGTTTAGCATACTGAGCATGCGTGGAAAAGATTTCAGCAGACGACATTTTCAAATATATATACTTTTTTTCCAGAACAAAATAGGCTTTGGCATTTTATGCAAATTGTCTCATTTGGAGACATTTTGCATGAAATGCCAAAGCCCATTTTCTGGAAAAAAAAAGAGTAAAATATCATGAACTTGTCGTCTGCTAAATTACCCCAGAGAGTGGTGGTGTTAAGGACAAACATGGCAGCACTGAAAACCATGCTAGAATCCATACCTCCGTACAATAGCTACAAGCTCCTTAACTCCTACAATGTCACAGAAGATGTTGCATGCTACACCAAGGGCTGGGCGTCCAGTCTTCTGGGCAAGGGCATCACAGAGGTCCGAACAACCACCTATCACACCTGCATCTGAAATAACGTTTTTACCCGAAATATTTGGGCACTTACACTCCTTATACTATACCTTGCCTAACAGGGGAACACTTCCTTACCATACCTATCCTAACATGGGAACGAGTCTATTTCAGTACCTGTTAATGTGTCTATCCAGCTAGCATTCTTTATAAATCTATAGCGGGCCGTTATCGGCCCGTTAGGGTAGCTGACGGGCCGATAACAGCCCGTTGTAGATTTATAAAGAATGCTTACTGGGTAGTAACTACCGGACGAATGACAAACAGTTATCCGGCTTCTGATCTGTATCTAGACAGCCCAGACCCATAAATCCCAATATTTAGAGTAGTCAATAAATACAAGTGCTATTAGATGTATAGTATTTAATGCAATTAATCTGTTGACAAGATCTTTGTCAGCTTGCCAAAGAAATTGGGAACCTACCAATGAACTTTATAATTTAACGTAAGTTCTTAGTGTGATTACAAAACAATAAGATCTCAGTGAAAGCAATGTTACATTTGTATGCCTGTCGTCTCTTTTGCATATTGCACATACCCAATAGAAAAGCAAAAAGATAATCATCATACTCGTATTATAAGCCAATATTTTTTCTTAAAAAGATCATAAGGCAGACGATTATTATTAGAGATTCTTGCAAGAATTCTAAATTACACATTTTACAGTTGCTTCACTAAACATTTGTTCGCGTGTCTTCTTATATATACGAGTACATATGTAAATATTTGCATATTTTATGTCTTGTGGGAAATTACAAAATGTTTTCACTTTTAAATAAATACTTTACTTAGTGTCTGTGGAGAGAGAGAGAGAGAGAGAGAGAGAGAGAGAGAGAGAGAGAGAGAGTTTACTTTCGAAAATGCAATGTACTTACTTAAAAGTATGTTAAGAATTGAGCTGGTTGCTTCTTCAGCGAAATGAACACAGAATTTACACTTGTCTAATTGAGCATGTAAAGCTTGATTAGTGGGTAGAATAAACTCCTTGCTGATGATTGGTTGTTGGTCTTTAGACAATTTTCTCGTTCTCTCACAAGACGCCCGTGCAGTTAGAAGCACTATAGCTAGAAAAAGTAATGTGCCCTAAAATAAATAAGAGAGAAAGCGGCTAAATTAATTTATATGGTAAAAGCCCGCGAAATAATATTACAATATTTACCCTTTGTATTCGGACAGACAGCCCGAGCAAACAGTGTTGACCCAGCTCAGCCGCCGCACTCATACAACAGTCATAGACTCATCAAAGGTAGTAAAATGGACGTGCAAATGTTAGGACATGGCAAGTAGATAAATGAGTTGTAGGAGTATTTGGGGTAAAATCGGTATTGCATATATTTGCCACTTCCTGGGACAGCCCTTGTTTACATGCAAGAGCTGACACAGGAAGCGACAAGTTGCATTTGTGATTTGAAGTATCGCGTTTTGATATTTAAAAATCCATTCCTACACGACAAAGTTAAGAGCACGACATGGGTGCAACACAAGGTGATCTTGATCATCAATGCAGGTAGCTGGATTTTGTATGCCACGCGATCTTGTTGTGGGGTACATTTTTGTCAAATTATTTAAAAAAATCATTTTATGCTTCTCATAATTATAAACTGGACGCGAACTACTGTCTTTGAGGTATACATACAGCCAATTTATATACGAAGTTGGACACGTGTGGGGAGCATTTATATTAAATTATTTCAAATCCCTTCATATGCGATAAAGCTATAAACACGAACTACCACCTTAGTCATACAGACACTTTGTACAAAGTTCAAATGTGACCTTGGCCTCCCTACATGACGAACTTTTGTCGTGTTTTGTTTCGTAGTCTTATTGTCGTGTTTGGTGGATCTCTTCTAACTTTGTGGTCACCTTGTTGGGGAAGAGGGAGCTGGTTGCTTTGTCTTTCTTTGGTTTGTGTTTTGTGTACTGTCTGTCATACATTGTCTGCTCTTCTTCTTGGTATCATTGGTAGGCTATGTTCTATGATTGTGGCTCTTCCCGGACATTTGCTAAACTATTTTTCTTAAGATAGTGAGTCGGCATATGCTCTTGCTGTAGGATACATTTGTTAAACTATTTCATAAACCCTTTTTGCAACTCAGTTTTGAACAAAAACACCACGAAACCGTGCTTATATAATTTTGACTCCTTAAACCCCACTTTTGTATAGTAAAACTGGGGTTTACAGGGTATACATTATTTTCATATTTCTGCTCAAAAGCATAGATTGTGGGTACTCGTTAGAACCGCCTCGACGAGGCGGTTCTAACCAGTACCCACAATCTATGTTTTTGAGCAGAAATATGAAAAAATTCAGATTTTTTTTTTTTTTTTTTTTTTTTTTTTTTTTTTAATCTGAAAATTTTCAGCTTTTGGAGTTGAAATGTTCTATATATTTGAATAGGCATGATTTCGTAATGAGGATTTACTGCCACTGTTACACAGGAAATTTACACAAACTGCAATGGGAACCTTGGCTTTCAAGGCAGAAAAAATATAAGTGAAGATACCCAGAAAATAGGAAATGTCATAATTAAAAAGAAAAGCCTCCCCGAGCAGCAAAAGAGATTAGGAAAAAACCGATGACAAAACAAACTCTAATGAAATCACAAACACACAAACAAAGAAGAATTGCCATAGAGGAACCGCCTTGAAATAGTTAGTAGAAAAACTACCCGCTATCTTCACCTGGTATACATTTGCATTTGCGTCAAACTATTTAAAAATCCATATACGTATATGAAATCAGAAGCTATGTCACAAAGCACAGAAATTCCTGCACAGAAAATTTTCCATGATACGCGACGAATAGCATACCTAAAGCAGATGGGCAAATCATCATCCATGCAATGGACAAGAGCTTTAGACATTTATAAACGTCTACAAGCAACAATTATTGTAAACAAATATATACAGTGCATACGCTAATAAATTACCTTCATTTTAAAATCAGCCATCAAGTAAACAGTTTCCTTCTGTCGTATGTTTATGAAATAAATACTAAGTTCAATCTGAAACTAGACACCAAATTTGAAACAAAAACTTTATGTACAATGACATCTACGTTTATGAATGTCTTTACATTTTAGCAACATTCGGATATGTACCCAACGAAAATTAAGATTAGCCTTTCTAGTATTCGTTTCGCTCAGTGCAAGTCCCGTCAGTGTCCTTGATGTATGATGTCAAGGTCACGGACCTAGTTACATGTATAGCTAGTCTGTCCCAGAAAACTTGACAGTTCAGCTGTTTTCAGTTTTTTGTGAGCGTGTTCATTGCTCTCAAGGGTCGTTCTTTTTAAAATCTATTGCACCATGAATATCTTATTTCAGTCAGAAATTCAGTTTTAACTGGTTTACACATATATGGGTATAATTGCTGGCCTCGGATTCTCAGTGGGATGCGCGTCCGACTAGTGATCAGGAGGTTGCGGGTTCGACCCCTGCCGGGTAGGCAGCATTCGTTCGTGGAGATTTGATTATGAAATATTTTCTACGGTCATTCTCTCCCTTCCGAAGATTCAGGAAGGGCAGTTGTCAGTTTCTGGCAAAAGAATGTGCACAATACTGGTTAACCGCCTAGAGGACTAAGCCTGCCCAGTAAGTGTGGTTAGGTAAACTGACCGCGCTCGACATGACCCCACTGGGCCGTAAAACCTCAACACAAACAAAATATGCGCATGATTTTCGCAACAGGAACACTGTATATACAAACTGCAAACCGAATTTATCGGACAGTTGTCATTTTGGCTTTAACATTTTCAGAATATATGTTCGCAATGCATTTGGGTAGCTTGCACCTGAGAATTATGTGAACGTACATGTTCAGATTATCATTCTGTTTGGAGCTAAATCTTTTTTTCTTGGAATGTATGATCGCGTTGCATATTGCAGCTAAGTGTACGGTAGATACATCCAGTTGAATGTTACAAAGAGTTTTAACAAACAGCTCAGTTTGGACTGTCTATAGCAGATGTGAATACTGAATGAGTATGAAATCCCTACACCGAAATCCTGAAACCCGAAACCGCAACTGAAATTTCCAAACTGGGTAGGAATACAAGTATGTGATGAATTATATTGTGTGAGTTAAAAATAATATCCTAGAGAAAGGATCTTTTTCAGTGCATGTTAGATTTTTATTTTGGATTTTTTAACAAGGGGAATCCATCACGAAAACACGCCTATATAATTTTGACCCCCTTAAACCCCACTTTTATATAGTAAAACTTGGATTTACAGGGGTAAACATTTATTTTTATCATTTTGCTAAACAACATGGATTGTGGTACTCGTTAGAACCGCCTCGGCGAGGTGGTTCTAACAAGTACCCACAATCCATGTTTTAAGCAGAAATATAAAAAATATCCGAATTTTTTAACTGAAAATTTTCCTTTTTTGGTTGTAAAATTTTCAATATATTTGAATAGGCTTGTTTTCGTAATGCGACCTTCGGGGAGATTAACTCTAGGCAATGTTCATTAAATTGAAATAGTCCCACTGTAGGGCAGCCAGGTAGACACTTGCTGACTATTCCAGACAGGAATGTGTCACAGAAATGCTAAACCACCTTGGTTGGCGTTCTCTTGAACATAGGAGAAATGATTCCGGGCTTTGTTTTATATAATCATCGATTTGCCATCGATTTGCATCCAACCCGGTCTTCCCAAAAGAATTCGCATCCATTGATTTACTGACAGATTCACACAGGAGTAGCCTGTTATGAATACTCCTTCTATTACCTCGCAATCGTGCAATGCATCACGAAAACATGCCTATATAATTTTGATCCCCTTAAACCCCACTTTTGTATAGTAAAACTGGGGTTTACAGGGGTATACATTTTTTTCTTCTTAGATCTGCTCAAAAACATAAATTGTGGGTACCCGTTAGAACCGCCTCACCGAGGCGGTTCTAATGAGTACACACAATCTATGTTTTGAGCAGAAATATAAAAGCTACGAGTATCAGTGTTTTTTGTTTTTTTTTGTCTGAAAATTTTTATTTTTTGGAGGTGAAATTTTTATATATTTATTGAATAGGCATGTTTTCATAATGGGCATCGGCTGCCGCCTGAAACTTTTTCTGCCCGCTTTCGAGCCTTTCAAAAGGGCAGTATTCATGGTCAGTCACTCATTACCCTGAAAGCCAGCGCGCTATTTTTATCTTTTAACTTGCTTTGTCAGTTGCTTGTGTCTGACTTTTATTAGTTAAACCCGCTCACCTTTTATTTCACTCTCACTAGGAATTCTTATGGAAACTTTTTACCTTTATTAACCACCTTCTACTAACACCGCACTAACGCGCATCTGCACGTAATCCCCATGAGGAGTGATGCATTATTTAGATCTCCCTGTCACTCTCCGGCTATGTCCTTGTAAAAGTTTTATTTAAGATATAACAGCAGTGTCAACACTATTTCAGTCGTGTCTAGCTGCCACTCAAAGGAAGGGAGGAAGAAAAGAATGGGAAAATGACCCAACCCCTAAACTTGCTTCAAGTGAGGCAAGAACTTTCCTGCCAAATGCCAATGATGGTAGTGCTAAGTCTCTGTCAGCAAGAGAGCCCCCAACTATCTTGGAATAGGACATAATAATAACTGATATACGTAAATGTGACCAATAAACGTCAAATGATTGCCTTTGGAAACAAAGAACACACTACAGATTAGAAAATGGGAGTCTCGGTTTTATAGAGACTCTTCATACCTTCCCTGATTAATCACATCTACTCTTGCAATAAAATGCACCCCATTAGAAGCGCAAACTTAATGCTTAGGACTCTGGGTAAAATGTTCAACAGACGACGTATTGAAATATTTTTCTAATTTTTTCCCCAGAAAACAGGATTTGACATTCCATGCAAATTGTCTCCATTGGAGACAATTTCATGGCAAATTGTCTCCATTGGAGACAATTTGCATGAAATGTCAAATCCTGTTTTTTGCCCAGAGAGTGGCAAAGGTTAAATACTAGATGTCATTTTGTTTATGGACAGATATTGTTTGTTGGACTGACTGGTATTCTAACAGGAATAATTTGTACACCACTTCTACTGTACCTATTTCTGCACTCAGGTTACTCAACAAAACAATCTATGAATGCAACAGTATGGTAAATGTCCTAAAATTCTAAATACTTCATTCTGTACTTTTTATTTGCCTAAATTTTGCTTTTTTGTAGTTGTTTCTTAAAATACTTAGTGGACTGACAAACAGTGCAGACCCAGATCAGACTGTTCCTTAGTACAGCCCCAGATCAGACCATCCCTTCAGGGGCAGTCCGATCTGGGTCTACACTATTTGCATATGCCATTTTATCAGAAACTTTGGTGTACGAAATTATTTTAGGACATTTTCGTAATTGCTAGTAAAAAGACGAACATTTCACTTGATCTCTGTATTTTCAGGAGGTTTATATCAAAAATACCAGTTCTGCCTGATTAATGAGTTATGATTTCATTATCCAATGCACATCAGCAACAACTTCAAAACACAGCATGGCCGTAGACATGCCTAGATAAGGATATTAGCCAGAATTTTTATTTCTCTACAAAAAAAACATTGTGGAATCACCTTGCCAAGGATATTCCAATTACTACCCTCATTTTCCACAAAACATGGAATAGCCACAGTGAAATAACCCCGATGTGTACCAACAACCTACATTTTCATGGAAAAATAAAAGTTCCAGTATGTTTTAGTTGAAACAGAGCTATCTTTAGCAGGGGACCATACAGAGGTCTCATAAATAGTATACAGAGGTCTCATAAACAGTAATGTTTATTGTTTCTTTGGTTGGTGGATGTTAACCCTTGTCCTGCTGAATAAATTAAGATGCCACACCCATTTCTAATTTTCAGCCAATCAGATTACTTGATCCAGGTTGTTGATATAAACTCACATACTTAATGGCAAACAGTGCAGATCCAGATCCAACTGATCTGGATCTACCTGTTTGCAAAGACAGGACATATTCGGGTTCAGCAGGACAAGGGTTAAGAGCCCTCATTTTATATGAGCAGGGCCTAAAAACATTCTTATTCCTAAAAGCGCTAAGCAAAATTGTGGAAATTCTTTTTATTTCAATTATTTTTCTGAGAAAATAAGACATTTCATGAGACTCATCTGCTAGGTAGACAATTTACATGAAATGTCTTATTTTCCCTGAAAAATAAAATGCAAATATTTCAGTGTTGTCTGCTGTAGTTGTGCTTAGCACTTTAATCCTGGTCCTGCTGAGCCTGGATATGCCCTGCCTTTTCAAACAGTGTAGATCCAGATCAGCTGGCTTCTGAAGATGCCAGCTGAACTGGATCTGCACTGTTTAGCATTTAGTATGTGACTTTGTATCAAAAACCTAGATCAAGCAATCTGACTGGCTGACAGTTGGAAGTGGGTGTGGCATATTAATTCATTCAGCATTGACAAGGATTAAGTGTTAAAAGGACTCCTTCCTTTGCTTTTGCAATACTTATTCCAAAATGGCACGTTTCTTGGTATCTTCACATATTTTATTTTCTTGCTAAATCTAAGAACCATATTAACCCTAAGTTTGTTTGTGTGTGTTGAGGTTTTTTTTTTTTTTTTTTTTTTTTTTTTTTTGATTTGGGTTTTACAGCCCTTTCAAGAATATTTCACTTATATCGAGCCGATCGTTCATCGAAGGTGGGCGAAAACCGGAGAACCCGGAGAAAAACCACCTGACCATCCGTAAGCAGAACTTGGCTTTCCCACATATGACCCGAGCGAGGCTCGAACCACAGCGGTGAGAAACCTAATGGATTAAGAGTCAACTCTCTTATACACTAGGCTACGGGAGCCCGTCGGTGTGTTGAGGTTTTACGGCCCAGTCAACCCAATGGGGTCATGTCCAGCGCGGTCAGTTTACGTAACCACCTGTTTACTGGGCAGGCTTAGTCCTCTAAGGGGTTGACCAGTATTTTGCACATTCTTTCGCCAGAAACTGACAACTGCCCTTGAGACACCTAAACTCCTTACCATACTTGTCCTAAAACTAGAACAATTCCATTTTAATACCCACTGATATGTGTAAAACTGCTGGACAGTAGCAAACAGTATAGACCTTCATCAGATGCCACATTTTGTGGCATCTGATCTGGGTCTTTTCCATTTGCTAAGGTTTGTCTGTCCCATTACTTACGATAATTACAGTAAAATGTAGTTTCTCTAGGGAATGCCATCTCTCAGGATAAAAAGAAAAACTAACACAATGGTTTTAAGATGTGTGAATGTTTATTTTCTTCTCTTTTTTATATTTAAGTACATCTTCAAAATTAGAAAAATTAGCTTCAATTGTATATATTTTTTTTATGTATTTAAAGCTTTCTTTAAAAATCTAAATATAAGCCTTTACGTATCAATCTTTACCCTGCTACAGGTTATATCCCTGATATTTTGTTAACATTTACCTTAAAATATATTTGGCATTTAAATTGAATCACCTCATTAGACTATTAAAAACCCATGTTTTTTTTTTCAAGAAAAAAAAATGATACATGAACCATTCTGCCTCCAGTTTGCAAAGGGAGACAATTTTGAAGATGGGACCTTCCTAGTACTTGAACCTTTTCAAAAAAGAATACTTTTAACAGAGTTTTTATCCTAGAAGGAGCAAATTCTTTAAAAGTAGTCCCCAGCCAGTAAGAAGTGAAGTAATTATCATGTCAGTTATTTCCTCTGAAGGTGTATTCATTCCCCTTAATTGTCAACTGTAGCAAGGTAAAGATTAGAAGCCTGTTTGAAAGTACAAATATGGAAGAAGATGACCTTCATTTTCTTTCCTATTAGAAAGTTACTTTCTAGATACAGCATTTACATACTTACTGTCGATGACCTGAAACCAAAGCTTTTAACAGGCAGTCCCGGGCAGCTGGTGTAAATTACCTTTACATAAACATGACAAAATATATACCATATATTCTCTTCCATAAAAGATATTTTTTATCAGTGGTAATTATGAATGTAATCAATTAAGTATTATGCATAATTCACAATGGCAAAAACTGTGCCGATCAGTGTTCATGGGATTTTGTTTTGAATAATAATAAACAAAAACAAAACAGACACATACACTGAATATCAAAATTCCCTCTGCAGTTGCTTTAAAGTTGACAAATGACTTCCTTTCACAGACAAGACTCTTCCAGATGCAAAGCATTTAAGATAGACTGCATTTCATGTCATTTATTAAGTTTTGAAAAAATAATACTGCTATCACTAAACTTTATGCATCAAAATTTGTAGCACTGTTTACTAGTTTTGATTAAGTATGTTTCATTTTTTAGAAAATGCGGGATGAATCTGAAACTGACATGGACTGAATTTAATTCCTTATTTGATTTCAACTGAGTAAATACATGTACAAATATCTTGTATGGAAGAGCTGAGCAAATTATACACATGGGCACAGGCAACATAAGCATATACATGCATAATAAACAACCTGTGCTGGTGAGGACTGCTTTGATGAGAAAACCTGTCTTGCACCATTTAAGAACAGCAAAGGCTCAGAGAAGCCTGACATCTATGCGGTATGGTTAGATCCACGTCTGGTATGGCAACATTCTTTTCTAGAGAATCTGATAATCATGAAATATCTTCTACGATCATTTTCTCCCTTCCACTGATTCAAGAAGGGCAGACGTCAGATTCTGGTGAAAGAATGTGCACAAGTACTGGTTAACTGCTTAGAGGACTAAAACTGCCCAGAAAATGTGTGGTTAGGTAAACTGACTGGCTCAACATGACTCTAATGGGTTAACTAGGCTGTAAATTCTCAACTCAATCTATCAGATCCTAAGTGCAAATACTGCTTATACAAATAGCTGTTCAAATATGATATAAGTAAGGTTTTCCCATAGCTCCATAGAGGGTACTGTTCTCAATGAAAAAAAGTTGTAATTTTTCTTATTTTTCATCATGGAGCTTCTAATAAGTACCCACAACATATATTTCCAATAGAGAAATAAGAAAAATATTTTTTCATGGAAAAATAAGAAAAGTATTTACCCAATACCCCCTTATCTGGTGCTATGGTTTTCTTATGAAACAGTTCAAATGACAAATGATGAGAATACATAGCTTCCAAGTTAAAACTTAAACTGCTTCCAAGTTAACACTGAAAAGTCAATTAAATTTTGGCTGGCACATAAATCACACCCTTTTGTTGCAAAATGAAACAGCAATAAAATATTTCCTGGTCTTGGGAAAGAGATAATATAATACAGAGATCTTTAAAAATGGGGCCCTCAGCTAAAAGATAAGGGTATCAGGTAAATATTTTCATTTCTACATGTAAACATATGTTATGCATACTCACTGGAAGCACTCTGCAAGGCATTTCAAGTGAGTATCCACAAAATATGTTTTGTGCAGAAATAAGAAAAATATCCCCACATTTTGGTTGGAAAAGTGTCACGTCTGGAGATATGCATATTTCTGTAACTTGGTAAAGCGGCCATTTTTTTAATTTATTTTTTTCTTTCATTTTTTTTTTTTTTTTTTTTTTTTGCACCTTCAAAACTTCATTTCAGTTTTACTAACAAAGAAGCTATGCAATTACTGAAAAAAATGTCTCTTCACCATAGGTGTTCATAACTACTATGCAATAACAAGATGGAAAAATTATATCTGAATACAGCTGCTGCTTCATTAATAATACATAGCTTTATCTGGTTATATTTTTGTACCAAAACTTATGTTGTGGGTATATGCATTAGATTTTCTCACACATTTGATTCTAATAATTATTGATCATATATGTTTGGTTGCAAACAAATAGCTCTAGAAAAGAGGGGTATTCAGACATTTTTTTTTCCCCCATTATGAAAACACGCCTATTCAAATATATAGCAAAATTTCACCTCCAAAATCTGAAAGTTTTCAGTTAAAAACTTTTTCATATTTTTGCTCACAACATAGATTGTGGGTACTTGTTTGAACTGCCTCGCCGAGGCGGTTCTAACGAGTACCCACAATCTATGTTTTTGAGCAGAAATAAGAAAAATAATGTATACCCCTGTAAACCCCAGTTTTACTATGTAAAAGTGGGGTTTAAGGGGTCAAAATTATATAGGTATGTTTTTGTGATGCCTTATTTCTCCAAGAAAACATTTAGGAGACAATTTGCATGAAATATCAAATTCTGTTTTCTGGGGGAAATGTGTCAAAGTGTCTACTGACATTTTTACCCAACATGCCAAGCATTATATGAAACAAAAGCCGTATTCTGTTCTCGTAAAAGCAATGGTATAAGCAATGTCAAAAAACAAAACTATGATACATATTATTAAATATGAAATATATAGCTACATTTTCAGGCAACCTTGTCTTGTGCAAATATACTTTTAGTGCAAACATAGTATGGTAATTGTCCTAATATTTTGCATTCACTTTTCTGACAAAATGGCACAGGCAGACAAGGCAGACCCAGACTGGACTGCTTCTGAATAAAAAGTCTGATAGGGTTTGAGAATTTTGCCATTCCATAAAAGTGTTTTAGAAACAAACACAAAAAAAAAATAATTAAAGCAGAAAAGTACAGAATTCAAAATTTTAGGACATTTACTGTAGTCAAATGATTATTTTCACTTTTAACCCTTGTCCTGCTGAACCCCCGGCCTTTGCAAACAGTGTAGCTCCTGATCAGTTGGCTTCTAAGAAGCACTATTTGCCATTCAGTGTATGGATTTATGTCAACAATCTGGATCAAGTTACCTGATTGGCTGAAAATTTGAAAAGGGTGCGGCAGCTTAATTTATTCAGCAGGACAAGGGTTAATTAATGAGCACTGAGATCAAACACTGTGAGACTTGATTAGTTTCTTGTTAGGACACAGCAAATGTAGTTTTAGTGAAAATAACAGGTGATGTGCTAGTTTTCAACTTTTTGTGTATATTCAAAGAGAACTCCGACAACTGTCTTCTAGGTAGTTTTGTATATATTCATAGATAACTCTCGCAATTGGCTTCTAACTTGTATATATCCAACAGACAGAAGTTTCTGACAATGCAATTATTGTTCTAGAGAAAGAACTCCAAAAGTCAATTTCTAAATTGTTACAAAATGTTGTTTTCTTTCTAAATCATCAAACTGTAGTCTATGGAAAGAAATTTGGTCCTAATCTAACAATGAAATATTTCCCATCTGACCCTGGAAATTATACAAAAGAATATTTCATTTTCATCAGTGTTCCTTCCATTTTCAGCCAGCAAACTGACAATTCCAGAATATTTCTTATTTGGAAAACAAGATCTTTTATAAATAAAATATTGCAAGCATAATGGATATCCAGATTAATCTTTCTGTATTGCAAGACATTTCTGATTTTCAAAACTTTTTACATAGCTCTTGATAAGGCGCTTTTTTTTTCAACCCAAAAGTATTGATATTTTTCTTATTTCTCCATGAAAACATAGGTTATGGTACTCATTAGAAGCGCCTCAATGAGGTGCTTCTAATGAGTACCCACAACATATCTTTTCGTGGAGAAATAAGAAAAATATTTACCTGATACCCACGCTCATCTAGACCTATGACTTATTAGGCATAAACAGCATGTTGGGAGTCTTTTCCTGCAATAAAGTACCTGTATTTCTATCTAAGAATATATACACAAACTTCCCAGCACTTCTAAATAATAGCAGTTTTAATACTTGTTTATGGCTTTTCCTATTCTACAGAATGATCTGTTTGTTTAATACTAACTGTAATAACCCTAAAAACAGGGACATCTCAGCTCACAAGTCCATTTTACTATCTGGCAATGTGTCCAAATACTGCTGGACTGAGTGATATAGACCCTGATCAGATGCTGCATTCTACAGCATCTGATCTGGGTCTACATTGTTTTTCTGAGTCTTTCTGCCCCAATTCTCAGGGTTAAATGTAATTATGTAATTCTCAGCATTCCAAATTTAAATATTATCAGAAGTCCATTTTTTTTTTTTTTCTAAAAATATCTTAAAATCTTGTCTGAAAATTTAATGTACAGGATAAAGTCCACTGCTATGTGAACCCTTAAAACGCCAAATAAAATTCCTAGAAGATGACATTCTAATTCTTTCTTATATTTTTCTGAGAAAATAAGTCTTGGCATTTCATGTGAATTGTCTGCCAAGCAGACAATTCACATGAAATATCAAGACTTATTTTTCTTGGAAAAAAAAAAAAAATAAGATTTTCTTTTTTTTTTTTTAATGTGGTCTGCTGCAGTAGTGATTGTCATTTTAAGGGTTAAAATATTTTTCACCAATTTAGCAAGAAAAGAAAATTTCACAACAAACAGCAGCAGTCTGCAAAACACTATGAGCCACAATGTAAGAAAATGAACCTTATGATATGTTCGCCAATTGAAGACTCAGATCAGCCTAACCCATGCATCTGCACATGCAGTCTGACCAGAATATTTGCTGAACACAATCTGATCAGTGTCTGATGGGCAATCTGTGGCTAGCCATTTTTTTTTTTTTATTTCGGTTTTACGCCCATTTCAAGAATATTTCACTTATATCCAGCCGATCGTTCATCAAAGGAGGGCGAAAAACCGGAGAACCTGACCATCTGTAAGCAGAACTTGGCTTTTCCACGTGACCCTGGCGAGTCTCGAACCACAGTGGAGAGAAATCTAATGGATTAAGTGTGGCTAGCCATAGAGCCAAGTCTTCTGCAAGTGATTAGCAAAATACCCATACTGTGTTAATGCACAGGCTGATCTGAGTCTTTGTTTGGGGCATGTAATAAGGCACAGATTCTAATGTTGCAGGTTATATCATGATATGTGATGGCAGCATGTATGTATCTGACCAGAACAGGTAAAAGCCATGACATTCTCAACAAAACAAGATGATGATTCACTCAGTTGCAGCAAACTAAAAGCATTTTAACCCATTGTAGACTGAATAAACTCACCCACACTGTATATTGGAAGAGTCCAATTTCAATTTCAGGTGCATCAGGCTATAAGAGTTAGACATTCCTAGAGAAAAATGGCTAAACTATTTGCAAACAGTGGAGGCCCTGATCAGACGCCGCTGATCTGGGTCTGCACTGTTTGCCAGTTACCCTTTTAGGCGTCTTCAGACTATAATGGGTTAATACAACAATCATACATATTTCATACAATAGTAAAAAAATCACCCTGATATACAACTTTCCTGCATGGGTATCCTGTAGGCCTCGAGTTGTTGCATCTGACAGTCAGTAGATGGACACAGATGAGCAAATAAACCAACCAGACCTATCTCTTATTTAAATAAATCAAAGCATTCTTGCTATTAACTGTAGCATTGTTAATAACATTAAAGTATCATAGGCATTGAAATATACATATTTTTCCTAGTTTTGTTCACTAGAAAAGAACATCGTTTTTTTGTTTTTTTTTCTTAAATATACTAGTTATCTAGCACACTGCAATGATGATATTTCAAAACACAAAATACAATAATTTTCTTCTATAACAGAGCTTGACATTTCCCTATCTTCTAGGAAAAATAAGAAAAGTATCACTTGACTGTCTTTGGATTTTGTCTGGAATTATCAAATTGAATGCTTTGTGAAATTTTTACTAAGTTTAACTTGGCACTCTTGGAAATGGTCTTGACAATTTAAAAATTCAGTTCAAGTCAAGTTCTACAGCTAACTTCAGTAAAGTCTGTCTTTTCTTTCACTGTCTGAGATTAAAACATCAGCAATAATGTCCTGCACAGTTGTTAAGGTTTAGGTGAATGAATGGTCACAGCTGACTGGTCATTTAGCTTACCGGTATGGCCCATCATTGATAGCAGCTAACAGGTTAGCTTTATTATCAATAAAAAGTATTAGATGCTCCATCAATGTCCAGCTACTGTAAGTTAATACTTATTTACACTGAGATTCATTTAGAACTGAAGTATGTTGCAATGAATACATGTTTACTTCAAATGAATTAAATAATGGAAACTTGGTGAATTGCACTCGTCCACTTCTCAACAATTACTCATCAACAAACATAACAAGGTAGCACAAATAAATACAGCAACAGGCGTATCAACTAATCAAGGGAATATATATCTTAAAACAAATTTAGCAAATGAAAATACTCCTCAGCCATAAATTATGTAAAAACTGAATACACCAATCAATATGCACAACTTTAAATAGTCACAAATTTCTGCAAAAGATATGCTCTTAAATAAAATAATGAAATTATAAAAGACAACACAATCAGATCAATACAGTAACACTTAAGTGGCTTATATAACTGCACCAATGAGATGAACAAACTGATTCCTCCTAACAGACATAAGTCATTTACAATGAGTAACCAATACCTCCTGTAGGAAAACTGTGAAGATCAGGAACAGCATATACAACCATGTCCTCAAATTTCCGTTACTAAACATGCCTATATAATTTTCACCCACTTTAACCCCACTTTCATATAGTAAAACTGGGGTTTACAGGGGTGAACATCACTTTTCTTATTTCTGCTAAAAAACATATTGTGGGTACTCGTTGAGGTGGTTCTAACGAGTACCTACAATCTAAATTTTGAGCATAAATATGGTATCAGAATTTTTTATCTGAAAATTTTCATTTTTTGGTGATAAAATTTTCAGTATATTTGAACAGGCATGTTTTCATAATGCATCAACTTTTCTGACAAAAAGGCACAGGCAAACAGTGCTGACTCCAAACAGTCTGATCTGGGTCTACACTGTTAGCCATTCTTTCAAGCGTTTTGTGCAATTAACACACAATTTACAAAATGTTTTGGCAAAATATCATGGAATAATGCTTTCAGACGTTTTGAACAATTACTGTAATGTGGTCAGAATATTTGTTAATCACTCTATGCCTTTAACAGTCTTGATATTTTGTCGGAAGATTGAAGACACAGACCAGATTGTGCTGGTCTCCATCTTTGCCACTTGCATTTGTGACAGTATTTGTTTCCCCACTGAAGGTTTCAGTTCATGCAAATCTGTTTAATGTGTTGATATTTCAAAATCATTTCAGAATCAAGGTACAATCAAGTGATCAAGATGCTTTATCATGAACATAATACTACCTTGTCAAACAGCTCAGTGACAAAGACATTTTCCCACTACATTGTATTCCTTTCTGGTTTTGAAACATCTCAGTCACACATCAAGAATTCACATTGTGAATGAATTCGTATTATGAATTTTGTACTTGAAAATATTACCGGTATATAACTGTTACCATATAACTTTTACCGGTATATAAATGGTCTAAATATCAACTCTTAATATCAAGCAATTGGTAGGCATCAGGAGTTACATATATGCATACATGTATATATTTAACCCCTGGTACAACATAATGCTGCCTTTCAGAAAGTCATAACACACACACACACACACACACACACACACACACACACACACACACACACACACACACAAGTATTACTTGTATTCAAAAACTATGTAAATCTTTAATTAATTAATCTCTATGTAGTACTATGAGTAAGAATTTAAAAGCCAAATATATCAGTTCGAATAAATCTCTGAGTAGCAATTCTGAATTGGATTTTTAAAGTATTAAGTTCGTCCAAAATGACAATAATTTTCTATTTTTTTTTCTGCCAATACCATTTCTAACTGATCTCTTAAACGAATATATTATTTTAAAGTAGAAATAAAAGCATGAAACTCAAAGTAAGATCTATGAAACATTTAAGCTGCTCCATGAAAATGAGCCTTACAAAATATGCAGACACAGTTTGGGATGTGACTTGTATCCAAGTAGTCACATCAGTCTTCCTTGCCAAGCTAGAGCAAATGTTCTAGAAATTAGAACAAAAAAAATAATGTGTCCTGAATTTATTCTCTCTTTTCATTGAAGAAACAAAGGGAAGTACAGTATTTACCATATCTTTTCAAACAGACAGGCCTTAGCAACAATATAGACCCATATGAGATGCAGCAGAATGTGGAGTCTCATCGGGGTCTACACTGTTTGCCACTCATCCAGCAATTTTAAGACACAACATTGGGTAGTAAATTGTACTTGTTCAAATTTTAGAACAAGAGTGGTAAGGAGTTGAGGTGTCCGAATACTTAGGGTAAATATGGTAACCAATTTTGCAAAATGAGACCCATTTTCATGTAACTGCTCAGTTTTTTGTTCAACTCACACAAATACACATACACTGTATGAACATGAATCAAGTCCTTGCACAATCAGAGGAACTGTTATGAAGGAGTATTAGGTGATAATTTAAAATTAAGGGATAATTTTCTCCAGTTCTACATTAAAACATATGTTGCGGGTACTCATTGGAAGCGCCTCGGTAAGGCACTTCTAATGAGTACCCACAACATATGTTTTTATGGAGAAATAAGAAAAAATATCCCAGAATTATCATCAAATGTGTTTCCTTAACAATTCCTCCGAGTCAATACAAGACCAAAAATGAGATAAAATGGTCCAAGGTGTAACTGCAGCAAGCTCTCCAGACAAGAGTTGCGATAAAAAAAAAATCAGTTTTTCCCCATGAAAAATTTTTGTGGTCCTTATTACAACCTCCGCATTGTGACAATTCTAAGTATTAAAAGCTGATGTTTTTGTTAAGAACCGAGAAAAATACAGTGTTTCTGTCGATGCATAGCATGCCGGGTAAAACTCTCATGATGATATTTATAGATATATTTTTCTTATTCCACCCATAAAATAGGGCTCGATATTTTATGCTAATTCTCTCCATACATTTTTTTTTTCTTTCAGAAAACAGGATTTAATATCTCAAGCAAAGTCTCATAATAACAGAGACAATTTGCATGAAATTATAAACTCTATTTTCAGGAAAATATAAAAAAAAATTATCATCTGCTGAAAGTTATTAAAAGCTCTTATCTGGAGTCCTGTGCATAATAATCTCCTCTCTGCCAAACTTGGCAGTAAGCGAAAATGTTAGGGCCTTGGCAAAATTAAAATAATCTTCTATAACCTGTGCAACTAAATCTGACCAAACTGTCCATATACTGACTGAACTGTCCTGATTTAATTAATTTGGAAGATTCTGTACTGCAGAAAGCTTCAATAGCACAATGTATCAGTATAAACCAACAGGTTCTAGTTGCTAGGATTATAAAGTCATTTTTATCATGTCACGGCATCCTCTCATATACTTGTATTTCTGGGTTTGTCTCTTCATAATCTACGAAAGCTCAGTGTCATGCTATGGGATTTTATAATATTCAATTCTTTGAAGCTTCGTGCTAAGGTTTTGTATTATACTGTCTTTCAGTATAACATTTGTGACCATGAGTACATTATTACCCTATATACAATTAAGAATATGGAAGGAATTTCAATACTGTAAAAGAAAGATTTTTTTTTTTTGTTCTCTCATAAACTAAAATAATCATTTTTTTTAAACTAAAAACTAACAAATCCATTTTCATAAAGGATTTTAATGCCTAGCAGATGAATCAAATAAAATGTCAAACCTTATTTTCTCTAAATTAATATTAATAAAAAAAAAAAAAAACTTACACTGCCGACTGCCATCTGCTATAATTTTGATTGGCATTTAAGATTTAGCATACTGTTACAAAAGGAAAATGGTTTGCTTTTCTGTTATTGTTTTTTTTTGTTTGTTTTTTTCCATCACTAATAACCTTCCATTTTCTTATATAAAATGAAGTGCTTCCTTTGAAACTAAATGCACCAAAATGTACAAATACATCACTGAACAGAATGATACTAGCTTATAAAATAGGCTTGGAATATTTTTTTATGTTAGTTTTTTTTTTACCATTTAATCCACAGCATAATTCCTACTTACATATAAACAATTACTTTATCCACCTCAAACCTTCATCTAAGCTCACCTCTAAAAAGGCTTTTCCAAAATTATCAAATCAAAGGCTTCAAGCCTTAAGTAGTAAGCCTAACACATACCATGTTCTGGGCAAATTCAGCAGATGAGAAATTGATGATACTTTTTCTTAACTTTCCTAGAAAATAGGATTGGACACTTCAGGCAAATTGTCTCCAGAGGAGACAATTTGCATGAATTGTCAAATCTTTTTTTTTTTAGGAAAAATTAAAAAAAATATTTCAGAACGTCAACTGTTGAAATTTTTACCCAGCATGCAAAGTGCTTAAATGGCTAGAACATTAAACAATGTCAACTCAAATGTAACAGCGAATTTTACAATGGCTTTTTCCACTGCCAATGAAGTTTTATGTTCACTTTACAGTTCAGCTAGCCTAATGACAGCAAACACTCCAATGTGGAAATCTTTTCCACAGTTCGGTAGTGTTTAGATCCTTTCTCGGATCATTCTAAGAATGTGCCTCGTGAATCAACAGGGTCTCTCAGTCCTGTATCCTCTCATGAGGTCCAGCATTCTGCTGTCTGCAGCATTCCTTGTGTTTGGTGACTATTTCCACTAAACAATATGCTACTAACCAACTTCCAAGCTGTGTTTACCAGTCACAAAGTAGTCATGGGACAGCTCTTTCTCCAAACATTCTACCTGTGACATTCCTAACTCTAAACTGTCTGTTAGCCATGGACTAAAATTACTAGACTGCAACTACTAACAGAAAGAGTTCCTTACTAATCTATTAAACTATGCATGACAAAAAGGCTTCACAAAACGTCAAAGCCGACCATTCGGCTTCTGTGATATACTTCTCATGCATCTAGCATCTGCACATCACAACTTTTGTCTTTGTTTGGTCTGTGTCATCATGTAGATCCTTGCCTATGTCACCATGTTGAGACTATCAATGGGCTGCTTGCCTACTGTTCCCTAATCTTATAACCACAACTTGGTCCTTGCAACCCCATACTGGTACACTGATAAAGTCAGTGTAATTGTGTCACTATCATGCATTTGGCCCTTTTTTGGAATGCTATGGGGTCTTATTACTAACACTGAATGCAGTGTTACCGGCTTCATAAGCCATTTCATAAATTGCAAATGAGTGTGACAGTCAAAGCAAACAATCAGCAAAGTTGTAAGCCTTTCACCCCTAAAGATAATGTTGAGCAATACATATTTCAACTATTGTCTTATTCCTTTCATCACATCAATAACTGAATAAAATGACACTCTCCCATTTATTTTGGAAAAGAAACAGAAATATCACTCATGTCATCTTTTCTTCTTACTGCCTGTTTTACAACCTAATTTCTCTGTCACATCTAAATGCTATTGCATTTTTTCACCCATTTACCACTAGCATTTGTGTAGCACTTAGGTGCTACTCCATATATTTATACTTCTACGTATGTGAGTACTAGTACACCACAACCTCTTTATAACACTATTGTTGGGTCCATAGCATAAACCGTGTTAGTTAAACAACCGTGTTATATCCAAACAAAAATGTATAGATTATATTGAAAAATGACCATTTATGGTCATTTTTCAATATAATCTATACATTTTTAGGATCCATCTTTGAACCGTGTTATATACAAAACCGTGTTATAACGAACCGTGTTATAAAGAGGTTGTGGTGTACTATCAAAGTGTTTCCTACACTTTTACTATCTAGTGCCACTGCACTTTCTTCAAGCTAGGGTAATTTTACACTATAATGCTTCTGCATTTTCTGGCTATCTAGTGCTCTTGCACTTTTTCTCAGTACACCTCTGTGCTCTTGCACTCCTAATGGTGTAAATATGTATTCTGTTATAAGAGTTGGAACTCTTTCAAAGACAACCTTTTGTCTTTAAAGACCCCAGGATTCATATTTCATCCCTGTGTTTTTTATCAGGCTTACATACTCTATGTATGACTGAGCCTTTATGTTTAGGCAGCTGAACTGTTGTATATGGGCCAATAAATTTATTTCTCACAATATGGGTTGAAGTCATATGAACTGTTAGTTCGTAAGTATATGACTATGCAGGTAATGTCAGGTTCATGTTATTTTTATTAAATCTGTGACTATCTCACATCCGTGCAATCTGGTCTGCCTGAAATCACTTCATGTATTTGGTTCAGACCAATAACAGTCAAGGCCAGTGTCAGATCTGACCTAAGCTTATAATTTTCACCATAGTTACCTAAAATATTTTGACAGCCAATCCTGGGCAAATGATGTAGACCCAGATCACTGTGCGTCATTCAGCCTAATCTCTTTAGACACATTGCCAAGCTGTTAAATGCATCACGAAAACATGCATATATAATTTTAACCCCCTTAAACCCCATTTTTATATAGTAAAACTGGGGTTTAAAGGGGTATACATTATTTTTCTTATTTTGCTAAAAAACATAGATTGTGGGTACTCATTAGAACCGCCTCACTGAGGCAGTTCTAATGTGTACCCACAATCTATGTTATGAGCAGGAATATGAAAAATATCAGAATTTTTGTCTGAAAATTTTCCTGTTTTGGTTGTAATTTTTTTCAATATATTGGAATAGGCGTGTTTTCGTAATGGGACATTACATTTTAGGCCATGTATGGTAAGGACTTAGAGTGTCTAAATATTTTGGGTAAACTGGAAACCTATACCCTTGTTAAGGCTCCAGTTAGGGTATACAGATTATTCATCAGCAAGACTGTTCCATAAGTACTCAAAACATGCTCTGTTATTTCTAAAAGTAAATATATGGGCCGTGTCATGCGAATATGAGTTTTTGAACCTAAAGCCTTGATCAGCCTTTGCATCTATGCAGTCTGATCTGGGTCTTTGTTTCCACTTATAGAATGATGGGATACTGCAAAATGTATCACCAAATGACAAAGGAATTGTGAAACTATGTAATTTGCAGGATGATTAGACTCTATGCATTTCACACCTGGTCGAAGCCACCTTTTTATATAATATGGTCACCATTTTTTACAATAGAACATGTTTTGGTTAGCTTTAGAATTGCCTTGACTGTGCAAGCCCAACTGAGGCCTTTCTAATGAGATCTAAAAAAACATTCTCCTGAATACTGTATTTATCTGGAGCCTTCAAAGGATGCAGGAGTCAATTTACAATAGCTGTCCACATAGCTCTAGACATTTTATCCACAAGTATCAATATTTTTCTTATTTCTCCATGAAAATCTACAACTGTGATACTCATCAAAAGTGCCTTGAAATGGCGCTATTACTGAGTACACACAACATAGGTTTTTTGTGAAGAATGAGAAAAATGTTTTTTTCTGGATATCACACATGTCTAGAGCATTGGACCATCACTGTCAAGTCCAAGAATGTCATATCCAGTGCTCAAATCCAGGTATATTTTGGGCTTCAAATTTGGCTGGAGCACTTATAAGGCAAGGGCATGATCTGGGCCTGGTTGTTCAAAGCATCGTTACTTAACAAGCTCATTAGTAAACAAAATGCTAACTGTTCTCGTAAGAACAATATTTAATTCACAGGTATTTTTGCGGAAAAAATGTGAGTAGCTTTTGCAAATGCAAAAGCTACTCACATTTTTTCAGCAACAATATTAGCGATATACCAAACTTAATGATCAAAGTTTTAACGATACGTTAACTAACGACATCGTTAGTTTTGAACAACTGGGCCCTGATTTACTTAGCTCTGTACAAAGCACATAGGTAAAAGCCCTTGAATTATTAGATTGCATTGTGCATTAAATTATGAGTTCACAGCCATATGACAGCCCATGTATCATGTTTAGTTTGTCTAGATTCAAAGCTTATTTGGATCTCTGTATACCTTACATTAGGTATTATTTATATTCTTTGTATAAGCATCTTTTATTGTATATACAATTCACAACCTTTATGAAAGCTCGTCAATCAATGATTGACAATAATCTCATCACAGGTCTTGTTAGTTAATTTACACATTCTGATTATGCCAATTTTAACTGTATGTACATTTCACAGCCATTTGATAGCTTGTCAGTTCCTTTCTGACTAATAATAAATAGATATTAGCTGTACAATTTTAATAATCACACTAGCTCTCACCATCTTCTCAATAACCATATTGCACTGTCACAGTTTTATTACACTGTTCTCGACCATACTGGACCAGCTCAATCATATATTACATTGTCTAGATGGTCTATTACATTATTCACATCACATTTCATTTCTAACTACAAAAGCGAGTATAAGTCTACCCTATTTTACCCTTGTGGCTTTTTAAATAAGTTTAAGCGAAATGTCATGTTCTATTGTAATAACCATTAAGACTTGGCCAGCCCCACCACTTATTTACACCCATTTCTGGGCCATAGCTCTTGTACACCCTCAACAGGGCTTCTCAGCTTTCATCACATTATACATACCCCACCACCAGGGCCAGCACCACTGGCTTTATGCTCGCATACAAACAGCTGATTCTTGGCTATTATACAGACTTATACAGGAGGGGGACCATCTACATACTTCAGTTCTGGTGTAAATCTCAGTGTAAAGTCTAATAACTTATGTAAAGATTCAGGAGCTGCTAAATATATGAGTCCAAGAAAAACAGCAAGAGCAATGGCTTGGATTGGGAATGATTTCATCCAAGCAGGGATCTTCTGTGGTTGTTGTCTTGGATATGTCCTGTGCACAGGTACCTGTCTTGTCTTTGGTTCTTCAGTTCTGTAAGGAAGCAATAAATATGATTAATTAACCCTTGTCCTGCTGAACCCAGATATACCCTGCTTTTGCAAACAGTGTAGATCCAGATCAGTTGGCTTCTGAAGAAGTCAACTTATCTGGATCTGCACTGTTTGCCATTAAGTATACAAATTTTATAGCAATAATCAGGATCAAGTAATCTGATTGGCTGAAAATTAGAAGTAGGCGTGGCATCTTGATTTATTCAGCAGGACAAGGGTTAATATATTTACTAAAAGTTTGTGGGACAATCAATCCTGAGTAAATAGTGGCGACCCAGATCAGGCACCAAAGAATGTAATCATGGTCTACACTGTTTTCCACACACCCAACAGCTTTTCAGCACATCAGTGGGTAGTGAAAAGGAGTTAATCAAAGTTTACGACGAGTATGGCAAGGATTTAAGGTGTTTCAATACAGCAGAACACTTAACATCTGCAGCATCTAAATTTAGTAGTTTGATGGAAAGTGCTCCTTTGCACATTTAATTTTGGCACTTTCATACATTCTGATGTATGCCACACTATATACATTTGTTTGTTTGTGTTGAGGTTTTACGGCCCAGTCAACCCAATGGGGTTTGTTTGTGTTGAGGTTTTACGGCCCAGTCAACCATATGGGGTCATGTCGAGCGCGGTCAGTTTACCTAACCACACTTTTACTGGGTAGACTTAGTCCTCTAAGCGGTTAACCAGTATTGTGCACATTCTTTCGCCAGAAACTGACAACTGCCTTTTTTGAATCAGCGGAAGGGAGAGAATGACCGTAGAAAATATTTCATGATCAATCTCCATACTATATATATTTACTGACAGAGTTTTATTATGGCATTTTTTGCCCAGATCTCCAATAGTATTAAAATAAAGTGACCCTCAAATATAAGTGTTTTACAGTACTTAGGTTAAATACTGTATAATACAGTACAAACCACATGTACTGTATTTACCCTAAGTATTGGGACATCTTTACTCCTTACCATACTTATTCTAAAATTTAAAAAAATCTATTTTACTACCTGCTGAATTGTCTAAAATAGTGCTGGATGAGTGGCAAACAGTGTAGACCCTGATCAGACGCCACAGAATGCAGCATCTGATCTGGGTCTACACTGTTTGTTCAGGCCTGTCTGTCCCAATATTTAGGGTTACATTAGTACTTTTAAAACATCCTTTGCACTGCACCAAATGAAACCATGTCTTTAAGGGGTATGTGGACAGTGAAGGCCCAGATTAGCCTGCCCATCTGCTCATTCAGTGGCATCTCATCAGTGTGTACACTGTTTGCTCAGGCCTGTCTGTCTGAATACATACGGCAAATACGGTATGTGTATGAGCAGGATGATCTCGACCTGGGCCCAGTTGTTCAAAGCGTTGTCAGCTTGACAAGCTTATTAAGGGTCATTTCGTTAACTGTTTCAGCGGATTAAATACACAATATTCTGATATTTTTTGCTGAAAAAATGTGAGTAGCTTTTGCACTGCAAAAGCTACTCACATTTTTCAGCAAAAAATTTCAGCATATTTGCATATCACTCGATGTAAATTTTAATTAATCGTTAACTAACGATGTCGTTAGCTTTGAACACCTGAGCCCTGAATGTTTGGCAAAGGCTCCAAGCCATATAGCTTCTGATAAAGCTTTTTTTTTTTTTTTTAAATTTTTCAACCAAAAAATATTGATATTTTTTCTTATTTGTCCATTAAAAATAGATGTTGTGGGTACTTATTAGAAGTGTCTCATCAAGGCGCTTCTAACGAGTACCCACAACATAAGTTTTTGTGGAGAAATAAGAAAAAGATTTACCTGATGCCCCCAATTACCTTGGTCTCTGCTCAGACACCTTTTCAACTGAAACGGCCCCAGGTCAGTCTGTGCACCCAAACCTTCTGATCAATCTTTGCTTGTTGCTATTCAGATACCAAAAGATCGCAAGCTTCTCCAGGTAGAAAGGAAGACTGATTAGACTCAGCAGATTGCTTTGTTTGTTCGTGTTGAGGTTTTACGGACCAGTCAACCCAATGGGCTCATGTCAAGCATGGTCAGTTTACCTAACCACAGGTTTACTGGGCAGGCTTAGTCCTCTATGCGGTTAACCAGTATTGTGCACATTCTTTTGCCAGAAACTGATAACTGCCCTTCTTGAATCAGTGGAAGGGAGAGAATGACCTTAGAAAATATTTCATGATCAATCTCCACGAAAGAATCTTGCTGACCTTGGCGGGGGTTGAACCCACGACCTCCTGGTCTCCATTCGGACGGCGCATCCATATGAGCCACCGAGGCCGGCGAGCAGAATGCATAAGCTGATCCGAGTCTTCAATGAATGCACACGCCATAAGGTAAATTATCTGGTATAACAGCTCTACAATTAACACTATTCACCCAGAAAGTGCATAAACTGTAACAGGACACTAAAAAGAAATGTGTTTTATTCTACAACAAATCATAGGGCAGAAGAGCATGATGCAAAAAGCTGCCATTTCGTGACATTTTTAAGAATTTTTCTGATTCATTTGCCATTTCCTGGATGTCAGACTGTGCAACGCTGTTTTTTTTTTTGTATCACATAGGTTACACATAGACATAAATGCATGTGTTATAGCCAAGGGTTGGCAGGGTTTCGTCAAACAATGGCAGAAAGTTGGTAAAGTCTGAAGAAATCAACAGCATTTTTGTTGATTTTTAGTGTTAGAATCAAAATAGAACAGCTCTAGTGTACAAATTGTTGAGTAATAAATCAGTTTGTCAGTCAGTTGTAAGTAGATAAATTACTCTCACTACGGGCTTGTGATTTGATCTACATTACAACTGACCTCCAGCCAGTGATTTATTACTAAAAAAATCACAGCTAGAGCTCGACTATTTCTTAAGCCACAGTTTTGTATCATTTTGAGAGAAAAAAGAGAAAAGGAGACTAGGTACACTTAATAGATTTTCCATCATTTTTACAAGGGAGACAACATTTGTGACTTCCTGCTTGGTATCCTGAACACCAAGCCCCTTCTGAAAGGATCTTCTCTAAAGGGAAAGAATTTGCTCCCTGTTCCTGCAAAATCTTTAGTTAAATTTAGAGTCAATCCCATTTCAAAAGAGATGTTAAAACAATTTTGGGAGCATTGCCTTACCTGCAAGTGCGTCAATACCTTTAACTCTGGGTAAAAATTTCAGCAGACATTTTGAAAAAAATTGTCTTATTTTTTTCCAGAAAATAGGCTTTGGCAATTCATGCAAATTGTCTCCAGAGGAGACCATTTGCATGAAATGCCGAAGCTAATTTTCTGGGAAAAATGAGAAAAATATCAACAATTTGTGGTCTGCTGAATTTGTCCATATAGAGTGGTAAAGGATAATAAAATCTAGTCAATACTTACATCTGTTTAACATGCTTAATTTCATGGTAGCTTTGGTCCATAAGCTCAGCTTTTACAGGAGTGATTTCTTCATCAACCATTGGTAAGTGTTCAATTTGTTCTGATTTTAAGGGAGTTATCTCCTCTTCAACTTCCATTCTGTCAACCATGTCCTCATCCATGGTCTTACCCAGAATGTCAGAACTCATAATATCTCTACACTGTTTCTGGGCAACATACAACTGGTTCCGTATGTCGGCGATACCGGCTGTGAGGTCTAGCTGCGTCTCTTCATCTGAAACCTCCATCAGTTCGGCTCGCAGCCTCTGCAGAGCAATTAGCTTTTCTTCATAGATAGCCAGACTATGGACCAATTGCTGTCAACACAAGAAATAAGCTTTGTTAGCAAAATGGCATTTCAACATACATGTGTATGGGAACAGTAATCCATCTGTAGTCTGCAGTCTGATTAGGACCACAACTCCAAATAAGGTGACAAGATGCTTTTTTTCAATCAATAAGTATTGATAGTTTTCTTATTTATCAAAAAAAATTTGTGGGTACTCATTAGAAGTGCTTCAAAAATGTTTATCTGGCTACTCCTATTCTCTGTAGCAATGTCTAAGGACTGTCACTATTTGCCTCAATGAGGCCAAAATATTGTTGATTCAAATACAGTCGAACTTCAATGGCTCAAACGTCTTTGGGACCATGGAAATTTGTTCAAGACATGGGTAGTTCGAGCCACTGAGGGTTAATCATAGCGCCAGATCAGGAGGCAAATGGGGATAATACAGGATTGTCTTTTCCAACTTTTATATAATAATGGTATGTTATGCGTACTCATTTCGATCGCCTCGATGAGGCAATTCAAATGTGTACACACAACATACATTTTCAGCATTAATTAGGACAATATCTCTAAATATTTGTTTTCTTGAGGTATCGGAAAAATGTCCTACGGACTCAAAAAGTAGTTCGAGTCATCCACAGCAAACGAGCCATCCGTGTTCGAGCCATTGAGGTTACACTGTAGTTAAAAAAACTCAAATCAATATCAGACTGAATGTTAAGGACCCTTTTTATCAAGACATTTGTTAAATTATATTCAACAGACTATCCAGAAAATCATGGCAGTATTGTAACACAATGCGGCTTCCTAAATAATGAAAAATAATTTTTTTTTTTCATCCAGTGGCAAACGATGAGCGAACGTAACTATGTCTTTTATGACTGGGTCAGAGAATTTTTAGGGCGGATAATTTGGTGATTATTATTAGGATAGGCTTTCTCATTTTCGTATAAACATATCTGTTGTGGGTACTCGTTAGAAGTGGCACACTGAGTCACTTCTAATGAATGCTACAAGGTATGTTTTACAGAAAAAAAATTTTATTAGAGAAAATTTAATCAGAATTGTAATCAAATACTCATCCATAACAAATCCTCTATGGGTTGAACATATGGCAAAATGAAGTAACTATAAATACAACTGTCCCTTATAATTTCTAAGTACTGCACTGAATAAAGTCCTAGTGGTACTCAAGAATAAGGTGGACTCTTTACCACTCTGGTTAAATCAGCAGACGGCAAATTCATGATATTTTTTCTTATTTTTCCTAGAAACAGGATTTGACACTGGAGACAATTTGCATGAAATGTCAAACCGGTTTTCTGGAGAAAATAAGAAAAATACATGTATTTCAATATGTCATCTGCTGAAAATTTTACCCAGGGTGCTAAGCATTAAAATAAATTTTCAAACCTTTATGTCACTTTCAACGCCTGCCTTGTATCCCTCCATATCCATTTCTTGTGAGAAGGCAATCCTCTGTAGTAACTCTCGTTCTTGTGAGAGCAAGAATTCTAGCTCTCGTCTAGTCTCCTTGTACTCCTGCCACACACACTGGATATGTTCGAGTTCTGATACACGTCCAACACAACTACAAGAAATAAGAAGCTAAATGAGCTGATATGAAACTTGAAAAGTGTCAGTTTGGTTTCTACATTTGATATTGCAGTTTATCATGTGATGCCGCTTGTATTCAGTAGGTAACTTCATGCCATAATTTTTTTTTTCCTTTTAGAGTAGACCCTATTTCAGAAGGGATGCAGAAACAATATTGAGAGTTGCCTTCCATGCAAGTGTATCCATTCCCCTTGATAAAATCTAGTTTACTCACATCTGTTCAACAAGTTTTATTTCATGGTAGCTTGGGTTCAGCCTTTATATGTTACATAAAACTGTCCGTGACAACATCATGTTTTCTGTTGAAAAATGGTTCGACTTCTACTGCCATTAAATACTGTTTAACCCTTGTCCTGCTGAACTCAGATATACCCTCCCTTTGCAAACAGTGTAGATCCAGATCAGTTGGCTTCTGAAGAAGCCAACTGATCTGGCTCTGCACTGTTTGCCATTCAGTATGTGAACCTATATCAACAACCTTGATCAAGTAATCTGATTGGCTGAAAATTAGAAATAGGTGTGGCTTCTTTATTTATTCAGCAGGACAACGGTTAAAAGTCATATGATAAACAGAATCTTACATGAGTTGTCATTTCATATGAAATTTACGAAACAAGCCTTTCGCTCGTTTCATAAATTCCATATCATTACGAAAACACGCCTATTCAAATATATAGAAAATTTCACCTCCAAAAAACTGAAAATTTTCAGATAAAAAACTCTGATATTTTTCATATTTCTGCTCAAAACATAGATTGTGGGTACTTGTTCGAACCGCCTCACCAAGGCAGTTCTAACGAGTACCCATAATCTATGTTTTGAGCAGAAATAAGAAAAAATATTGTATACCCCTTTAAACCCCAGTTTTACTATATAAAAGAGGGGTTTAAGGGGGTCAAAATTATATAGGCATGTTTTCCTGATGGAAATGACAACTCCTGTAAGATCCTCTATATATCTACCATGTCTTCTATAGAAGTAATAACCCTAAGTATTGAGTGCGATAGGCCTTTTCAAACCGTGTAGACCCAGATCAGACACCGCAGAAAGATTTGTGGGTCAGAAATCTGTTTATACTATATTACACGGTCTGTTTTGTTCAAGAAAATATGGCTTGATATTTTGTTTATGTGAATCTACAATTCAATTTTGTTTCAATTTTTTCTCTGAAAATCTAAAAAAATATTTTAAATGTTATCTGCTGACATGCACATTAACCCTTAAAAGTGCCAATCACAACTGTAGCAGATGACAGTTTTGATTTTTTTTTTTTAAACTTCCAGAGAAAACAAGTCTTGACCTTTCATGTGAATCATCTGCAGACTATTCACATGAAATATCAAGACACATTTTCAAGTAAAAAAAAATATTTCTTTAGAATGTTATGTGCTAGAAATTTGAAGGGTTAAGGCTTCATTCATTGCAAACATAACATCACGAAAACATGCCTATATAATTTTGACCCCCTTGAACCCCACTTTTATACAGTAAAACTGGGGTTTACAGGGGTACACATTATTTTTCTTATTACTGCATAAAACATAGATTGTGTGTACTCATTAGAACCGCCTCGCCGAGGGGGTTCTAACGAGTACCCACAATCTATGTTTCGAGCAGAAATATGAAAAAATATCAGAGTTTTTTATCTGAAAATTTTCAGTTTTTTAGAGGTGAAATTTTCGATATATTTGAATAGGCGTGTTTTCGTAATGATTCCAAAGCAACCTATACCTGAAGTGTAACTTTTCTATCTTAGTTTCAACATCCTGTATCTTCTGTAGGAAGCCATCTATGGACACTGAAGGATTCTGGGAGCCAAATGTATGAACAGCCAATCGTAACTCATTGATCAATTTTTGCTGAGTCTGCAGTAATTTCTGCTTATCCTGAAATAAATAACAAGCATATGACTAAAATGTGTGTGCGTGTGTTCTGAATAATCATTTCATTGAATATTTATACAGCCTCAAACATGTATGTCATCAAATTTGGCTAATTTTAAAATTGAGGCCTTCTTGCAGATAAACTAGACAACCAATGCAGATTATATTGAATGTAAAAGGAAGGATTGTATTTTACCTACATAGTCATGTTATCCTATTGCCAAAAAACAGGACACACCATCAGTGTACGAGCTTTACGTATACCATCGTATATGTAGCTTTCTGGGATAGATGTGATAAAAATGAAATGTGGACTTTGAAGAAAAATTCAGATTTTATTTATGCGCTAGTGTGTTCAACATGCATAAATGATGTTTTTGTTTGTTTACAGGCAAACTATGAAGAAGAAATGCAGGCAAACTATGTAGAAGAAATGCATTTTTTCGTATGTTAGTGGTTTTAACTGTTTATTTAAGAAACAATTTTTCTCTACTGTGAATTATCATGAATAATGCATGGTGTTGGAGAACAGATTGTGAAGTATTAATCTATGATGGTGAAGCTACTTTGATCACGGTGACGTTTCCATGAGGCCTGAAATGGGAAAACGTTAACATAATGTTAGAATATGTATTTTAACTCAAATGCTCTGTATAGACAATACATTCAACAAACCCTGTATACAAATAGCTCATATACCACGTAACTGCATTAACTTTACCATAGCTCTAGATAAGGCGCTTTTTTCAATCCAATATTGATATTTTTCTTATTTCTCCACGAAAACATATGTTGTGGGTACTCATTTGAAGTGCCTCACTGAGGCACTTCTAATGAGTACCCACAACTTATGTTTTTGTGGAGAAATAAGAAAAATATTAATCTGATACTCACTCTTATCTAGGCATATGCTTTATTGATATGAGAAATGGGCTTTTATGCTATTGACCATAACTCAAAAGAGACGTTTTTTTTTTTCAACAAAACAATGTTGATGTTTTTTCTTATTTCTCAATGAAAATATGAGGGTACTCATCTATGCACTTCTAATGAGTACCCACAATATGTTTTTGTGGAGATATAAGAAAAATATTTATAGTACCCCCTCTTATCTGGAGCTCTGCACAATCAGCAAAGGCTCATATCAGACTGTGGATCAGAGAGTTTTCTGTTTATCAACATATGAGCCACAACAAGTGAAAATGTACCTTTGGGGCATGTGTCAAATGGACAGATTCAGATTCATCCCATGCATGCACAGTCTCATCCAGATATTTGCTCTCTACTGATACATTCTATAGTGTCCAATGGTTCTGTTAGCTGTCAGTCAAGGCACTGATCAGACACCACAGATGCATAGGCTGATCTGGGCCTTTGTTGTCTGCATATGCCCAAAGACATGTTTTCGCATGGCGAGGCCCATATACTACCCTATCCAATGATTCTGAGTGGGAAAGAAAGGCCCTGATCACCATATATATACAGCTTGACCTGGGCCTTCATTGCTTGTACATGACATAAGGGCCCTTACATCGCATTACACATCAGTTGTGTTTTAAGTAAAACCTTCTCTTTTACCTTTATACTGTTGATAGTTTGCTGCAATTCTTCCAAACTTTTGAACTTTGACCTTTCTACTTCTGGCACACCATCTGAGATCATACCCTCTATGGACAGGTGGGTAGCATACATTGTTTTAAGTTCCTGGGACTGGTTCCTTCTCTCAGAGGCCAGAGCCTGTAGTTTCTCCCACTGATATAGCAGATCTGAAAAACAATGTGGGTAGCCACATTATATTTTTCTTATTTCTCAATGAAACATATGTTGTGGGTATTCATTAGAAGCCCTTTTTTCCTTACTTCTCCACAAAAATGTGGGTACTCATTAGAAGCATCTAAATGAGGTGCTTCTAATGTGTACCCACAAAATATGTTTTCATGGAAAAATCAGAAAAAATATCAGTACTTTTCGGTTGAAAAAAGTGCCTTATCTGGAATTATGATACATGAATATGAACATGTACAGTCGAACCTCGTTATCTCGATCTCGCTTATTACGAATCACCACTTATCTCGAAGTGAAAATCTGGTCCCTGTTTTAACATGAAACTACGATGACAGGTAACAAAATAATGTGGAAAAAGAGGTGAAATTGCTCCTAAGGAGCAATTTCTCCTCTTTTCCACATTATTTTATATATATTTCTAACTTCGGGAGTCAAATTACATATTCATTTGTTAAATGTGGTTGTTCAATTTATTGTTTTCCTCACTCTCTCAACTCTGATATGTCGAGGTACGGATATCTCGAAGTGTTTCAGTGAGTCCCTTGGAATTCAAGATAACGAGAGTCCACTGTATAAGTAACATGAAATGAAAATGTTTAACATGCTTTCCTTCTAGTATAGTTTCTTCCCGGAAGCTCCAGGTAAGATGCCATTTTCTTCCAAAAGGTACTAATAATCTGTTTGTATTTCTGCATAAAAACTTGACTCATTTGGATTGTATTTATACCAATGGACTCTTAAGAAAACCCTAAACAAAGGTCATTGTGGTGAAGAAAAATCTTTATCTGGACACTTCTCTTGTCTGGAACTAGCAATAAGATCGAATGTTTGATGCTAGAAATTTTTCATTATCATTTATTTCACATCCATGCATCATTCCAGGTTTGTTTGTGTCGAGGTTTTACGGCCCAGTCAACCCAATGGGGTCATGTCGAACGTGGTCAGTTTACCTAACCACACATTTACTGGGCAGGCTTAGTCCTCAAAGCTGTTAACCAGTATTGTGTACATTCTTTCGCCAGAAACTGACAACTGCCCTTCTTGAATCAGCGGAAGGGAGAGAATGACCGTAGAAAATATTTCATGATCAATCCCCACGAAAGAATGTTGCCGACCTCGGCGGGGGTTGAACCCGCGACCTCCTGGTCCTGGACGGCGCATCCAACTGAGCCACCGAGGCTGGCTATCCAGGTGTTCTAAACAGTATTCACACAATGCTTTGGTAGGAAAAAAAGCTTCTGAACCCCAATTTTATCTGGATTCCCGGCAGACTAACACATACAAACTCTCAGGCTCAAGCTATTGCTTTAATACTGATATAGTTATTCTTATCATAAACAAGAGAAAAGAATGAAATGTTATAACAAACTTTGTCTGTGTGACGGTGTTAAAGGGACAGTAGGGGCAACTGAAGTATTTGGATTCCATCATATATAGCACAATATACTACCCACAATATACTACATGTATGTTACAACTGATGAGAACTAACCTTGGATTGTCTGAATATCTTCAGGTTGGACATCAGCTACATCCAGATGTTGGCTGATGGACTCTAGGCACCTCATGTTGGTATCTATAGTTGCCATCAATTCACCCTGAAATAAAAAATGGAAAATTCAACTGTTAGGTTTTATGGTTTGTAATATACTGGTTATTTCCCTTTGTTTTCAAATGTGAAATCAGACTGTAAATGTTTGTCAACACTTTTGTTTGTGTTGAGGTTTTACGGCCCAGTCAACCCAATGGGGTCATGTCGAGCGTGATAAGTTTATCTAACCACACGTTTACTGGGCAGGCTTAGTCCTCTAAGTGCTTAACCAGTATTGTGCACATTCCATCGCCAGAAACTGACAACTACCCTTCTTGAATCAGCCAAAGGGAGAGAATGACCACAGAAAATATTTCATGATCAAATCCCCACGAAAGAATGTTGCCGAAGAATTTTTGTGGAATAATAAGAAAAATATCAATACTTCTCGGTTTAAAAAATGCCTTCTCTGGAGCTGTGTTTTAAGAAGTTACTGTGCATTTATAAAAAGAAGACACATGATCAGCCTGTACAATGCAAATATGAAAGGGTTTTGCTATTTTCTATGAAATCTTTAGCTATTTCAGAGGAATTGTTAAGAAGGAGTATTTAGTGATAATTATGGGATAATTTCCTCCAGTTCTCCATAGAAACATATATTGTGGGTACTCATTAGAAGTGCCTCGGTAAGGCACTTCTAATGAGTACCCACAACATACATTTCTATGGAGAAATAAGAAAAAATGTCCTAGAATTATCCCCCAAATACTCCTCCTTAATAATTCCTCTGCATGTATTGTAGATGACCTTAAATGTCAGCTCTTAACATTTTCATCCCCAAGTTTCTATTGTTAAAAGGCCATCTCATATGGACCTACACTGTTTGCACACATGCCTGCTTTGGTCTGCTGAGCTGAAAGTTTTAAGATGTACATTAAAATTATATTTTTTCTTATTACTCTAATTAAGTATGTTATAAGTACTTGTTAGATCAACTTCAACTAGTAACAGTGTTTTCAGAGAATACAGATGTCCCCTAGTGAATTTTAAGTTTTTCTACTGTTATGACCTTGGAAATTAGGTGAAGGTCACCAAAATCTAATCAGTTCTTTATTATGTCGCAATTATATATGCATGAAAATTTGGTAGGAATCCAACCACTGGTTCACAAGATATTGTGCAGACAAGAAAGTCCCACAACAACGCCAAATCACACCAATGCTGACGTCAATGGGATCAGCACCAAAAACAATATGTCCCCTCCCTATCAGTAGAGGGACATAATAAGGAAGTTCTAATCAGTACTAAAACATGTTTATTCTGTCTTACTGACCCTCTAGTCTATAAACGTTTTGGTGGAAAAATAAGAAAATATTAGAACTCTGCACTATGGTGAAAATTTTTATAATGGTGTAACTTACATATTTTCCTGGGTTAAGATAAAGCCCTGTCCCAAGAGGATCTTTCCTTTTCTTCCTTAGAGACTTGTCAGCAACCTTCAACTGCATTCTGGATTCTTCAAGGACATGATGCAACTCTTCAATATCCGAGTCACTGTCATCAAAGTTGCCCTTGTTTGAGGGAACCTGAGGAAAGAATATGATTGTTACTTCGTCAAGAGCTTGTAAATGATATGAATCAATGCTTACTTTTGTGAATCCTGCACACTACTTCTGAACAGAAGTTTCAGAGAATTCATAGATCTAAATAATGTGTATTTTTCAACCAAAAAAGTACTGGCATTTTTCTTCTTTCTCCTCCAAACTATATGCTGTGGGTACTCATTAAACATGCCTTGCTGAGGCACATCCAATGAGTACCCACAACATATGTTATCATGGAGAAATAAAAAAAAATATCTATCTGATAATCCCTTTTATCTGGAGCTATGAGATAAAACTTGTCATGGTGAATAAATTAAGATGCCATGCCCATTTCTAACTCTCAGCCAATCAGATTACTTGATCCAGGTTGTTGATACATATTCACTTACTGAATGACAAACAGTGCAGATCCAGATTGATCTGGATCTACACTGTTTGTAAAGGCAGGATATATCTGGGTTCAGCAGGACAAGGGTTAATTAACCCTTCGGCTGCAGCAAAAGAAGCAAATCAGGCCTGTTAGAGGGGATACCCTACTTGAGAAGCCATTACTTCCTTGATTTTGCCTCGGTGTTGATGGCATTTTCACACATATCTTGCCGATTGTATATAGCCATTTTACCGGAGAAGTGACAATCACAGGACTTTCAGTCATGCGACAGTCACGTGGCAACCAGGAACCGTTTTAGACACGTAAAAAAAAATATACAGAAGACCAGCGCTTACTGTGTGCAATGCAGAAAGAAACAGGTGACATATGTAGGTTCTACTGTTGTTCCTACTTCTTCCTCACTGGAAATGATCTAGGTGTCATGGGTGTTTTTTTTTCCAAAAAATCGTGATAAAACTGACAAAGTGAGTGCGGAAATTGCTGGCAGCTTGAAATTGGGTATTCTTGGTCTTTATTAGTGTGGGTAAAATCCAGCACCTTACTTTGTATTGAAGAGCGGTGTGTTTGTATGAAAGTAGGTTCCTTCCTGTATAGGGGCACTTGGTCTGAATGGTTGCATCTGGTGTATCGTAAGTAGGACAGGTTTTAGAGTTGGTATACCCCTCCAAAACAACAATAGTCGTGATCAGCAGCTTAAGGGTTAATAATAGATGGGCTACTTTTGTGCAAGATGAGAAAACTAACATCTTGAATTTGTTTTAAGGATATCTCCATTTCAATGGCAATATTATCAGATTAAAAATACTACTGTTCAAACTCAAAGAATTTCAAGCTGATTTAAAAGCAAAAACTATTCTACATGTTTTTACTTACCAGTTTTGGTGGTTTGCCCGAGTAAGTTTCCTCCTCAGACCTCCTAGCTATGAGAGTTGCCAAGATGGTTGACTGTGGTAGACTGAACTCATCATCAAACTCCATGTCATCCATTGGTTCCCATGACAATGGCTTTTCAGGTCTGTCATCACTGTCTGTTGGGTACAGTGGTGCCTGGAGTGTATGACAAAATGGGATAACATCTAAGAAAAACACTACATAAGAGGTATCCAGATAAATGTTTTTCTTATTTTTCCATGAAAACATATGTTGTAGATACTCATTAGAAGTGCCTTGCAGAGGAACCTCTAATGAGTACCCACAACATATGGTTTTTAGTGAATAAACTAGACAAATATTTGTCTGAATAATATTTTCATAGTCTAAGGTTACAAACACAAATTTGACTGCTCTGGCTGAGTGAAATATTGCAATTTTATTTTGTTCACAAAACCTCGCTTGGGTTTTTCCCTGTACCAGTTTAAGATATCATTTTTCCAGCCCATCTCATATTCTGCTTGGGAGTTATAACACAGCTCCAGATTAGAGGGGTATCAGGTAAATATTTTTCTTATTTCTCCACAAAAACCGATGTTATGGGTACTCACTAGAAGCGTCTCACTGAGACACTTCTAATGAGTACCCACAACATAGGTTTTCATGGAGAAATAGGAAAAATATCATGTTTTTGGTTGTAAAAGGCACCTTAGCTGGAGCAATTGTTGAAAGTTAACATATTTTGCTCTACATTTTAACACCTGAACAGAAGTTAATACTGTACATGCATAATATCTTCTCTTCCACTTTGCTCAAAGCAAAATCAGGATTCCAAAAGCAAGTGATTTTCATTTCCCCTGAAAACAGATTGACATTTCATTCAAACTGCCTCTGGAACTCAGTGGGTGGAAGAGGGGGGGGACTTTTCTGGCAAAAAGATCCCTGTTCAGGACTTTTTTTATCCAAGACTTTTCGTCAGACTGACTTCGCTAATTTATCAGTTTTGCAGTATACATATTAAATGAGTGTTTAAAAACTGGCAAATGTTTCATGTTTAAATCACTTATTTTGCAAGAAATTGTTTAAGGGTCAGAGTATTTATTGTCCTCACTTTGTGAAACAATGCACAAAACTGATTGTTTTTTGTTGTTTTTTTTTAATAATCATCATGTTAAACAAATCGAACAAGTTCTTTCCTTTTATGGTAGACCCCTTTTCAGAAGGGAGGCAAAAATACTTTTTATGGTTACCTCCCCTTGAAAGTGTATCCATTCCCCTTCCCCTTAAAAGTTGAACAAGTACATTTGACTACTGGATGAAGTGTCTAAAAGTGCTAAATGAGGTATGAACAGTGCAGATCCTGATAAACTTTTAGAAGCAGTCTGATCTGGGAATAATACAAATTGCTCAAGAATGTCTCTCTAAATATTTTGGGTATAAATATGGTATCTTCACAATCATACTTCCAGATAGGATACTTTTTAACCAAAAAGTATTGGTAATTTTCTTCTTATTGCTACACAAATACACCACAACCTCTTTATAACACTATTGTTGGGGTCCATAGCATAAACCGTTTAAGTTTAACAACCATGTTATATCCAAACAAAAATGTACAGATTATATTGAAAAATGACCATTTATGGTCATTTTTCAATATAATCTATACATTTTTGGGATCCATCTTTGAACCGTGTTATATCCAAAACCATGTTATAACGAACCATGTTATACAGAGTTTGAGGTGTGTATGTATTTGTGGAGAAATAAGAAAAATATTTACCTGTTACCTCTTTTATCTGAAGCCATGCATCATTAGAAAATTTGTCCTCGTTTAGACACTAAAGTAATCAACAATGCTCACTTAGACACTAAAGTAATCATCAACACCTGCACAATAGGCTAAGAAAAGTAATACATCAAATTATTTCAGCTGTAACATGCAAAAAAAGGGGCATATACATATAGTGATGGCAGAGATCAGCTTGCACATCAACACAAATCAAGGACAGTAAAAATTACAGTGAAATTCCACTAATGGTCACCTCTCAACAACTGCCACCCAATATCAGTCACTTTTTGATATACCCCAGCATTATTATATACTCAACCTCCCTACAACAAGCACCTCCCTTTAACAACCAGTTTTGAACATTTCCAAAGGTGACTGTTGCAGGAAGGTTGCACTGTATCTACTTGTTTAGCTATCTGCATACTGGGCAATTTTGCATGCTTTTTTGTCTGTGGATTTTTTCAAAATCAACTTTTTCAAAAAGATCTTTCAGGAATACCATCAGAATGTCGAACAGTTTGGATCCAGATCAGGCCCGACGTTTTGTCAGGTCTGATCTGGATCCAAACTGTTTGCAAAGGTCATCAGCAGACAACAAAAGTCGCTGCTAGAGGGCAAAAAGTTAGGAAGGCAGAACTTAAAAATTTACCTGGTAGTTATCCCAAGCATTCTCTGAGAAGGAAGAGGCATCATTGTTTGGGTCATCTGGTTCTGATCTCACATTGTCTGTCATAGAAAACAAGTTATGGTTTTAATGACTGAAGCATGATAAGAAACAAATTTGACATATTCAGTCCTTTTTGTAGTATTAAAGAACAAAATAAGCATATACATTCAATGCAAATAATACGCAGTAAAATTCTGTTATTAAGATCTCACTTGAAATAGGACCACTCCGCTATTGCCCATCCCAAATGGTTTCTTAACAATCCAAATTCAATATTCAGACCACCCTACTAATAAGACCACTTTTACTCAGTCCAAGAGGTGGTCTTAACAGCGGAATTTTACTGTAGCAGGGTACACACATGCCCAAGTGTTCCAAATGCAAGAAAAGCCTTCTTTTTCTTAAGCATTCATAAACAGATTAAACTCTTTGCATACTGGGTAATTTTGAATGCGTTTTTTGTTGTCTGTGGATTTTTCACTTTTTTCAAAAAAAATCTTTCAGAAATACCATCACAGTGTCAAACAGTTTGAATCAAGATCAGGCCTGACATTTTGTCGGGCCTGATCTGGGTCCAAACTGTTTGCACAGGTTATCAGCAGACGACAAAAGTCGCCACTAGAAGAAAAGAGTTTAGCTTGATTTTTCTTTTCTGACATGAATAAAGCCCAATAATAGGGCCACAAGTGCCCTGAAGTGACATATTCATTTGATCAAAGTAAGCATTTAAGCATCATAACAAAACATATTTTCAAACCCTCATTTTACACGGTATTTCTGACATGCATGTAGACTTACAGATGGGCCCCATGTGCTTTACAATGAAAGATTCTGATACTCAGAGAGAGCAACTGTCCCTCTAAACATTTAATCAATCATTTAAGAATGACCAAAATATGGGCCATGCCATGCGCAGAAAACATGTCATCATACATATGTGGACAGTGAAGGCCAAGATCAGCCTGCATATGTGCAGGCTGATCTTGGCCTTTGCTGGTCACAAACAGAATCATTGGGCATTATAGAATGTATCAATGGAGAGCAAATGCCCAGATGAGACTTTGCACATGAATCTGTGCATTTTGAGCATGCTCAAAGACACTTTTTCGCTTAGCCCAGCCTATATAATAAAAAAGTTCTGTAACAAAGGAATCCTGTACAATCAAGAGTAGAATTCCACTGAAAGTGAGATTCAAACCTATAACCTTTAGATCAGCAGGTAAGTGCTAATTCTCTTGGGCTACTGACGACCGCAGGCCCAGGGGTTTCTGAAGAGATATTATCTCAAGTATGGATGATCAACAAATAGGCACTGAACAAACAACGGATGTAGCAAAATCTGATCGGGGTACATCATGTTTGCCATTCATCCAGCAGACTTTGGGTGCACCAACAGGTAGTAAACAGTAAAACAGACTTGTTCAAAGTTCAGGACAAGTATGGTAAGGAGTTATGGTGTCCTAATATGCAGGGTAACTACTGAAATGTAAAATTTTAGGATTTGTAGATATGTACACCAACCCCTTTGCTAATAATGGTGCATTGTAACAGCTCCTTCTATATTTTATTCAGCAAAGCTAAAATCAGAGGAATTGTTGAGGAGTATTTGGAGATAATTCTGGGATAATTTTTCTTATTTCTCCATTAAAAAAAAAAAAAATAAATTATGTTGTGGATACTTGTTAGAAGTGCCTTGCCAAGGCATTTCTAATGAGTATCCACAACATGTTTTTATGGAAAACTTGAGAAAATTATCCCATAATTATGGTAAATGTCCTAAAAATTCGAACACTAAAGTGTCTGACAAAAATGACATATGCAAACAGTGTGGACCCTGATCAGACTGCTCCTGAAGGAGCAGTCTGATCAGGGTCTACACTGTTTGCCATTCCACTAAATATTTAAAGAAACTGCTGCATAAAAAGCAATAATTAAGCCAAAAGAGTATGGAATAAAGTGTTCGAAATTTTAGGAAATTTACCATATCACTAGATACTCCTCCTTAACAATTACTCTGTAAAATACTCAAAAACAGCATTGCATATCTCTAGATTAAGGGTGGGTATCCATATTTTTTTCTCCTTATTTCTCCACAGAAACATATGTTGTGCACTTCAGACGCAAATAAATGCCTTATGTGGTGCTAGGAGCAAGACAATGGAAAATGCACAGTTAGCTTACCTTGTGTATCTGAATCATCATAGCTGCTTCCACTTGATTTAAATCGCGCATTCTGCAATGTGTGAATCAGATCATTCCCTCGTGGCATCGGAGTTTTCTCATCATCCGTTGTATATATATCAGCTAAAGGCACAATGGTGGTATTTCCTGAGATTACACTGTCACTAGTCTTAGAAGAACTAATAGTTATGTTAAGGGGCTCTAAGTTCAGTTTTCTCTTTGCCCCAACCTGAGATCTTAAGTTGCTTGTTTCACTAGAAACATTAGAGTTTCTCTGAATACACTGAGCACGGCGGATTCGATGCCGCTGGAATGTTGGTGAACAGTTCTGAGACCAGGCTGATGATTTAGATGGCATATCTGAGTCACTGTGAGTCCCTGTTAGTTTGTCTATGGCACTTTCGGATGCAGATAATGGTTTGAATTCAGCAACATTAGGTAACTCGATCACACTCCATGGTCTCTCACGGATTTGTGGTTTTAAACGAGTACGTAATGTGTTTGTGTCAAACAGTTTAGGCAACATTGAATAGTCCCTACTAGTATTTTTCATTTCATCTGATGTGTACTCTTCACCTACGACACTATCGAAGGTGTCGGGATCTGTGGTTGCCATAGAAACCTCCTCTCCTGGTTCATCGGAATCACCACTTTCCTCTGCACTAGCATCACAATCACCAGAACTCTCAAGCGTACCAACACCCTTCTCTGCCATTTCAATTGATGGACCTGATGATGCAGATGATGATAGTGACTTAGGATCAACTTCCGATGTTTCATCTTTTGAATCGGTACCAGAAGAAAATCCTGTGTTTGGTGAAAGTTTGGACTGAATATTAAAGTTGCTGCCTTTCTGGACCAGAATGTCTGCTTGATCTATGAGATACTTTATATCTTCTTTCTCGGATTCTTCCTGCCTCAGTACTTCTTGAAGTTGCAAATTTACATCTGACTCATCACCAGTGGTCTGTTCAAGCTGGTTCCCACTATGCTGGCTCTCAGGATCAGTTTTCTCAGCAGACTGACTTGATTCGTTATCCACATGAACTGTGGTATAAAAGTCACCACACTTGGAACTTTTTCTCGTTCTGCTGCTTTTTATCCCAGAAAACGTGATTCCTTGGTAACGTGATTCCAGTTCATCCGACTGGCTCTCACTACCATAACCAATATCCCTACTCTCATGTCTAGGATACATTTTTATTCTTCTCATATATTCCCTGTCAGAATCACTCCCAGTTGATACAGAAAGATCCTGATAGTTCTCCGACATGTCAGAATTTGTTTTCAACTCGGCTTCACTGACAACGGCGCTGTCCTTACCACTTCTGTTATCAGAATCCGGGGACAGCGAAGCACTGCTATCAGATATCGGTGGTGACTGGATGAAATCCCGACGATATGCCAGTCCACTGAAACTATCGTCACCGCTACTGGTCACATCGTGAGTGTCATATTCATCATCTGTGAACTCTTTTAAACGGGAAAATCTATTTGGATCCAAGTAAAGCCCAGAGTTGTGGTAAATACCCTGCAAACATAAAATGATTGAAATATAAGCCAAACCAGGAAAAGTACAATGGAACCTCTTTCTAAGACAATTCATTATAAGATGGTTCGGATATAAGATGGTTTAAAGTTGGATCCCAAAAGTGTTGTAACCAAACAAAACTGTATAGATGATATTGAAAAAATTATTCCAAACAAAAATGTATAGATTATATAGAAAAATGACCATAAATGGTCATTTTTCTATATAATCTGTATATTTTTATCCAAAACAAAAACGTATACATTATATAGAAAAATGACCATAAATGGTCATTTTTCTATATAATCTATACATTTTTGTTTAGATACAACAGTTGTTTAGCTGACATGCTTGTCACTTTGGATCCCAGCAACTTGTTATAAAGAGATTGTGGTGTAATGACATAGATCTAGTAAAAGTGCTTTAAGTATCACCCAAAAAGAGTGGATATTTTTCTTATTTCTGCATGAAATATGTTGTGGGTACTCATTAGAAGTGTCTCGGCACTGCACTTCTAATGATTACCCACAACATGTTTTCACTGAGAAATAAGAGAACATTTTACAGGATAACCCCTCTTTATCTGGAGCTATGACCACCACTGCCCACATAAACCTGGGCCCAGCTGTTCAAAGCTAGCGACATCGTTAGTTAACAATTCGTTAAAATTTACATCAACAATTCGTTAAAATTGTTAAGCTAACGATGCTTTGAACAACTGGGCTTTGAACATCAATGAAGTCTGATCTGGGAATTCATTATTTACTAGAGAAACACCGAAAAACAGTCTAGATCAGTCTGGGCTTTGCTGTTTACATGATTGTTCAGCCACATTATGCTTCACATTCCCTACATAGGAATCTTGTGATAAATGATCAATTGCTTTATGCCGTAAAGAGAAAACAATTACCATAATGGCAAGCCTTACCATAAGACACATCTTTTTTATCTGGGTCTGGCAGAAGACTTGTTAAGGAGGAATATTTGGTGATAATTCAAGGACAGTTTTTTTTCTTATTTCTCAATAAAAGCATATGTTGTGGGTACCGTATTTACCATATGTATTTGGACAGACAGGCCTGAGCAAACAGTATAGACCCAGATGAGACGCCGCAGAACGCGGCGTCTCATCTGGGTCTACACTGTTTGCCACTCATCCAGCAATTTTTAGACACAATATCGGGTAGTGAATTGTACTGGTTCAAATTTTAGAACATATATGGTAAAGAGTTGAGCCGTCTGAATACTTAAGGTAAATACGGTACACATTAGAAGTGCCTTGTCGAGAGGCTTTTTATGAATATCCACATCATATGTTATCATGGAGAACTAGAGAAAATTATCTCAGAATTATTATCAAAGACTCCTCCTTAACAAGTCCTCTGGTTTTGGTAAATCAAAACTATAAGGTGCCATTAATATTCCATTAAAATGCCACATTCACAAATCAAATGCTTTAAACTTGGGCTTTTTATGAGAAAAAATGATATCAGAATCAAGTGACATAACACAACATTCAACTTTAAATAAGAAATTTGGACTGCAAAAAAACATGGTTTGCAAATGGTGTACATAAAGAATATAGATGAGCATTCTGTCTCATCAGGATCTACATTGAATGCCTTTCATTTTTTTTATTTTGTCACAATACTTTCATTTTGCTTACAGTTCTTGCCTAGCATTCCTTTTTCAGACATCTGCAGAGCACCAATGAAAGACTGGTCAGACTGTATGGATCTGCAGGGGAACATTGTGATATATATTACAATGTCCAGGTGAGAATAGTTGTTAATAATCACTCCTGAAACCTAAATTTGATTGATTGAGTTGGGGTTTAACGACACGTCAACCCTTGTGGGTCATTTTGTGTCGTCTCCCAGAGAAAGGGAGAAAAAAGATAGAAGAGATAGTAGAGGAGATGAAAGAGAGGGACAGGGAAGAAAGAGGAACAGGAATGAAAGTGAAGAAACAGAAGAAATAAAAACATCCCCCTCTACCCTTACCTGCTACAAGGATAGCAGGCCAAAAACTAATATTTTTCTTATTTCTAAATAAATTCACATGTTGTGGGTACTCATTAGAAGCACCTCAGGGGAGGTGCTTCTAATGAGTACCCACATCATATGTTTTTATGGAAAAATAAGAACATTATTATGTGGATACTCCCTCTTACCTGGAGCCATACAACTATTAACTAGTTTGATAATTAGTTTTTGAACTTATTTCAGGCTATATTAACCCAAATAACTGCTTTTGACACAAAAGGATGGTTTTGTGAACAAGTGCAAAAGTGAAATTTCATGCTTAAAAATGAAAGTTTTCAATTCTGAAATCAGGATTAATCCTGCATAGCTACAGATAAGAGGGGGGAACCACATAATATTTTTCTTATTTCTCGATGAAAACATACGTTGTGGGTACGCATTAGAAGCGCCTCACTGAGGCGCTTCTAATGAGTACCCACAACATATGTTTTCGTCGAGAAATAGGAAAAATATCAGCATTTTTCGGATGAATAAAGCACCTTATCTATTGCTATGATTTATTCTTGAAGTTTCCCATCCCTGAATATCATGGTATATGATTTTGTACTACAACTCATTCGAATGGGGAAAAAATAAGTGATTTATCTTCAGCCACGAATAACTCTATGGGCAAATTCAACAGACGACAAATAGATGACATTTATTTCTTATTGTCTTAGTAAACAAGTTTTGACATTTCATGCAAATTGTCTCCCAGACAATTTGCATGCTTGTCTCCCAGACAATTTGCATGCAGTGTCAAAGCCTTTTTCCTGGCAAAAACAAAAACAATATTTCAAAATGTCGTCTGCTGAAATTCTTACATAGCAAGCTACTAAGTGTTAAGATGTGACAGCCAACTACCGGCAGATTAGAAGACATGCAACGTTGGGAAACTTTATTATCTTACACTGCAAGAGAAATGATGCGCAATGTGGGAAAACAGCATTTATGCCATTTGGGAACAGCTAAGGTCGAAATGAGTGTGCGCATCCATGAAGCCTGGTCTGGACATTCTCTGTTCATCAACTACTGTACTACAGTATCAATTGATTCTGTTAGCAGGCAACAAAGACCCTGATCAGTCTGCACATATGTGCAGGCTGATCAGTCTGTGTTGTCTGCAAATTGCATAAGGGCCCTTTTTGTGCCTTGCCCATCAAAATATTTCTGATTGCAATTAAACTCTGCTGCATCAAGTGAAAAGATGTCTTTCCGCATATATGAATCAGCATAAAAAAAAAAACAAAAAAAAAAAAACTTTATCCAGAGCTACAAATTCTACAGTATCCATTGCATCTATATTCAGTCCTGATTGATCCTGATTGATCTAGGCTTCTGCTGTCCCCAAACTAAAAACACCTTTTTCTCAAGGCATGGCTCAACTAGATACAGTCAGAAATAAAAACATAAAATAACCAAGAAAATGAGAAGAGACAATATTGGAAAGAAATAAAAGAGGAAATTAGTGGAATTAAGACATAATGAGGTTTGATAATAATGCAGCAAATATTAGCCTTCTTTTATCATTTTACACTAGATATTTTTTGCTAAACATGTGAAAATCCATTACTGTATGGTAATCTAACATATGACTGGGCACAAGATGATTAAGAGATTCAAAAAGACTTATCTTCATGAAGAAATAACAGACGAGACTGATGAGATAACAGTGGCACTCAATGGCAGACTATGCAACTAAGTGCATATGGAAAGTATATGAAAGAAATGCTGTACAGATATATGTACAAGCATACATCACCAACCCTGAGGTAAATGAAATACTACCATAAAGTCCCAGAGCACACCACTCAAACTGTGGCTCCTAATGTATTTCTGATTACATAGGTCTAGATAAGAGTGGGTATCAAGTAAATACGAGGGATGTTCGAAATGAATTGCTTATTTCTATCTGGAGACTTCAAATTTCAAGTTAGCCCAAAAGTACTCATTGCATGCCCTCGAAGTACTCCCCGTGGCCAGAAATGCAAAGTTTCAGCCGATGTATCCACTTCTTGAAGGCGTCACGGTACGCTGATTTGGGCATAGTAATAAGGTACTGATGAATGGCAGATCCAAGTGCCTGTCGGGACTTTGATTGTGTTGGGGTTTAACGACACGTCAACCCTTGAGGGTCATTTTGTGTCGTCTCCCAGAGAAAGGGAGAAAAGAGATAGAAGAGAGAGTAGAGGAGATGAAAGAGAGGGACAGGGAAGAAAGAGGAACAGGAATGAAAGTGAAGAAACAGAAGAAATCAAAAACATTCCCCCTCTACCCTTACCCACTACAAGGATAGCAGGCCTTGCCCAACTGTAAGCCAATATCAGCTGGACGCCCCAGTGATGTAAGATACACAGCACCTTCGCACCACCCGACCACCCCACCTGTCGGGACTGGTATTTCCGCCCAGCAAGGAATGCTTTCAATTTCGGAAACAAAAAGAAATCACATGGGGCAAGGTCAGGGGAATACGGGGGGTGAGGCAAAACAGTTACTTTTTCTTTCTTCAAAAATGCCGTAACTATTGCGGAGGTATGAGCTGGGGCATGGTCATGTAGAAGACGGACATGTTTAAAACCAGTGGCAGGGCGTCTTTTCTGATAATACTTTTTCAGTTTCTTCAGTACTACGTCTTTGTAGTACTTTCCGGTGATGCTTTTGCCCTTTTTCACTGGCACTTTTATTGCGACTCCTTCACCAGAGAAGAAAATTGCATACAAAACCTTCTTTGTACTCAAAGAACGTTTGGCAATTATTGGGCGTTTGCTGTGTTTAGTGGCCCAGATCTTATTGCTAACCTTTCTGACGGGCTCAAAATAATGGACCCAGGTTTCATCACCTGTGACGACATTGGCAAACTGCTTTTTGTCATATTTTGGAAACATTTGAAGCAGCTTTTTGGCCACTTTAACCCGTTGCCTCTATTGCTTATCAGTCTACAGATGTGGCACCCATCTAGCAGAAATCTTTCTGACTTTCAAATGCTTCTTCAAAATAAGGTGAACCGTTGATAGTGATATGCTTACCTTTCGTGCAATATCACGAACTGTAAATCTGGCATCTCCTTCAATGATTTCCTTTATTTTGGAAACTATTTCTTTACTAGATGCAGATTTTGGCCTACCTGATTTCGGTGCATTTTTGATGGACTCTACCCCAGACTCAAATTTCTTTTTCCACCGCCAAACTGTGTCATAAGACACACAAGAAGGTCCAAAAGCAGTAGAAATTTCAGTCATCAGCTTCTTCAAAGAACAACCAAGTTTTGAGCGAGCTTTGATGTACCCGTATTTCATCTTTTTTGTTGACGCTTCTACCAACCATTTTTACTGCAGTGGTCAATGACTGTGTGTATTCAAATGGCAAATTTTATGTCTTACACTAGGTAACATGTACATTTATACACCATTGTGTAGATATTGAATAGCCCTATACAGGTATGTATTGGTTTTTATCGTGCCCCACGTGGATATCGAGCTAGAGGACAATAAGCAATTCATTTCGAACATCCCTCGTAGTTTTCTTATTTCTCCACGAAAACATATGTTGTGGTACCCACAACATATGTTTTTGTCGAGATATAAGATAAATATAGATACTGTTTGGTTGAAAAAAAAAAGGGTCTTATCAAGAGCTACGATTTCAGATGCTAACATGATATGGTATATCATCAGATTTTACAAAATCATAATCCGACTGTAGTTTCTATTACACTAAAAGCCATTTTGCCCTTTTGGCACTCCGACCCTAAGTGGTTATCATCTTATTTTGCCAAAACATAGACAACTTTTGGGCCATGTCAAGCAAAAATGTGCCTTAGAACATAGGCTCTCACATTATCCTGCACATGCACAAATTCTCGTTCTGACATCCTATAGTATCCAATAATTCTATTAACGGACAGCAAATGCCTTGGTCAGATTGCGTGTCTGTGCAGTCTGATCTGGGCCTTGTCTGTGCAGTCTGATCTAGGCCTTCACTGTCCGCACATGCCCAGAAGGTACATTTTTGCTTGGTGGGCTCATTTTATCCAAATAGAGTTCTGAGATCTGAAATCCTCTTTTTTGTAAAAACAGAAACTGAAATGGTCTCCTGAAATGGCCTAGAAGATAGCTTTTCAAGGAGAAAGGAATTTCAATATGTATTAGTTGAAAATAAAATGCCTTAAACAGAGACAACCAGATAAAGATCTGCAAGTAAAGTATAAGATTTGTTTTGCAGAGAAGCATATCTTGTGCACATACGTATTCTTTGGAATCTCATTCCAAAGATGATTCTAATAAATCCCCACAAGATTTGTTTTCATGCAAAATAACAAAAGTTGCACAAGGCCCACAGTAAAGTCAACCGACTGAAAGGTTGCTATCAAAGAGTGCTCTATTGACCTTATGAGTCTAACTGTCCATCCATGGTCAGTTAGCAAAACTGGCTATAGTGCTTAACCCTAGTCCTGCTGAACCTGGATATGTCCTGCCTTTGCAAACAGTGTAGATCCAGATCAGTTGGCTTCTGAAGAAGCCAACTGATCTGGATCTGCACTGTTTGCCATTCAGTATATAAATTTATATCAACAATCTGGATCAAGTAATCTGATTGGCTGAACATTTAAAAAGGCTGTGGCTTCTTAATTTATTCAGCAGGACAAGGGTTAAACTGTTGGTGTTTGGTATATTGATAGATACTGACAAGATCCAGCCAATGAGCTTGCCAAATGTGAGATTTCATTGGCAAAGGCTAAGCCGAGGCAAAATGTGAAAATATGAAAATGGCCATAACCCTTGAACTGTGTAGAATAATTTTGTTTTTTTTCACGTACTGATTGATACCGACAAGATCTAGCCAATGGACTTGCCAAATGTTTGATTTTATCGACCTGAGGCTGACTCCCAGGCAAAAAATAAAACAAACAGTTCTATGATAAAAGTTTATCATTTTTCACAACCTCACAAATGTTCTGTGCTGCCGGACAGTTCCCAGCAAGCATTCTACGTAAATCTACATTGGGCCGTCATCGGCCCGTCAGCTACCCTGACGGGCCGATGACGGCCCGATATAGATTTACGTAGAATGCTGACTGGGTTATAGCATAATACAGGGATTTTATACTAGAACAACACGCCATATAAAGTGGGTCATGCACCTCTGCTGAAAGTTGATTATCCTCAGTAATCAGATAATCTGCAGCTTTGCCTTATTGAGGACATGTGTCCAAATTTAATCTACACACAAAGCACTGAACATAATTCAATTACATAGTCATAAGCCAGTTCTTATTTCTGTATAAGAAAAGATATCCTCCGAATCTGATATTTACACAACAGCAGCTTTTCAACAAAGATTGTACTCAATTAAAATAGGCTTTGATGATGGCACAAAACAATCCATTACAACTCATTTTCAATCCACAAACAACTGATTTTAATAGTAATTAGTACTTCAAAGAGTAAAAATATTGAATAATAAATGGCATCAAGGTAAACATATGAATGTTCCGTGACTGGACAAAAATAAAGCAATTTTCCCTATTTCTTCATGATAACCTTTAGTAGTCAGTAGGCAAATTCAGCAGACATGAAATTGTTATACCAATATCCAACACTGGAACCAATATGCACCCCCACCTCCTCTGTAGTTGGAGGTTGTAGGGGGTGGGGGTCATAAAATCATAGGTGTTCATAAAATCATAGCTTCAGGTAAGGTGATAATTGTGGCCATGATTTAGGATAATTTTCTGTCATTTGTATTTATTAACCCTTGTCCTGCTGAATAAATTAAGATGCCATGCCCACTTCTAATTTTCAGCCAATCGGATTACTTGATCCGGATTGCTGCTATAAATTCACATACTTAGTGGCAAACAGTGTAGATCCAGATCAGTCGGCTTCTGAAGAAGCCCACTGATCTGGATCTACACTGTTGGCAAATGCAGGGTATATCCGGGTTCAGCAGGACAAGGATTAAGACCTATTTTAAAGGTACTCACTGGAATCATCAGTGAAGGAATTCCAATGAGTATCAGCAATATATATTTTGGTGCATTTATAACAAGGCACAAGCTGATCAAACTCTGGAGGGTCACAGTTCTGATAATGGACAGTTTCTCATGCTACTGCTCATTTTTGGTTGTAAAAAAAAAAATAGATCTATTTATGACTACCATATTACATCTAAGTATTCAGACACCTTAACTCCTTACCATACTTGTCCTAATTTTGAACGACTCCATTTTTAACCCTTCTCTTGCTGAACACGACATGCCCTGCAGGCCTCCTAGTGGCCCACTTTGAAAATATAGGTTTTTATATAGGTTCTTCTTACTCAAAATATAGGATATTTACAGGTTTTTCAATAAAAAATATAGGTTAAAAAAAGGTTCTTCCAAACTCATATAAAGATTTAAAACTGAGAAGAAAAAATACTTGATGAATTTTTGCGCCACAATTATTCAGATAAAAGTTGATCTGAATTTTACAAAGTCCAAGCGAGCGAAGTGAGCGAGGAAAAAAATACAATTTCTTGACAGTTTTCATCATTTTTTGGGACTAAAAAGTAAAAATAGTAGGGCATTTTGAAGAAAAGTTAGGGCTGAGTCGCGAGAAGGTTCAAAAAGTGAAAAATATAGGTTTTTTCATGAAAATACAGGCTTTTTACAGGTTTTATCAACAAAATAAAGGTTTTATAGGTTTGACACAAAATTATAGGTTATTATAGGTTTTATAGGTTTCACTAGGAGGCCTGTGCCCTGTCTTAGCAAACAGTGTAGATCCAGATCAGTTGGCTTCTTCAGAAGCCAACTGATCTGGATCTGCACTGCTTGCCATTTAGTATGTGAATTTGTATCAGCAACCTGGATCAAGTAATCTGACTGGCTGAAAATTGGAAGTGGGCATGGCATCTTAATATATTCAGCACAACAAGGGTTAATACCTGTTGAATTGTCTACACATCTTTTGGACAAGCTGGAAACAGTGACTAGAACCTGTTCAGATGCCACAGAATGTGGCATCTGATCTGGGTCTGCACTGTTTTCTCCGTTCTGTCTGTCTGAATATTTTCGGTACATATGGTATGTCACAGCTGAATTTATATAGGTAGGGTAGTCTCTGGGGCTTTACTTCTATTAAATTTGTCAGGTAGTATTACTGGTAACTGGCTTCCAGCTGAAAATCTATCAATACTGTCATCTGAGACCGGAGCCAAGAAAACCTGGCTTATGACATATGTCATCAGAAAAAACTCTGGGCCCGGTTGTTCAAAGCGTCGTTAGCTTAACGAGCTCGTTAAGGGTCATTTCGTTAACTGTTTTAGCGGATTCAATGTACAATATTCTAATATTTTTTGCTGAAAAAATGTGAGTAGCTTTTGCAGTGCAAAAGCTACTCACATTTTTTCAGCAAAAAACTTCAGCATATTTGCGTATCACTCGATTTAAATTTTAACGAATCGTTAACTAACGGCGTCGTTAGCTTTGAAACAACTGGGCCCTGATAAGCATACACTGGTGCAGTCTTAGCTTAAGTCTTTTTTTGTTCACTACCTTATTTACCATGAATCATCAGACAGAATTATCTGTACATATACAGTTGACTCTCGTTATCTCGACCTCGCTTATCTCGAATAACCGCTTATCTCGAAGTGAAAATCTGGTCCCTGCCCATACATGAAAACCTAACAACCGATGGAAAATATTGTAGAAAAGAGGAGAAATTGCTCCTAAGGAGCAATTTCTCCTCTTTTCCACAATATTTTCAATATATCTCTAACATCAAAAATCCAATTACCTATCAGTTTGTTAAATGTGGTTAATCAAATTATTTTTTCCTCAATTCTGCAAACCTGATATGTCGAACTACGGATATCTCGAAGTATTTCAGGGAGTCCCTTGGAATTCGAGATAACGAGAGTCGACTGTACCTCACTCTACACTGTTTCTCAGGTCTTTCCGTTTAACCCATTGTAGACTGAATGATCTCCTCCCCCCCACACACTGTATATTTGAAGATTCTTCTTTTGATTTGAGCCATGTCAGGCTATGTGATTTAGATATTCCTAGAGAAAAATGGAACTATTTGCAAACAGTGAAGACCCTCATCAGATGCCACATTATGCGGTGTCTGATCTGGGTCTGCACTATTTGCCAATTACCCTTTTAGGGGTGGGTAAATATGCAGAGCAAATATGGCTACTATAGATAAGGAAACTTTCCAGATGAATGTTTTTCTTATTTCTCCATAAAAACATATGTTATGGGTATTCGTTCAAAGTGCCTTGCTGAGGTGCTTCTAATGTGTACCCACAGCACATATATTGTGAATAAGAAAATACCATAATTGACCTAATTACCATGCATACCCCTTTAAGTACACAGTGAAGAAATTTTGTAGTCTTGAAGTAGGCCAACTAGTGTGGATGAGCCGACTGATTTGGGTGCTGTTTTGCACATGTGCTTAGGTCCCTTTTGAAATCATCTTCAAGATTATTTGATTTCAATGAAACACTAGAAAAAAAGTAGAACTATTTTCAAAAAAAAAAAAAAAACAAAAAAAAAAAAGAGAAAAAAAAAACAAAGAGCGCCATGTCATGAAAGGGTCCTTATACATAGCTCAGTTTATAACCTTCAGACTCAGCTTACAGAATCATTCAAATCACATACTGTAGAAAATATCAATGAACAGAAAAGGACCTGATCAGACTGTGAAGAGGTGCAGGTTGTTCTTGGCCACTGCTGTTCATGACATAAGGACACCTTTTCTCATGTTACTGCTCATACACATTTATTACATCACGAAAACATACCTATGTAATATTTACCCCCTTAACCCTTCTCTTGCTGAACACCACATGCCCTATCTTAGCAAACAGTGTAGCTCCAGATCAGTTGGCATTCTTCAGAACCCAACTGATCTGGATCTGCACTGTTTGTCATTAAGTATGTGAATTTCTATCAAAAACCCGGATCAAGTAATCTGATTGGCTAGAAATTAGAAGTGGGCGTGGCATCTTAATGTATTCAGCAAGGCAAGGTTTAAACCCAACTTTTATATAGTAAAACTGGGGTTCACAGGGGTATACATTATTTTTCTTAATTCTGCCCAAAAATATAGATTGCAGGTACTCGTTAGAACCGCCTCAGCAAGATAGTTCTAAGGAGTACCCACAATGTTTTTAGCAGAAATATGAAAATTATCAGAATTATTATCTGAGAGCTTTCAGTTTTTTGTGGTAAAATTTTCAATATTTTTGAACAGGTGCATTTTCGCATGCAGCAATTTAAAGATCAACTTCTGTCAACCTCTGCAACTCCGTTCAATTTAGTTTTCGACCTAATGTTTAATTTAAGATTAAGCAAGAAATCCTATTCATTAAACTCACTGAAAGATCCTTACTTTCTTCGAAATGTCAATACTTTGTCATTTAGTTCAAATAATTCCCAGTGAAAAATGCGATGCAGTAATCAAATTTGCAATTCTCTAAAACGTCAATAACTTTCATCTGTTTCACGCATTTTTTTTTTCAGTTTAACCCTTTCACCCCCGAGTTTCTGAAATTGACTCTTCCAGCTTTGAATTTGGACACATCCCTTGTTGGAAATAGGAGTTTCGTGAAAAAAATCAATCAGAGAATGGCAAACAGTGTAGATCCTGATGAGACGGCTCGTTACGAGTCGTCTCATCTGGATCTGCACTGTTTGCAAAGGTATCTATATTGGTCTGCAGGGATAAAAGAGTTACACTTTTCGAATACATTCCATAGGACTTGTTAACCCTTATCCTGCTAAATAAATTAAGATACCACCCCCACTTCTAATTTTCAGCCAATCAGATTACTTGATACAAATTGCTGCTATTAATTCATATACTTATTGGCAAACAGTGCAGATCCAGATCAGTTGGCTTCAAAGGCAGGGTATATCCGGGTTCAGCAGGACAAGGGTTAAGGAGGAGTATTTGATGGTAATTCTGGGATATATATTTTTATTTCTCCATAAAAAACATTGTTGTGTGCACTCATTAGAAGTGTCTCAGTCAGACGCTGACCTAATCCTTTCATTAGCAAGTTGAAGCCTAATATTGTGTCTTTGATCGGGACCTCCATGTTTCAACTAGTGGTTTTCTTTAGTACTGGCTACCAGAGTCTAAGGTGATTGCAACGAGCCCTCATACTTGTTTGATCACAGTGATTTAATTTGAGTTACATGTTTTCTGTGTGATGTTTCACTGAATGAGTTAGGGAGCCTTTATGTGAGCTGAAGTTAAACAATCAACTTGTATTTTTTTACATTTGAACCTAGAGGATTTGTTACCAGTAAAATCAATTTAAACACCCCACCCCCCTCCGGTAATTTTCAAAACTGACCGCTCTAAAGAAGTGGTTCTGGTGTTGTTTATTCTTTGTGTGGCCTTGTGCCTGCCAACTGTGTTTTTTTTTTTTTGTTTTTTTTTTTCAGGTTTTATCCTGCTCCTTGTTTTATTGTTGTGTTTAGTGGCTCCCAGGGCCCAGTTGTTCTAAGCATCGTTAGCTAAACGAGCTCGTTATTGGTCAAAATGTTAATTGTTCTAGTAAGTACAATATCTAATTCACAGTTATTTCTGCTGGAAAAATGTGAGTAGCTTTTGCAAATGCAAAAGCTACTCACATTTTTTCAGCAAAAATACAAGTGTATATGCCATATTTAATAATCAAAGTTTTAACGATACGTTAACTAATGACATCTTTAGTTTCGAACAACTGAGCCCTGATCACCTTGGGCAAGAGGGAGCTGGCTGCTTTGCTGTTCTTTGGTTTGTGGCTTGTGTACTGTCAGTCTTGGTTTGTTTGCTCTGTCTCTTGGTGTCATTGGTAGACTGTGTTCTGTGATTGAGGCTCTTCCTGGCATCTTCTTTACCATTTTCAAATAAAAAATTAGCCAGTTTTAGATCATAAGCAGGCAAAAATGCTTCCTTAATACTACCGTGGCGGTCAAAAAATTTGTTCTTTTTTTTTTTTTAAACAACTATTACTTCTGCAGACGACAATTTATTGTTGTTTTTTTGTTGTTGTTTTTTTTTTCTGAGAAAAAAGGCTTGACATTTCATGTGAATCATCTGCCTAGTGGATGATTCACATGAAATGCCAAGTCTTATTTTCTCTGAAAAATAATAAAACAAAATTAGACTGTCATCTGCTACAACTTTGCTTAGGCCGTCAAGAGTTAGGGTTTAGAAATAAAGTTTTTACAACATTCATTTTGTTTCCAAAAGATTTACTTTCTTACACTGTCATAAAAATAACTTAATCATACTCCAGTTTCTTCTGGCAAAATGGATTTTTATTGATTTCTCCAAAGAAAAGCAACAAACAATAAAATGAGCATAAAGATAATTATCAGAAGTTGCATTTTCCATCAAGTCCAGAAATAACATATCAAGGAGGAAAGAGTACATCATATGATAAATCTCAACAAATACAGTGATTTTGTTCGCCAGTCACGACAGCAGTAGAATGTCATATTCTAAAATATATAAACATTGGTTTAATATTATTTTTAAGCAATGTTTCCAAAAATATGTTACTTAACATTTCAAGCCAGCAGATGATTCAAATGGTTTCATTAGGCTTATTTTCTTGGAAAAATACTGTAAACTGTTAAGCACAGTTCCATATAAGGTGATAATTGGTGATAATTTATGCTAATTTTTGTGTGTGGGTGTGTTTTTTTCTTGTTTTTTTTTTGCACAGAAAGATATAGTGTAGGTACACACAATGGAATCAAATCACAAAAATAATTTTTAATGTTAACATGTAAGCATAATCCACATAAGGTGATAATTTATGATATTTATTCCCACCCTTTAACGATGGGGATACTGTGAATGCCTCCATCCGTCTGTCCATCGCTCTGTCTCCTCCTAAACTACTGGGTAGAATTTAACCAAACTTGCTACATGCTTTCTTCACATGGTAAGAGTGTGCGAGAGCAATTTTTTTATCCTTCTATCCTTTCATCTGTCAATCACGCTATCTCTTCCTAAACCACTCAGCAGAATTTGACCAAACTTACTACATGACTTCCCAACAGGGTAATGGTGTGCGAGTGCATAATTATTTTTCCCTCCATCCGTCTGACTGTCCATTCCTCATGCTATTAACAAAATTAGCACTGAGCGTAGGGATTTTACGATGGTGTGCCACTGACTGCGCAACCTAGTTTTTGTTATTTTTGCACAAACATGGTGTGGGTACACAAAGGAACTGTCTCATGAAAAAAAAAAAAAAAACAAATAATTTATCTTCTAAATGCTCCCTTTATCTGGACCATGTGACCTTGAAACATGGGAGTTTGCCCAATTAAATGGAAACTAGCACTGATCTATGTCTATGCTCTTTTCTCTTAAGCATTAAGGTCCCTTTTTGCATGTTGCTACTCATTTATCTATGTTCGAATTTGTTTACCTCACACTAAAGATCCCATTTCTAATTAATTATCATCCATCTTGTTCATTTAATTACCCACAGCCCTCGAAAAGATTTTTTCTCTACCTAAAAGTACTGAAATTCTTCTTATTTCTCCACGAAAACATATGTTGTGGGTACTCATTAGAAGTGCCTCACTGAGGCACTTCCAATGAGTACCCACAACATATGTTTTCATGGAGAAATAAGGAAAATATCAGTATATTTAGATGCCCTTCTTATCTGGTGCTATGTTTACTACACTATTATTAAGCTTTTATCCTTTTATAGATGTGTATTTGCATCCATCTATCATCACACAATCTGGGCCTACTTTATTTAGAGTTCCCCAACTGTGTACTGAAGACATCTGCCCACCTTTCGCTGAATCTCCCCAGAAACATAATATGCATAATCATCATACCTTTAACCCTTAAAGCGCCAAGAAAATCTGCATCTGAAAAGGTTGTCTGCTTATGTTGTCTCTGCATCTTCTTGCAAACTTTTCAAACTTACATTTTGCATATAGGCAAACAGTGTGGACCCAGATCAGACTGCTCCTAAAGGAGCAGTCTGATACTTTACTCAAACTCTTTATAATATTTGTGCTACTTGAAAATCCATTTTACTACATGTTTTTGTGTCTTAATATGGCTGGATGAATGGCAAACAATGCAGACCCTGATTAGATGCTGCGAAATGCAGCATCTGATCAGGGTCTACACTGTTTGCTCAGGCCTGTCTGTCCACATACTTTGGGTAAATATGGTATTTAAGCAAGAAAAGTGTGCTACTATGTTAATAAGATAAATTAATATCTGGCAAACAAAATATGGAAAATGGATGCTACAATGATGGATCCTCTGAAAGTTCGATGTCGATTCCATTCTGGGAACAGGAAAAAAAGACAGTTTTGTAGAACATCCGATTTGCCACTAATATAATGTGTACTGTTCACCAGAGTTCTTTCACATGTGAGTATCTTTTGAGACTTGGAATGATCTAAACTTTCAAATGGGCTGTAAAGTTAAAGCAATATGTGTCTTGCCAATACTGTATCTATTTTTTCTCTTAATGGTGTTCGAAAATAGAGCGTTTCCAATAAGAATCATTTTTGATTTACTGGGAAACCACATAATTGGTTAATGTCAAAAGCACTAAGCATTTGGCATGAAAAATAACGATTTCTTACACAACCTAAATGCAAAAGCAAGCCAAGAAACTTTTCCAGCAAAGATACAAAGACTGCTTGAAATAATACAGAATGCACTGAATAAAGGACAGGCCTGATTAGTCAATTATTGAACTTTACTATTCAACATGTTTATATAGAAAATAATAAAAATGTATTTCCTTGCTTCTCTGCAGCTATGTAACCCATGATTGCTGGTCCAAAAATACTGGCTACTTATGCTCCTTTTGCTTGCATAGGCTAGATTTATGTAAGGTATTCCTTTTTCTTGCAGTAGGCTAGGTTTTTTTTTTTTTTTTTTTTTTTTTTTGATTTGGGTTTTACGGCCCTTTCAAGAATATTTCACTTATATCGAGCCGATCGTTCATCGAAGGTGGGCGAAAACCGGAGAACCCGGAGAAAAACCACCTGACCATCCGTAAGCAGAACTTGGCTTTCCCACATATGACCCGAGCGAGGCTCGAACCACAGCGGTGAGAAACCTAATGGATTAAGAGTCAACTCTCTTATCCACTAGGCTACGGGGGCCCAGTAGGCTAGGTTTATGTAAGGTGAACAGTGAAACATATTTCTTTTACTTGCATTAGGTTCGGTTTATCTGCAAGGTGGACACTGAAACACATCCCTACTGCCACTGAAACACATCCCTATTGCTTGCTGTAGGCTAGGTTTATGTAAGGTGAACAGTGAAACATGCAGTAGGCTAGGTTTATGTGAGGTGGACAGTGAAACACATCTCTTTAGCTTGTAGAAGGCTAGGTTTATCAGTAAGGTGGACAGTGAAACACATCCCTTTTGCTCAAGCATACATGCCATTAGCAGTAAACTAATATCTGTGAGACAAGGCAAAATTTTAAGGGAGATTCAACAAAATTCTGTGAGACTTTCTTAAACATCACTTTGGAGCTCCCCAAATATAGTCTAAAGTCTTTTTTTTTTTCATATCAGTAGCTTATGAAAACCACTACAGTGTGTGATTCATGTTTATTTTTTCATAAAATCTGTTGTAAAATGGTTTGAAAATTCTGTGAGATCTGAATTTTTTATGGGAAATGCCTTCCAGATGGGCCAAATTCTGTGAGACTTTTTTATCTCACAGTGTGAGATATGGCATGTGCTTGGAGTAGGCTAGGTTTATGTAAGGTGGACGGTGAGTGATACACGTTCCTTTTGCTTGTAGTGGGCTAGGTTTAGGTAAGACATTCCTTTTTCTTGCAGTAGGATACCGGTAGGTTTATGTCAGGTGGACTGTGAGTGATACACATTCCTTTTGCTTGTAGTAGGCTAGGTTTCTGTAAGGTGGAAAGTGAAACAAATCCCTTTTGCTTGGAGTAGGCTAGGTTTATGTAAAGTAGACAGTTAAAACACATCTCTTTTGTTTGATGTTGAGTAGGCTAGGTAAATGAAAGTGAACTGAGAAACAGGAAATTAAAGAAAATATATTGACAGCTGGACTGGTGGTAGCGACCACCTCTCGGCTTAAGCATTCTCCTGGCTCGAGGGATCATTATACAACCTTCCCATGTATTTTTCAATGTAATATTAACTCTTTTAAGCGTGTAACTGCCCAATGTGACCAGCGACCACTAAAAACCTGACCAAAATGCATAATATCCCTGCCATAAACAATTGTTCACATTTTCCATTCTAACGGAGCAATACCAGAAGTGTTTTTTTTTGCATGGGCATGCAGAGAAACCCGATTCTATTATTAGTTTAGACTACAGAAATCCAAAGGTCAAAAAAAAAAAAAGCAGGTGTATTTTTCCGATAGTAGCTGAGACTGACTTACGTATCCAATAAAGTTATCCTGTTGGATACGCATTACTGTTGGTAAATAATAGTAACCCAGTCCAGAAATCATTTTATCGTGAATCAAATTTTAAATAAAGAAACAACAAAGAAATGGCAGAGACATCCAAACCTTGTAAAAATTTAAATATTACAAGAACGAATACATGTCTTAAAGGATCTGGACAATGGGAAATCGTATAGGCAGGTGATGGAGGAACTGGGCATAGGAAAAACACAAATTCAGTCAATTAGAAAGAGAAAACTAGAACTGATTGTGGATTACAAAAGTAATGCCCTGTCCGATTAAAGGAGACAAAATCTTTCATTAGCATATGATGACGTGAATGAGTTGACTTTTAAGTGGTTCTAGAATATGGTATAAGTTAACTTAAGTGGTTCCTGAATATGGTAGCTAATTCCTGTCTTCAGAGACCACCTGTCTTAACCCTTGTCCTGCTGAACCCGGATATATCCTGCCCTTGCAAACAGTGTAGATCCAGATCAGTTGGCTTTTGAAGAAGTCAACTGATCTGGAGCTGCACTGTTTGCCATTAAGTATGTGAATTTATATAGATCACTTTTGGTACCTCCCATAGGTGGTCTTACAAGACAGATTGGACTGTACTTTTCAGCTGAAAAAATGTCATATCTGGAACTATGCTTTCTAAGTCCAGTACTTAGGGTAAATATAGTAATGTGTAATTACATGTCATCATAGGTAATAATTGTCATTAGAAATGTCATAGTTGGGACAGCCATCATAACTGTTGACAGACAGCCATTTAGTAACCATACCTCCAGATAAGGCACCTTTTTTTCAACCTTAAAGTACTGGGTCCAGTTGTTCAAAACTAATGATGTATTGTAAAAACTTTGATCATTAAATATGGCATATATGCTAATATTCTTGCTGAAAAAATGTGAGTAGCTACATTTTTTTAGCAAAAATAACTTTGAATTAGATACTGTACTTACTGGAGCAGTTAACCTTTTGACCACTAACAAGCTCATTAAGCTAATGATGTTTTGAACAACTGGGCCCTGATGTTTTTATTCTGTATTTCTCCACAAAAAGCCTACATAGTGATTTCTCATTAGAAGCATCTCATCCAGATGCTTCTAATAAGTACCCACAACATTGGTTTTCTTGGAAAAATAAGAAAAAGGCAAGACACTTCTGATGAGTACCCACAAAATAGGTTTTCATGGAGAAATAGGAAAAATAATTTTCCTGACACCCCTTCTTATCTATAGCTATGAATTTACCAAAACAATTATAATAATTTACCATGACAAAGCCTTGAACATACTCCTAGATACCATAAGCCATCTCTATTAACATCTCTTTAGCTCTTTAAGAGCTAAACCTGCATCTAAAGCATGACTTAAAGTTCCATTTTCACCAATTTCCTGCTATTTTCTGTCTAATGGTATAAAAATGTCACAATAGTTAACGCTTGTCAGTCTTTCTATTCAGCTGGACACATCAACACCTAGTTTTATTTTTATAGCCTAAATCGTTCAATCACTGATGTGTAATTTTGATAAACATGAAGTTTTTCACCTTAGGTGTAACAACATTTGACTATATGAACTCTAAATCAATGGACCAAATAGGACCATAACCAACCAAACAAGGCTAAAGGCACGAGTTTATACGTTTACAGCCATAAAACACTCTGATGTATTGGTGTAAACAACCTCCAGTCATTATTTTCAGATAATTCTTTTGTCAAACAAGATCTGAACTAATCCTTAAACAACGACTTAATTTCGCTTATGTATTTAGACTACCATATTTTAAACATAATTACGGTAAATGTCCTAACATTTTGTACATCGACGTTTCTGGCAAAATGGCAAATGCAAACAGTGCAGACCTAGATCAGACTGCTCCTGATGGAGCAGTCTGATCAGGGTCTACACTGTTTGCCATTTCACTAAGTATTTTAAGAAACAACTGCCTAAGAAGCAAAAGCAAAATTTTGGTCAAAAAGGTATGGAATGAAGTGTTCTAACTTTTAGGATCTTTACCATACCCTACTTGGACAAACACTGCTGATCCAGATCAGACACTGCAGAATGTGGCATCTGATCAGGGTCTACATTTGTCACCATGAAGTAGTTCACAGGGATCTATCAACCCCTCCTGTATTTGAATTATTTCATTTTCCAGTAAAGTGCCAGAGAAAATCTGTAAATTTTATGTTCATTTACCTATATGTATCCAAAAATTTGGACAAGACCCTCAGACCCTGCTTGGAAAGTTCAATCCTCATGTCTGAAAACCTGGATTCGCTCCTGCCCTGGGCAGACTGCAGCAAGATCCAGATCAAATGAACAGTTAATTGAGCCGGTTCATGAACAAGTAGTGTAACGTAATACTGCATAAGCCTCCTAGCTATTGGCTGACCAATATTCTACTTTCATCTAAATCTATAAATTCTATTTTCAAAAGAATCAAAATAAACTCAGATACCAAAGAACCAGAGAATATTTGCGTTCGTGTTGAGGTTTTATGTCGAGTGCTGTCAGTTTACCTAACCATACTTAACCTTTGTCCTGCTGAATAAATTAAGAAACCATGCCCATTTCTAATTTTCAGCCAGTCAGATTACTTGATCCAGAATGTTGCTATAAATTCACATACTAAGTGACAAACAGTGCAGATCCAGATCAGTTGGCTTCTTCAGAAGCCAACTGATCTGGATCTACACTGTTTGCAAAGGCAGGGTAAATCCGAGCAGGACAAGGGTTAATTTACTTGGCAGGCTCAGTCCTCTAAGGGGTAAACCAGTATTGCGCACATTTTTTCACCAGAAAAGGATCAGAGAACCTCAGCAGAGAACTATACTGAAGGGAAGTATAGGGAAATGTGTTACAGCCACACACTGCACTTACACTAACCATGCTACGGGCAAATTCAGCAGACGACAAACTGATGATATTTTTCTTATTTTTCCTAGAAAACAGGATCTGACATTTCATGCAAATTGTCTCCTGAGGAGACAATTTGCACGAAGTGTCAAATCTTTTTTCTTGGAAAAATAGGAAAAAAATATTTTAAAATGTAGTCTGCTGAAATTTTTACACAGCATGCAACATGTTAACACATAGAGATTCTGAAAAGAAGAATCCTTTAGAAGAAACACTCCAAGTATCTATTTAATAAGGATTTCGTGACAGCAAACAACAGACCTCCAAACAACATAAAGAACTTTCTTAAGCCTTACATTCTTTTGGAGATTTAATGAACATAGCTAGATGACAATCTGTCACTCATATTGAGCCAATGGTTCTAATAAAATGGGAGCAAATCCTGAGAAAATCTGCCTTATATTTGGTGACAATTTTGGGATAATTCTTCTGATTTCTCAATAAAAACATATGTTGGGGTACTTATTAGAAGTGCTTCCTATTTCTCCTTAACCCTTAAAATGCCAAGAAAACCTGCATCTGAAAATGTCGTCTGTTTATGTCGTCTGCTGAATATTCTTGCAAACTTTTCAAACCTACTTTTGCATACAGGCAAACAGTGTGGACCCTGATCAGACTGCTCCTAGAGGAGCAGTCTGATCTGGGTCCACACTGTTTGCAAAAATGACTTTTAAAATCACAAGCAGATGGCAAAGCAGATGACAACTGTTGTGATTGGCAGTTTAAGGGTAATATGTGGGTACTCATTAGAGGTGTCTCGAAGAGGTGCTTCAAATGAGAGCCCACAACGTATTTCTTTATGGAAACACTGTGAAAATTATCCTAGAATTATCTTCAAGTATACGTCCTTTAGTCCTCTAATACTGTAATCCAGGCCTTCCTAACATATGGCAAATGGGGCTTTTCCCATGATAAGTCCGAGTCAGAAACGAAACAACACACAATCACAATAGAAATTTCCCAATCAAGAAACCAGCCTAATAATACCTAATGGAGTGCAAAAAGACAGCAAAATCTGCTATATGTTGCCATCGCTGCCATAGGAAATACCATTTTTAGAAATCATTTGATGCAATTTATAGGCTCTTTATTCAGGCTCAATGCTTTGCAATCTGGAAATTGCTATAACCCAGGATAATGATTCTGTGCCTCAGGAAAAAGTTATTTTATCACATATCGAGGGTTGAGCGCAAGACTATGGTAACTCAAACATATTTTTGAAACCCTTGTTTAGGGGCAGCTTGGACCCCTTTGTAAACAATGCAAATTTAGGTGCCATTGCTCATACGAGCAATGGCACCTAAATTTTCATTGTTTACAGAAAGAAATGTTGTAATCTTCATAACGCCTTCATGGTGAGGAGATTAGGTTTGGGGAAAAACAACCATCTGACTTACGCCAGTCTTGCGCTCAACCCTCGATATGAAACTTTGACTTGGAAAAGGGTATTTTATCATCTATGAAACTTGACTTCAAATTCATGCACTCTGATCAGAACCTTTGCTTTGCTACATAGTGGTTTCGTAAACTCAATTCCGAGGTCCAGTGCATGTATTCAAACAGAGGACCCTCCTCGTTTCATCTGAGTGTTTGTGTCCGTCTTTCGAGACATATATACACGAATAAACACTTACATCAGATTACTTTTTCTTTGTGAGGTCCATTTGAACTATCCGTTGGTGTCTGGGTACTGACCTAGAACTGCGATGTATCACTGTTTATTAGTATATTATGATATAGAACTGGCCAAGTTAAAACAAGGTCTGACAATGGACATCACATTGACATTCTGGATCTCTGACTAAGGTGTGTAGTCTTTTTTCAGACCTCAAAATCAACTTAAAACATACTGCTCCCAACCCCCCCTCCCCCCACACACTCACACACATATAAGAGACAGAGCCTGATGTCTCATTAGAAGTTACTTAGAATGTGGGCCCTGATCAGACTGCTCCTCTAGGAGCAGTCTGATCAGGGTCCACATTCTAAGTAATTGCATACACCTGTGATCCACAACAGCACCTGATTAAACAGTGCAGATGCAGATCAAACTCCTCCCTAAAGGAACAACTATGGTCAGCAGTCTCCACTCTTTGTAAACAGCTAATACCTTTCTGACATGTTCCCAGGTAATCAAATGTTCGGGGCCCAGTTGTTCAAAGCTAACGACGTCGTTAGGTAACAATTTGTTAAAATTTACATGGAGTGATACGCAAGTATACTGAAATTTTTTGCTGAAAAAATGTGAGTAGCTTTTGCAGCTACTCACATTTTTTTCAGCAAAAAATATCAGAATATTGTATATTGTATCCACTAAAACAGTTAACGAAATGACCCTTAACAAGCTCGTTAAGCTAACGACGCTTTGAACAACTGGGCCCTGGTTTGATTTTTTATGTAAAGGTAAGAAATTAAGGTGTCCAAATATTTAGAGTATAGACGTTATATCAATAGTCATGATGCATTCTGTTCACAAAATCAAAGCACTGACAGCACTGATGAGTAGATTGCCTATGAGTAAAGGCTGGGAAAATGATCTTGAATTGGGGCTTAAGACTGTTTAAGTTAACCCTGAACTTCCTGTTTTTGTTTGATTTGGGCTTAACGTCGCTTTCAACCTTTTTCAGTCATATCGCGACGGTGTCTGGATGTGGCAGGGAGCTCAATGCTCACTTTTAGAGTGCTGCCTCACTGAAATATCACGCCCCAGAAACTTTGACATGATATTCCACCCAGTCACATTATACTGACACTGAGCTGACCAGTTCTAGCTCTACTTTCTTAATGCTGAGCGCCAAGCGAAAGAGCAGCTAGTACCATTTTTAAAGTCTTTGGTATGACCCGGCCGGGGATCGAACCCGCAACCTCCCGGTCACAAAGCGGACGCTCTACCACTGAGCCACTGTGCCGGTTCTGAACTTCCTGTAATTTAAGCAAACAGTGCAGACCCTAATCTGATGCCGCATTCTCCGGCATCTGATCTGGATCTGCACTGTTTGCCAATGTCCCAGTCAAGGTTTTACAAATAACACTCTATCCTCAGCACTCTGATGTCACAGCGACAAGAATAGCGGTCTATAAATAACTGTTACCTGGTTTGCTTACATTGATCAATGATTATCATCATCATCATCAATGGATTTTTGATTAACGTGCAGGTACAGGGGCAAAATCCACATCAGTGGGTCCCCTTCCAGGTAGCTGGCTTGCTGCACATATGGCAGATCTCACACCAGGATCATGTTTCACTAAACATCTTAAGATTAAAAAGATCTTAAGATCATCTTACAATCAATATTAAATCTCTGATTTTGCAGTCCTCTAAAGCTCTTGTTTTTGGAAAGCTCTAAATTTTTTTCTTCTTTTTCAGGTATATATGTAGCAGACCTCAGTTGTGTTTGAGTGACGGTTTAATAGTAATAGTCGTCTAAAACTTTAAGACTAAGATCGTCTTAATCCTAAGAACATTAGTGGAACGGGGCCCAGATCTCCAGGTATGTCTATCATGAGGGTCAATAGCCGAGACCTTCCACTCTCTGCAATTCCTCTCTGTCAGCTGCTTCCATGTCAGCTTTGGCCTCCCAGGCCCATGCTTTCCATCAACCTGTAGGTCAAAGGCTGTCTTGACTGCACCATTGGAGAGTTCCACATGTCCATACCAGCGGAGCCTTCTCTCCTTCAGAATGTGGTCCATATCTTCAATGCCAAGCCAGGCAAGTCACTCATTGGATCTGGTGGCGACAATGTCTTGCGGCTTGACATTGCAGATCTGTCTGATCATTGCCCCGTCATTTCGCTGTACACATTGGAGGTTTGGCTTTGTCAATGGCCAAGTCTCACTGGCATGGAGCATTGCACTCCACACACACGAGCTGTACACGTGGCCACTTGTCTTGAATGAGAGGTGGCGGGAAGAGAGAACTGGTAGCAGCTCCTTGAACTTCTTCCAGGCGGTTTTCACATGTGTTGTGGTTGAAAGTTCACAGCCACCAACTGCTGAGAGCATGTCTCCTAGGTAGCAAAAGGAATCTACCACCTCCAGCTTGTCAGGTCCGACTTAGACTTCCCTCTGTGGTCTGCCATTCAAGGGGGGTGCAGTTCCATGGCACCGTGTACATCTGTAGTCAGGGTCCTTTGTCAAGTGCTTGAGTCCACTGCATTTCTTGTGCACCTAGTATTTGCAGCCGTTGCAGAAGATGCTGTTGCAGGCACATGGAAACTTGCCTGAACTCTGCAAGAGGTCCTGGCCCGTACCACAGATCTTCATCTTTCCTGCATTTACTCTCAATCCTTTCTCCTCCATTGCTTCTTTCCAAGTCAAGAGCCTCCTGACACTTTCCTCGAGCGATTCAGCGATGATAACAAGGTCATCGGCATAGAGGTCCTCCCAGGGGACCCAAGAGTGGAACTCGCATGACAAGGCTTCAAGCACAATGATGAAGAGCAGTGGGCTGAATATTGAGCCTTGGTGAACACCGACCTTCACTTCAAACTCTTCACTGACATCTCCCCTCATCTGCACTCACTGACATCTCCCCTGCATCATTCTTCACAGCAACAACATTAGCATTCTCTCTTCTAAACTGGTTAGCAATGCGGTAGACTTCTGAAGACTTGGGGTCAATATTCTCGTAGACCTTCTTGTCGGCTTCTTGACAAGCATGGTGCACTGTATGTCTGGCAATGTGTTTGGCTGCATCGAATGATACCCTAATACCTTTATCAGTCTTCTAGACCTTGAAAGCTTTCTGCTTGGTAGCAATGGTTGTGTTGAGGTTTTACGGCCCAGTCAACCCAATGGGGTCATGTCGAGCGTGATCAGTTTACCTAACCACACGTTTACTGGGCAGGCTTAGTGCTCTAAGCAGTTATTTTGTTTGCGTTGAGGTTTTACGGCCCAGTCAACCCAATGGGGTCATGTCGAGCGCGGTCAGTTTACCTAACCACACATTTACTGGGCAGGCTTAGTCCTCTAAGCGGTTAACCAGTATTGTGCACATTCTTTCACCAGAAACAGTATTGTGCACATTCTTTCGCCAGAAACTGACAACTGCCCTTCTTGAATCAGCGGAAGGGAGAGAATGACCGTAAAAAATATTTCATGATCAATCTCCACGAAAGAATGTTGCCGACCTCGGCAGGGTTGAACCCGCAACCTCCTGGTCTCCAGTCGGACGGCGCATCCAACTGAGCCACCGAGGCCGCCAATGGCCTTTTCCATATGCTCATTCCACCATCAGGTTTCACAACGTCAACGGTGGGGCTGAGTTGTGCCACACACCTCCTCAGTTGTCTTGAGCAGACCAGTTTTGAATGATAGTGTTCCAGATATCCTCAGTGGCAGCATCAGCTACATCCACATTCACATGCAACTTGAAGACCTCCTGGAAATGATTTCTCGCTGAGGGTCTTTAAGCTTCCTATAACTTTATGGCAAGGGGGTGAACTTGCACTTGGATTTTGGTGGCACATCAATCCTCATGTCGCATAAAAGAAGCTGATGTTGCAGGGCTACTTCCTTGCCAGAGATCACTTTTACATCTGTGACAAGTTTACACATGGTCCTACGGAAAAGGATGACGTCTATCTCTGCGTGGCTATGTTTCCCGACTTGTATGTGATGAGATGACTGTCACCTTTCTTGAAACATGTGTTCCCAAGAAGCAGGTTGAATGCTAGGACATACTCTAGGGTTCTCTCACCCTCAACATCTGGGTCCGGCCTGCCATACCCCATCCCACCATGCACTTCCCTGTATTCAGTGCCTGCACGGCCTACATGGGCGTTCCAATCTCCACATGGAGATAATCACTTGAACAACTACCTTAAGAAAATTTTGGTGTTTGTATACTATGGCTCTAGTGTATATAATCAACCCAAAAACACATTTATCCTAAAAATGTGGACATCATTACTCCTTACCACATTAAATTTTCTCCTAAAAGTCAGGGCCCAGTTATTCAAAACTAAGGATGTCGTTAGTTAACATATCGTTAAAAACTTTGATCATTAAATACGGCATACACACCAATATTTTTGCTGAAAAAATGTGAGTAGTTTTTGCATTTGCAAAAGCTACTCACATTTTTTCAGCAAAAATAACTGTGAATTAGATACTGTACTTACTAGAGCAGTTAACAGTTTGACCACTAATGAGCTCGTTAAGCTAACGATGCTTTGAACAACTGGGCCCAGAACAAGTCAATTTGACTACATCCGACTACCAGTGATGTGTCTACAATGTGATGGAATAGTAAATAGTGAAGACCCAGACCGCAGCTATTTGATCTAGGTTTACTTTGCTTGCTCAGACCTGTCTGTCCAAATAGTCAAGTATTCAGATGGACATGCCTTAGCAAGCAGTGCAGTTCCAGATCAGATGCCGCATTCTGCAGACTACACTGTCTGAAACCCATCCAGCAGTTTTTAGATGCACTGACTGGTAGTCAGAGGGTCTTGTTCAAATTTTAGGACACATTATGGTAAAAAGTTAAGGTGTCAAATACTTAGGATAAATGCAAACCTAATATAAAGAATTAACATAGCTCCAAATAAGGAGATTTTTTTTTGATTTTTTTTGTTGTTGTTGTTTTTTTTTCAACCGAAAATTGTTAATGTTTGTCTTATTGCTCCACAAAAACATATGTTGTGGTACTCATCAGAAGTGCCTTGGCGAGGCACTTCCAATGAATACCCACAACACGTTTTCATGAAGAAATAAGAAAAACATTTTCCTGGTACACTCTCTTATCTGGTGCTATGAAATTTAAGGAAATTTCTTCCAGTTTTGATGGAAAACTGCATTTATCTGCTGTCTGTTTTCTGACTGACATGTCCTCCTTACTAGCAATTCTTCATCAAGTTAATATCTCAGAAGACTTCATTAAGCTGCAAGGTTCAGAAGAAGTGATCTCATTTATTACTGAAAAGGAGTAATTTACAGTTTTTAGTATTTAAAGAGGAAGCTCTATGTCTCTGGGTTTTATATATTGAAGCTCAGCTGTGTCATGATACCAAAATATACCAAAAATATATAGCTCCAGACAATATCACCGTGGCAATTAGTTTGATTAATCTTTAGCTCACCCGAGTCGAAGGCTCAGGATTGCTATTATCATTTAGTTTTGTCCTTTACTCAGGATGCGCTACAGTCATTTAATTCTATCATCTGGTGTTCATTGTTTGTTTGTTGATTTGGGCTTAATGCCACTTTCAACGATCTTTCAGTTGTATCACGACGGTGTCTGGATATGGCAGGGAGCTCAATGCTCACTTTCAGAGTGCTGCCTCACTGTTTGTTTGTGCTGAGGTTTTACGGCCCAGTCAACCCAATGGGGTCATGTCCAGCATGGTCAGTTTACCTAACCATACGTTTACTGGGCAGGCTTAGTCCTCTAAGCGGTTAACCAGTATTGTGCACATTCTTTCGCCAGAAAGCTACCTCACTGAAATATCACACCCCAGACACTTTGACCTGATATTGCACCCAGTCACATTATACTGACACTGAGCTGACCAGTTCTAGCTCTACTTCTTTAATGCAGAGCGCCAAGCGAAAGAGCAGCTAGTACCATTTTTAAAGTCTTTGGTATAACCCGCAACCTCCTAGTCACAAAGCGGACATTCTACCACTGAGCCACTGTCAGTCTCTTTAAATGACCTTCTCTGAAACCACTGGAGGAATAAAAGTTAGTTCAAATGGTAGCACTCTGTTGACCAAGACGGCTACCAGGCCCATATATGATAAAAACATGTAAAATCTTCCGCAGAAACAAGAAAACCTTAAGCTTAAACTTGGTATACATGTATAGTATCAAGGACATGAGATCTGCCAGGTTTGTTCTAATGAAAATCTTAGGTTGACCTTAAAGGCCTTGACCTTTTTATGGCAAGGTCAACTTTGCTTCCCTTTACATTTGTATGGAGAAAATGTTGGAATATCATTTTCTCAAAAAGTAATGAAACTTATAAGGTCTGATCAAGGCAGTAAAACTTTTTTTTGTTAAAATCAACATTTTATCCCCATGGGCTGCGATGCTGAGATCCTAGATGCTCAGGTGAGAAATACAGGACCATCCAAGTTCTCTTGTTTCCTGTCACTGTACAAAAACATATCTCATGGTTAATCTGACATTGAAAGACTTTTTGTCCTACTACCAGGGAGTATCCACAGATAACTGCAAGTACTCACAAGATGTAATTTAACCCTTGAAGCCAGACACAACTTAGAACTACAGCAGTAGTATTGGGTGGTACCCATAGTTTACAGCAGAAGACATTTTGAAATATTTTTGTTTGCAACTGTTACTATTTTGTCTGCACAATCAAATGAATAAAACAATATAGTTCTGAAGCCTTAATTTTCTATATTAAATAGCAAGTATTGTTTGATGTGAACAGCTGCGGAGGGGGGTGGGGGGGGGGGGGGGGGGGGGAAATGAAAATAAGTTTTTGATATGCTGTCTGCAAATATTAAAATTCCCCATATGAAGAGGTAAATTCACATTAAGTAGGTCTGATTCTTAGACATTTACTCATGTTTTATTCATATGTAGCTCTCTCTCATTCATCATTCTAAAACTGCTTTTCACAGCTCTAGATAAGAATAGATTCTAAATCAACATTTTTCTTATTCCTCTAAAAAAACATAGATTGTGGGTACTCACCATAAGTGCCTCTGCGAGACACTTCTAATGAGTACCCACTACCTATGTTTTCATGGAGAAATATGAAAAATTTTGAGACTTTAATTGTCTTATCTAGAGATATGTGCTAAGCCAATACTATTCCTGTAACTGTCTCAATATATACAGATCAATGCTGAGAAACATTAAATTGAAAACACTTAAAATCAACATTAATGTATGCAATTTAGAATGCTAGAAATAACAATTTCAACAGGCCTATTTGTATTCCATCTGTTCTGATGATAAGTAAAAAACAAGGATAATAAGCAAAAACCCACTTAAGACTGGCAAAAGTTGGTCTTAATAGCAGTGTGGTCTTATTTTTGAGCGGTCTTAATGGCAGAATTTTACTGTGCATTTACTATGCATTAAAACACATCCAACTTCTTAACCCTTCTCTTGCTTTGTTTGTTTGTGTTGAGGTTTTACGGCCCAGTCAACCCAATAGGGTCATGTCGAGCGCGGTCAGTTTACCTAACCACACGTTTACTGGGCAGGCTTAGTCCTCTAAGCGGTTAACCAGTATTGTGCACATTCTTTCGCCAGAAACTGACAACTGCCCTTCTTGAATCAGCAGAAGGGAGAGAATGACAGTAGAAAATATTTCATGATCAATCTCCATGAAAGAATGTTGCGGACCTCGGCGGGGGTTGAACCCACGACCTCTTGGTCTCCAGTCTGACGGCGCAGCCAACTGAGCCACCAACATGCCCTGTCATAGCAAACAGTGTAGATACAGAACAGTTGGCTTCTGATGAAGCCAACTGATCTGGATCTGCACTGCTTGTCATTAAATGTGTGAATTTCTATCAAAAGCCCTGATCAAGTAATCTGATTGGCTGGAAATAAGAAGTGGGTGTGGCATCTTAATAGTAGTTTAGGCTGCCGCAGTCGCCTATACTACTCTTAATTTATTCAGCATGACAAGGGTTAATCAAGATTTGAATTTGTTTGTTTTTCTATGTGCTCACATGAATCACCATATATATATTGTTGAAAAAGGGGAATTAGAACAAGGAACTGCAACTAATAAATGGATCCTTGCAGACTACCATAACAGCACTGTAACATCACAGCTGCAGATAAGGAACTTTTTTCAAGTGAAAAGTAGTGATACTTTTTCTTATTTGTCCATTAAACATACATGTGGGTACTCATTAGAAGTGCCTCAGTGAGGTGCTTCTAATGAGTACCACAACATATGTTTTCATCAAGAGATAAGAAAAATATTATTTGGATACACCCTTTTATCTGGAGCTCTGAATATTTCCTGCTTTTATTTCCTGATTTTGTACTGAATGTTTCCCCTGATTTCAAGATATATATACAAAATGACACAAATCTTGTTACCATAAAGATTTCAGAGACAACCAAGTTTATTACCACTGGAAACTCATTTCAGTGAAGTTCTTTGTAAACAGCTTCTACTATAATCTACCCTTCTAAGGGTTCTGAATGAATCTTCAATGACATTCAAAAGACTGGTCTTTCTACTACTGACAACATCCTACAGTCTAAGATGCCCGCCAGTGGAATCACCTTTTCACAGCTAACTCTTGTCATGCGGAATGAATTAAGATGCCACGCCCACTTCTAATTTCCAGCCAATCAGATTACTTGATCCAGGTTTTTGATAGAAATTCACATATTTAATGACAAACAGTGCAGATCCAAATCAGTTGGCTTCTTCAGAAGCCAACTGATCTGGATCTACACTGTTTGCTAAGACAAGGCATATCGGTGTTCAGCAAGAGAAGGGTTAACAGAATCTTCTACCTGACAATGTCAATCCATGGACTTTTATTTCCATTAGTGAAAGCATCTTCCAGTGTACAATGCCTTACAATGCTACATCTGTTGAATTTCATTAAGTTCTAGCTTACAATGCCTGCAGTTTCTAACAATTCAAACAGAAAATATAACAAATTTATTACCTTTCCACACCAATGAAGCAAAGCAAAAGTGACAAATATGCTACAGGAGAAAATTTTAGAAAGGATATTGTCCTTACAGACTTCTTAATGGTTTCTTTTGTGCAACAACAAACGGTTCAAACATAAGGAGCATTTTGCTGCTAATAACATTTTAAGTCATGAGGCACAGAAATTATTTACAGCTAAAGGAATTGGACAATTACTGATTCAAAGATCCCAATATTCTAGATGGAAAAGAATTTCAGAGAACTTGTAAAGGAAGAATATTTGATGCTAATTTTCTCAATTTTTTCACAAAAACATACTTTGTGGGTTCTCATTAGAAGTGCCTTGCTGAGGTGTTCCTTATGAGTACCCATAACATGTTTTAATGAAGAAAATAAGAAAAATTATCCCAGAATTATCACCATTATACTCCTCCATAATTTCATTAGAAAACTCACCTTTCCACTGCTGATAGCATCCTCTAGCCTACATTGCCATTCTAAGGACTGTAGCCAGATTTCATGCCAGTGACGTTCAAGGTTATGGGCAGATAACTCCAGAGAATCTCTTCTTTCCTCATGGTCAAATGCTTCATCATTGTCCTGTATCGCCTCACAGTGTTTAAGTACCGCTGATACAATTCTTGAATGGGATTCTATGTCTTTTTGCTGCACCTGAAAACAGACAATATGAGAATGTCAGTTTGGGCCCAGTTGTTCAAAGCGTCGTTAGCTTAACGAGCTCGTTAAGGGTCATTTCGTTAACTGTTTTAGCAGATTCAATATACAATATTCTGATATTTTTTGCTGAAAAAATGTGAGTAGCTTTTGCAGTGCAAAAGCTACTCACATTTTTTCAGCAAAAAATTTCAGAATATTTGCGTATCACTCGATGTAAATTTTAACGAATCGTTAACTAACGATGTCGTTAGCTTTGAACAACTGGGCCCTGTTTATTTGGTGTTTTATATCCCTTTCAACATTATTTAATTCATATCGAGATGATGGAAAGGTGATATTGAAAGGCTCCGTGCAATAAAGCACAATATTGGCATGAGTTGAATTCCGCATGTAGCAGGATTCAAACAAGAGATCTCATGATCCAAAGGTGGAAACGCTAACCACTTGGCCACCAGAAACTTCTTCAGAATGTCAGAATGGTCATCATGGTGATGATGATTTGGGCCCAGTTGTTGGAAGCTAATGATGTCATTAGTTAACGTATCGTTAAAACTTTGATCATTAAATAAGGCATAAACACTAATATTTTTGCTGAAAAAATATGAGTAGCTTTTGCATTGCAAAAGCTACTTGCATTTTTTCAGCAAAAATACCTGTGAATTAGATATTGTACTTACTAGAACAGTTAACATTATGACTAATAACAAGCTCGTTAAGCTAATGTAGCTTTGAACAACTAAGCCCCCAGTGTTTTAACTCTCTTTCAACATTGTTTAGTCATATCGAAAGAATGACGGGATAATGAAAATAAGGCTTGACAACTGATGTGAACTGGCCTCCTAGCAGATAATTCATGACAAATATCAACCCTAATTTTCTCGAAAAAAAGCCCTTGGAAGAAAAGGGCTCTTATTTCAACTGCACACAGCAACATGTGCATTTAACAGTTGGACCAGGGTCTTCATAGCTGAAGATAATAAGGGGTATCCGCACTGACTTTTTATTTCGCCCTGAAAATGTATATTGTGGGTATTCATTAGAAGTGCCTTGGCAAGGCTTCTAAAAGTACCCACAATGTATTTTTTCATAATAGCAGTACAATAATAACTCTAAGTAATAGGACAGATAGGCCTTTGCAAACAATGTAGACCCAAATCAGATGCTGCAGAATGCAGCATCTGATCAGGGTCTACATTATTTGCCATACAATAACAGCAATATTTTAGACACATAAACAGGTAGTTGACGGGACTTTCTCAAATTTTAGGACAAGTATGGTAAGTAGATAAGGTGTCCCAATACTTAGGGTAACTTATTCACTGATTCTGTATGCAGAGGGTCCTGATATGACTGTATGAATGCGCAGGTTGATCTGGATTTTCACTATCAACATAATTATAGGCCATTTTCTCATGCTTCAGCTCTTATATTTTTTCTTATTTCTCATTGATAATTGGCTTCAATATTTCATGCAAATTATCACTGACAGTACCGAATGGCATCAAGGATTGCTAACGTAATAAAAAGCTTAATTTTCTTCATGTGTCTCTGACACAATCAACCTTAGTTTTCTGCTATTGATTACAAAGACGGATTCTATGATTCTCCAGTACATCTACATTATACCATACAGACATGCTTCAAATGGATGTATGATAATGAATGTCAGCCTCTCACATTCATAATACTTTTCATGTCAAACAACTAGAAATGTTTAATTTTTTATTAAAGAAAAACATTAATGCCCCTCCTACATCCATGTAATCCTGAAAATGAGGTAAGGTCATAAACACCCTGGTGATCTTGTGAATGAGGTCAAGGTCACCAAGATCTAACAAGGTTTAAAGTTTTTCCCAATGTTGTACCAATGCAAGTTTGATGAAATCCACCATCAGGTTCAAGATATATCGGGTAAACCAGAAATTGCCACGCTTACACCAACACACTGGCAGGCCAATGCAAACTCCGAAGCTAATGGGATCTGGACCAAGAACAACCTCAGTATATGATCTCTTACTTTCCCAGAAAATAGTTCGATATTTCATGTGAATTGTCTCTTTATAGGACAAATGTCAGACCCTATTTTCTGAGGCTGAAACATTTCCAATGAGAAAACTGAACATATGCTCCATCACAAAGACTGTCTTTACCGTATGTATTTGGACAGACAGGCCTGAGCAAACAGTGTAGACCCAGATGAGATGCCACAGAAAGCGGCATCTCATCAAGGTCTGCACTGGTTACCATCCATACAGCAATTTTAGACACAACATTAGGTAGTAAATTGTATATGTTCAAAATTTTAGAACAAGTATGATAAGGAGCTGAGGTATCCGAATACTTAGGGTAAATATGGTACCCTAAATATTTGGATACCTTAACTTCTTATGGTACTTATCTAAAATTACATGTCTTAAAAAAGGTGAAATGATAATACCCCGCAATTATCATGTGGTGGTCAGATAACTCTAACAAAAAGTTGCTGTAATTTGCCCATTTGCAATCCCAAACCCGATCTCCACAATATCAGTGCATATACCAAGTTTGGTGAAAACCCATTGATATTAACTCAAGTTATTGACGGGAAATGAAAATACAGACCTGTTGTGGGCAGATAACTCTGTCAAAAATTGATGAAATTTGCCCATCAACCAATCTCCACAATATCAATGCACATACGGTTTGGGGAAAATCCACTGATATTTACTCCAGTTATCGTCCGGAAAATGAAAATATGGACATGTGGTGGACAGATAACTCTGTCAAAAATTTATAAATTTGCTCATTAGCAATCCTAAATCAGATCTCCACAATATCAATGCACATACCAAGTTTGGTGAAAAAAAAACATTCATGTTTACTCAAGTTATCATCTGGAAATGAAGTACGGATGGAGGGATAGACATTCCCAGCAAGCATTCTACGTAAATCTACATCGGGCCCTCATCGGCCCATCAGCTACCCTGACGGGCCGATCACGGCCCGATATAGATTTACGTAGAATGCTGACTGGGTTATAAAGAATGGATAGTTATGTGGCTACCACCACTACTTTAGCATACTTATATGGCTAAAAAATAGCCACATAACAGAAAATAAGCCACATAAAAGACTGATTTCATGTGGCCAACGGAAACAAATCCCATTCAAATATACTGAAACTGTCCTTGTTAGCCACATAACTACCCATTTGTGTGTACAACAGACGGACGGACAAACAGACACACAGATGTCCAATGTGAAACAATAATAGCCCTCTACTATACTTTGGCGGTGTATAAAACTTCAGAATGAGTGGCAAACAGTGTAGACACTGATCAGACAAAGCATTCTGCATCATCTTTTCTGGGTGAACACTGTTTGTTCAACTGAGGTCAGTCTTGTGCTGAGGTTTTATGGCCCAGTAAGTGGTAAACCACTAAGTGGTAAACCAGTATTGTGCACATTTTTTCGCCAGAAACTGACAACTAAAGAGGTCAGTCTGTCCGAATATTAAAATAAATATGTTATTGACTTATGTATTTTCAACAGGAAGTAAAACGACAATAATTTCAATTGCTTATGAAACAACACGTCCTTCATACATAATTTCTGAAGTCCATGCCCACAAGCAAGATTACGCACATATGTTCAACCCTTGTCCTGCTGAATCTGGATATGCCCTGCCTTTGCAAACAGTGTAGCTCCAGATCAGTTGGCTTCTTCAGATCTGGGTCGGCACTGTTTGTCATTAACCCTTGTCCTGCTGAACCCGGATATACCCTGTCTTTGCAAACAGTGTAGATCCAGATCAGTTGGCTTCTGAAGAAGCCAACTGATCTGGATCTGCACTGTTAACCATTAAGAATATGAATTTATAGCAACAATTTGGATCAAGCAATCTGATTGGCTGAAAATTAGAAGTAGGCGTGGCATCTTAATTTATTCAGCATAACAAGGGTTGATTATGTTACTGAATATGACAGAGGCTGATCAGATTGTTTGAAACTCACTGACTGCTGTGTCATGCATCATATTATTATTATACTAAGCTCCACATAAGATGATAATGGAGAATATAGTTATCACATTAGGATAATTTTCACAACATTACATCTTATGTGGGTTCTCAGTGAAATCACCTCACTGAGGCGATTCCATTGAGCACCCATACAATATGTTTTGGTGCAAAAATAACAAAACTGATCTTTCAAATTCTCTCTGTAACTGGACCTACCGTAATCAACCTAATTACTGCACATAACCCCTATAAATGCACAGTCAAGCAATTTCTTAGTCTTCAGATTACAACCCATGTATTTCTATCTGTACTTCTCTATAAAAGCATAAGTTGTTGGTACTCATTTGAATTGCTTCGACAAGACTAGGCAATTCAAATGAGCACCCACAACATTTGCATTGGACTTGTCGAGGCAAATCAAATGAGTACCAACAACATATGCATTAATTTGTAAAGAAAATCAGAAAAAAATATTGCATAAGCATCATCAAATATGCCCCTCATGAAGTCTTTTGCTGATCTTTACGTAACTTCATAAGAGTCCCAGCCCTGGTGCTGTCCTTACTAGGTGGATATTTTACAGCAAGTGTTTCCAGTAATTTTGAAAAACCTAAGCGCAGTGTAGTAATTAGATTGCATACGGTATATGTTATGTATTTTTCATTTTTTTTAACTTTGAAAAGGCTCATATAAATGAATAGGCTGCAGATTGCACAACTTTTATCTTGCTACTAGCACCAGCAGGTAGACACGTCCCCATAAAACTTAAGATCTTTCTTTTCCTTGTCATGCTGAATAAATTTAGATGCCACTCCCACTTCTAACTGTCAGCCAATCAGATTGCTTGATCCAGATTATTGAAATAAATTCACATACTAAATGACAAACAGTGCAGATCCAGATCAGTTGGCTTCTGAAGAAGCCAACTGATCTGGATCAACACTGTTTGCAAAAGAAGGGTATATCCGGGTTCAGCAGGACTAGGGTTAACTTATCACATGTCCCTTAAAACATGACCAGACTAAGCTGTAAGTCTCATATGAGACAATTCAAATGATCTTTCAAGTTTGTATGTCATTTCAGATAAAACAAACCACTGATTTTTATGCTGCTAATTATAGCCTACAGCTGAGAAAATGAGTATTACCGCAACAATCCTAAGTATTGAAACAGACAGGCCTGAGCAAACAGTGTAGACCCAGATCAGATGCCACATTCTGCAGCATCTGATCTGGGTCTACACTGTTTGCCACTCATTCAGGAAACATTTAAACACATCAACAGGAGTAAAATGGACATTTTTACAGTTAGTATAATAGTTGTAAGTTTTGTGTCCCAATACGTAGGGTAAATATGGTACAACCATGTGGTGACGCACTGAACAACCTAAAATCAATTCACTATACCTGAAGATTTTAATTAATTTATTTGTTTCCATAACAAACTACAACGTCTGATTCACCATATGTTATTGATAGTTGCCAGGATTTTCAAATATTGAAACGTCATTTGGCAATTCAAATCCAGACTGATGCATTGATTTCTGCATGTTCTATTACCCAATTCTGGGCTTCGGATAAGCGGTCGCACAGACTTAGAATACAAATTTTTACCAAATGTTTTCCCATGAAGAGATACTTTCATAGATCTCAAAAATAAGACAATTAAGAAGACAACAGAACATATTTTACAAAAATAAATATTAAAGATATACTGATTCAATTTAAGTATGCACCTACTCTGCAATAATATGATAATTCAACAAGTAATCGAGACATTGCCATAAAATTTATCTGCAACCAAATGCACTTTTCACATCTGATATTTACACGTGGCATCCATTTTCAGTTAATGCATTGCATGCTAGGTAAACATTTCAGCAGATGCCATTTTGAAATATTTTTCTATTTTTTTAATCAGAAAATAGAGTTACAGTCTGGTTCAAATGGCCTGACCGGGCATGGTCTAAATAGATGAGCAAATGACATTGCCTATCATTGTCAAAAGGATTCAGTCTACAATGTTTCCATTATGTTGGCACTCTCACTATTATAATATTCAAAGTGAATGACAAAACCTAGTAGGTGCAGTCGGCTGTATATGCATTTGTCACAGACCTGTCTGGCATTCCTTTAGGCCACTTATACAAATAAAATCTTTTTCCTTATAGATTGGACAGGTTAATTTCTGATTTTATGGGTAGTAGTTTATTTATCCTCTTTTTGTCAGAAATACCTATATTTCATGTACAGAGTGTAGTTTGTTTGTTTGTTTGTGTTGAGGTTTTACGGCCCAGTCAACCCAATGGGGTCATGTCGAGCGCGGTCAGTTTACCTAACCACACGTTTACTGGGCATGCTTAGTCCTCTAAGCGGTTAACCAGTATTGTGCACATTCTTTCGCCAGAAACTGACAACTGCCCTTCTTGAATCAGCGGAAGGGAGAGAATGACCGTAGAAAATATTTCATGATCAATCTCCACAAAGGAATGTTGCCGACCTCGGCGGGGGTTGAACCCGCGACCTCCTGGTCTCCAGTCGGACGGCGCATCCAACTGAGCCACCGAGGCCGGCACAGAGTGTAGTTTAAAATCCTTTTTTCAGCACCTATCACAGAACTAGAACTTAGTACCACTCGATTCTGAGTCAGACATTAGAACTATTTTAACAACCAAACACAATAAAAATGAAAGATGGAAAGAATAGTTAGAAACTATAAGCACCTGTTTGTTGTACAATCATCATGTAAGAAAGCTTGTGATTAGCTCAATCAGACAGGCTTTACCCAATTTCAAGGAGTGTTAGAGGTGAGAGAGTAATTGTAATCTAAACACCCATTTAAAACAAGAATTCAGCAAAAGGCTATGTCGCGCAAAGTCAGTGAACCGTGAAATATAGGTTGAGGTCAAATATGGATACATCTGTCTGAGTTGTCAGCACTAAGTGCAAGCTTATACCAAGTATCATTGCTATCACCTTTATGGTTCTTGGGAAATTAATTTGAACATTAGGGTCAAATTAAGGGTCACATGTCGCAAATGCTGAACTGAAAGACAAACAGACGGAAAAACAGATCCCTCTATTGCGTCATGCTAAAAGCAGACACAACAAAATGAATGCATCCAGGGGAGGTGTGTAATTTAACTCCTCCCAGGCAGAATAGAATAATGTTACTATACCACCACTTAAAATTTATCGATTCCCTTAACCCATTGTACACTAGAGACCCCTAAAAGGGTAAATGGCAAACAGTGCAGACCAAGATCAGATGCCACAGAATGCGGCATCTAATCCGGGTCTCCACTGTTAATGCAAATAGTTCAACCATTTTTCTCTAGGAATATCTAAATCACATAGCCTGACATACCTTAAATCAAAATTAGAATCTTCCAATATATAATGTCGGGGGAGTTCATTCAGTCTACAATGGGTTATTCATTGTAATAAAAAGGAGGAGCAGATGATGATTTCTCTGCGGTTACTTAATCTTCTCCAGTTCTTGAAAATCCTTGTATTCTGAGACATTTTTTTCCAGTTCTTCAAAACAACTTATGTTCCAGACACTCCTTAGCATGACCTTGCAAAGGCTCTTCTAACAAGTCCCCACAACATACATTTTTATGAAGAACTGGAGAAAATTATGTCAGAATTATCATCAACTATAACTCCTTAACAAGTTCATAAAATAAAGTACATAGCAATAGATAGGGTGCTTTTTTCATCCTAAAAATGCTGATATCTTTCTTATTACTCCACGAAAACATATGTTGTGGTACTCATTAGAAGCGCCTCGCCGAGGCGCTTCTAATGAGTACCCACAACATATATTTTCGTGGAGAAATAAGAACAATGTTATGTGGATACCCCCTCTTATCTGTAGCTATGTAAAGTACCTTTTCTCTGACTGACATGACAACTGATGGATTACAATTATGTTTCTCTGCCAGTCTTAAAACAGGTCTGCTATTGATCAGTTCCATAATCCCAGATAGGATGCTGTTTTCAACCAAAAACTATCAACATTTTACTTATATCTCCATAATAACATATAATGTGGGTACTCATTTGAAGTGCCTCACAGAGGCACTTCTTATGAGCACCACAAAATATATTTTCGTGGAGAAATAAGAAAAATATTCACCTGATACGCCTTCTTATCTTGAGCTTTGAGTCCTACATTTCTGCCATAAAAGGTTCTGACAAAAACCAACAAGTCTGTAATAAAAATAGATCTGGCCCTCTGGTTCAACTACTTGGTTTCACTAATTCAGGATAAGAACTGGACTGAGAACAATAAATACAGGCTATTCCAACTTATTATTTCAAAGCTCAAGATGAAATGCTTTCTTCAGTCAAAAGTATTGATTATTTCTTCGTGAAAACCTGTTGTAATTTCTTTTTATTTCTCATAGAGAAAAGTCTTCTTATTTTTTTGGAAAGAAAAAAAAAAGAATGTTGTCTGCTACTTTATTTGTGTTGAGGTTTTACGGCCCAGTCAACCCAATGGGGTCATGTTGAGCGCGGTCAGTTTACCTAACCACACGTTTACTGGGCAGGCGTAGTCCTCTATGCGGTTAACCAGTATTGTGCACATTCTTTTGCCAGAAACTGACAACTACAATTTTTTCTTAGTGCTTTAGGTAATTTAACAGTGTAGTAGATATGATCATTAAAGTGATTATATATTTGGATACAATTCTCAATTTCTGGAACAATTTTTTTTTTATGACTCCATAAAATGTCTGATGTAGGTACCCATTATAAGTGCCTCAGAAAGGCATTTCTGATGGGTACCCATAAGATATGTGTTTATGGAGAACTGAAGAAACTCATACCAGAATTATCATCCAATAATCCTTCTTCAGCGTCTTCTGAATAATCTAATTTTTCATATTTCTGTAAGATTAACTCAGTTTCATATTTGTTCCCTAAGGCTGGTGTCCACAAGAAGAATTGGACAAATCGGCACATGAGGACCGCAGCTCAAGATAAGATGGTATCCAGAGAATTGAGCCAGTGCAACATGGGAAAAACAGCCTTATGCCATATGTGAGCAGTGGTTGAGATGAGTGTGTGCATCCAAGCGGTCTGGGCCCGGTTGTTCAAAGCATCATTAGCTTAACTAGCTCGTTAAGGGTCATTTCGTTAACTGTTTTAGCGGATTCAATACACAATATTCTGATTTTTTTTGCTGAAAAAATGTGAGTAGCTTTTGCACTGCAAAAGCTACTCACATTTTTTCAGCAAAAAATTTCAGCATATTTGCGTATCACTCGATGTAAATTTTAACGAATCGTTAACTAACGATGTCGTTAGCTTTGAACAACTGGGCCCTGGTCTGGACATTCTCTGTTCGTCAACATATACTGAGGTATCCATTGATTTGTCAACATATACTGAGGTATCCATTGATTCGGCAAGCCAGCAATGAAGGCCCAGATCAGCCTGTGCAAATGTGCAGGCTAATCAGGGCTGGGTTGTCTGCAAATTGCATAAGGGCGCTTTTAGTACTTTGTGCATCAAATGCTTTCCTCACCAAAATTATTAGAATGCCCTTGGCCAGGTAACTACTAAGAGCTATTAAGTTTTCAAGGAAACATGCAAATAAAAAAAAATTGAGTTGAACAACAAAAATTATTTAGAGCTATGAGTTGATTGATATGCTCTCCCTTTTTTGCTGAAAGTATGGACTAGTATTCTATCTTGTCTTGTCTCTAAAATTCTCCCTTAAAAGTGTATCAATTCCCCTAACCCATTTAAGACTAAAGAATCTCTCCCACACTATATACTGGAAGAGTCCATTTTTGATTTTAGATGTGTTAGGCTATATGATATAGATATTCCTAAAGAAAAATGGTTGAACTATTTGCAAACAGTGGAGATCCTGATCAGATGCTGTATTCTGCAGCATCTGATCTGGGTCTACACTGTTTGCCAGTTATGCATTTAGGGTTCTCCAGTCTTCAGTGGGCTAATTAAGTTCCAAATGCAAGAATTCCAGCATATCTGTTTTGAAACATCAACTTGAGTGATAAAAAAAAAGAGATACTTTTTTTCCAGAGAAAAGAAAGTTTTAAATCAATAACATCAAACAATAACTGCTCATTAGTTATTCTTTTGATCTGGTTCTAATACACATCTGCCATACTGGTTCAAAATGTTTACAACACATAGGTAGTATCACAGGGGAGTCATCTTAATTTGCTCTCATCTTTGAGATAACATCTGTTTCCACATTGTCCCACGAAACCTTCAATGATTTAACAACTCAAGAACAAGATAGTTATTGTGACTAGCTTATTCTTACACACCAGATATGGAAATCCTGGATTTAACCCTGGGATAGAAATTCTTACCCTATCCAGGGTAGGATAAAAAAATTGAGAATTCTAACATGTTTGATAGGCACTGGTTGTAATGGATGTCACATACGCCATCCAGGGTTCGAAATTAACAGTAGCAAGTAGCAAATTTGCTACCTGAAAATTCAGTTTGCTACCTGGTCAAACTGTTGGTAGCAAACAGTTGCTACCTGGTATAATGCCCCGAACACTATCAACTTTAAGTGTTGTGAATGTCTTCAGTGCAAATTAGACTTGACATTTCATGTGAATTGTCTGCCAGGCAGACAATTCACATGTAATGTCAAGCCTCATTTTTTGCTGAAATAAGAAAAATACTTTGAAAATGCTGTCTGCTAAATATGCTTAGCGCTTGAAGATTTAACCCATGGCACGGGGACAACACCTTTTGCTGTCATGTAGATGCATTTTTGCTACCTACTTTCAGACCAGGTAGCAACTACTTGCTACTTGTGAAAAAAGTTAATTTCTGACACTGGCCATCGTTAAGGTTTACATCACAGAACGTAATGATGTCATTAAACGCCAGATTAATGTCATCACAATATGGCGGACGTCAGTAATCGAAGGGACTGCATTATTAAGAAAAATCTACGTTCAGAAATGAAAGGTGTGCAAGAAAAAGAATCTATCATGGGTGAGGGGTAGACAGAAAAATCTGTCCCTCCCGATCAAAGTCTGGCATCACTCGGCAAAACTCCTGATGCTAAACAGTGATCCTCAGAACGGATATTTCTATCTACCTCTCGCTCCCATGATAGATCCTTATATTATGGTGAAAATTCAACCAGTCATTTTGTTATATATGGCTAAAAACAAACTCAGTTAACCCATTGTAGTCGGGAGACCCATAAAAGGGTAACTGGCAAACAGTGCAGACCCAGATCAGACGCCGCAGAATGAGGCGTCTGATCAGGGTCTCCACTGTTTGCAAATAGTTTAGCCATTTTTCTCTAGGAATATGTAAACCTCAGCCTGACATACCCAAAATTGAAACTGGGAGTCTTCCAATATATAGTGAGGGAGAGTCTATTCCATCTACAATGGGTTAATCCATAGTACTTGTTAAGAAATAGGCTACTTGTTCCAAAACTGGGCTCTGATCAGATGTGGGTCATCTCATTCATGTACACATTATAACCCTTGAAGTACCAATCACAATAGCAGATGACCAGCTGATTTTTTTGTTTGTGTTTTTCAAGAAAATAAGGCTTTATATTTCATGTGAATCATCTGCAAATGAGATGGGTTCTTAATTTCTCTCTAAAAAAATTTAGAATGTCATCTGCTACAATTTTGATTAGTGCTTTAAGGGTTATTTTCTAACACAGAGATGGGCACTCACTAGGAGACATACAGCTGTTTTGAATTATGCTTTCCTTATAGAGTAGACCCCTTTTCAGAACGGGCACATGCACAAAAACAGTTTTGATAGAGTTGCCTCTCTTGGAAGTGTATCCATTCCCCTTAATTTCTTTAAACCAGTCTTCTGTCACGAGGATAAAACCAGACAACACAGATTAGAACCCTTCAGGTGTCCAGATAATATTTTCTAATTTTTAATTTTTTTTTTTTTTTTTTTCAGAAAAAAAAAATCTGACTCAATATACTTCATGTTAATCATCCTCACATGAAATGTTAACCTTTGTCCTATTGAACCCGGATATACCCTGCCTTTGCAAACAGTGTAGATCCAGATCAGAAGCAAACTGATCTGGATCTGCACTGTTTGCCATTCAGTATGTGAATTTATATCAACAATCTGGATAAAGTAATCTGATTGGCTGAAAATTAGAAAAGGGTGTGGCATCTTAATTTATTCAGCAGGACAAGGGTTAAATCTTATATCCTTGGAAAAATAAAATATCAAGATATTAGAATGTCATCTCATGCTACTGTGATTGGTGCATTAAGGACTAGCACTGCACTGATTACTGCACTTTTACAGTTGAACCAGTGATTTTGCTAGCAAACTATTGGCAGGCTGATCTGGGTTTTCAATTGTTTACTTATGGCTTAGAACCCTTTTTCCAGTGGTATACAGCTCATTTGTCATTTAAACAGTTGGAATTTGTTCCTTCAGGTTAGGTAGGATCATTTTTCATGTGGGGGATGATTTCAGTCACTTCAGGGCAACACGAAAGTTGACGCTCTAGTCTAATGACCGAAAAAATCTTTTAATCACTTTTTATTTACATATGTGGATGCAATCACAGATCCAGCTTTTTCTCAAGGTCACAGTTGTGAAAAATCTATTCCTAAAAGGGTAGATTATATAATCCACAAATATTACTATTTTTTTATATTATACATACACCACACCTCTTTGTTACACTACTGTTGGGATCCCAAAGCAAAAAACCATGTTAGTTAAACAACCATGTTGTATCCAAACAAAAATATATAGATTATATATGAAATGGTCATTTTTCAGTAAAATTATAGTTTTGTTTTATGATCATTTTTCTATATAATCTACATATTTTTCTTTGGCTACAACACTTTTGGGGTTTTCCTTTAAGATGTTTGACATCAAAAACTCTCTTATAATGAACCGTCTTATATACACTTGTCCTGCTGAATAAATTAAGACGCATTACCCATTCTAATTTTCAGCCAATCAGATTACTCTATCCAGGTTTTTGATACAAATTCACAAACCTAATGGCAATGCAGATCCAGATCAGTTGGCTTCTGAAGAAGCCAACTGATCTGGATCTACACTGTTTGCATAGAAAGGGTATATCCCAGTTCAGCAGGACAAGGGTTAATATATATACTTTTGGATACAACACTTTAGGGGTTTACCTTTAAGATGGCTTACATCCGAAACTGTCTTAAAATGAACTGTCTTGTTAAGAGGTTCTAGTGTATATAGCATCACAAAACTCCATATTCCGACGTGACAACAGTCACTGGGAAGAACATAACAAAATGTTACCGACGGAAACTTGCATTACAATTAGAAGTGATATGGTCACAAACTACGTAATCTTATCACAAAACAAATACAGATCACTTTTTAAAGATAATCTAAGACAAGAGGCCCACGGGCCACAACTCGCTCACCTGAGTGAAACCGCCACTACAGATATGCAGATGGCATGCAACATTTTTCCAATACTCTTATGACAAGGCAATGGCTTAAACAGTTTTTGAAATATCTTGCTTACAAGGTTAAAATGCTGAAATTTTCAAAACGTTACAAGTAAAATAAGTCACCCTCAATGCCTCCTACCAACTTTTGAGTCAACTGGCATTTCGGTGCAGTAGAAGAAGCAAAAAATAGATTTTCAAGATGGCTGCCATCTTGGATTTCCGATCGGAATGATTATAGCTATTTTCTGATCTACAAGTCACCCTGATGCTTCCTACAAAGTTTCAAGTCAATTGACTTTTAGTTTTAAGAGAAGAAGCGAAAAATAGATTTTCAAGATGGCTGTCATGGAGGCCATCTTGGATTTCCAATTGGCACGATTTGAGCTATTTTTTATGTACAAGTCATCCCGATGCTTCCTAGCAAGTTTGGAGTCAATTGGCCTTTCGGTTCAGGAGAAGAAGCGAAAAATAGCTTTTCAAGATGGCTGCCATGGTGGCCATCTTGGATTTCTAATCAGCACAATTTTAGCTATTTTTGATTTATAAGTCACCCCAATGCTTCCTAACCAGTTTGGAGTCAACTGGCTTTTGGGTTTCAGAGTAGAAGCGAAAAATAGATTTTCAAGATGGCTGCCATGTTGGCCATCTTGGAATTTGGACCAACATGATTTTAGCTATATTTGATCTACAAGTCACCCTGATGCTTCCTAGCAAGTTTGGAGTCAATTGGCCTTTCGGTTCAGGAGAAGAAGCAAAAAAGATTTTCAAGATGGCGGCCATGGCGGCCATCTTGGATTTCCGATCGGAACGATTTTAGCTATTTTTTTATCTACATTTCACCCTGATGCTTCCTACCAAGTATCGAGTCAATTGGCCCTGGGGTGTAGGAAGAGTAGGCCTTTAAAGCAATTGTTCACGCCGCATGACCCATGATGGACGACGGACATTGACTGACCACAATAGCTCACCATGCGCACTTCATGCTCAGGTGAGCTAAAAATCTGAGCAAATTTGGCTCAGTGGCTTCAGGGAAGTCGTCAAATTCTCAACAATTTTCCCATATAAATGTTATGGGGCTCATACAAATGCATAGGGAAGCAAACTTGACCTTGCCGTAAAAAGGTCAAATGTCAACGTACGATAATCTTTTCAGCAATTTTGGTAGATCTCCTGTCCCTGATGATTTGTGCATAGATTTAGCCCCAAGGCATCCTCAGTTCTGAAGAAGAAGATTTTTAAAGGGTCTTACCATATATGGGCATGGTGGCCATCTTGGTCGACCTACCGCGACCATTTTAGCAATCTTTCGTTCCCCTGACTTAAGAAGGCACAATATGAAATTTGAGCAAATTTGGCTCAGTGGCTTCAGAGAAGAAGAAATTTAAAATTCTCAACAATTTTCCTATTCAAATGTATGGGGCTCATACAAATGCATAGGGAAGCAAACTTGATCCTGCCGTAAAAAAGTCAAATGTCAACGTACGACAATTCTTTTGGCAACTTTGGTAGACCTCTCCTTCCCGATGATTTGTGCAAAGATTCAGCCCCAAGGCATTCTCGGTTCTGGAGAAGAAGATTTTTAAAGGTTTTTACCATATATGGGCACGGCGGCCATCTTGGACAACGGACCGCGACAATTTTAGCAATCTTTTGTTTCCCCACACTAAGGTGGCTCCATATGAAATTTGAACAAAATTAGCTCAGAGGCTTCAGAGGATAAGTCGTTTGAAACTCTTAACAATTTTCCCATTCAAATGTATAGAGCTCATACAAATGCATAGGGAAGCGAACTTGACCTTGCCGTAAAAAGGTCAAACGTCAACGTACGACAATTCTTTTAGCACCTTTGGTTGACCTCTCGTCCCCGATGATTCATGTAAAGATTCAGCCCCAAGGCATCCTCGGTTATGGAGAAGAAGATTTTTAAAGGTTTTTACCATATATGGACATGGCGGCCATCTTGGTCAACTGACCATGAGAATTTTAGCAATCTTTTGTTTCCCCACCCTAAGGTGGCTCCATATGAAATTTGAACAAAATTAGCTCAGAGGCTTCAGAGGAGAAGTCGTTTGAAACTCTTAACAATTTTCCCATTCAAATGTATAGAGCTCATACAAATGCATAGGGAAGCGAACTTGACCTTGCCGTAAAAAGGTCAAACATCAACGTACGATAATTCTTTTAGCAACTTTGGTTGACCTCTTGTCCCCGATGATTCGTGCAAAGATTCAGCCTCAAGGCATCCTCGGTTATGGAGAAGAAGATTTTTAAAGGTTTTTACCATATATGGGCATGGCGGCCATCTTGGTCAACGGACCGCGACAATTTTAGCAATCTTTTGTTTCCCCACCCTAAGGTGGCTCCATATGAAATTTGAACAAAATTAGCTCAGAGGCTTCTGAGGAGAAGTCGTTTGAAACTCTTAACAATTTTCCCATTCAAATGTATAGAGCTCATATAAATGCATAGGGAAGCGAACTTGACCTTGCCGTAAAAAAGTCAAACGTCAACGTACGACAATTCTTTTAGCAACTTTGGTTGACCTCCCGTCCCCGATGATTCATGCAAAGATTCAGCCCCAAGGCATCCTCGGTTATGGAGAAGAAGATTTTTAAAGGTTTTTACCATATATGGGCATGGCGGCCATCTTAGTCGACGGACCGCGACCATTTTAGCAATCTTTCGTTCCCCCACCCTAAGGAGGCTCCATATGAAATTTGAGCAAAATTGGCTCAGCGGCTTCAGAGGAGAAGTCGTTTGAAAATGTTAACGGACGGACGGACGGACGGACGGACGGACGCACGGACGGACGGACGGACGGACGGACGGACGGACGGACGACGGACGAAAAGTGATCACAATAGCTCATCCTGAGCAGAGCTCAGGTGAGCTAATAATATTATAACAGTCAAACAAAATCAAATCCAAACAACACGGTAAAGACAAGGCTGGATGCTACAACATGCACGTAATACTGAAATGTTCAATCTGAAATATGACCATCTACCTGCTGCATGTAAATATCTGAAGAAAATTGTTTACCCTTAACCCTTGTCCTGCTGAATAAATTAGGATGCCACACCCATTTCTAATTTTCAGCCAATCAGATTACTTGATCCGGATTCTTGCTATAAATTCACATACTTAATGGCAAACAGTGCAGATCCAGATCAGTTGGGTTCTTCAGAAGCTACACTGTTTGCAAAGGCAGGATATATCCGGTTTCAGCAGGACAAGGGTTAAAGCATCATTCAGAATCGTAGCAGACGAAATTCTATTTAATTCTTTGTTGTTATATATCTCATAAAATAAGACTTGACATTTCATGTGAATCATCTGCTTAGCGGACTGATTTTTGTGACTGGCACTCCAAGGGTTAACCTTCAAGTGCAAAGCAAAAATGAAGTTAAATCAAACAATTTGTGACATGGGTACATGTATTATTATGCAATGGAACAGACATAATTTAACCTCCTCTAAACCTTTATTAGCAAAATCAAAGATTATAAAATCTCTGTAAACAAAATATGTAATATGAGGTTCAATAGGAGAGACAACATACCAAATAAAGATGTAAAGTTATCCTATTATCAGAGCATTCAAACCTGGCCAGGGAAAATGTACTTTTTACCAATAAAAACAGAAAAGGCCCAACCTGCCCCTGCATCTGCACAGTTTACTTCCTCATATGTTAACCCTTAAAAGTGCTATCAACAGCCAGCACAAGGCCTTCTAAAATGTTGTTGTTTTTTTGTTGTTGTTTTCTTGTTGTTGTTTTTTTTTTTTCTATAAACTAAATACAGCAATCAGTGATGGGCTGATCTAGGTGTTCAGTTTGCCATAAACATCAGATTTTCTTGTATCCCAAAATTTAAGGTTTAATTTTGAACTCCACCCCAAGATTACCATCAATATGTGGATTACACTATAATAGGCATGTTGTTATGGGGAGTCCGGTTACAAAGTAATAATGAATGATAGGTAACACAGGTCACAGCTCTAGAGAGAGGTATCTAGAATTTTTTTTTTTTTTTTTTTTTTTTCATTAACCCTCGTCCTACTGAACCCAGATATGCCTGCCTCTGCAAACATGTAGATCCAGATCAGTTGGCTTCCTCTTCAGAAGCCAACTGATCTGGATCTACACTGTTTGACATTAAGTATGTAAATTTGCATCAACAACCTGGATCAAGTAATCTGATTGGCTGAAAATTAGAAGTGGGTGTGCCATTATAAATTATTCAGCATTGCAAGGGTTAAAACATATATAGTGGTATTCACTGGAATTGCCTCAGTGATGCGATCCCAATAAATATCCATAACATGTTTTCATGAAGATATAAGACAACTATCAATTTTTGGATGAAATAAAGAGCGTCTTCATAACTCCAGATAAGAGGGGGTATCTGGTGAACATTTTCCTTATTTGTCCACAAAAACATTATGTTGTGGTACACATTAGAAGTGTCTCATTGAGACTCTTTTAATGACTGCCCAAACATTGTGATTTCATGGAGAATTAAAAAATTAAATAAATACTTTTTGTTTGAAAAAATTGCCTTTTTTGGAGCTATGATCTTATCTAGAGTTATGACAGTAAATGATAACAACTTCCTCCCAGTTTGTAAGGTTTAGTTTAACCACACCAGGGACAATGATTTCTCCAAGTTTTCTCCTCACTACTGTCTAGTAACCATGACAAATGATTTCTACTTCAAGACTGATATTTCAGCTTGTTTAATTTTAAAGCGGTAAATTCATTCCATATCAAAGCATGATATGGACTGTAAATACAGTTATTAACCCTTGTCCTGCTGAACCCGGATATATCCTACCTTTGCAAAGAGTGTAGACCCAGATCAGTTGGCTTCTGAAGAAGCCAACTGATCTGGATCTGCACTGTTTGCCATTAAGTATGTGAATCTATATCAACAATCTGACTCAAGTAATCTGATTGGCTGAAAATTAGAAATGGGCATGGCATCTTATTATTCAGCATGACAAGGGTTAACACAAACTAACGCATGGTTACTGTTTTTTACTTATTTGAGAGAGCAGAACAAGTATTTCACCTTCTAAGAGGGTCCTGCAAAAAGTTTTGTCACTGGGTTCAGATTACTTCAGTGCTACGTTTTATCAAACATATTTTTATTACAAACCTTCAAAGTATTCCCCCTTTACTGAAACACATTTTTGTAACCTTTTACCCAGTCACGAAAAGCAGATAAATAGTCTTCTGTTGGTATCTGTTGGAGACATTGATAAATAGCGCTGCCAAGAGAACTTCTAGACGTGTACTTATTTCCAGAAAGCATTTTCTTAAGCCTTGGAAACTCTTTCACTTTATTCAGTACAGAATACTTGTAGAATCGGCCAGTGACTGTATGACCAGATGGACAAGGCACTTGAATGACTGGCCCACTTAAATTAAAGAAAATTGTGCACAACATCTTTTTCAAACTTATGGTTCTCTTGGCAATACATGGGCATTATTGATCTTTTCTCTTCCATTGCTTATTATCAGCCCTTCTTTGTGGCTCAAACATGTACACCCAGGTTTCATCACCTGTTAGCAAGTTAGAAATAACCCGACTATTACAGCCTTTGTATGGCTTCAAAAGTTCCCGGGCACATTTAAGGCATTGCGTCTTTTGCTCCTCAGTGAGCAAATGAGGTACCCACCTAGTGCAAACCTTTCTCAGGTCCAAACACTTTTTCTAAATTGTTTGCACACTGTCTTCTGATATGCCAGTACAACTAGCTATATCTTTGACAGACAATCGCGCATCCTGTTCGACCACAATCTTTACAGCAGCGATGTTAGCCTTGGTAACAGAGGTTTTAGGCCTTCCAGGATGGGTATCATCTTCAACAGAAAATTTCCCACTTTTAAAAGCTTTAACCCACAAACTGTGCGCACTGAAATGGTCTGAGGTCCATATATACCACACAATTCATTAAATATCTGCTTTGAATCTATATTAAGCCTAATGCCGCATTTGATATAGCTACGAATTTCAGTCTTCTGATCCATGTTCCAATATAACAAGTAAATTGGTCAGTGTATATGACTGCATCTATTTCAATTCAAAATAACTCGGTCAGTTGTCGTTGTCAAGTGCAGTAAAGCATTTTAAAATATACCTGGGATAAAACTAAGGAAGCCTGTTAGTGACAGAACTTTTTGCACGACCCTCGTATGTACTTCATTACTTATGGAAATGATTTCACATAAAACATCAAGTCCTATTTTCACTGTTACATAAATTTTAAATAAAAAAAGTTTTTTGAAATATCCTTTGATAATATTATAATTTTGGCAAATCCCTCTTTTCGAGTTTCAAAATTTCTGATTATCACCAACAGCTTATAAAACATGTCATATTGGCATAATATAGATCCAACAGGAAAAATACAGATTTATGGCACACACATATAAACAAGTAAATAAATAAATTGAAGCCTGGCTTAGAATCCAATCTGGTAAGGAAAGTGCAGCATTCAGTTCACTTCTAAGTATGCCTCAAAGCTTTCCGATTCACACCACACTTCATGTAAGAAACTGAACTGGAAAATCTAATAATGACAATTGTGATCATAAAATCCCTAGAGAGCTTGGGAAAAATATTGTTTGACCCAGTAACTCCATACTTAACCAGCCAAAGCTTTAACAAGAAGTAAATCAGATCATAACATGCAAGATAAAAATAAATGCTGAAGGGTTCACCTCATGGAACTTGTTGTGAACAAATTTATGTCCCCTGCCTTTTAAAAATCCTCTAAAAATGACAGTCAAAGTTGTCAAATCCTATAAAAAAGTGCAAAAAAAAAAAAAAAAAAAAAAGAAATGATAACGTCTTCAAACCATGTCCAAAGCATCTGAAAGTTTCAAACTGATCAGTTAAAACCGCAACTGTTAACATCTATCAGGAGGGATAAATCTGTAAAAAAAAAAAAAAAAAAAAGTATATGTCCTTTTCATACTGAATCTGTTTTAATGGGTCAGTAAGCCATCACATGAGTATCATTTGAATCTGATGTCATGGAAACCAACTTTTGGGTTGATTGTTTACAACTGAGCCGAAGTACACAAACTCCAAAATTTTCTTACGGTAGTTGTCCACATGATTATCATTGACCAATGTAATCAAACTGCACGTTCAACGAAATCCAGGTAATAGTTATAGCCGTGCAATTCTTGTCATTGTGATGTCAGAGCGCTGTTGATACTGTAAAACCCAGACTGAGACTTTTGGGCAAACGTGCTATGGGACATTGGCATACCGTGCGGACTCAGATCAGATGCCACAGAATGCAGCATCTGATCAGGGTCTGAAACATTTGCTTAAATGGCAGGATGTTAAGGGAAATGCAACAGTCTAAAGTCCCAGTTTAAGACCATTTGCCCACCCTACACTCAGAGACAATCAACCCACCAGTGCTGTCAGCACTTTGATAAGAATTTATCAGGGGCCACAGCTCAGTCTATAAAAATTGAAATTTGCTCCCTTTAGATCTTTTCAATATCTATGCAAAAAGTATGGCCTCTCAGAAACAGAACAGAAGTAATCAACAATAACCCTTAGTAAAAAGCTAAGCAAAACTGTAGGAGATGACATTCTGAATTTTTTATTATTGTTTTTCAGAAGATGATTCACACGGAAAGTCAAATCTTATTTTCTCTGATAAAAAAAAATCAATAACAGAATGTCACATTTGAATATATACTCTAGAGACGATACATTACGAAAACATGCCTATTCAGATATACTGAAAATTTTACCACCAAAACATGAAAAATTTCAGATAAAAAATTCTGATATGCTTGGTATTTCTGCTCAAAACATAGATTGTGGGTACTTGTTAGAACTGCCTCAGCGAGGCGGTTCTAACAAGTACCCACAATCTATGTTTTTGAGTAGAAATAAACAAAATAATGCATACCCCTGTAAACCCCAGTTTTACTATATAAAAGTGGGGTTTAAGGGGTCAAAATTATATAGGCATGTTTTTGTGATGAAAATCAGTGAGGTTTTCAACTTGAACAATCCTCATTTCCTTTCTCAGTTAAGCAAAGTATTTGAAGGTCTTCCGCTGTCATTCATGCATTGCATGCTGGGTAAAAATTTCATCTGCCAATATTTTCAAATATGTGTCTTATTTTTTCCAAAAAATAGGATTTTACATATCATGCAAATAAATGTCAAATCTTATTTTCTGGTGCATGAAGAGTGAAATCCTATTTTCATGGGGGAATTAGAAAAAACAAAACAAAAAAACATTGCTTGTTCCTAATCAGCTGATTTAGCCCAGAGAGTGTAATGATAAGGAACCTGTCAATCATTTTCTCTTCTTGAAGTTTGTTTGTATTCTAAAAGCTACATGTGAAGCCAGTAGACAGTTTCTGTCTGTATAACCTGTAGTAATTCATCATATAAAAATAATTTGACACATTTCCTCAAACCTTATTTACCTGAATATTTGGACACCTAACACGTCACTATAACACTTCATTTTATCTACCAGTTATTAGCTCTTTGCATGCTGGGTAATTTTGCATGCTTTTGTCATCTGGATTTTTTTTTCAAAAAAATGACTTTTTCAAAAAAAATCTTACAGGAATATTATCATGATGCAGAGTTTCAAACAGTTGACTCCAGATCAGGCCCGACATTTTGTCGGGCCTGATGAAAACTTTGGGCCTGATCCGAGTCCAAACTGTTTGCAAACGTTATCAGCAGATGACAAAAGTAGCCACTAGCGAGAAAAGATTTAACCCATTGTAGTCTGGAGACCCGTAAAAGGGTAACTGGCAAACAGTGCACACCCAGATCAGACGCCGCAGAATGCGGTGCCTGATCAAGGTCTCCACAGTTTGCAAACAGTTTAGCCATTTTTTTTCTAAGAATATAAATCTCATAGCCGGGTGTACCTAAAACTGAAATTGGACTCTTCCAATATATCCAGTCCAATTACACATATTTGTTAAATGTGGTTAATCAAATTAGTTTTTCCTCAATTCTGCAAATCTAATATGTCGAAATACGGATATCTTGAAGTATTTCAGAGAGTCCCTTGGAATTCGAGGTAACAAGAGCTGACTGTATTTGAGACACTGGCAACTGTTCATTTTTGCTTACATGTCTTATCCATATTTAACTAGCATTATTTATTATCATACTAAGTGTCCGAGGTCTACCTTGGACTGTCACCTGCCAGTCTTCCCAGGTGATTACGGGCAATTAACACTTTACACTCTGTGTAAATTTTCAGCAGACGACATTTTGAAATATTTTTCATATTTTTCCCAGCAAACAGGATTTGACATTTCATGCAAATTGTCTCCTAAGCCAACTGATCTGGATCTGCACTGTTTGCCTTTAAGTATGTGACTTTGTATCAACAGCCCTAATCAAGTAATCCGATTGGCTGAAAATTATAATTGGGCGTCACATCTAATAAATATATTCAGCATGACAAGGGTTAACCTTTTCATCCGAGTTCCCCAACTGGTCTCTTCCATCTTTGAATTTGGACAAGTCCATTATTGAAAAAACAAGTTTCAGTCTAAACTGAAAACAGAATGCCAAACAGAGGCCATCTCATCTGGATCTACACTGTTTTACAAAGGCAGCTGTGTTGGTCTGCAGGGTTGGACGAGTTAACTGACTTTCAGGGCCGATTATGGGATGGCGACACTGACACTGATGCTGATGCTGAGAACTACAAAATACTAACTACAACAAAAAGCAGGAAAATATTATTTTAAGAGAAAATGAAAAATAAAAAAAATACAATGTTTGAGCTGATGATAAATCTATAATTTAGAATCAATATCTACCAGTTACATACAAATGCTTCAGGTATGTAACATGTAGTGTAAATGACCAGATACCTGATACAGTCAAGGACACATAGGCTGTGTCAAGCGAAAAAGTACCTTCGAACATGCACAAAATGCATAGATTCACATCATCCAACACATGTGTAAAGTTTGTGTTGAGGTTTAACCGCCCAGTCAACCCAGTGGGGTCATGTCGAGCATGGTTAGTTTACCTAGCCACACAGTTACTCAGCCGGTTTAGTCCTCTAAGCCGTTAACCAGTATTGTGGATATTCTTTGGCCTGAAACTCATGTGTAAAGTCTCATCTGGGCTTTTACTCTCTACCGGAACATTCTTTAGTGTCCAACGATTTTGTTTGTAGACAAGGAACACCCTGATCAGACTGCATGGATGCCACATATGCTCGGAAGACACCATTTAGCATGGCGTGACTCACATGTACACCATTTAGCATGGCGTGACTCACATGTAAGGCAATCACCGCTTACTGAACTGACCATGCAATATATCACTCAGGACTTCAGATCTAATAGCTACAGATAATGCACTTTTTTTCCAAACAAAAACTGGGGTTATTTTTTTTTATTTCTCCGTGCAAATAAAATTATGGGAACTAAGAAAGTGTCTCAGCAAATGCACTTGACTACTGATGAGAACACGTACACAACTTTGCTTTGTGGAGAAAAAAGAAAGGTTTCTAGATACCCCTCTTGTCAAGTGAGGCTGAGATTACAAGAGTTTTGCATGGCTCAAAAGTTAACCCTGTCCTGCTGAATACATTAAGATGTCACACCCACTTCTAATTGTCAGCCAATCAGATTGCTCGATCCAAGTTTTTTATATAAATTCACATACTGAATGACAAACAGTGTAGATCCAGATCAGTTGGCTTCTTCAGAAGCCAACTGATCTGGATTTACACTGTTTGCAAAGGTGAGGCAGCAAGCCAGATTTAAGACTGTACCTCTGACCTCAGAACTGATGAACTTGAAATGATCAGTGATGATACTTCAACCGCAAGAGGGACTCTGGTTATTTACAATGAAACAAAATATCATTTACTTTAATCTTGTGATGACAAACTTGGTTAAAGTGTAGCCTACAACAACCTTACTAAATTCAAAGTTTATATACCGTAGTAAACCCTAAGCATTGGGACAGACAGACCTGACCAATCAGTGTAGACCCAGATCAGGTGCTGCAGAATACACTGTTTGCCACTCATCCAACAGTATTTTTCGACACATAAACATGGAGTAACTGACATTTACAAAGTCTAGGACAAATATGTTATGGAGTGAAAGTGTACCAGTATTTAGGGTAAACACGGTATACATATTGATGAAATTTTAATGTTCCCTCAGGCAATATTGTATTATTCTTAAATATTGGGACACCTTAACTCCTTACCATACTATAAATATATGTAGTAAATTTTGAACAAGTCTCTTAAGTTACTTTTTGATATGTCTAAAAAACTGCTGGATTCAGTTGCAAACAGTGAAGACCCTGATCAGATACCTTGTTCTGCAGCATGTGATCTGGGTCTACACTGTTTGCACAGGCCTTAGGGTTATTATGGTAGGTATTATAAATTTGTGAAGGTGGCTGAACATCTTAGCAAGATGAAACCACTTTCAATGTAAAATGATGAAACCTCCTGCAATGCAAGATTGAGTGTTGGCATATCAAACATGACTCAGCTTATATTATGTAAAAGGCCTACAAACAAATTCAAAGCTCAAAGATGAACATTTTAACTCTTCCCCTAAGAGTTAAGCAAAACTAGCAGATAACATTCTGAATTCTTTATTCTTCTTATTTTACAAAGGAAACAAGACTTCTCTTGGCATTTCCCTAAGTATCTTCACCCTCAACCCCAACAGACAAGAACCAGATAAATAACCATAAATTCTGAGACGAAAAGGGTCCTTTAAAAGCAAACAACATTTTAAGGCATTCTTTTTTTTTTTTTTTTTTTTTCAGATAAACAATAAGGCTTGATATTTCATGTGAGCCTGGCACTTTAACCCTTGTCATGCTGAATAAATTAAGATGCCATGCCCACTTCTAATTTTCAGCCAATCAGATTACTTGATCCAGATTGTTGATATAAATTCACATACTTAATGACAAACAGTGCAGATCCAGATCTGTTGGCTTCTTCAGAAGCCAACTGATCTGGATCTACAGTTTGCTAAGACAGGGCATGTCGTGTTTAGCAAGAGAAGGGTTAAGAGTCAAGTTAAGTCAGTATAATGAGAATAATGAGAGTACAACATGAGACCTACATACCAACTTTGTGCCTGAGGTGACAATAAAGGTAACAACTTAATTATATAAGGACATTTGAAACTACCCCATCATTAGGAGGGTACCAGGTGATCATAAACTATTGTTGATCTTATCTACAAATAAACATGTAGTTATGTAAGAGGTAATAAAAATGTGCATTATCAAAATATAACTGGAATGTCTCCTCCCACTACCAGCAGCTATAAAATGTAAACAACTTAAATCAGAACTGACTGGGCTGGGTGGCCTAATGGTTTGTGCACTCGACTTTCAAGCGGGATATCGTGGGTTCGAATCCCGCTTGGATTGAGACAATTTTCAGACCATTAGTACATCTAGCTCATACTAGACATGCCCTGGGTTGAGTATAAAGTGGACAGGGTGGCACTTGGTGACAGACAGCGGCACCAAGTGTGCATAGGTGATCCATGAAAGCAAGGCTGTACAAATACATGTACATAATAACAATCCCCGGTGCCTCTATGTGACTCAGTTGCCTGGTAGCGTTAAAAATCTGATCAGTCAGTCAGTCAATCCAGATCAGTTGGCTTCCAAGCCAACTGATTTGGATCTACACTGTTTGCTAAGACAAGGCATGTCGTGTTCAGCAAGAGAAGGGCTAACATAGATGATCTGTCGTGAAATAAAAAAACTATTATCTGACTTCCTATCAGCAGTATATTTAATGAACCCTTAAAGGGCCAAGCAAAATTTGTGTCAGACAACACTCAAAGATATTTACTTTTCATAGGAAATAAGTCCTCACATTTCATGTGAATCATCTGCTTATCAGATGATTCACATGAAATGTCAAAACTTATTTTCATTTCTAATAAAAAAAACTGAATGTTGATTGCTACAAATTTTGCTTGGCACTTTATAAGAGTTAAATTTAACCCTTGTCCTGCTGAACCCGGATATATCCTGTCTTTGCAATCAGTGCAGATCCAGATCTGTTGGCTTCTGAAGAAGCCAACAGACCTGGATCTGCACTGTTTGCCATTCAGTATGTAAATTTATATCAACAACCCGGATCAAATAATCTGATTGGCTGAAAACTGGAAGTGGGCGTGGCATCTTAATTTATTCAGCATGACAAGGGTTTGTAAACTGATTTGCCAGCAGTGTTCCAGAGTAAAAGGGTATCCAAGTACATGTCCTTGAAATTATATTTCAGGACAAATACAAACCTTCTGGGAGGCAGTTAAATCAGGGCACCATGTTTCAAAACTTGATTTAGCTGCAGGAAACTACAGATCCAGAATCTTAACCCTAGTCCTGCTGAGCCCGGATATACCCTGTCTTTACAAACAGTGTAGATCCAGATCAGTTGGCTTCTGAAGAAGCCAACTGATCTGGATCTGCACTGTTTGCCATTAAGTATGTGAATTTATAGCAACAATCTGCATCAAGTAACCTGATTGGCTGAAAATTAGAAGTGGGTGTGGCATTTTAATTTATTCAGCAGGACAAGGGTTAATGTGATCATCAACCAGCTCTTTGGATAGAGAGCAGCTAGAAACATTTTTTTGACTAATTTACCATGAAAATACATGCTCATGGTGGCAAATCATCATCAGCAGCAGCATCATCATCATCAGATGAATTTGATGATGATGGTGATTTCAGTTTTAAAAAGAACAGAGTTTTCAGAGTAAACAGATGTCCCCCCACAGTGAGTGAATTTTCAATTTTTCTACTGCTTTGATCTTGAAAATTAGGTCAAGGTCACCAAAATGTTATGAGGAAATTATAGTGGCATGCAGACGCAAATGCAGACACCAATGGGATCTGCACCAAAAACAATATGTACTCTTCCCCTTAGGTGGGGTGACAAAATAAGGGTCATTTTGCATCCAAAAAAACTTGGCTTAACAGTGAAACAGATATAATCAACTCACCAAAAGGTATTATTGAAACAAAAATAACCCTAGTCCTGCTTAATCCGGATATGCCCTGCCTTTACAAACAGTGTATCTCCAGATTAGTTGGCTTCTGAAGAAGCCATTGACTCACTGATCTGGATCAGAGCTCATACAAGCAGGGCCAAGTCAAATTCAAGGACTTTTCAAGGACCAACCTTATAGTTTTCAAGGAGTATAATAAACAAATTTGTAAATTCTGGCACTGTCATTCAAATTGGTTCCACATCCAGTGAAAAACTTTGGGTTAAAAAACAGATAATTTATGCCAAATAATGTCACAATGAACTCTCTTAAAACCAAAAGTATTAAGTTGTGGTTGCAGTTTCTGTTTTAACCTGTGAGAAATTTACAAATGTCTGAGACATCACTTTTTCTTGTTTCTTATGCCCCTCGACCTGCGCCTCTGACCACAATGCACTTTCACCCATTAGTGTTGATGTCCTTATTACATGGTCGACAGTGCGCCTTATGTTTACTGTTCACTTTCTTTACCAAAGGACATCGTTTTGGCCACTCTCTGCTATTAACACACTTTCCTATTATGCAGAAATTATTCAGGGCCCAAAAAACACACACACTAAAGAACAGCCAACACCATTTTTGTTTTTTGTTTAGTCTGCAAGGTTATTGGAATTGACTTTTTTCAGTAATAAGTTGTCAAAATCGCAAAGTACCAGTCTGTAAGGGAGACAATCCAAACATCAAGTACGAAATATTTGAACCTATGTGTATTCGAACTTTGTTTTCGAGCCGAGCACATTCAACCTCTTTAATTATGGCACTCCTGCACCTCTGTGGTTGCTTGAAACTTGCCGATTTCTTTTCTAGGAACTTTACTTTTGATTCTCAGAGCTTTTAAATTGTCTAGAAAACAAGAAAATGCAAAATTCAAGTACTTTTCCAGACAAATTTTGTTTTCAAGGACTTTTCAAGACTGCCCTTCATTTTCAAATACTTTTCAAGCCTGTGCAAACCCTGTGGCTCTGCATTGTTTGTTATTAAAAATGTGATATATTTGTATCATCAAGTAATCTGATTGGCTGAAATCTAGAAGTGGGTGTGACTTTCTAATTCATTCAGTATGACAAGGATTTAAAATATGACACTGGGATACTGCAACATATATTTTTGTTGTAAACTAACAGAATTTTCAATATTTATGATACGAAAATCTCTACGATAATATTCCTATCTGGATCGAGTCCTGGATAATTTTTTGTCATCTAACTGGTAGTCTAACGCTTTAAGCACTCTGAGTAAAAATTGCAGCAGATGACATTTTGAAATACTTTTCTTATGCTTCAGTAGGAAGTGTTTTGGTAAAGGCCTGCTATACTTGCAGCAGACCGAGTGGAGGGACATGCTGGTATTTCTTCTGTTTCCATACTGTTATTCACTTCACCCCTTATCCTCCTCTATTTGGCTCTTTCCCCTTAGACTGGCTCCAGTCTCTTGTGACAAAATAATTTTTCTTATAATCTGTTTAATAATCCACTAAAATAAAACCAAAGTAATATCATGACTATAGAGGCTAGTCATTTGTGACCAGCCTCTATAGTCATGATATTTTTTTGGTATTATCTTAGAGGATTATCAAACAGGATTATGAGAAAAATATTTAGTCACTGGAGATTGGAGCCAGTCTACTTCCCCTCACCTACTAGATCATCTGTCCCTTTTCTTCCTTTCTCTGGGTGACAACACAAAATGGCCCACCAAAGTAGAACTCAAACAAACAAAACCTGGATCCTCATATGAGGATCAGTAAGTAGCCAGATTAACCTTCTCATGCTGAATAAATTAAGATACCAAGCCCACTTCTTATTTTCAGCCAATCAGTTACTTGATCCGGGTTATTGATACAAATTCAAATACTGAATGACAAACAGTACAGATCCAGATCAGAAGCCAACTGATCTTGATCTACACTGTTTGCAAAGGCAGGGCATATCCGGGTTCAGCAGCACAAGTGTTATTTTTATTTCTCCATAAAAAAAGGAAACCTTGAGGGAGCTTTCCTTTTAGAGCTGAGTATCACATTCTAAGGTATATTTTCATGAGGAAATATAAAAATACATTTTTATTATAAAAAAAAAAACACATCTTAGTTTTGAGCTATGTTCTATTTTATATTTCAATATTTCTCTCCAGGATATTAGTAAACACCCATAATTTATGCTTCTACTAAATGTAATTTTCATTTATAAATCTTTTCAGACTCTTTAAATATCATGCTTCAGCACATTATCAGATTTTAACTTTCAATCAAGCAGTTACTTTGTGGATGACTATGTATTTCTTCTTGCATGTTATCAATAACAAGAATCAAATTATATTTCTTATATAAACATTTAGCTGTGTTTTTTCCCCCATTTCCTATGAATTTTCAGAAATATATTTTATCGTGTTTCTCCTCTTTTTAGTCTCAGCTTTTAAAAAGAAATGGAACAAAACCTAACAACAATGTATTTTGTAATCAGTGTTGTCTATTGAAGCTTCCATTGATTCCACAGCTTTTAAATCCTTTGGATGATTTTTATGAAACTTCAAAATGATACATATCAGGATAGATAAGAAGAGTTGTCAGAAGACAACATAGTTCGCCGGAAAGGACTGATCGGATAAGAAAATAATCTTTAAATATTAAAGATTAAATGCAGAACTAAAACATAGCTGTAAATGACAGAGTAGGACCTGACTTTGATGTCGGAAGAATGTCAAAACGAGGGATGGGGTATATATGCCACTGAAACATCTTCCCTTTTAGCTTGGTGTGGAGACAATATGAAAGCTATATTTTACATGGTGAATCTCTTAGGTTGGTGTGGACGAAATATGAAAGCTATATCTTACATACTTCAGCAGTCATGTACACTTTTCAAAACTTAAAACACAGCTGTAAATGACAAAGAATGACCTGACCTTGACCTAGGCAGAAGGTCAAACTGAAGAAGAGGTGTGAACTATTGAAAGGTCTTACCCTAAGGTAGGTGTGGTCCAAATATTAAAGTGGCATCTTGAATACTTCAGCAGTTACAAACACTTTTCAAAACTTAAACACGAGAACTCAAACATGGGTTTAAATGACAAAGTATGACCTGACCTTGACCTAGGCAGAAGGTCAAACTGAGGAAAAGGTGTGTGCTATTAAAAGTCTTTCCCTAACATTGGTGTGTGCCAAATATTAAAGCTCTATCTTGAATACTTCAGCAGTTATGTACACTTTTCAAAACTTAAATGCAGAACTCGAACATGCGTTCAAATGACAAAGATTGACCTGACCTTGACCTAGGCAGAAGGTCAAACTGAGAAAGGGATGTGTGCTATTGAAAGGTCTAACCCTAAGGCTGGTGTGTGCCAAATATTAAAGCTCTATCTTGAATACTTCAGCAGTTATGTACACTTTTCAAAAGTAAAACGCAAAACTTAAACATGAGTGTAAAAATGACAAAGTAAGAACTGACCTTGACCTACATAAAGGGTCTAACTTGGGAATGTTGTGTATACTATTGAAAGGTAGGTGTAGGCCAAATATGAAAGCAGTACCTTAAACAGTTAAAAAACTATGCACACCTTTGAAAACTTAAACACTGTGCTAACGCGGACACCGACCCTGACAGACGCCAAAGCCAACGACTGGATGACAACATAAGCTCTCCAGGGACAGTCCAGGCGAGCTAACAATGACATGCCTACTGGTCCTCCTCTTCATCCCTACCAAATATGAAAGCGATCCACTGAAGAATGATTTTTTGAAAAACCCGTCCAAAAAAAGTGCCTTTAATCTAATGCTGTGGTTCAGTATTGTACTTTTGGAAAGAACGCCCTTATTTGTCCAAATAGCATAAATATACAAGCACTGACAAATCCACCCTAGACGCTATCCTTTACGATTTAAATTTTAATAACAGATGCCTCAGTTATAGTCTTTACAAACCTAGAGTGTCTGAACAAATCCTCTCTAAAACATCTTAATTAACCCTTGTCCTGCTGAATAAATTAAGATACCATGCCCATTTCTAATTTTCAGCCAATCAGATTACTTGATCCAGATTGTTGATATAAATTCACATACTTAATGACAAACAGTGCAGATCCAGATCAGTTGGCTTCTTCAGAAGCCAACTGATCTGGATCTACACTGTTTGCAAAGTCAGGGTATATCTGGGTTCAGAAGGACAAGGGTTAATTATATATATGTTGGAAAAAATATATATTTAATGTGACTAGCTAACAAAACGTCATACATCATAACTTCTGCATGAACTTTTAAATCAGACACAGTTTAAAAGAAAGTTTATATACAGTTTTGAGCACTTGCTACAGCTTCAGATAAGAGGGGGTATCTACATAATATGTTTTTTTATTTCTCTACGAAAACATATGTTGTGAGAACTCATTAAAGGTGCCTCAGTGAGGCATCCAGTAAATATATGTAGTTTTCTTACTTCTCCATGAAAGAATATGTTGTGGGTACTCATTAGAAGTGTCTCAGTGAGGCACTTCTAATGAGTACCAACAATATACATTATGTGGAGAAATAAGTAAAATACTGATGCTGGAGCTATCAGTCTGGACACAGCTTATAATAATTGTTTCTCTACAGATTTTAGTGTCCTGTGTCACCAAGTATCCTCAGAAAGCTAAAGGCAGGTGCTTAAAAGGCTACACTTAGACCCCTGGGTACTTAACCCTTGTCATGCTGAATAAATTAAGATGCCTGCCCACTTCTAATTGTCAGCCAATCAGATTCCTTGATCCAGACTATTGATATAAATTCATATACTGAATGGCAAATAGTGCAGATCTGGATCAGTGGCTTCTTCAGAAGATGACTGACCTGGATCTACAATGTTTGCAAAGGCAGGGTATATCAGGGTTTAGCAGGACAAGGGTTAGGCACCCTTTTGTTGTTTTCAGTTCATGTTATGAGTTGGATAATAAGATGTCAAGTCTGCTCTGACTTAAGCATCTTTGTAATCAAACTAATGACTGCTTACAGGTGTTCTTAACCCTTGTCCTGCTGAATAAATTAAGATGCCACGCCCACTTCTAATTGTCAGCCAATCAGGTTACTTGATCCAGATTGTTGCTATAAATTTGCATACTTGATGGCAAACAGTGCAGATTCAGATCTACACTGTTTGCAAAACAGGGTATATCCGGGTTCAGCAGGACAAGGGTTAAGCTTACTTTGATAAAAAAACAAACAAAAAAACCACTGACTTTCTATGACTTCTGTTCTATTCAATTTTAGTGTGTTTGAACAATATGTTTACAAGAAATAGTTCAGGAAGTGATTTGATACAATTTCTCATATATGACTGATTCCATTTCATGAACTGACTGGAGCCAATCAGATTGATTTATCACAAATGTGAACAAACAATGAAATTACCTTCCATGTTTCCATGATCACAAAAACTTTTATGTGAGCCTGGATTATCTGAGGATGATCAAAAAGCACTAAAGGTCTTGATGATGATGATGATGACAGTTTGGTGTTTTACATCCCTTTCAACATTTAACCCTAGTCATGCTGAACCCGGATATACCCTGCCGTTGCAAACAGTGTAGATTCAGATCAGTTGGCTTCTGCACTATTTGCCATTAAGTATGTGAATTTGTAGCAACAATCCAGATCAAGTAATCTGATTGGCTGAAAATTAGAAGTGGGCATGGCATCTTAATTCATTCAGCAGGACAAGGGTTTAGTCATATCAGGACAGTGGAAGAGTGATAATCTAAGGCTCTGTGCAATGAGGCCACGCAGAGTTATGACCTGAATTCAGCCTCAAGCAGGACTCAAACTTAGGACCCTGTGATCTGAAGTCAGGAGAGCTAGCCACTTGGCAACCTGGAGGATTACAAAGGTCTCCAATAGAGACAATTTGCACAGGCTAATATGGGTGTCACAAATAACTGAAGATTCTTTTCACATGAGACATCTCATACATCAAATATCTCATGAAACTAAATTATGTGGCATGGGAAAAGCTGGCTTATGTCACATAACAAAACAGCAATTAGGCCCAAACATATGGTCAGATATATTACTCTGTATTGTCCATTGCAACTGATAAGGCACATCTTTTTCCATTCAAAAAGTGTTGATATTTATCTTGTTTCTTCACGGAAACGTGTTGTAGGTACTCACTGGAAGCGCCTCGGCAATGTGCTTCTAGTAAGTCCACACTGCATGGAGACAATTTGCATGAAGTGTCACTGATCCTATTTTCTAGGAAAAATAAGAAAAATATCACCAATTTGTCGTCTGCTGAATCTACCCATAGTGTGGTGAGTGATAAGGTAAAAGATCAATTTTTTTTGTATCATTATGACTCTCTGGCCTAATTTAGCAGCAGATAAACTGATGATATTTTTTCTTATTTTTCTATGAAAATAGGCATTGACATTTCATGCAAATTGTCTCTTATTGAGACAATTTGCATGAAATGTCCATCTATTTTCCCAGAAAGATAAGAAAAACAGAGGACCAATGGTCCTATAGCCAACCTGAGACTATTTGTTCTGAGCAAGTTTATGACAACTCAGGTGAGCTAAAATATTTTAAAACTTTTATCTGGCATGTCAAGTGTTAAATATCAGCTGACAGTTTGCAGTTGAATTAAACATTTCCCTTCATGATGACAATACACAGGTAGAATCTGCCCTCAGGAAACCATAATATTCAAATACAGACAGACAGCATAATTTCTTCAAATCAAAATTTCAAATGAAGATGACCTTTATATACTGCAATCAATATTCTCAAGAGATGGTTTTAAATAGTGTGGTCAGTGTTTCTGGTCTCTTTTGCATAGATCACAGTAAGCTAAAATAATATGCCAACAGCAAAGATCCCAGCTGGCCCTTATCACCCTATGCAGCTTTGTTGCTGATCAGATCTGGAACTTTACTGTTCCCATAATTATATTCCAAAGACATCTGTTTGTTCGTCTGCTGATAACCTTTGCAAACAGTTTGGACCCAGATCAGGACCGACAAAATGTTGGCCTGATCTGGATCCCAACTGTTTGACACTATTCCTAAAAGATTTTTTTTTTGAAAAAGATAATTTTTAAAACCAAAATCAGTTAATTTTTATAAAAAAAATCAACAGACAACAAAAAAGCATGAAAAAGTAAACAGACAATGAAAAAGCATGAAAAGGGTAAACAGACAACAAAAAAGCATGAAAAGAGTAAACAGACAATGAAAAAGCATGAAAAGAGTAAACAGACAATGAAAAAGCATGAAAAGAGTAAACATTATTAAAGTCATATTGAGATGGTGAAGGGCTGATCATGAAAGGTTCTGTATACTACTTTTGGTGGGATTCAAACCTCAAAGTGCATGATCTGAAGTGAGAAGCATTACCTTTTTTTTGAATACAGAAGCCTGAGCAAATAGTGTAGACCCAGAAGAGACTTTGCAGAACGTGGCATCACATCAGGGCCCATCCAGCAATTTTTAGACAAAATGTTCAGTAGCAAATTGTACTTGTTCAATTTTAGAACAAATATGGTAAGGAGTTGAGGTGTCCAAATACTTGGGGTAAATATGGTAAATGATCAGCCAGGTAGACAGTTTAACCTTTGTCCTGCTGAACCCGGATATACCCTGTATTTGCAAACAGTGTAGATCGAGATTAGTTGGCTTGCTTCGGAAGAAGCCAACCGATCTGGATCTACACTGTTAGCAATTCAGTATGCAAATTTATATCAACAATCTGGATAAAGTAATCTGATTGGCTGAAAATTTGAAAAGGGTGTGGCATCTTAATTTATTCAGCAGGACAAGGGTTAAAATGGTAAAGAAACCCAAACCATTATGCTGCAACATGCGAAAATGTGTCTTATGGATCTTTAACCCTTGCCCTGCTGAACCCGGATCTACCCTGCCTTTGCAAACAGTGTAGATCCAGATCAGTTGGCTTCTGAAGAAGCCAACTGATCTGGATCTGCACTGTTTGCCATTCAGTATGTGAATTTATATCAAAAATCTGGATCAAGTAATCTGATTGGCTTAAAATTAGAAATGGGTGTGGCATCTTAATTTATTCAGCATGACAAGGGTTAAGACATAACTATGACCTAATGAAGACTGATATCAGCCTGCGTAAATTTTTAAGCTGTCTGATCAATAGATCCTTGGTTTATCCACAGATCACACACTGAAGACTGACCATACTGACCATGAATGCATCTGAGTACTCATTGTGCATTCCTCATAATTATAGTTCATTTGTCACCCATATATTATATTTTGAGCTAACACAACTAATATGACAGGTCACTGTAAAAGGAAACATGTAAACACCATTATGACATTCTTGGCAGGTGGAAGATTTACGTTAATTACACGAAAGGCAGAGGAAAGCGTGTCCCTTTTATTTAAGGAGGACAAAGAAGATTTATGGGCAACATAATAATCATGATCTGTAGTACCGCCTTTTAAAAAGCCCATTACATGTCCACTGATGACAGTCATCAAGCACATATAAATGTGTCAGTTTATTAAATGATAACTGGTAAATACCAATAAATCTTCCTACTTCTTTTTCTGTCAGTAAATAATTTCTGAGTGGCAGCAAAAACTAGGCAAGTTCTGAAAATAAGGTTCCTTTGGAAGCCTCAAATAACATTTAGTATGCAGTGAGTGGGTCCAAATTTCAGCATACTAAATTTTTTAATAATTTTCCTATTTTTCTCAGAAAATAAGCTTTGACATTTCATGCACATTGTCTCCTAAGGAGTCAAAGCCTATTTTCTGGGAAGTTAACATCAATTTGTCATCTGCTGAATTTCCCTGTAACGTGGTAAGCATAAATGAAAATAGCAGACTTATTTTTACTGTTACTGTGTCTTTCATGAACAGTAATGATACACACAACACTGCTCAAGCCTCCTGGCCCATGGTTGAGTGATATTTTTTTTCCAAACAAATCCAAATGAGTTCAATGATCCCAAAGAATCAGAAAATATAAACTACACTAATGTGAATTATGGGGAGACTTCACACAGCACTTAATAGTGTAGTGGAGATAATGAAGTTCTAAAAAGATGAAGCCTTCGGAAGGAAAATACACATCAAATACAGCAGAATTCCACTATTCAGACCACCTTTGGGACTGTCCAAAAGTGGTCTTAAAGACCACTTTTGGACAGTCCCATAGATGGTCTCATGTTTAGAGAGTCATCAGGTGTAGAAAAGGAAGGAATAAATAATTAAGGCCTCGCAAATACCAGCTCTTAATACATAGCGGATTTGTCTTAATTTTGGGTGGTCGTAATAACGGAATTTTACTGTAAATGAAAATAGCAGACTTAATTTTACTGAGTTTGTTCATGAACAGTAATGTCATGTGCAACAGCGTTTAAGCCTCCTGGCCCATGCTATTTTTGAGCTGGATGGTTCCAAAGAACCAGAAAAAATAAACACACTAAAGAAGTGTATTATGAATGCCATATGGGTATAAACAATCTTAGAGTTTGCTATTGCTCCAGAAGCACTTTCTAAAAGGTCATGGACTGGTCCAATGCTATTTACCATGGACTGCTCAACTATATTATAACCAAGTATTAGCTTTCACAAAAAAAGCTTGGTCTACGCTTAAAGCTTATACTTGTAGTATATTACGGTAAGCAGGGTACATCCTAGAGCTTTCACAGAGAGGGAGAAATTTTCTGCCAATTTCGGGATTTCAGGGAGAAGTTTTGGTAAAAAATTTTGGATTTCCCTATACATTCTATAAATTTTCACTTCTCCCTCAGCTCAAGATAGGGAGAAGTCAGCCAGCTTAGGGAGACTTTTTCTCCCAAATCGCCATCTAGGATGACCCCTGTTAAAGTTCTGAAACAAGGGAGCCTTTGGTAGCAAAAAAAAAAACGTTTCAAATAAATGAAAACAGCATATTGTTTTATTGAGTCTGTTCATGTGCAGAATGATCTGCGCCTTCACTGCCTGCATACGGCATAAGGGTCCTTTTGAAACGTGCACATGACTTTTAGATAGACAACAGGGTGAAATATGATCTGGTTCAGTGCAGCAAAGAGTTGTACAATCAGGAGTAGTGTGTCGCCTTCAGTGAAATTTCAGACCAAGTGAGCAAAGAGCTGTATAATCAGGAGTAGTGTGTCATGCCTTCAGTGAAATTTGAGACCAGATGAGTGCATATACCCTAACTATTGGGATAGACAGGCCAAACCAAACCGTGTATACCCAGATCAGATGCTGCATACTGCAGCATCTGATGAGGGTCTACACTGTTTGCCATTCATCCAGCAGCTTTTTTTAATAGGTAGTAAAATGGAATTGTTCAAACTTTACAAGTATGGTAAGAAAATATCTGAATACTGAGGGTAAATATGGTAGTATTATTGACATTAACCCTTGTCTTGCTTCATAAATTAAGATGCCACGCCCCTTTCAAATTTTCAGCCAATTAGATTACTTGATCCAGATTGTTGATGTAAATTCACATACTGAAAAGCAAACAGTGTAGATCCAGATCAGTTGGCTTCTTAGAAGCCAACTGATCTGGATCTACACTGTTTGCAAAGGCAGGATATATCCGGGTTCAGCAGGACAAGGGTTAACAGTACTTAGCCAATTGTTTCAAACATGGGTATAGACAAGGCACTTTTTTTTTCAGACTAAATAGTAATGGTATATGTTACTTCTTCATTAACCTTTAGCACCCTCTAAGTAAATTCAGACAACAAACATATTTTTTTTTCTCTATTTTTTACTTTAAATCAAAAAGAAAACAAACACAAATTTAATGCAAATTGTGTGCTTAGAAGCAATCTGTATGAAATGCAAAGCAATATTTTCCAGGAAAAAGTTACTACCAGTCAGTATGTAAGTCTGACAATGTTGGAGGATATGTAGACTAAGGTAGCTGCTAGTCTGATAATAAAAGTCTGATTATTTTTGTTTATTATTAAAAGGTTATCAACTTGTTAACAATGGCAAGTCTATTTGGTAGAGTCTCCAGTACATATCTTGGCGAATTATCATCAAATTGAGAAAGGAGAGTAGACAAGCTATAAAACTATTATACTGTTCATTTTAATGCAGTATCCATATGGAAAACCTACAAAATGAAACAAGTGGAAGTCAAGTCCACTGCCAGATGAAGCTTGTGCCCAAATTCTTTCCATACAGGAGATACACCCAAGATAAGTAATTTCTTTCTTCAATGTAGGCCATAGATCAACATACAGATTACAGTGACATGCTTTTGGTATGCAACAGATGTATTCACATACCAAATTTAGTCAGGACATACATTACAGGAGACATGCCCCGAGACAAGTTTTTTTTTTTATTTCTATAAAGTATGTGAGTGAGCAGACAATTCACATAAACTGTTTAGTAAAGTCTTAGACCTTCTCAAAAATATAAAAAAAAAAAAAAAAAATGTTTTAGAATGTTTGAGTTGCAGTTTTAAGTTTTATGGCCTGCTTTTATGGCCTTAAGGTAATTTTGAGCTGATCAGTAAACCTAGTCACACTTTTCCTGGTCAGGGATAGTCCTCCAAGCTGTTAACTTGTCCTTAAATTGTTCACATACTTTCGTCAGTCAATAACTGCTACTCTTCTTGAATCAGCAGAACAGGAAGAATGACAGTAGAAATGAATTCATGATATCAATCTTCATGAAAGTTAACCCAAGCTGGGATTAGAACTGGAGTCCTCTGGATCTGCTGTCAGATGCACTACTGACTGCACTCATCAATGCATATTTTAAATGTCATCTGCTACTGTTGTGATGGGGGACTTTAGAGTTAAAATGTATTTTGTTAAAAGGAGCTGTACCAGAACTAAATTTATTGATTATGGAATCAAAAAAAAAAAAAAAAGGCTGCAGGCCAAGTGTCCCTCAACATTTGAAATGTCAGTATGTGGTGAATGCGGAGACAAGAACTTCTGTTGATAAATGGTTCAAACTGACAAAGGGCCATAACTCTGGTAAAGAGCAGTCAACGTGACCTCGGTATAATATGATCCTCTTCAGGTCATGGCAACAATATCTGGAAGGTTTCACTAAAATCCACTGAAAACTGCAAGAGGAGATGCAGAGACAAGACTTACTTTTGAAAAATTGCCAAAGGGCTATAACTCTGATAAAAATCAGTCAAGCATGACCTCTATAAAATACGATCATCTTCAGGCCATGGGAACAATAACTGGAAAGTTTCATCAAAATCCCTTGAAAACTGTAAGAGGAGTTGCGGAGATAAGGTTGTGTCTACGGACAGACAGACAGACGGACAGATGAAAAATTGCCAAAGGGCTATAACTCTGGTAATAATCAGTCGAGCATGACCTCGATAAAATATGACTATTTTCAGGTCATGGGAACAATAACTGGAAAGTTTCATCAAAATCCCTTGAAAACTATAAGAGGAGTTGCGATGTCTACGGACAGACGGGCTGACAGACGGACAAACCCATTACTATAGTCCCCTTCGACTTACATCGGGGGACAAAAATATTTAACCAATAATGTGCATCACTGCTTTTAAAAGCATCAATACATGCAACAGACGGTTCTAAATGACAAAGCAAAATTGTAGCTGAAGACATTTTATTTTTTTTTTTTTAAATTATATTTCAAAGAAAATAAGACTTGGAATTGCACGTGAATCATCTGCTTGGCAGATGACTCACATGAAATGTCAAACCTTATTTCCTCTGAAAAATAACCCAAAAATAACCCACAAAAAAAATAACATTGTCTGCTGCAGTTATGATAAGAGCTTTAAGGGTTAATTAAAGAACTCCCAGAAACCATAAATCTATTTGTCGCAGCAAATTATTACTTAGACATTTGTGGGTGTTTTCCTCACCTTTTGAATGTATGTTTTCAATACCTTTGGTGTGTTATAATCCCTTGCTTCAAAATATTAATCCGCTGGCAGATCCTTTTACAGATAACAATGTTTACACAGATTCATTCATGTGCATAATTAAATCCGAAAACAATTTTCAATGGAGCTGTAACATTATATATTTTAATTTTAACTTGACCATAACATCAATGTATATTAATAATATACCTTATCTTATTCCTTTCACAATCAATAATATTTGCAATATGACACACACAGCCTGAAGTCTTTTCAAAATAAGTACTTTAATCTAATCACTTTCATATACATTTAATTTGTCCCATCTGTCACACAGACAGTCTGGTCAATATCACTATACAACATCCCTTCTAGTTTACAACTTCGGTCACACTGAATAGATGACATTTGTTACAAAGTATTTGATTGGTTACTTTGTCTTGAACTGACAGCTATGACTGGTTGAATGGTTACAGTGAAGTCTTACCACTCTATTTGGTTTGTCATTGATTTTCGTCTTGCTTATATATATCTAGGTCTATGTATCCTCTAAATAAACTTAAGCCCAAAGGCATACAGGTTGTATTATATTAAGCCTTACATCCGTGTATCACTGGCTGATCTTATGCTAAATTAAGAACTACGTAAATCAATTTTTTGTTCACACATTGCTATCACAGCAGCCAGTCAATCGCAGACGGATGCTAATTCAATCGGTCACTTTAACACATTCACCTTCATCCTATTCATTTCATAAAACAGAACTAGAGCAGTGTCCAAAGTACACACATGCCCTTACCAAGACTCAAGCCAATTAATATGTAGGCCACAATGAACAGAAAAAATCTCAGTCAGCCAGCTATGAAATATTGACCATGAAATGCAAACTTTTGTTTTCGCAAAGGCAAAATCAATGGCAATAATTCTATAAACAGCAATGAAAAACTTGATCTCAACTGACTAAGCTAACCTAAATGTAATATGGTAAACATCCTAAAATTTCATACACCAAAAGTTTCTGATAAAATGGCATATGCAGATCAAGATCAGACTGCTCCTTCAAGGTCTACACTGTTTGCCATTCCACTAAGCATTTTATAAAATCAAAAAGGTGAAAATAATAAAAAGCAAAATCAAGCCAACAAGCAATGGAATAAAGTGACTGAAATTTTAAGAATTTACTGTAAGCATTTTCTGTAGCAATGTTTATGATTTGGACTGTAAAGTATGCGAAATTCCTCAAGCAACCTAATACTAACCTTCTTCTCTAGAGGGTTTTCAAAATTCAATACAATGACTTTTTGAGCAAATAAATCGCATAACATCTCATCTCTTCTCGGTCAAGTTATATGGTTTCCATTTTCATCAAAATTTGATTTCTCATTTCCCTCAGAAAACTTGATTTGCCTTTATTAACCCTTGTCCTGCTGAACCCTGATATACCTGCCTTTGCAAACAGTGTAGATCCAGATCAGTTGACTTCTGAAGAAGCCAACTGATCTGGACCTACACCGTTTGCCATTCAGTATGTGAATTTATAGCAACAATCTGGATCAAGTAATCGGATTGGCTGAAAATTAGAAGTGAGTGCTTCTTAATTTATTCAGCAGGACAAAGGTATCAACAACCTGAATTAAGCAATTTGACTGGCTGAAAACTAGAAGTGGGCGTGGCATCTTAATTTATGAATGCTGTATGAAATGAAAAGTTTTCTAGCATGAAGTATGAAGATTCAGCTCACCCGGCTTATTCACAAAGTTTTATCAGTACCTTGACCTTTTCTGGTATATTCTACAGTATCCAAAGATTCTGTAAGCAAGCAGGGAAGCACACAGATCAGCCAGTGCAGATGCTGTCATACAACAAATTTGATTGTGTTGGGTTTAACGACACGTCAAAACTTGTGGGTCATTCTGTGTCGTCTCCCAGAGAAAGGCAGAAGAGAGATAGAAGAGACAGTAGAGGAAATGAAAGAGATGGGACAGGGGAGAAATGAAAATGAATGACAGTGAAGAAACAGACGAAATAAAAACATTCCCCATCTACCCTTACCTGCTGCAGGGGCAGCAGGCCTTGCCTGTGACTGTAAACCAATATCAGTTGGACACCCGGGTGATGCAAGATGACACCTTTGCCTCACCCAACCATCCTCTGTCACACAACAGAATGTCAGCAACCACACTAGAGGAGACAGCAAGGTACTGACTTTACTGTATCAGCTCTGCATGTAATATTACAGCCCTAATAATCAGCAATGCAGCCACATTATGTTTGGCAGCAAATGCAATCATTGTATGAATTTCATTGTGAATCTCCATGAATGTTATCTGACAAAGCTGGTATTTGAACTTGTGACCCCTTGATCTGGGGTCAGACCTGCTACCAAATGCATCAAATGCACTATGGAGCCTCGCTGGAGAAGCAAAGTAGCCATTACATAAATCTACAGTTAAACCTGTGTAAGAGAGCCACCTTTGAGATTGACTTTAGTGGTTGATGTGGAAAGGTGGTTGTCTTATAAAGGTACATGTCATGTAATTTTGCTAGCAAAATTACATGACATGTACCTTTATAAGACAGACAACATTTTCCACATCAACCACTATTTAAAAACAGTCTCAAAGGTGGCTCTCTTACACAGGTTTCACTGTATAAAGATGTAGGCATGAAGAAATATTACAGATCTATGTAAAGCAACCACAGTAGAATAAGAAGCAAACGTAACCCACTTCATACATGCCATACCTCACACTGTGAGACAAAATCACACAGAATTTTGGCCCTTCTGAACCCAGTTTCCCATAAGATTTTCAAATCTCACAGAATTTTCCTACCATTCAATAAGCTATTTTTTGAAGACTTGGAAATAAACCATACATTAGCATGGCTGTCCCAAGCTTAATTCATTAAAATAATGGCCTTTAACTTACTTATGTAAGCTTTCCCCTAAAAATTTGCAAAAACTCAGAGATTTCTGTCAACAGCTAATGGCATGTATGCCACTTATAATTTAAGTCAGTAATGCTGTCAGCATAGAGCCACATTATTGAACTGTTTTCCATGCAGCTGTATTATGGGGTTGTCATTTAGGTCCACTTCTAACATCTCTTATTATTATTAAATGAATGGGCATTCTGGATTCAGCAAGAAAATTATCATAGGCTTACATCAATACATTAAAGAGAATCTTCATGGGTGTTCTCCGTCTTAAGTAGCAACTATGTCAAAGATAATAAATACATTATGGAAAATGGATACACTCTCAGGGGAGGCAAATCTGCCTAATTCAGGGGGATGTAACCCTTTCTAATATATTTTCTCCCTTCTGAAAAGAGGTATTCTCCAAAAGAATTTGCTCCCCTTGGCAGCAAATTCTTTCCTTTTGGAGAAGATCCCTTTTCAGAAGGTCTGGATGTACAGAAAAGCAAACAGAAATTCACAAAAGTTGTCTCCCTTGTAAAAACAGTAGAAAATCTACTAGCTGTATCAAGTTCCCTTAAAACACTGACAATTAAAGTTTTGGGTTTTTCTGTTCAGACAATATATAGCAACAATAAAAGGTAGGCCTAAATTGTATTGGCAGTTAAAACACAGTCAACCATTAATATCTACCTGTCATCAATGTTACTCTACCTTACAGTAACTTAGAGAATGTTACTTAATGATGTACTGGTAACTTTTCTTCCCCCTTCCGGCAAAGTATAAATAAATAAACATGAAAATAAATAAAAGAACTTAAGGAGAATTGATAAACATTTAGAGGAGGTAACTGTCAAAACTGGTTAGTTTCCCCTTCTGAAAAGGGGTCCGCTCTAAAAGGAAAGATTCAACTCATCATTGAAAACAAATTCTTTCCTTTAAGAGTAGCTAGACCCCTTTTCAGAAGGGAACTGGTGCACAGGTATGCTAACAGAGTCATAGATAATCTCTCTCTTCTCAAAATTGGTGGAATGTGTAAACCAGTCCCCATAAAAAGATCTTGCTCCCTTTTCAAGTTACAAGTAAACTACAGAGACTGTTATTTGTACCTAAGTTTTAACATTCAAACTCTAATTTCTGCTTTAGAACCCGACAAATAATTACCATTGTGACAGCAATTTGCTATAGTAATTACCCCATATATTCTGACACCAGGGCCCCAACCATTACGGACCCTAAAATTTGATATGTCCATTTCACAACCTGGTTTTGTGTCTCAAATATAGCTGAATGTCAAACAGTGTTCACATTAAACTTTTAGGCTAAATATGATGAAGTCAGTGCTCAAATATTTAGGGTATTTATGGTGCTGATAATAAAATCATAGGTCTAGATAAGGGAGGGTATCCAGTAAATATTTTTCTTATTTCTCCATGAAAACATATGTTGTGGGTACTCATTAGAAGTGCCTTGGCGAGGCGCTTCTAATGAGTATCCACAACATATGTCTTTGTGGAGAAATAAGAAAAATATCAATACTTTTGGATTGAAAAAAAAGCACCTTAACTAGTGCTATGATAAAAAGTTTGGGTAACTTGGAAGGTAAGATTTTTTACTTTTTGCACCAAAACAAAAAAAAAGGCCATAAGAAAATCTAAGTATTATTTTTTCTCTTAATGAAACTAAATATACATGTAATAAAATGTTAACTTTGATCATTTTTTTGTTTTTATGGTCCATTAAACTAGTAAATATTTTCCATAAGTATATAAATGTTCATTAGCTTGACTTCAATCTCATGTGATTGATCAAGCAGTTGACATTTCCCCCGTGTTATCAAATATTCTCTGCCCACTCAATCATTTTGAAGTCTATAATAAATAAATATTTTTTTCTCTGATATGTCTGAAATCTTGTTTGATGTACTTTATTCGTGTGTGTCTGTCTGAGGGTTCAAATGTGGGGAATGGGGGATAATTGTTTAATCTCAAAGTATATAATTTAATTCTGTTTACCTATGCAAATGTTTTATACATTTTACTACTATTTTTTTAAACACAAACAAACTTTCCCTTCTTATATACTTGGATCCTCCCAACACTTTCCATGTCAATAAACTCAAATTAATGAAAATTACTTTCCCAATAAGGAAAGGAATGACAAGCATGTCTATTTTGTGAGTGAGCCCTCCAAATGCATTACACACGCAGGTTTCTTGTTTTCCTACAGAGTTGACATGCATGCCTGGCTTCTAATGAGGAACATTTTTCAACCAAAAATTAATGATATTTTTCTTATTCTCTTCCAAAATATATGTTGTGGGTACTCATTAGAAGCGTCTAAGTGAGGTGCTTCTAATGAGTACCCACAACATATGTTTTTGTAGAGAAAGAAAAAAAATATTTACATGATACCCCTTCTTATCTGGTCCTAAGCATGCATGTCTTTGAAAATCAACATGACAGTCCCGGAGAGTACGGGAAGTAAGGCCTAATGATCTAACCATTGATTTTGTCGCCAAGGTACCCATCTTTAAAACAAACTAATCACATTAAATTACATTGGACATTAAGATTTAACACCAAGATTAGCAAAATCAATGTTTGAACAATGGATCCTTTCAAGCTAACAGCTTCCTTCTAACAGACTCACCTGGCTTCAACCAATGGTACCAAATGGAACTAAAACACAATAATTAATAGTTCTGAAAATTTTTCTTCCTTTCAAATTTATTCCTTAATGTGCCATGCAAAATTGTAGCAGATTCTATTTTCATATGCTTTTTTTAAATATTATTCAGAAAAAAATAAGGCTTTACATTTGATGTGAATTGTCTCCCTAGCAGATAATTCCCATGAAAATGTCAAGCCTTGTTTCCTCTGAAAAAATACAAAATATGTATTACAGCTTCTCGTCACCTGCTATTGTGATTGGCACTATTAGGGTTAATTTCATTCCCGGAAAAACACACCGATATTCCGGTTACAGTGTAAATTACAATGTTTTAGGGTACTGTATTGAAGGTGGTTTCACATCCATCAAAGAAAAAGACAAAAACAAAGCCTGACAGGATGAAGTTGAGTCAGCTCCCATACTGTCTGTTATCATATTTCCGTATTTTCTGATTTTTCGTTCTTTTAAGTGTTCTTTGTTTCCAAGAGAAAACCTTTATAGATGTGATTTACCTTAACCCTGGTCTGACTGAACCCAAATATGCTCTGCCTTTGCAAACAGTACTAGTGTAGATCCAGATCAGTTGGCAACTGATCTGGACTTGCATTGTTTGTCATTAAGCATGTGAATTTGTTGCAACAACCTTGTAGGTTGTTGCTACAAATTCACATACTTAATGACATGTTGCTACAAATTCACACACTTAATGACAAACAGAGCAATCAGATTATTTGACAAGTAATTTGATTTGCTGAAAATTAGAAGTGGGTGTGGTATCTTAATTTATTTAGCATGAGAAGGATTAAGTATCCACACAGACAGATCTGAGCCTGGAACTATACTGTGACAGTTGGTCTGATAGCAAACTTTATTGAAAAAGAGACATTGGTAAAAATATTCACATATGCCTGCAGACCAATTTTGTTTGTTCGAGTTGCAGTTTTATGGCCCACTCAACACTGTTAAGGTCATGTCAAGCTAGTCAGCTCACCTATTCATACTTTTCTCCAGCAGGCCAATTTTTTATGACTATTATATTCAGATTATATGGGTGTATCAGTATTTCATCAATAAATGAACCATCTTGCTCCTGCAAAAATGTACCATTACGAAAACAAGCTATTCAAATATATAGAAAGTTTCACCTCCAAAAACTGAAAATTTTCAGATAAAAAACTCTGCTATTTTTTATACTTCTGCTAAAAACATAGATTGTGGGTACTCGTTAGAACCGCCTCGCCGAGCTGAGGCAGTTCTAATGAGTACCCACAATCTATGTTTTTGAGCAGAAATAAGAAAAATAATGTATACCCCTGTAAACCCCAGTTTTACTATATAAAAGTGGGGTTTTGTTTGTTTGTGTTTAGGTTTTACGGCCCAGTCAACCCAATGGGGTCATGTCGAGCGCGGTCAGTTTACCTAACCACACGTTTACTGGGCAGGCTTAGTCCTCTAAGCGGTTAACCAGTACTGTGCACATTCTTTCGCCAGAAACTGACAACTGCCCTTCTTGAATCAGCGGAAGGGAGAGAATGACCGTAGAAAATATTTCATGATCAATCTCCACGAAAGAATGTTGCCGACCTCGGCGGGGGTTGAACCCGCGACCTCCTGGTCTCCAGTCGGACGGCGCATCCAACTGAGCCACCGAGGCCAAAAGTGGGGTTTAAGGGGGTCAAAATATTATAGGTATGTTTTCGTGATGAACACTGAAAAATAAAGTCAAAAGCCAGGTAAGCAAATTTTAGAAGACACTTTATGGCAAAGGCATTGACCTTTCTAGAATAAAAGTGCTGCAAGCACTGCACCATGCCCTGCCACCGCATTTACATCAAGCAAGTGCCATAACTCTGTAAAAAATAAACGTGTGTTTTACATGTGATGTCCCTTTACATTTTTGCAAGACTTCAAGGAAATCTCTGAAACCATTTTCAAGTTATAGAAAAGGGCACACATATATGACTTGTATCACTATTGACAATGTTCAAAGGGTGGCAACTCCAAAAGCAGATAAATCAGAGTTAGGTTCTTGTGTTTTGCAAATTGTATCATGGTGATATACATTTGCATAAAGTTTCAAGAAAATATCTCGAACAGTTTTCAAGTTACAGAGTGGACACAGACATCTTACAGAAATCACTATTTTCAAAGTTCAAGGGCCAAACTCCAAAAGTAGGTTAACCAGATTTACCGTTCTTGTGTTCTGCATCTCGTAACATGATGCTTTACATTTGTGTAAAATTTCATCAAAATATCTGGAATGGTTTTCAATTTAGAGCTGACACTAGTACATAGTAGAAATGGTTATTTTCAATATCTACTATGTTCAAAGGACCACAACTCCAAAAGTAGGTTAACCATAGTTATGGTTTTTGTGTTCTGCATGTTTTTTCATGGTGCTTTAAATTTGTGAGAAGTTTCATCAAAATATCTGGAACGGTTTTCAACTTACAGAGCAGAATCGAGTATATTGTAGAAATGCATGTTGCCTCATAATGCTTTACATTTGTGTGAAGTTTGTTGAAAATATTTGACGGTATCAGAGTTATGAAGCGGACACGAATGATGGAAGCCCTGATGGACGGATGGACACTAAAAATTTTGGACAGTATAACATAATAATACCCTCGCCACTTTTTGTGACGGGGCGTAAGAAGACCAAAACTCCCTATCTGGTAGCAGATGCCAATTATAAATGAGAGTAATATGCAAATCAACAAAACAATGGTTGCAATACATCGAACAAATTCTTCAGATTTTCATTTAACCTAACCAGTGAAAAGAATCTACCAGTGAAAAGAGGGAAAAGGGGTCTACACAATAAAAGGGGAGCAATTTTGTTTTTGTTTTTTTTTCTATTTAGAGCAGATCTCTTTTCAGAAAGGAGGCAAAAGCAATTTGACACAATTACTCTCTTTGAAAGTGTCTCAATTCCCTTTACCAGAATATTGAACAAGAACAAATATTTTGTTGATTTATAAGTTATTGACAGTGTTCCATGCTTTGACCTTTCTTTACATACACAGTAAGGTACAATGTCATATAGTACATGTAATAGTACAAAGTAATGATAGTAAAAATTTAATACCAAGAAATAACATCAAAATGTCTTTATTATTCATTGAAGAGTACTCAATTCCGTTAAATCAAGTGAAAAAGGGTGTTATCCTTAAAGCATTATGAGAACTTCTCCAGAAAGATGTACCCCCAATTTTCATATAGTAACCCGGCAACGGTTGGTATCTCATGTACTTGTATAAAATAACTAGCAGTATCATTTATGTAGCAGATGCAAACTTTCAGGTCAGAACTACAGATTTATTTCTGAAAGTACATGTTTTCAGTCCTGTTCCGGATTATTTACAAACAAATATGTGCACAAACTATTTGCCTTAGAAACTTATTAGTAACTTATTATCAGCCACGGGTAGGAATTAATTACTTCTCAAGATTGCTATTACAAACAGCATGAACCCAGATCAGCCACTCATCTATGCAGATTGATATTAGTGAATAAGTCTACAATTATCCCTTCATTCACAGAAGACACAAGTCTGATCTGAGCCAAGGCATTTTGCATATATCGTATTCGATCTAATTACCACACATACCCCTATAAGCGCACAGTCAAGCAATTCCGTAATTTAGATTACAGCCAGTGTACTTTTTGTCTACGTCTTTATAAAGGCATATGTTGTGGGTACTCATTTGAATTGCATCATCGATGCAATTCAAATGAGTACCCACAACATATGCCTTTATAAAGAAAATCAGAAAAAATCACATAATCATCATCAAATAAGTCCTTTTCTGATCTTTTTTTATGGTGTATCCTTAGTAAGTAAATACATATTTTACCACAAATGAGTGTTCCCAGTAATTTTGAAAACCCTAAGTGCACAGGGCGGTAATTAGGTCGAAGACGGTATACCATATTCATCCTAAATATTTAGATATCTTATATCCTTATCATACTTGTCCTAAAATTTGAACAAGTCCATTTCACTACCCACTATTGTGCATTAGGTCAAGATAAAAGTAGATATCTGATAAATATTTTTCTTATTTTTCCACGAAAACATATGTTGTGGGTACTCATTAGAAGCACCTCGCCGAGGAGCTTCTAATGAGTACCAACAACATATGTTTTCATGGAGTAATAAGAAAAATATCAATACTTTTGGACTGAACAAAAAGCAACTTATCAAGAGCTACGATTGGTCTAAAAAAACTGCTGGATGAGTGGCAAACTGTGTTGGCCCAGATCTGGGTCTACAGTTTTTGCTTAGGCCTGTCTAGCTCAATACTTAAGGCAATTATGGTAATATTAGAGCAGGTTTCTACCAAAACTACAGATAGGAGATAGTACTTACCTAGTACTATTCTTTGTTTGTTTGTTTTATTCGGGCTTTACGTCACTTTCAACAATCTTTCATTCATATTGGGACAGTGTCTGGATGTGACAGAGAGCTCAATGCTCACTTTTAGAGTATTGCCTCACTGAAATGTCATGCTCCAGACATTTGACATGATATCCCACCCAGTCACATTATACAGACTGAGCTGACCAGGTCTGATTCCAAGCTCTACTTTCTTAATCTGAGCACCAAGTGAAAGAGCAGCTAGTACCATTTTAAAGTCTTTGGTATGACTCGGCTGGGGATCAAACCTGCAACCTCCCAGTTACAAAGCCGACACTCTACTAACTGAGCTACTGTGCCAGTCTAATACTTTTCTTATTTCTCCTCAAAAACACATTGTGGTTACCAATTAGAAGCACCTCACCATGGCGCTTCAAATAACTACTCACAGCATATGTTTTGGAGGAGAAATAAGATACAATATAAGTACTTTTCAGTTTAACCCTTGTCTTGCTGAACCCAGATATGCCTTATCTTTGCAAACAGTGTAGCTCTAGATCAGTTAGCTTCTGATCTGGATCTGCACTGTTTGTCATCATGTATGTGAATTTGATTCAACAACCTTGATCAATCAATCTGATTGGCTGAAACTTACAAGTGGGTGCGGCTTCTTAATTTATTCAGCCAAACAAGGGTTAAAAAATCACCTTATATGGAGCTATGATTCAACTTAAAGAGTGTTGTCCAATTAGTTCAGTTCTCCTCCCATGCCATCACGGACACCTGGTCTATCATTTTGGTAATAAAAGCTTGCTTATTTACATTCAATTAGAAGTGACCGATGTCAAACAACTGCTAAACACACTAGCACCAAGTGAATGACCACTTCAGAATGGTTATAGTGACTTTTTCTCCTCTACAAGTAAATATTGTAATCATGTTTTCCCATTAATTGTTGATACTGACCATGCAGGAGAATGGAGATAAATATTTTTCTTATTTCTCTATAAAAAATGTGTTATCAGGTACTAATTAAAAGCATCATGGCAATGCAATTCTAATGTTTTCATGGGGAAACAAGCAAATTCCATGGGGAATTTATGTCCCCCGCCTAATTTTTATTTGAGGTGTTAAAAATGGTAAAGTTAACCAGAGGACCACTGGTCCTGTATCAAATACCTAAGTATTGAAGCAGGAAACCAGTGATAAAAAATAATTTCAAGATTCTGAAAAAAACCACATGCATATCTTCAGACCATCCTTAAAGCACCTGTAAAGTTTCAAAGGATCGGCTTAAAACTGTGGTAGGAGTTATGGGGTCAAGGTACCTACTCCCTATACGCTTCTGTAGTATTAGAACTCAAAAAATGTCTAAGTTAAAAATGCAGAAAAAGTGGTAAAATATTATTTCAGGATTCTGAAAAAAACCACATGCATATCTTCTGGCCATCCTAAAAGCTCTTGTAAAGTTTCAAAAGGATCGGACAAAAACTGTGGGAGGAGTAAAGGGGACAAGGTGCCTGCACCCTATATACTTCTGCAATATTAGAACTCAAAAAATGTCTAAGTTAAAAATGCAGAAAAAGTAATAAAAAAATATTTCAGGATTCTGAAAAATCCACCTGCATATTTTCAGGCCATCCTAAAAGCCCAGGTAAAGTTTCAAAAGGATCGGCCAAAAACTGTGGGAGGAGTTAAGGGGACAAGGTACCTACTCCCTATAGACTTCTGTAAAATTAGAACTCAAAAAATGTCTAAGCTCAAAACGTGTAAAAAGTGATAAAAAATAATTTCAGGATTCTGAATAAACCACATGCATATCTTCAGACCATCCTTAAAGCACCTGTACAGTTTCAAAAGGATCGGCCAAAAACTGTGGGAGGAGTTAAGGGGACAAGGTACCTGCTCCCTATATACTCCTGTAGTATTAGAACTCAAAAAATGTCTAAGTAAAAAATGCGGAAAAAGTAATAAAAAATTATTTCAGGATTCTGAAAAAACCACATGCATATCTTCAGGCCATCCTAAAAGCCCATGTAAAGTTTCAAAAGGATCGGCCAAAAACTGTGGGAGGAGTTAAGGGGACAAGGTACCTACTCCCTATACACTTCTGTAGTATTAGAAATCGAAAAATGACTAAGTTAAAAATGCGGAAAAAGTAATAAAAAATTATTTCAGGATTCTGAAAAATCCACCTGCATATTTTCAGGCCATCCTAAAAGCCCACGTAAAGTTTCAAAAGGATCGGCCAAAAACTGTGGGAGGAGTTAAGGGGACAAGGTACCTACTCCCTATAGACTTCTGTAAAATTAGAACTCAAAAAATGTCTAAGTTCAAAGCGTGTAAAAAGTGATAAAAAATAATTTCAGGATTCTGAATAAACCACATGCATATCTTCAGACCATCCTTAAAGCACCTGTATAGTTTCAAAAGGATCGGCCAAAAACTGTGGGAGGAGTTAAGGGGACAAGGTACCTGCTCCCTATATACTCCTGTAGTATTAGAACTCAAAAAATGTCTAAGTTAAAAATGCGGAAAAAGTAATAAAAAATTATTTCAGGATTCTAAAAAAACCACATGCATATCTTCAGGCCATCCTAAAAGCCCATGTAAAGTTTCAAAAGGATCGGCCAAAAACTGTGGGAGGAGTTAAGGGGACAAGGTACCTACTCCCTATACACTTCTGTAGTATTAGAAATCGAAAAATGACTAAGTTAAAAATGCGGAAAAAGTAATAAAAAATTATTTCAGGATTCTGAAAAAACCACATGCATATCTTCATACCATCCTTAAAACACCTGTAAAGTTTCAAAAGAATCGGCCAAAAACTGTGGGAGGAGTTAAGGGGACAAGGTACCTACTCCCTATAGTTTTCTGTAGTATTAGAACTCAAAAAAAGTCTAAGTTAAAAATGCGGAAAAAGTAATAAAAAATTATTTCAGGATTCTGAAAAAACCACATGCATATCTTCAGGCCATCCTAAAAGCCCATGTAAAGTTTCAAAAGGATCGGCCAAAAACTGTGGGAGGAGTTAAGGGGACAAGGTACCTACTCCCTATACACTTCTGTAGTATTAGAACTCAAAAAATGTCTAAGTTAAAAATGCGGAAAAAGTGATAAAAAATTATTTCAGGATTCTGAAAAAACCACATGCATATCTTCAGGCCATCCTAAAAGCCCATGTAAAGTTTCAAAACGATCGGCCAAAAACTGTTGGAGGAGTTAAGGGGACAAGGTACCTACTCCCTATAGACTTCTGTAATATTAGAACTCAAAAAATGTCTAAGTTAAAAATGCAGAAAAAGTGATAAAAAATTATTTCAGGATTCTGAAAAAACCACATGCATATCTTCATACCATCCTTAAAACACCTGTAAAGTTTCAAAAGGATTGGACAGAAACTGTGGGAGGAGTTAAGGGGACAAAGTACCCACTAAAAACTCGGAACCACGCACCACGCGCCACGCGCCACGCACCACGCACCACGCGCCACGCGCCACGCGCCACGCGCCACGCACCACGCACCACGCCCCACGGAAAACCAAAAACAGTGTCCCTCCACTTTTCTTCGAAAAGGCGGGGGACAATAAGAAAAATATCAATAGCTTTTGGTTGAAAAAAAAAAGCGTTGGATCTAGTGCTATAATTACCGTAATAACCTTAAGTATTGGGACAGACAAGCCTGAGTAAACAGTGTAGACCCAGATCAGATGCCACAGAATGTGGCATCTGATCAGGGTCTGCACTGTTTGTCACTTGTCCAGCTATTTAAGACACATCGACAGGTTGTCAAATGGAGTTGTTCAAATTTAAGGTGAAATAAAGTAAGGAATTATGGTGACCCAATATTTAGGGTAAATATGGTATTATCAGTGCAAAAAGGAGCCAGCAATGAAGGTCTAGACCAGCCTATGTGCCATCGAGTTTGATCAGGGACTTTGCCCCATGACTGGAGGAAACCTGAAACTGTAGAATCCACTGACAATTTAAAATGCAGGGGCCTTTATCCTAATCTCTAAATTTGCAGGCCAATCTGGGCCTTGTCTGATTGCATAATGTTTTATGTGCGATGTGCAATATGTGCAATGGGTTATGGGTACCACATCTGAGCACAGCAGCTCATTTTATGCATTTCAGGCTTATTACACAGTTTGACCTCTCTACAAGAGCCACAAGTAAACTGCATTTTGGGAAACTTAGAAAATTAAGTGTTATGGGGAGGTGGCTGTTGTTGAGCAGTGACTCTTGGGGGAGGTTCAATTGTAGCTAGTTCAGCTGTAATGCAAGAAAATACACCTGTAGTGTGTGGTCAGCAAAAACTCAGTTCAACCTAAGACTGGTCCCAGTCTCCGGTGACTGAATATTTATTCTTATAACCCTGTTTGATAATCCGCTAAAATAAAACCAAAATAATATCATGACAATAAAGGCTGGTCACTAGTGACCAGACTTTATAGTCATGATATTTTGGTTTTGCATGTTTTTTACTCGATGTATCAAACAGCATTATAAGAATATTTTGTCACTGGAGACTGGAGCCAGTCTAAGCTCAACCTATGCAATCATCATAGTTCCACATAAGAGGGGGCATCCACATAATATTTTTCTTATTTCTCCATAAAACAATGGTTATGGGTACTCAATGAGGCACCTCTAATGAGTACCAACAACATATGCTTTCACAGGCAAATAAGAAAAATATCTCAGTACATTTTGGTTGACTTATCTAGAGCAACGAATGATCTTCACTGGGTCTGGTCTGGCCATGGATACTAGGCTTCTTCAGGTCAACAGCAAAGCATCACCAAAACAAGCCTATATAATGTTGACCCCCTTGAACCCCACTTTTATTTATTTTTCTTATTTCTGCTCAAAAACATAGATTCTGGGTACTCATTAGAACCACCTCACCGAGGCTGTTCTAACGAGTACCACAATCTATGTTTTGAGCAAAAAGATGAAAAATATCAGTATTTTTTATCTGAAAATTTTCTTTTTTTGGTTGTAAAATTTTCAATATATTTGAATAGGTGTTTTCGTAATGGACTGATCAGACTGGGCATATGGGCAGGTTCATCAGAGTCTTAAAATGCTGGGAACATACATAATAAGGGATATTTTCTCACATTTTGCTTACATTTATTGATTTGTTCCCATAATACTTTGTACCATTTACAACACCCTAACAACATGGCTATGAAATAAACATGAGAAAATGAAATGATATTAATACAAGAACAAGAAACTATTATTACAAGGTATGAAATACCGTTTGTCACATTAACCCTTAACCCTAGTCTGCTGAACCCAGATATGCCCAGGCTTTGCAAACGGTGTAGATCTAGATCAATTGACTTTAAGTATGTGAATTTGTCATAATAACTGGGATCAAGCAATTTGATTGGCTGAAAATTAGAAGTCGGTGTGGCATCTTGATTTACTCAGCAGGGCAATGGTTAAAGCGCCAATCATAACTGCAGCAGATTACGTACAATTTATTTTTATTTTTTTTCAGAGAAAACATGTCTAGACATTTCATTTGAATCATCTGCCACAAGACTTATTTCCTCTGAAAAAAAAAAAAAAAATACAAAATTTTAGAATGTTGTCTGCTTCAAATTTTGCTTGGTACTTTAAGGGTTAACAGATGAATACAATCACACATGTACAAGGTATGAATCATCTTTATAAATATTGAAGTTCAATAGAATAAAATTGTAATACAGAAGTAAATATGAAGACACAGCATTGTCTGTTAAAGTGTAAAATTACAAAATGCAATATATGCCATAAAATATTCAGCTCTTGGTGCAAATTTGACCAAAATCTGTGAAGTAATAGGAAAGCTATTGCAGTTTTAAACATTTATAATTGCAAACATGGGTGCCTCCATTTTGAATATTTAATTAGATATTTCAATTTTGTAAGACACAAATAGAAGTACAAAAATAGAGAAACTGAACATAGTGACTGAAAAAATACAGTTTAGCAATAGCCAACCTGATATGTGGAACACACATGAGAGCTGTTCAAGAACATATAAGAACAGATAGGTTCCTCTTCAAAGTCAAACACTTTTCAAAAACTCTAGTATAGAAGATTTTTAAGGATCACTCAAGGGTTCTGGGAACCTACAACCAAACTCAAGCACACTTTAAGGCAACAACTGAAATTCACACAATTTTCAAGTCTGTGTGAACTCTGTGCATATTTTGGGTAATTAACCTTGTCCTGCTGAACACGGATATGCCCTGCCTTTTCAAACAGTGTAGATCCAGATCAGTTGGCTTCTGAAGCCAACTGATCTGGATCTGCACTGTTTGTCATTAAGTATGTGAATTGGTATCAGCAATCTAGATCAAATAATCTGATTGGATGAAAATTAGAAGTGGGCGTGGCATCTTAATTTATTCAGCAGGACATGGATTAAGGAGGTTTTCCCGATCCCAACCTTTATAGTAAAATAGTGACAAATCTTAAGTATCATAACTATGAAACTTGTTGTCAAAAACATCTGTTACATCACCCAATTACCATGGCAACAAATTGTAGGTTTTTTCTCACTTGGAGCACTGTATCACTGATGAGATCAATAATAAAAGATGACCTTGCTTGTTTCTGTGCAACAGATTGAATCTAACAAATTCATCACACAAACTAATTCTGCTAATTAATCTGGGCCCAGTTGTTCAAAACTAATGATGCTGTTAGTTAAGGTATCGTTAAAACTTTGGTCATTAAATATAGTATATATATATATATGCTTATATTTTTGCTGAAAAAATGTGAGTAGCTACTCACATTTTTTTTTAGCAAAAATACCTGTGAATAAGATATTGTACTTACTAGAACAGTTAACATTTTGACCACTAACCAGCTTGTTAATCTAACGATGCTATGAACAACTGGGCCCTGGATATTATGATATACAGCAAGCATTCTTTAGCAATCTCTGGGTAAAAGTCACCATATGACAGACAGAGTTGATATTTATAGGAAAATGAACAAGAGCTGTCGTAGGACAGCGTAGCTCGCCTGCTGGGTACATTTTATATTGTAACATTTTTATCATTAAGAAATTCAAAATGAAATAATCTATGAAATAATTTTCAAGTTATATGGCGAAATCATTCAGCCATATAATATAGGTCACACTGACCTAGATGTATTTGTATGTAAATCATTTTGTCACATAGATATAATAATCCAGGTATGACAATTCTCCATGAAATAGTAATAAAAATAAAAGGCAAAATCACTGAAGCATGAAATATAGGTCACAATGACTAGATATAGTAAGTGGTCATTCATTGGGTCACATGGAACTAATATCCCAGGTGTGACATTTATCCAACAAATAGTATTCAAGATATAAGGCAAAATCACTGAACCATGAAATATAGGTCACACCAACAGAGATATATTTTGACGTCAATAATCGGGTCACAAGGAACTAATATCCCAGGTGTGACATTTATCCAACAAATAGTATTCAAGATATAAGGCAAAATCACTGAACCATGAAATATAGGTCACAATGACCTAGATATAGTAAGTGGTCATTCATTGGGTCACATGGAAGTAATATCCCAGGTGTGACATTTATCCAACAAATAGTATTCAAGATATAAGGCAAAATCACTGGACCGTGAAATCTAGGTGACCTGGACCGTAAAATGTAGGTCACCATGACCTTTACTCTCTTACACTTAAACCGATGTCACATAGTTAGCTGATGTATAACCAATTGTGTCTATAACCTGTAGGCATATAAGATTTTACAAATGTGTCCTAGATTTTGTCCCCTAGCCCCACTCCAAGGCCCACCCTGAGGTATGAACCCAGGGGTATGGTCTTTTGAAATCTCAGAAGACTCCTCCAGGTACCCAAATTCTAAATATGAATGCTCTATGAGGAGTGAAAGTCAAGATATAAGAATTTGAAAAACTTTAACACAGTATTACAAAGGTGTCCTAGATTCTGACCCCTAGCCCCACCCAGGGGCATGAACCCAGGGGTTTATTCTCTTGGAATCTCAGAAGACCCTCCAAGGTACCTAAGTTCCAAATTTGATGCCTCTGTGAGGAGTGACTGTTGAGATATAAGCATTTGAAAAACTTTAACGCAGTGTGACGGGAACGGGAACGCAAACGCGGACGACCGGGGTGACTACAATAGCTCTCCTTGTACTTCGTACAGGCGAGCTAAAAATGTGAAAATATAATATCCCAAATTCACCCGTTAGCAATCCCAAGCCAGACTTTCGCAATATCAATTTTTATACCAAGTTTGGTCAAAATCCTTTGATATTTACTCAATTTATCATCCAGAAATGAAGATATAAGGATGAATGGACATATGACATATGGATGGACAGACCAGCAGATGGACACATAGGCAACCAAAAATGAAACCATAATACCCCACCACTGTCGTGTGGCAGGGTATAAAAAGACAATGTTTTAAAGTATTATCCAGTAAGGTAATTTGCGCCTGTCCATCAGGTTTCCATCAACATTGGTGCCATTAACGGAAGAAGCTGTTATTCAAGGGCAGCTGGTCAATAATACTGGTAATCAAATAAACAATTTGTTTGTTAGCAAATAAATCTTCCGCTGACCAAAGATTGGTCAATTTACTCACATTTTCTGGGGAAAAAAAGATATCCATCAAATAATCAATCGATGCCACAAGATTGCCAGGATAATAATGTACAAGACTGAATTGAGCTCTGGCAAAGCAAAAAGTATGTTGTCTGGATCAGGCTGCACATTATGAAACTTAGCATGCTGGTTTAAGTTTCAGTAGACAACATTTTGAAATATTTTTCTCTCTAAATTTTCACAGGAAACAGGCTTTGACATTTCATGCCAACTTAGAGGAGACAGTTTCTATGTAACATAAAAGCCTGTTTTAAAGGAGACAATTTGCATGAAGAGTCAGTCTGTTTCCATAAAATGTCAATGAACATTTCTTAAACAGACAATTTGCATGAAATGTCAAAGATTGTTTTCTGCGGGAAATAAGAAGCGGGAAATAAAAAAAATATAATCAATCTGTCACTGACTCAAATTGCTCAGAGTGGTAACTGTTAAGTATGGTCAGAGCCTTCTGTGTTCACATATAAGAATAGAGGAGGACAAGGAAATAAGAACAAGAGGACCATTATGGCCCTAAATCACTCACCTGTGTCCCACTGCTTTAGGTTCAGGATTGTTGGATTAATTTAATTTAAATCAGGCAACTGGTTTGTAAGATTATCAAAGTTTTCTATACAGATCATATTTTTGTACAAATATATAGGGAAAACAAGTGCTGTCCACAGTGGAGGTGGTGTGTGTCTCTGTCTGAGTGTGTGTGTGGGTGGGGGGTGGGGGGGGGGGTGGGTGGGGGGAGGGGCATGTTGTGTAATTGAAAGAATTTAGTAAAGGGTCTCTTGAGGAACATTTGAGACAGGTTGGATCAGTAGTTTACTTTTTGACTATTTTCTCTTCAATTTTTAAAAATTTGCCTATTACAATCCATCCACTGGTTAAGGAGGAGAAGTCGTTTGAAGGTGTTTTCTATTTTTAGCTCTGGCAGCCATCTTGTTCATCTGAGTAGAACTGAGTGGTTTGAGCAATGTTGGTAGGGGGTTACCCAAGGTGAAATTATTTCAAAATCTATCCACTGGTTAAGGAGGAGAAGACATTTAAAGTTTTTTTCTATTTTAGCTCTGGCTGCCATTTTGTTCATCCGAGCGGAACAGTTTAAGCAATTTTGGTAGAGGGTCACCCAAGGAACATTCATGTGAAATTATTTCAAAATCCATCCACTGGTTAAGGAGGAGAAGTCATTTAAAGGTTTTTTCTATTTTTAGCTCTGGCGGCCACCTTGTTCATCTGAGTGGAACGATTTGAGCAATTTTGTTAGAGGGTTACCCAAGGAACATTCAGGTGTAATTATTTTAAAATCTGTTCACTGGTTAACAAGAAGAAGTCCTTGAAAGTTTTTTCTATTTTTAGCTCTGGCAGCCATCTTTTTCATCCGAGTGGAACGGTTTGAGCAATTTTGGAAGACCGGGGTCACCCAAGGAATATTCCTGTGAAATTATTTTGAAATTGGGCTGTTTAAGTGTGCAGGCTGATCTAGGTTGGCATATGTCATAAGGACCCTTTTCAACTGCATATCAATTGTTTCCCCAACTCTGGCAATGCAAGCTGGAAATGTCTCATTCACTATTCAGGACAACACATACTGTCATAATGAAGTCCCAAATGAACTGGCAGAAATCTTGTTACAAATGAGGACAGACCCAAAGCGGTTCAGTTTTTATAAGATCTGTTTATAACAAATTGTCTGTCACATGACTTGTTGCTATGGGCACTGGAGAAAATTGTCCCAGAGAAATTGCCAAGAAAAGTTAACCTTTACCACTCTATGGGCAAATTCAGCAGACAACAAACTGTTAATATTTTTTTCTTATTTTTCCAAGAAAATGGGATTAGACATTTCAAGCAAACTATCTCCTAAGAAGACAATTTGCATGAAATGTCAGCCTATTTTCCGGGGAAAATAAGATAACTATTTCAAAGTTATCATCTGCTGAAAACTGTGTATCACATGAACTGTTGCTATGGGTATTGGAGAAAATTGTCCCAGAAATATTGCCAAGAATAGTTAACCTTTACCACTCTATGGGCAATTCAGCAGTCAATAAATAGGTAAATATTTTTCTTCTTCTTTTCCCAGAAAATGGCCTTTGACATTTCCTGCAAAATGTCTCCTAAGGAGACAATCTGCGTGAAATATCAAATCCTATTTTCTTGTAAAAATAAGAAAAATATTTCAAAATGTCATCTGCTGAAATTTTTACCCAGCATGCTAAGCGTTAGGGACACACCTCACAGATGCTTCAATCATGTTTTGCTTCTTAAAGCTCCATTACCTATCTCCTTGCAAGGATGCAACATGATTTTTTTAGACATATAAACGAGTGAATTAACTGACTCTTTTTCAGATATGAGCAGTTTCTATAGCAATGCCTTCAAAATAAACAAAGATGCCAGCATGTAGGCAGAAATACTGCCATTCTAAAAGCAATCATCAAGAGAAGCATAATCATGCTCTATCCTTGCACTAATCTTGTAAAATAGAATTTACACGTTTATTTTTCCCATTCCCCAAGTTCCTAAGCAGACAATTGGCCTGAAATGTTGAACAGTATTTTCAGAGGAAAATAAGAAAAAATCACCAGAATTTGCCCTGAGAGTGCAAGAGGTTAACTCACAAAAAAAATGTGTTTTAATACTGGAATATCAGAATTTAGAGTTTCAGCTTTTTGTTATTGTTTGTGTTGAGGTTTTATGGCCCAGTCAACACAATAGGGTCATGTCGAGCGCAGTCACTGGGCAGATTGATTGTGTTGGGGTTTAACGACACGTCAACCCTTGTGGGTCATTTTGTGTCGTCTCCCAGAGAAAGGGAGAAAAGAGATAGAAGAGATTGTAGAAGAGATGAAAGAGAGGGACAGGTAAGAAAGACGAACAAGAATGAAAGTAAAGAAACAGAAGAAATAAAACATTCCCCCTCTACCCTTACCTGCTACAAGGGTAACAGGCCTTGCCCAATTGTAAGCCAATATCAGTTGGACGCCCCGGTGACGTAAGATACATGACACCCTCGCACCACCCGACCACCCCCAGTCACTGGGCAGGCTTAGTCCTCTAACCAGTATTGTGCACATTCTTTCACCAGAAACTGACAACTGCCCTTCTTGAATCAGCGGAAGGGAGAGAATGACTGCAGAAAATATTTCATGATCGGTCTCCACGAAAAAATGTTGCCGACCTCGGCGGGGGTTGAACCCGCGACCTCCTGGTCTCCAGTCAGATGGCGCATCCAACTGAGCCACCGAGGCCTCAGCTTTTTGTTATGGAAATACTGACACTGATTTAGCAAAAATACCAGAAAAACCATTAACCCATTGTAGCCGCCCTTAAAAGGGTAATTGGCAAACAGTGCAGACCCAGATCAGACACCACAGAACACGGCATCCGATCAGGGTCTCTACTGTTTGCAAATAGTTCAACCATTTTTTTTCTCAGAATATATATATCACATAGCCCGACATACCTAAAATCGAAATTAAAATCTTCAAACATAAAGTGTGGGAGAGTTCATTCAGTCTACAATGGGTTAAAATATTTGGGGCAGACAGGCCTAAGCAAATAGCAAAACCCCATTGCTCACTCACAGAACAATAGATACCATAACTCCAAAATGAGGACTTTTTTTTTCTACGAAATATGTCGATCGATTTTTTTTTTTCTTATTTCTTCATTTAAACGTATGTTGTGGGTACTCATAAGAAGCCCCTCGGGGAGGCTCTTCAAAGTACCGACAATATATAATTTCATGGAGAAATAAGGAAAAAAATTATCAGTAAACACATGGTACTATTTGGAGTTTTGGACACTGTAGAATAATATATTGACAGAGGTCTCGATCAGACTGAGTGAATATGCAGCCTGGTCCTTTGCTGTTTGCATACAGGGGTATTTTCCATGATGCTTACAAATTGTTTGGGCTGGTCAATAATGTTGCTTATTTCGTGTGAATTAGTTTTGGTATTTACATAAATCTTTAACTGCCAAATCAAGCCAATTTGATCCTTGTTGTTGACAAAATTGAGGAAAAAATCAATAAGATACCTTAACAATGTGAGGGAATATAAGAAAGCAAACAAATTTGTTACAGGGTTTCATAAAAAGATGTCTATTGAAGAAGTCATCATGTTAGTTTTTAAGCTAAACTACACAGGTGTTCGGTACTTTAGCCATTTCAAACAGAAATGAAGTGTCTGCATGGCCAACTGGTTATCTCTCCTAACTTTGGATCTTGAGGTCCTGGGTTCAAATCCTGCTGGAAACAGAATTCAGCTCATGACTGTACAGCGCTTCATTGCACAGAGCTTTCATTGTTACACATCCTTTGTCTCGTTATGACTTAATAAGAAAGGGATTAAAATACCAAACCATCATCAAACAAAAATGGGTCTGCAAGCATTCGGGAAATGACCGTACCATATTTACCATAATAACACTAAGTATTGGGACACCTTATCTACTTACCATACTTGTCCTAAAATTTGAAATAGTCCATTCTACTACATGTTGATGGCAAACAGTGTAGACCCTGATCAGATGCCACGTTCTGCAGTGTCTGATCATGTCTACTCTATTAGCTCATGCTTGTCTATCCCAATACTTAGGGTTATTATGGTCTTAGGGTTATTACAGTACCCTAAGTAGGTGGACAGATTGGCTTGAACAAACAATGTAGACCCAGATCAGAATGCTGTGTGTAACCCTTGTACTGCTGAACCTGGATATGTCCTGCCTTTGCAAACAGTGTAGATCCAGATCAGTTGGCTTCTGAAGAAGCCAACTGATCTGGATCTGCACTGTTTGACATTAAGTATGTGAATTTATATCAACAATCTGGATCAAGTAATCTGATTGGCTGAAAATTAGAAATGGGCGTGGCATCTTAATTTATTCAGCATGACAAGGGTTAAATCACTGTTTGCCACTCATCAGTAGCATTTAAACACCTGAGTAGGTAGTAAAGTGGACTTTTTCTCTCCAAATTTTAGGACAAGTGTAGTAAGGATTTATATTGTTCAAATATTTAGAGTAAATATGGTAGTTAGATCATCACCCACATTCTGCTGAATATTTTACTGCTATACATTTAATACTTTACATTTAATGCTTTATAAGTTTTAATGGTAAAAAATTCATGTAGCTCATTACAGATAGTCTGTTCATAGCAGGTTTGCATTCAGAACCTTCCCCTGTTGTGAAGGAAACTTAGGAGACTGTTGTATAGGATTTTTTGTAATATTACAGATGTGTATATTTGCAGTAAAATCCCATTAACGCTTACCATGCTAGGGAAAAACTTCAGTAGATGACGTATTGAAATATAGAAATATTTTTCTTATTCCCCCCCACCTCACACACAAACAACACACAACACACACACTCCTCCCGTAACCTCACAAAAAAAAACAACAACAACAAACAAACAGGTTTTGACATTTCATGTGGATTATCTCAAGGAGACCCTAATAATTTTCTTGGAAATTAGAAAAATATCAATTTGTCTGTTGAATTTTCCTGAGAGATTAAAATCCAGAATTTAAGAACTCAGTTCACAAGTTTTATTCCTTTTAGAACTGAAAATAAAATATGATTAATAACAGTTTGAGATCGAAACAAATTTAAAATATCTGCAACAGAATTCAATGTACCAAATTTACCCTAAGTATTAGATTTTTGATTGATTGTGTTGGGGTTTAACGACACGTCAACCCTTGAGGGTCATTTTGTGTCGTCTCCCAGAGAAAGGGAGAAAAGAAATAGAAGAGAGAGTAGAGGAGATGAAAGAGAGGGACAGGGAAGAAAGAGGAACAGGAAAGAAAGTGAAGAAACAGAAGAAATAAAAACATTCCCCCTCTACCCTTACCCACTACAAGGATAGCAGGCCTTGCCCAATTGTAAGCCAATATCAGTTGGACGCCCCGGTGATGTAAGATACACAGCACCTTCGCACCACCCGACCACCCCAGCCTAAGTATTAGAACATAATAACTTTTACCGTACTTGTCCTAAAATTAGACATCCATTTCACTACCTGTTGAAGTGTCTAAACTATTGCTGGACAGGTGGCAAATAGCATAATGACCCTGGTCACATACCAGATAAGAGCGGTTATCCTCATAACTTTTTTCTCATTTTTCCATGAAAACATATGTTGTGGGTACTCATTAGAAGTGCCTCACCTCGCTTTCATTTGTTTTGGTGCTCATTAGAAAGGCCTCACCAAGGCCTTTCTAATGAGCACCTAAACAAATGTTTTTGTTCAGAAATGCAAAAAATATCAGTAACTTTCTGTTGAAAAATGTACTTTATCTGGTGATATGATATAGCACAAAATTATATAGGTTTCCTGATAAGAGAAGATACTGTGCATCTTGCCTATTCTTGGCATACAGTTTCCCTGATTATGATCTTGAATTAAATTTAGAAAACAACATGAAGATTGCAAATCTATTTAATAATTAAACGCTTAGCATTCTGGGTAAAAATTTTAGCAGACAATATTCTGAAATATTTTTCTGACTTTTCCAAGAAAACAGACTTTCACGTTTCATGCAAACTGACCCCATTCAACTGAGCACAATACATGTAGTAAACAGCTGAATTTTAATTTCTAGTGGTATTCAAACCCCAGACCTAAAGATCTGCTTTAGGACATAGTTCCAGATAAGGAGCTTTTTTCAAGCAAAAAAATATTCATGTTTTTCTAATTGCTCCACAAAAACATATGTTCTGTTTGTTTGTTTGTGCTGAGGTTTTACGGCCCATTCTAACACCCCTGCTCGTGTTTTTCCTTATTTGTCTTTACGTTTCTAGCCATGCTTTATCTAAGGCATTTGAGCATAGGAAGTTCGTCGCGCGCTATCAACGGGAAACCAATCATACTACTGTTGCGAAAGTTGCGTAACTATGGCCGCTAGCTTACAATACTGGTCGAAACATTCATATACATAATAAATTATATTAGTAAGACAGAAAATGATTTATGAACATTGCAGTTTGACTTTTTTTTTTTACCTGATGAGTTCATCTACAGGTTATACCATTCAAACACATTAGTTTTACTCCTTGTTTCCATCGTGTATTTGTTGACATTATCGAAACAAAAGTGTCGGTTAACATTCTTATTTTGCTGTTTTATATCTGTCCTCCTTAGGTCCATCGCAGCACTCCAATTTCATTCGATTTGCAATTCTTTCATGAATACAGGATACAAGTTTTTTTTTTTATGTTTTACATCGTTTGAATATTTTACATCGTCAGCTGATTCGCATAAGTATCCGCCATTTTGAATATTCGTCATCGAACCTTGTAACTACGTAACCGTGTGACGTAATGCTTAAGAGGTATTGTCAACTACCAAACGGGGAAGTCAGGTAATAAAAATAATCATAAACATCAATAAAAATCTCATTTGTGCAAAACATTCGCTCGGTGAGGGGTGTTAGAAAAGAAATAAATTATTCCGAATCATGCTCAAATGCCGCAGATAAAGCACAGTTGAGTTTGGGTTGTACCCATTTGAACACTCGCTTGCTGCGCTTGCTCGTGCTCAAATGGGCACAACCCAAACTCAACTGTGCTTTATCTTGGGCATTTGAGCACGGTTCGGAATAATTTATTTCTTAATTCAACCCAATGGGGTCATGTGGAGTGTTGTCTGGTCAGTTTACCTAACCACACTTTTACTGGGCAGGTTTAGTCCTCTAAGTGGTAAACCAATATTGTGCACATTTGTGTTTGTGTTGAGGTTTTACGGCCCAGTCAACCCAATGGGGTCATGTCAAGCGCGGTCAGTTTACCTAACCACACGTTCACTGGGCAGGATTAGTCCTCTAAGCAGTTAACCAGTATTGTGCACATTCTTTTGCCAGAAACTGACAACTCAGCCCTTCTTGAAGCAGCGGAAGGGAGAGAATGACCAAAGAAAATAGTTCATGATCAATCTCCATGAAAGAATGTTTCCGACCTCGGCGGGGGTTGAACCTGCAACCTCCTGGACTCCAGTCGGATGGCACATCCAACTGAGCCACCGAGGCCAATATTGTGCATATACTTTTGCAACATATGTTGTGGATACTCTTCGGAAGCTTCTTACTTCTCCATGAAAACCTAGCAATGCTGTGTGTACTCATTAGAAGTGCCTTGTTGAGACACTTCTAAGTACCCACAACAAATGTTTTCATGGAGAAATAACAGAAATATTTTCCCGACAGAGCTACATTTGTGAGCATTAAGCACTTGGTCATACATCACTTCATAGTGGAGTTGTTAAAGAGGCATATTTGGTGATAATTATGAGATAATTTTTCTTACTTCTCCATAAAAAGATATGTTGTGGAGGTCCGCTGTTCACAGTGTAGGCGCAGCCCCTATGTGACTTTGTTGCCCGGCTACATAAAAAATCTGATATGTTGTGGGTACTCATTAGAAGCACCTCAGTGAGGTGCTTCTAATGAGTACCCACAACATATGTTTTTATGGAGAAATGGAGAAAATTATCCCAGAATTATCATCAAATACTTCTCCCAAACAACTCCCTCTGCAGTTCAAGAGGGGAAGAAACATATCACCCAGAGCTTAGCACCAAGAAAACACACAAGGTCATGATAATGTCATTTCATTGTTGCCCCAAAAAAATGAAGTCCCGGGACATCAAAACGACATAGCGACAATACTGTTTGTTTCCTAGACACAACCACTCCTCTGCTTGAAACTTTATTTCACACTCTTAACGCTAGCATGCTCGGTAAAAATGTCAGCAGATGACATTTTGAAATATTTTTCTGACATTTCATGCAAATTGTCTGCTTAGGATACAATTTGTATGAACTGTTAAAGTCTATTTTCTGGGAAAAAAATAAAAAAAATATCCATTTATCATCTGCTGAGTTTGCCAAAAGAGTAGTAATGGTTAACCCTTAAAGTGCCAATCACAACAATTGTCGTCTGCTTTGTCATCTGTTTGTGATTTTAAAAGTCATTTTTGCAAACAGTGTGGACCCAGATCAGCCTGTATGCAAAAATAGATTTGAAAAAATTGCAAGAATATTCAGCAGACGACATAAACAGACGACATTTTCAGATGCAGGTTTTCTTGGTGATTTAAGGGTTAATACAGAACTTGTGCCACATCATCAGAACTGTGAGCCGACATTTGGCCAGACAAGTGGAATGACTAAATCTACAGATGAAGAGATAAAAACATTAATTAATCCAATCAATTTATCGGGTACTACAAAGGACGTCACAAACAGAAGACCTTATAACAACAGACTCAACCTTGATCTCCGATCAATTCATAACTATATCCCCAGCAGAGGTAAACAACCCATATCAAAACCCTTAAAGCGCTTAGCAAATTTGTAGCAGACAACATTCTAAAACTGATTTTGTTATATCTTACAGAAAATATGACTACACATTTCATGTGATTTGTCTGCTAAGATGTTTTGATGCAAAAATGACAAAACAATATAATCTTCTGCAAATTACCTTTACCCAGAGCTATGAGCAAAACCAGTATATTACTATATGGCTGCAGCCAGAGTCAAGTTTATCGGGGCTTGCCAATTGTTCCAGTTGTTCAAAACATAACAAAGTTGTTAGCTAACGTGAAATTAAAATTTCTATATTGAAATACGGCAAATACACTGATATTTTTTTGCTAAAAATATGTGAGTAGCTTTTGCACTGCAAAAGCTACTCACATTTTTGCAGCAAAATGTATTTGAAAATACCTTAGCTTTGTACAACAGTTAACCAGTTTGTCATCAACAAGCTTGTTAAGCTTAAGATGCTTAGAATAACTGGGCCTGAGGTATATTTTGGCAAGAGGGTAGATTTTAATGACTTACCTTGATGGTCTGGGAGTGGTGCAAAGCACCAGGTAAGTCCTTTTTTATTCAACCAAAAATTGATGGTATTTTTCTTATTTCTCCATGAAAATGTCTTTTTTGGTACCATTAGAAGTGCTTTGTCAAGGTGCTTCTACTGACTTCCACAACATAATCATGTTTTCATTGAGAAATCAGAAAATATATTTTTAATACCCCACCCCCCTTTTCTGGAGCTATGGTGGTGCTGTTTATCCAATGATAAAGCTTCAAGGGTTTGAGGTTCTTTGGAAACCAAGACATACATCTAACACCAAAACTTTTACACTTAAACAGGCAGCACAATTCGGCCCAAGTAAGTCATAGTGACTTATTTTTGTGGCAGTTACCTATGGCAATGGAAAACATGCAATGATAAAGTTTGAGAGAACTTGCACCCAGAATCTAACCCCAACAAGAGTTCCACCAAGCTGGGCATTACACACCCGTGGCAAGTAATAAGATGCAGCACATTAACTTGCTCCTGTATAATTCAGTGCTCCGGATATAAACTGTAAGTGGAATTACAAAAAAAAAAAATTAAAAAATTTCATTGGGGCATAATCTCTGCTGATAGTTGGTGAACTGTAAGCTAAGGGTCCAAGCTGGCCAAGAAATTAAGGGAGAAGTTTGCTGCTTCTAGAGAGAAGTGCTTTTTGACGGAGGACACACCACAGAAGCATGGCTATATTATAAGCCCATATGAGCCTTTGGCACACTATTACCTCTAAACAATATGCTGTGAAAAGTTTACAAAAACTTTCAAAGGGGCATAAATCTGCAAATATTTGGTGCACTGTAACCTAAAAATAATATGTGCTGCTCCACATCATCATGTAAGTATTTATGAAGTTTCAGCTTGATCGGATGTAAACTGTAGGAGGATTTAGCCGGAAACAAAAAATTAATAGAAATTTTCAAAGGGGTTTAAATCTGCTAATATTTGATGGACTGTAACCTTGAAACAATATGTGCTGCTCCACATCATGGTCTTACTACAAATCAAGTTTCAACTTGATCGGATGTAAACTGTAGGAGGATTTAGCCGGAAACAAAACATTAATAGACATTTTCGAAGGGGTTTAACTCTGCTAATATTTGGTGGACTGTAACCTCGAAACAATACGCGCTGCTCCACATCATGGTCTAACTGTACATGAAGTTTCAGCTTGATTGGATGTAAACTGTAGGAGGATTTAGCCATAAACTAAAAATTAATCAAAATTTTCAAGGAAGTATAACTCTGCTAATATTTGGTGGACTGTAACCTCGAAACAATATGCGCTGCTCCACATCATGGTCTAACTATACATGAAGTTTCATTTTGATCGGATGTAAACTGTAGGAGGAGTTAGCCGGAAACGAAAAGTCTACTGAAATTTTCAAAGAGGCACAACTCTGCTAATATTTGGTGGACTGTAACCTCGAAACAATATGCGCTGCTTCACATAATGGCCTAACTATACATGAAGTTTCAGCTTGATCGGATGTAAACTGTAGGAGGAGTTAGCCGGAAACGAAAAGTCTACTGAAATTTTCAAAGAGGCACCAGTCTGCTAATATTTGGTGGACTGTAACCTCGAAACAATATGCGCTGCTCCACATCATGGTCTAACTATACATGAAGTTTCAGCTTCATCGGATGTAAAATGTAGGAGGAGTTAACCGGAAATGAAAAGTTTACAGAAAATTTCTAAGGGGCATAACTCTGCAAACATTTAGTGGACTGTAACCCTGAAATAATATGCGCTGCGCCACATCATGGTCTAACTATATACCAAGTTTCAGCTTGATCCGATGTAAACTGTAGGAGGAGTTAGCCGGAAATGAAAAGTCTACTGAAATATTCAAAGGGGCATGACTGTGCTAGTATTGGTGGACTGTAACCTCGAAATAATATGCGCTGCTCCACATCATGGTCTAACTACATATGAAGTTTCAGCTTGATCGGATGTAAAATGTAGGAGTTAACTGGAAATGAAAAGTTTACAGAAATGTTCTAAGGGGCATAACTCTGCAAACATTTGGTGGACTGTAACCCCGAAACAATATGCGCTGCGCCACATCATGGTCTAACTATATACCAAGTTTCAGCTTGATCGGATGTAAACTGTAGGAGGAGTTAGCCGGAAACGAAAAAGTTTACGGACGGACGCTATATCCCGTAACATAATACGTCCCGTTTTTCAAACGGGCGTATAAAAACACAACCAAGAAGTAAGTCACACTGACCTATTTTTGTAGATGGTCTTCTGGTGATAATGCATGATTATGACTTTAGGTTTAACAATACATGAGCACGTAAATGTCATTTGGGTCAAAAAGGTTTGTCAGCCTCCTTTGCAGCAATAGGCAAAATGAATGTGGATGGTGTCATCAGGGTGATTAAAAAGAAATTGTTTGGTTGAGCTGAGGTTTTACAGCCCAGTCAACCCAATGGGGGTCATGTCGAGCATGGTCAATTTTTACTGGGCAGGCTCAGTTCTTGAAGTGGTGACCAGCATTGAGCACATTCTTTCGCCAGAAACTGACAACACTGCCCTTCTTGAATCAGCCGAAGATAGAGAATGACAGCAGAAAAAATTTCATGATCAATCTCCACAAAAGAATGTTGCCGACCAGGTGGGAGTCGAACCCGCAACCTCCTGATCACTAGTCAGATGCGCATCCAAATGAGCCACTGAGGTCGGGCTTAAAAAGAAATGAAAAGAAAGAAAAACAGGTTTACAAAAGAAAGAGTGAGCCATCCATTTAGCTCTTTCCAGAGAGAAAAAGCAAAACTTAAATGTCATCCCCAATGATACCTTGATATTTTTCTTATTTCTCCATGAAATTATGCTGTCTGGTTCTGTTTAGAGCTGCTTCACTGAAGCAATCTAACCCTTAAAGCGCCAAGAAAACCTGCATCTGAAAATGTCGTCTGTGTATGCTGAATATTCTTGCAAACTTTTCAAACCTATTTTTGCATACAGGCAAACAGTATGTACCCAGATCAGTCTGCTCCTAAAGGAGCAGTCTGATCTGGGTCCACACTGTTTGCAAAAATGACTTTTAAAATCACAAGCAGATGACAAGGCAGACGACAATTGTTGTGATTGGCGCTTTAAGGGTTAAGGATCATGCACAACATATGTTTTTGAGAAAAAAGAAAATATATTTATCTGGAAACTTCTCTTATCTACAGATCCTGTTGACAGTCCTGAATCCAGCCATCTTTGCTTAACCAATTGTAGACTGAATAGACTTCCCCACACTATATTGGAAGAGTCCAATTTCAATTTTAGGTACGTCCGGCTAGGAGATCTACAAATTCCTAGAGAAAAATGGCTAAACTATTTGCAAACAGTGGAGACCCTGATCAGATGCCGCATTCTGCAGCATCTGATCTGGGTCTGCACTGTTTGCCAATTACCCTTTTACAGGTCTCACGACTACAATGGGTTAATGGATAAAACTAAAAATAAATTGATTCATCAAACTAATTTGTATCCGGAAAAATAAACAGGCAAGATGGACTTTCAAAAGGGATTGCAAAAAACTCCATCAGGACAAAGTATCATGAACAATGGAACAGACTTCAAAGATGAAACGAAAGAGTTTACCGACATGCAATCAGCTGATAATATTATGGAGATGCAGTATCATATTTAGCCTAAGCCTTCAGCAGACAAGCCTTATTAACTCTTTCCTCGCTAGTGGCGACTTCTGTCGTCTGCTGATAACCTTTGCAAACAGTTTGGACCCAGATCAGGCCCGGCATCATGCCGGGCCTGATCTGGATCCAAACTGTTTGACAATCTGATGGTATTCCTGAAGGATTTTTTTTTTAAAAAGTTAATTTTTTTTAAAAAAAAAATCCAGACAATAAAAAAGCATGCAGAATTACCCAGCATGCAAACAGTTAAATGGTGTAGTCCCAGATCAGATGCTACAGATCAGAGAAAACATTGTCTACGACTCATCCAACAGTTTTCAGCCACATCAACAGGGTACTAAAATGAACTCGTTTAATTTTTAGGAAAAGTATGGTAAGGCATTAAAGTGTAAAAAAATATATAGGTCAAATACCGAAAGAACATTGCAGAGGCTGAGCATCCCATTACAGGAGCAATGATGGGTCAAATCATTTGGTTCTCAAAGGGATAAAAAGGCCCCTATGCCTTATGCAGACATCAAAGGCCCAGACCAGTCTGCACATTCACTCAGCCTGACCAAGTCCTTTGTGCCCTATAACTATAGAGTAAAACCTGTGTAAGACAGCCACCTTTGAAATTGACTTTAGTGATTGATGTGGAAAGGTGGTTGTCTTATAAAGGTACATGTCATGTAATTTTGCTAGCAGAAAACTTTTATAAGACAGACAACTTTTTCCACATCAACCACTATTTAAAGTCAGTCTCAAAGGTGGCTCTCTTACACAGGTTTTACTGTATTGTATAATATAAATTAAAGAAGAATATTAAGGCTCTATCAGATTGCACATGTGCTAGTTGATCTGGGCCTTTTCTGTTCACATACAGAATATTGGCCCTTTTCTGCTGTACATCATTTAGTCACTCAAGAAAAACTGAGATCAAGGACAAAAGCTGTTTATAGCCTTGTGCATATTACTGTAAGATCTGCAGTAATAGCCTATTTATTTCCTAATCCTTCCAACTAATGAACTGGCTGAGAAAATGTTTGTTCAACAAAATGACAGCCCTATTAACTACAGTTCCATTTTTTCCTGAATCAAAATCAATCAAGTTCTACCAACTGAGATAGAACAAAATACCAAGTATTTGGACAGACAGACCAGACTTTATCCTAAGTACACGTATTTGGACAGAGAGGCCGTGTTTACCCTAAGTATTCGGACAGACAGTGCAGACCCACAGAATATGGCCTCTGATCAGGGTCGATACTGTTTGTCACTCATCCAGCAGTTAATTAAGACACACCAACATGTAGTAAAATGTAACCCTTTAATAAATTAAGATGCCATGCCCACTTCTAATTTTCAGCCAATCAGATAACTTGATCTAGATTGTTGATATGGCAAACAAAGCAGATCTAAATCAGTTGGCTTCTTCAGATGCAAACTGATCTGGATCTACACTGTTTGTACAGGCAGGATATATTTGGACTCAAATTTTCGGACAAATAAACCCTACTGCATTTACTGTAAGTATTCAGACAGACAGGCCAGTGCAGACAGTGAAGACCCACAGAATTTGGCCTCTGATCAGTGTCCATACTGTTTGCCACTCCAGTTGCTTAGACACATCAACTTGTTGCAAAATGAGGTTCAAATTTTAGGACAAGTATGGTAAAGAGTTCATATGTCCAAATAATAAACTTGCAGTAATAATCCTAAGTACTGGGACAGAACGGCCTGCACAAACAGTGCAAGTCCTGATCAGATGCTACAGAATACAACTGATCAGGGTCTTCACTATTTGCCACTCATCCAGCAGTCCTTACACTTTGCATACTTGGTAAAATTTCAGCAGACAACATTCTGAAATATTTTTTCTTATTTTTCCTATAAAATAGGATCTGACCCTTCATGCAAATTGTCTGCTTAGGAGACAATTTGCATGAAGTGTCGGATCCTATTTTATAGGAAAAATAAGAAAAAATATCATCAGTTTTTCATCTGCTGAATCTGCCCATAGCCTGGTAAGTATCAAGACACATTAGGTAGTAAAATGGAGTTTTTAAAAATTTAAGACAGGCATGGTAAGTAGTTAAGGTGTCCCAATTTTAGGACAAGCATGGTAAAGAACCAAGGTGTCCCAATTTTTACTGTATAAATAGTACTTTACCATATGGGAATTGCTAGGTTCAGATCAGCCTGCCCATTTCCATGGTACTATCACTGTTCACATTTATAAACAAAGGGTATACAGATAAATATTTTTTTTCTTATTTCTCAACAAAAACATACATATTGTGGGTAATAAATGACAAACAGTGCAGATCCAGATCAGTTGGCTTCACCAGAAGCCAACTGATCTATATCTACACTGTCTGCAAAGGCAGGGCATATCTGGGTTCAGCAGGTTAAGAGTTTGAAGATTTTCCATCACGAAAACATGCCTATATATTTTTGACCCCCTTAAACCCCACTTTTATTTAGTAAAACTGGGGTTTACAGGGGTATACATTATTTTTCTTATTTCTGCCAAAAAACATAGATTGTGGGTACTCGTTAGAACCGCCTCGCTGAGGCAGTTCTAACGAGTACCCACAATCTATGTTTTTTACCAGAAGTATGAGAAATATCCGATTTTTTATCTGAAAATTTTCATTTTTTTGTGGTTAAAATGTTCAGAATATTTGAATAGGCTTGTTTTCGTAATGACCTGTTTTATTTTTGATTCTCATATGCATGTCTGTCAGTGATCAAGCGGTTCACATTGTATGGTTATTGACAGACAGAAGTTTCTTTGTTTCTTTGCTCTACTGCTCTATGACTAATTCTACATGCTGGTGCCACCATGTCTGACAACAAACATCTTCTTTGAGCAATAATTTAGTTTAAAATCAATGAAACAAATTAAACAGCCTCTTAATTTCTATGTATTTCATTAAACTGTCAATCAATATCACAGCAAGGGATATAACTCAAAACTGCTAGATCACCTGTAACTGGACCAGTTACATGTTCTTACCTTGTCAACATGAACAGACAACCTATGTGCAGCTTGCTTATATATGAAAATCTATCCTGGTTGTTTCCCTTTACCTGCTACAGTATTCCTAAGGCAGTTCGTTTTTTCTTGAGCGAAATTAGTATTGATATTTTTTTCTTATTTCTCCAAAAAAAAAAAAAATAATAATAATAATGAGCATCCATAACATGATTTACTGGAGAAATAAGCAAAATATTTATCTGATTTCTCCTCTTACCTACAGCTATGGCAGACCATCACCATCACTCATCACACTGACTGTGCAGACCCAGATCAAATTAACCCCCGTCCTGTTGAACCCAGATATACCCTGCTTTTGCAAACAGAGTAGATCCAGATCAGTTGGCTTCTAAAGAAGCGAACTGATCTGGCTCTGCACTGTTTGCCATTTAGTTTGTGAATTTATATCAACAATCTGGATCAAGAAATCTGATTGGCTGACACTTAGAAGAGGGTATGGCATCTTAATTTATTCAGCATGACAAGGATTAAGGGAGAATTTGAAGAGGGTCTGCACTCCTGCACTCTTTGCCATTCATCCAGCACTTGTTAGACATATTATCATCATAAGATATTTAAATAAAATTCCACAACAAATATTTAATGTAGAAACAACACAAATATCTACAAATTTAGTTCCATCTTAACAGCTGATGTCACATAACCACATAACAATAGTCAAGTTTTGACTCTAATCACAAAAGATAAAACAGGAGAGAAACATAAGTGAAAAAAAAAACAAAAAAAAAAACTAACTATCTGGAGCTCCTGTAGGAGACTGCCATAATGATAACTCTGGTAACGGTATAGGGTGACTTTTGCTATTTTGATGAACACGTTTAGTAAAGCAAGTCTAATGGCCACACTCACACCATACCCTTTATTGTAAAAATAAAAAAAAAAAAAAAAAGCTTCTGGATACCCTTTTAACTTTCTCAGGATATTTTATTTCTTTTTGTTTCTAATCTTAATTGCTGAACACACAGCTCTAGATAAGACACATTTAGCATGAAAGTACTGGTATTTTTTCTTCTATCTTCATAAAAATACATGTGGAACTCAATGACAATGCCTCACTAAGACGACTCCATTGAGTATCCACAACATACGTTTTTTTGTGGAGTAGAGAAATAATGAAAAGATTTGTGTAAATACTCCTTTTATTCAGTTATGTCAAACACTGTTGCTTGACCCTCAAGCTCTAATTGCTCTGTCCATCCATCACAAATTAACCCTTGTCCTGCTCAACCCAGCTATGTCCTGCCTTTGCAAACAGTGTAGATCCAGATCAGTTGGCTTCAGAAGAAGCCAACTGATCTGGATCTGCACTGTTTGCCATTAAGTATATGAATTTATATCAACAAACTGGATCAAGTAATCTGATTCGCTGGAAATTAGAATTGGGCGTGGCCTCTTCATTTACTCAGCAGGACAAGAGTTAAAGTATATAATTTTTATGTCACCTCAGGAAGGCATTGTCAAAGTTCAGTATTTTATAGGTAAATCTTATTTACCGTTACATTAATTCTAATTTTCTTCCTTTCCTTAGGTGTCCCATAGCCTTGTGGCTATTGTAGGGGCTATATGTTACAGCCCACCATGTCCTGGTTAACAGCATAAAAAGGTGGGGCCAAGAGCTTATTTGAGGGACCTTATGTGCTACTTGGTGGGCCCTAATCCTCTCTCCTTTTGGCAACTCTGACCTTCCCCTGTGGCTATTTTTACTTTCCCCTGAAGGGTGTCAATGTATTGCTAGGTAAGCAGCAGGCATTTTTCAGTCAGTGCTCTGATCTAGGCTCAAACCCCCAACCTTCAACACCACTGTAAAACTCTCCAACTGCTGAGCTACGGTGCTTTCATTTCTTAAAATAACTTAAATCTGCCAAAGTTCAAGAAGAATGTATCTTGTATGCACATGAAGACTGAAGACCCAGATAAGCAGGAGATAAACATTTTGATACCATATTTTAATGAAGTGTTCAGACCTGAACAAACAGTATAGACCCAAATCAGATCCATTTCAGTATGTCATCTGCTAAAAATTTTATCCAGCATGCAAAGTGTTTTATACCCAGCTAGCATTCTACGTAAATCTACATCGGGCCGTCATCGGCCCGTCAGCTACCCTGACAGGCCGATGACGGCCCGATATAGATTTACGTAGAATGCTGACTGGGTAGCTTCAGATTGTCTGGTTTATGACTGAAGTAAGACATACCCAAGGACTGAAGCAAATTCGTCTATAGATACAAGATAAATCTGACCGAGAAAAACACTTACCATGCTACGAGCAAATTCAGCCAATGACAGACTGATTATATTTTTCTTATTTTTCCTAGAAAATAGGATCTGGCATTTCATGCAACTTATCTCCTAAGGAAACAATTTGCATGCAATGTCAAATCCTATTTGCAAGGAAAAATAAGAAAAAATATTTCAAAATCTCATCTGCAGAAATTTTTACCCAGCATGCAAAGTGTTAATAAATCAAGCATTATGTTAGGCCTTGAGGGGACAAAGCAATAATTTGAATACTTGCAATACATTCATGGCTAGAAAAACAGACCAAGATTCAGTCACATCAGGTAATAGGTTTACTACTGTGTTTTCCCTAAATATTCAGACAGAATGATGTCCTTGAGCAAACAGTGTGGACCCTGATTAGCCAGTATGTTTTTGACACATCATCAAGTAGTGAAAAGAAGATCAAATTTTAGGATAAATACATTAAGATTTTGAGGTGTCTTGATATTGAGGCCCAAATGGGAGGGAAAATCTATTATTATTTCTACTAACAAAACAGCAAAAGCCTAGAGCAGAGCATATCCCTGCAGCTTTGTTTGGGTATCGGGAGGGTAGGGTTTGCTTATAAATGTACTCTATATGATTTGCTGTACCCACATAATATTTTTCTTCCTTTTCAATGAAAACATAATGTTGTGGGTTCTCACTTGAAGCACCATAGCAATGAGTATCCATAACATATCTTTTTTTTTTTTTTTTTAAGCAAAATAAGAAAAATTACATTATTTCTTAGCTGAAAAAAAAAAAAGCCTTATCTGGAGCTATGTTATATTGTCTATTGGTGAGAAGCTAACTCGTCCACCCTTCCCCCTCCCTCAATGCACACCTTCCTTTTCAGCATTATGGGATAATCCCAGTTGCCACAAAGTGTACCTCATCAACTACTGCCCTTTAGCATATTCTAAGAAAAACAGCAGACGACAAGTATGGGACATTTTCCCTGTTTTTCCCAGAGCTTGGCATGTCTCACAAATGATAACCTTGGACTTTGGATATAATTTGGAAGATATGCCAAGCCCTATTTACTGAAAATAAAACAAGAAAAATATTTTAAACTGCTGTCTGCTTCTATTTTAATTCAGCAGGCCAAACTTTACGAAAATTATATACAGCAGAGGTAGATGGTTTACCTGTACAAGATTACTAACTTTAATGCTTGGCATGCTGGGCAAAAATTTCAGCAGACGACATTTTGAAATATTCTTCCCATTTTTTTGCAGAAAATAAGCTTTGACATTTCATGCAAATTGTCTCCTCAATTTGCATGAAATATCAAAGCCTATTTTCTTAGAAAAATAAGAAAAAATATTTCAAAATGTTGTCTGCTGAAATTTTTACCCAGCATGCAAAGCATTAAACTATTACAGTTGTGAATGTTGAATGCATTCATGTATACCAATAGGTATTAGGTTTCTGAAAATACATTTGTGCCAACTGTATCCATTTCTTTCTCATCTTTGTATACTAGAAAACAAGACTTTATAGTCTCCAGATAATATAATGATGATGAGGAGGATTTCGCCTTTGACATGTGTCAACATATGAAGATCATGCATTTCTCATCAAAGAAATATTGACATTTTTTCTTACTGCTCAATGGAAAAAATTTTTAAAAAATGTTATAGTTATCACAGCTCTAGATATAAGAAATATTCCTACAAATGATGGTGATTTTGTGTTTTAAATCCCTTTTGACATCATTTAGTCACCTCGAGACAATGGAAGGCTGATAATGAAAGGCTCTGTGCAGTGAAGTGCTATACATTCATGAGCTGAATTCTGAATGTTTACTTTTTGTGCACTTATTTCTTAAAATACTTAGTGGAATGGCAAGCAGGAGCATTCTGATCTGGGTCTACACTGTTTACACATGCAATTTTTTCAGACACTTTAGTGTATGAAATTTTAGGGCATTTACTGTAGCAGATCAAAAGGTTCCAACTGTAGGAGGCAAAAAAAGGATGGAATAAAGTGTTTGAAATTTTAGGACATTTACTATAACCACTTGGCCACCCAGACACTCCACATATCCTGATACATATATGTCTCATCTCTCCATGAAAAACAATGTGGGCTCTTATCTCCAATTGCCCCTACAGCTACACATTTTGAGTACTTATTAGAAGTGCCTCTTCCAAGAAGCTTCTAGTGACTACCTAATAAGTATTGTTTTAGAGAAATAAGAAAAACATGAAGTTTTTGGCAGAAAAAAGTAACTTGTCTGTCGCTTTATGGTAAACATTAGAATGACCCTTACTGAGGCAATTGTGCATGTAATGTATACTGAAAAGAAGTTTTCATGCAGAAATAAGAAAAATAACACTTCTTATGTCAAGTGCTGTTTCTTCTGGGCCAGGAAATAATATCTTGCAGCTGTCTCTGGAAAACCAACTCTTTCAGGTATGTGAATTATAAACTGTGTGTTCACATAGCCTGGTCGAGCTTTTCTTTCTCCATCAACCCAACATATTATAAATAACAAAATATACCTTATGACATATACCTTCACATGTATATCTGTCATATTAAACCAGCATGTGGTACAGTTCACATGGGAAAAAACAATGTTTAAGGTGTGATACAGAAAAAAACATTTACCTCACCTGAGAAAAGTGAAGCACATCCATCCTGCCAGGCACAGAGCTCTACACAATTTGGGTATCCAGAATATTTCTTCATGAAAACTTGTATTGTGGTTACATGTTTCATAGGTCTAGATAAGTGAGTATTTAGATAATATTTTTCTTATTTCTCAACGAAAACATATGTTGTGGGTACTCATTAGATGCGCCTCGTCTAATGAGTACCCACAACATATGTTTTGGTTCAGAAATGAGAAAAATATCAACATTTTTTGGTTGAAAAAAGCACCTTATCAAGAGCTATGTTGTTTAAAGCACCACAGCAAGGTGATTTTAATGAGTACCCATACCATGTTTTCAAGGATAATAAGAAAAGTATCAATGCTTCTTTGTTGAAAAAAAATAAAAGAAACCTTATCTAGAGCTCAGAGGCAGGCCAGCAGCTTCCCTCTTCATCTTCACAATATATGACTCCAGTAGATATTGGTGTTAATATCAAAAACCCAGACCAGACTCTAGACCGTACTAGATGGTCTGGATCTTTGCTCTTCATGTATGAGAAAACAAGACTTGTGTTATTTTTGCTAAAACTACATAGCTTTTACATATAGAAGCTCCATTAAAATATAAAATTATCGTGGGAATACATTTAAACAAGATAATGTAGCAATGGAAGAAACTCTCAATTCAATCAATGTCCTGAAAGACAATCGTATTGTCTCAGGGGCAGATTCAGAGGGGATTCAGTCAACGCCACTCCACCCGCCGACCCACCCACACACACACACACATAGTGACTCAAAATTTCATTTTCATTGGAAATTGGGGCTACTGTGTTCTGTGTTTACCCTAAATACTCACACCCATTACCGTTTATCCTATATCTATCTTCAACAAGCCCAATTTACTACCTGCGAATGTGTGTCAAATTGCTGGGTGAGATCAAATCTAACCCCTCCCAGAAATCATCCTGGATCCACCCCAGACTCTAAAAGGAAAGTATTTCTTTTCTTTTAAAGTAGATTCCTTTTCACAAAGACCTTGGTGTATATGAAAGCAAACAGGAAGCACAAAAGTTGTCTTCCTTAAAATAAAACTGCAAGCTATGCACTATGCCCCTCCACAGCGACATATTCCCTATGCACTTCTGTAGTATAAGGGCTGAAAACAATCTAAGTTAAACAAGAAGAGAAGCAATAAACAGTTATTTCATAACTCAAAAAAAAAAAACAAAAAAAAAAACACCAAAAGGTCTAAGTTAAAAATGCAATAAAAAGTGAAAAAAAATAATTTCAGGATTCTGAAAAAAACAATATGCATATCTTCAGACCATCCTAAAAGCCTGTGTAAAGTTTCAAAAGGATCGGCCTGAAAATGTAGGAGGAGTTGCGCGTACAAGGTACATACTCCCTATACATTTCTGTAGTATTAGGGCACGAAAAAAGTCTAAGTTAAAAATGCAAAAAATGTAATAAAAAATAATTTCAGGATTCTGAAAAAACAATATGCACATCTTCAGACCATCCTAAAAGCGCATGTAAAGTTTGAAAAGGATTGGCCTAAAACTGTAGGAGGAGTTGCGGGCAGAAGGTACATACTCCTTATACATTTCTGTAGTATTAGGGCTCGAAAAAAGTCTAAGTTAAAAATGCAAAAAATGTGATAAAAAATAATTTCAGGATTCTGAAAAAACAATATGCATATCTTCAGACCATCCTAAAAGCGCCTGTAAAGTTTAAAAAGGATTGGCCAAAAACTGTAGGAGGAGTTGCAGGCAGAAGGTACATACTCCTTATACATTAATGTAGTATTAGGGCTCGAAAAAAGTCTAAGTTAAAAATGCAAAAAATGTGATAATAAATAATTTCAGGATTCTGAAAAAACAATATGCATATCTTCAGACCATCCTTAAAGCACCTGTAAAGTTTGAAAAGGATTGGCCTAAAACTGTAGGAGGAGTTGCAGGCAGAAGGTACATACTCCCTATACATTTCTGTAGTATAAGGGCTCGAAAAAAGTCTAAGTTAAAAATGCAAAAAATGTGATAAAAAGTAATTTCAGGATTCTGAAAAAACAATATGCATATCTTCAGACCATCCTAAATTGATTGATTGTGTTGGGGTTTAACGACACGTCAACCCTTGAGGGTCATTTTGTGTCGTCTCCCAGAGAAAGGGAGAAAAGAGATAGAAGAGAGAGTAGAGGAGATGAAAGAGAGGGACAGGGAAAAAAGAGGAACAGGAATGAAAGTGAAGAAACAGAAGAAATAAAAACATTCCCCCTCTACCCTTACCCACTACAAGGATAGCAGGCCTTGCCCAACTGTAAGCCAATATCAGTTGGACGCCCCAGTGATGTAAGATACACAGCACCTTCGCACCACCCGACCATCCCCTCAGACCATCCTAAAAGTGCCTGTAAAGTTTGAAAAGGATTGGCCTAAAACTGTAGGAGGAGTTGCGGGCAGAAGAATGGTGGAGGTGCTGACGGACGGATGGACGTATGGACGGACGGACGGACGGACGGAACTCAAAATTTCAGAGGGTATAACATAATACTCCGCCACTTTTTTGGTGGCAGGGCATAAAAATGGCAGAAAACCTACCAACTGCATCCCTTCACTTTAAAATAAATTTGATGTATAATGCAAACTGGACAGACCAAGATCAGTCTGCATTTCAGTACAATCTGATCAAAGTAATTTGTGGCCCCTTTAGACTATGAATAAGTGCAGATGCTGATGAGATCGCAGGGTACTAATGCTGAAATTAGTGTACACTATGTTGTAAGATCTACTTTCATTCAGAATACTGTTGTTTTATTTTTTCTGTGTGTGTGTGTGTTTTTTTTGTTGTTTTTTTTGTTCTTCAAAAATTTGATTTCACAGGTGTATATACAGTTCAACACTCAACCATTTGATGTTAATAGTCTGTTTCTGCACAACTGAAACTGTACAAGATAAAATCTATTTGGTTTGTGATAAAAAAAAAATGATTTTTCTCATTTCTTCAGGATTCAGATTTTTAATGAGGTGCCCAATATCAGTCTTTGTGTTTGTGTTGTTTGTTGTTGTTGTTGTTGTTTTTTTTTGTTTATTTTGTTGTTGTAAACTCTAATGATTACCTGCAGTGAAAGTGCTTTTAGACAGGTGAAACAAGAAAAATATTGATACATTGTACCATATTTACACTAAATATTCATACATGTAAACTCCTCACCATACTTAACTTAAAATTCAAACAAGTTCATTCCACTATTAACCCATGATTGTAGTCTGGAGACCCCTAAAAGGGTAACTGGCAAACAGTGCACCCAGATCAGACACCAAAGAATGCAGCATCTCATCAGGGTCTCCACTGTTTGCAAATAGTTCAACCATTTTTCTATAGGAAAATCTAAATCACATACCCTGACATACCTAAACATAGCTAAAACCGAAAGCAGAAGCTTCCAATATGTAATGCGGGAGAGTTCATTCAGTCTACAAGGGGTTAAATGATGTGCCTAAAACTGCTGGATGAGTGGCAAACAGTGTAGATGCAGATCAGATGCTGCATCGTGCAGCATCTGATCTGGGTCTACACTGTTTGCCCGGGATTGTCTGTCTAATACTTAGGGTAAATATAGTATTCCTGGGAAAAGAAAGCCTATCTGAAGTGGAGGAAGTGAACATTTACCTTGTGGTCCTTCAGTGCTCCCTCCAGCTCCTCGAAAGGCCAGTTCCGTGTTGTCTGGGCATGAATATGGTCCTCAATCCCGTCCAACCACTTGCGTAGGCACTCCAGGTCTTCCTCAAGATCTGTTCAAACCAACATAATACATACAGGATTAGTGATGTGTCCCAGGGCTGACAATTGTTTGGGGACTTCACTGACCCTTATGATGTTTAGCAAAGGGCTATTTTTATATTTTAAATGGTATTCAGTACATGAAATATTAGTACAGTGGTTGATTTTTAGGGTCACCTGAGCCCCACATTTTATGTGAAAGGGTATTAATGACAAGGTAGGCAAACTACACCATGGCTCCCTCTAGGCACATCACTGCAGTCCTGTAAAACTGTACCTGAATGTAGAGACTGGGGCACCAACATAGCCTGGTCATACAGCATATGCATGTCACCACGAACCAGGGCCCAGTTGTTCAAAGCATCGTTAGCTTAACGAGCTCGTTAGGGGTCAAAATGTTAACTGCTCTAGTAAGTACAGTATCTAATTCACAGGTATTTTTGCTGATAAAATGTGAGTAGCTTTTGCAAATGCAAAAGCTACTCACATTTTTTCAGCAAAAATATTAGCGTATATGCCATATTTAATTATCAAAGTTTTAACTATACATTAACTAACGACATTGTTAGTTTTGAACTAGATTCAGATAAGCAGTGTGATCAGTCTTCATTGTCTGCATGAAGAAACTTCGCATCTTTAGCTATACAAAAGAAGCCCAGTGAAGATTCTGATCAGACTGTGAACACACAGAATAATCTCAATCTACACTGGCCAGATGTCCATAAGTATAACTATGTTGCAGCTCATGTGATTCATACATGGAGCAGGAGAATATCATTTTCAGAACATGACTAAACTACTATATATAGACGGTCAATCAGAATGACGTAGAATACTAGAAAAGCTCTAAATAAGGCTCTATTTTTCAAACACTCTGTAAATTATCTTTGTTATTCCTCCTCAATAACATATGTTGTGGGTACTCAGCTGAGACACTTCCAGTGAGTACCACATAACAGATCTTTCCAGATGAAATGTTAAATGCATTTCCTTCCAGCAAAAAATAAGAAAAATATTTTCAAATGTCACTGGCTTATATCTAAATTCAACATACTAAAGGTTTAACAATGCAGCTATGGTTTCAGATTATCTCTGATTTCTCAGTGTTGCCAATACATGTTAACCCTTAAAGTTCCGAACAAAATTGTAGCAGATGACATTTTAAAATTTCTTCGTTACTTTTTAGAGAAAATAAGGCTTGGCATTTCATGCTGCCTTGCAGATGATTCACATGACAAAAAAAATCATAGTCTTGTCTGCTTCAGTTGAGATTAGCACTTTAAATGTTAATATGAACCAAAAAAGTGCATTCTGGAAACAAATAACAAGTCATGATGACATTTAGCTAACAAAGATTTAAATGCTCAGCATGCTGGGGAAAAAAATCAGCAGACAACATTTTGAAATACTTTTCAGAAAACAGATTTTGACATTTCCTTAGGAGACAGTTTGCATGAAATGTCAAAGCCTATTTTCTGGGGAAATATCATTAATTAGTTGTCTGCTGAAATTGCCCAGAGAGTGGTAAAGTTTAAATTACAATAAACCATCTTTCTTGCAAAGACAATATATTAGTTTTTGGTTTGTAGCAATTATAATTTCTTCAAATCTGTTAAATCTTCACAAATTTGTAGCTGAATATTCGTACTTTGTGGTGATGAACTTCAACATTTTTTTTCTAATCAAAGGGGAATTATAAATTTGTCAGCACAAGATCTGCCTGTGACTGAAGGTTTCAGCTAAGCAGTTGTCATCTCAAACCCCACTATATGCACAATTTGCAAAAAAATCTACCCTTAGTCTGATTCTGGGGGCTGGGATTGTATCTGCACTCCCATGCATACCAGGCCCCTAAGACTGCATGCATCCCACCTCCCACAAAACTAGATCACCAGAAACTACTTTTGCAGAAATAGATCCCTAGTCTGATGCATGAGTACATCATTCAGTAGAATATGCATGTGCAAACTTTTTGGTGGCCATAGCCTGGCAAACAACTTGGGCAAATGAGGCACCAATAGAAAGTTTCTTAAAATGAAACTTTGAAAACAACAACAACAAAAAAAAAATATTTTTTTTTTTTATACAGAAACTATAACCTTAAGTTTTACACTTAAAGGGAACTCATACATTTTCAGGGTAGGCAACTCTGCAACAATGGTTTTGCCGCCCTTCTGAAAGGTGTCTGCTTTAAGGGAAAGTATTTGCTCCCTACTCTATGAGGAAAGAATTTGCTCCCTACTCTAAAAGGGAAGAATTTGCTCCCACTGAGAGCAAATTATTCCTTTTTAGAGTAGGGCCCTTTTCAGAAGGGGACTGACATGCAGGAAAACAAAAAGGAAGTCACATAACTTGTCACAAATGGCAAAAATCTACCAAGAGTATTCAGTCTCCTTAACCCTTGTCATGCTGAATAAATTAAGATGCCACGCCCACTTCTAATTTCCAGCCAGTCAGATTACTTGATCCAGGTTTTGATAGAAATTCTCATATTTGATGATAAATAGTGCAGATCCAGATCAGTTGGCTAAGCCAACTGATCTGGATCTACACTGTTTGCTAAGACTTACAGGGCATGTCATGTTCAGCAAAAGAAGGGTTAAGTCAATGTCTAATGATCTCATTAACAAAACAAGACACTAATGATGATATATGACTACATGATGGGAATACAAGGTTTAAAATCGATGTCATTGTCTTATTATTGTATTGTTTTTTTCTTAAATCTTTTATCATCCATTTTAGGAGCCATAAAAAATAAACAAAATTTACAATGCTGCAAGCAATAATTAACAGATAACAAATTGTTCTACCTTTCTTTTTTCTATTTTTGTTAAAAATAAAAAAAAAATGAATGAAGTGCTTAGCCATATTCCTTGCATTCAGATGAAGCGCTCTTTGCCAAGCAAAGCTAGCTAGTATTTCTCCATAAAACTTATGTACCCAACAGCTCAACAGCAGTATCAAGATAAATATATTTCTGCACAAAAAACATATGTTGTTGGTATTCATTAGCAGTGCCTCAACTGAGCTACCAACAACGTGTTTTCATCGAGAAATTAGAAAAATATCACATTACGAAAACACGCCTATTCTAATGTATTGAGAATTTTACCACCATAAAGAAAACTTTCAGATTAAAAAATTCTGGTAGTTTTCGTATTTCTGCTCAAAACATAGATTGTGGGGTTAGAACCATCTCAGTGAGGCAGTTCTAATGAGTACCCACAATCTAGGTTTCTGAGCAGAAATAAGAAAATTAATGTATATCCCTGTAAACCCAAGTTTAACTGTATAAAAGTAGGGTTTAAGGGGGTTTAAACTATGTAGGCATGTTTTTGTGATGAAAAATTTTCATTTTGAAAAAAGAGTCTCTATCGCTGTGGTATAGACTCCAACATTAGAAGCACATAACTGAGAGAAAATTCTAATGAATAACCATTACATCTGTTTTCATGACAATATAAGAAAAGTATGTCCTGATGCCTAAACTTCAGTTATGCGTTATCCCAGAAAATATAAAACATTCAAAATATGTGCTGCTGTCTGCTGGTCAACCCTGCTTCTTTCACATACCACCTGTGGAGCTACCTACCTCTGAGGACAGTCTCTGGGTCCTGGTGGTGTGGTGTAAGGTACTGGGCCACCATGTCCCACTGTTTGTTGACCTCTTTCACGAAAACATCCACCTCGTCGATGAGAAGTGGCTGACATTGTTTAAGTGGTGGTGCATACTCATTGAAATGTGTTAGCTTTGATGATTTCTGGATCATCTCTTCATGGTAACTCTGAAAAACATGAATTATAGCGGTAAACAATTTCAGTTCGTTCCTTATAAAAAGAGGAATAATTTGAGAAATCAGACCTATCACTAAAGGAATTGGTTTGACTTTCATGGGAGGAAACTTTGACAAATTGATTTTGTCCTTCTTCTAAAATGGGGTCTACTCTAAAAGGAAAGAATTTGCTCCCCATGGGAGCAAATTCTTTCCTTTTAGAGTTGACCTCTTTTCTGAAAGGCTCTATGTGCAGGAAATCAAACAGGAAGTCACAAAAGTTGTCTCCTTTGTAAAAAAAATTACAGAAAATCAACCATGTGCATCCGGATCCCTGTACCAGTCTTCGCGAAACTCCAGGAAGAGTTGCAGGACAGCTGTCAGACAGTCTAAAAAATTTTGCAGGACAGAAAAACAAATTGCCGGACAGAAAAAAACGCGACATTTCGACCGTCAAAAATTTGGTGCATTGTTACTGGTATAAACTACATGTAGAAGTATGCTACATACACTGTCTACATAGTATATGCTCCAGATTCCTTGGGTGTAAAGACATTAAGAAGAGAAAAACAAGAAACCTGTTTTAAAACTTCCAATTGATGGTATTGTAAGAATCCAACCTTTGCCTGGAGAAGGCTATAATCCAACATATGTCTGGAGGAAGGTTGTTATATTCCTACAAGTCTTTCAAAATATGTTTGAATAATTATAGTCATTCTAGAGCTACTGTATGGAAAGATTTGAATCATGTCCTCATCTTGCAAAATATGCTTCAGAATCACCACCACAGCGGTCAATTACACGGATATAGATCACCATTAAAATGCATAACAAGAGGCCCACGGGCCACAACTCGCTCACCTGAGTGAAACCACCACTGCAGATATGCAGATGGCATGCAACATTTTTCCAATACTCTTATGACAAGGCAATGGCTTAAACAGTTTTTGAAATATCTTGCTTACAAGGTTAAAATGCTGAAATTTTCTAAACGTTACAAGTAAAATAAGTCACCCCCAATGCCTCCTACCAACTTTTGAGTCAACTGGCATTTCGGTGCAGTAGAAGAAGCAAAAAATAGATTTTCAAGATGGCTGCCATCTTGGATTTCCGATCGGAATGATTATAGCTATTTTCTGATCTACAAGTCACCCTGATGCTTCCTACTAAGTTTCAAGTCAATTGACTTTTAGTTTTAAGAGAAGAAGCGAAAAATAGATTTTCAAGATGGCTGTCATGGAGGCCATCTTGGATTTCTAATTGGCACGATTTGAGCTATTTTTTATGTACAAGTCATCCCGATGCTTCCAAGCAAGTTTGGAGTCAATTGGCCTTTCGGTTCAGGAGAAGAAGCGAAAAATAGCTTTTCAAGATGGCTGCCATGGTGGCCATCTTGGATTTCTAATCAGCACAATTTTAGCTATTTTTGATTTATAAGTCACCCCAATGCTTCCTAACCAGTTTGGAATCAACTGGCTTTTGGGTTTCGGAGTAGAAGCGAAAAATAGATTTTCAAGATGGCTGCCATGGTGGCCATCTTGGAATTTGGACCGACACGATTTTAGCTATATTTGATCTACAAGTCACCCTGATGCTTCCTAGCAAGTTTGGAGTCAATTGGCCTTTCGGTTCAGGAGAAGAAGCGAAAAAGATTTTCAAGATGGCGGCCATGGCGGCCATCTTGGATTTCCGATCGGAACGATTTTAGCTATTTTTTTTATCTACATTTCACCCTGATGCTTCCTACCAAGTATCGAGTCAATTGGCCCTGGGGTGTAGGAAGAGTAGGCCTTTAAAGCAATTGTTCACGCCGCATGACCCATGATGGACGACGGACATTGACTGACCACAATAGCTCACCATGCGCACTTCATGCTCAGGTGAGCTAAAAATCTGAGCAAATTTGGCTCAGTGGCTTCAGAGAAGTCGTCAAATTCTCAACAATTTTCCCATATAAATGTTATGGGGCTCATACAAATGCATGGGGAAGCAAACTTGACCTTGCCGTAAAAAGGTCAAATGTCAACGTACGATAATCTTTTCAGCAATTTTGGTAGATCTCCTGTCCCTGATGATTTGTGCACAGATTTAGCCCCAAGGCATCCTCAGTTCTGAAGAAGAAGATTTTTAAAGGGTCTTACCATATATGGGCATGGTGGCGATCTTGGTCGACCTACCGCGACCATTTTAGCAATCTTTCGTTCCCCTGACTTAAGAAGGCACAATATGAAATGTGAGCAAATTTGGCTCAGTGGCTTCAGAGAAGAAGAAATTTAAAATTCTCAACAATTTTCCTATTCAAATGTATGGGGCTCATACAAATGCATAGGGAAGCAAACTTGATCCTGCCGTAAAAAGGTCAAATGTCAACGTACGACAATTCTTTTGGCAACTTTGGTAGACCTCTCCTTCCCGATGATTTGTGCAAAGATTCAGCCCCAAGGCATTCTCGGTTCTGGAGAAGAAGATTTTTAAAGGTTTTTACCATATATGGGCATGGCGGCCATCTTGGTCAACGGACCGCGACAATTTTAGCAATCTTTTGTTTCCCCACACTAAGGTGGCTCCATATGAAATTTGAACAAAATTAGCTCAGAGGCTTCAGAGGATAAGTCGTTTGAAACTCTTAACAATTTTCCCATTCAAATGTATAGAGCTCATACAAATGCATAGGGAAGCGAACTTGACCTTGCCGTAAAAAGGTCAAACGTCAACGTACGACAATTCTTTTAGCACCTTTGGTTGACCTCTCGTCCCCGATGATTCATGCAAAGATTCAGCCCCAAGGCATCCTCGGTTATGGAGAAGAAGATTTTTAAAGGTTTTTACCATATATGGGCATGGCGGCCATCTTGGTCAACGGACCATAACAATTTTAGCAATCTTTCGTTCCCCCACCCTAAGGTGGCTCCATATGAAATTTGAACAAAATTAGCTCAGAGGCTTCAGAGGAGAAGTCGTTTGAAACTCTTAACAATTTTCCCATTCAAATGTATAGAGCTCATACAAATGCATAGGGAAGCGAACTTGACCTTGCCGTAAAAAGGTCAAACGTCAACGTACGACAATTCTTTTAGCAACTTTGGTTGACTTCTTGTCCCCGATGATTCGTGCAAAGATTCAGCCCCAAGGCATCCTCGGTTATGGAGAAGAAGATTTTTAAAGGTTTTTACCATATATGGGCATGGCGGCCATCTTGGTCAACGGACCGCGACAATTTTAGCAATCTTTTGTTTCCCCACCCTAAGGTGGCTCCATATGAAATTTGAACAAAATTAGCTCAGAGGCTTCTGAGGAGAAGTCGTTTGAAACTCTTAACAATTTTCCCATTCAAATGTATAGAGCTCATATAAATGCATAGGGAAGCGAACTTGACCTTGCCGTAAAAAGGTCAAACGTCAACGTACGACAATTCTTTTAGCAACTTTGGTTGACCTCCCGTCCCCGATGATTCATGCAAAGATTCAGCCCCAAGGCATCCTCGGTTATGGAGAAGAAGATTTTTAAAGGTTTTTACCATATATGGGCATGGCGGCCATCTTAGTCGACGGACCGCGACCATTTTAGCAATCTTTCGTTCCCCCACCCTAAGGAGGCTCCATATGAAATTTGAGCAAAATTGGCTCAGCGGCTTCAGAGGAGAAGTCGTTTGAAAATGTTAACGGACGGACGGACGGACGGACGGACGCACGGACGGACGGACGGACGGACGGACGGACGACGGACAAAAAGTGATCACAATAGCTCATCCTGAGCAGAGCTCAGGTGAGCTAAAAAAGCAAGCTGTTTTGTCTAAAAAATAACAAATCTAGCTCCATCTTCCAATCCGGAAACTGCTAGAACAGCTGTCAAACATTGCCAGTAACACAAAATTGTCGCCCTTGATTCGGCCCTGTAAGATTCACAACCGTGTTCGGCCATACTGATTCGCAACCTGTCTATTTTTTACAAGCTGAAAAAATAAGTTAATTGAGTCTACTGTACTTTAGAAAACAAAACAAATGCAGCAGTTATGAAACAGAAGATAAAAAAAAAACAAATCTGAGAATAATTTCATCGATGTCCAGCTTTTCGGAAATTGGATTAAGTTATTATCTAAATTGATATATGTACTGTGGCCGAAAGCACACGATCCACGCTCATTTTTGGGCCGAATACTGTAAGTAACGCTTGAAACCATTGGTTGTTTATTAATAGTACGGCATACATTGACCAATCAAACGACGGGTTTTACGCGCACATGGAAAAAATGGAATCCGGAAGATTTGTTTATTTACCGGCCGCAATATTTATTACTGAGGACTTATTTGATGATAAATTCGACGTGACTAAGTTGGTTATATTGTCAACCTTTTTCACTGCCGGACAGTGGGACCGGCGCCCTGGCGAAACGTGCCGGACATTTGCTAAATTTACCGGTTTTGTCCGACAGACCGACGGTTTTCGTAAAGACTGCTGTACAATTTGGACTTTTGTTTACCATATTTATTTACATAAGTACCATATTTACTCTAAGTATTCAGACACCCTTACTTATTACCATACATTGTACTAAAATTTGTACAAGACAATTTCACTATCTGTTGACGTGTCTGAAAACTGCTGTATAAGTGGCAAACAATGTGGACCCAGACGCTACATGCTATGGTATCTGATCTGGGTCACCACTGTTTGCTCTGAATGGCTTGTCCAAATATTTAGAGTAAATACAGTATATGTGTGTGTCTATGATTCAACATCAGCAAGTTTATTTCAGTTGAATATATATCACAAGCATGTCTGAATGTTAACTGATATGGTGCTGCCTCAGCCCACAAGCGCTTGGCCCGCTTATTTGCCTGAAAACTTGTGGAATGTGTAATTTGTCAAAATATGACCCAAAACAAAAATGTTCTAGATTTTTTTTATACTGGTATAGATAGCTAGACAAGGTTCAAATCAACGGGCCAAGCGCCTGTGCCTCAGCCCAGATATCTGGCATGCTATTCCACTCGTACACCAGGCCATACAAATACAAGTCTGTAAAATTTTAAAGCTAAGCTTCAAGTGAAAGTAACATTTGTATAGCTTTTAAAATCTGAAAGTATTCAGCCAAGTTTTGAGCCAAGATCTCTGGCATAATAAACAAATACACTACCAACTGTGGCACTGTCACTGGATGTAGTTTGTCCCTTATAAAAGCCAAGACATTAGTGCAACTCAGTAGAACTCCAACTAGCTGTCTATTTTCACATAAGTAGGCCACAATGACCAAGTTTATTGGCAGCAGGATGACTGCAGTGATAAAATTTGAGTAGGTTCATGCTTCTGGAAGCCAAGATATTAAAGTGACCCTGAAAACAAGACCATATGTTGATTTTTTAAAAGTGTGTCAATTGGTAAATGTGGCCAGGGATCCTGGTGGGATGGGCTGCATACACTGGGATGGTGTCTGTGAAAGCAGAAGTACAACCCAGGAAATTCAGCCAAAAGCAGGTCATGGTGACCTAGTTTTGTAGCAGACTGCAGAGGTGGTGGTGTGCATTAAGTTTGTGTGGCCTAGCATATATGTATGAAAGTAGAGATATGAAAGCAAACCAAAATCCTAGCCAGGGAGGTAATTTTTGCAGAAGCTGATCACAGTAACCTCATTTCATGGAAGCTGACCTGTCACTCAGTGGGATGAACACTGATGAAGTTTGAGGATACTCCCATACATGGGACTGGAAACAGTAGCCTGACCCCTTAAAAAAAACACTTTGACAAGGGTCAGTTTACACCCATCACAATGACCTAGTTTCATGGGGGAACCCCTGGATTGTTAGGATGCATACAATGATTAACTACGAGGGGCTTGTGGTTAAGGACATACAAGCCAAACCTCAAGGTTTGCAAAAGTAGGACAAGGTGACCTGGTCATGTGGAAGGTAACCTAAAGAGACGGGATGCATGTCTGGACTTTCAAGTTCAGTATTGTGTATCTGAACCTTGCTTATGTTGTGGGATATGTACCAGTCTCAGTTCACATGGCTGATTCTGAACACGAGGCATTTCTTGATATACATGCATTGCATAGCTCTAGATAAGATGCATTTTTCAACCAAAAAGTATTGATATTTTTCTTGTTTTCTCCACAAAACATACATTGCGGATACTCATATGAAGTGCCTTAGAGAGGCGCTTCTAAAATAGTACCACAACAAGTTTTCGTGGAGAAATAAGAAAAATATTTACCTGATACCCACTTTTATCTAGGCATATGCACAGTGGCAGGGATCCACATGGAATACTGGCCACGATTAATATGGAGAAAAATTAACTGGTGCATAAAACATCATAAATGCTTGAAATATACTATTAGTAACACATCAATTCAACAAATTTAATGACCTGTATGATCTGGTGTAAGAGATATAAATCTCAAAAACTGTGTAATAACTTTCTACACCTGTATAAATAAGTAATTTAATACCATATTTACCCTATGTATTGGGACAGCATATCTACCTACCATACTAATTTGAAATAGTCCATTCTACTACCTCTTGATGTGTCTAAAATACTGTTGTATGTATGGCAAACAGTGTAGACCATGATCAGACGAAGCATCTGATCTGTGTCTACACTGTTAGCAAAGGCCTATCTGTCCCAATACTTAAAGATATTATGGTAAATACTGTATTTACCCCAAGTTTTCAGACACCCTAACCCATTGTAGTCTGAAGATACTCCCCGACACTATAAATTGGAAGAGTCCAATTTCAATTTTCAGTATGTCTGGCTATGTGATATTCCTAGAGTAAAATGGTTGAATTATTTGCAAACAGTGGAGACCCTGATCAGATGCCGCATTCCGCAGCATCTGATCTGGGTTTGCACTGTTTGTAAGTTACCCTTTAAGGAGTCCCCAGACTACAATGGGTTAACTTCTTACCATACTTGTACTAACATTTGAACAAGTCAATTTTATCACCTGTCGAGGTTTCTTAAATATTGCTGGATGAGTGGCAAACAGTGCAGATCATAATCTGATGCTGTGTTCTGTAGCATCTGATCTGGGTCCTTGCTGTTTGTACAAGCTTAGGATAAAAGTATCAGCAAATGACGGTTTGAAATATTTTTCTAATTTTTCGCAGAAAATATAGTTTGACATTTCATGCAAATTGTCTCCTATGGATAAATTTGTCATCAGCTGGAATTCACCAAGTGAATGCTAAAGGTTAACCCTAACAGTATGAAGCAAATTTGTCCAAGAGGACATTTTAAAACTGATTTTGTTATTTTTCAAAAAAAAAAAAAAAAAATAAGACCAGACATTTAAAGAGAATTATCAACTAGAAATTCACATGAAACATAAAGCCTTATTTTCTCTGAAAAATAAAAAAAAAATATTGAAAAGTGTGGTCTGCTGTAGTTTTAATGATTTGAAGGTTAGATTTCTCCATTCCATCAGCAATGTAATCAGGTCAACTAGAAAATTATGAAGTATAAAAGTAGCTAGTTCAGACATTTGACACCACAGCTGGTTTGTAACTACTATTTAATCTTTAACATGTTGAATTTAAATGTAAGTAAAAAAATCATACAAAAACATTTTTGTTTGCGGCAATGTGAGAAAAAGACCCTTATATCATATCTGAAACACTAAGGCCCAGATCAGCCTGATTCTACATGGTCTACTGCTGCTGCTGCTACTGCTGCTGATGATGATGATGACAATGACTATGATCATGATCATGATGCTGATGACGATGATTTGAAGTTCTACTATTTAATTGTGATGAACAGAGATGGTCTTGATCAGATTGTTTAAAATATCCAGGTGCTGAGTGGTTAGCATTAACAAATGCAGATCAAGAGATTCTGGATTTGAATCCCGCATTTCATTGTACTGTGCCTTTCATTTGTTTGTTTGTTTGTTTGGGTTGACGTTTTACGGCCCAGTCAACCAATTGGGGTCATGTCAAGCGCTGTCAGTTTATGTAACCACATTTTTACTGGGCATGCTTAGTCCTCTAAGCACTTTAAACCAGTATTGTGCACTTTCTTTCACCAGAAACTGACAACTGCACAGCAGAAGGGAGAAAATGACCATAGAAAATATTTCATGGTGAAACATACAACCTCCTGATCTCCAGTCGGATGCACATACAGCTGAGCTACCAAGGCCAGCACAGAGCCTTTCATTGTCACCTTTCCTTTGTCCATATATTCTACAGTATTCTACACTCTGCAGTATCTGACCAGGGTCTACACTGTTTGCTCAAGTCTTACTATCCTAATACTTAGGGTAAAATTAATGTCCTACAACTTTGTACACAGAAGTTCCTGGCAAAACGGCATACACAAACAGTGCAGACCCAGATCAGATCACACTGCTCCTGAAGGAGTAGTCTGATCAGTGTCTACACTGTTTGCCATTTCACTAAATATTTTAATTAATAACTGCATAAAAAGCACATTTCAGGCCCAAAAAAGTATGGAATAAGGAGTCCAAAAGTTTAAGACATTAATACTCAGGGTGGATCCAGGATTTTGGACAGGGGGTTCAAACTGACCATTTTACCAATACTTTCTAAGAATTCCTCATGAAAATGAAATAATTTGGACTCTAAGTGGGGGGTTTGACTGAAATCCGCCCCCTAACCCCCTCTAAATCTGCCACAGATACCGTACTATATAAAATGGTTTTGTAGTACCTAACAGCAATGTCAAGACAAAATGTCACTCAGTTGCTGTCTACCAGAATCACCCTCAGAATGTTAAAGGTTAATTAAAAGTGTGGCATCTGTTCATATTTCAGGTGAGCCTGATTAACTTTTAATAGACTGGTATATTAGATGGTGAAACAATCCATAACTCTGGATTATGATGTTGTTTTTGTTGGGTTTTTTGTTGTTGTTTTTTTAAACTAAATATGTATCATTATTTGAGCCACCACATGACAAAACCAACAAAATGGCATGCATGCCTAGCGAAGACTCGGATCAGACTGAGCATCTGCCCAGTTCGATCAGAGTCTAAGCTGTGCACTCAATGGGTAGCTAAGGCCCAAAGGTTTCTTCATGCAGCCAGCGAAGACTGATCAGACTGGGCAGATGCCCAGGCTGATCTGAGTCTTTGCTGGGCGCACATGCCATTTTGTTAGTTTTGTCATGCAGTGGCTCATTTTTTCTTATTTTTCCACAAAAACATAAGTGATTCCAGTGAGTAGAAATAAGGAAACAAAATGTATCTAAAGGGTTTTTTTTGTTTGTTTGTTTTTTTGTGTGTGTGTTGTCTTGAGGTTTAATGGCCCTGAAAAGAATATATCACACATGCTGAGCACTCTTCCAGAGGGAGGGAGAAAGAAAAGAAGAACGATAATGATGATGATGATGATGATGATGATGATTTGGTGCTTTACACTTTTTTAAACCTTATTTAAGTCATATCGAGATACTCAAATTAAGGCTCTGTGCAATGAAACGCCATACAGTCTTAACCTTTGTCCTGCTGAACCCGGATATACCCTGCCTTTGCAAACAGTGTAGATCCAGAGCAGTTGGCTTCTGAAGAAGCCAACTGATCTGGATCTGCACTGTTTGCCATTAAGTGAAAATTAGAAATGGGCGTGGCATCTTAATTTATTCAGCAGGACAAGGGTTAAGTTGAATTCTTCCTCTAGCAGCGGGTTTGAACCCAGGATCTAGTGAACCAAAGTCAGGTGTGCTAACAAATTGTGCATACAGATGCTTTTAAAAGAAGAATGGAACAGATGAGCAAACGGCTCAAACTTGTGACAGTGAACTTGCTTCAAATTATAACTGCAAGGACATTCCAGAAGTTTAAATAGGAGGGCACACACTCTGAGTAGATATAGCCCTTTTGTCTAAAACAATTAATCATTAGCATTTCAAAGGATGCTGCATCTGACCAGGGTCTACACTATTTGCACTCATTCAACAGTTTGTAGATATGTCACAGAGTAGTCATATGGACATATTCAAATGTTGAAATGTTTGGAAAAGTTGGAGTTATGGTGTCCAAATAATGAGGGTAAATATTATACAAGTATTTTGGTTCTGCTTGTCTGGAACAGTGCCATTCATAGAGCTATTCTGGTATAAATTGATAGAAACTTCTCACCTGATTAACACACAGATTATTCTATAACATGAACACTAACATCAATACCCTCATCAACTGATCTATATTGCTGAAAACATAGCCCCAGATAAGGCCTTTTTTCAACCAAAAACTGTTAATAGTTTTCTTATTTCTACATGAAAACATATGTTGTGGTACTCATTAGAAGTGTCTCAGTAAGGCAATTCTAATGAGTACCCACAACATATGTTTTCATGGAGAAATAAATAAAATATTTTCCTGGTATCCCTCTTATATGGAGCTAAGTCGAAGACTGAGAAATTCCTAACATTGCAGGATTACCACCCAGGAACCATAGAAATCAGATTCTTTTTAATGACTGGTGAATTAATGTTTAATAAGCTATTTTTCTAGCCATTCAGGTTTGATTTACACTTCTTTGTCTGTGATGTTTAATTGACTGAGTTAGGATGCCTGTATGTCAGGTGAACAATCATTTTGTATTTTATACAACACAACATGATCTAGACTGGCTCCATTCTCCAGTGACTAAATATTTTTTCTTATAATACTGTTTGATAATCCACTAAAATACAACCTAAATCATATCATGACTATACAGACTGGTCACTGTAGTGACCAGCCTTTATTTGTTTGTGTTGAAGTTTTATGGCTAAAGTCAACCCAATGGGGTCATGTTGAGCGCAGTCAGTTTACCTACCCCCAGTTTTACTGGGCAGGCTTAGTCCTCTATGTGGTTAACCAGTATTGTGCACATTTTTCCACCAGAAACTGGCAACTGCCCTAATCTTGAATCAGGGGAAGGGAGAGAATGACCGAAGAAAATATTTCATGACCAACCTCCATAAAAAAATGTTGCCAACCTGACGGGGGTCAAAACCCGCAACCTGATCACCAGTTTGTCGCGCATTCAACTGAGCCACTGAGGTTGGCTGAACAGCCTTTATAGTCATGATATTATTTTGGTTTTATTTTAGTGGATTATTAAACAGGATTATAAGAAAAAATATTTAGTCACCGGAGACTGAAGCCAGTCTAATCATGATCTGAACTAAAGAATTGGTACCAATACAAATCTAATTAGTCCTGCTATCATCTTACTTATTCTAAAATTTCCGCGAATTTATATGAATGCCTGATGACATGTCTAAAAAGCGCTGCCTGAATGACAACACTGCAGACCCTGACTGAACTGCTCCAAAGAATTAGGTTGATTAGGGCTAAACTTGTTTGCTTCTGCTATTTCATAGTTCCAGATGAGGTGATGATTTAGGGCACTTTTTGTTATTTTTCCACCAAAATATATCTTTATACTCACTGGAATTGCCTTACTGACTACCAACAAGATTTTGGTAAAAAAAAAGAAATATTCAACTAGAGCTGGTGTTTGTAAAACACTATGCCCCCAACTGCCTGACTCTAACACTGCTTGACTCCAACACTGCTTGCCCATGACGGTAACAACAGTACAAATATACGAGATTTCAATGTTATTTTATTAAAAGGGAAATAACTCTAAAATGGGAGATAATAAAAATATGGGTCACCTATTTTTTCATGAGGAATCCATATATGAAATTTCAAACTAGCATGCACAGTTCAAAACTTATGCTATGCAACAAAAAGTGTGCAATGTAAAAATGCCCAAAATGACAAAGGGCCATAACTCAAGAAGTACTTTTCAGAATTTATTCAAAAGTTAATCAGGTCATCTACTCATCACTACCAATCTATTCCTTAAATTTCAAGGGTCTAGCTTCAATAGTTTTTGAGATACTTTGCTGACAAGATTCCATCCATATTTCTTCAAAGGGCCATAACTCAGGAAAGGGGTAAAATCCTGACGGGGGAAAAATATGTGTCAGCTATTTTTTTATGAGGAATCCATACATGAAATTTCAAAACCCTAGCATGCACAGTTCAAAACCTGTGCTAAGCATCAAAAAGTGTGCAATGTAAAAATGCCCAAAATGACAAAGGGCCATTACTCAAGAAGTACTTTTCAGAAGTTAATCAGGTCATCTACTCATCACTACCAATTTATTCCTTAAATTTCAAGGCTCTAGCCTCAATAGTTTTTGAGATATTTTGCTGACAAGACTTCATCCATATTTTTTTCAAAGGGCCGTAACTCAGGTAAGGGGCATAATCCTAATAAGAAAAAAAAAAAAAAAAAAAATATGTGTCAGCTATTTTTTCATGAGAAATCTAAATATGAAATTTCAAAACCCTAGCATGCACAGTTCAAAACTTATGCTATGCATCAAAAAGTGTGCAATGTAAAAATGCCCAAAATGACAAGGGGCCATAACTCATGAAGTAATTTTCAGAATTTATTAAAAAGTTAATCAGGTCATCTACTCATCACTACCAACCTATTCCTCAAATTTCAAGGCTCTAGCTTCAATAGTTTTGAGATAGCTTGTTAAAAAGATTCCATCCATATTGTTTCAAAGGACCATTACTCAGGAAAGGGGCATAATCCTGATAAGAAAAAAATATGTGTCAGCTATTTTTTCATGAGGAATCCATATATGAAATTTCAAAACCCTAGCATGCACAGTTCAAAACTTATGCTATGCATCAAAAAGTGTGCAACGTAAAAATGCCCAAAGTTATAAAGGGCCATAACTCATGAAGTACTTTTCAGAATTTATTCAAAAGTTAATCAGGTCATCTACTCATCAATACCAATCTATTCACCAGGTTTCAAGGCTCTAGCTTCAATAGCTTTTGAGATATTTTGCTGACAAGAATTCATCCATATTTTTTCAAAGGGCCATAACTCAGGAAAGAGGCATAATCCTGATAAGAAAAAAAAACATGTGTCAGCTATTTTTTCATGAGGAAACCATATATGAAATTTCAAAACCCTAGCATGCACAGTTCAAAACTTATGCTATGCATCAAAAAGTGTGCAACGTAAAAATGCCCAAAGTTATAAAGGGCCATAACTCATGAAGTAATTTTCAGAATTTATTCAAAAGTTAATCAGGTCATCTACTCATCAATACCAATCTACTCACCAGGTTTCAAGGCTCTAGCTTCAATAGCTTTTGAGATATTTTGCTGACAAGAATTCAATCATATTTTTTCAAAGGGCCATAACTCAAGAAAGGGGCATAATCCTGATAAGAAAAAAAATACGTGTCAGCTATTTTTTCATGAGGAATCCATATATGAAATTTCAAAACCCTAGCATGCACAGTTCAAAACTTATGCTATGCATCAAAAAGTGTGCAACGTAAAAATGCCCAAAGTTATAAAGGGCCATAACTCATGAAGTAATTTTCAGAATTTATTCAAAGGTTAATCAGGTCATCTACTCATCAATACCAATCTACTCACCAGGTTTCAAGGCTCTAGCTTCAACAGCTTTTGAGATATTTTGCTGACAAGAATTCAATCATATTTTTTCAAAGGGCCATAACTCAAGAAAGGGGCATAATCCTGATAAGAAAAAAAATATGTGTCAGCTATTTTTTCATGAGGAATCCATATATGAAATTTCAAAACCCTAGCATGCACAGTTCAAAACTTATGCTATGCATCAAAAAGTGTGCAATTGTAAAAATGCCCAAAGTTATAAAGGGCCATAACTCATGAAGTAATTTTCAGAATTTATTCAAAAGTTAATCAGGTCATCTACTCATCAATACCAATCTACTCACCAGGTTTCAAGGCTCTAGCTTCAATAGCTTTTGAGATATTTTGCTGAAGAATTTATCCATATTTTTTTCAAAGGGCCATAACTCAGGAAAGGGGCATAATCCTGATGGGAAAAAAAATATGTGTCAGCTATTTTTTCATGAGGAATCCATATATGAAATTTCAAAACCCTAGCACGCACAGTTCAAAACTTATGCTATACATCAAAAAGTGTGCAATTGTAAAAATGCCCAAAGTTATAAAGGGCCATAACTCATGATGTACTTTTCAGAATTTATTCAAAAGTAAATCAGGTCATCTACTCATCAATACCAATCTATTCACCAGGTTTCAAGGCTCTAGCTTCAATAGCTTTTGAGATATTTTGCTGACAAGAATTCATCCATATTTTTTCAAAGGGCCATAACTCAAGAAAGGGGCATAATCTTGATAAGAAAAAAAATACATGTCAGCTATTTTTTCATGAGGAATCCATATATGAAATTTCAAAACCCTAGCATGCACAGTTCAAAACATGCTATGCATCAAAAAGTGTGCAATTGTAAAAATGCCCAAAGTTATAAAGGGCCATAACTCATGAAGTAATTTTCAGAATTTATTCAAAAGTTAATCAGGTCATCTACTCGTCAATACCAATCTATTCACCAGGTTTCAAGACTCTAGCTTCAATAGCTTTAGAGATATTTTGCTGACAAGATTTCATCTATATTTTTTCAAAGGGCCATAACTCAGGAAAGGGGCATAATCCTGATGGGAAAAAAATAAGGGTCAGCTATTTTTTCATGAAGAATCCATATATGAAATTTCAAAACCCTAGCATGTATTGTTCAGAAGTTATGCTATGCACCTAAAAGTGTAACGGACGGACACACGGACGGACGGACGGACGGACGGACGCACGCACGCACAAACGTCCCAGAAGCAATATGCCCCTCCAACTTCTTCGAAGTTGGGGGCATAACAATAAAAATGTGAAACAATAATACCCCGCCACTATTGTGTGGCAGATAGATAAACATAAAAAATTTACGAAACTAGATTTTGCCAAACTACATTGCCACAATATTAATGCACATACCAAGTTTGATGATAATAGATTGTTATTTAGTTATTTTCCGGAAACAAAAATACAAATGGACGGACACATGGACTACCATCTTGAGACCATAATAGCCTGCCAATATCTAATATCAAGTGGCGGGGTAAAAATGTATTTATCTGGATTATCTATTCTATTTGTTATTTAGGACAAACATGGTATATCTCAATCTGGGATAGTAAAGAAGAGTTGTGTTTTGTTTTATAAGGAGTTGGAAGTAACAGCATGTTGTTTACACTTAGCATGCTGGGTAAAGTTTTCAGCAGACGACATTTTGAAATATTTTTCTTATTTTTCCCAGAAAATATGATTGGATATTTCATGCAAATTGTCTCTTTTGGAGACAATTTGCATGAAATGTCAAATCCTATTTTTTGGGAAAAATAAGAAAAATATCATCAATTTGTTGATTGCTAAATTTGCTCATAGCATGCAAAGTGTTGATCCAAGGCTTCTGTTACAACCATTACAAGGATATTGATCAAATCACAGCATGTGCAACATATTTAATCCATGTTAACAAAATACAAATTGACATTCAATACAGGACATTAATTACATTTACTGCTGGTATCATCTTGCTTTAAGATGTACAACTTATGCCTGGTAATGAGGTCAATCATTAAATGAAATGTCTCTGTTCTCCTTGAGTTGTACAACTGCAGTATTGTATTGTTAATTTATGCTTATATTCTGCCTAGGTTCCGACCTAACTATTTGCTAAAAATTAACCTGAACCAAAATCAAAATAAGTCACAGAAAAGACAAGAAACTTGCAGAGTGGATGATGGTGCTCAAGAAACAGAGCTAAATACACAGACTAAACATTGTTCAGCCAAGTGTGAAAAGTAGGTCATGGTCTGTAACGATTGATGGCAGTGGGCAGGGTACATCATGATGGATGTGTGTATAAAGTTTCATTAGCCTAGAAGTCTTGGTGTTTAAGAAACAGAGCTAAATGCACAGACAATTTAATTTAACCCTTGTCCTGCTGAACCCATATATATCCTACCTTTGCACACAGTGTATATCCAGATCAGTTGGCTTCTGAAGAAGCCAACTGATCAGGATCTGCACTGTTTGCCATTAAGTATATGAACCTATATCAACAACCTTGATCAAGTAACCTGATTGGCAGAAAACCAGAAATGGGTGTGGCTTCTTAATTTATCCAGCAGGACAAGGGTTAACATTGTTGATGCAGACAATGATGATGCCAATGCCAAGGAATATGCCAGAAAGTGATCCCTATGTAAGCAGTCATGACAAAAACAAACTGTGGTACCATATTTACCCAAAGTACTCAGACACCTTAACTCCTAATCATACTTATCCAAGTTTGAACCTCCTGGTGATGTATCTACTGAAATGAGTGCATAGCTACAGATAAGAGGGGGTATCCACATATTTTTCTTATTTCTCCACAAAAACGTATGTTGTGGGTACTCATTAGAAGCGCCTCGCCGAGGCGCTTCTATTTAGTACCCACAACATATGTTTTTGTGGAGAAATAAGAAAGATATCAGCATTTTTTGATGAAAAAAAGCGCCTTATCTGTTGCTATGGTTTGTTTCTGTTGAGGTTTTACAGCCCAGTCAACCCAATGGGGTCATGTCGAGCGCGGTCAGTTTACCTAACCACACGTTTACTGGGCAGGCTTTAACCAGTATTGTGCACATTCTTTCGCCAGAAACTGACAACTGCCCTTCTTGAATCAGTGGAAGGGAGAGAATGACCGTAGAAAATATTTCATGATCAATCTCCACGAAAGAATGTTGCCGACCTCGACGGGGGTTGAACTCGCGACCTCCTGGTCTCCAGTCGGACGGCGCATCCAACTGAGCCACCGAGGCCAGCTATGGAGTGGTTGAATGGCAAACAGTGTTAGACACTGATCAGATCTCATCTGGATCTATACTGTTTGCTAAAGCCTGTCTTATCTGTCCAATCACATAGGGTTAATATGGTACGAAAAACTAAATCACAATCATTACATTGATCTAGATAAGAGTGGGTATCAGGTAAATATTTTTCTTATTCCTCCATGAAAAAACAATATTTCTCCATGAAAAAGTGCCGAGGCAGTTCTAATGAGTACCCACAACGTATGTTTTTGCGGAGAAATAAGAAAAATATCAATAGTTTTGGATTGAAAAAAGCATCTTATCAAGAGCTATGCGATCATAAATCTGAGTATAAAAATCCAGTCAGCAACATTTATGATACACACACCAGGTTCAAAGAAACTTTATTATTTATCAATTCATTCAATGACTGTGATAAAATAAAAAGCAGAAAAAAATTGAGCCATTGCAGGGTAAAACCTATACCATACCAGATTTTTTTCACACAGCCTGCACTCTCAAATGATTATTACCCTCTCTCGAAGTCATTCAACTGTGAAATAAGCGCATGGTCAAAGATGACCACAGTGATTCTATAGTACTCACAGCCAGGCACCTAGACTGGCTCCAGACTCCCGTGACTAAATGTATTTTCTTATAATCCTCTAAATAGAACAAAAATAATATCATGACTATACAGCCTTTTTAGTCATGATATTATTTTGGTTTTAATTTAGTGGATTATCAAAGAAAAAAAAAATTTAGTCACTGGAATTTGGAGACAGACTACCAGGCACCTTAAGTTAGCACTTAGCACAGATAGAGCCAAGAAATAAAGGTAACTGCCAATTTTCTAAGTTCAAAAAGAGCCATAATCAATGTACAATGCATACTTAATTCACAAAATCCTCATAAAATAGTAAGTAAATGTTTAAAATTTTGAAGTTATCAGTCAAAATACATTGGTCAATTTGAAAGGGACTATAATTCATGAAAAAATGCAAAATAAAGTTTTTATCTGTTCTAGAAATTCCTTCTGAGATAACAGCTCGATGTTTTACTTTCAAAACAATCCCTGAAGGATAACAAAAGTTACCAGTCAAGATGCATCTGCACGGGAAAATTTCCTAAGTGTGAAAGAGGTCATAACTCCTGCAAAATGCAAGACCAAAGTTTTTACAAAGGAGTATTTGGTGATAATTCATGGATAATGCTCTCAATTCCTCCATAAACACATATATTGTATGTACTCATTAGAAGTGCCTCAGTGAGGCACTTCTAATGAGTACCCACAACATATGTTCTTATGGAGAAATAAGAAAAATTATCCCAGAATTATCACCAAATACTCCTTTGTAAAAACTTTGGTCTTGCATTTTGTCCTCTGAGCTTGTTTGAGTCTTTGTTGTTAACCCTTAAAGCGCCAATCACAACTTTTGTCATCTGCTTTGTCATCTGCTTGTGATTTTAAAAGTCATTTTTGCAAACAGTGTGGACCCAGATCAGACTGCTCCTTTAGGACCAGTCTGATCAGGGTCCACACTGTTTGCCTGTATGCAAATATAGGTTTGAAAAGTCTGCAATAATATTCAGAGGACGACATAAACAGACGACATTTTCAGATGCAGTTTTTCTTCGTGCTTTAAGGGTTAATGCAAGTTTTTCTGGACCCAGGATCATTTCTGCACATTTATGTCTCTCAAAGGCTGAATGACATGAAAGTTGCATATATATTTAATTAATTTGCTCAAGCTTTATAACATGGGGAAAATAAAACAATAATTCATTATCGTTAAAAGGAAATGCCGCACCCTGATAATCTTTTGAAGTTTCAGAAAAAGATATTCTGAAGCTGTAACTCCAAACCCTGGTCCATTTAATTTTACTGCTATAAAATTATTATTATCAAATTGTACTGCAGGAAAATGTACATTCTTTTAGTTCTTATTTCATAACTCCTAATAAAGGGAATAATCAAAAGATACTTTGTTAATTCTGCGTAAATGTCCTTAAATTTCGAACACTTTATTCCATAATTTTTTTATCTAAATTTTGCTTTTTATGCAGTTGTTTCTTAAAATACTTAGTGGAATGGCAAACAGTGTAGACCCTATCAGATGGCTCCTTCAGGAGCAGTCTGATCTGGGTCTACATTGTTTGCATATGCCATTTTGTCAGAACCTTTGGGGTATGAAATTTTAGAACATTTACTGTACCTTCTGGGTACTCACTGGAATCATCTCAGTGCTGTACAGTCTTCTGATAAGTTTCTTTTTTAAGAAAAAAAAATGACTCGGTCATTCAACTGGGAAATGTAGGTCAGGGTTATACAATGACACTGTTGTGTTGGAGTCCATGTAAAGGAGAAAGCACATGCTGTGTTAGATGATTGTAGGTTACAGTTAATTAGAAATGGAGCTTAACACTTGGGTTGACATAAAAATGAAAATGCCGTTAGACTGTGGAAAATAGGTCATGGTTATAAAATGGTACTGCACTGTTAGTCTTTAATAGTGAAAAAGTTCATGCCAGATAAGTTTGATGATGATAATGATGATGATGATGATGATGGTGATGGTGATGATGATGATGATTTGGTGTTTTAAATCCCTTTCAACATAATTTAAAACAAATCAAGATGACGGAAGGATGATAATGAAAGATTTGGTGCAATGAAGCATCATACTGTCCTGACCTCAATTCCACCTCCAGCGGGATTTGAACCCAGGAACTCCTTATCCAAAGTCAACAGCGCTAACCACTTGGCCATCAGAACACTTCTGTATGCCAGATAAGTGGCATTGTAGGTGTCCAATTATTCAGAAATGGACTTCTGAATGCTAGGATGGTAATAAATGTTGATGGATGGATGAACCGATGGTTGATATGCAAGAAATATGCAAGCTAATCTGAACCTCTGCTGTTTGCGTAGGATATTATGACAGTTTTAGTGCATGTGAGATTACAAATTGCAAGGAATCAATTAGTGGTAATTATCTTGTCCATACAAGGTATTGCAATATCATGCACAATTAGGTTAACCTGGAGTACCACATTTACCCTTATTATTGGGACAAACAGGTCGGAGCAAACAATGTAGACCCAGATCAGATGCCGTGGCATCTGATCTGGGTCTAAATTGTTTGCCAGCTATCCAACATTTTTTCAGATACATCCACACATAGTAAAATGGACCATTTTTTTACATTTTAGGACAAATATGATAACAGTATTGGATGTCCAAATACTTAGGGTATATATACAGTATAAGAGAGTATTTTCTGGCCCAGTGACATTAATCTATCTATCTATCTCTCTCTACTTCCTGGATCATCACTGATCAGATGGTAAACTGTTCAGTGCTAAAAGGACGAACATTTCAGTGCTAAAAGGACATCACAGACATTGAGCATAACAAGGTAAAAACATTCAACAGTCAGACTTTTCAGCCCCACTGATGGGAAAAGACCCGATGGTATCCCTCCAAAGAATGAAAGCTGACTATATCATAATGATATACAAGTATGAAATGTGACTGACATAGCTCCAGACAATAAGGTAGCCACACAATATTTTTCTTATCTGTCCACAAAAACGTGTTGTGGTTACTCATAAGAAGCGCCTCAGCGAGGCACTTCTAATGAGCACACACAACATAATTTTCTGTAGAGAAATAAGAAATGCATTTTTGCTGATAAAAAAAGGTGCCACTAAGCACCACAACAACACCACCTCCCGTCATTCTGGTATGTGTTTAAACTAGAAATCTGAATAAGCAATGTTTCCAGAGGACTCTGCAAATAATACTCTATGCAAATAATACATTTCATGTCCATTACGAAAACACGCCTATTCAAATATATAGAAATTTTCACCTCCAAAAACTGATCATTTTCAGATAAAAAAACACTGATATTTTTCATATTTCTGATCAAAACATAGATTGTGGGTACTCGTTAGAACTGCCTCGGCGAGGCAGTTCTAACGAGTACCCACAATCTATGTTTTTGAGCAAAAATAATAAAAATAATGTATACCCCTGTAAACCCCAGTTTTACTATATAAAAGTGGGGTTTAAGGGGGTCAAAATTATATAGGCGTGTTTTTGTTATGCCAAAATCATCTGAAGTTGGATATGACAGAAACTTAATTGCACAGATACCAAATTTTTAACATCTAACAAAGGTCATAGCCCATGTCATACTTGACACATACTGCTGTTTTCAAACTTCAGTTGATATTTTTATCTTTTTTAAACTGATTTTGGAGATATCTTTTTAAATATGAGTTCATGAAATATTCGTCCCTATTTGCCAAGCTGATGATTCACATGAAATATCAAGACTTATATTCTTTGACAAAAAAAAAAATAATAGTTCGACTTGTCTGCTGCAGTTGTGAGGGCTAAGTTTTATTTTGCTGTTTTAACACAATAAACCTACCTGTTTTAAGTACTTCTGTGACAGAGCAAGACTTGATGAAGACTTCTGTTGTGTCGCTTCCTGTATAGATTTTAGCCAATCAGTGATCTCCTGGTACTGCTGCAGGAACTCACCAAACGAAACATTTGAGTTGACTTTAACTTCCTCCCCTTCACTCTCTGTAGACTGCAGAAAAGAAAATGAGCCATGCTATGAGATATGAAATTTCCACATTTTGTAAAACGAAATAATTTTCTACACTTTGAGTAGGCCGCAACACAAACTAGAAATTTACTTTTTCTACATTTTGCATGGATATGGTTAATTCTTTAACACATTCTCCATTAGTGTATATGGGTGCATAACATTACTAAAACATGCCTATTCAAATATATAGAAAAGTTCACCTCCAAAAACTGAAAATTTTCAGATAAAAAACTCTGATATTTTTCATATTTCTGCTCAAAGAAAGAAGAACAGGAATGAAAGTGAAGAAACAGAAGAAACTAGAAATGTGTCAGTATGTCAGAACATAGATTGTGCGTACTCGTTAGAACCGCCTCGGCGAGGCAGTTCTAACGAGTACCCACAATCTATATTTTTAAGCAGATATAAGGAAAATAATGTATACCCCTATAAACCCCAGTTTTACTATATAAAAGTGGGGTTTAAGGGGGTCAATATTATATAGGCATGTTTTCATGTCTCCTCATCCAGATGTATTGCTTTTGTCACTGTCCTCTGTCTATCCATCCACTGTACCTTGAACTATGCCAACAGTCACCTCATGATGCAAAAATAATATGTTCAATCACATTGGTACTTATTTCGTACAGTCTAGCTAAAATGTAACTATCCTTCCTATCAATGCGAAATGCAGAAATTTCTACCTTTTGCACTGATGTCAAGGCAAAATGTTGATATTGCTACTTTTCTCATACGCTTCAATGCAACAGGTACCATTTCTACCTTTTGCATTGATGTCAAGGCAAAATGTGGATATTTCTGCTTTTCTCATTAGCTTCAATGCAACATGTAGAAATTTCTACCTTTTGCGTTAATGTCAAGGCAAATTGTACTTTTCTCATTATCTTCAACATGTAGAAATTTCTACCTTTTGTATTGATGTCAAGGCAAATTGTAGAAATTTCTACTTTTCTCATTTGCCTCAACATGTAGAAATTTCTACCTTTTGCATTGATGTCAAGGCAAATTGTAGAAATTTCTAATTTTCTCATTAGCCTCTACATGTAGAAATTTCTACCTTTTGCATTGTTGTCAAGGCAAATGTAGAAATTTCTACTATTCTCATTAGCCTCAACATGTAGAAATTTCTACCTTTTGCATTGATGTAAAGGCAAATTGTAGAAATTTCTACTATTCTCATTTGCCTCAACATGTAGAAATTTCTACCTTTTGCATTGATGTAAAGGCAAATTGTAGAAATTTCTACTATTCTCATTTGCCTCAACATGTAGAAATTTCTACCTTTTGCATTGATGTAAAGGCAAATTGTAGAAATTTCTACTATTCTCATTTGCCTCAACATGTAGAAATTTCTACCTTTTGCATTGATGTAAAGGCAAAATGTAGAAATTTCTACTATTCTCATTAGCTTCAACATGTAGAAATTTCTATCTTTTGTGTTAATGTCAAGGCAAAATGTAGAAAGTTCTACTTTTCTCATTACGGTAAATGTCCTACAATTTCGAACACTTTACCTTTTTGGCCTAAATTTTTATTTTTATGCAAATCTTGCTTAAAATACTTAGTGGAATGGTAAAAAGTGTAGACCCTGATCAGACTGCTCCTGAAGGAGCAGTCTGATCTGAGTCTGCACTGTTTGCATATGTCATTTTGTTAGACACTTTGGTGTTCAAACTTTTAGGACATTTACCGTGGCTTCAATGTAACATGTAGAAATTTCTGCCTTTCTACATTTTACATTGTAACAATGCTATGAGAATAATCATATTACTGTATTTATCTAAACTAATCAGTCATGCGGAAGAAGTAGTGAACAGCATAGATCCTGATCAGACTATTCCTGAAGTTTCATCAGGGTCTGCACTGTTTGCCATTCTGCCAGCATGTTTTAGACACATATCATATACACTCTAAATATTTGGACAGACAGGTCTCAGTAAACACTGCAGACCCTGATCAAACTAAGTATATTATGGAATAAAGTGGTCACATTATTTGATCACTTGTATGAAGGGTACCTGCAGAAATTTTAGGTTTGTTAGTTTTCAATCAAACAATAAGTGTGTCTAGATGTAGCAAAGTGCTCAATGCTCACTTTTAGAGTGCTGCCTCACTGAAATATCATGACCAGACACATGCACTGATATTTACCCAGTTAAAGTATAATGACACTGAGCTGACCGTACTTCCTAGCTCTTCTTTCTCAATGCTGAGCAACAAGCAAAAGAGGGGCTAGTAGTACCAGTTTTCTTAACCCTTGTCCTGCTAAATATATTAAGATGCCACACCCATTTCTAATTTTCAGCCCTGCTGAATATATTAAGATGTCACACCCATTTCTAATTTTCAGCCAAGTCCTGCTGAATATATTAAGATGCCACACCCACTTCTAATTTTCAGCCAATCAGGTTACTTGATCCAGATTTTTGCTATAAATTTGCGTACTGATGGCAAACAGGCAGATCCAGATCAGTTGGCTTCTTAGAAGCCAACTGATCTGGATCTACACTGTTTGCAAAGGCAGGGTATATCAGGGTTCAGCAGAACAAGGGTTAAGCCACTGCACCAATCTGAAATTTTAGGATAGATGCATGGAAAGAAGTTGTGGTATCATTATCAAATGAGCTAAGGCACAGCACTTTCTTTGAGTGCAAGTCTGCCCAGTGAAGATTCAGATCAGCCTGTACATCCACATATTCTAAACAGACTCTCTACTGTCATTCTAAAGAAAGCTTGGATGTTTGGCTACCCTTAGAGTACAAAGCAATGACTCTAATCAGCCTTCAAGATGTAACAATAAGAATCATTGGATTGTGACATATAGGTCACATTGATAAAATTTATGGACAATGCTTTCAGACCCAAATAAAATGTGTGTGTGGTTCCTTATATGCCAAAGCATACAAGTAGGAAATACATCTGGGCCCAGTTGTTCAAAGCGTTGTTAGCTTAACGAGCTTGTTAAGGGTCATTTCGTTTACTGTTTTAGTGGATTCAATATACAATATTCTGATATGTTTAGCTGAAAAAAATGGGAGTTCTGCAAAAGCTACTCACATTTTTTCAGCAAAAAATTTCAGCATATCTGCGTATCACTCGATGTAAATTTTAAGGAATCGTTAACTAACGACGTCGTTAGCTTTGAACAACTGGGCCCTGATTTAACCCATAAAGTGCTAAGCAAAATTGTTGCACATGACATTCTATTTTTTTTATTATTGAAAAAAATAATAGAATAAATTCAAAATGTCATCTGCTGCAGTTGCGGTTTGCATTTTAACCCTCGTCCAGCTGAACCTGTATATGTCCTACCTTTGCAAACAAAGTAGACCCAAATCAGTTGGCTTCTGAAGCCAACTGATCTGGATCTGCACTGTTTGTCATTATGTGAATTTATATCAACAACCTGGGTCAAGTAATCTGATTGGCTGATAATTCAAAATGGGTGTGGCATCTTAATTTATTCAGCATGACAAGGGTTAAGGGTTAAAAACAATATGGGCCCTGATATTTTATAATGAACCTACCTGACAAGCTTCTATTATGCCTTTATCCATTAAGTATTCATAGTTGGTCTCTATGGCTGCCCAAAGCTCATCTTTTCTGTATTTTCTTCTGAAGTACTCCTTCAGGGTTCCAGAGGGTGACACATTCGGAGTGCTCATGAGGCTGTCATCTAGGAGAGACTCCGACAGTGAGGGCGAATGTGATCGACTGCTCACCTGGCTATTCTCCTGACTTCCCATAGAGCTTGGTGTGTCTTCTGCCATCAACCGACGACGTTTTGGTTCCGTAGGCAGATCAATGAAACTTCCGTCAAGGTTTATCGAGCTACTACTCCCAAATTTATTTTTATCCTCGGATGGTGATGGAGATGGTGAGGACCTCTCCAGTGAGGCAAGCTGTTGCATGAGCAAGTTTTCCTTGCTGGGGGACCATGATTTGCTTGATCGACTCATGTTTGATTATTTTATCCTGACTTATGTAGCTAGAAGATATAACCAATCTTCGAAAAGTTCCGAGATGAGTAATCAAATTTGGAGGCTCAGAAACTTCTCCCAAGTATCAATGCTCCTTATCAAAAATATGGCAAGGAGCAATACAGGAGTTAAGTCCCTTGACTGTTTCTAAATGTACATTGAATTACTGATTCCACTGAGAGACATTTTAAATGGAACCATCCTTTTTAATTTCTCCGGTCTAATACGCACTTAGCGGACCTGGGAGCTTTTTTATAACTGATAAGAGATCAAGATAGCTCTTATCTGCTCTTCTGAGCTTTTAATGTAAAACTTCCATTGGAAAGCAAGACTTTGTGTTTAGAATTCACTCTTGGAATTATTTCTAGTATCAATCACAGTAGCCTTTGGCTCTTTATCTTGCTCAGAAGATCCTGAAAACATAAAGAAAAGTAATATTTAATACTTAGTATCAGAGGACTTGTTAAGGAAGAGTATTTGGTGATAATTCTGGGATAATTTTCTCCATTTTTCCATAAAAACATATGTTGTAGGTACTCATTAGAAGCGCCTTGGCGAGGTGCTTCTAATGAGTATCCACAACATATGTTTTGATGGAGAAATGAGAAAAATTATCCCATAATTATCACCAAATACTCCTCCTTAATAAGTCCTCTGAGTATGCTGGTTAAAACTTTCCAACTCATCCAGACCTGTTCAAAGTTTAGGTCAAGTATGGTAAGAATTGTAGGTGACCCAATATTTAGAGTATACAATAGAAAACAATAACAAAAGCTTTTCAAAATGAAATACCCAAAGTATTGGGAAACCTTAACTCTTTACCATTTATGTCCTAAAATTTGATAAAGTTTAGTTTACTCCGTATTAGTGTGCCTAAAATAGTGCTGGATTAATGGCAAACAGTGCAGACATTAATGGCAAACAGTGCAGACCCTGATCCAATGCTGCATTCTGTGCCATATAATCTGGGTCTACACTATTTGCTCAGGCCTGTCTGTCCCAGTATTTAGGATTATTACTGCAGCTTTCATGTAGTTCTTTGTTTTTCAGTTTGGAAAGTGTTTCAATTTCAAAGGTCTACAGACAAAGGGTCCTTAAGCTATATGTGAACAGTGAAGTCAGATCAGCCTGTGCATCCATGTAGTTTTAATCAAGTCCTTCTCTGTTCGTCAATATATTGTACAGTTTCCAATGATTCTGCAAGACACAGTATCCAATGATTCTGTACTGTACAGTATCCAATGATTCTGCATTGTACAGTATCCAATGATTCTGCATTGTACAGTATCCAATGATTCTGCATTACACAGTATCCAAAGATTTTTCATTGTACAGTAGCCAATGATTCTGCATTGTACAGTATCCAATGATTCTGCTGTACAGTATCCAATGATTCTGTATTGTACAGTATCCAATGATTCTGCATTATACAGTATCCAACGAGTCTGCACTGTGCACTATCAAATGATTCTATACTATACAGTATCCAATGAGTCTGCATTGTACAGTATCAAATGATTCTGCAAGTGGGTAATGAAGGCCCTAATCAAACTGCATGAAGCGCAGGCTGCTTTGGGCTTTTGATTCCCTACATTATTATGTCATAAAATCCCTTATGTCACAAAAGCCCTTTTCTCATATATTCTTTGTATATCAAATGTGTTACTTTCTGACGTCCGGACTATTGCAGCTATTTCCCATGAAAAGTTTGACATTAACACTCATAATACTCAATAATTTTACCAGTATAGGAATACTTTGTTTCTTTATAATGCTTATAGCATATTATTATGCATGCTGGGTAAACTTTCAGCAGATGAGATTTTTAAATATTTTTTCTTATTTTTCCCAGAAAATAGGCTTTGCCATTTCATGCAAATTGTCTCGTAAGGAGCGCTAGGAGACAATCTGCATGAAACACAAAATGGCCTTTAATTTTGGAAAATAAGAAAAGTATATTTCAAAATGTCATCTAATGAAATTATCACCCAGTATATGCTTTGAGTATTCAAAAATTTTTTGCTCAGTATTTACCCTAAATATTTTAACCCCCTTAACTCCTTACCGTACTTGTCCTAAAATTTGAATACCATAATAATCCTAACTATTGGGACAGATAGGCTTTTGCAAACAGTATAGACCCTGATCAGATGCCAGAGAAAGTGACATCTGATCAGGGTCTATACTGTTTGCCATACATACAGCAATATTTTAGACACATCAACTGGTAGTAGAATGGACTACAGTGTAGCTCCAATACATCGCGGTCTGTTATTTCGCGAAATCCAGTATATCGCGAATAGGCCATGGCTCCCAAATTTTCCATAAGCAAAAACAAAAAAAAAAATTGTTTTTTAAAAACATAAAATGTTTGTTGTTTTATTTAACTTCAGAAAAAAAAAAAAAAACGCGTTCCGCCTCCGGTAATTGATTTTTCGCGCCTATCCCGACGCTATGTCGCGTCAGGTATTATATGACAAACAATCCACTCTTAGTGTCAATCAGCGCACACGCTGATTATAATTGGCAAACAATAATCGCCGTAATTGTCGTAATCATTATCATCATTTAGTACATAGATCTACTCAATGCTCAATCAGTCAATGATGCCCACAAACTAATTTTGCTCAGCAGGGGAAAACGGTCAACCTCCTTTTCAACACCAGCAAATTTTACAAGACAGTAGTCTTACGATGTTTCTGTCCAACATACACAGATCGTAGTCCGCTTATTTTACACTTCTGTAGATATAAATATTTCAGAAGAAAACAACTGCATCAAAAAAAAACTCAAAAAACCTCAAAAAACACTAACAATAAAAAAAAAAGAAAAACGAAGTAACTTTGATAAACGACAGTATTTTTTTCTTTTGTTTTTTTTTTTGCGCCCGCAATATAAGCGAAGGGAAACAACTCAAAGTTATCTTAGCACAACTGAGTAACTTCCCTTCGCCGTTCCAGGGAACCAGATGTCCGGAGTATCCAAAATGGCATCCTAAATTGTCAATCCGATGATTTCTTGTTTTCAAACGTAGTTTATCAGCTGGTTTCGATTGGAATTACTTGTTAGACATAGCGCACCATTGTAAATTATTCCATTGAGCAATTCTAATCCAATTTTAATTAGGAAATATGGTGACAACATAAATGAATGCCATTTATCCGTGATGTCTCAGCAAACTACCACAGCGACAAACCGAGAGAGTGTTATGCACGCCGGTATACATTCATGGTACATGTCGGGACTTATATCGCGCTCCGTATATATCGCGATAGCGGACTCTGGATCCCTAGGACCGCGATATATTGGAGCTACACTGTATTTCAAATTTTAGAACAAGTATGGTAAGAAAATAAGGTGTCCCAATACATAGGGTAAATACGGTATATCCATTTTACTATCCGCTCAAGTGTCTGAAAATTGCTAGATGAGTAGCAAATAGTGTAGACTGATGAGAGGCTGCATTTTGCAGACATCTGATCTGGGTCTATACTGTTTCCTCAAGCCTGTATGTCCGAATACTGAGGGTAAAAATGGTACACTGCTTACATTTTGTGCTTCAGTATTTACAAACAGGCTAAATATTTTTTCAACTAAATGCCAAGCACAGACATGTCTGATATCTTTTACAAAAATATTTTCAAAGGTGTTTAATGAAAAATTAGATTGATTTGTAAAGTCAACTTTTTTCAACAGGTATCCAATCTGTCATAAAGACAAGCTGCATAAAATGTTATAAACTAAAACAACAAGGATACTGGATGTAATTAGCACTCCAGTAAGCCCATAGCAAGGTTATTTTCCTCAACTCTTGTCCTGCTGAACCAGGATATATCCTGTTTTGCAAACAGTGTAGATCCAGATCAGTTGGTTTCTGGAGAAGCCAACTGATCTGGATCTGCACTGTTTGCCATCAAGTATGCAAATTTATAGCAACAATCTGGATTAAAGTAATCTGATTGGCTGAAAAATAGAAGTGGGCTTGGCATCTTTATTCAGCAGGACAAGGGTTAAATATATGTTTGATGCTCTTCTGATCTAAGAACATGATTCTATTAAACCAAGAAACAAGGTTGCCTACATCCCCTCAACCAAATACTACATCCCTCAATCCCCACCCCCCTGCCTCCCTGATTTGTCTATAACTGAAACTGGACTTTGTTTATATTATGTCTACATCTAGGAAAACCCAGTAGCATGTAGATAAAATGTATATAGAGTGCAGGGAATTGCAGGCAAACAAAATTTACAGCAAAATATGACTAATAAAACTGATACCACAGTAACACTCAGTACTAGCTGGGATAGACAAGACAAACTTGAGCAAACAGTGTAAACCAAGATCAGATCACAGTCTACACTGTTTGCCACTCTGCCACCACCATGGTCTGTGTTGAGGTTTATGGCCCAGTCAACCCAATGGGATCATGTCGAGCATGATCAGTTTGCCTAACTACACTTTTACTGGGCAGGCTTGGTCCTCGTATTAAGCGGTTAACCACAACTGTACACATTCTTTCACCAGAAACTGACAACTGCCCTTCTTGAAACAGCAGAAGGGAGAGAATGACCTTAAAAAATATTTCATGATCAATCTCCACAAAAGAATATTTTCAATCCGGCGGGTTTCGAACCCCCAATTTCCTGATCATCAGTCGGATGCACATCCACTGAACCACTTAGGCCAGCTCCACCACCATGGTAAGTCTATATTTGTTCAATGTAAATATAAAAATGATACATGGCTGAACAAGCCTATAATTCATGCAGACAAAATCCTTTGATCTTCTGTGAGCTACCCGTACATTTCTGTATGTTCAGTTTTGTGTGAAATATGAAATGTCTCTTCTACAGTTCCACAAAAAATATTGCAGTGATTGGCCTATCAGATAATATTTTGGCGCTCTAAAATTGTGATATACGGTACCATTTTGCAGTGATCCCTATCTGATAATATTCTGGCCTTCTCAAATTGCTATATATGGTACCATTTTGCTGAGATCCCCTATCAGACAATATTCTGGCCCTCTAAAATTGCTATTTATGGTACCACTTTGCTGTGATCCCTATCAGATAATATTCTGGCCCTCTGGAATTGCTATATAAGGTACCATTTTGCCATGACCCCTATCAGATATTTTCTTTATTTTTTTATGGCCCAGTCAACTCATTAAAGTCATGCTGAGCCTGTCAGTTTACCAACCTATCAGATAATATTCTGGTCCTTTGAAACTGCTATATGTGGTATCATTTTGCTTGATACCAGTACTAAGTACAGACATACTAAGGTTCAAAAGAACCAGGCTACTGTAATGTCAATTTGTCAAACAATCTATGTGAAATTAGTTTTATCAGCTTATATAGCATTAAATCTGAAATTCAGAAATCACTGGAAAGAAGAAAAAAATCAGTGTATAAATTACAGGCCATTAATAAACAGTAAGCCATCAGCTGAGACAGATGGTCCTACCTGATTACAGTGTTAAATTGGTTGCCATAGTTACCCAGGTATAATGAAATCTAGAAAATGTATTTTATATTGCTTTGAAGTAATATATTGTTTTCCTTTTTTTCTGATAAAACATTTTTATCTTTGACCAGCTCATAACTTCATAAATAGAAAATGAACTATCTGCATGCAAAAAATCCATCAGCTTTAAAAGCACCTTCTTGCCAGGTCGATGAAGACATTTTGTTATGTTTTGAACAACTTTAGGGGAGTCAAGTCTGTGAATCTGGTTTGGCCTCCCTTCTGAAAGGGGTCTACTCCAAAAGGAAAGAATTTGCTCCCAATCCAATCGGGAGCAAATTCTTTCCTTTTTGAGTAGACCACTTTTCAAAAGGACTTAGTAAGCAGGACAAATAGGAAGTCACAAAAGTTGTCTCTCATGTAAAAAAACTAGAAATGGCGGATTTTACCCTAAATCAAACGACCTATATTTTATGATTATATACCTGTGTATAAAATATGAATCCAATACACTAATCTTTTCAAAAAATACTGAAAGGGAAACATTTTTCGAAGATGAAAATTGGCCATAACTTCCATAATAATGAGTGGATTTTACCCCAAAACAAACTTGACCTCTATTTTATGATTATATACATGTACATGTGTATTAAATATGAATCCAATACACTAATGTTTTCAAAAGATATCAAACGGAAACTATTTTTCAATGTTGAAAAAAGGGCCGTAACTCCAAAAATAATAGGTGGATTTTACCCTAAATTGAACCTGACCTATATTTTATAATTATATATCGATGTATAAAATATGAATCCAATACCCTAATCTTTTCAAAATATCGAATGAAACCACCCCCACCACCTCCCCCCCACCCTCCCCACCCCCCAGCAGGGGCATAAAAACATGGCAGAAAATCTACCAAGTGTATCCAGGCCTCTTTATGTTATGAAACAAACAAAAATATCATATCACAAGTGCAATGTAAAAGTACCTTCAAACCCTTGCAACAAAGCAAAATCAGATTAGTCCTAGGTAAGAGGTGTTTTTGGATATATTTTTTTTTTCTTATTCCTCATCAAAAACAAATGTAGTGGCACCTTGGCAAGGCATTTCTAATGAGTACCAGTATATCCTCAACATACTTTATAGAGAAATACCAAATTATAAATGCTTTTTTGGTTAACAAAGTAGCTTATCTATAGCTATGAGGTCTGTAAAAAGACAAAGACAAGACTCAGCGTTCCCTGAGGCAGCAGCTTTCACAATAACTTTGTGGACGTTTCTGTCAATTTTTTACACTAAACACTAAATTGTGGGGACATCAGAACTGTCTCACTTAAGCAATTCTAATATCAAAACTCTCATAAAATATGTTTTGGAGTAAAATAAAAAAAATTTATCTTTTGAATAACCATTTATCTGGAGCCATGAATATTCATATTCCATTTGTTTTCACCTCTACACATTCCTTCATGACGCTCCAGATAAGGCATGTTTTCCAACCAAAAAGTATTGATATTCTTCTTATTTCTCCGCGAAAACATATGTTGTGGGTACTCATTAGAAGCCCCTCACTGAGGCGCTTCTAATGAGTACCCACAATATATGTTTTCGTGGAGAAATAAGAAAAATATTAATGTGAATACCCCTCTTATATGAAGATATGCTTGATGCCAAAATATGCAAGAAAACCGCAGCATACCAAGAGAAGATAAATTAAGTACACACACTAAAGTACCTGCCAGGTAAGTGCTATAACAGGTCTAACCACCTAGGTGATTATTCTCATGAAACAGTTGAATTAGAGAAACCAGGAATTCAGACATCACAAGAAACACTGAGAGAGCTTACAGATGTAGAAAAAACTTCAGAGGCAATGGAAAATTTATGAAAATTAGATAGGAGGGGTATCCAAATAAATGTTTCTTTTATCAACCCTAAGTCCTACTGAACAGGGATATGCCCAGCCTTTACAAACAGTGTGAAGCCAAATCAGCTGGATTCTGAAGAAGCCAACTGATCTTGATCTGCACTGTTTGTCATTCAGTTTACAAATTCATATCAACAGCCTGGATCACGCAATCTGATTGGCTGACAGTTAAAGCAGGCATAGCATCTTAATTTATTCAGAATAGCAAGGGGTAATATGATGGGGTACTCTGTCTGTATCCACATGTTTTTAGGTGGACAATCTATAAAGGTCTACTGGTTGTGGTTGGCAAAAGACTCCATGATAACATTCTGTACCATAATCCTTCATCATCAGTCTGGTGGTAACGATTTCTTTACACAGGGGAGGCAGCAAAAGAAGATAAGTACCATATTTATCCTAAGCATCTGCACAGGCAAGCCTAAGCAAACAATTTAGACCCTGATCAGACACCACACTGTGGTGTCTGATCTGGGTCTACACTGTTTGCCACTCCTCCAGCAGTTTTATTTTAGACACAAATGATTCTTCAAATTAGGTCTGAGTAGAGGCTTAACACCCTGTCAACAATACATGTATTTCGTATTGAGCTGTCTCCCAGACAGAGAGAGAAAGAATAGTGAAATAGTGAGGAGATATGGTGTTCCAATTTTTTTTATAGTAAATACAGTCATATTAATGACAAGCAGTATTATACCAGGTGAGCATGATCCAAATGATTAGTTTCCTTCAGGAGTAGGTGCTAGGTAGCTAGATATTGTTTTTCCTTTTTATTATTTTGAAAATGTTTTGATATAAAAAGTATGGAAATTTAACCCTTCTCTTGCTGAACACTACATGCCCTGTTTTAGCAAACAGTGTAGATCCAAGAAGATCTGAAGAAGCCAACTGATCTGGATCTGCACTGTTTGTCATTAAATATGTGAATTTTTATCAAAAACCCAGAATCAAGTAATCTGATTGGCTGGAAATTAGAAGTAGGCATGACATCAATTTATTCAGCATGACAAGGGTTGTGTTTATGATGAGTACTCACAATGTTTTGGAGCTGAAGTAAGAAAGATATTCTCGTGGATACCCCTTATCTAGAGCTATGGCAAAAACATGAAGAAGAAATAACAATACTTATCTCAATACCCTCCCTATTGTTTACCTGATATGATAGGATGATGTTCTTATGGTGGCTAGACATAATTAGATTAATTACTGATACAGATATTCACAGAAGATATTCACATTCTTACTGAGAAGAATCCATGTTGCCAAACTCATTACTGCCAGACTGATTCAGTAGGCTCCAAATAAATGTCACCCGATATGAATGAAATACTATTGAATGGGCTGTAAAATTCCAGAACATTATTACCACCTGAACCAAATGTCTGTTCTGATCAGTCAATAGAGACAAAATATGTGTTTTCACAAGAAATATAGAGAAAAATGTGTATGCATTGTATTTACTTTGATTCCCCCCTCTTATCTGGAGTTTCATTCCCATGGGTATCACAATATTAAATTAAGCTTTTTTTCAAACCATTCCATTATTAAAACGTGCCTATTCAAATATACTGAAAATTATACCGCCAAAAAGATAAAAAATTCTGATAATTTTCATATTTCTGCTCAAAACATAGATTGTGGGTACCTATTAGAACCGATTTGATGAGGAGATTCTAACGAGTACCCACACCACAATCTATGTTTTTGAGTAGAAAGAAGAAAAATAATGTATACCCCTGTAAACCCCAGTTTTACTATATAAATGTGGGGTTTAAGGTGGTCAAAATTATATAGGCATGTTTTCGTAATGATAAATTTTCTGAAAATATTAAGAAAAAAATTGTTAACCCTAGTCCTGCTGAACCGGGATATACCCTGCCTTTGCTAACAGTGTAGATCCAAATCAGCTGGCTTCTGAAGAAGCCAACTGATCTGGATCTGCACTGTTTGCCATTAAGTATGTGAATTTATATCAACTCTGGATCAAGTAACCTGACTGGCTGACAATTAGAAGTGGGCATGGCATTTTAATTTATTCAGCATGACAAGCGTTAACATGTCATCTCTCTCGAATCTGCCCAGCCTGTAAGAGTGGTAAATGTTAAGCCATTTCAGAATGGACATCATGGACATCCCAAATGAAAAGAAATCTTTAGGCATATGCTGACAGCAAATGCCAAGATCAGTCTGCACTTCCATGCAGTCTGATCAAGGGCTTTGCTGTGCACTTATAGAACCACTGGATACTAGGAAAATGCATCACTGGACAATTAACAAACGCCTCGACAAGATTGTTTGGATACACAGACCATGATCTGAATCTAAGCATTTCTCATATGCCTGAAATGTGAGCACATCTTTTCACTTGATGCAGGCCACATATAATGTCAAAGACAACAATTAACCTTTGTCCTGCTGAACCCGGATATACCCTGCCTTTGCAAACAGTGTAGATCCAAATCAGTTGGCTTCTGAAGAAGCCAACTGATCGGGATCTACACTGTTTGCCATTAAGTATGTAAATTTAAAGCTACAATCTGGATCAAGTAATCTGATTGGCTTCAAAATTATAAGTGGGTGTGGCGTCTTAATTTATTCAGTAGGACAAGGGTTAACAATCTGTTGAGAACAAAGAATTTTAGACTGAAAAGGTAAGCATTAAACCCACTTGTAGTATGCTACAAATGCAAACTTAAAAGCATACCAGAACAAAATAGACGACCACAAATCCCTTCGAAGAAGCTGATCGAGCTGGTTAACACCTAGCACTCTGGGTAATATTTCCAGCAGACAAAATTTTAAAAAATAGTTCATCTTTTTTTCAGGAAACAGGATTTGACATTTCATGCAAATTGTCTCCACTGGAGACAATTTGCATGAAATGTCAAGTCCTGTTACCTGTGAAAAGTTTGAAAAATATTACCAATTTGTCATCTGCTGAATTAGCCTAGAGAGTGGTAGAGGTTAAATTTACTTTCTGTATTTACCCTTAGTATTTAGACATCTTTACTTCTTACCATGCTTGTCCTAAAATTTGATCAAGTTCATTTTATTATCTGTTATTGCTGGATTAGTCTGTATACCCTGATCAAATGCTGCATTCTGTATCTTATCTAGACCACACAGTGTGCTCAGGCTGGTCTATCTGAATACTTCTTTTTATTTGAAGATTTACGGTCCAATCAAATAAAATCTACAGGGTTTGCCCATCGATGGAAAGGAGACGATTTACATGAAATATCAAAACCTACTTTCTGTGAAAAAATCAGGGCTAATTTCAGCAGATGACAAGTTTATGAAATTGTTTTGTTAATTTTTCCTGAAAAAAAAAGCTTTGACATTTCATGCAAACTCACAGTCTTCTATGATTTGCATGATCAAAGGCTGTCAAAACCTACTTTCTAGTAAAAAAAAAGACAATATTTCAAAACAGCTGCTGAAATTCCCCACCCCCTTTGACATTTCATTCAAACTCATAGTCCCCTACAATTTGCATGATAGAAGACTGTCCCCACCCCCACCCAATCCCCCTCCCCCCACAACCCCCCTCCACCATATGTTGAAAGTTGAAAACACCAGTCAGCTGAATTTTTTTCAGAATAGTTCAACAAAGATATAGCGTGACAAGTCAACAAACGCTATCAGATGCATGTATTCCTATTTCACCTGTAATCAGGCCAGATCTTGATCAGTGTCAATAACAAAATAAAAAACCTTTTAAAATGCAAAGTTTCTAGATAGAAGGCACCTTATTCACTACAGCTGGTTCTCAGCAAAGCTCAGGTAAGCTAAAAATATCATGCACCTCTTCTGGATCCAAAATGAAGCCTTGAATAATAATGATGATTTTGGTGTTTTACACCCCTTTCAACGTAATTTAAGTCATATCAAGACAATGGAAGGATGATAATGAAAGGCTCTGTGCAAAGAAGCATTGTACAGTCTGTTGTGGAGCTCTGTCAGCACTAACCTCACGACCACCTTCACACTTCCTCCTCCTTGAATAATAAATTGCCATACAAATATCTGACATGCTTTTCTCCATAACTGTTGCTTTGACAATGCAGCATCTTTTGACCTATCAATAGCAAAACTTTTAAGACTACAGATAATGAACATTTTTTAATTTTTCTCTATCTAAATGTACTATTATTGTGGGATCACAAATAATTCACCAAAATATTTGGCAACACACAACTCTTACCCTAGAATTTGAACAAGTCCATCTGGCGATGTAACATAATCTTTATACCACTGTCTGGGCTAATTCAGCAGACAATAAATTCATATTTTTTTTTATTTTTCCCAGAAAACAGGTTTTGACATTTCATGCATATTCTCTCAAATGGAGACAATTTGCATGAAACATCAAGACCCATTTTCCAGAAATAAAAAATATTTCAATGGTGAAAATTTTACCCAGCATGCTCAGCATTCATGCACTGGCTAAATGGCAAACAGTCCAGAACCTGATCAAATTTGCTAAGTCTTAGTTATACCATGGTTCGTGCGCATGTATGATGCGATAATGCACGAGCATCAGCGAGTGCATTATCGCACGTACATGCGCAGAACCATGGTATAACTGACTTATCACATTTGCATGCATGTAGACCATCTACATCGCGAGATATTTCATGCTAAATGTTGGGAATTTAGGCCACTATGTGATAACTATCAAAACTTCTACTAGAATTTAACCCTTGTCATGCTGAACCCAGATATATCCTGTTTTGCAAACAGTGTAGATCCAGATCAGTTGGCTTCTGAAGAAGCCAACTGATCTGGATCTGCACTGTTTGCCATCAAGTATGCAAATTTATAACAACAATCTGGATCAAGTAACCTGATTGGCTGAAAATTAGAAGTGGGTGTGACATCTTAATTTATTCAGCAGGACAAGGGTTAAGGACTTGTTAGGGTACATAATTGGCAAGACTCAACCATCATAGCTCTAGAAGACTTTGTTTTGTGTTGTTGTTGTTGCTTTTGTTTTCAGCAGTAATATTGATATTTTTCTTCTTCTTTTTTTTTTCAGTGTAAAACCAGTTTAACCTTTATCACTCTCTGGGCTTAATCCACAGATGACAAATTGATTATATTTTTCTCATTTTTCCCAGAAAACAGATTTTGACATTCAGGGACAATGGAGAAAATTTGCATGAAATGTCAAAACCTGTTTTCTGTGAAAAATAAGAAAAATATTTCAATATGACATCTGCTGAAAATTTTACCCAGAGTGCTTAGCGTTATGTCACCCAGCAGTTTTTCTACTGACAGTTCCACGGCATTTCCTCTGTTGCAGTTCTTCCTTGTTCATCGATGGTTTGATTTGTCATTGTTCCTCATCTCTTCTTTTGGTGCCTAATGGATCTAATTAGGGCACTGCTTCATAATCGTGGCACATGACGAAAACATACACAATTTTGACCCCCTTAAACCTCACTTTTATATAGTAGAACTGGGGATTATAAGGGTATACATTATTTTTCTTATTTCTGCTCAAAAGCATAGATTGTGAGTACTTGTTAGAACTGCCTCAGTGAGGCAGTTCTAATGAGTACCCACAATCTATGTTTTGAGCAGAAATATGAAAAAAAAATATCAGAATTTTTATCTGAAAATTTTCAGTTTTAGGTGGTGAAATTTTCAATATACAATGTATTTGAGTAGGCGTGTTTTCGTAATGATTTTCTGGGTGTCCTTACATATTTTTTATAGAAAAATAAGAAAAAAAAAAAAACAATTTATCTAGATACACCCCTTATCTAGAGCTATGGTTCAACTTACAGAATGATTTGATTTCAGCTTACTTGTAACATATTTTCATGATAAAATAAAAAAAAATGTCAATACTGTTTCCAAAATAATTCACCACTATAAAAGTGCTAAGTAAAATTGTAGCAGACAACATTCTATTTTATTTTATTTTTTTTAATATATTTCAGAGAATATCAACCTTGGCATTTCAGATGAATTGTCTGCTTGGCATACAATTTCACATGAAATGTCAAGCCTTATTTTCTTAAAAAAAATAAAATATAACGTTTTGCTTAGAGCATTAAGGGTTAATTTTGTGATGAAGATGTGAAAGTACAAAACTTTTCCTTTCAATTATCTGTATGTAACAGATGCTTTTTTTCTCAGCTGGCTGTGTAACTAGGTGACATATTTTTATTTTAATAACAAGAAAATTCAATCAGCACGGCTTAATAGATCCCAAAACCCTTCCACCCACCCCCCAGAAAGCAAAACGTCATAGAAAGACGGACAGACAAGACAAACTCACAATGTGAAAACAGTGTACCCTTCACCCCCCACCCCCCACATACACACACACACAACCTCCACACCACAAATGCAGTTTATTCCCTTTATAATAATATATGATGTAGAAAACATACACATACTGTACTCAGGGGAGTTCAAATAGTGTTGAATAATTTGTTGGCAATAGAGCCAAACATCTAAAAGTACAGTGACATTCTTTGACATACAATTAATGTATGTGCCTAAGCAGCTTAAAAATACATGTACATGTGTTTCTTTTATCATATTTACCCTAAGTATTTGGGTCCAATAACCCTTGTCATGCTGAATAAATTAAGATGCCATGCCCACTTCTCATATTCAGCCAATCAGATAACTTGATCCAGGTTTTTGATATCAATTCACATAATGACAAACAGTGCAGATCTAGATCAGTTAGCTTACAACTGATCTGGATCTACACTGTTTGCAAAGGCAGGATATATCCTGGTTCAGCAGGACATGGGTTAACTCTTTAAACCACTCTTATCTAAAACTTGAACACATCCATTTTACCATCACAAAAACATGCCTATATAATTTTGACCCCCTTTAACCCCACTTTTATATAGTAAAACTGGGGTTTACAGGGATATACATTATTTTTCTTATTTCTGCCCAAAAACATAGATTGTAGGTACTCATTAGAACCGCATTGCCAAGGCGGTTCTAACTAGTACCCACAATCTGTTTTCAGCAGAAGTGTGAAAAATATCAGAGTTTTTTATTTGAAATTTTTCAGTTTTTGGAGGTGAAATTTTCTATATACATGTATTTAAATAGGCATGTTTTCGTAATGCAATCTGTTTATACATCTAGTATAGTTAGACGAGTGCCAAACAGTGCACACCCAATGATCTGATGCCTCAATCTGCAGCATCTAATCTGTGTCTACACTGTTTTCTCACCCTCCCCAAAACCACAGCACCTACCAGCCTACACTTCCACCATATACACATGTAAGGGAAAGACTCAATCTCTCATGCAAGGAGACGATTATGAGTTCAATCCCCACTCGGACTCAACTGTTCAAGCCATTTCATTGCATTTCAGCCTGTAATTTAACATTTCAAAAGAGACAACTTTTTCAAGTAGAATAATTTTGTGACATTTTTTTCCCCAGAAAATGAAGTTTAGGCAGAGGGCATTCTCAAGGTGTTCTGACATTTTGTGTTTTAAGGGGATGGCCATTCTTTTTTGCAAGGATGAAAACTTTTGTGACTTCCTGTTTGATTGTCTGCACATTAAATTCTTTCTGAAAAAGGGTCTTCTCTAAAAGAATTGAACTCCTGTTAGAGCAGACCCCTTTTAAGAATGAAGGCAAAACAATTTTAATCCTTGGGTCCTTCTGAACCTGGACATGCCCTGTCTTGCAAACAGTGTAGAGCCAGATCAGTTGGCTTCTCCAACTGATCTGGATCAGCACTGTCATTCAGTGTATGAATTTGTACTGACAACCTGGATCAATTTGCAAGCAATCTGAATGGCTAAAAATTAAAAGTGGGCGTGGCCTGTTAACCTGTACAGCATGACCAAGGTTGAAAGCTGTGACCTCCCATGTCATTTATCAATTACCCTTACTAACCCATCAATGCTGTTTCAATCATTTCAGGACACTGATCAGGGTTTTCACTCAGGTTTGAAACCGAGGGTCCCAGTGACTCGTCAATCTTGAGTTAAGGGGTCCATAAATAGGATTTAGGTATTTATTGTTTGTTTTAAATTAACTGTTTCCCATATAGTTATATTTCTTGTCCTTAAATCAAAATTCAAAGCAAAAAATAAATATAATCAAGTTTACACTGATGATAAATGCATCAATCAGGACTCTTATCCCTTAGTTCTGGGAGTCCAGAACATGATTTTGGAAAACTGCCAAAGGCGAGTCAGGGAAAACCCTGTCGATATAGGGATAAGATGATAATGGATATGCTCAAGTGAACACTGTAAAATTATTTGTTGGTCTGAATCCTGCTTGGGGAAGAATTTTTCTCATAATGTTTTTCCCTGCAGATCTGACAAATTTCTTTTAAAATCATTTTGTGTCTGACTGTATACTGTGGTAAATATAATGGTAAACAAAATGCATACCTTCTCATACACATGTATGTTTTCAAGTTGGAATCTGGCAACTTGAAATGCACAAGAAATATTTTGTTGATCTGAAGAACATAATCCATTTAAGTTTTGCACAAAATAATTAAATATCCACAAATCACACAATGCTAGAAGCAAGAATGTTTATTCCATTTCCTAAGTTCCAGCCTGAATATCTAGGTATCTACTAATAACCACAGAATCTGATGCCAGGCATTCAATATTTTTTTTCAGACTGTTGATAGCATCTCCCTACATTATCTGAAATATGTTTATACTTATAAATACATCAATGGAACCTCCGGCTACCGTATCTGCATCAATAAATGTACTGAGAAAATTATTGGAAATCTTTTACTGTGTTATAGAACAAACTACAGTGAGTATCTGATGCAATTAACTAAGTATTTAACTGAACTGACATGGTACCATAATTATTCTAAATATTCCGCTACTGTAAGGTTAACATCCGAATCATGTAAAAGTACAGTATTGATGCACAAAGCTACTTTAGGGACATTTATTTAATCAGATATGGTATCAAGACAGACTCTTACAAGTACCATACCTGACTCAAAAGAGGCGCTTCAAATAAAAACTGTATTTGTCCTTAATATGGGGACATCTGAACTCCTTACCATACTTGTCCTAAAGTTTAAGCAAACCCATTTTGCTACCCACTGTTTGACGAGTAACAGTGTAGACCCAGATCAGATGCCACAGAAGGTGGCATCTGATCTGGGTCGACACTGTAATCCCAGAATTATCGTCAAACACTCTACCTGAAGTTTTCTGAGTCAGTTATATTTTAGCCAAAAATATGAAAATTTTAAAATTAACAATACAAATTAAGGCCCTAATTGATGATAAAAGATTTACTGTAAAATCACTGCATGCTCAGCATAAGTTTATTGCCATGGTGGTATAAACTCCTATACAATTCTAAAGGTACCTTTTCTTTCTTCAATTAGTTCCTATTATAAATAGCTCTAGGCAAGATACTTTTTTTTTTAACCAAAAAATGTTGATATTTTTCTTATTTGTCCACAAAAACATGTTATGGATACTCATTAGAAGCATCTTGACAAGGCGCTTCTAATGACTGTGAGAAACCACAACACATTTTAATGAACAAATAAGAAAATCCATATCTCATACCTTCTTATCTGGAACTTTACAGACTATACTTTAGTCTGAAATTCTGGTCTTCCTGTTAACTGAGAGCTTCTAGTTGCTCTTAACCCTAAAATGCTAATCAAAACTGGAGCCAACAAGATTTTTGTTTATTTATTTTTTTTTTTTAAGTATTTTTCAGAGAAAATAAGGCTTGACATTTCATGTGAATTGGCTGCCCAGCAGCCCATTCACAAGAAATGCCAAGTCTTATTTTCTCTGAAAAATAATTTGAAAAAAAAAAAAAAAAACAGAATGTCATAGCTATAATTTTGCTTAGCACTTTAAGGGTTAAAATATATACATTAACTATTTGTTCCTAAACAGAACTTAGATCATATTTCTCATTATATTTTAAAAGCAGCAAATTAAGGCCCCTCAGTTAATCAATGACTTGGAGATGGTTCAACTAGAAGGCTGAAACAGACAATAATCAACATGCAAAGATGACAGGAATCTTTCAAATGATTTGGTAAATATGAGTGTATCTTTCAACAACCCATAATTCTGATGATTTTGATCAGTCTGACCTTCAACTTTTATTGGCAAACATCAATACAGTTTAGTCTCATTGCTCCAAATACCATGTTAACTCTAAATATTGGGACACCCTAACTCCTTACCATAATTCACCCAAAATTCTAAATAACCACTGAACTAGCTATAATTGATGAGCATAAAATTGCTGGATGAGTGGCAAACAGTGTAGACCCAGATCAGATGCCATTCTGCAGCATCTGATCTGGGTCTACACTGTTTTTTCAGGCCTGACTCTGTCCCAAGACCTAAGGTTATTACAGTAAGATGTATTTTTTTTTTTTTTTTTCAACAAAAAAGTAATTTGATTTGTTATTTCTCCAAAAAAAACATGTTGTGGGAACTCATTAGACGCATCTCAGTGATGTGCTTCTAATGAGTACCATGTTTTCAAGGAGAAAATTCCATATAGCTCCAGATAAAACCCTTATGGAAATGCAGCATACACTGCACTTGCAGCATATGCTGCAATCCTACTGCATTTCTATTGCATTCATACTGCATTCTGTGCCTCTGAATTGCAGCATACTGCAAATGTAGCTGAAAATCTACTGCAATGACTGATTGTATCATATCCTGCTGCATAATCAGCATATATACTGACAGTATGCTGCAAATTCATGTTTCCTTCATACTGCTAACACTGGCAATTCTGCAAGTTTACTATCATACCGCATTCATGCTGCATGCAAAAGACTGATAATTATCAGATGACCAAAATCAATGATGTCATCAGATATTGATCAGATACAGGGTGGCCACACATTTTTAGCAATCAAATTCCCTGATTTTTCCCTGATTTGATTTGATTTTCCCTGATTAAAAACCTTAATATTATCGCAATGGCCCCTACTTTTAGAAGTCATATACTGATTCAAATGCTGTCAAGTGACATGTTTATACACAATGCTGTCACAATATTCTTAATTAAATGAAAATTTATCTAAAATATGATGTACATATGCTAATTTACTTTCATGGTAGTCAAAATCAAAACTGGTAAAATATATGGCCTCCAACCTCCCCTTGTAGCCACAGAATATACAGCAAACAAGTACTCCGCCTAACAAGCACTCCACCTTTAAGTAAGATTAGATCTGCAGATATTTTAAGCATATGGCAGAAAGAAACCACCAGTAGCCACATCTGAACAGCTATAAAATTTGAATATTTTGACCTTACAAAGATAAGATTTTTTTAAATTCCCTGATTTTTCCCTGATTTTCAGCAAAATTTCAAATTCCCTGATTTTTCCCTGCAGGGAATTTTTTTCACCATTTTCCCTGTTTTCCCTGTTTTCCAGAGTGCGTGGATACCCTGAGATATTATTCACACCATTCATTTCTGTGATGTGATTGGCCAGTTTATTATCACCTCACCTATTGCAATCAAGATGGCTAACCCAGGGTGAGTTGCATAAGGAAAGCGCTTTCATGTAGCGCTCTGTAGCGATATGTCCTTGCTGTGCAACGGTCTGCTTGTTTGGAGCGCTTTTTAAAATGTCTGCCAAAATGACACGATTTTCAAACTTGGGGTTTCTCGTAAAAACTTGCTTCAACGATTGGTTTTGTGTTCTGTGGTCATTTCTGCACAATGCATGTGGTCTAAGGACAATAAAATAAATAAGAAACATTTCAACTCTTAAAACGGACACTGACTACGTCGGGCGCCGCCATTTTGTTTGTCTCGTTGCTATGCAACAGTCTGTTTCAGACAGCGAGTCAGCTCCGAACACAGTTACAAAGCGCTACGAAGCACTTTTTGGTAACGTACCGTTGCATTGCGAAGCGCTACAAAGCGCTCTGTAACGCTCGCCTTATGCAACTCGTCCCTGATCTGGTGTTTTGTTGTCAAAATAAGGACCTTCAAGAAATTTGTCTGCCAAAGATTTCTGCCTGACACCTCACACAGATATAAACAGGTACAGTCGAACCTCAACGGCTCGAACATCTTTGGGACCATGGAAATTCGTTCGAGACATGGTTAGTTCGAGCCACTGAGGGTTAATCATGGCACTAATTCAGGAAGCAAATAGCGATAATTTAGGGAAATCTTTTCGATTTTCTACAGAGTATTTGCAACATGATTATTTGGGACATGATTGTTTTCATTTAGAACGATTTAATGGTTTGGTGTACATGTACATTTTCAGTGATTTAATTTTGTTGGTTGCTTTACATCCCAAGTAACAGCTATTCATGCATAGTCATGGCAGGTTGGCCAACAAACCTAACCATATACTTTCCCCCGGCAGGCTTAGACACAGTCTAAGTGGCTTACAAGTACTCAGTGTCTATTGTTCTACTATGCAGTCACTGGTACTTGCCCTACATGTACATGTATAAGAGGGTAGGAGAAAATGACCACAGAATAATTCATGATCATTCTTAAATTTTCCACAAAAGGATGATGCTAGACCAGATGATAGTACCAGTGACTTCCTGATCTTGTCGAACACTCATCAGACAGAAATGTTTTTCAGATAATGTGAGTTTGCAAAGACTGTTACTGGTCATCCCAAAATGACCTGATCTGTTTACCGGGATGTAAATCACAAACAATACCAATACTGCAAGTCCAGCATTAGACTAGCTACTAGTCGGATATCAATATTATTTTCATCAATCAATTATAATTATTAATTTACTTAATGAACTAAGGGCCATCTATTACTTACTGCTTGCCTCACCTCTTTGATAGCAGCAACTAATCTTGGAGATATCCGACTAGTAAAATGCGAAATGTACTCTTAGAAGTGATTGACATTTATTGCCTTTCTAATGTTCCTTATCTAATTCGCCATCTTGTTAAAATCATTACCTCTCCAATAAATTGTTTATATACATGTATAAGAAGCTGACCATTAGAGTTCAAGGGATAACATAAACATTGTTTAGAAGCCTGTCTGTGTACTGCATGTATTAACAGTTTTTGTTTTGTGTATTAGCAAATTTTAGATAAAACAGAAGAAAACAGAATCATATTTAATAAGTATTTCATATTAAAAACTGTTGTATCAACATAATTTATGGAACATTGTATATTTATTTTGCTTTGATGTCTGATAAGCTTTTTCTATAGCTCTAAGATAAGAAGACATATGAGGTAATAATCTAGGATAAATGTTGTAGGTACTGTTTTCTGAGACTGTTCGAAAGAGTAACTACATTCCATATATATTTTGATGGAGAAATGCATTAAATAAAAAAAAAACCTGACTTTTTCTATAGCTTCAAGATAAGGACATATGAGGGGATAATTTAGGATAAATGTTGTGGGTACTGTTTTCTGAGACAGTTCGAAAGAGTAACTACATACCATACATATTTTGATGAAGAAATGCAAAAAAAAATAAGCAAAAAAAAATCTATAGCTTTAAGATAAGAAGACATATGAGGTAATAATTTAGGATAAATGTTGTGGGTACAGTTTCCTGAGACAGTTCAAAAGAGTAACTACATACCATATATATTTTGATGGAGAAATGCATTAAAATAAATAATAAAAAAAGGCAAATTATTCTATAGCTCTAAGATAAGAAGACATATAAGGTTATAATTTAGGTTAAATGTTGTGGGTACTGTTTTCTGAGACAGTTCGAAAGAGTAACTACATACCATATAAATTTTGATGGAGAAATTCATTAAATTACAATAAAATCTATAGCTTTAAGATATGAGGTAATAATTTAGGATATATGTTGAAGATACTGTTTTCTGAGACAGTTCGAAAGAGTTACTACATACCATATATATTTTGATGGAGAAATGCATTAAATTAAAAAAAAAAAAAGAATCTATAGCTTTAAGATAAGAAGACATATGAGGTAATAATTTAGGATAAATGTTGTGGGTACTGTTTTCTGAGACAGTTCAAAAGAGTAACTACATGCCATTTATATTTTGATGGAGAAATGCATTAAATTAAACAAAAAAACAACAACAAAGTTTTCTATAGCTTTAAGATAAGAAGACATATGAGGTAATAATTTAGGATATATGTTGAAGATACTGTTTTCTGAGACAGTTCAAAAGAGTAACTACATGCCATTTATATTTTGATGGAGAAATGCATTAAATTAAACAAAAAAACAACAACAAAGTTTTCTATAGCTTTAAGATAAGAAGACATATGAGGTAATAATTTAGGATAAATGTCATGGGAACTGTTTTCTAGGACAGTTCGAAAGAGTAACTACATACCATTTATATTTTGATGGAGAAATGCATTAAATTAAACAAAAAAAAGCAAAGTTTTCTATAGCTCCAAGATAAGAGGACATATGAGGTTATAATTTAGAATAAATGTTGAAGATACTGTTTTCTGAGACAGTTTGAAAGAGTAACTACATACCATATATATTTTGATGGAGAAATGCATTAAATTAAACAACAAAAAAAAAAAAACAATATTTTTTTCTATAGCTTTAAGATAAGAAGACATATGATGTAATAATTTAGGATAAATGTTGATTGTTCTGTTTTCTGAGACAGTTCAAAAGACTAACTACATACCATATATATTTTAATGGAGAAATGCATTAAATTGAACAAAAACAAAAAACAACAAAATTTTTCTATAGCTTTAAGATAAGAAGACATATGATGTAATAATTTAGGATAAATGTTGTGGGTACTGTTTTCTGAGACAGTTCGAAAGAGTAACTACATACCATATATATTTTGATGGCAAAATGCATTAAATAAAAAAAAAGAACGATTTTTTCTAAAGCTCTAAGATAAGAGAACATATGATGCGATATTTAAGGATAAAAATGGGTACTGTTTTCTGAGACAGTTCGAAAAAGTAACTACATACCATATATATTTTGATGGAGATATGTATTAATTAAAAAAAAAACTTTTTCTATAGCTTTAAGATAAGAAGATAAATGAGGTAATAATTTATGATAAATGATGTGGGTTCTGTTTTTTGAGACAGTTCGAAAGAGTAGCTAGATACTATATCTACCAAAAGTAAAATTTCAAATGTCAGCTTTCTCCCTATCATTGGGAGAACAAAATAAAACATCACATCCTTTCAAAAAGCTTCCCAGTTACACCTTGATTTTTCAGACCATAAGCAATAGCAACTTCATCTTCTCAGCCTCTAAAAAGAATGTGTACTTTGTTTCATCATGAAAACACACCAAAATGAAATTTAGCTTTTCCAACTTTCTCTTATCAGTATTAAGTGATCAGTATGTGGTCAGTAAAGCAATAAACACTTCAAGTGTGGTGGTTCTCAATAGATGTAATTAATCATTTACCAAGCAGAATCCTGCGAGGTAAAATTCGTATTTTACTAGACCTTGATGTCAGAGACCAACTATTAGAGACTGGCCATACAAGATGTCATACATAAGTTCAGCTTATAGTTAGGAGTGATAAAACATGACATCAAGGTCTAGGAGCTAGTCTAGTCCAGCATATACTGCAAGTGCAGCGTATACTGCATTTATGCTGTATATACATGTACTAAAGTAGGAGCATATTTGCAGCATAACTTTAATATTGGCTGAGTTCCAGCCTGATTGCAGCATAATTTAAATAATTGAAACTGCTGCATCTGTGTAGAGTTAAATGGGCAAGTTGTCAGCTCCCATAATGCTTTCCTGCTGAGATTAGGGAGAATGCAGCATATACTGCTATATACTGCATTCATGCTGCTTTTTCACGCTGGGATAATACTGCTAATATGCTGCAAGTATACTGCAATTCCGTAATGCAAGTTATCGAGACAAAAATATTTTTTTACACTCTATGAAAACATATTTGTTTGTGTTGAGGGTTTACAGCCCAGGCAACCCAATGGGGTCATGTCGAGCGTGGTTAGTTTACCTAACCACACGTTTACTGGGCAGGCTTTGTCCTCTAAGTGGTTAACCAGTACTGTGCACATTCCTTCGCCAGAAACTGACAACTGCCCTTCTTGAATCAGCGGAAGGGAGAGAATGACCGTAGAAAATATTTCATGATCAATTTCCACGAAAGAATATTGCCGACCTCGGCGGGGGTTGAACCCGCGACCTCCTGGTCTACAGTCGGACGGCGCATCCAAATGAGCCGCCGAGGCCGGCGCATATTCTTTCTTACTTCTCCATGAAACCTTTCTTGTAGGTTCTCATTAGACGTGCCTCAGCAAAACACTTATAATGAGAACCATAACATACGTTTTCATGGAGAAAAAAAGAAAAATGTCAACATTTTGGTTAAAAAAAATGAGCCTTACCTACAGCACTAGCTACTATTTACTGATATGTACCTCTCAAGAAAAGTCTCGGATCTGCTTGCACGTTCATGCAGTCTGATCAGTATCTGGTGTTGCTGCTCTATGTTTTTAATAATACATTACTGCATGTTACCAAAAACTGTATTAAAACCCCAAATTTCTGCCTTCCATTCAATTTAGCATACATGTTTGTGACACACTTCTCTATGTCTTTTTGTCATTCAATTTCCATAATGTTTTTATCATACCTTTCCACATGGGTCTTTTTGTCCTGTATAATTCTGATAATATCCTACAAACTAAAGGTATTACAGGGAAATGGACTTTGATCATGGCTCCAAATAAGGAGATCTATGAGGTGATAATTTAGGATATTTTCTGTTATTTTTTACCCAAAACACATCTTGTGGGTACTCACTGGAACTGACTCAAAGTAATTTCAATGAATACCCAAACAGTTACATTTTGGTGCAGCAACAAAAATACTTTTCTGATAGACAAAGTATCTGGACCTATGTTGGATGAAGATAAAATCAATGTCACAATTCCAGTACAATTAACAATCTTGTAAAAAAAAATCCAATTAAACCAATCTGTAGGTCAAGGACCCATTAATCTGCTACATATTTGTTCCATTCAAACAGTATTGACAATCTCAGAATGATTCATGGTAAAAGTATGTCAGATCCTGCCCTTAAAACTAAAACCTATCTGAACAATGCTTTTAATTAAGAACTGACTAATATAGAGAATCATTCATTTAAAGTTTGGAGTGTGCTCTTGGGGGTGAGTGATGAGATGCATTTGTGTGCATCCCATGATGGGATGCATTTGTGTGCATGAGAAGAATGGCCAAGACATTTGTGTGCACTGGCTGGATGAATGGTTAAGAAAATATGAAAGAACCATGAAAGAACCAACATGCAGAATTACAAAAATTGTCTTTCTACAAACTCAACCCCAGGTCCAACTGAACCCAGATATGCCCTGCATTTGCAATCTGGGGAGATTCAGATCAGTTGGTTCTGAAGAAGCCAACAGATCTGGATCTACACTGTTTAGCATTATAAATATGTGAATTTGTATCAAAAACCTATCAAGCCATCTGATTGGCTGAAAATCAGAAGTGGGTGGGGCATCGTAATTTATTCAGCATGGCAAGGGTTAAGAACAATCCGAAACACAAAGACAAGTGCATTTTAGTCACTGGTGCTAACTTCATTCAGCAAAAATTCTTCAGATTTGAGTTTTTATGCTATTTTTGGAATAACACATGTAAGTGTCAGAATTCACTTTTTTTTGCATAACTTTCACATGCTTGAGGACTTCCACAAGAGAGTGCATAAAAAACAAAATGCATTTCTACCTAGCACCGGAATGTATGAGACTTGACAGGTTTTCTGAATTTAGTAAGAAAACTATCGACATATTTGTGTAAAAAATAAACCAGAGTTATGAGCATTTTTAATGGGATTGTCAGTGAAGCCAGATCATGTCAGAAAATAAAGACCACAAAGAGAGCAGATCTAAGGTTCCCTGTGGCAAGCAACATTGGATTCCATTCAGCCAAACAAAAATGAATGAAAACATCAATGCAAAAAATAATAAATTCTACAAGCATCCTGTTCTTTACAGTAGCAGATTAGAAAAATTCTATTCAAGCAAAGATTTCATCAATATTTAGCCATTTTGAATGAAAAGGTGCCTTTGAATAAATTAAAATCATGCAAACAATGAAAAGACCCAAATCAGCCTGCGTATCTCTGGTCTAATTTGAGTCTTAAATTTGATGTTCTCTTACAGAATACTACAGAATGCATCCTTTTTTTTTTTTTTAAAGAAGGCATCGACCCTGATCACAAGACTGCAGATGTGCTGGATCTCTGCATTTCACATATTTTTAAGGAACCTTTTTGCTCCACAGGAACATTTCAGAAAAGGAATTCCTGTCTTTATAGTCACAGTGACCTTTATAAAATTAACACTTAGCATGATAAGGGCAAGTAATGATATTTTTTGTATTTTTTCCTTAAGTTAAATCTTGTCATTTAATGCAGAATGTGGCATCTGATCTGGGTCTGCACTGTTTGCTTAAATTACAGGAAGTTATGTATTAAATAAAACAGTCTAAAGTCACCATCCAGGACCATTTTACCAGCCTACACTCAGAGACAATCGACCCACCAGTGCTTTTAGTGCTTTGATTCTTATTTCTCAAGGAAAACACAGAGGACTTGTTAAGGAGGAGTATTTGATAATAATTATGGGATAATTTTCTCTAGTTCTCCATAAAAACATATGTTGTGGGTACTCATTAGAAGCGCCTCACCGAGGTGCTTCTAATGAGTACCCACAACATATGTTTTTATGGAGAAATAAGAAAAATGATCCCACAATTATCACCAAATACTCTTCCTTAACAAGTCCTCTGAAAACATATGCTGTTGCTACTCATTTGAAGCAGCCATAGCTATAGCCTGGCTCCAGTCTCCAGTGACTAAATATTTTTTCTCATAATCCTGTTTGATACTCCACTAAAATAAAACCAAAAAAAAAAAAAAAAATAAAAAAAAAATAAAAAAAAATATCATGACTATGAATACTGGTCACTAGTGACCAGCCTTTATAGTCATGATATTACTTTGGTTTTATTTTAGTGGATTATTAAACAGATTATAAGAAAAAAATATTTTGTCACTAGAGACTGGAGCCCGTCTACCATAGCTATGGATAAGAGGGGTAATTGAGGTAAATATTTTTCTTACTTCTCCATGTAAACATACATTGCAGGTACTCATTAGAAGTGCCTCTGTGAGGCACTTCTGATGAGTACCCACAATTTATGTTTTCACGGAAAAAGCAGAAAATATCAAGTGTTCTTTATTGAAAAAAGATGTTTTGTCTGGAGCTAAGGAAGCACCTCACTAAAGCACTTCTAATGAGTACCTACAATTCCTCACTGACCCTTTTCTAAGGAGTATCCACAACTTATCTTTTCATGAGGTAACAAGAGACATATTCACCTGACCCCTCTATTATCTACAAATATGTATATTCTTGGACTTATAACACTTAGAGACACCAAGGCAGCAACTAGGGAACATTAAAAAGCACCAATTAAAACAATCAAAATTTTTTTCTTTCCATTTTTGGAATGTCTCCATAATGTACTACCCTGAGACAAGAAAATGACAGAAGGCTGAAACATAACTCAAGATTAGGCACCTTTTTCTACCGAAAGTACTGATAATTCTCTTATTTCTGTACAAAAACATATGTTGTGGTACTCATTAGAAACGCCTCATCGAGGCACTTCTAATGAGTACCTACAACATATGTTTTCATGCAGAAATAAGAAATATAATATGTGGATATCAACTCTTATCTGGAGCTATGACACAGAGATATTTGATTGAATCAATAACTAATCAATCTCAGGTACCATTCTACCACTTTATAGTCCCACTGACCCATCCAAATGTCATCATCAAGACAAGTTAAGCTGTCTCAAGAGGAAAGTAAATATCTAATCCAAATTTCAATGATCACCAAGCACTCAAATCTTGAATAAGTAATGGAGTCTCAGCTGAAGATAAAGTCCGGTTCTGATAAATTCCAATAAACTTCTCCACAAAACACAACTTGCAAGAACAGCAGGCCAACTAAGGGTTTGTTATACATAATGCAGTTACAGTAATACTTTCTAAACAAAGGAAAAATGTGTCTTTTAGGCAGATCCAGACAGCTGTGGCATCTGACTACAAAATCATCAATAAATTTTTCACAGAGACAGCATTATTAATTTGTGCAGTCACCAAGATCAAACTGCTTCTAAGAATCTTTATTGAGAGTATTTTTGTTACCAGTGCAACTTCTTTGAATATATCTGCAACTGCAGCTGTGTGCTATTAAATACCCTATGCATCTGCAAATGCAGTTGCTCATTTCTGTACATCTCTGTTGATTTTCTTTTTATCTTAGAACTGCAGTTGTCTATTGCAAAAATAGTGAAATGCAATACCGAAAACCATTACCGTATTTTAATGATTTCTCCACAAAAATCAATTAGGAAAGACAGGCCTTAGCATGTGTGGCATCTGATCAGGTCTACATTGTTTGCCACAAATGCAGCAATTTTTTCATGCAAGAATAGGACTTGTTCAAATTTAATAAGTATGGCGAAGGAGTTAAGCTGTCTCAGTACTTACCGTATTCGATCTAATTACCGCATATACCCCTATAAGCGCACACTCATGAAATTCCGTAGTCTTCAGATTACAGCCAGTGTACATTTCCGTAGTCTTCAGATTACAGCCAGTGTACATTTTATTTACTTTTTTATAAAGGCATATGTTGTGGGGTTTTGAGTACCCACAACATATGCCTTTATAAAGAAAATCAGAAAAAACATCGCATAATCATCATCAAATAAGTCCTTTCTGATCTTTTTATAGTGTATCCTTAATAGGTATAGGTACATATTTTATCACATCTGAGTGTTCCCAGTAATTTTGAAAAACCTAAGCGCACAGTGCGGCAATTAGGTCAAATACGGTAGGTAAATGCAGTATGCTCGATGTGCTTGCTTTGCAGATTGTTGGCAGTAAATCAAGTAAATTTACTGAAAGAAACTACCATGTTTACCCTAGAGCTTTGTATAGACAGACCTGAGGAAAGTGTTGATCTGGATCAGATGTAGCAGAAAGCAGTGTGCGATCAGGGTCTACAGATCTGAGACACATCAACAGTTAGCAAAATGGACTTGCTCAAAAACTTTTGGAGAAGTATGGTAAAGAGTTAACCCTTAAACTGCCAATCACAACAATTGTCCTCTGCTTTGTCATCTGCTTGTGATTTTACAAGTCATTTTTGCAAACATTGTGGACCCAGATCAGACTGCTCCTCTAGGAGCAGTCTGATCTGGGTCCACACTGTTTGCCAATATGCAAAAATAGGTTTGAAAAGTTTGCTAGAATATTCAGCAAACGACATAAACAGACGACATTTTCAGATGCAGATTTCCTTGGCATTTAAAGAGTTAATGCATCTGAAATAGCAGTAAATATGGTAGCGCGATAAATGGTCAGAAGCAACTTCAGTTCTGCCAAATTCTTCTAAACCTTTACCTCTTTTTGGCAGATTCAGCAGACAAATTGATTTCTTTTCTTATTTTTACCAGGAAATAGGCTTTGACATTTTATGTAATTTGCATGAAATGTCATAGCCTATTTTCTGGATAAAATAAAATATTTCAAATTGTTGTCTGCTGCAATTTTTAGTCAGCATCTTGTCAGAGAACAATTGTTGCTGCAGTGATTTATTACTGGGTAATTGGTTCTACATTATATTTCATTAGGGACAATTGTTATGGCTTTACCAGGTAAACAGAGGTATAGTGTTAATACTTACTGGAATATAATAAATTACTTGTATGTAGCAACAGTCAGCAGTTTGCAGGTCTCATGTAATATATAAAGATATTTTGTGTTTCTAGATCATTTTATTATGTCCCCGCCATTTTCAATGGAGCGGGGTGGGTGGGGGGTGGGGCATAATATAGTATCACTGCTGTACGTACGTACGTACGTACGTCCCATCCGTAGGTATGAAAAATGGTTTCCCTTCGATATCTTTTAAAGATTTGTGTATTGGATTCATATTTTATACACAGGTATGTAATCATAAAATATAGGTCAAGTTCGATTTAGGGTAAAACCCACCAATTATTATGGGAGTTATAGCCCATTTTTAGCATCGAAAAATTGTTTCCTTTGGATATCTTTTGAAAAGATTAGTATATTGGAATCATATTTTATACACAGGTATATAATCATAAAATATAGATCATGTTCGAATGAGGGTAAAATCCACCAATTTTTATGCGAGTTATGGCCCTTTTGTAACTTCAAAAAATGGTTTCCGTTCGATATCTTTTGAAAAGATTAATATATTGGATTCATATTTTATACACATGTATATAATCATAAAATATAGGTCAAGCTCGACTGAGGGTAAAATCCACCAATTATTATGCGGGTTATGGCCCTTTTGTAACTTCAATAAATGGTTTCTGTTCAATACCTTTTGAAAAGATTAGTGTATTGGATTCATATTTTATATGCAGGTACATGTATATAATCATAAAATATAGGACAAGTTCGATTTAGGGTAAAACCCACCAATAATTATGTGAGTTACGTATGTCCCTTTTCAACTTCATTTCTTGCAAAAAGCTTGTTTCCGGGTAAGGATGGCCCCTGGGCGGGGGCATCTGTGTCATATTGACACTTTTCTAGGCATTTCTCCACAAAAAACATAATCATATAAATGTCCTGAGTACATTGTTTAGAATTGCCTTATTTCTCCACGAAAACATGTCATAGTCATTACCAGTCAAGCTCAATAATTGGTAGAGCGTCTGCTTTGTGACAGGGAGGTTGTGTCCCCATGTGCCATCCCCAGCTGAATCATACCAAAGACTTTGTTTCACTTGGTGTAAAGCATTTAGATAGTAGATACTTACAGTAAATATGGTAATCTCATTCATTCGCCTTGCCAAATGTCAGTCAGACTAAAGCATTCATGACATGAAACCAAAATGACATGTTTACAATATACAATAGCTAAAGGCCACTGCCATCCTGCTACTGGGTAGCTTCTTTCTCACTTTTCTTTATTTTTTTTCCAAAGAGATGGTTCCTTGGTCCAAAAGAGTTATTTTAAAAACTTGTTTCTAAGATATACACTCAGTCTTATACTAGACAACATCTGGCAGGGCCAACCTCTGACCACATCCAATGCTGCACAGTGATAGAATAAGTGAATAATTTTATCTTCAGCTTATATCTTCAATTAGCTACACAAGGTATGAAGGCAACCAAAGCTTTGAACAAGCCAAACTGAACTACCTACTTTTGAGTGAAAACCATACTAATAGAAGGGCAAACAGTTCAGACTCTATTAAAAACTGCTCCTTCATGGTCTATACTGTTTGTTTGGGCCTAACTACAGTCAACTCCCATCATCTTGACTTCGCTTATCTCAAATAGTCTCTTGTCTCGAAGTGAAAATCTGGTCCCTGTTTTAACATGGAAATCTAACAACAGGTAACAAAATATTGTGGAAAGAGGAGAAATTGCTCCGAAGGAGCAATTTCTCTTCTTTTCCACAATATTTTCAAAGTATCTCTAACTTCAGGAGTCAAATTACATATTTATTTGTAAAATGTAGTTGTTCGATTTATTTTCCTCAATTCTGCTATGTTGAGGCAGAGCGTCCCTTAGACTTCGAGATAACGAGGCAGAGAGTCCCTTAGACTTCGAGATAACGAGGCAGCAAGTCCCTTAGACTTTGAGATATTGAGGCAGAGTCCCTTAGACCGAGATAACTAGGGAGACAGTCCCTTAGACTTCGAGATAATGAGGCAGAGAGTCCCTTAGACATCGAGATAATGAGGCAGCGAGTCCCTTACACTTCGAGAACAAGGCAGAGAGTCCCTTAGACTTGAAGATAACAAGGCAGAGAGTCCCTTAGACTTCAAAATGAGGCAGAGAGTCCCTTAGACTTCAAGATAATGAGAGTCGACTGTATCTGTATATTTTGGGCAAATACTGAACATCGTGTTCTCTTCTGCAGTGAAGAAAAAAGAAATATGTAAGAAGGAATGAATTTAGGCTGAAATGGGAAGTTATATGTAACAAGGAAAAAATAACTGTGGGAATACCCCTTGAACATCCAGTAACAAGAGCAATTAACAAGTATTGTGCATGACTATGGTGAAATAAAGATCTTTTCGAACTTTACAAATTTCAGAGCTCTAGATAGGCAGCTTAAGCTTATATCTGAGATCTCATTAGAATGATCCTACTATAAATATTTGGACCCAATTAACCATTACCATACTAGTCCTGAAATTGTAACAACTCTATTTTACTACCTGTTGATCATAGCAACAGATAAGGCACTTTATTCATCCGAAAAATGCTGAGGCGCTTCTAATGAGTACCCACAATGTATGTATTTGTCGAGAAATAAGAAAAATATTATGTGGATACCCCCTCTTATCTGTAGCAATGGTTGATGTGTCTAAAAAGTGCAGGATGAGTGGAAAGCAATGCAGACACTGATCAGAAGCTGTCCTATGTACTGTCTGATCTACACCATTTCCTGATGACAGGCCTGTCCATCCAAATACAGAGTAAATAGAAGTATCAAAAAGTATGGTAAATGTCCTAAAATTACACCAAAGTGTCTGACAAAATTGCATATGCAAACAGTGTAGACCCAGATCATACTGCTCCTGTTTGTCATTCAACTAAGTATTTTAAGACACAGGTGCACAAAAAGAAAAAATTAGGCCAAGAAAGTATGCAATAAAGTGTTCAAAATTTTAGGACTTTTACTGTATAGTGTGGGCCCAAACAATAGTTCCATTGGGAACAGTTTAATCTGAGTATACACTATTCACTCAACTGATTTACTCAAGCATATCTGTCCAGATATTCAAGGTTCATTGAGTATTTTTTCTTGTTCACTTTGATTACTGTAGTTATATCTGGGTGGTCACTTACTAGCACTTAGCACTCTGGGTAAAAAGTTTACAATATTTTTCTTATTCTTCTCAGAAAACAGGTTTGACATTTCATGCAAATTGTCTCCAATGGAGACAATTTGCATGAAATGTCAAAACCTGTTTTCTGGGAAAAATAGGAAAAATCTCATTAATTTGTTGTCTGCTGAATTAGCCCAGAGTGGTAGAGGTTAGTGTCCATCTGGCACAGTCTTCTTTTATTTCTCTAGGAAAACAACACATATTCCAGATCTCATCACAGCACAAACAATTAAAACAAAATACCAGAACATACTTGCTACCATAAAATGGAGAGTTGCTTTAATCACTACCGCATTGTCCTCATTTTTACATGCTTTTATTAGTAAAGAATTAATCACCCAACATCTAGCCATCATTGGATACTATGATTTCCATAAATTATTCATAGCAACAAGCTAAAAATCTCATCAACCAACTAAAAGGTAAGAAATATAGCACTAACTAACAGCACAAGCATTTATGGGGGAAATTGGCTGAACAGTTAGAAAGCTGCTGCAAGGCAGCAATGTGCCAGCAACAAGCATTCCTGTTGGTTACAGCTTTAAGGTTCATCAAATAAATGGTTGCCATCAAACAGCTATCATTGTTGAAGACAAGAAAATGAAGGATGGCAATATACTGCACCAGTTCTTACACAAGCAGCAACATTCACAACCAGCTTCAACCCTAGGCCTGCTGAACCCGGATATATCCTGCCATTGATTCTAAAGAAGCCAACTGATCTGGATCTGCATTGTTTGCCATTAAGCATGTGAATTTATATCCATAATATGGATCAAGTAATCCTATTGGCTGAAAATTAGAAATGGGTATGGCATCTTAATTTATTCAGCCTGACAAGGGTTAAGAATTTTATTTGATCAGAGCTGATAAGTATTAAATTTAAAGCTATTTATAATAAGAGAAACTATGTCTATATATGCATGGCAGCACAGCATCACTTAAGCATTTATACTGGCAAGCAAGATGCATAAAAGTTCACAATCACATAGCTACAGATAAGAGGGGGTATCCACATAATATTTTTCTCATTTCTCCATGAAAACATATGTTGTGGGTACTCATTAGAAGCGCCTCGGTGAGGCGCTTCTAATGAGTACCACAACATATGTTTTTGTGGAGAAATAAGAAAGATATCAGCATTTTTCGGATGAAAAAAGCACCCTATCTGTTGCTATGAATCAGCACCAACTCACTAAACATTTAGTAGACCAACAAGCTTAAATCTGAACCAACTGGAGGGTCAATCCAGTCGGCTAAGCAACTGAAATCTGCAGCAGCTGTTTGTTGTCCAGAAAATTACCAAATGTTATAATGTAGATGTATGAGAAGTTATCTGGATTTAGCACTATTAAGACATCATTCTGGGTGGGCTTCTTTCAACAGATATTTACACAAGCTAAGGAGAAAAACTAATCCTTTGTTTGCTGCCCCTTTTAACCATGTCAAACTGATCTGATGAAACAGAGCTTTTATGGTATGTTAGGTAAGCTAAAGAGACACCTTAAACTTGACCCAGAACAGCATTATGTAAGATCAGCTCAGATTTTAAGTCAGAGTTCATTATTTCCGCAATACTGTCCATATATAATGGAACTTCTTTTTAAAGATGGTTTTGTGACAATTTAAAGGTGATTCCCAAAATTGTTGTAGCCAAATGAAAATGAAGAGGTTACATAGAAAAATAACCATTTGTGGTGATCTTTCTATATAATCTATACATTTTTTTGTTTGGATTCAACATTGTTGTTTAGCTAACATGGTTTTGCGTTGGATCCCAGCAATCATGTTATAAGAGGCTGTGGTGTACTGCCAGTTTTAACTAAAAAAATATCATATATTAACCCCTGTCCTGCTGAGCCCGGATATACCCTGCCTTTGCAAACAGTGTAGATCCAGATCAGTTGGCTTCTGAAGAAACCAACTGATGTGGATCTGCACTGTTTGCCATTAAGCATGTGAATTTATAGCAATAATCCAGTTCAAGTAATCTGATTGGCTGAAAATTACAAGTGGGTGTGGCGTCTTAATATATTCAGCAGGACAACGGTTAAAGTATTTGGAAAGACAGAATGAGTAAACAGTGCAGGCACATATAGATGCTGCAGTGCCAGGATAAGAACCATATGGCAGCCTTAAAGCGTATCCTCGTAATCATCACAGTGTATTATATTTTCTGGTCCTCTGAGATCATTGAGCACATTCCCGGTTTTTAATATTTGCTCATAGCAACAGATAAGGCGCTTCTTTCATCTGAAAAATGCTGATATCTTTCTTATTTCTCAATAAAAACATATGTTGTGGATACTCATTAGAAGCGCCTCGGTGAGGCGCTTCTAATGAGTACCCACAACATATATATTCATCGAGAAATAAGAAAAATATTATGTGGATACCCCCTCTTAGCTGTAGCTATGTTTGCTTGAGGGTCACTGATGAGCCCAACTGGCCAAAAGTACCATGTTTGGACCGAAAAAATATTGACTTCGTTTTCATTTCTTAAGTATGTTCTTCGCTTCCAACAGATCTATGTTTTCTAAACGTATCTACACTGTTCGCTAATAGCTCATCCTGCAGCTTGCAGACATATCGAAAGAGAAAATGGACTTTTTCAAATCTTAGGCTAAATATGGTAAGGAAATTATGGGGTTTGAATATTTAGGGTAAATAGGGTAGCACACAAAATTCTTTATATACCGTATTAGACCTAATTACAGCATATCTCCCTATAAGCTTACAGTCAAGCAATACCATACTAAGTCTTCAGATTACAGCCAGTGTACTTTTTGTCTATAAAAGCATATATGTTGGTGCACCAAGAGCGGGCTTAAGTCTGCCTATGGGACCAATCCGAGGACCTCATTGACTGGGCCATTTGAACTGCATCAACTTGACATTGCAATTCAAATGAGTACCCATGTCATATGGTTTCAAAACAAAAATCAGAAAAACAGAACACAATTTCCTCACATTAGCATCATTACATAAGTCCCTCCTTTTTTTTATGAGTAACCTTAAAATAGGTGGATACATGTTATACCACAAGTTTTTTCACTATTTTTGAAAAACCTAAGTGCACAGTGTGATAATTACGTCAAATACGGTGACCAGATTATTATCAAAAATCAAACTACATATTTGTATTCCCCAGCTGCACAGTTTCTATCAAATGATAAAAGTCATGTAATGATACAGCTATGAAATACCAAAACAAGAGCCAATTCCATATACACCCGACTTTTTCAAGTAATATCATAGCTCTTGATAAGGAGCTTTTTTCCACCAAAAAGTATCTATATTTTTATTATTTCTCGACGAAAACATATGTTGTGGGTACTCATTAGAAGCATCTCGGCGAGGAGCTTCTAATGAGTACCCACAACATATGTTTTTGTCAAGTAATAAGAAAACTATTTACCTGATGCACGCTCTTATCTAGGCCTATGTAATATTTACTATTTTGTTGATTGTTTAGGATACTGAGTGCCTACAATTTCCAAAAGTTACTTATTCTGTTCAGTATACATCACACCTCAGTAGCTTATCTACAATCTACCTGCTTCCTGAATTGATTTTTTAATATCAGAAATCAACCAACTACTGAAAATTATATATTTGGTGACCCCAAAATGACCTCTGCAAGACAAAATAACCTGGAAAGTGGGAAATGGAAGTATTTTATTGCAGGAAATTATCAGTAGACCAAATATAGATTTTTTCTCTGTACTAACTTCTCCAGACCATTGTTTTCTTTATATCAGACATATTTGACACATTTTTTTCAATATGTGTCAAAATAACCTGTCAATGACTCCATATCCTGGCTGCAACCTTGTACCTTTTCTTCTCTTCTTCTCTCTCTTTTTTCTACATTACAACCAATTCAATTAAACTGTCTATGATTATCTGATGGTGGAATGTGCTTGTAGAAGGTCAAACTTGTATTTGGTGATCAATTTGTGTGCCTTTACCTTGTTAACCAGACTCCTATCAGTCAAACATTACTTGTTGGTTAGAGTTCTTGTTCAACAGCAAGTCAACCCTTGTGGGTCATTTCATGTCACCTCCCATAGTTGGTTGATAGGTCTGGGCCCAGTTGTTCAAAGCTAACGATGTCGTTAGTTACGCAAATATGCTGAATTTTTTTTGCTGAAAAAATGTGAGTAGCTTTTGCAGTGCAAAAGCTACTCACATTTTTTCAGCAAAAAATATCAGAATATTATGTATTGAATCCGCTAAAACAGTTAACGAAATGACCCTTAACGAGCTTGTTAAGCTAACGATGCTTTGAACAACTGGGCCCTGGAGTTTAATGGCCAAGTCAACACTATCAAGGTCATGTAGAGCCGATCAGTGTACCTAACTACACTTTTCCTGGGCAGGCTAACTCCTCTAAGTGTTTAACCAGTGAAGGAAGAGAATGAATGTAGAAAATATTTCATTATCAAGCTCCACGAAAGCAATGATGCCGGACCCATCACGAAAACATGACTATATAAAGGTGACCCCCTTAAACCCCACTTTTATATAGTAAAAGTGGGGTTTACAGGGGTATATATTATTTTTCTTATTTCTGCTCAAAACATAGATTGTGGGTACTCGTTAGAACTGCCTCGCTGAGGCGGTTCTAAGGAGTACCCACAATCTGTGTTTTTGAGCAGAAATAAGAAAAATATCATGATTTTTATCTGAAAATTTTCATTTTTTTTTTGGTGGTAAAATTTTCATTATATTTGAATAGGTTTGTTTTCGTAATGCCAACATCACCTCGCAGAGAGAGGGAGAAAAGAGACAGAAGAACATGTAGGTGAGAGCAAAGCAAGAAATGAAGGTGCACGTGGATGAAGGAAAAAAGCAAATGATAGCAGTGGCGTAGCTTTTTACGCACACCCAGGAAAATCTTGACAAAATACACCTAGAATCACTTCAAAAATAGGGGCTACTCTTAAAGGAAAGAATTTGCTCCCAGAGGGAGGGAGCAAATTCTTTCCTTTAAGAGCAGCCCCTATGGTACAGAAGCAAACTGTTTTATTTCAATGCCACTATATAATATTTTTCTTATGCATGTTACACACGTATGTTATGCACATGCGTAATGTGCGTAAAGAGCACTATGCCTATGGATAGTGCAGAAATAGCAGAAATAAAAATGTGCCCACATCCCCACCTGTAAGTACAGGCCCTTACGACCACCCAAATACCTAGATATCATTAAGTTACTCAAACATTTTAGTACTGCATAGGTCTAGATAATTACATGAGGGGTATCAGCTAAATATTTTTCTTATTCCTTCAGGAAAACATATGTTATGGGTACTCATTAGAAGCACCTCAGCGAGGCACCAGAGCTTCTAACGAGTACCACAATATATATTTTTGCGGAGAATTAAGACTATAATATTTGTTGGCTGAAAAAAGGGCCTGGCTAAAAACTGGGCCAAATCTACAGCCATAAGTTACCTTCTCTGCCATTATGGCTTGCAAGTATTCAAGATTAATGAATGAAATCTAAGCTCTCACTCAAGGCAATGCTGCTGACGTCATATGGATTATGCAGCTATAAAGCTGGTATCCATGGCAGAAAGCAGACTTTCAAATATAGAGTGGCAATAATTAAAGACAAGTTTCGAAAAGACGTGTCTAAATATTGCTGGATGTGTGGCAAACAGTGCAGACTTTGATGAGATGCCGTGTTCTGCGGCATCTCATCTGGGTCTACATTGTTTGCTATGATCTGTCTGTCTGTCTGAATACATACTGTAAATACGGAACCCTAAATCATAGGTCAAGATAAGAGAGGTACCAGGTAAATAGTTTTCTTATTTCTCCACAAAACACATGTTGGTACTCATTGTTTGTTTGTTTGTGTTGTTTTACGGCCTAGTCAATCCATTGGGGCCATGTCGAGAGCAGTCAGTTACCTAACCATACTTTTACTGGGCAGGCTTAGTCTTCTAAGTGGTTAACCAGTATTGTGCACATTCTTTTGCCAAAAACTGACATGCGCCCTTCTGGGAGAAAATGACCATGGAAAATATTTCATGATCAATCTCCACGAAAGAATGTGCCAACCTGGCAAGGGTCAAACCCGCAATCTCCTAATCACCAGTCTGGCGCGTAGCCAACTAAACCACCCGAAGGCAAGCTGTTGGTACGTATTAGAAAGGCCTCTTATGAGCATCCACAATGTATGTTTTCATGTCATAAATCAGTAAAATTTTACCGGTAATACTTTTTGGTTGGAAAAAGCCCTTATCTGGAGCTTTGCCTAAATATTGGGAAATCTTAACTCACCATAGCCAACCTCTAACTTTGCTTTGAACAAAATCCATTTTCCTTCCTGTTGATGTGTCTGAGAAACTACTGGATGTGTGGCCGTGTAAACCCTGACCAGATGCTGCATTCTGTGGCATCTGATCTCCATTTAACCCTTGTCATGCTGAATAAATTAAGATGCCACGCCCACTTCCAATTTTCAGCCAATCAGATTACTTCATCCAGGCTGTTGATATAAAATCACATACTGAATGACAAACAATGCAGATCCAGATCAGTTGGCTTCTTAGAAGCCAACTGATCTGGATCTACACTGTTTGCAAAGGCAGAGTGTATCTGTGTTCAGCTGGACAAGGGTTAAGATCACAGCACATATTAGAGACAATGGTAATATGACACCTGTTGCTGTCAAAATCATTAGTGAATATTGACTGAGAATACAATCCATTAACATGTGGCTGGTCAATAAGGACTGTGTCTCTAACTTACTGGTCAATAATTTAATAATCACCAAGCCTACCCTGTAATTCTATTCCATATCCATTACAGTAATTGTCCTAAAATTTCATACACAAACTCTGCTGAAAACAAAATAGCATATTCAAACAGTGCAGACCCTGATAGAGCAACCTGATCAAGGTCTGCACTGTTTTCCATTCCTCAAGTAGCTTTTAAAAAGAATTTGGCTATAAAGTATCGAATAATGAGTTTGAAATTTCAGGACATTTACCATATACGGTAATCAATGAAGAGTCATTACAGACAGGAAAATGTCACAGAATGATTTTCAATCACTGATGAACCAAAACAAGCAACATACTGTATAATTACCGCACATACCCCTATAAGCCCACTGTCAAGCAATTCTGTAGTCTTACGAATACAGCCAGTGTACTTTTTGCCTACTTCTTTATGAAGGCAAATGTTGTGGGTACCCATTTGAATTGCATCAACAAGTTGATGCAATTCAAATGGGTACTCACAACATATGCTTTTATAAAGGAAATCAGAAAAAAAAACCCACAACCCCCACCCCCACCCCCCCCCTTTTATAAGCATCTGAGAAGTCCTTTGCTGATCCTGTACCCTAAGAAGGGATATTTCTGGAAGGGGCCCTGTACTAAAAGGCCCATAATTTTCCAAACAGCCCCTGCTTCTAGAAACTATGGGCCTTTTTATAACGTAAAGGTATAAGGAAGTGTTGTTGTATACCTAATTTTTACAAGAATTTCCTTCAAAAGGCCCATATCTATCAGCCAGAAATATCCCTGCCTCAGTATCGGTACATGTAGGAACATATTTTACCAAAAGTTTTAGCATTATTTTTGAAAAACCTTAGCGCACAGTGCAGTAATTAGGTCAAATATGGTAGTTCTGTATGAGAGGGTTTTTTTTTTTTTTTTCCAAGTCTTAAGTATTGGTATTTTTCTATTTCTCCATGAAAACATATGCTGTGGATACCAATTAAAGTTCCCTCCATTCCTCACCCCAGCAAGGCACTTCTGAGGACTCACACGTTTTGGCAAAGAAATGAGGGTTATTTATACACCTCTTGTCCATTCAATTTCAAGAGCTATTAAAAGCAAATCAGTGTCTTTGCACATCATCTGCACTGCAATGAGTACCCACATTTGACTGATTGATTGTGTTGGGGTTTAACAACCCTTCAATCCTTGTGTGTCATTTTGTCTTGTCTCCCAGACAAAGGTTGAAGACAGACAGAAGAGATAGTAGAGGAAATGAAAGAGAGGGACAGAGGAGAAAGCGAAAAATAAAGTGAAGAAACAGGAAATAAAAACATTCCCCCTCTATCCTACCTGCTGCAAGGATAGCAGGCCTTGCCCAACTGTACAAGCCAATATAAGTTGGACGCCCCTGTGATGCAAGATATACATGAAACCTTTGCCTCACCCAACCACATTATATTGAAACATCTTTATAACAGTTAATTACAGCAGGGTTCAGATACAATCCTTAAAGTGCTGCATCCCAAACAACTACCCTTTAGACTGTAGAAATATGACTATTTCTAGTCATTTTTCTAAAATTATAATCTCTACATTTTGTTTGGACACAGCACAGTTGTTTAGCTGACACGATTTTTGCTTTGGACCCCAGAATAGTTATACACAGACTGTGATGTACATGTATGTACATGTATATGTTTTTGTACAAAAGCATTACACCTTCTGAATACTCTCTATAGTCTTTTAAATGGTGTTTTTGTCAGAAAGAACCAAAAATTCATGCTTGTCCATGTCCAGACTTCTTTATGGATTCAATGAAAAAAATATGTTCACAATAAGCTGTAATTTCTTGAATAGTGTTATACAGAGATTGTGATGTACATGTATGTATATGTTTTTGTACAAAAGCATTACACCTTCTGAATACTCTCTATAATCTGAATTTAAGCTTTGAATGTTGTTCTGATTAATGAGTCTTCACTGTTAAAATAAATCTGGTGATTTTGCCATCTTTTCCAAATGGAGGCAACTGTCAAAGAGGGGAATTCGCTTCCCTAAATTTAATCCTTTCAAAAATGGGGGATACTCTTAAAGGAAAGAATTTGCTCCAAAGGGAGCAAATTCTTTCCTTTAACCCTTGTCCTGCTGAATAAATTAAGATGCCACGCCCACTTCTAATTTTCAGCCATCAGATTACTTGATCCAGATTGTTGATATAAATTCACATACTTAATGGCAAACAGTGCAGATCCAGATCAGTTGGCTTCTTCAGAAGCCAACTGATCTGGATCTACACTGTTTGCAAAACAGGGTATATCCGGGTTCAGCAGGACAAGGGTTTAGAGTAGCCCCTAATGAGATGAGAGGTCAGAGTTATATCATACTTGAAAGCATATCCATTCACCTTCAGGTTCTGTTGCGTGACATGGCTGATATAATAAATATGGTCTATCACTGATTGGTGTGTTTCAGGCAACAATTCAATTTAGACAGTCTCATGTGTACACAACTATGTGCCATTTCTGCAGTTTTCTAATAAAGTTAATTAGATTCCAAGCACCACAATGACAATGTTTTATATCCCAGTTTGTCTAGCAAAATGAACATCTCTAAACATAAGATCATGTTTGCTAGGTGCAAAATAAGGTTTCAACTCAATACCAAAAAGCAGCTTCCTTTTTCAGTTCGTAGGTAAAATTTTCCTTAATTGAAATTCTACAAAAATTACCTGTAGTAATTACCGTATTTACCATATGTATTCGGACAGACAGGCCTGAGCAAACAGTTTAGGCCCAGATGAGATGTCGCAGAACGCGGCGTCTCATCTGGGTCTACACTGTTTGCCACTCATCCAGCAATTTTTAGACACAACATCGGGTAGTGAATTGTACTGGTTCAAATGTTAGAATATATATGGTAAGGAGTTGAGGTGTCCGAATACTTAGGGTAAATACGGTAGTATAGCATACAGTGAGACCCACTTGCTGTCTGAAAGTGATAAACACACTGAGATTTCACTACCAATGAATGGGGCAATCCTTGTGATGCTCACATAATGAAAATAGATCATTTTTTGATCTTTTAAATGGCGTTTTTGTCAGAAAGCAACAAAAATTCATGCTTGTCCATGTCCAGACTTCTTTGTGAATTCAATGAAAAATAAATATGTCCATAAGAAGCTGTAATTTCCGTGATTTGAGTGAAGTATTTGTATTGAGGTTTTACGGCCCAGTCAACCCAATGGGGTCATGTCGAGCGCGGTCAGTTTACCTAACCACACGTTTACTGGGCAGGCTTAGTCCTCTAAGCAGTTAACCAGTATTGGGCACATTCTTTCGCCAGAAACTGACAACTGCCCTTCTTGAATCAGCGGAAGGGAGAGAATGAACGTAGAAAATATTTCATGATCAATCTCCACGAAAGAATGTTGCCGACCTCGGCGGGAGTTGAACCCGCGACCTCCTGGTCTACAGTCGGACGGCGCATCCAATTGAGCCACCGAGGCCGGCTTGAATGAAGTCTGCACTTCAAAATAAATCACCTCAACGTCTTTAGTATTTCTGGTGTCAAAAGCTACCTTCTGGGGAAAGTATGAAAAGTATTTCAAAATAATATATGAGCCAGCACATGACAAAACCTACAATAAGACTTGTGTGACCAGCAAAGACTCAGATCAGCCTGCACATCCAGGCAATCTGATCAGTCTTTGCTGGTTGCACGTGCCTTCTAGTCTCCGGGCTATCCAACGGGGGATGAACTAGAACCCTTGGCTTATTGGGTGAATGTACAGGCTGATCTGAGTCTTTGCTGGTCACACAGGTCTTATTGTAGGTTTTGTCGGGCATTAGCTTATATTGTCAGCATAATTTTTAACCCAGCATGCTAAGCATTACATATGTACCTGAATGTCTTGTGTAAGGTGATGACAGAAAGTCAACATAGCTCCAGATAAGAGGGGTATCCAGACAAATATATTTCTTATTTCTCCATGAAAATCTATTAGAAACACCTCTGGAAAGTGTTTCTAACGACTACCCACAGCATATGTTTGTGCAGAAATAAGAAAAAATAACTCTTTTATAGAAAAAGTACTTTATCTGCTATGGGAAAGCATCTGCAGCGAAATTATATGCAAAAAAAAAAGGTGCCAGTTAACCCTTGCTATGCTGAATAAATTAAGACCCACTTCTAATTTTCAGCCAATCAGAGAACTTGATCCAGTGTTGATATAAATTCGCATATTGAATTACAAACAGTGCACATCCAGATAAGTTGGCTTCTTCAGAAGCCACGTGATCTGGATCTACACTGTTTGCAAAGGCAGGGCATGTCTGGGTTCAGCAGGACAAGAACTCAAAAAAAAAAAAAAAAAGATTATTCTGCAAATTTGGGACTTACTGGTAGGGTTGCATTAACAATACAGATGGCAATGTATAAAATATTTCTATCAATACCTTTTTTATCTGTAATCTATGACAACATATGTCTTGTCTGTCTGTGTACTCTGTCAGACTGCTGACAAGATAGAACACTGCCATCACCACTGACCTAAATAACTTTTTTTTGCATAATGTTTCAATTTAATATTCAGTGTGACATAATCAGTTATAAACATCTGTAATTAACCGGCTAAATCAATACATCTCTTGTTAAGAGTGGAAGCATAGCTAGGTGAGACTCATGAACATTAGAAACTGAAACTGGTTCATTAATCAGCCCACCGTAATAAACCTAAGTATTGAGACAGACAGTATGGAAACAGTTTAGACCCAGATCAGACGCCGCAGATGCGGCGTCATACATACAGCAGTATTTTAGACACACAAAAAGGCAGTAGAATGGACTATTTCAAATTTTAGGACAGGTATGGTAAGCAGATACGGTGTCCCAATACTTAGAGTTATTACGGTAGCTCCAGATAAGGCATTTTTAACCTAAAATTATTGATATTTTCTAGGTCTTTTTACGAAAACATGTGTTGTGGGTATTCATTAGAAATGCCTTGGTGAGGCATTTCTAATGAGTACCCACAACATAAGTTTTCCTGAAAAAAAAAAAATATATATATAAAATATACAGAGATTGATACTCCCCGTACACACTTATCTGGATCTATATAATCAGGTATAAGGACAAACAATCATACATCAATATTATATGTCAGAAGAAAAGAACTAATATAAGCATTTTAAGACTGAGCTTGCTGGGTGAAAACTTCAGACAGCATCTTGGAATATTTTCTAGGAAAAAAAAAAATATTACCAGTTTGAATCTCACTGAAGACAGACTTCTGCACTTCATTGCACAGAGCCTTTCATTATCACACTTCCGCCATCTGGATATGATTTAAATACAGGGATAAGGACTAACAGGGGCTCAGTGGACCAAGGCCCCTAAATTTTGGGCTGGGCCCCTAAGTTTGGGGAGAAAATGCCTATTCTCAATTTAAAAGTTTCATTGGGGCAGCCTGGGCCCCTAAACAAAAATGTTTAGTCTGTATCCTTGTAAATAGTGTGGAAAGGGATGTAAAACACCAAATCACCATCAGCAGATAAGCAGACAAGAGATTAAGGACATTGTGATCAAAGTCAGGAGAGCTAACCACTCTCCTACCTGGAACCGTCTCTGTTGTCTGATGACTTTGCCTGAAGAGTGTTAAGATAAGGATTATAACAATAATCAACAAGAAAAGGCCATGTCCTACTTTTTAGGAGGACGACAATAATTTAACTAGAAATTTTCCCCATAGTACACAAATGCCCCCATCCATATTCAGAAATGAACACCATAGTGACCCAGGGGTCATCCTAGAGCTTTCAGATAGGGAGAAGTTTTGCAAGGATTTCAGGGAGAAGTTTTGGTCAAAATTTTGGATTTCCCTATACAATGTCAGGCCGCAAGACGTTGTCACCACCAGGTCCAATGGGCTACTTGCGCAACTTGGCACTGAGGATCTGGACCTCATTCTGAAGGAGAGAAGGCTCCGCTGGTATGGACGTGGAATGCTCCAATGGTGCAGTCAAGACAGCCTTTCACGTACAGGTTGAGGGAAAGTGTGGGCCTGGGAGGCCCAAGATGACATGGAAGCAGCTGACAGAGAGGGATTGCAGAGATTGGAAGCTCTCAGCTATCAACCCTCATGATAGAAATATGTGGAGATCTGGTGTGAGATCTGCCATGTGTTCAGCAAGCCAGCTATCTGGAAGGGGGCCCACTGATGTGGATGTTGCCAAACTGACCCAAAAATCATCAAGACAAACATTCTGAGCAGGATTCATGATGATTGCCTAAAAAATGTCACCTCGAGTGTTTATAAGGTTTTTGACCCTAAGTGACCCAGTTTTGAACTTGAACTAGAAACCATCAAGACAAATATTTTGAGCAACATTCATGATGATTACTTCAAAAATGTGACCTCTGGAGTGTCAATAAGGTTTTCCTTTGATTTGGCCTGCTGACCTATTTTGACTCCGAGTGACCCAGTTTAAATTTGACCTAGAAATCATCAAGACAAAATTTTGATTCATGACGATTGCTTCAAAAATGTGACCTCAAGTGTTCATAAAGTTTTTCTTTGATTTGGTCCAGTGACCTAGTTTTTGACCCTGAGTGACCCAGTTTCAAACTTGACATAGAAATCATCAATACAAACATTTTGAGCAAGATTCATGATTACTTCAAAAATGTGATGTGACCTCTGGAGTGTTAACAAGGGTTTCCTTTGATTTGGCCTGGTGACCAAGTTTTTGACCCCAGTGACCTAGTTTTGATCTTGATCTAGAAATCATCACAAACTATGTGTCCTCTGGAGTGTTAACAAGGTTTTCCTTTGATTTGGCCTGGTGACCTAGTTTTTGATCCCAAGTGAACCAGTTTCGATCTTGATCTAGAAATCATCTCCACAAACATTTTATGATGACTGCTTCAAAAATGTGACCTCTGGAGTGTTAACAAGATTTTCATTTGATTTGACCTGGTGACTTAGTTTCTGACCCCAAGTGTCCCAGTTTGGAACATTTCATAGGGGCAAACATTCTGAACAAGTTTCATTTAGACCTGTTACCTCTAGTGTGTTATTAACTAATTGTTAAGGACAGACAACAGACGATGCATGACGAAAAGAGGGTGATCACAATATCTTACCCTGAGCCTTCCCTCAGGTGAGCTAAAAACAGAGATCAGACTATATTTTTTTTAATCAGAATCTCACATTTTTTAGTACATTACAGATGTCTGTCTGCATTTGCTTCTGATCATTTTGACAATGGGAATAAGTTTGATTTATAAGCTCTCGGTCAACATGAATATTGATTAGTGTTGGGGTTTAACAACACGTCAACCATTGTGGGTTATTTTGTGTCCTCTCCCATAGAAAAAGAGAAAAAGAAAAGATAGTAAAGAAGATGAAAGTCAGGGATAGGGAAGAAAGAGGGAAACAAAAAAAGTGAAGGAACTGAAGAAATAAAAACATTTCCCCGCTTAGTAGCACCCTTACCTGCTGCATTTTGCGCTGGCAGCAGCTCTTTCCAGACAACTGTAATGTTACAACATGAAGAACACCCCATAACTGGAAGGACATAAAATCAACTCAGGAATTCTATCCTTTGCAAACAGCAATATCCGGATTATTTCCATACGAAATAGGCCACCCGGGAAAGGTCTATGTATAATACACTTGCCTAGTCCAGGCAGTTGCAACTTATTCCACTGGTCGGGAAAGAACCCACAAGAAGATAGCACTAAACCCAGCACTAAACCTACTCTGCTTCTGGCACTCCTCAGATCAAGACTGACTTTCACAGCAGATCTTGATGAAATAACTTCATCTATTCATTAAGTCAGATTTTCAGGGCTTCTATGCCAACTGATTTTTTGTTGTTTTTATTTCTGATTTATGTATCCAGTTCAGCTACAACTCTTAATATTGTCTTGACCGAATAATGCTGCTTTGGCAAAAAATATAGTGACAGTTTGGTTAAATCAAGTAAAAAATTAGGCACTGTCTCATATACATGCACAAAACCATCAACAATCCCTCCCAAATTGAAGGGAATGACTCATTCACAATTTGATTCAAATTTGACCTATTTCACCAAACTACACATTTCTGTTTAAATTTTAACCTTCTAACTTCCATTAATTTGCGGGTGAACTTGAAACAAATTATGTTACTTACCATTTGTCGAGTGAGCTCCTCAAGAACCTTTATTTTGCGTGATGATATTCACAAATTCTCCGGTATCATGCTCTTTCAGCCATGATTTAGCTCCACTATCTAACAGACATTTTCATTGGCTAATCAATGCGGGAATGAACTAATCAATAACGGACACAGATTGTAGTTTATAAATAGATACAAAATTTCCATATTTTTTCCCGCGAAATGTCAGTTGATGTTGACGGGAAGACCGGGTGGTAGGACGTAGGGAGCGGTTGTGTGTGTGTGTGTGTGTGTGTGTGTGTGTGTGTGCGCGCGCGCGCGCGCGTGCGTGTGTCTGTGTGTGTGTTGAACAATCGACGGTGAACGTCCCATTTTATGTTTTACAGAACATAATCCTATTAACGTAATTCCAGTCATTTGGGGACGATAAAAAGGTAGTAACCAGGGAGCATGATTGATAACCACAAATGTGGAGGTGCTCTCTGACATTTTCTACGTTGGCTCGTAGTGTACGTGTGTGTGTGGGGGGGGGGGGGTGTTCAAGTTTTGGCGTTTTTATTATTGTTGTTGAGGTAGGGGAGAGGATCTTGTTTAATGAATCCCCAAAATCTGAAATCAGATTCAGAAAATAAGATTCCCAAGGTTGTCTGGGTACTGTTGTTGTGGATTGTTGATGTAGTGACAATGGACATTTACCTAAAAGTTAAAATTTCAAGGACGCAACTGGGCCACAATAGTAGTACAGCTCAGGAGCAAGGACATACGCTCTTGCCACGAGATATAGTGTCCATAAACAAAAGAAAATGTGCACCCAGGGTATCAACATTCGTTATAAACCTTTTACCTGTTCTGCACGCAGTTTATAATGGATAGCTTAAATTAAATGTGCATTGATCCACGAAGCTTTAGTGAAATGTCAATGCGTTCAAGTTTTATGAAAGATAAACTGGGAACAAAATAGTCGTATTTTACTCCCAGAATGGAACACATACAAATGAAACTTAATCCGACACGTTCATTTAATCTTCCAGACACAAACACGAGAAAATACTACACACATGAGCTGAAACGCGAGACAATGTACCTTATGGTACACAGTGATGATTCAATCAGCCTGTTCATCCGTACAGTCTGATCAGTCTTCGCTACCTTGGATCCTTAGCCATCCAAAGATCGCCAAGCGAAAATGGATCAGACTGCGCCAATGCACAGGCTGATCTGAGTCTTCACTGGGTGTATATGTCGAAAGCATATTTTCTTAAGTTACAGCGAATGTATAGGTTTACAATGCAAACATGCGCTATCATGTTTCTGCGTCACTGAGTTTATGGGGAGTGGATCGATGCACTTTCAGGACAAAAACTCTATTAAAATTGATTTGCCTCCGTTTTGAAAAGGGGTCCCTCTAAACGGAAAGAATTTACTCCCCATGGGAGCAAATTCTTTCCTTTTAGAGTAGACCCCTTTTCAAAAGGGGGTCGGTGTGCAGGAAGGTAAACAGGGAGTCATAAAATTGCCTCCCTTGTTAAAAATGGCGGAAAATATATCAAGCGTATCCACTCGCGTATATAAGTATTTTTTTCTTGAGTATGCAGCCAGCACTCATAGATAACTTAAGTGGACATGCCACAGTCTTGGAACATGATGCTGACTTGGTGACAGTTTCACTAAGGGTGTGCAACAGGTGTGATAAGTCTGTAGACCTGACAAGGTCACACATTTTGGCACAAATCCCAGATGTCCCTGCTGAGGACAGGATATAAGCTGGGAGGAAGATAGTATTAGTGTTTGTGACCTTGTAAACGTACTAGAAAAGAAAATACGTCGATTTCTTCAAGTCTGCAAACCGAGATCCTCGATATTGGTTTCATTCCTTAGAAAATCAACCTATTTAACCTAAGCATGAGGGTCTGGGTGGGGCCAAAGTTTATTGACTACTGATTAATGGCCTTGTTTTTTATTGAGTACAGATTTGGCCTAATTTAAATGACTACTGATTTTTATGATGTAGAATTTATCGATTAAGCCCCCAGAATACAAACTATACTGACTTTTTTGAAAATAGCTTTATCGATTACTGATTAAAGGGCTAACTTTTTAATGATTAGCGATTTTTGGTACCCCCATACAGATCCTCAAGCATTCTTACAGATAGACTTGAGCAAACAGTGTAGACCCAGATCAGACGCAACAGAATGTGGCGTCTGGTCTGGGTCAACACTGTTTGCTACTTACCCAGCAGTTTCTAGAATCAAGGGCAATAGTAAAATTGACTCGTTCAAATTTTAGGATAAATAAAGTAAGGAGTTAAAGTGTCCGAATCTTCCGCAGCTTCACTGACTCCCAAACTACTACTACTTCTACTACTCGTAATCTGGGAGCATTTTTTGTACAATTTCAAACTCTCTTGAAATGCTATACTTTGGGAACCCAAGCCATATTTTACTTTTTGTTCAGTAGCATTAAATAAGTCGAACCTCGCCAAATGATGATCCTTATTATTATTATTATTATTATTATTATTATTATTATTATTATTATTATTATTATCAAAGGGTGAAAGTTGCATTTCATCCGATTTTTATTTTCTCGATAAAAAGATCATTGATATGAAAAAATATATTAAATATAGATAATTAAAATAAAAGATAGGTTGGTATAAGGATGTTAGAAACAGAAGTGTCAATAACCGGTGCTAACCAAAAGTAACGGACGGACAACGTGAAAACAGTATACCCGCTCCCGAACAAACACATTTTGCGTGGGGAAATAATGTCAAGTTATACTTTTAGGGATGAGTTGTGACCCACAGTAGGGTAAAAACAAACTGCAGATCCACTGAGGAAACAATACGAAGTAGGTTGAGAATGACTGATGCAACATTAGTCAGTCAGTATAATGGGAGAAAAAAGGCAATAAGCCCAGTTATCTATTACATAGGTCCTGTGCTTAAAAAAGTAAAGAAAAGAAAGAAAATCAGCCTTTAGGACGTTGAATCTAAACACCAGCAGACAATTGTATTTTTCGTTCCATCTTTCTTCCGTCTTCCTTTCTTTTCTTTCTTTCTTATTTCCTCCCTGAAAATAGTGGTGACATTGCTCTTCACGAGAAGCCATGTTTTAAGAGAAATAAGGAAAAAAAATACTATATATTTCGTCGTTTGAAAGTTTCTGAAGACATTTCTGAAGACAACCCTACAAAAAAGGTACGTACCAAAGTTGGTTAATATCTGAGGTTAATATTATAAAATTGTTTCAAACTACCGCCTCACGTGTCTTTAAGTGTATTTATTTCTTCCTAAAATCTTGTTTCTCTACCCATATGGACATCACAAAACAATAAATACTCATACATGTTAATAACCGAATTTATTCACCTTAATACGGACTCTTCTGTTCTCGAAAGGAAGTTTTCCCACGCGGGAGGAATATCCATACACACTTGTTAAGCAGCCATATTTGAAATTTTCGAATGTCAACGGATGCGCCCTCAGGACACCGTCTAGGTCACGTGAAAATATAGGTAAATTCGTATATACAGTCGTGTATGGCGAAAATATGGTTTACTATAGTATGTTGTAGTTAAACAAATAGTTTTGCAAGCAGGTAAGAAAGCTATCCATTCAAGTACAAAATAGTCACTTAAACACAGTTAGACATATCTTTAATTATCAAATAATTAAAGATTTGTTAAATTTAACTAAAGGTACAATGCATGTGTAATACAATTAAATACTTAATTTGAGTTCACAAGAGATATTCTAAGTGGAGTGGAGATTTTGTAAAAATAAATATCTTTTTATTAAAATAGATATCTTCAAACCAGTTAGGGATGTCTTTACTTCAATACAGTATTACTTACAAATGTGTGCCTTCAAGAAATCTTTTGCTGAATCCCAAAAGTAGAGATATTCTAAATGGAGTGGAGATTTTGTAAAAATAAATATCTTTTTATTAAAATAGATATCTTCAAACCAGTTAGGGATGTCTTTACTTCAATACAGTATTACTTACAAATGTGTGCCTTCAAGAAATCTTTTGCTGAATCCCAAAAGTATTTTAATTGGACATCCTTATTTCAACTTAAATATATTTATTTACCAAGTAGTTAGACACCTTTTAACTTTACAAACGAAATAGAGATATCTTTTTTTATTGTAAAAGAGGTATCTTTATTAAATGTATATACTCTCTACAGATATCTGTAACAAAATCAGATATCTAATTCAGTATTAGATAACCTTTAATCTAGTCACGGATATCTTTTTAATGGGTAAAAACCCACACCGAACCCCGTACGGATTTAATTAAAAAAAAACAAAAAAACAAACACTTTTATATGGCTTAATGCAAAAGATACTATGTCAGTGACGTAGATCCGTCTACCTGGCAAATGAAACCTCATCGGTACAGAATGGAAAACCAAACTATTAGGGCAAAAAAAAAAAAAAAAAAAGGATAAAATCTGCCAAATACTATTTACAAACAGCAAAGGTTCTGTCCAGCCTGGAATCCAAAAATTCGGCCAGAATCGATCTAGTAGATTGTTTGACTGCAATAAAAGAACACATCTTATGACGTCATCGTACAAGTCAAGGCTGTGCCAGTACATGTTGTACTGAGTAGATCTACTGGAAAAGATATCCGTGTGAGCATGTAATGCATAATGATCTTTGTCACACGTGTTAAGAGGAACTGATACATTTTCATGGGAGACAGCTCTGTCAACATTGTTTTGTCCCTTCTGAAAAAACGCCTTTCCAGAAAGGGCTAGACGTACAGTAAAACAAACAGGAAGTCAGAAAAGTTGCCTCCCTTAGCGAAAATTATATAAAGAGTATCCAGTCCCCTTAAAATTGCTATAGTTGGGCATACAAGCTAAACTATGTTTGTGTCTGACTGGTTTGTTTGTTTGTGTTGAGGTTTTACGGCCCAGTCAACCCAATGGGGTCATGTCGAGCGCGGTCAGTTTACCTAACCACACATTTACTGGGCAGGCTTAGTCCTCTTAGCGGTTTACCAGTATTGTGCACATTCTTTCGCCAGAAACTGTAAGGATGGTGTGACAAGCAGGACAAATACCCATACACAACAGTGATATATATAGCCAGACCGTCTTCTGCTCTATTACCATGGTCACTACTATAGGGGCACAGTGAGGACAACAACCATGACTTTTCATCCAGCATAGCCCTGACAGCAGCCTTGCCCTGTGGGGACAGACATCTGGTAAAAGTCCCGCTCCTTGTCCCTCCTCACTGGGTTCTGAAAATGTTCTATATGTTGGGAAGTGAAAGTATGTTTTCGGGCAAACGCAAACATCGACTTATCAGTGCCTTTACTGTCTGTCCATTTACTGAAACATTGAATATACTGTACACAAGGTATACTCTGTTGATACTGTGCGGATCTGCAGTATGGCTTATCCCAAACGGTACAGTTCGAATATGCTCAAAGACACCTTTTCGCTTGACACGGCCCAAACGTCCCTTAACCCATGTTATGCTGAATAAATTAATATGCCTCACCCACTTCTAATTTCCAGCCAATCAGATTACTTAATCCGGGTTTTTTAAAATAGAAATTCACATATTTAATGACAAACAGTGCAGATCTAGATCAGTTGGCTTCTTCAGTTTGCTAAGCCAGGGTATGTCGTGTTCAGGAAGAGGAGGGTTAACTGCCCTAATGCGGACACCGTAACTCCGTGAGTATCCTAATTAGGACACCAGAACTCCGTGGTTATCCTGATTCGGACACCGTAACTCCGTACAGTATTTATTCTGAAATTTGAACCTGTCTATTTGAGTGGGTCTTAGTTCGTATTAGTACCAGTACGCAATGGAGACTGCATAGCCTGATCTGTATTTTAGTAGCTGTTTGAATCTGGGTCTGTAGACTGTTCGCTCACTCTATCCGAGTTTTTTATTTTTTATTTTATTTTATTTTTTTTTTTTTTTTTTTTTTTTTTTTTTTGTAAATACGGTACTGCATCTGAACAAAATGAAGAAAAAAAAAAATAAGTATATAAATAATAATAATATGAAAAAGAAGAAGAAGAAGAACTGAAAACCAAATCAACTTCTAAGTTTGATCTATCAATTAATTTACATATCTAAATAAAGAAGAATAAAATTATAATTAATTTTGTAAAATGTTTAATAATTTCTTCTAGCTCTATAAGGGTTTATAAGGTGCATTTTGTATTCTGATCGACAGAAAAAAAAATCTAACGTCTCTTTCCATTCAGATTGCAAACATGTTCGTCTTTTATCCACAGTATATTACACATTTTACATTTTATGTCTGAATAATATTATTCATGGTTGGGAAGTTTAAGATGTTCGAAAGGTGTATTGTATAGATTAGTCCGTTTTATAAATAAATGCCAGACGGCATAAAATAATTCAAGTATAAGCTTTAATATGTTTGAATGAATTACTTCCGATATATGGGTACGAATAACAAGCATAATAAACAGAATCTACCCGATTTTGGTCTAGGCACGCGAAAAGGGGCCTTAAAATATGTATGAAAGCGAAGCCCCAGATCAGCTTGCGCATCCGCGCAGGCTGATCAGAGCCTTCGCTTTTCGCGTGTAGATTTTACTTTATCCGGACTTCCTTTAGAAAAAAACAACAACGGATGTCCTGATCAGAACGTATGGATGCGCAAGCAGTTCTTGGTCGTCGCTGTTCGCATATGCGATAAGTCCCATTTTGCTTGGCAGGACCATGTAATTGTGTTTTGAAATGACCGTCCAGGGTGTGTGAGGTTCAACAAGAAAATGAATTGAAGTTAAACGGTTTAGGATAAGAGCTCGTAAAGATTATTTAGCAAGTAAACGATATCTGCATAAGGTGGCAATAGAAATTTTGCTCGGGCTCTTGCTATGGTGGGCAACTTTCCATGTCTGTGGCTGCCTTGCTGTAGTAATAGAGAAGACATGGTATCTAAGTGTACTCGACGGAGGTTGCTTGGCCTTGTTGCTTGCCAACACTTGGACCCAGCTTCACAATTCTTCCTTAAAGTAGCAAGAGTTTATGTCGTCCTATACCATCCCCTCCTTTCCGTATTTGTCCTTAAATTTTAACAAGTTCAGATGATTACCTGAAGGTGGGTGTAAATATGCAGATTGAGTGGCAATAGCCAGACTTCCTCTTTCTGGGAGCACACACTTTGTTTCAGACAAGACATGCCTCTTCGAAAACGTTGGATAAAGATGATAAGCCCATTTCTTAGCTGAAAACGACAGAATTCTGACAACACGAAAACATGCCTATATAATTTTGACACCCCCTTAAACCCCACTTTTATATAGTAAAACTTGGGTTTATAGGGGTATACATTATTTTCTTATTTCTGCTCAATAACATAGATTGTGGATACTCGTTAGAACCGCCTCGGCGAGGCGGTTCTAACGAGTACCCACAATCTATGTTTTGAGCAGAAATAAGAAAAATATCAGATTTTTTTTATCTGAAAACTTTCATTTTTGGTGTTAAAATTTTTAGTATATTTGAATAGGCGTGTTTTCGTAATGAATAGTCAGGGTTACAAAAGTAGTGTGTCCGAATAGTGAGGGTCGCAACCACAGCCAGCATGATTGATTCAAGGGAACTGTAATGATGAAACTCTGTCAAAATGTGTATTGTATCCTAATGAAAAAAGGATCTATTCTAAAGAAAAGAATTTGCATCTAAACGGAGCCAATTCTTTTCTTATAGAGTAGATTCTTTTTCAGGTAAGGATTTACGTGCAATTGAGCAAACAGGACATTACAAAAGGTTTCCCCAGTAGTGGAAATCATAATGATTGAAAATCTACCAAGTTTAGTCAGTCCCCTTATCGAATTGCTGTTTTTTTGTTGTTGTTTTTGTGTGTGTATGTGTGTGTGTGTGTGTGTGTTTTCCAGTAAGTTGAGGTTTTGTGGCCAAGTCAATCCATTAGGGTCATGTCGTGCCTAACCACAATTTTTCTGGCAGGCTTAGTCCTCTAAGCGATAAACCAGTACCTGTGTACATTCTTTCACCGGAAACTGACAACTGTCCTTTTTGAAACAGCGGAAGGGAGAGAATGATCGTATCAAATTGCTGGGGTAAGGGTAGAAGTATATCTGTATCTGTGGTTTGATTTCAGTAAATTGGAGGAACAATTTATACAGGTTCAATTTCAGTCGAAGCATCTCATGACCTGTTACTGCGAAACGACAGTTTCGTGCACAACGCCATAAACTCTCGCATAAACTCCGGAATAAAACGAAAGTGCGTTTCCCGCCAAAATAACCATAACAACTTGTGACAGCAAATTGTCATAATGGCCCATACAATGTTTATATCCCTTCGTCGGTTCACTGTTCAATAAAGTTGTGAAATTACAAGTTATATTACGCTCCATAAAATTTATTTTATGAATACAATTTGCATGCAGAGAATTGACATGAAAGGGAAGTCTACTATGACCCAGTCGAAAAGTATATCGAAATTGGTGGGATCGAAATGAATTTCACGGATTAACGCTAAGTAAATTTGAAGCAGACAACATTGTAAAATTGATTAAGGCATGTTTTAGTGAAAATAAGACGACGCTTCATGTGAATCGTCTCCTAATTCACATGAAAAATAGTGTCGTCTGCTGTAGTTGTGATTAGAGCATTAAGGGTGGGCGCGATCTCTTTGCCTGCTTATGCATAACCTCGTGCATAACAGAGCCTAGTATAGGGGTTTTAGGGACATGGGATAACTGCCTTTTTACTTCAAGGGATATTTACTTCCAGGGATACAGGATATTTGAAGCCTAGTTTGGTAATTTTAGGGATTTTTTTAAAATTAATAATGGGGACACTGCAAGAAATATTTAAAGGGATATGGGATATTTATCTGTTTACTTCCAGGGATACAGGATACTGATGACCTCCACTCCTCCATCCCCAGCCCCGCTATACAAGCCTCAAAACAGGTTGAATTTTAATTATTCATGGTCTCTGAACAAAACTTTATTAAATCACGCACTAGAAATTCGGAAATCCAATCACCCTCTCCCCACCTCCTAAAAATAAAAACAGATATGCATTACGAAAACATGTCTTTGAAATATACTGAAAATTTTACCACCAAAAAATGAAAATTTTCAGATAAAAAAATTCTGATAGTTTTCATGTTTCCGCTCAAATCATATATTGTGGGTACTCGTTAGAACCGCCTCGTCGAGGCGGTTCTAACGAGTACCCACAATTTATGTTTTGAGCAGAAATAAGAAAAATAATGTATTCCCCTGTAAACCCCAGTTTTACTATATAAAATTGGGGTTTAAGGGGGTCAAAATTTTATAGGCATGTTTTCGTGGTGCAAACTGATACGACCCAACGCTGATCGCGGATGCATTTAGCAGTATGTGTTTATTAAAATCATCAGGATCATTAAAATTCTGTTCTGTGGACTATTTCTGGTATCAAAATGCATGTACATGTATATATTTTGGTGACACACACAAAAAAGGAACTTTGCAGTTTAAATTAGATCGATACAACTTTATGTGCAGAACAGTTTATCAACCAAGAAACCATATTTTGCCGAAATAGGTTGGTTTTATTCTTTGGGTGAAAACGCTTAGGTTTCGCGTACCCAGATAATATTTTCAAAGACTACGTCTACAAAGTACTTTGGAATTCAGATTGGTAAACTTTGCACTCTGTCTCTTGATACACTGAGCCAAATCCCACCAAGTCAACAAAATATGCTGTAGAGACGTACACTTTTAATGAACTGTGTGGGGTTTGGTGACCTTGACATTTTCGAAGTCATAAAAAGGAGTTTGCAGTTCATACTTATAAAATTACTTTACTCGCCGAATCTTGCTGTTATAATTATGCAGTCTTTGGGAGGAAAATTTGCCCTAGGCGTTGGTGACCTTGACCACATCCAAGTTCATATAAAAGAGTTTACAGGTTAGACTAACAGAGCCTTATGCTGTCATTCTTATCAAATCGTCAAGCAATGCTTCATAAAATTCGAGAGTCCTTGACTCAAGGTCATCAGTGGACTGTGCTATTTGAACAGACAAAACTGGTCTGCAGCACATATCTTGATCCAGTTTGCACTACAATTTAGACTGTTCATCAGAAGACAGCGGAGGACTTAGCAGCTCAGATAAAAAAGTAACTGGTAAAACAAATAAATGTTGTTGTCTTGTCCCATATAATTCATAGCCCATCACTGAAACATGCCTATATAATTTTGACCCCCTTAAACCGCACTTTTATATAGTAAAACTGGGGTTTACAGGGGTATACATTATTTTTCTTATTTCTGCTCAAAAATATAGATTGTGGGTACACATCAGAACCGCCTCGTTGAGGTTTATGTTTTGAGCAGAAATATGAAAAATATCAGTTTATCTGAAAATTTTCAGTTTTTGGTGGTGAAATTTTCAATATATTTGAATAGGCGTGTTTTCATAATGGTAGCGCTCATTATATACGCACATTAGGTTTACCATAGGGGCTACTCTTAAAGGAAAGAAGCATCACTTCCAGAATAGGGGTTTCCCTTAAAGGAGATACTTGTTCCCTTTGGGAGCAATGTTTTTTCCTATAAAAGTATGCCGTTTTAGAAGCGTTTTAGAAGCGATAGTGGGGGAGAATTTTTCAAGGTTTTTCCTGGCTTTGCATCAAAATAATTCCGTTCAAGCTGTGCCACTGTAATTTTACTTGCATCCTGTAATATGCACAAAATGACTGACAGTCCTGTAACAATAGTGAGGGAGCGTAAAATTATGTTAGTACTTATACTTTATCTATGTATTTTTCAGCCTTTGTTTAATACGTAAATAGTGCATTCTGTGTGGCGTTTGTGCTGAATAGTGCCGTGGTCTTAAATCCTCAGTATGCTTGTCATTTTAACACTCTGAATGCCATGTGGAAATTTTGGCAGAAAATACTTCGATATCTTTTTTATCCCATAAAATATGGAGACATTTGGCATGAAATGCCAATATTTTATGAAAAAAAGAAAAAAGAAAAAAAAAAAAAAAAAAACAAAAACAAAAAAAAAAAAAAAAAAAAAAAAAACAACAAAAAAAAAACATCGATACAATCAAACTTCAATGGCTGGAACATCTTTGGGACCATGGAGATTTGTTCGAGACATGGGTAGTTCGAGCCACTGAGGGTTAATCAAAGCGCCAGGCCAGGAGGCAAATTATAATAATTTAGGGTGTTTTTTTTCTATCTTCTATACAATAATGGTATGTTGAGTGTACTCATTAGAATTGCCTTGATAAGGCAGTTCTAATGAGTACACATAACATATATTTTGTTGTAAAATAAGAACAATTCCCTACAATATCCCAAAGTAATTGTTTTCTTGGGCAATCGCAAGAATTTCTTAGGGACTCTGAAACGAGTTCGAATCAAAGGTAGTAAACGAGCTGCCTGTGTTCAAGCCATTGAGGTCTTACTGTATTGTCAGCTGAATTTGCACAGAGATGGCTAAGGTAAATGTGTTCGTTTTCATACGATGGTTTTCTTGAGAATATGTAAAACTGATTTGTACACAAATAATTCTTAATCTTAACCTTTAATCTTTTGATCATATATTATGTAAGTGTTTAGCAGTCTGTTTGACAAAAGAATAAATATTCCTTAAGTCTTGTCATTATACTGTAAATTGTTATATCCAGTTGATGAATACTCCTGATACATATGAAGCAGTCCAAATTTATCGTAAGCAGGTTTTACACACAACAACAGACTTCAAATGTGTAATATTTTTTTTCTTACCATATTTTCTCTAAATATAAGGACACCATAACTTCTCCCCATACTTGTCTTAACCCTTAAAATGCCAAGAAATCCTGTATCTGAAAATGTTGTCTGTTTATGTCGTCTGCTGACTATTCTTGCAAATTTTTCAAACCCATTTTTGCATACTAGGCAAACAGTGTTGACCCAGATCAGACTGCTCCTAGTGGAGCAGTCTGATTTGGGTCCACACTGTTTGCAGAAATGACTTTTAAAATCACAACATTATGAAAACACACCTATTCAAATATATTGAAAATTTTACAACCAAAAACGGAAAATTTTCAGATAAAAAATTCTGATAATTTTCATATTTCTGCTCAAAACATAGATTGTGGGTACTCATTAGAACTGTCTCATTGAGGCAGTTCAAATGAGTACCCTCAATCTATGTTTTCTAGCAAAACAAGAAAAATAATGTATACCCCTGTAAAACCCAGTTTTACTGTATAAAAGTGGGGTTTAAGGGGGGCAAAATTATATAGGCGTTTTCGTGATGAGCAGATGACAAAGCAGACGACAATTGTTGTGATTGGCAGTTTAAGGGTTAAGATTTGTACAAGTCCATTTTACTGTTTTCTGATCTAAAACCTGCTAGACTGAGTGTAGACTTTTATCAGATGTCACTGTTTGTCTATCATCATACCAAATACAAACCAAATCCATAAACATTGCTGAATAAACCTTTGGACCTATATCTATCATCATACCAAATGTAAACCAAATCCATCATATGGTCTGGAAAATATGAGCTGTTCAAAACTTTAGGTCATTGACAAGGGCATGGGGTATTGCTGAATTAAACCTTGAACCTGTATCATACCAACCATTATATGGTCTGGAAAATATGCGCTGTTAAGAACTTTAAACACAAATCTTTGGCATAAAAGTTCTAAGTCTGTGACCTTGACCTTAAAGTCATAGGTGTAGGTGAGAGTAATGCTGAACAGAACTTTGGACTGGTATCTATCATCATACTACTTACAAAAAATCCATCAAATAGCCTTGAATATATTAGCTGTTGGAAACTTTGACATTGAACTTCTGTGACCTTCACCTTAAGGACAGTAGCATAGGTGGGGGGTATTGCTGAATAAGGCTTTGGACCTACATGTTTATTGTCATACAAAATATGAAACAAATCAATCGTATAGTCTGGAAAAAATGAGTTGTGAAAACTTTAATGCAAACTTTTAACATAAAAGTTCTAAGTAAATGATCTTGACCTTAAGGCTATAGGTGTGGTTGAGGGTATGACTGAATAAAACATTGGACCTTTATCTATCATCATAGAAAATATAAAACAAAGCCATCGTATGGTTTGGAAAATACGATCTGTTAAAAACTTTAATGCAAAACTTTAACATAAAAGTTCTAAGTCTCTGACCTTGACCTTAAGGGTATTGCTGAATAAAACTTTGGATCTGTATCTGTCATCATACCAAACATAAACCAATCCATCATGTGGTTTGGAAAATATCAGCTTAAATACATTTAAACGTTGTGTGGCTGCAGACTCTGACGCCAAACGCTGGGGTAGTGCAATAACTCTGCTGGACTTACCCCAGGTGAGTTAAAAACAGGCTTGCAGTTCTTCTTTGTGCGTGGGTGGTTTCATATGTGACCTTTGTATTGTCATTATTTGTTCCTCAACTCTCTTTCTTCCTGTGCCATGAAGACACTTCTGCAACATGGTATATCGTAACCATAATTTTATGTTGACTTAGTTTACAGGATCAAAAAAATTAAGGGGAAATCTAACTTTTTGAAACAATTCAGAAAGCTAATTAACCATTATATAAGAATAGGATATAACCTAGATACTATGAGGCAGATTGCATGCCTACTTGCCTAGTTATCAACCCAATCACTGTTGATGGCTATGTTTTGCTCTTTAATTGCCCAACCGTGGTTGGGGCCTCGGACAATAACAGTCTCTTTGTAAAGCTTTAAAAGAGTGGGTTGGGGCTTGATGATATGTCTTTGGCTTGACCAGCCATGGTTCGACTATTGGTTTTATTTTAACTGGTTCACAGTGGTGTAGAATTAGCCAAGAGTACTCTTCTTTGTTTATCATAGCCATTTATTTGATTTTTATATTTTGCTATGATGCATCAACCTCCTTTCCTCCCCCCAACCCCATAGTTTATACTACTGACCATTTTAAGGCTGTGGTCCTAGTGTTGCTCTTACACTGTGTAGCTTTGTGGTTAATTCTACTGGGCGGTTTATATTTAGTCTTGCTTTGCATTTTGTCCTTGTGTTTTTCAGTCCGTTTAGCATTGCGATCACCTGGCTTGGGGAAGAGAGAGCTGGTCTGTGTGCTTTTCGTGCATTTGTTTGTTTTGCATCTGTTGGTTTGTGTTTCTTCTCTCTTCCTCTTGATGTCAGAGATAGAATGCGACATGTGATTGTGTCACTCCCTGGACTTTTCTTTTTACCTTTTTTCAAGAAAGCTGTGTTTTGTGATTGTGGCATTTCCAGAGTATCTTCATATATATTTTCTAATGCAAATACAAACAGCCAGACCTTGATCAGCTTGTACACTTACAACTCACTGCAATTTGTATTGACAATTCCTCTGTGATTCACTGAAATTGTTCCAAAGATGACAAAGTTAAAAAATTTACTCACATTTGTCAGCTTTGATTGATAAACAATTCTAACATCCAGAAAAACCAAGGCATCTATTTTTAATTCAAAGTCTGATTGTATATCCTTATTAGGTGATGATTTCAGTAGATTTTGGTAAAACCTCAGCATTTTGACAAGTTATTTGACAGCCTTACCTGTTTCACAGGAAGCTGCCAGGAGAAAATGCTGTTCATTTCATGTATATTGTAGTGACATATGTACACTTAAAAGTAGACTGAAAGTTTATTTTTAGAAAGTCTTGCATATTTCCATCTCATCAGCTTGATCTGACAACTAACACAGGAAAAGTCAACAGAAAATGGAATTTGTTGAATGCTTTGCACAGACTGGTCTAAACCTTCACTTTTCTCCAAAAGTATATAGTATCTTAAGTTTGTCTAGGATATCAGCAGATGTGTCCTTCTGAATGCACAAAGGCTGTGTGCAGTGGCCTCAAGTGCTTGAAAAAAGACCCTGACTACAGATGTACACGGTGCCAGGGAACTGCATGCCCCTTGGATGGCAGACCACAGAAGGAAGTCCAGGTCGGACCTGACAAGCTTGAGGTGGTAACTTCCTTTTGCTACCTAGGAGACATGTCTTAGCAGCAGGTGGCTGTGAACTTTAAACCACAACACGTGTGAAAACTGCCTGGAAGAAGTTCAAGGATCTGCTACCAGTTGTCTCTTCACGCCACCTCTCTTTCAAAACACGTGGCCGTGTGTACAGCTCTTGTGTGCGGAGCGCAATGCTCCATGCCAGCGAGACTTGGCCATTGACAAAGCCAAACCTCCAGCGTCTGCAGCGAAATGACAGGGCAATGATCAGACAGATCTGCAATGTCAGACCGCAAGACATTGTCACCACCAGGTCCAGTGAGCTACTTATGTGGCTTGGCATTGAGGATTTGGACCTCATTCTAAAGGAGAGAAGATTCCAATGGTTTGGACATGTGGGACACTCCAATGGTGCAGTCAAGACAGCCTTTGACATACAGGTTGATGGAAAGCGTGGGCCTGGAAGGCCCAAGGACATGGAAACAGCTGACAGAGAGGGATTGCAGAGAGTGGAAGCTCTCGGCCATCAACCCTCATGATAGACATACCTTGTGATCTGGTGTGAGATCTGCCATGCGTGCAGCAAGCCAGCTATCTGGAAGGGGTCCACTGGTGTGGATGTTGCCCCTGTACTTGCACGTTAATAAAAAATCCAATTATGATGATGATGATGTTCGTTTTTCTATATAATCTATACGTTTTTGGGATCCATCTTTGGACCGTGTAGTTCTAATGAACCGTGTTATAATGAGGTTGATGTGTACTGGCAGTCTAGTCAGGCCCCGTTGTCTGCTTACAGAATTACAGGACACTGTAGAAAATTTTGATGAATGGTGAAGACTTTGATCAGATTGGGTGAATGTATATACATGTATATAAGCTAAAGCATACTGCTAATGTCCTAAAATTTCGTACACTTTATTCTATCCTTTTGAGGCCTAATTTTTGCTTTCTATGCTATTGTTTCTTAAAATACTTAGTGGGATGGCAAACAATGTAGACCCTGATCAGACTGCTCCTTGAGGAGCAGTCTGATCTGGGTCTACACTGTTTGCATAAAAAATTTTGTCAGACACTTTGGTGCAAGAAATTTTAGGACATTTACCGTAATGGGTATTATTTTTTACTGAATCATCTTGCTTTTTCTTGATATGTTGTTTTTTTATAGCAAATATACTCTATTCTCTATAAGAATGGCCCATAGCAGTTTTAAGCTCTCTTTTCAACCAAAAATACTAAAAAAAAAAAAAAAAAGAACTGATTAGAACTGCCTCACACATAAGACATCAGAATACCTGATATGGTGACATAACTGTTGATATCTGGTTTATCAAAGACTGATTTATGACATGGTCAGTATGCCAGGCAATTCTAGTTTGTTTTAGATATTCATCAAAAGCACTTCTAATGGGTACCCACAACATATATTATCATGGAGAAATACATAAAATATCAGTACTCTACAGTTAAAAAAACCTCCTTATTTGAAGGTATACTATATTTTACAATACCATGATCATGGTATCCTTTCAGAATATTTTGGTTCATCAACATTTTGGCAAACTTGAAAGATCTTGTCCAAAGATGGTCTACATGCAATTTAACTGGCCTGCAGATTTATTTCTTTTTGCAAACATGAAAACTCTTATCCCAAAGATACTCTATGCAATATGAGTTCAGTCAGTCTTGCACTGTCAGGACTGTGATATTTAAGAGGTTACAACATCATAAATAAACACTTTTTGTAAACATTTTTGGCACAGACAGCTGAAAGATGAGGTTTATTGTCACTGTGTGTGGACTGTCTTGGTGGAACCATTATACGGCATGTATCCACGAATCTCTTATATTGTGGTTTACCCATTACTTTCTCTTATCATTGAATTTCAGTTACTTTAATTGTACACTATAAATAAAACATTAAACTTTATCATTCTTAGGGCAAACTCAACAGATGGCAATGCTATTCTTATTTTTTCCAGAAAATAGTTTGATATTTCATGCACATTGTCTCCTTAGGATATAATTTGCAGGACATGTCAAACCCTATTTTTGATTTATGACAAGACACTGCAATGTTAAAATTTTGTCAGGTTTCTTTTTTAATTTTCTTCTTCTTTTTCACTTGCCCTTCTTTAAACCCTTTAGTCCTGTCATTTGTTTTGCTAGATTGATTTTTATTATCTCTGGAGAACTTTTGTTTCTTATTTTTATGAAACTTTTTATCACTCTGTCCTACTGGTCCATCAAATTTCTTTTTCTTAAACTGAGTTTCTTCATTTATCACATCAGTTTTCTTTCTTTTTCTCTTCTTTCCAGCAACTACAGCTGCATCACTTCCGGAAGTCATATTTGTATTTCTCTCTTCTACCTTCTCTCTATCTGAGGGACTATGAGAATCTGGATTCCCAAGTTGTTTCTTCTTCTGACTCTTTATCATATTCCTGAAATAAGACAGAACTGCCTGATAGCTGGAAAAAGAAGCAAGATTAATATATACTGGAGCATCATTATAAGGCTACCCATTATAACACTGTTTATCATAATACTATTTGGAATACAACACTAACAAGCCATCACTCTCAAATACTTACTTCCTATGACATTTCAGATTTAAAGGCAATAACTGATGGCAATTTAGGATTTTTTTTCCCAACCAGTCATATCTTGTGTACTCACTGGAACCACATCAGTGAGGTGATTCAAATGAGTACACATAAGATACATATTGTATCAAAAGTAACAAAAATGAGTTAGCACATGACAAAACCTACAAAATGGCATGTACGCCCAGTGAAGACTCAGATCTGCCTGGGCATTCACCCAGTCTGATCAGAGTCTTTGTTATTGCGCTCAATGGGTAGCTACAGACCCAAGCTTTCTTCATGCTGACAGCGAGGATTCTGATTAGATTGGGCAGATGCCCAGGCTGATCTGAGTCTTCGCTGGGCGCACATGCCATTTGTAGGTTTTGTCATGCACTGGCTCAAATTATATTGGGAATATTCCCCTTATCTAGATGATACCATATTTAAGTATCTGGACACTTGACTCTTTACCTTACTTGTCCTACTATTTGAATAATCTTGTTTTACTTCCTGTTGATTTTAGTCAAAATTCCTTAAACATCATCTGACAGAAACTAAATAAAATAAATCTAATTAAAGCTCTCATCCATCCACTGTCAATACATCTGTCAAATTAAAATCAATATTGCCAAAAAGATTCCAATGAGTAACCACAACATATGTATTTGTGGAGAAATAAAATAAAATATATTTGTCTTGGTCCCCCTTTTATGTAGTACTATGCTGTAATACAGAAAATACTAGTTACACAGTGTTTTCAGAGAAAACAAATGTCCCCAACCGTGAATTTTCTGTTTTTCTACTGCTGTGACCTTGAATATTAGGTCAAGGTCACCAAAGTTTTATCAGTCCTTTGTTATGTCCCAATTATATATCCATAAAAATTTGGTAAGGATCCAACCACTGGTTCACAAGATATTGTGCAGACAAGAAAGTGTGCCACCAAAGGATCCACACCAAAAACAGTATGTCCCTTCCCCCACCCTCCAACAGGTAATTTGGGGGACATAATCAAAATAATCTGCCAGTGTGAAAAACTGTGCCCAAAACCTTAGAAGCAAGAGGAGAAACCTACCTTTTATGTCTAACCTTCTGCTGATCGTACTTTGTCTCTGTTGAAATCTTAGCTCTTTTCGGTACACTTCTAGCAAGCTGCCTTCTCACTTTTCTGCAAAAGATATACAGCTGGTGTGAACTTTAGCAATCTATGCATAGCTCTAAGAAGCTCTTTTTCGACCAAAAAGTATTGATGCTTTTCTATTTTTATTTCTCAACAAAAAATGTATATTGGAGGTACTCATTTCAATCCTCACAGTGAGGCAATTCAGGTGAGTACCTACGATGTAGGTTTTGTGGAGAAATAAGAAAGCTATTTGTTTGTGTTGAGGATTTATAGCCCAGTCAACCCAATGGGGTCATGCCGAGCACAGTCAGGTTACCTCAACACATTTTTACTGGGAGGGCTTAGTCCTCTAATCAGTACCAGTATTGTGCACATTCTTTTGCCAGAAACTGACAACTGCCCTTCTTGAATCAGCGGAAGGGAGAGAATGGCCGTAGAAATTATTTCATGATCAATCTTCACGAAATACTTTCTATGGTTATTTTCTCTCTTCCACTATTTATCTGGATACTCCCCTAATCTAGAACTCTCTGGGCTAATTCAGCAGATAACACATTGATGATATTTTTCTAATGTTTCCTAGAAAACAGGATTAGACATTTCATGCAAATTGGACAATTTATGATTTAGAGATGATATATTTGTGTACATTTATTTTAACTATTTTCTAAGAAAAATTAAATTTTCTTGATTCATTTCTTCTATGACCAGTGAAACCATTTCCACAAAACAGAAAAGCTTTAAGGTAACACATGGAGGATGAAAGCTGATTTAGAAAAATGTTCTTTAACCCACTGTAGTCTGGAGACCCTTAAAAATGGTAAATGGCAAATACTGCAGACCCAGATCAGACGCCGCAGAACACAACATCTGATCAGGGTCTCCACTGCTTTCAAATAATTCAACCATTTTTCTCTATGGATATCTAAATGGCATAGTGTGACATACCTTAAATCAAAATCAGAATCTTCCAATATACAGTGTGGGGAGTTCATTCAGTCTACAATGGGTAAACTTACTTGGAGGGTTTATTTATCTTGAGCATATAGTCTGGTACAGGGCATCCAGCAGATCTCATCACATTAGCAATACTGAAAACAAACAAGAAGTGTCAATAAGCAGTGCATATTAGATACTCCAACAAGGTAACGACTGCCTTCTGATAAATTATTTAGCAAGATAAGAAGCAGAAACCAGAATGTAATGGATGGACAGGCGGACGTACCGATGGATGGACAGACATAAAACCAGTATACCCCCATCCCCAACAAACACAAACTGTAATAAATACACGTATGTGACCTATTACTGCCACCTGTCAAATAGGAGCCTTAAATATAGGTAGTGAAGCTATTTTGAAAATTATGCAGAGGATTTAAGGAGTATTTGACAATACTTCTGGGACATCTTTTTTCTTCATAAAAATATATGTTGTGGGGATTCATTAAAAGCACCTTGCTGAGCTCCTAACACGTTCTATAGAGGACTCACAACATGTTTTTATGAAGACTAGGGAAAAATTATTTCACAGTTATTATGAAATACTTCTGTATACCAAAAGCGGGAAAAGAAACTCTGTAATGATACATATATGAAGAGAGATTACTAAATCAAGAGATAATTCAAGTTTTTTTTTAAGCTCACAGCTCCAAATAATTGAGGGTATCAGGAAAATGTTTCTTATTTCTCCATAAAACACACAGTGCGTGTACTTATTAAGAAGTGTTTCGTCAAGGCACTTTTAATAAATACCACAACATATGTTTTCATGGAGAAATAAGAAAAATATCAACACTTTTTGGTTAAAAAAAAGACAGCCTTATCTGGAGCTATGCAGACTAACAAGTTTTTTTTGGGTTCAGAAAAAACATCAATTTATACCAACCTTCTAAGGTTAACAGAATCATTTTCTGTGAAGAAAGTTATAGCCTTCCCAGCTCTCCCTGCTCTTCCTGTACGACCTGTAGACAAATCATAATATGGATGCACAATCTTTTACCATATACTGATCGTGGTTTTAGTATGTGGAAACACATTTTACTTTTAATGTATTTTACATAAAGTCACGTCACAAATATGTCAGGTTTTCTATATATGTTCACATGTCAAGTTCACAGATGTGGTTAATATGCAGAACACCACATGTGAACAAATGAAAACTGCTGCACACTATTATTTTCACTAAATGCATTTTTTTTAATCTTGTGATATGTAACAGTAGAATGAACATTGATATATGTCAATTCCGTTATTTACATGAGAGTCATATATTTGTAAACATTTATGCCAAAACTATTTTGGTTCACATTCTGAACTGTGGACGTTTTTTCTGTATTACATTTAAAACTTAAACTTTGGATATAAATATGTAGAGGAAGACCCTAGATAGATACTCTTTATTTCCTCCAAATAGAAGAATATGACATACAATATTTAAATATAACAATAGACAATATACAAATGTACATATATCCAAAGCTTCTACAAATGGATAGCAAAGACTCTGATCAGACTATGCATAAGCAGAATGATCTAAGTATTCCCTGGCAACACGTCCAATGGTTCATTATCTCGTATTGCAGCCCATATTATTATACTGGAGATACTAAAACAATATATTATATATCTAAAGCTATTTTTAGTAATTTCTGCGGGAAATATAATATATAATTCCCAAGAGGAAACATTTCCTTTAGAACACTATCACATCACACAACTAGTGTAGATGACGTAATGTCACAAAATTTATTGACGTCATTTGAAAGAGCGTAAAACAGAATCCAAAGAAAAAAGTCATTTTTGTAATATGTAATATATAAGTTAATACACTCTGAGTTTAAAATACAGGAAATATTTCCCTCTAGACTTGCAAATATTATAAACGACTTGTGCCATGCACTCATTTGTTTACCGGATTTGCAAATGGGAGAAAGATTTCCTGTATATTAAATTCAGGGTGCATTAACCTCTATTTATAGCAACATATAAGACTTTTTTATCCAAAAAATGTTAATATTTTTCTTGTTTTCCTTGAAAATATTTGTTATGGGTACTCATTAGAAGAGCCTCAGTGAGGCACTTCTAATGAGTACCTATAACATACATTTGCACAGAGAACGAGAAAAATATTTGTTGGGATACTCCTCTTATCTGGAGCTATGAGAGCCATTAGGTTCATTTGTTTCACAATGATAATATACATTATGGAATACCATTAGGAACACGTCAATAAGATAATTTCAATAAAAATCTTACAGTATATGCTGTTAAGGAAAATAGGAAAATATTCATCCACAGACTGCTTATCTGGAGCCCAGACATATTAAAGTTAATGGATTTCTGTTTTTAAGATATTTACTCTAAATATTCAGACAGATAAACCAAGCAAACTGTGCAGACCCAGATTAAACTGCTCCTTGATCAGGGCCTACACTGTTTGTCATCCCATCATAGCATCTAAAACACACCATCAGATAGTCAAATGGACATGTTTAGATTTTAAGATAAGGAGTTCAGGTGTCCGAATATTTAGTGTAAGTATGGCATTTCCATACTGTGGAAAACATTCACTGATGAAATACCATTTTGTCAAAGTGTTGTGCATCACACTGACTTATATGCAGAAAAAAAAATCACACTAATAATTATTGTGTCAGATAAGGCACTTTTTTTCTGACAAGAGAAAACTATGATATTTTTTTCTTATTTCTCAACAAAAATATATGTTGTGTTTTCATGGAGAAATGAAAAGAAAATATTTATGTGGCTATAATTTCTAATTTGGCGCTGTGCTAAACCTTTACTTACCTATTCTATGAATGTAGCTGATGGCACTGTTAGGAAAATCATAATTAATGACAAGGTTAACTCCCTTGAAATCAATACCACGCCCCATCAACTCTGTACATATAAGAATCCAGATCTTTCCTGATCTAAAACACTTTACCACATTATCTCTCTACAAAAAAAAAAAAAAAAAAAATCCATTTAGTTTAAACTTTTCTTCAGCTCTCTCAGAAATATAACTGCTGCCCTTGTTTGGGCATTAAATTAGAAAAAAAACAAAAAAAAACAAAAAACAAAAAAAAACGGGGCCACTTGTTTAACTTAACGAAGTTGTTAGCTAATATGATATTAAAATTTCTGTCTTTAAATAGGGCAAATACATTGATACTTTTGCAGCAAAAATATCAATATATTTGAAAATACCTTCAATAGCTAGAAAAAGTTAACAGTTAACAATTTTGTCATTAACAAGCTTCTTATGCTAACGATGCTTTGAACAACTGGGTCCAGACTTAAAATTCAGCATTTTAAAAATTAAGGTGAATGGATACATTTGGTAGACTTTCCACCTTTTTTGATAAAATGAGACAACTTCAGTCTTATGTTTGTTTTCCTTTACACCAATCCTCTTCTGAAAGAGTCTCCAAAGGGGAGCAAATTATTTTCTTTTAGAGTATACCCCTGTTCAGAAGGCAGCAAAAACCATTTGATAGAGAAGTTTCCCTTGAAAGTGTATCACTTCCCCTTAGATAAACTACAACAGCACAGCTCACTGGTACAGAAAAAAAAGAAAGAACACAAAAAAACTGTGAACATGGATCCAGGATGGCCAAGCCAGACTTTACACTAAGTCTCTCTTTGAATTTGCTCAGCAGGAGCTACAGGTTAACAAAGAGCCAGCCTGATGGGCAGACAAAACATCAAAGAGCCAATACTATATGCTGCCTTTGAAAATGGTGTGGTGAAATGAACTACATATTATATACAATCATTACCTGTAACTGTGTTCGTTCTGCATGTATTACATCAACATTCATTCCGTCATAGATGAGTTCATGAAACAGTTCCTTAGCTCTCTCCTTTGACTGAACAAATACCAAGACAGGAGGCTGGATACCCTGAAAATAAATGTATGGTAAATAAGGGACAGCCATAGATGTTACATAAAACATGTCACTCTTATTAATATTTTATGGGAGGTGGTGGCTTGGAAGGGGTCTGATAGAAAACAGTAGAGACAAAAGTCTAGATAAGTGAGTATCGGGTAAATAGTTTTCTTATTTCTCAATAAGAGGCACTTCTAATGAGTACCCACAACATATGTTTTCGTCAAGAAATAAGAAAAATATAGGTACTTTTTGGTATATATTTGGTATTACATAGCACCTCCTCAAGAGCTATGAGAGAGATAGACATATTAAGAGATTGATTGATTGAGTTGGGGATTAATGACACGTCAACACTTGTGGGTCATTTTGTGTCGTCTCCCAGAGAAAGGGAGAAGAGAGACAGAAGATATAGTAGAAGAGATGAGAGAGGGACAGGGAGGAAAGAGGAACAGGAATGAAAGTGAAGAAACAGAAGAAATAAAAACATTCCCCATCTACCCTTACCTGCTACAAGGATAGCAGACCTTGCCCAACTGTAACCCAATATCAGTTGGACGCCCCGGTGAGGTAAGATACACAACACCATCGCCACACCCGACCACCCCTGACATATTAAGAGACTATTTCGCAAAACATCCACCTGCTCTTTAATAATAGCTACATATAGGAGGAGTATTCAGATAAATATTTTTGTTATTTCTCCAGGAAAACATATGTTGTGGGTGCTCTGATGGTGAATGCTCGTTTGAGGCATTTCAGATGTGCATTCAAGACAAAGTTTTTGTGAGAGAAAAGAAATCAATACTTTTTGATTGAAAAATGTGCCTTATCTGGAGTTATATGCTGATACACTGTCATATGCCAAAATATATTATAACCATTTATACTTTTGTACCCGATTTACCATAAGATTCAATAAAGACATTAAACGATAAAATCTCACCAGTATCTTGTGGTTGGCAGATTACTCTTGTCAAAAATTGAGGAAATTTGCCCATTATTAATCCCAAACCAGATCTCCACAATATAAATGCACATACCAAGTTTGGTGAAAATCCACTGACATTTTCTCAAATTATCGTCCAGAAACGAAAATATGGACAGACATACGACAGGCGATGGACAGATGTACGACTAATGTGAAACCATAATACCCCGCCACTATCCCATTTATCAGGTATAAAAACGTTATCTCATCATTTCCTTACTTGGTGATGCATCTAAATTGCAGTAGACCTAATCAGAGTGCACATTTGTTTGAAACAGTTAAATCTGGGTGTACACTGTTTGATCAAACTTCTGTCCAAATAGTTAGGGTGAATACAGTGATTTACCTTTGATTGTCTTTGACAGTATGAGGAACTATTTTGACACTGTTGTCTCAATTTTGACATAACTATGCTATTGAATTAACTTCTTTCAAGTTCAAATATCACTTTCAAGGAACCAAGTTTCCATTTATGTAATCTTTTGGTACTTAATGCTTTCTCAAGGCCTTACCTGTCTAATTATATCCCGGATAGCCAGAAGTTTCCCTGTCTCAGTTCCAACAAACAGCAAGGACTGCTCTATAGTGTGGGTTGCTGCATTTCTGAAATATTAATACAGGTTTAAATAGTCTTGCCATTTAATGACTAAATTGTTTCGATTGTAGTTTTTTTCATGTATTAATATATCTAATCAATCATATTACTTTTATAGTATTTATCAATTTCTTAAGCTTGTTTTATTTTCATGAAGGAGGCTACTTTAACATGGGTTGCAGTGTAAACAACAATAATGCTATTTTGAAGTTCATAGATATTTTTCAACAGATTCTAAATTCATTTGTAAGCAGAAAAAATATGGGTAAATGTAATAGACTAACTGGTTAGGGATTGCAAAGTACACATTTTCACTATCAGCACTACATATCAGCAAACATTTTAAAATAAATTTTCCTGAAAACAGGCCTAGAAATATCACCCAAATCAATTAAGAAAAAAAACATCATCTACAGCTAACATTATCCATCAAAACTGGGTATCATAAATCAGAGGAATTGTTGAGGAGGTGTATTTGGTGATAATTCTGGGATTTTTTTTTATTTCTGCATAAAAGCATAAGCTATGGGTACTCATTAGAAGTGCCTCAGTGTGGCACTTCTAATGAGTGCCCACAACATGTTTTCATGGAGAACTGGAGAAAATTTTCTCATAATTATCACCAAATACTCCTCCACAACAATTTCTCTGATAAAAACAGATAAGAGGAGAATCCAAATAAATATTTTTCTTATTTCTCCATGAAAATATATGTTGCATATACCAGACACTTCTAATGAGTACCACAACATGTTTTCATGGAGAAATAAAAAAAAAATGTCAACAATTTCCCAAAGAAAAAAACTATTTTATCTGAAGCTATGGTGTGTCTCATGTGATGAGGTATATTAAAGTAAATGACTTGTACCTTGCTCCAATGTAGACTTGTACAACATTGTCCAGGTTCAGTTTACACCATTCTTCTACATCATAGGCAAATGTGGCACTAAACATGGCTCTGCGTACATTACTTCCATCACACGCCTTGTAGACCGCAGCCAACTAAAATATACAAGGATCGGTAAAATATACCATAGCTGACTTCATTAGAGCTCCAGATTTTATGTTTTTTGTTTTGTTTTTCAATCAAAAAGTACTGACTTTTTACTTTATATCCATCGAAAAACATGCATTTGTTGTAGGTTCTCATAAAATACCACAGTGGTGTAATTCTAATGAGTTTCAATGCAGGTTCTTGCGATGAAATAATAAAAAAAATATCTGGATATCACCTTTTCTCGAACTATGATTCCAGACAATGAAATCCTTCCACATAGAGATATTTTTTTAAATCTCCATGAAAGCATATACTGTGGCACCTCAATAAAACAGCCCCTAAGAAAAGCTTAGTTTAATGATTTTTGTAATTCTATCACAATAATTATTGTTTCCTAACTTGTGTTTTCCAGAGGAGTACTCTGGTGTCTGTTTCTGACAGTATAAAGGTTCTTTTTCTTGTCTGAATATATGTGTATAACCACACTATTAAGTATATGTACAAGATTTATACTGTGTGGAAACAGCAAATAAATGAAATGTACTTTGTTATATCAAGCATTTAGCAAAATAATATATATGTTTATAAGACAGAAGCATGTGCTGATAAAAAAAACCCATGTGCAGAATGAATAGATCTATGCTGGTTATGTATGTTTATACATTTTATTTACTCTTTCAATACAAAATATTCAATAATCATATAAAATAGATTTTATGAATAAAAACAATTTATGGAGAAGTTTACAAATTATTTCAATAGTCTATGTTATTATAATGTATGTGTGATGTACAAGCTGTCATTCATGTGAGGCAAAAATAACACAGTAGTACATGGTGAATCCTATCTCACCTGATCTCTAAATCCTGTTTTTCCATCCTCAAACAATTTATCTGACTCATCCACCACCAACCACTGTACACTGGAGATAAAAAGAAAACAACGATTTCTGTAGGCATAACAGTAAAACTTAAATAATTCAAACAACAATTAAATTTTTTTTTGTAATTCAAAGTGATTGTGATTTTGAATTCCCAATTGAACCATGCATACATTTTAGCTCTCTACATTTAGTCAAAGTCTTGATAAAATTCAATTAAAACTGTGTGCTCCCTTGGACTTTGAATTATCAAGGTTCTACTTCAATCAGTAACAATTCAAAGCCCTATATAAAAGATATATCCAGGGCCCAGTTGTTCAAAGCTAACGATATCGTTAGTTAACGATTCGTTAAAATTTTAATCGAGTGATACTCAACTTTTTTGCTGAAAAAATGTGAGTAGCTACTCACATTTTTTCAGCAAAAAATATCAGAATATTGTGTATTGAATCCGCTAAAAGAGTTAACGAAATGACCCTTAACGAGCTCGTTAAGCTAACGACGCTTTGAACAACTGGGCCCAGATAAATACTGTTTTGTCATGAAAACATACACTGTTATTCATTAAGTCACCTAGCTGAGATATCCATAAGATGAAATGGAGAAATAAGAAAAATATCAGGGCCCAGTAGTTCAAAGCGTCGTTAGCTTAACAAGCTTGTTAAGGGTCATTTCGTTAACTGTTTTAGCGGATTCTATATACAATATTCTGATATATTTTGCTGAAAAAATGTAAGTAGCTTTTGCACTGCAAAAGCTACTCACATTTTTTCAGTAAAAAATTTCAGCATATTTGCGTATTACTCGATGTAAATTTTAACGAATTGTTAACTAACGACATCGTTAGCTTTGAACAACTGGGCCCAGTACTTTAGCTGAAAAAAAGCATCTTACATGTATCTAGGGTCAAATATTTTTATTTTTTAATTGTAAATTTAAATGAGGTTTCAGGCGGATCGATACACCTGGATATTTTGCCACCATTTTCAAAGAGAGACAATTTTTGCAGACAGGAATTTGCAGACAGGAATTTTTTCTTAGTACATATATTTTTATATAAATCCTTTCAAAAGTTGGGGATACTTTCAAAGAACAAATTCTAAAATATACCCTTTAAGAGTAGCCCCAAATGAAAAGGGATGTAAATATTTCCATTTTACAGTTATTGCCAGTTAAGATGGAGTATAGTATTGTAAAACCATTCCCCTTGAGTACAGCAAATAATACCTGTTTCCATATGCTAGTTGCAACACTCAAACTGACTTATGCACCTACATGTACCTGAGTAATTTCTACTGACTGTACAATGTAGGAGTTTGCCATAGCCACAGATAAAATGGGTTATCCTTATTTCATCACAAAAACATATATTGTGGGGTACTCATTAGATGTGCCTCAGAGAGGGGCTTCTAATGAGTACCCACAACATATGTTTTTGTGGAGAAATAAGAAAAATATACATGTAAGTACTTTTTGGATGAAAGAAAGTGCCTTATCTGGAGCTATGGTTTGTGGAACCTGCATGTATATCATACAGAGGAATTGTTAAGGAGGAGTAATTGGTGATAATTATGGGATAATTTTTCTTATTTCTCCATAAAAAACATATGTTGTGGGTACTCATTAGAAGCGCCTTGTCAAGGCGCTTCTAATGAGTACCCACAACATATGTTTTTATGGAGAACTGGAGAAAATTATCCCATAATTATCACCAAATACTTCTACTTAACAATTGCTCTGATATCTTACAAAGCTGTGATGGGAGAAAATGTCTCATGATATGCGCCCAGGAAAGACTTTGATTAGCCTGTGCAATTACACAGTCTGATCAGGCTAGGCTGTTAACCTGAACAAGTTGGATCCTTGGCTATCCTCTACCCGAGTGACAGAAGCTGATCAGAATGGTGCAAATGCACATGATGGTTTGGTGTTTTATGTCCCTTTTAACATTATTTAAATCATATCGAGACAATGAAAGGGAGATAATGAAAGGCTCTGTGCAATGAAGAGATATATAGTCATGAGCTGAATTCTGCCTCCAGAGGGATTCGATTTTGATTGTGTTGGGGTTTAATAATATGCCAACCCTTGTGGGTCATTTTGTGTCATCTCCCAGAGAAAGGGAGAAGAGATAGAAGAGATAGTAGAAAAGATGAAAGAGAGGGACAAGGAAGAAAGAGGAACAGGAATGAAATTGAAGAAACAGAAGAAATAAAAAAAATTCCCCCTCTACCCTTACCTGCTATAAGGATAGCAGGCCTTGCCCAACTGTAAGCCAATATTAGTTGGACGCCCCAGTGATGTAAGATACACGACACCTTTGCCACACCCGACCACTGCCTCCAAGAGGGATTTGAACCTGGGACCTTGTGATCTGAAGTTGGGAGTGATAACCACTCTGGCATCCAGACTCTTCACACAAATGCACAGGGTGATCTCTTGTTCAGCTCATGTGGTTTACAGCAAAAAATTGTAATCTGGGGATGTATAAATTCCCAAAGCAGATCTTTAATTTCTTAACCTGGTCCATATTATCATCCACTATTGTAGGAAAAAGTTGGTGTTCAGAGCACTTGACTTCAGTGTTGAATCAAATGCCAAAAACCTCTCCGTGTTTAACAGTACTGAAAGGGTACCTTTGTGGGAGACAGCTAAATCAGTTAAATGAGAAGATTCAAATGCCATGCCCAAGACATGGTGCACTCAAACACTCACTGCCCTATGGACATACTCACTTCTATATTCCTATATTCAATTTTCCCTTATAGTGTTTTAATAACTTACTTTGACAGTGAAATTACTGGAGGGGACAGTTTCAATATATACACTAATCTGTTTGGAGTGGACACCAAAATATCTGAAACAGCAAAGAAGAAATAAATCATCAAATATTCCTTGTAAAAGATAGCATAGCTTCTCAAGATAAGAGGAATTTTCGGACAAATCTTTCTTATTTCTCCATGTTATATATATTGTGGGTACTCACTAGAAACACTGTGAGAGTCCCTTCTGATCAGTTCCCACAACATATATATTTGTTGAGTGTTGACCGTGGTCCTCCTGAACCGGGATATACCCTGCCTGTGCAAACAGTGTAGATCCTGATCAGTTGGCTTCTTCAGAAACCAATTGATCTTGATCTGCACTGTTTGTCATTAAGTATGTGTATTTGTATCAACAACCTTGACCAAGCAATCTGATTGGCTGAAAGTTAGAAGTGGGCGTGGCACCTTAATTTATCCAACATGGTAAGAAAAATATCAATATATTTTGGTTGAAGAAACTGCCTTATATAGAGTTATGGACATTTGACTTAACACACTATACTGCACATTCAGTGAAACTACTGTAAACGTCTGAAAATTTCGCAAACCAAACTGAAGGAACTACACTATTTGCCATTCCATCAAGTATTTTATGAAATAATTATAAAAAAAGGTCAAATTTAGGCCAAAAAGGTGTTGAATCAAATGTTCGAAATTTTAGGACATTTACCATACATGTTTAAATTTCTCATAGTTAAGCTCAACTGTGATCCAAACATGCAAAACTGTATGGAAAAGGTGTGGAATCATGTGTTCGAAAGTTTAGGACATTTACCGTACATGTTTGAGAACAAGTTAAATTTCTCATAGATAAGCTCAATTGTGATCCAGAACATGCAAAATTGTGTGCTTAACCCTTTCTGCCTAGTAGACCAAACAGATACCTATGCAAACAGTGTAGATCCACATGACTGAAACCCAAGTTCCTTTTTGCGCCAGTGGACATGTCCTAAATTCAAGGATTTTGTTTGTGTTGAGGTTTTACGGCCCAGTCAACCAAATGGGGTCATGTCGAGCGCGGTCAGTTTACCTAACCACACGCTTACTGAGCAGGCTTAGTCCTCTAAGCGGTTAACCAGTATTGTGCACATTCTTTCGCCAGAAACTGACAACTGCCCTTCTTGAATCAGCGGAAGGGAGAGAATGACCTTAGAAAATATTTCATGATCAATCTCCACGAAAGAATGTTGCCGATCTCGGCGGGGGTTGAACCTGCAACCTCCTGGTCTCCAGTCAGACGGCGCATCCGACTGAGCCACCGAGGCCAACAAATTCAAGGACTGGAGAATCCACTTAAAAAACTCAGTGATGAAAAGGTTAACAGGGTGACTTTCACAGAAAAAAGATGACTAACCTATTTTTCTTGAAGCTCTAGTAAGTTTCTTGGTGTCTTTTCCTATCTTGTCAATATACAATATTCTAAATCCTATTCCCTCTGACAGTCTCTGGAATTCTCTGTATGTCTGAAAGAACAATATCAAAGCTCCAGATAAGATGTTTGAGGCCAAAATATATAGATATTTTCCTATTGTTCCGCGAAAATATACAGGTTTTTCATAGGTATTCATTAGAAACACTACTCTTACCTATCACCATGCATTACATATTTATCCAGCATTCCCACTCACATTTTGATTTAGGGGTACATGTACCCCTTGGGTTTAGCATTTGGGGGTACAGATCACTTTTTGAGGGTACACATATTTTTGGGGTAATTAAATGCATTGTTAAGCACTGGGAAGACTTTATACTTTAAATGTCATTGTGGTCAGTTTTAGGTACTTTGTCTTAGTATTTTAAATAAAAGGAAAACTGTGCTTCAATCATATCAAGACGTCACTTTTCCAAAACATATTCTTCAGTCAAAAGAACCTAATACTAACAGCCAAGTTCAAGTACTATTAAAGCTTCCTAGATATACAATGTTTGAAAACAGGTTCTGTCCAGAATGTTGTTCCTTTCATTCAGTACTATTAAAGCTTCCTAGATTTACAATGTTTGAAAACAGGTTCTGTCCAGAATGTTGTTCCTTTCATTCAGTGTGAGCCGGACATACTGATTTTATAGAAAATCGCTACTGCAAAATGGCATGAAAGATTGGAAATTCTATGAAAGAGTGTATGACATTTTCCTGGGAGTTTTGAGCATTTTTAATATTCATAACAGTGTTTATTGACTGAATAATTAAACTTTTTCGGGAAATTAGGAAGTCGCGAAAACTGATGACATGTCGATTTTACGGCAATAAGTACATGTTTTTGTTGATAACTGTCATTAAAAACTTGGCTAAAGTAGTCATGCAGCGGTACAACTATCCTAAATTAATCTGAATGAAACAAAATATTTCTTTTGCATGCAGTAATTACCGATCTAATTGACAACTTTCGTATATGCTTGAGCGAACCGAGCCGTATCGAAACTCGGAGAAAAAGAGGTGTCCACTGAACCGCGATACAGTGTAATGGTCGTCAGTGATTGGATAATGCAAAAAAGATTATAAACAATAACCAATGAACAATAATCTTATCCCTCTCGGTAAGAATATAAATACATTCCGGGAATGCACTGCGTTTAAATGCACTGGTCGAACGCATTCGTTATTGTCCGCCAGCAACCGCAGTGTTTCCATGCTTTATTATTATTTAAAAGGATATACTATTGAGCGAAAACTGACTCAGTAGGACGTACGCATATTGCAATTTATACGTGCACCAAATTTTTGGTACGTTTATGTACGTAGATACCAACAGTTCTGTACGCTCATGGCAGATTCTCTACGTGAATTACGTACTGCAGTACGTGAATGGGAATGCTGTTATCTTTAATATTTGCACACCTTAACTCATAATAGCTACAGAAAAGATTGATTGATTGTGTTGGGGTTTAACGACACGTCAACCCTTGAGGGTCATTTTGTGTCGTCTCCCAGAGAAAGGGAGAAAAGAGATAGAAGAGAGAGTAGAGGAGATGAAAAGAGGGACAGGGAAGAAAGAAGAACAGGAATGAAAGTGAAGAAACAGAAGAAATAAAAACATTCCCCCTCTACCCTTACCCACTACAAGGATAGCAGGCCTTGCCCAACTGTAAGCCAATATCAGTTGGACGCCCCGGTGATGTAAGATACACAGCACCTTCGCACCACCCGACCACCCCCTACAGAAAAGAAGGGGTATTCACATAATATGTTCCTTATTTCTCAAGGAAAGCATATGTTGTGAGTACTCATTAGAAGTGCCTCACCGAGGCACTTCTTATGAGTACCCACAAGTATGTATTAGTCCAGAAATGAGAAAATATCAATACTTTTTGGTTCAAAAAAAAAAAAAAGAAAAAAAAAAAAGCGCCTTATCTAGCTCTATGACTCAATCACCTCAAATCTGAACAAGTTTATTTGATAACCTGCTAGGGCCCTGTTGTTCAAAGCTTATGATGTTGTTAGTAAATGAGACATTAAAGTCTAAATGCACTGAAATTCTTTGCTGAAAAAAAGTGAGCAGCTTTTGCAGTGCAAAAGCTACTCACATTTTTTTCAACAAAAAATATCAGTGTATTTAATATCAACTTCGCTAAAACAGTAAACAATTTGACACTTAATGAGCTTGTTAAGCTAACAATGCTTTGAACAAATGGGATCTGGTGATATATATTTAGAATCTGCTAGCCAAATAGCCAACAGAGTAGGCACTGATACAAGAACAATATTAGTACACTACTACCTCTTTATAACATGGTTCGTTATAACAGTTTTGGATATAACACAGTTCAAAGATGGATCCCAAAAATATATAGATTATATTGAAAAATGACCATAAATGGTCATTTTTCAATATAATCTATACATTTTTGTTTGGATATAACACAATTGTTTAACTAACATGGTTTATGCTACGGACCCCAACAATAGTGTTATAAAGAGGTTGTGGTGTACTTTTTGCTAAAAAAACTCACCTTATCTGGAGTTATGCTTTTGACAAACCCCGCCTGATATGTTTTATTATTTATTGTTTTTACTGAACCTAACTAAATGTAATTCAGAACTTGGCTGAATCTTCCACCACCAAACACCTTTACTTTTATCATTATCTTTAGGGCCGTGCAATGCGAAAACTCGTCTTCAGGTATACGTGGACAGTGAAGGCCAAAATAAGCTTGCATATTTGCAGTTTGATCGGGGCCTTCACCATCTGCAAACAGAATCACTGGATATTACAGAATGTATTAATGGAGAGCAAAGCCTGGGATAATACTTTGCACATGCACATGCTGATCAGAATCTGCACATTTTGTGCATGCTCATACCCACTTTTTCGCTTGACACAGCCCATTTAATATACACCAGTCTAGTTTCTTGCTTAGTCAGTAATTTACAAAACAAGTCTGTTCAGGTAAATAGCTTATTTTGATTCTCCATTGAGATCACTGTGACCATAGTTTTATCTAAAACTTCTTGGTATTATTTCTTATTTCTCCATGAAAATGTAGTGGGTATTCTTTAGAGGCACTTCTTATGATTATCCATAACACACATTTTCTTGGGAGAAATAACAAATATTTACTAATGAGCATCCACAACATACATCTTCTTGGAAATATAAGAAAATATTTACCAGATACCTCCTCTCATGATCTGGAGCCATTTGTGATGAGATACCATGTTTTTCTGAAGCACTGTAATTTATTAACCCTAGTTCTGCTGAACCCGGATATGTCCTGCCTTTGCGAACAGTTGTAGATCCAGATCAGTTGGTGTCTGAAGCCAACTAAGTTGGATCTGCACTGTTTGCCATTAAGTATGTGAATTTATATCAACATGGATCAAGTAATCTGATTGGCTGAAAATTAGAAATGGGCATGGAACTTAATTTATTCAGCAGGACAAGGCTTAACATTTTGCAGCATAATGTGATTCTAACCATACTTACCTGCTTTGCCAGTTCTCTAGTAGGGGCCAGAACCAGAGCCCTAATTCCCTCATTCCTGGGTTCTTTCAGCTGACGTAATATAGGTAATATAAAAGCTGCCGTTTTTCCTGAACCAGTTGGAGCACAGGCCATCAAGTCCCTGCCCTGAATATACACAAAGAAATCATACGAAGCTCTGGTCAACACTGTCTAGATATAGCACTGGGCAATTTTGATATGATGGCAGCAATGCTTGGAAAAGAACTGATCAATTTCACAATTAGAGCCAGCACATAAGAAAAGGATACTTATAATACAGGCGACCAGCAAAGGTTCAGGCGAGACGGCGCATAAGCCCCGTCTCGCCAGAGCCCTTGCTGTTCGCAGACATGTAGCAGAGACCTTGAGGAAGTTTCAGACAACACGCATGTCTATAGCCAAAATCGGGGACAGAACATACACATTTGAAGCACCACACACCAGAAAACCATATGGTCCCTTTTTTGTGTGTTGGGTCATTAATGAAAACTGAAGGATATAAAAAGAAACTGGGTCTTTAAGCATATCGAGAAAGCAATGGCCCAGATCAGCCTACACACACGTGCAGTCTGATCAGGACCTTTGCTGCCTACTTTAAAAATTAAAATCGAGCCTTAACTTAGTCACCCCTCATCAACAGCCTCACTAACCGAATCCACGCTCCCTAAAAATGGCTACTTTTTGATTGCCCAAATTGATATTTTACTATATATTTAACCACCTCCACAGATCAGTCAGGTTAATGCCTTCTCAAGGGTTGTCCTAATAGATATGTTGCATTGTACTCACTTGTAATAGCAAATATTCAATTTCTGATTAGATTTACAGACATTTGCAGCTAGATCTTGGATGCTTAGCCACTGTTGTTTCACACACATGCATGCACGCACGCACACATGCATGCACACACACACACAAAACAATAAAGTTTCTCATGAGCTATTCAAATGAGACACTGTCATTTGGTTACAACTGACAAGGTAGCCATATACACAAACACTTACATGCTTCTTGCAACTTGGACAAATTTAGTCTTTACAAGTTAACACAAGTTAACCATAAATCCAGGTAAAAACCTTTCTTTGACAAGATGATAAAATTTATACATGTAATAGTTTTGTCCGAAAGTGTACTCCTGGTAGTCATCAGAATCACTTCACTAAGGCAATTTTAACCCTTGTCATGCTGAATAAGTTAAGATGCCACACCCACTTCTAATTCTCAGCCACACCCACTTCTAATTTTCTTCAATCAGATAACTTGATCCAGGTTGTTGATAAAAAATCACATACTTGTTGACAAACAGTGCAGATCCAGATCAGTTGGCTTCTTCAGAAGCCAACTGATCTGAATCTACACTGTTTTCAAAGGCACGGCATATCCAAGTTCAGCAGGACTAGGGTTAATGTAAAAGCACAAAATATGGGCCGCACCATGTGAAAATGTATCCGCTAACAGAATCATTGGATGTATGAAATGACATCAAAGGCCCGGATGATTCTTTGGGAATGTGCAGGATGATCTTAATCTACACATTATGTACATGTTCAAAGGCACTTTTTCACTTGACATGGTCCATATGATAAATGCTCTAAAATCCCACCAATCAAGCAAATGAGAAGTAGCTAATTTTGCAAAGGGTGGAAATTTCATTTCCTCCATTTGCAAAGTTAGTTATTTCCGTCTGGGACTTTCTGTTTAACTCTTTTGCTGCCAAATTTCAGATGACATTTGTCATTTTTTTTTTCTTTATTTATTTATTTTTTTTTTTTAACTATTGCTTGGAAAGAAGTTTATATGTAAAGTTGAAAGACTGAACGTCAAACAGCGTAGATCCAGATGAGATGGCTCATTATGAGCCATCTCATCTGGATCTATGCTGTTTGCAAAAGCCCATTATTAGCGCCTATGGCAGTGAAAGAGTTAAATAAGATTTTTTCTGCTTAAAGTTTTTGAACATAAACCATTCATTTGTCAAGCCACTCCTCTTATCTGGAAGTTCACATAAAAGTATCATCCATATTAACCTTTGTGGGTACTTACAAGCATCATGACAGGTATAGCCTGTATCTGTATAGGGGTGGGTGTAACATATCCCACTTCTTTTATATTCTGTACTATTCTTGAATGTAGGTTATAGTCACTACACAGCTTGTCAAATGATTCACATGGTTCTGGGATGTCTGTTCCATAAACATGTATCCGGTGAATATTTCGTATATGGCTGGCCTGAAATTAGATAAAGACTAGGTGTATGACTGGTTTGAAATAAGATAAAATGTTTAAATTACAGCTGGCCTAAAATTAGGTAAAGAATATGTATATACCTGGCCTGAAGTCAGATTAAGAATATACACAGTCAAACCAGTGTTAAGCAAGCACCTATTATTATATAAGGGAAACCAAAAAGTGGTTGCTTAAGAAGTGGTTGCTTAATACATGTACATGTAATTTTACACTTATTTTCCATTTATGGGGCCTGAAAAACCGGCCTTTAAATGCAGGTAACTGCTTAATACATGTGACTGTTAAGACAGGTTTGACTGTTCAGGCCTTTCTATCCCACTGCTTTCGGTAAATAAACTTATGTTCAAACCAGAATAAGGATGTTTTGAAAAGACTGCATGTTGGAACACTGGCACAATGTTTAGCTGTTATTGCAACACTCTTACCACCTTGCTCAAAATATCTTTTACCCAGAAGACCTTTTTGACAGTTTGGGAACAAGAAGCATTAATAGTTTTTTGTTTTTTTTATTTTTTCTCTCCTCTCTTAAATGAATCTTTGCATTAATCTCCAAACACATTTTTATTTTGTTGATAATATTTAAGTGTTAAATATTTTCAGTCATTTTTTGATACAATGACCAGAAACAGATCAAGACAATTTTCTACAGCTATGACTTGTTTATTATCTTTTTGCCCTAAGTATTTGGACAGACAGGACTGTGCAAATCAGACAGGCCTGAACAAACAATGTAGACCCAAATCAGATACTGCAAAACATTGCATCTGATCAGTAGCCACACTATTTGCCATTCATCCAGCCATTTTAGATACATCAACAGATAGTCAAATAGACTGGTTTAAATTTTAAGACAGGAATACAAATGTATTATGAAGTTAACCCTTGTCCTGCTGAATAAATTAAGATGCCACACCCACTTCTAACTTTCAGCCAATCAGATTACTTGATCCAGGCTGTTGATACAAATTCACATACTTAATGACAGTGCAGATCCAGACCAGAAGCCATGCAAATGCAACTCACATTTTTTTCAGCAAAAATATTAGTGTATAAGCATCATATGCCATATTTAATGATCACAGTTTTAAGGATAAGTTAACTAACGACATTGTTTGCTTTGAACAACTGGGCCCAGATAATTTTCCTTATTTCTCCACAAAAAACATGTTGTTGGTACTCATAAGAAGTGCCTCAAAGAAGTGCTTCTAATGCGTACCCACAACATATTGTTTTGAGGAGAAATAAGACCGATATTATCTGGATTCCTTCTTCTATCTGGAGCTATGGGTTACCGGGTATCAGAGGACTTGTTAAGGAGTATTTGATGATATTTACCATATGTATTTGGACAGACAGGCCTGAGCCATTAGTGTAGACTCAGCTGAAATGCCGCAGAACACCGTAACCAGCATGGTCTACACTGCTGGCTACTCATCCGGCAATTTTTTGACACAAAATCAAGTAGTAAATTGTACTTGTTCAAATTTTAGAACAAACATGGTAAGGAGCTGAGGTGTCTGAATACTTATGGTAAATACAGTAATTCTGGGATAATTTTCTCCAATTCATATAAAAGTGTATGCTGTTGGTACTCATTAAAAGCTCTTCGCTGAGGCACTTCTAAGGGGGATCCACAACATGTTTTTATTAAGGAGTACTTGGTGATAAGCCTGGCATAGCTACAGATAAGAGGGGGTCTCCACATAATATTTTTCTTATTTCTCCTTGAAAACATGTGGGTACTCATTAGAAGCTCCTCACTGAGGCGCTTGGTTACTCATTAGAAGTGCCTCACTGAGGCACTTCTAATGAGTAACAACAACATATGTTTCCATGGAGAAATAAGAAAGATATCCGCATTTTTAGTATAAAAAAAGGGCCCTATCTGTTGCTTTGGCCTGGAAAATTTTTTCTCAATTTCTCAATAAAAAATGTATGTTGTGTGTACTCACTAGTAGCACCTCACTTCTAATGAGCACCCAAAACATGTTTTTTTTATGGAGAAAATAGAAAAATTAACCCAGAACTATCTCCAAATACTCCTTCTGAACAAAGCATGTTTTTTGTTATTGAAGCTCACAGGATCTTTACCTCTTCCTGCTTTAGATCAGCAAGTTTAGCAGCTGAGTTAACACTTTTCTTGTGTTTTCTTTTATTGCTTGATTTGGCAGCCAATGAATGATCTTCCCTGGACTTCATATCACCAAGCAGACGTAGCTCTTCAGTTTCTGACTCCTGTTTAGATGACTCTGCGTCAGATTCAGAGTCTGAGCTGGAATCTGTATCTGTGTCACTAGATTCTGAGCTTGTCTCATCTTTGATTTGACTTTCCTTAATCTTTACTGAAAGTGAGTCTGAAAGTAATAAATAAACACTATTTAAGTAGATTTTCCACTCTTGTTTACAAATCCAGATAACAGGGGATAGCCACATAATACAGTGTAGCTCCAATACATCTTTAAAAACATAAAATGTTTGTTGTTTTATTTATCTTCAGAAAAAAAAACAAAAAAAAACACGTTCCACCTCCGGTAATTGATTTTTCGCACCTATCCCGACGCTAAGTCGCTTCAGGTATTATATGACAAACAATCAACTTAGTGTCAATCAGCGCACACGTTGATTATAATTGGCAAACAATAAATTATATCGCCGTAATTGTCGTAATCATTATCATCATTTAGTACATAGATCTACTCAATGCTCAATGAGTCAATGATGCCCACAAACTAATTTTGCTCAGCAGGGGAAAATGGTCCACCTCCTTTTCAACACCAGCAAATTTTACAAGACAGTAGTCCTATGATGTTTCTGTCCAACATACACAGATCGTAGTCTGCTTATTTTACACTTCTGTAGATATAAATATTTCAGAAGAAAACAACTGCGTCAAAAAAACAAAAACAAACAATAAAAAAAAAAAATAAATAAATAAAAAGAAATTAACTTTTTTTTTTTTTTCCGCCCGCAATATAAGCGAAGGGAAGCAAACTTAGCACAATGGAGTTACTTCCCTTTGCCAGAGTATCCAAAATGGCGTCTTAAATTGTCAATCCGATGATTTCTTGTTTTCAAACGTAGTTTATCAGCTGGTTTCGATTGGAATTACTTGTTAGACATAGCGCACCATTGTAAATTATTCCATTGAGCAATTCTAATCCAATTTTAATTAGGAAATATGGTGACAACATAACTGAATGCCATTTATCCGTGATGTCTCAGCAAACTACCACAGCGACAAACCGAGTGAGTGTTATGCACGCCGTTATACATGCATGGTACATGTCGGGACTTATATCGCGCTCCGTTTAAATCGCGACAGCGGACTCTGGACCCCAAGGACTGCGATATATTTGAGCTACACTGTATTTTCTTACCGCTCCATGAAAACATATGTTGTGGGCACTAATTAGAAACATCTCCATGAGGCACTTCTAATGAGTACCCACGCAGATGTTTTTATGGATAAATAAAAAAAAATATCAGTATTTTTTGAATAAAAGAAAAAGGGCCTTGTCTGGAGCTTTGACTAAATACTATTAAGGTAGATTTTCCACCCTTTTAATGAGAAGGGAAGCAAATTTTGTAACTTACTATTTGCCTTACTATGCATCAAGTTACTTCTGAAATGGGTTCTGCTCTTAAAGGGAATTTGCAAATTCTTCTCTTTAAGAGTACACCCTTTTCAGAAGCAAGGCAAAACAATGTGGACAGAGTTACCTCTCCTGAAAGTGTATCCATTCCACTTCATATCATATGACCTATGAAAGACTGTTCATTTTCAAGCATTTGCAAAATTTTATACACATGCTCATGTCAACCTGCAAATTCCTCAGTCTGATCAGTCTATGCCCTGGCTCCTCCATGTCCATCATTCAGACAGACAGGCCAGAGGAAACAGCCTGGAACCAGATCAGGAGCTGCCAATGTTTAAGCGCATCAATTTTTGATTGTGATGGGGTTTAACCACACGCCAACCCTTGTGGGTCATTTTGTGTCGTCTCCCAGAGAAAGGGAGAAGAGAAACAGAAGAGATACATTGTAGTAGAGGAACATTGTAGTAGAGGAGATGAAAGAGAGGGACAGCAGAGAAAGAGGAAAATGAATCAAAAGTGAAGAAATGGATGAAATAAAAACATTCCCCTTTCCCTGCTGCAAGGACAGCAGGCCTTGCCCAACTGTAAGCCAATATCAGTTGGACGCCCTGGTGACGCAAGATACATGACACCTTTGTCTCACCCAACCACACCCCCCCACCACCCCCAAATCAACCGGAACTAAAGAAGATGTATTTAAATTTTAGACCAAGTATAGTAAGAAAAAGAGTTCCAAATATTGGTGCAAACCTGAGAAAACAGTGTAGACTCAGATCAGATGTCACAGAATGTGGTATCTGATTATGATCTAAACTGTTTGCCACTCATTCAGTATTTTTAGACACATCAAGAGGTTGTCGAACAGACTTGTTCAAATTTTAGTACTGTAATAACCCTAAATATTGGGACAGACAGGCCTGAGCAAACAGTGTAGATCAGATTAGACTCTGATCAGGGCCTACACTGTTTGCCACTCATCCAGCACTATTTAAGACACATAAACAGGTAGTCAAGTGGGCTTTTTCAAATTTTAGGACAATTTGGTAAGGAATTAAGGTGTCACAATACTCAAGGTAAATACAGTATTATCAGGAAATAAGGTGTCATAATATTCAGTGTATTTACGCTAAGCATTCAGAGAGACAGGCCTGAGTAAACTAACAGAAGACATAGCCCCACATAACATTTTTTATTTTGGATATAACACTATAAAGCCACAGCTTTCAAACATTTACCTTATGAATTATATATACATACAGGATACACAGCTCTAGATAAGGTGATAATTTAGGATATTTTTGTTAACACCAAAATATATTTTGTGGGTATTTTGTGGGTATTCATTATAACTGCCTTACTCATCACAAAAACATGCCTATATAATTTTGACCCTCTTAAACCCCACTTTTATATAGTAAAATTGGGGCGTACAGCGGGTATACATTATTTTTCTTATTTCTGCTAAAAAATGTAGATTGTGGGTACTTGTTAGAACCGCCTCATTGAGGCAGTTCTAACAAGTACCCACAATCTATGTTTTGGGCAGAAATATGAAAAATATCAAATTTTTTTTTTTATCTGAAAATTTTCATTTTTTTTTATGGTAAAATTTTCAGTATATTTGAAAAGGCATGTTTTCGCAATGTGATGTGACCAAAATTCCAGAGAGTGCATACAAGATATGTTTTGCTGCAAAAGTAACAAAAATTCGTCTTTTATACATTCCCCATATCTGGAGCTATGTATATTTTATGATCAGAATATTTTAATGGTGACACATAATGCTATTCACTCTTATGCTATACCCTTCAATGGACCCCAGTCACAGTGTTATGAGGGGACTGTCCTATTCATGTATGAGAATTTCATAAATACAAACCATTATGAAGTGGATCTGGAGGAGATTCAGTTTTCACTTGACTTCTGTTCTGAAGCTGTGGTCTGACCAGCTGCAAGCAAATACATATGAGTCTGAGCACATTAAACCTACAAAATGACAGATTATCCACAGCTCCTGATTAGAGGGTATTTTTTATATTTTTGCACCAAAATATATCTTGTGGGTACTCACTGGAATTGCCTCAGCCCACAAAATATGTTCTATGTTCTGGTGCAAAAAAACCCAAAAAACTAGAATGTGCAGTCGATGATGCGCCATCGCAAATCCCCGTGCTGGTTGCTAATGTTGCTGGTAGCATGACGGATGGACTTGCTCTCCCACACCCTTACCATGAGGGGAGGTCATGTAGCAAGTTTGGTCAAATTCTGCCCAGTGGTTTAGGAGGAGATAGTGTGATGGACAGATGGACGGACAATGGATGCATGAGAAAAAATGTTGCTCTCGTACACCCTTACCATGAGGGGAAGTGATGTAGCAAGTTTGGTTGAATTAAACCTACAAAATGACATATTTTTTATCCATAGCTCCTGATTAGAAGGTAATTTTTGCACCAAAATATATCTTGTGGGTACTCACTGGAATTGTCTCAGCCCACAAAATATATTCTAGGTTCTGGTGCAAAAAAAACAACAAAAAAAACTAGAATGCGCAGTCGATGACTCGCCATTGCAAATCCCCGCGCTCGTTGCTAATGTTGATGGTAGCATGACGGACAGACTTGCTCTCCCACACCCTTACCATGAGGGGAGGTCATGTAGCATGTTTGATTAAATTCTGCCCAGTGGTTTAGGAGGAGATAGCGTGGTAGACAGATGGACAGACGACAGATGGCTGCAAGGTAAAATAATGTTCCTCTCGCACAACCTTACCATGAGGAGAAGTGATGTAGCAAGTTTGGTTGAATTCCGCCAGTGGTTTAGGACATAGTGTGACAGACAAATGGACGGATGCACAGACAAACAGATGCACAGAAAAAATTGCTCTCGCAAACCCTTACCATGAGTGATGTAGCAAGTTTGGTAGATTTCCACCCAATGGTTTAGGAGATAGCTTGATGGATGGACAGACAGATAGATGGATGGAGGGGTTAACTGTTTGCCCTTGTTCCAGGTGAAAAAAATCGGTATTTTCCCTTGTTCCCCAAACTCAAAATCTTGATTTTCTATGTGCCCTGTTTCCCAAAATTGCCTTTGTTCTCCTGTGCCCTTTAGCTTAGACTTTTGTTTCCTTGTTTCTCTGAAATAAATGGCCTTATTTCCCTGTTCCCCAAAACCCCTGGGAGGGCCTAACTAGTATCATACAAAAATTCGTGGATGTATCTTTCACTTTTTACTTATCATTCTTTCTTATCTTAAAGTTCTCCAAACAGTTTTTGTATGTGAACTGTCTTTAAATAGTTTTGTCTGTGAACTGTCTTCAAATATATCAGTGAACTGTCCAACTGTTAGTGATCTATCGCAAAAATACGTATCAGTGAACTTTATTGTTGAACTGTCTTAGAACCAATGTTGAAATACAGAAAGATGTAAAACATTTCTGTCTTACTGATCTTAGAAGATTACAACTGTAAAAAAAAGTCAAACAATTTGTTCAGAATCAGCAATTTTATCGGTGATACTTCAGATGACATTCATTTGGTCGTCAAATGACATTCATTCAAGAACAGATTTGATAAATCTACTGGTAATAACAAATTCACAGTATTTCCAGAAAATTTCTGGATTTCCAATCGAGAGGGGGATACATAAGTTGAGCCAACTTGCATCCCCTACTGGATAAAGGAAATGTTCGAAGTCCGGTAACTAGTAACTATCGACAATATAACAAATGTCGCGGAAACTAGTGACATTAGATATAATGTAATTTGGTGCGCAGAATATATCTTTAGATGAAGCGGTAAATATAATTTATGTACCTTTAATCTTTCTGCATCTCCTCGAAATCGCTTGAAGTCAAATTTCGCTCCTGAACCCAGTTTTCTGAACAGATCGTAAGCATCCATGCTTTTTAACGAGACTAGCTGTATGTCTTCCGTGTAAACGTACAGTGTCCGTGCTACCATATTCTTACTTGAATGGAAAAAAGTACCTAACTCAGCTTATCTAGAACTTTAAAACAACAAACTTATAAATCTTATTAAACAAAGACCCCTTAATGCCATATAAGGCAGTCCTTTGGACCCTTGTTTAAAACTCTGATGGAACCCCCTAATGTCCCAATATTTAGGATTAATTTGGTAATACAGGGTGACATACTATTACAGGATTTACTATTATTAAGTAAACTCATAGCTCTAGATAAGGCGTATTTAAGGAATTGGCATTGTCGAGCTGCAGAAACATCAACACAACTTAACGTATTGAAGACAATTATTGAAGAACTGCAATGTCATGAATGTTGATACTCCCGCTAACACTATGGTGATAAAAAGCGGCTGCTAAACCTAATAATATTATGAAAAATCTTCTGAGCTGACACAAAGACTAGTTATAAATCTTTTGCATTATGTTGCACTAGATTCAATCCCCACTTGAGCGAGCAATTTTCTTGATCCGAATCAGCTCTGTTGGATGTTGTTAATACAGTGCACCGCCCCCTCGGAACGGGACATTAACTCATTACGAAAACACTCCTATTCAAATATACTGAAAGGAAAAAGAAATGCAGGGTAGAGTTTTTTCCTTCTTATTTTAACCATTTTTTACGGTGCTTACTATAGCCATACACTTTTACAGATTGTCCTGTGAATGTGAACCGCGGGTATACGAGTCTTTGGTCGATGTGCTATCTACCCAGTGTGTGAAATCATTTAACCGTGCACTACACAGTGCATTGCACGGACAATACGGAAAGCCAAAATTTCGTGCAAAACAAGCATGTTTAAACCTTCAGCACAAGATTTCCTCACACCATTTGGTACACTTCAACGATACACAACGCTCTTCGAATCTTTTACCGATTTTTCTTTTCATTTTTACGCTACTTCGAACTTTTTTTCAATCATGGTACGATTGACTGATGTTCAGAGGGGTAGGACAATTGCGTTGCTGATGCAGGGTCAGAGGCAACAGCAAGTTGCCAATCATTTTGGGGTTAACGTCTCAACAATTGAACGTCTTGTTAGACGTTTAAGGGAGACAGGGCATTTAGCAGACCGACCGCGGTCTGGGCGTCCACGCGTGACGTCGCGACGTCAAGACAGGACAATCCGTCTGGCACATTTGCGGAATCGTCATCTCACTGCTACCGAAACTGCTCTTAATACAGTGGGTACGCATAATCGACAAATTTCTCCGAAGACTGTTGGAAGTTGGTCTTCGAGCTCGTCGTCCTTACGTTGGTCTGCCTCTGACCCAGGCACGTAGGTTGCGTCGTATGGCGTGGTTGACGGCGCATGCACCCAGGCTATTTTCGATGAGACGAGTTCTTTTTACGGACGAGTCTAGGTTCACTCTCTATCGCGCAGATGGTCAACGTCGTGTGTACCGACGTCGCGGAGAACGCTTTGCCGACGCCTGTGTTGTCGAACGGGATCGGTCTGGGGGTGGCTCCGTTATGGTCTGGGGAGGCATTGCTCACGGGATAAAATCACAGTTGATTATTGTTGCGGGCATTATGACCGCAGTAAGGTATAGGGATGAGATCTTGCGTCCTGTTGCAGTCCCGCTTGTGCAACAACGTAATCTGATTCTGCAGCAGGACAACATGTTGCCCGAGTTTGTCAGGATTTCCTGGCAAACAATAACATCGCACCACTAGCATGGCCACCGTACAGTCCAGATTTGACCCCAATAGAGCACATGTGGGATGAGCTGGACAGAAGGGTTAGGAAGCGCCGAAATCCCCCCGCAACTCTCGCACAACTAAGGAATGCGTTGATCGATGAATGGAATAACATCCCGATGCGAACTGTCAATGCTTTGGTTAACTCTATCCAAAGGAGAATTAGGGCAGCAACGGCAGCAAGAGGAGGGCACACCCGATATTGATTTTCAGTTTGGTTTTGATTTCAAGATTTTTTGGGGGTAGCTACCAATGAACTTCAATAACTCGAGACTTGTTGATCACAAACCAATGAAATTTGGAACTTTTGTTCCATACATGTACCGTTTTGTAATCATAGTAAAATATTTAACAAACTTTTTCAAACTTGAATGAAATTTAGGAATAAATTTTACCCTGCGTTTCTTTTTCCTTTCAGTATATATTGAAAAACTCACAAACAAAAAACTGAAAGTTTTCAGATAAAAAATTCTACTAGATTTTCAAATTTCTGAGCAGAAGAAGAGGCGGTTCTAACGAGTACCCACAATCTATGTTTTGAGCAGAAATAAGAAAAATAATGTATACCCCTGTAAACCCCAGTTTTACTATATAAAAGTGGGGTTTAAGGGGGTCAAAACTATATAGGCGTGTTTTCGTGATGGAAGGGCCTCAGAGCGTGCAGAACATACTCTGTGCAGATTGAAGATTTCACCACTGAGACCAAATCTCTCCTAAGTGGTCCATTCTACAAAACTGGCTCCCTGCGTGTAATGTTTAAATACAACCTACTGAAGTAATTGGCCGGCGCGCGAATCGCGCCGGTCTCTTAATGTAGCTTTGGATTTTTATGTATGGAGAAGTGTTCGATTAGCGCAGAGCGCAGTTTGGGAAGTTTGAATATGACCTGCAGTCCATATTCTGTAAGTTTGAATATGATCTGTGGTCCATACTTAAAACGTTCAAACATATTCATATCTGACGCATGCTAAAATAAGCTTCTAGACAAGATCTGGTAACTTATTTAAGTTCTGGCATGTTTTTTTTTTTTTTTTTTTTTTAAATAATAATGTTCAAACTAAATCTCGTGGAGATCCCAATATGACTAGGATTCGCATATTGCTTGATCAAGAAAATTCTTAAAGCTTATAAAAGCATACATTAAAGAATCACATTGTTCTTTTATGTTTTACCTATTACATTGAAAATTTATTAAACTTTAGTATAGCCGTGTCCCATATTTCTAAGTAAACAAAAAAAATTGCGCCGGTACTTGACGTTTACGTCTAAATATTTTGTCTTGTGGTTGAATTGTAGTAGAACGAAATTAGTATCTTCTTTGCTAAAGGCATGGCTCCAAATAAGGAGAGGTATCCAGATAGTTTTTATATTCCTCCAGAAAAACTTTCGTTGTGGCGACTACCAGAAGAGTCTCGCCAAGGCACTTCTAATGAGTACCCACAACATACATTTTTGTGGAGAAATTAGAAGCATATCAAAATAACACCTTATTTGGAGCTATCCTTAACAAATCAAAGTAAATGATTGGCCCCTAGGACTTTGAAGAACTGTATTTACCTTAACCCTAGTCCTGCTGAAACCGGATATGTCCTGTCTTTGCAAACAGTGTAGATCCAGATCAGTTGGCTTTTGAAGAAGCCAACTGATCTGGATTTGCAATGTTTGCCATTGAGTATGTGAATTTTTATCAACAACCTGGGTCAAAGTAGTCTGAATGGCTGAAAATGGGAAACGGGCGTGACATCTTAATTTATTCAGCATGACAAGGGTTAAGTATTTAGACAGACAGGATTGAGCGAATCAAATACACGTAGATCCCGATTGGAACGTGGCGTCTGATCACAGTCTACACTGTTTGCTACGCAATCAATTTTCCTCAGTCATCCGCTCTAAAAAATAGAGAGGGTACAGAGGATTGCGGCTCGATCGACTTGCAGGCGTTGATGAAACACTAGCCATGTGTTGGAGAAATGCTAGATGAATGAGAGATAGCAGCAGTATTTCTATTATTTCTCTTGACAGGTAAAGTCCAAGGTAGATCAAATCTGGACTTTAACAGATTCTTAACTTTATAGTTCTCCTTATCCACATGAAAGATTTATTAGCATTTTATATTTCAATGTACAGAAAATGTTTCTTTTTGATATTTTGGAAACTGTATTTGCATATGACCTTGTAAAAAATAGAATTATCAAGAAAAAGGAAGTGATACTTAATGGAACGCTAATGATAAAAGCAGAGGAATCCAATTAATTGGACCTAGGTTTTTACAGAGAGTACTCAAGGGAATTGATTGACTACTTTCTTCCATTGCAATCATGACCACCGTTGGAAACTAGTCGGGAGCGGACCGCTATATCAGTCTCTCTCATTCAGGCACGTTTTCCGTTGAAAAATTTAATAATATCATCTATGCATCGATGCGATCACAAAGTAATCTGAAAAGGGGATCCTTTCGAAATATAGAATGATCTACAGTCAACTATAAGTAGATCCAGTAAAATCACCAGTCGGTGCAACCTGTAAATGTTGTTGTCACAGTGACGAGGATCTGTCGCATATGTTGCTTGAATTCCCAGTATTAATAGAACAAAGAAAAATGTTTTATCCCAGGCTTAAACCCCTGATCATTGAAATACTTAGTATCAGTCAGTGGAATGTAAGATTTACACAGAGAGAAAAGATAGCTCAGTTAATACTAGACTGTTCGGCTTTCACGGATATAAGTGAAAGTGAAAGCGACCCAAAAATAATACAATGAATTTCAACAGCCTTGTGTCACCGGCTCCACCTTACAAGGCTAAATAAACTGGCCTAGAGAGATAATTTAGAGCAGACAAGGAAGAATATGTATGTATGTATGTATGTATGTATGTATGTATGTATGTATGTATGTATGTATGTATGTATGTATGTATGTATGTATGTATGTATGTATGTATGTATGTACGTACGTACGTACGTACGTGCGTGCGTGCGTGCGTGCGTGCGTGCGTGCGTGCGTGCGTGTGTGTGTGCGCGCTGATGTAGATATGTTGTTTTTATCAAGTCTTTTATGATAACGTCTATTCTGCCCTCCTGGTGGAGGGGGTGGGGGATAACTTCCTATATATGGCATAGTGCGGATGTGCGTGCCTAATGGCCCCCGTTTTCAGCGCTGCCAGATATTATTAGCACCCTTTTTACAACAAAAAATATATGACTGACCCGATTTTTCTGGATTCGTAAGTGAAAGGTCCCGCTTTTCTGGCATTCCGGTATATGCGTATATTTTTCGATCAGAGATTTTTCGAGACTGCTTGTTCTCTGGGTATTCAATGAATTGAATGCTATATTTGTCCAACTACCAGCAATAAATTGGTATATAATGTCAAAGGGCAGTATATGAATAGGTCAACATTTCGGACAATTAAGTATATGAATGGGTCCGTTTTTCAAAGGCCAGGTATATGAATGGGGTAGGTTTCGAAATACTGGCTCGCACACACTTACCATAATTACCCCAACTAACCCCGCCCCCGCCCCTCACACACACCTCGAGATTCTGTCCTCTTAATATATATATATATATATATATATATATATATATATATATATATATATAAAACAACTTTAAACGTATATGTGCTCAAGAATATATAATTTCATGTCTACTAGATTTTATCTTGGTGTCCCTCAATTGGGAGTTTATACAGATAAAGAAGAATATAGAACAAAACAAAATATAGAAAATAACAGACTCGGGAATGAGTCTGTTCATAAGAGGTAAAGGAAAATGTAACATCCTTCATTTGGACTCAGGTGAACGACCAAAAAAAAAAAAAAAAAAGTGGCACGGACTTCGTACAGCTAGACATTGAATGCTTGACCAATCAAATATCGCGTTACATATCGCGGGGTTGCTAAGCAGGTGCCCGAACACATTCGTTTTTCCTAATTGGTAATGTTTCATTAATTATATGGTTATATTTCGGTTTGATTCACTTTATTTGGAATCGAATAGTCGAGGTAAGTTCTGTTGTTATATTATTCGGTGTTAAAGTCTTATTTTTTGCAGAGCGCACGCAGTTTTATTAGATGTTACCCGGCGATTGAGCGGACTACAGCCGTATCAGGCAAATTGATATGTTTTTCAAACCGTGGTGCGTTCAAGGAAGCATTTGTCAAACTGCAAAACCCAAGGTCATAGATCTTGATTAATCCTTTTAATCTGATTTTAGCAACTTTTATGGTTATCATGACCAGATCTGTCGAAACACTGGATGCCCTAAAGAATACCATTTTCTCCAGAAGTATTCCACATTGGAATATCGATAGTGTTTCCTTTTTTTTTTCTTTTTTTTTCTCCTACCATATACTCAGAACTAGTCACATCTGACTGTTACTCAGAGGATAGTTTGATGGTGGAGGAAAGCCTAGGTAGTTTCCAGTCGTATAAGGACTGGGAAATACCCAGGGTGTTGGGGGGGTGGGGGGGGGGGGGCATGTTTGTGTGTGTGTGGTGGGGGGTGGGGGGTGGGGAGGCATGTGTGTGTGGGGGGAGGGGAATACTCTGAATTTTGCCTGCTACATAGGCAAAGACTATTTTTGGGTTTAGAATTTTGAATTTTACCACATGTGTCTGGTTTTGCAGCATGAAGGCCTTCACATAACAATTTTGAATTACCGTAGGGTTCTTTAACCTGCACAGGGTGTGACTTTGCCTGCACAGGGTCCTCCAGTTAATGTCTCAATCCAGAAGACCGTGCACTGTTTACATGTCATGCCTGCAAATGACACGAATGAAAGCCTGTTCGGACACCAAAAATTCTCATGCCTATATTAAGCCTGGGATCGATCGCAGCACCTTTAGCTCTAGAGGCCAGTGCCTCACCACTGACAGTACTCCAGATATTTATTTTTCAAACCAGTATCATATTTATCAAATTTAAGGCCAGTCAGGAACAAAGAAAACTGGGATTCTGGAATCAGTATCCATGCTGTGGCATTAGTTATTTTCCTTGGCCCAGGGGCTCGTGGGGAGTGGGGTGCTGTGGTTTGAAGAATTTGCTTTAAATGTTTGTTTGTGTCTCTTCTTGTACCGCTCATTAATTTTTGCTCTGTACAATACAGAAGCTGAGCTGGTCATTTTTCTATATTTATCTCTTTCATAACTATGATAACTAAACTAAAAAAGTTCTGAAATGGGTGCTATGTGCTATCCCCTTCTTCAGGGAACCCCTTTTTAATGACAGAACCAATCACCTTACATAGTATTTGGGTGATCATGTTTGGATTTTTTCTTTGTTCATCTGCTCTAGCAATGTTCAAACAAAGGTACTTAGCTTTCCAGTACTGAAGTTTTATCACTGACTTTTAAACCTGTGTGTTGCGAGCTACTTTCACTTTCAACGCTGTTTACACAGATCGGTCACACTCACAGATGCGATTCTGTATGCATTTATTGCATGCTTCAATGACTTCATCAGTTATGTTGCACACTAAATAAAGACACTGAATCAGTTGACGATGACTGGCTAAAATACCCCATTATCTTATTTGACACAATTCTGCAATCTCTTTCCTCATTCCTAGTTTTCTGGAGGCCATGTTTCTGCAATCTTGAAAACCTCAGTGCGGAATGGTTACCTGGGATTCTTTGTCGGTAACACTTAACTAGACAATGATGCAGAGAACCAGTTGCTCTTATGCGCAGACATTTAGCCAGGAAATAGTCATGCTGTGTATCAGGATGAAACTTTTGTGGTAGGGAATTATAGTTTTGCATACAACCAGACTTGTTTTGATATGCTACGAATTGATTTTAAGTGTATTCTTCATTAAATATATTTGGGTATTTACGGAAAATAAGCTGCTTATCTAAGGCACTGAACCTCTTCTGACTCAGGCTAGTTTATCTAAAAACAGACACAATGTTGCACCCTTACTGGTTACTGGAAAAGCTGCACTGTATTGGTAAAATGTTTCCGTATATGAGACTGGCTATTTTTCAAATTGATCCGTATTTTACTGCACTGAGCTACTACGCTTTCATCTTTTTTTTGGGGTTTGGGAAAAAAGTTGCTGTTTTTTTTTGTTTTTTGTTTTGTTTTTTTGCAGGTATTTGCAGGTTTTTTTTTTTTTTTTTTTTTTTTTTGTGGGGGGAGGGGGGGTTCACTTTCAAAACTGACTATTTTTTTTTTTGGTCTATCAAAATTCTCGGTATTTTTATTGGGTATTGTAAGAATCGGGGGTTACAACCTTCTGTCGAACTAATAATTATTTTTATTTAGTTTTAACAGCTCAATTTCTGTTGTGCATCGATCAGTTCAGTGCCATTAGATGATTAGAGTAAAATGGAGCTATTTGTTGGAAACTGTCTAAAGCACTTATATTACTAATACAATCATTATACAGGAAAAATAAATGAAAACCACACTTTTATAAAAAGAAAGTAAGGGGAATATTTTTTGGGGAATGCTAATATCTACAGATATTCATGGGGATATGGCGGATATACCAGATATTTTTTTCGGTATGGCAGATACATGTATACCGTACATATTTTTGGGTAAACACTGGATGCTGTGGGCCAGCCTATGTAGCAAACAAAATTCAGAGTACCCCACCCCACTGGGGGAAATCCCCTATGAAACCAGCTGAGAGAGAACTGCCAACAATTCTAACCCTCCTTCTTGAGTCAAGATGGCACTCACTAATTTTGAGAACATATTATGCAGAACATACAAGTCCACAATGTTACAACTGTAAACTCTGGATTTAGCCCTTGAGTTTCTGCAATGAAATCTTCCATCTCTGAAATTTGACACATAGGGGTTTCAGTCAAAAATCAATAACAGAATGGCAAACAGTTCTGATTAGACTGCTTGTCACGAGCCATCTCATCTGGAGCTACACTGTTTGTATAGGCATCTAGCTGTATTGGTCTGTGGGATGATAGGGTTAATTTATAGTGTTTGATTTCCCTAAATAGAATGAAAAATTCCATAGTAGAATAATGTAGAAATCAGTGTTGAATTTGAATAGAAAGTGTAAAAGTCATGTCTTATTGTAATGAAATAATTTAATAATGTAATAAAATAATATAATAAGTTACATGTACTGTCATTTTCTTTCAGCTTCAGAATTTAACATTCAGCATGATCAAAAACAAACCAAATAAACAACATTTTGAAATAGTTTTCCCAGAAAGCTTAGATAACATTTTGAAATAGTTTTCCCAGAAAATAGGCTTTGACATTTCATGCAGATTACAAAAGGAGACAATTTGCATGAACTGTCAAAGCCTATTTTCTAAGAAAAATACATAAAAGAAAAATGTCATCAGTTTGTCATCTGCTGAATTTGCCCAGAGAATGTTTGAGATTAATCCAGCCCTTTGTTTTCTCCATTGTACTTCTGTTTTATGTGTTTCAGTGTGACATGATTTTGTAACCATGACGGCAGGATCTATTGCAGTACCAACCATTGTTCCCCTGAGGCCACCTCTGCCTGGGAAGTCAAAGACATCAGTTGACTCTAATACTAAGATTGAACTTAGCACAGGTGAGTACATGTACTGTAAAAATGTCATCCATATACGAGCGTATGTCTTCTTCATAACCCTTCTCTTGCTAAACACGACATGCTCTGTCTTAGCAAACAGTGTAGATCCAGATCAGTTGGCTTCTGAAGAAGCCAACTGATCTGGATCTGCACTGTTTGTCATTAAATATGTGAATTTCTATCAAAAACCCTGATCAAGTACTCTGATTGGCTGGAAATTAGAAGTGGGCATGGCATCTTTATTCAGCATGACAAGGCTTAAGGAAAATCACTAGTTTGTAGCTCCAAAAATGAAGCCTTAAGTACTGTCTTGATCCCTGAAAATCAAGATTTTTGTGCTGTCTACCTGAAACATTTTGGAAATTTTCTTCTAGTTTTAATGTAAATATCAGTTTCAATTTTTTGTTTTTGCATCTCCTTAATAAGACTACGGTAAATGTCCTAAAACTTCGAACACCCTAAAATTTCGAACACCTAATATTTTTGCCCAAAATAATTTCTGAAAATGTCCTAAAATCTTGAACAGTAGCAGTTTTGCAAAAAGGGGATTTCTAAAATTTCGAACACAGTTTTCTTCAAGTAATTTTTTATCAGCACATTCTAATTTCGGTAACGTATTTCTTTTTTTTTTTTTTTTTTCGTTATGGAACCGGAAACTAAAGTAGTAGTGTTAAAAGCCACCGCAAAACTAAATGCACACAGCAGTGTCATAACGAATTTTATGTACATAAATGGCATGGGAACCGTATTTTAATTTTATACAAACTCAGGAGATACTGACTGAAAATTCACAAGAAAAAAACAACAAAAAAAACAGAGAGACTTCCATCACAATGTTAGCCATTTCCACGCGACAGTCAGGTTGGATGTCCGCGTGTTAAGGGTTAGATTATACGCAGGCGATCTAGAACTTTGTGACCTTGTGGCAGACATGATAAATATTCCGGTTGAAAAATGAAGGCCAGGATAAATCTATGGATCCGTGCTGTACGATCTGACTATTTGTTGTTTGTTCGTGTATATCACCACTACTTCGTATGTCTTATTGCTATACCTACGTAGATTTTCATGGATCTGCTCAGATACGCCACCGGGCGACGACACGCAATTCTGGGACCATCTCATTTCCAGAATAGATTACAAAAATATATGTGAAAATACAGAAAATGCAACAGTCACATTCCCTTGACTCGCATGAAGAAACCGCATGCTCGTAACGGTAACGTCACGAGAAATCGTGGCGGAAACCGCTTAGAGGGAAAACACACACTTATGTTCGTTAAATTATAGATCATTTTTTCGTCAGAGATGCATATGAAACTGGCAGACCTGTATTAAAAATAGAACCTAAGTATTTGAACAGATAGGCCTATGCAAATTGTAGACTCAGATCAGACGCCGCAGAGAAAGAGGGAATGAAACTAGTTAGAGGGAACAGGGAACATGGAAATTTGGAAAACACTTTTAAGACAATAAGACGTGTGCGACCAGTGAAGACTCAGATCATCTTCCGATGCAAAGGCAGTCAGATTTTGCCGTTTGTGGTAACAAACAGGAGTGTAAACTCCAGTTCTTGGAGAGACTACAAATCTTTGGTTAAATACATCACCGTTTCATAGGTTTTACATGCGTTCTGCGGCGTCTGATCTGGGTCTATACTGTTTGCTCAGGCCTGTCTGTCCAAATACGTAGAGTAAGTACGGAAATTCGATCAAATCGAATCTCTTCAGAAATCATCCTGAATCCGCCCCTGATTCATAAAAAAAAATGCTGGGTCCGACTCGTAAAATTCATCATCAATCATATGCAATTAGCTCCCTTTAAAGAGTAAAACCTAAAAAGTGAGGTCCTTACTCCGCATTTACCAGGGTATAAATAAATATTAGTATGGTTATTATTTTACATTATGTATATATTGAGAACATTATAATTATTAAAATACGCAGAAAATGAACTGTCACAAAGCAACATTTCCCTTGCCCCGCATTAAGAAACCACGTGCTCATAGCGGTAAGTCACGGGGAAACTTGTCAGAAATGTATACAAAATTGGCACATATTAAAAATTTAAAGAACCTAAATATTGGAACAGATAAGCCTATGCAAACAGCGTAGACCCAGATCAGACGCCGCAGAGAACATGGGAATGAAACTAATTCGGAGGAATAGGGGAATTGGCCTCTGGGCTTTTCAAGATCGTCCTCCGAGTATATTCGTTTCTTAATTAAAGCCAATATTAGTGTCTTCACAGGTACATGTATTCCTGTATTTTTCATGGATATTCTGGTATTTCCGTTGTATTCCGATATTTCGGTAAGTCGTGTGACCGCTATCCCCGAATTCCAAAGATCTGATAATTTCTGCAAAGCGTGACGCACATGCGATAGTAAGAAAGCGCTACACTCGAAATTGTAATTTAGCATGTGCATCCGCGCATTCTGATCTGGGTCGTTCCTGCTTGTCCGTACACTGTGTCCTTCGATAATATCTGCCGCTAATATTTAAGTTTAGCGTGCCAAAGGTTTCAATGAGCACGCCGAAAACGTTTTCGTCGTGGGGATTAACGCCTCCAGCAAAATATTTCCTGTCGGACTGCGTGATTGTCATGATATGCTCAGTGCATCCTATTTGAACAGGTAATGGTCCTAACAGAGATGATAGGACCCAACAAGCCAAAATGAACCAAATCATTTGTTACAAATGTGATCAGTCTGTTCACTTGCTGGAGACTGCGATTCATGTATTTTGTTTGTGTTGAGGTCTTACGGCCTAGTCAACCCATTGGGGCCATGTCGAGCGCGGTCAGTTTACCTAACCACACGTTGACTGGGCAGGCTTAGTCCTCTAAGCGGTTAACCAGTATTGTGCACATTCTTTCGGCAGAAGCTGACAACTGCCCTTCTTGAAGATTCATATATTTTAAATCAATGACCTAATCAGCGAATTGAGTGGACACCATCCTGCACTAGACTGCGTCTCGCACTCTGATGTGACTTACACATATACTGCGCAAAGGGACATTTTCGCCTGAACAGGGATATAATGAAAGGATTACTATTGATGACAGGTAATTCTTGCAATAAGTTTCGTTACCGAGTTCTAAACGACAATACATTTTTTAAAGAAAGGAATATTCTAAAAACGATAATGGCAGTTCACAGGTTTGGCATACGTAGTTCAGTTTGGTGCAGAGCTAAAATCTTTGATCTTGATCAGGCTGCATTCAGATCTGGTTGTGCGCACTGTTCGTTTATATATGAGTCCTTTTCAATAGAAACGACCTTATGACATTTGAGACCGGCATAGACAAGATCAACATCAGTATCGGGGCGGTCTGATCTGGGTCTACGCATATCGCCAACAGAATGCATTATGTCAGCAAGCAGTGTCTGCTCTTCAAAACGGCGGAAATTCTAATCAGTCTGCGCTTTTCACATTTAAACTCCGTACACTTCATCTTTGAGGAAAGGGACTTTTGTGTTTCTGTGGTGGCTCAAACAACAAACGTGCGGTAACCTTTTGAAGTATTTTTGGTCAGTGCGGTAAAGTGAAGAGGGTTGTTACGTAAGAAGAGCCTATTTTAAGAGAGTGGCACATTCCCGGAGTGCCGAACAAACGTATCTGGCAATTAATTAGTGTACCGGATAATTAATTGTTTTGTTATGAGAATCATTATTCGACATAGAGTTAATCGGATGGAATTGAAAAGAAACATCAGTGTGGTAATTATTTATTAGTTCATATAATTTCACATTCAGTTTACCAATCACACATAGCAAATAAGAAAACCCTTTCGTTGTGTAGGTCCTTTTTTGTTGTTTTGGGTGTCCGAAAGCGTCCGATAGCCAGGTAAATTTTGGCTGTAAGTGAATCTGTCCTAAAATTTCGAACAGTATTTTTTTTTAGCAAATCATAATTTCTAAAATTTCGAACAGCAAGAACTGAAATTATTTAATTTTGTTCTAAATTTTAGGACATTTACCGTAATTGAGATACACAATGCTTGATACATGTAAGTTAATTTTAAGCCTGGTTATGCTGAACCTGGATATACACTGCCTTTCAAGTTTGCATACAGTGTAGATCCAGATCAGTTGGTTTCTGAAAGATCTGGATCTGCACTGTTTGTCATTCAGTATGTGAATTTATAAACAACCTGGGTAAAGTAATCTGATTGGATGAAAATCTAGATAGCATATCTAGATGACCTAAACATTCACTGTTCTGCAAAGGAGGGGACAGATGTTTCATGTCCTCAAAAATTTGGGAAAATGTGCCATAAAAACAAGGGACAAATATAACACTAACAGGGGCACATTTTTAACAGGACAGTGTCCCACTGAAGCCAAATTAACTCTCGTCTTGCTGAATAAATTAAGATGACATGCCCACTGGGGTGGTCTTGTGTGACAAAGGTGCCATGTAAGATGTGTATCTTACTTCTCTGGGGTATCCATTACTGGCTTACAGTTGGGCATGGCTTGTTATCCTTGTAGCAGGTAAGGGTAGAGGAGAATGTTTTGATTTCTTCTAGTTCTTCCCTTTCATTCCTGTTCCTCTTTCTTCCCTGTCCCTCTCTTTCATCTTCTCTACCATCTCTTCTCCCTTTCTCTGGGAGATGACGCAAAATGACCCACAAGTGTTGACATGTCATTAAACCTCAACACAATCAATCTAATTTTCAGCCAGTCAGATTCCTTAATCCAAATTATTGATATAAATTCACAAACAGTGCAGATCCAGATCAGTTGGCTTCTTCAGAAGCCAACCAGTCTAGATCTACATTGTTTGCAGAGACAGGGCATATCCAGGTTTAGCAGGACCAGGGTTAAGTGGAACATTTAGAAATTTTATTTGTAAAATGACAAGAAAACATAGCAATAAATGATAGAACACTGAAAGGGTGTTAAATTCCAAAGCCCTAGCTTCCTTTTCTAGTAAGGGTGACCATTTCATTTTTTTTTTTTTCTTTGTGTGTGTTTGTTTTTGCAAACAACAGGTGGCACTTTTTGCATATTATCCAAAAATAAGATTTAGTTGGTGAAAAGTGGGTGCAGTACTTAATATTTGTCAACAGAGATGCCTGTACTATGCATAGCTCTTGATAAGGCACTTTTTTTTTCAACCAGAAAATATCTATATTTTTTTATTTCCCTCAACGACAAAGGTTGTTGTGGGTACTCATTAGAAGTGCCTCTGCAATGCGCCTTAATGAGAACCTACAATATTATGTTTTCATTGAGAAATAAGAAAAAGATATTGACCTGATACCCACCCTATCTAGACCTAAGATTATAAATGACATCGGGAACTGATGCACTTTCAAATTTTGGCAGAATTATTGTACCCCCCTTCTAAAAGGGGTCTACTCTTAAAGGAAAGAATTTGCTCTCCCTGGGAGCAAATTCTTCCCTTTTAGAGTAGATCTCTAATCAGAAGGAATTTGATTTGCAGGAAAGCAAACAAGAAGTCACAGAAGTTGTCTCCCTTTGCAGAAATGGTGGAAAACCTATCGTCTATCCAGTCCCCTTATGTTATAATGATTTCTTTAACATAAGATAAAACACCAGCAACAGATGATTTCTGTGTGACAAAAAAGTATTAGAATAGCATTATAGCTTGAGCTGGATCATAATGTTTCTTCTAAGAGTCATTTTTAACTCACAGAAAACCCAGTGTGATAAATGTTCTGAAAACTAGAATACACTACAACCTCTTTATAACACGGTTCATTATAATGCGGTTTCGGATATAACACGGTTCAAAGATGGATCCTAAAAATGTATAGATTATATTGAAAAATGACCATTTATGGTCATTTTTCAATATAATCTATACATTTTTGTTTGGATACATGTATAACACGGTTGTTTAACTAACAATGTTTATATTAAGGACCCCAACAATAGTGTTATAAAGAGGTTGTGGTGTAGTTAAAGAGGGATCTGAAATGTCTTAGCTAACCTCAGCAATGAATAAAGGGATGTTGCCAGTTTTGCAAAGGGAGGGATTTATCTTACATTGCAAAATTAGGTAATTCTCTCAGGGAATTCTTCATGTTTTTTCTTATTGAAATGAAGCTTCTGCTGTTTAAATGTTTAGAAAATGTCATACCTACACATGCAGCTACTTTTTGTGAACTTTTGTTGAAATAGCTATAAAACATACAATTTCATTACATTAAATAGTGTGTGAAATTGTACTCCAAGGTTGACCACAGCTCGGAATAAATGGGGCTACTGAGTAAATATTTTTCTTATTTCTCCACAGAAACATATGTTTTGGTGCTCTTTAGAAATGCCTCACTGAGGTGCTTCTAATGAGCACCCATTGCATATGTTTTTGTGGAAAAATAAGAAAATATTAGAACTTTTCGGATATAAAAAAGCACCTTATCTGTAGCAATGTTTGAAGTAAGGATCCAGTTACATTATTTAATACCATATAATGAAGTATTTGATCAATAAATTGTTCATTGCTATGTCAATATTAATACTAAGGCCTGTCTGCAAACATTGTCAAATGCAATTCCCAAATGAACCTGGGCTGTATCGGTAGGTAAGCAATACATGTATATTCATGTAATAAAAAACCAAACACCATATTTGATCTAATTACTGTACCTTGTGGGTCTGTTTTCCCAAAGTGCTGCAGAAATTTGCAGCAATATATCCACCAGGGCCCAGTTGTTCAAAGCTAACGATGTCGTTAGTTAACGATTCGTTAAAATTTTCAGAATATTCATCTTATTATCCCTGAAATTAAATGTTTACATTTCATCTAAAATGTCAAACTATCTCTCATTAAAATGATATGTCAAAGCGTTTTATTTAACCCTTGTCATGCTGAATAAATTAATTGTAAAAGCTACTCATATTTTTTCAGCAAAAAATATCAGCATATTTGGGTATCACTCAATGAAAATTTTAATTGTATATTGAATCCGCTAAAACAGTTAACGAAATGACCCTTAACGAGCTCGTTAAGCTAACAACGCTTTGAACAACTGGACCCAGATAATTAAGGCATGCCCACAGAAAAATGTGCAAATTAGGAAACAAGCAACTGAATTATTAACCCTTGTCCTGCTGAGCCCGGATATACCCTTCCTTTGCAAACAGCATATATAGAAGCCAACTGATCTGGATCTGCACTGTTTGACATGAAGTACATGTATGTGAATTTATAGCAACAATCCATATCAAGTAATCTGATTGGCTGTAAATTGGAAGTGGGCATGGCATCTTTATTTATTCAGTAGGACAAGGGTTAACATATAATCACTAGGGACACAACAGCTCTAACATATGGTTGTACATCAGTATACACTCATTCTCAATAAAGCGGTGCACTTTGATTTCAAGATAACAAAAAATCAACTTCATTTTATCCCAAATATATGTGTCAGGAAGGAACATTTGACCATTGTAGAAAGTCCATTTCAAATATTTTCAAGATGAATTGTCAGGTTTTCATGTGACAGTCCATGAAAAAAAGCCAGGTAAACAACAACATTTCTTTAAATTGAAAGGTTTGTTACTTTGTACCGTTTGGTTTGTTGTATATTAAAATCATGTTTTGGTATTCTCAAAACAGATAAGACCTTACAAACATCATTATCTATTATAGTAGTTACTCATAGCATGTTCGACCGGGTGTGTATATGTTTTCTGTATTAATAAACACTCATTTCTAGATAGGTTATATTTCATGCATTAAACAGTTTATATGTATGGTGAAAAGTACATGTTATCAACTGTCAAATTTAAGTTTTGCAAGTTTCTGTTGTTGTATTTAACTCTTATAATTGAATTTTTTATCAATCTAGATTAATGTATCCATCATTCTCTTAGTATAGTGTACCTTTAATTAGTTTGAGGCACATATTTTTTACATGGGTAAAATGTAACGAACCTTTCTGTAAAAGTACCTTTTAAAATAAAGTACTAATTAAATGATGAGTAAAACCAAATATGTACGAACACTATCGTTTTTGTTTATTTAATATGTTTAGATGATTTAAAGAATGAAACATTACTAATCTAAAACACAACTCATGTTATAGTGAGAAAATGAAAGGTTCGTTATATTATAGAAACTACTTGTCAACACTATATTAGATTTTACATCAGTTGATATATACCGACTGAATTAAGCAGAATACAAGCAGTGCTTTTTAATGTCACCTTGTAATCTTTTGTAATTTAATTAATATAAAGTAATTCTAACTGAACTGCTGTTTGTGAACACAGAATGAAAGAAAGGTTCGTAACCAAACTAATTAATGACTTTTAGCCTATACACATCAATTAACTTTATTTCATTTTCTTTCACATAAATAAAAATTATAATCCTGGTCTTTTCAAGAACTTTTTCATTGATTTCGGGCATTATCCTTGATTTACCGACTGGTAAAGATTTTGTATAAGGTAGGTCAGATAAAACACACACACACACACATACACACACACACACACACACACACACACACAGATCACTGTGGCCTACTTTTGAAATGCGATAGATATATCCACTTAATACATTTTGTAATCCCAGTATGTAAACTTGTCTGGTGCATGTCTACTGTACTGTACAGCAGATATGTACCAGACATTTTTTTATCTCCTGTATAAAGAAGATCAGAGCTAAAATTACATGTCTCAGTGACCTACATTTGATACTTAACACAGCGTCTTTGTTAGATATACCTACACATCAAATTGCATAAACATTGACCCTATAGTGCATAAAATAAGCGCCAGAAGATTTGTTCTGTATAATGTAGGCTAGAGGGTAGAAATATATAAACTAATGAACTACTTTTTGATCTGTCATTTCCTTGTTATACCGAATTGCATGGATCGTCTGTCATTACTGACGATGACCAATCCTAATCAAATGTGTGAAGTGTTACTGTTTGTGTGTTCTTAGACATACCCATACACAAAGAATGGATATGGTATTCCCAGGTCATACAGTTCAAGAGATATACTCCGAACAATACCTAGGACTGACGGAAGGCAGGACAGACAAACTACAAACCTATAATTCCCAGTCCGTGGGTCAGCAAGGAATAAATGATCTGTTCTTCTTATTATAGTTCAGATAGATCATTACCAATCAGACATACTGCAGAGAAATAGAAATGTTCTTATATTTTTGTACAAAATGATAAAGAGCTCTATACAATTTTACTCCCCAATCCCAGTTTTGTAGGCTATGTAAGTTTATTTTGTGACCACAGGATTAATTATGAAAAAAACAAAAAAAACAAAAAAAACGCCATGCTTCAGATTTTTTTTATTTATTATTTTTTTTTTATTTCTGAAAGGTAAAGTGCTATATTTAAACGGATCCATATAAATTTATAGTTGATAGCACCATAAATTATACCACTTAGGTTTGATCTAGTTGCATATTTATTTAGAACTTAAGACAAAAACATCCCTATTGATAATGAATGCTATGCATCTCAAATATGGAATGGTTCATTATCAACAGGTAACGAACCTTTACAGGCATAATACTCATACTACTGACTTCAGTAACCAATAAAGTCATGCGTTTCATCTGTGTAGAGTCGTGTTTCATCTTTACAGAGTAGAGGTGAATGTAAAAATCAATGTTTAGAACATCGAAAATTATTTCAATGTTAGTGTTTTTGTCATATAAAAACACCTTTGAACACTCAGCGTATTCATAAACTGCTGTCTTGTTATAATAATGTAATAAATGCTTGTAGAAGTTATGTATTTTGTATTCAGTTCATTTTCAATCATATATGATATCTTTTATTTAGTACTTCCTTTAGAGGACGTGTGAATAATGTCAAAACACAAACAATAGCCATATGCCGAGGTAGACACATTTTTTAAAAGGTTTGTTACCTATGATCGCGAACCTTTCTCATTGTTTGGTGCTTGCCAAATGCATTTATGGTTAACATATTGTTTAACGTTTGTTTGCAGATAAATAATATATTGACTAGTTTCTAAAATATATTAAAACAATTCAATATGTAAATATATGTGTAAATGCATCTTACCATTTTTACCGAACCAAAAGAAAAAGAAATAATCTCAGTTCTCACATGTATATGTGATCTCTGGGAAGGTAATTTCGAAAGAATGAAACGTCATCAAATTTATACCGTCACTGAAATTTGCGGACAAAGTAACTGACAGTTATTTAAACATGTATATCAGTACTTTTACTGGTTTGTCAAACGATGTTAACGAACCTTTCATTACGAACCTTACTTTTGTTTCCCTTACCTTCAGCACTGTATAAGAATCTTGCTTTAAGTGTCTCTTATGGGGACATGCGTCCTTGTACTGATTGAATCAGCACATGCTTTATGTACATTGGATTTAACCAAGACAGGTAAGTCTAATTCGGAGTAACAAACTTTTCATGCTTAGCTCTAACTTTTTTGTACTCGTTTTTGATAAGAAATTCGATAAAAGTAGGATCTTCTCAGGTGCTTCTAGCAATCTTTTATTGTTGGTATTATAAAACAGTATAGAATCCTACATGTTTTGTATCAGTCGCTCAAAATGCCTATAATTAAACAAGTTTTAAATCTATGTAATGAACCTTTCTACTGATTTGACAACAACAGGGAATGCTGGACTAAAACTGCAAAAAGATGATGAGTTACATACACGTTATCTCCTATGGAGGTAAAAACATGTAGGACTTCACCAAACACAATTACTTTACTAATTTGTCATGTAATATTATAAAAAATATAGTTTAAATGTTGAAAACTGGAAAGCGACAGTAACGAACCTGTCGTTTTGGCATCTTTTCAAAGCTGATACAAAATAGAAAATATCGACAGAAAGATAATTATTAGGCGATTAGGACTGCTGGGGTATTGAACAACTGTGGACAAACAAATAATGTTTCCAAAACGTTCAACGGTTTTTTAAAATACCGACGACAGTCTAAAATTCAATGTGCACCGGTTTATTGAGAATGCGTGATAGTCTGTTGAAATTGTATGAGAGAAAGTTGTGAGATGATGTTTTTTTTTAGTTTTTTCACTCACTCCAACCATTGAATCAAAAGGAAATAATTTGTAATATATGTACTTGCAGGGATGATAACTTTCTGACTCTCAAATGCCCTTACTATGCATTTACATAGGTCAAGGTTATGTTCTATAATCAGGTAGAACATGGTATTATATCATTTCCAGCCATAATGAAGTCTGCCTTGCTGAATTTGTGTATTGATAATAATAATGATTGTTCAGAATATTCATCTTATTATCCCTGAAATTAAATGTTTACATTTCATCTAAAATGTCAAACTATCTCTCATTAAAATGATATGTCAAAGCGTTTTATTTAACCCTTGTCATGCTGAATAAATTAAGATGCCACACCCACTTCTAATTTTCAGCCAGTCAGATTACTTGATCCAGGTTGTTGATACAAATTCACATTATTAATGACAAACAGTGCAGATCCAGATCAGTTGGCTTCTTCAGAAGCCAACTGATCTGGATCGACACTGTTTGCAAAGACAGGGTATGTCTGGGATCAGCAGGACCAGGGTTAATTAGAAAACAAATTTAAAAAAAACTGACATGATTTGAATTCAGCAAATTAAAGATTTTAGAGTGTACTCATAAGGTTACATAATTCCAGATAAGGCACATTGTTGAACCAAAATGTACTGATATTTTCTTGTTTCTCCACAAAAACATACATATTGGGTACTCATTGGGAGCCCCTCAGATTTATTTATTACTCCATGAAAACATGTTGTGGGTACTCATTAAAGTGGCTCACAAAGGTACTTCCAGTGAGTGCCCACAACAAAAGTTTTTATGGAGAAATAAGAAAAATATCTATGTGGAGTCTCCTCAGAGCTATATTTAGAAAATAGTTTTCTTGAATGGTTAAATCCCAGGAAGGGTGTCAGTAACAGTGTTAGGACCAAATGACTAAGTACACAGAGTTTGTTACTATTTTTAGCTCCACATAAGGTAGGATATTTTAGAATATCTCTATTCTTACCTAATGGAATTCGTTAAAATAAAGTGCAGGGTATGCGGAAAATAAAAAATCTTTCTGGTTATGTAAGCGCTATTCTGCCATCTGGTCTAATTCTCGAGAACATTCGAAGAATGTTTTTGTTGTCAGTCTTGGCTACCGGAACAATGTACATGAATTTTGACGAAAAACATTCTCCGAATGTTCTCGATAATAATACCAGATACTTACACCACTAGAACAAATTTGATTTTCAGCATACTCTGCGCTTTATTTGAATAAATTCCATCAGGTACAAATCGAGATATTCTGAAAAATCTTACCTGATGCGGAGCTAAAAATAGTAACAAACTCCATGCCTTTAGTCATTTAGGTCACGTGGATTCCCCACACTGAGTAAGACCAGTCTTCACTTGAACTAATGCTTAGCTTGCTGCATAAAAATTTCAACAAATAGCATTTTAAAATATTTTTCTTGTCATTTCTAGAAATAGGGATTGAAATTTCATCTGAACTGTTTATTGGGAGAGGGTATGCATGAAAAGTCAACACTATTTTCTGAAAAAAAAAAACAAACAAAAAAACCCAAAAAAAACAACAACAACAACAAAAAAAATCAACAAAAGAAACAAAATCATGTCTGTTTTCTCTGAATTTGCTCTGAAGAGATTGCTATAGATTAACACATTTGGATCAGCTAGACTGTCATGTGAATAGTAAAGACTTTGTGTAGCTTGTGTAGATGAACGGTTGGCCTGGATAATTGTTAACAAGTGGGATATGGTTGAATGGTTGTATAGTAGTATGAATCATTTGAAGTTAGATCTTTGAACTATAGCTCTAGTTAAGAGGAGGATACGGATAAATATGTTCCCTTTTTTCTCCACAAAAACAAAGGGTATGTGTACTTCCCAGCAAACACACAATGTCGCAACAACGGCGTTACAATGTCGCAACAACGGCGTTACAATGTCGCTGCAACGTCACGACGTTGCAGCGACGTTGTAACCACGTTGTGTGTTTGCTGGGTTATTATCTCCATGCTTTAGTGATGGGGATATTGTAAACGTCTCCCTCTGCCCATCCTTCACACTATCTCCTCCTAAACCACTGGGCAGAATTTAAACAAACTTGCTACATGACTTCCCTGCATGGTAAGGATGTGCGAGAGCAACATTATTTTTCACTCTGCCCCATGCCATCTTAGATAGGGGTCAAAAGGTCACTGTCTATCTGTCCATCGGTAGGTCATACTATATCACCTCCAAAACCACTGGGCCAAATTTACACAACTTCCCCTTGTAGTAAGGGTGTGCGAGTGAGCCTGCCCGCCTGTCTGTACGTCCATTCATCACACTGTCAGCAACATTAGCACTGAACATGGGGACTTTTAGATGGAGTGCCTTCGACTGCGCAGTGTAGTTGGAATTGCTGCAGCAGTGTCCATTTTATGTTTGGATGGATAAATAAGAAAAATGTTGGTATTTTCTTGTTGAAAAATGTTGGGATAAAAGTGTCAATGTTCTTTTTTTTTTTTTTTTTTTTTTACCACAAGAGCATATCTCTTGTAGTGTTGCTGCAGCAGTTTTAATGAGTACCGTCACTAGATGTTTTGATAAAAAAGAAAACAAATTAACTAACAGCAGTGGAAATACTTTTTTTAAGGAGCCACAACAATATAATTTCTACTGATCAGTTGAGAAAAATCAATCAACTCTAATAAAGAACATCTTTCATCAATAATTAACAAAAGATACGGATGAAAAGATAGCTTCCTTTTATGATCACATGCAGGGCTCAAAATAAGCTCTGTTATTTTGGTGTTACAAACAGTGGTCCTTTTCTTATCTTTATGCCCCCAAAATATGTTGTGGAAACTCATATGAGTAATCTTGCTGGGATGCTTTTAATATGATCCCAAAACCCATTTTCATGGAGAAATAAGTTTTAGATATTTGTCTGATTACTTTCTATCAGTACTGGTTTTAGAACCATAACTCCAGATAAAAGGCGGTATCTGCAATGCACATAATATTTTTCTTATTTCACTATGGAAATATACATGTATGTTGTGGGCTTCTAATGAGTACCCACAACATATGGTTTTGTGGAGAAAGAAAAGAATGATCTTTTTACCCTTCTTATCATGAGCTATGATCCTTGAAATATAAACACCTGATTGTGGTAAATGATATTGATTTAAGCAAATGGAAATTCTAGTTTTATTGTTGATGATATCAGGTGCTATTATTGGTGATTGTTGTCGGGAGCTCATAGCTCGTGCCATATCCGTCAGTAGAAACACATCATCAACATTTAAAGCCACCATTTACTTTAGTATATTACTTTAATACTCAATAATTGTTTACATTTCATACATTTAACTCAGTTATGCTGAGTGGACGCATCTACCATAACTCTTTGGACAGGTCCCTTTCATATATAAGGGGTATCTGGTTAGTTTTTATTATTATCATGTTTTGTTCTGAACTGAATGCAAACAGAGTAGACCCTGATCAGATGCAGCATTCTGCCGCATCTGATCTGGATCTACACTGATTGTCATTGTGCCGTTTATGGGACTCTAGGCTTAAATGGGTTAAGTTGAAAGTTTAACAAAAAATGAAAAGTGAAAGCATGATTTTTTTTTCTTACAGCTACAGTATAATAATTTATATTCTGTTGTATTTAAAGACTAAAATTATACAAAATAAAGAAATAAATAAAAAAAAAAGAAAACATAAACAAATAAAATAAAATATATTTGATCAATTACCAATTTATTTTGTTTGGATGTATAATTGATCTGGTATTGTTGAAACCATATGCAAATGAAATAAATATAATATAAGAAATCATAGCTCCAGATAAAGCCCCTTTCTCACCTGAAAATGATTTAATGTATACAACTAATTACCACACATACCTCTATAAGCATACAGTCAAGCAATTTCCATAGTCTTCAGATTACAGCTAGTGTACATTTTGTCTACTTTATAAAGGCATATGTTGTGGGTACTTATTTGAATTGCATCGACTTGTTGATGCAATTCAAATGTGTACCCACATTGTATGCTTTCATAAAGAAAATGAGAAGAAAAAAAAACAACAACACAAAAATATCTTATAATGTTATTTGCTGATCTTGTTATTTTTTTTTAAGTGTACTTTTAGTAGGAGATTACATATTATACTACAACAAAGTTTTCCCAGTAATTTTGAAAAACCAGTAGGGTAGTTAGGTGGAATACACTAATATGGTTCTTATTTCTCCATGAAAAACATATTCTTGTACTCATTTGAAGCATCTTGCTGAGGTTCTTCTAATGAGAACCAGCAGAGTATGTTTTATTGGAGATATGAGAAAAATATCATCTGGACAGTACTCTGACCCCCTCATACAATGTATCTGGAGCCTTATTTTGTCAAAATTCGATGTAATAGCTAAAAAAAAATCTTTCAGAAACACGGGATGTGAAGATCTACTATACCATAAATGGCACCAAGCCTGATCCTTTTCCCAGGGCTGGGGCTGCCCGATGCACAATGGAGTACCAGGGACCATTTACTCTTCCTGCGGGCAAACAGACAGTGAAGGCATTGGCAATGACAGGGTGAGTTTACAAATCATGTTAAAATGGGGACACCCACTTTTATCACATACACCTGTGGACACAAAACTGTACAAACTTTGATGGGCTTCATTTCATTTTGATATAACATATTATCTTATATATTCTAACATCCTGTCAATCAACTGCTAGCCATGTATAAATGAAAAACGTAAGAAGTTGTCTATTTCACGGCAGAGCCTGTCCTGCATCAGCCAATTAAAATACATCTCAACTGTCAAGAACATACATCAGACTTAAAATAGAATAAATACTTGTCAAAATGAATAAGCTCAATGAACGTAAATTGTTAGAATTGTCCATGAGTGACATTTGATTGTCAAACAAACATGAAGCAAACAGATTCATTGAAAGTTACTTCATCAGAGTTTGCACAGTTTTGTGTCTACAGGTGTAATTACATGAAAACTACAAAGCCAGTATCAGACATGGATTGTAAACAGAATGACCATTGAGAGGTCAGTGAACAAACACATGAAACAAAGTATGTATACTAAATGTCTGAAATTTTGAAAACCAAAGTGTCTGACATAATGACATATGCAAACAGAGCAGACCCAGATCAGACTGCTCCAGTGGAGCAGTCTGATCAGGGTCTACACTGTTTGCCATTTCACTAAGCATTTTAAGAGACAGCTGCAAAAAAATGAAAAAAAAAATAAACCAAAAAAGCATAGAATAAAGTATTCAAAATTTTAGGACATTTCCTGTAGCTGAATTGTCAGAGTTTTCTCATCATCCTGGAATAGGGTCATTGATCACAAAGGACCAGAACATATAAACCACACGAAGGAGAGTAAGTTATTTCTCTTTAGAGTAGACCCCTTTTGAGAAGGGGCTAGATGTGCAGGAAAGTAAAACAGGAAGTCAGAAATGTTGTAGAAAATCTACCATGTGTATCTAATCCCCTTATAACCCTTGTCATGCTGAATAAATACCATGCCCACTTCTAATTGTTAGCCAATCAGATTACTTGTTCTAGGTTGCTGATACAAATTCACATACTAAATGACAAACAGTGCAGATCCAAATCAGTTGGCTTCTTGGTTTAGGATCGAAGCAAAAACCAAGGTAGGGTCAGGAAACCTAAAACACACAGGTATATTTTTATTTTTCTTTACATTTAGAGATGGATTGAGAGAAAGTAATGTGGTAACCAAGGTGTTTGAGGTACAGTATGTGACACCACCAGACCTCCCACCAGAAGATGATGACCTTGAATTTAGAGAGGAAATGGAAAAAGAGAGAACCATGGTAAATTTATCCTCAATGTAGAGGTTTATGATACATTGTCATGTTAAATATCATTATACCCCTCACAAACAGTGTTCATGGGGGTGAGGGGGTGGGGTGGATATACTTTTAATGTTGTCTGAATGTCCATCTGTCTGTTACATTTTTGTTTCTGCTTCTTACCTTGCTAAATAATTTATCAGAAGGCAGTCATTACCTTGCTGGAGGTATCTACGTGTAATAAGCACTGCTTATTGACTCTTCTTGTTAAATACCACAATGCCATATTTACCCAAAGACAACTCCTTATTATGCTTACGGTAAATGTCTTAAATTTTGTACACCAGAGTGACTGACAAAGTGGCATATGCAAACATTACAGACCCAGATCAGACTGCTCCTGAAGGAGCAGTCTGATCAGGGTCTGCACTGTTTGCCATTCCTCTTAGTATTTTAAGAAACTACCACATAAAAAGCAAAATTTAGGTAAAAAAGTTGGAATAAAGTTTCAAAATTTTAGGACATTTAATGACAGGGGTCATCCTAGAGGGTGATTTGAGAGAAAAAGTCTCCCTAAACTGGCTGACTTCTCACTATCTTGAGCTGAGAGAGAAGTGAAAATGTATAGAATGTATAGGGAAATCCAAAATTTGGACCAAAACTTCTCCCTGAAATTGTTGCAAAACTTCTCCCTATCTGAAAGCTCTAGGATGACCCCTGGTTTAATGTATACTAAAATTTGAACAAGTCAATTTTACTACTTATCCTTATGCCTAAAAATTGCTGGATGAGTCCCAAACAGCATTGGCATTGATCAGATACTGTATTCTTCAGCATCAGATCTGGGTCTTCTTTGTTTGCTCAGACCTGTCTGTCTCAATACTAATGGGTAAACACAGACAAAAAAGAAAACATATCAGTATGTGATACAGGGAAAAATAGTTTTATGTGGGGCAATGCTAATTATCATGTGTGAGTTGTAGACAAAGTAAAAAAAGAATAAACAAAGGTTGAAACCTCAGTTTACAAGCTTGTCAGCGCTACTTATTTAGTACCTTACATTTTACCTGCCCAACATGAATAATAATTTGGTTTGTAACAAGTAAAAATGGATCTTTGAGCATGTGTGAAATGTGAAGACTTGGATGAACCCCAGAATCTGATTATTTTGTGTGTTTCAGATACAGACTTCAAATCTTATGATTGTTATCCTGAAAGTGCCATGCAAAATTTGTAACAAAGAACATTCTATTTTTTCTTATTGTCTTTGGAGGCTTGACATTTCATGTGAATCATCTGTCTAGCCTTATTATCTCTGAAAAAAAAAAATAGAAAAAAATATTTTAGAATATTGGCGCTGGCCTTGGTGGCTCAGTTGGATGCGCCGTCCGACTGGAGACCAGGAGGTCGCAGGTCAACCCCCGCCAAGGTCAGCAACATTCTTTCGTGGAGATTGATCATGAAATATATTTTCTACGGTCATTCTCTCCCTTCCACCGATTCAAGAAGGGCAGTTGTCAATTTCTGGCGAAAGAATGTGCACAATACTGGTTAACCGCTTAGAGGACTAAGACTGCCCAGTAAATGTGTGGTTAGGTAAACTGACCCCGCTCGACATGACCCCATCAGGTTGACTAGGCCATAAAACCGCAACACAAACAAAAGAATATTGGCTGCTAGAAGTTTGCATGTTTGTTTTTAGGATTTGTTTCTCTCTAACATGTCTATGTCTACTTGTTTGTAGCTGAATGTGAAGAGGGCACAGAAGAACCTTATGTTATCTTCAAGGTCAGCTTGGACAGATGTCTCAGGCATGAAAACTGGAAAAATGGGAGGTAAGCATTAATGTAAATGTTTGTTATAAAAATATTGTAATGAAATATTGGGCAAACTTTTTCTAACACTGTAATTCTTAGTTTCATTTGTTTTCTTATATATATATTGTAATTGTGCATGTGTGTGTGTTTGTGTATTTATGTGTGTGTGTGTATGTCAAAGTGATTTTTGTGTCATGTTACCAAAAGAAAATGAGAGATAAGAATGGCAAAGAAAACTTAAAGATATGAAAATGATATACTAAAGCTCTAAACCAGCATAGTCATGTATTCTTTTCTGACTCTTTTAGTCAGTATAGAATATGCAGGTTAAAAGCAAAGACTGACCAGACCACATATATGCCCAGGCTGGACTGGGTCTTCACAAATCAGATACAGTTGACTCTCGATATCTCGACCTCGCTTATCTCGAATAACAGCTTATCTTGAAGTGAAAATCTGGTCCCTGCCTATACATGAAAACCTAACAACAGATGGAAAATATTGTAGAAAAGAGGAGAAATTGCTCCTAAGGAGCAATTTCTCCTCTTTTCCACAATATTTTCAATATATCTCTAACTTCAAAAGTCCAATTACCTATCAGTTTGTTAAATGTGGTTAATCAAATTATTTTTTCCTCAATTCTGCAAACCTGATATGTCGAACTACGGATATCTCAAAGTATTTCAGAGAGTCCCTTGGAATTCGAGATAACGAGAGTCGACTGTATATCATGGAGTACATATGTACTTCTTTTTTTGCCACTTGCCTCAGCCTGTATAAAATCAATGATGCCATATGCAAATAATCATATGCAAAAAATGAGGACCCATACCTCTAAATAAGGCTATTTTTCACAACCAAAAAATATGGATATTTTTTTTCTGATTTCTTCATGAAAACATGTTATGACTACTCATTAGGGGCATTCTAATGAGAACTCATAACATATGTTTTCTGAAGAACTCCTTTACCAAGAGTTATGGGGCTCAAACACGTCTTCCATGTATGATGTCTTGTCAGTTTATAGGGCCTTTACTATTACACATTTATTGGTAATATATTAACTTTACTGTAACTTAATATTGCATATTGCCTGAACAGACTGCATAGACATGCAGATTTGCAGAAGGGCTTTGGACATCAGTTGTTGAATTGGACCATAGCTCCAGATAAGCAGGGTATCCACATAATATTTTTCTTATTTGTCCATGAAAATATATGTTGTGGGTACTGAGGCACTTCTAATGAGAAACCCACAACATAGGTTTATATGAAGAAATAAGAAAAATATCAATATTTTTTGACTGAAAAAAAAAGTGCCTTATTTAGAGCTGTTCTCTTGGGTATTGGGGAAAATAATACTGTGATACTTGTCTTATTTGATAATACTTGATAGTTCAAACTAAATTTCTGGACATTTCATTATTCTTATTCCAATAAAAGTGTTTGTTTGTTACAGATATAGGAGGCAGCTCATACAGACGTCCTGGAACAGGAACCAGGTTTCTTAACACTAGGCAGGACCGTTCACCAGACAGACATGATGTAAGTAAAAAATATATATGTAATGTATCCGCTGTACAACATTAACTCAGTGGACTTTATAAAACTAGCTGTTGTAGAGAGGTGGCTATTGTAGATAGGTTTAATATATGGGGGCGTGTCAAGCAAAAAAGGGATTTTGAGCATGCGCAAAATGTGCAGTCACATCATCCTGGACATGTGCAAAGTTGCATGCGAGCATTTGCTCTCCATTGAAACAGTCTGTCATATCTGATTATTCTGTTTGCAGACAGCGAAGCCCTGGTCTGACTTCGTTGATGTGCAGGCTGATCTGGGTCTTTGCACTATGTAAATGCCCAAAAACACGTTTTTGCATGACACAGCCTATATACATGTACAGTGAACCCTTGTTACAACAACAGCATTTGTTACCAATGACATTGCCATTAAAATGAATCTGTTGTAAAGAATACTTAATGAGCAGGGCCCAGTTGTTCAAAGCGTCGTTAGCTTAACGACGTCGTTAAGGGTCATTTCGTTAACTGTTTTAGCTGATCCAATACACAATATTCTGATATTTTTTGCTGAAAAAATGTGAGTAGCTTTTGCACTGCAAAAGCTACTCACATTTTTTCAGCAAAAAATTTCAGCATATTTGCGTATCACTCAATGTAAATTTTAACGAATCGTTAACTAACGACATCGTTAGCTTTGAACAACTGGGCCCAGATTAATATGTAAGAAAGTCTTGTTTATTCTTATTTTTTTTATAAAACATATGCTTTGGATATTTATTAGAATCTCCTCAGTGAGGTGATTCTTACAAATATCCAAAATGTATGTTTCTTTAAAGTATTAAATACAATATTCTTGTATAATTTGTGACTAACAGTTACCTCTTAAGCGAAGGTTTCGTGACAGTCAAATTGTCATTATAACGAATTTTGTTGTTGCATCGAGTGTCGGTATAAAGAGGGTTCTCTGTAGTAAAACTACACTTTTGAGAATTTGAAAAATATTTTTATATGGAGGTGCTGTTGTTGAGAGGTGACAGTGAAGGTTCCACTGTAATTAAGAGGGACAGGGAACGGGAACATGCCCTAGATGAGATGCTTTTTTCAAGGAAAACTTTTCTATAATTTTTATTTCTCAAATGAAAACATATTTTGTGGGTACTCATTAAAATCATATGCCAAGGTGATTCTGTAGAGTACCCAAAGTGCCAGATAAGAGAGGGTATATACACGTACCAGATAAATAGGTTCTTATTTCTCCAAGATATGAAAAGAAGGTGGCAAGGAGAAGAAGATACAAATAGTTTGTGTTTTCTGCATGTCCAAACACTTCTTTTAGTTTATTTATGTTTCTGTGCTATTAATTGACAAAATGTATTTTATAACAGATTTATTCAAGTAGAACAGACAGACCCCACTCAAGCAGACAACTGCCTGATAACACAACACAAGCCATGAGGTTACAGAGAGAGACAGATTTTCTAAAGTAAGTTCAATAATGAGAAATAATAACCAAGTGACAACAGGTTGTTAACTCTAGTCCTGCTGAAATCTGATATGCTCTGCCTTTGCAAACAATGTAGACCATATCAGTTGAGAAGCCAACTGATCTGGATCTACACTGTCATTAAGTATAGTGCTTGTATTACAGTGGAAAGTGTAACAAGTGATACACATGTGACTAATGATTAATGGGGAGATCAGATTGTAGTTTACACTATATATTTTTATTGAAAAGAACCTTAAGCATGGAGCTGAACTTAAAAGTAAGTGCTAGACATATGTTTATATAACCCTTGTCCTGCTGAACCTGGATATGCATGCCTTTGCAAACAGTATAGATCCAGATCAGTTGGCCTCTGAAGAAGCCAATGATTTGGATCTGCACTGTTTGCCATTCTGTATTTGAACTTGTACCAGCAACCTGGATCAAGTAATCTGATTGGCTGAAAATTAGAAGTGGGCCCGACATCTAAATTTACTCAGACTGAGCTACATGTATTAATGGTCAGAAACATGCTCAGTACCAAAGTGGGATTTCAGCCTGTGATACTTGGCTTGCGGGATAAAATCACTGATCCAGACCATGACAATGTAATCTACTATTGCATATGCTGTTTATGAAAATTATGTTCTTTTGTCACATTTTCAGGTGTGTGTTCTGTTTCGCTGATCGACCTTCTGACCCCTACGCAAGATTTTGTAATACTTGTGGTAATGCAGTGCCTCCTATCCCTCAGTCAAGAATACCTCCTCCAGAACCAGGACAGGTGAGTCAGGATACTGAGACTTGTTTTGCAATGGTGGGCTAATTGTATGGATAAAATGCAACAGAAAAAATATTTCCTCAACAGACTACTTGTAAGAATTGTTTCATTGAGGAAGTTCTTATTAACCATTATCACTCAAATTCAGATGACAGATTGATGATTCCCAGAAAATAGTCTCTGATATTGCATGCACATTATCTCCTCAGGAGACAATTTGAAATAGCCTATTTTCTTAGGAAAATAAGAACATTTTAAAATGTTGTCTGCTGTTTAAACATTAAAAGGGACCATACATGTTCCATAGGTGCTGTAGAATGTAACACTGAACAAAGAGGTCCCAGTCAGACTTTCACTGTTCACATAAGGTATATGTGCCTATTTAATTTGTTGCACTTCAAAATTGACAAATAGTGCCAAGACTATTCATATTGGTATATGATAAATGAATAGTAACCACCTCCTTTCCTTTTGTGAGAAGATTTGGTATACAGGTTAAAGAATGTCTCCTTTTCACAAATGATAGTATTTGTGAAATTTAAGGAATAAAAAATATGTTCTACAAAATGCAAGAACATGAATGTAGATTTGAGAGCATTACAAGGAGTCTTGTATAATTTGAATATTATGTATACCGGAAGTATTCAAATAGGCCTGAGCAAACAGTTCAGACCTAATTCAGATGCCACAGAACTCAGTGTCTGATCAGGTTCTACACTGTTTGCAGCTCATCCAGCAACTTTTATACACATTGTCAGGTAGTAGAATGGAATTGTTCAAATGTTATATACTGTATTCAACCTATTTACCTCACATACCCCTATAAGCGCACAGTCAAGCGGTTCCTTAGTCTTCAGACTACAGCCAGTGTACTTTTTGTCTACTTCTTTATACAGGCATATGTTGTGGGTATTTGTCAATGCAATTCAGATGAGTACCCACAACATATGCTTTCGTAAAGAAAATTAGGAAAAAAAAAAACAAAAAAATAACAACAACACAATTTGATAAATCCTTTGCTGATCTTTTTTTTAAAGTGTACCCTTAGTCTAGGTAGGTACATATTTTACTGCAGATAATTTTGGGATATTATGACTTATTTCTCCATAAAAACATATATTATGGGTATTCATTAGAAGCACCTCACTGAGGTACTTTTAATGAGTAACCACAACATAAAGTTTTTATGGAGAAATTCAGAAAGTTATCCCAGAATCATCATCAGATACTCCTGGTTAACAAGCTTGTGACTGTAGAATATTTCATTGCAAAGAGCCTTTCGTTATCATCCTTGCATTGTCAATAGGACTTACATAATGTTGGAAGGGACGTAAAACACCAAAAATATCAACACCAGCAACTCCTCCTGGACAAGCCCTCTGCAAATATTTAGGGTAAATACAGTAGTGGATTGTTAACAAAATGCATGTACTAATTTTAAAGATTCCTTTAATGTAATTCTTTCATCATATGAAATTATCTCCTGACTTTGTTTATTTCAGATGGGTACTTGTGTTTACTGCAAGTCTGTTGTTCCTTTTAATACCTCATCATGTGTTGTGTGTGAGGGTCCTATACCAAACCAGAATCAGCCAATGGCCAGCATCAAGCTGGCAGAGAAACTTGTGTGTACATTATGTGGTACAGCTAACCCTGCCAACCTGTCTCAGTGTATCACTTGTGATACCAGACTACCAACATCAGCACAACAAAAGGTATGGTCATGATAATATAGAGTTATTGCACTGATATTGGTGAATATTGTCCCAAGGTGGGATATCGAAGGACACGAGCTTGCGAGCGTTCTTCAATTTCCCAACGAGGTACAATATTCACCAATATCTGTGTAATAACCCTTTTATTATATAGCGATAAATATTTATTTCATTTACCGTGGTTTCTAACCTTTAAAACGCTGTTTTAATAACTAAAATGTGAATTCTACCAATGCCCGTGACAAGGTTTGGCGCAATGTCACTGCATTATGACATCATCAAAAGCAACGTAACGTAACAGTAATATGAGAAGGCATCTAAGTAAGTGTGCAATATCGAGTAAGTGTGCTGATACCGTGTGATATGGGCACACTAGACTTGGCTTTTATTGCACATTTTAATCATTTAATATTTATAGCTATATAATATTTGTAGACCTGCGCCCAGTTCTTCAAAGCATCGTTAGCATAACAAGCTCTTTAATGACAAACTCGTTAACTGTTGTAGCTAAGTTATTTTCAGATATGTTGACATTTATTCTGCAAAAATGGTGATTGGAAAAATATTGCATGGCATCTGCATATCTGCAGTGGCTTTTTCACTCAGGTGAGCAAGCTATGGCCCGTGGGCTTCTTGTTGTTAAAGTTGTGTGTAGTGTTTCACTTTTAAATGTTTTTCTTTTAATAATTATGTAAGTTATATATGTATTCAGTTAAGTTTGGTTAACAGAGTTGCCACCTTTTTGGGAAAGGGTTGCCATCTCTGCTTGTCATCTGTTCTTTTTGTGGCTGTTTAATTTTATTTGTCTGTCTTTCCCTTTGATGTTGAGAACTTGATGTGGATCTGATTGTATCAGTTCCTGAGTTCACTTAGTTACTTTGCTTATTGTCTTTAATGTCAGTGTAGAAGAGGAGGAACTAAACAAGCAGGGCCCAGTTGTTCAAAGCTAACGACGTCGTTAATTAACGATTCGTTAAATTTTACATCAAGTGATATGCAAATATGCTGAAATTTTTTGCTGAAAAAATGTGAGTGGCTTTTGCAGTGCAAAAGCTACTCACATTTTTTCAGCAAAAAATATCAGAATATTGTATATTGAATCCGCTAAAATAGTTAACGAAATGACCCTTAACAAGCTCGTTAAGCTAACAACGCTTTGAACAACTGGGCCCAGACTGCTTCAAATCCTATCAAGTCTGTTATTCGTTGTATGAACATATCAAAGTGTTGAAAAGGTATGGTTAATTTCAAGCTAAAAGTAAAGAAACAGACTAACTGTTGTGACATTTTAATTAAGCACTCTATTAAATTAGCTTTTTTGTTATAATGGTTTTACACTATTAGCACTTAAATATATATTATTAGTTTGAAAAGCTCATTGAGAATGTTGTGTTTAAAAGAACAATTTACAACAATTTACAGTATTGGTTGAACTGTTATGAGAGAAGTCAAACCCTTAAGTTTGTGGTAGCAAATATTTAGGTTTTTAATCATTTTACAATAACTCGAGTCACTTTGTTTGTTTTTTAAAATGCAAACACATCATCTGTATTTAACATTAAACAAAGTAAATGGTATTTATTTTTGTTTTCCAATTAGCCTTTGAATGTGGGATTATCTGCCCCTCCACTAACTACACTGGACAAGAAGTATCTCAAGTGTACTAAATGTAACCGAGTGAACAGAGGTGAAGCAAGATTCTGTGATTGGTGTGGAGCCAAGGTGAGTTATTGACAATATTGAATTCAGAACAAGAAAATAAATGCCAAGATATCTGCATTACCAGGTTTTGACCTTTTCTTCTCATTCACATAGTACTTGACCATGGCAAAAGTCTGTCACAAGCATTAAATCAAAGGACTTGTTAAGGAAGAATATTTGATGATAGTTCTGGGATAATTTTCTTCATTTCTCCATAAAAACATATGCTGTGGGTACTCATTGCAAGCGCCTCAGTGAGGCCAACTTGTGATTTAAAAACAAACTGTGAGTACACATTAGAAGCGCCTTGCCGGTGCACTTCTAATGAGAACTCACAATGTATGTTTTTATGGAATAAGAAAAATCATCCCAGAGATCACCAAATACTCCCCCTTAATAAATCCTTTTTATAAATGCTCTAATAAATCTACAGGTGCACATGTTTTTTGATCATTTATTTTTGCATACAACATGTAGCATAGTCATAGATAAAAGGGATATCCTGATAAACAGGTTTCTTATTTCTTTGCAAAAACGTATGATGTGGGTACTTGTGAGAAGTGCCATGATGAGGTGCTTCTAATGAGTATGTACAACATATGTTTCAGTGGAGAATTAAGAAACTATTGATATTTTTCTGAATGACAAGAGCTTCTTAACTAGAGCTATGAATATTATTAGGCTGTTCTGTAGTGTACTTAATTTCTTTATCTGAGCTTTATCCAAGTAAGCACACAACATTGTAACAACATCGCTTCGGCATTGCCGCGATGTCGTGATGTCGGGGCGACGTTGAAACGACTTTGTTACTTTGTGTATATTACCTGGGATAACATAAAATATGACTGTTAATGCAAATGCCAACATAAATGACAAATTGCCCCATTAGGCTATGGATATATTTCTCATGGGTAAGGTAGCTTCTGTAATGGTCACTTGTTGAATTATAGTCTACTTCTTCGATACTGAATTCTGTTAAGCACTACAGTTTTAGATTATTACCTGAAGACTTTAAAATGAAGATATGGTTAATACAAGCTGTGACATGCCCAACTTGTGATTTAGAAAACTCATAATATGTTAGTAAATTAATTGAGCCAAAACCTACCTTCTGACATTTATGCCCAATGAAGACTCAAATCAGCCTTTGCATCTGTGCTGTCTGATAAGCATCTGCATGAAGAAACTGCATCCTTGGCAACCCAAAATGCACCTAGTGAAGATTCATATCAGACTGCTTGAATACACAGGCTGATCTGAATCTTTTCTGGGTGCACATATTCATAGGTACATTCTCTGATGTTGCGGCTCAGTTATTGGTTGTTGACAAGACTGTAGTAAGCATATATATAGATGAGCATGTAAACAGCAATTTGTACAGGCTCTATGCTTGTTTTACTGGAATTCATTTTGTTTTTACAAGGGTGGTAATAGTTACCAAAATCAACTCTTAGGTCCAAGCTTCTCTCAGTTTTCAGTTGGGGAAACATGTGGTATAGTAAAGTATATATATATACATGTATATATATATATATATATATATATATATATATTTATATATATATATATATATATATATATATATATATATATATATATATATATATATATATATAAATCTAGGTTTAGAATACCTCTGTAAAATTGGTGGGTGGGTGGGTGACGGTGGGGTCTTAAACCATGCTCATTATTTCTATGGTAAACTGTGCTCATTGACATTTTCAGTCCTGAGTCTCTAAAGTGGGATCTTTGCATTATGATTTAATAGGGGTGTCAGTCAAAAATTCAAAAAACAGAATAGCAAGCATTGCAGATTATGCTGAAAATAAGAGAGGGTATCAGGAAACTATTTTTAAAATGTATGTTGTGGGTACTCACTAGAAGCACCTACATTGTAATTAAGGTGCTTCTAATGAGTAACCACAACATATGTTATTATGGAGAAATAAGATAAGTATTAAACAGTTTTTGGTTGAAACAAGTGCCCCTTATCTGTGGTTATAGTAGATCCTGATGAGATAGCTCATTACAAGCCATTTTATCTGGATCTGCACTGTCCGCAAAAGTAAGCGGTTTAGTCACCAGGGCTGAAAGAAATAACAATATAATTACCTTTTATATCAGGTCATTGAAAAAGTTCTAAAGGTATACAGCATGTATCTTTAACTAAATTTGGTGTGTAACTTGTGGAGTATGGTAATGCATTTCTGTCAAACAATTGCTTCTACTCACAAATCTGGTTGAATGTTTTATCTTCTAATGAGTAAACACAACATATGTTTTATCTGATGAATATTGTTTTTATAACCATTTTTAAGAAACCTTTTTTTTTTTTTTTTCAATGATATGTCAACCCCAGTTTCAGGCTGCTATCTGAGTCGCCATTCAAAGTTAATATGTGATTAATATGCAGTCGTACCTCCAGGAACATTTTTACAACCATATACTGATATTTTCCTTATTTCCTTGATATTTTCCTTATTTTCTGCCTTGGTGAGGCACTTCTAATGAGTACTCACAACTTATGTTTTTGTGGAGTGATGAAAAAAACATATACCTGTATACTCCATATATGGAGATATGTGACACGATGAAAACATGGATCAAATGTTCATTCTAAAGTTAAACAGTGTCCAGGGTCCAGTTGTTCAAAACTAACGATGTCGCTAGTTAACGTATTGTTAAAATTTTGATAATCAAATATGGCATATACGATAATATTTTTGCTGAAAAATGTGAGTAGCTTTTGCAAAAGCTACTGAGATTTTTTCAGCAAAAAACCTGTAAATTAGATATTATACTTACTAGAACAGTTAACATTTTGACCACTAACAAGCTCGTTAAGCTAACAATGCTTTGAACAACTGGGCCCAGAAATTGGGTATCCACTTTTTTGTCATCTTGGTTTGTGATTCGTCATCATGATGATCCAAAGCAGCAACAACAACACAGACTTGATGATTCTAGATTCTTTGATGATTTTTGCTTTTTTTGCAGGGTGGCTTTTGGGTTTGTCTTTTTTGCATGTCTTTATGTGTTGTTTGCCAGTAAAGCCAAAGCAAGTGAAAGGATCTTATACCATATAAAAAGAGTTATAATCCAGATTAGTGTCTTTGCTATTTGCCAGTTCACTTTCAGTACCTTGGTAACTCTGTAAGAGGACAAAAGGCGCTGTGATTGGATTGCACTGGTAATCAAGCTGATCTGGGTCCTCAATGTTTGCATGTTTGTGCCGAAGCTGAATGGATATACCTGAAAGAAAAGCTTACTGAGCAAAGTATTTTGCTCCCTTTTCAAAGCGAGATCACTCCAGCAGAGAAGAATTGCATATTAATCCCTTCTCAAATGGAGCTACTCTTAAAGGAAAAAATTTGCTCTATAAGTGTAGCCCGCTTTGAAAAAGAGGAGCCAGCCTTCGTGGCTCAGTCGGATGCTCATCCGACTGGTGATCAGGAGGTTGTGGGTTTGATCCCTGCCGGGTCCGGCAATTCATTCGTGGAAATTGATCATGAAATTTTTCCTACAGTCATTCTCTCCCTTCTGCTGATTCAAGAAGGGCAGTTGTCAGTTTCTGTCGGAAGAATGTGCACAAGCACTAGTTAACTGCTTAGAGGACTAAGCCTGCCTAGGAAAACGTGTCGTTAGGTAAACTGACTGGGTTCAACATGACCCTAATGGGTTGAATGGGCTGTAAAACCTCAACACAAACAAACAAACTTTGAAAAAGGAGGAAAAGACGTTCAGGTGGAAGTGATCTCCCTTTGCAGTGTACCATTCCACTGAAGACTCACTTGACTTGCTAAAGCATTTGTTATCGGATATGTTGGTTAGCTAGCACATGCAAGGTTCTTGGGTTTGAATTTATTTGAATTAAACAAAGTACTTCAGTAGTAAATTAAGAATTATTCTTTTGTCTAAAAAACAAACAAAACAACATTAAGCAATCATAACAACATACACACCACTCACATAAGCATGGATGCATGCACACATATGCTTGTCAAGTCACATGCATGATAATTGTGGATAAAATAAAGTCATTAAATGCATTGCATGAGAATTATTATCACATGTTTAATGCTTTGCATGAGAATAATTATCAGAGATGTTTATTGCTTTGCATCAGAATTATTATCAGAAATGTTTAATGTATTGCATGACAATTATTGTCAGAGATGTTTAATGCATTGCATGAGAATTATTATCGGAAATGTTTAATGCATTGCTTGAGAATTATTATCAGAGATGTTTAATGCATTGCTTGAGAATTATTATCAGAGATGTTTAATGTATTGCACAAGAATTATTTTCAGAGATGTTTAATGCATCGCATGAGAATTACTATGAGAGATTTCTAATACATTGCATGACAATTATTATCAGAGATGTTTAATGCATTGCACAAGAATTATTATCAGAGACATTTAATGCATTGCATGAGAATTATTATCAGAGATGTTTGGTTTTGATAGAGAATTGATTAAAAATATGGCATGTTTTAATATGCTGCCTGAGCTATTATGGTCACTTTCTGCCTCTCTCTGTCTGTTAATCTTTGTCATCTTGATGACGGAAATCTTAGATTACACATAGAAAGTCATTATACCATTAAAGATTTTTGGAAATTTTTACATTCATTTTTAACCTCTTTAGCATTTCAAAGTATTGAGTTTATTTCCTATGGAAGTGTTTGCATTTCATTTCATACACCACTTTCTAGACAAAAGACATTAAGGAATGGTAAGCCCTTACTAAGAGGGAAAAAAAAAACATGAAAGGGAAAAAAAAGTTCTTTTCACTTATCAGCATCTGAGTTCGTCTTCAGCATGGATACACTTTTATGGGAGGCAACTCTGTCAAAATTGCTTTTGCCTCCCTTGAGGACTTACTCTGAAAGGCAATATTTACTTTCCAAGGCTTCTTTGGAAGCAAATTCTTTTCTGTTAGAGTAGGCACTTTTCAGAAAAAGCTTGGTGTTTGTGAAATCAAAAAAGGAAGTCAAAGATATTGTTTGCCTTGTATAAAATGATAGTAAATCTACAAGTGTATCTATGATACTTAGTTATGTTGAAAAAAGTAGAAACAAGAGCCTCAGACAAATTCTTATTACCATATTAACCCTTAGTATTGGGACACCTTACCTACTTACCATACTTGTCCTAAAAAAATAGTCCTTTCTACTACCTCTTGATATGTTGAAAATATTGCTGTATGTATGGCAAACAGTGTAGACCCTGATCAGATGCCACTTTCTGTGGCATCTGATCTTGGTCTACACTGTTTGCAAAGGCCAGTCTGTCCTAATACTTTACGTTATTATGGTAACCATATAGCTCCAAATTATGGTAACTGAGTAGGTCATTTCAGCTAAGGTCAGCAAACAGTTTAATTTTGGACTTTGGTGTATGGATTGTTTATTTGGGCCTCTCATTTGAAAAGTTTACTTATATCATTGGCAAACAAAAAGACCGAACCTGCACAATCATGCAAGTATGGAAATTAATTAAGCCTTGTCCGGCTGAATTAACTAAGAAGCCACACCCACTTCTGATTTTCAGCCAATCAGATTACTTGATTAAAGTTATTGATATAAATTCCATACTTAATGGCAATCAGTGCAGATTCAGATCAGTTGGCTTCTCGAGAAGCCATCTGATCTGGACCTGCACTGTTTGCAAAGGCAGGGTATATTCTGGTTCAGCAGGACAAGGATTAATATAGTTGAATATTCCAGTTAAATATGATATTACAGAAAATTTATATGAACAAAAAAGCCCTGATGAGAATATGGGTATGCTAGTTATGTTAATGTATGGTATGCGACACCTATTTGCTTGTTGGATCTATTTAACCCTTAAAGCGCCAATCACAACAATTGCCGTCTGCTTTGTCTTTTGCTTGTGATTTTAAAAGTCATTTCTGCAAACAGTGTGGACCCAGATCAGACTGCTCCTTTAGGAGCAGTCTGATCTGGGTCCACACTGTTTGCCGGTATGCAAAAAATAGGTTTGAAAAGTTTGCAAGAATATTCAGCAGATGACATAAACAGACGACATTTTCAGATGCAGTTTTTCTTGGCGCTTTAAGGGTTAATGATTATGAAATGCTGCATGTAAATGTGTTTATTTAGTTGCTTATTCTAATTCATTGCTAGATTTAGGTAGCTTCACTGAATGCTCTAATGTTAGGAAGATATCATACTTTGGGTCACATCAAGCAAGTAGTGGTTTTTGCATAGATTCAGATCAGCCTGCACACCTGCATGGTCTGATCAGATTCTGTACCATTTCCTTTCAAAAAGTCAAGTAGTAATTAAATTGTTATGAACAATTTATGATTATGATTAAATCCATAGTGTGGCTAGCTTTACCCTTCACAATATTTTTTCTTCAGATTTTATAGCATTAATTTTTATACTCCATGTGTGACATCATTTAATTTGGAGGTTGAATGGGGCTTTCTTGTATTTTGCTGGACCAATTCTTGTCTGTTAATGTTTGTTCAGACATACCAGGCTTTTTATATCAAATATGACAATTGAGGGTATGTATGGACTAAAGAGGAAGAAAATGCCTGATCAGGAGTCAGGGTCCAGGGATGGTCATGATGAAGTCTAGGGGTTCACCCACACAATATCCAAGCTTTCTATTGCCTGCAATGTAATCTGTGAACAATGAAACTAGAAAATCATCATTGTCAAATTCAGAAGAATACAGAGAGTCTTTGCTTATGCTGACTGGATAGACTTTGCTTCATAAAAGAATTTCAGCATTTGCAGTACTGAGGTCGGCAACATTCTTTCATGGAGATTGATCGTGAAATATTTTCTACAGTCATTCCCTCCCTTCCGCTGATTCAAGAAGGGCAGTTGTCAGTTTCTGGCGAAAGAATGTGCACAACACTGGTTAACCGCTTAGAGGACTAAGCCTGCCCAGTAAACATGTGGTTAGGTAAACTGACCGCGCTCGACATGACCCGATTGGGTTGACTGGGCCGTAAAACCTCAACACAAACAAACAAAGCATTTGCAGTAAACATGTGCATCCAAATCTCCTCATAAAGAGACTTAAAAGACAGACCTTGTCCAGTTAGAAAGACAGTTCAAAGTAGACAAATCTTGTCTGGACAGCGTCATTTTATGTTGGGAAGATATATTTGGGAAACCTGTGATCAGACTGCACAAAATGATTTTGGGTTTGCTGCTTGAACCTTTTTGTCTGATGTGGTTCTGAAAATTTAACTTCAATAATTCCATAATTGCCCTAAATATTTGGGCACTATAACTGTAATTGTCCTGAGCAACCCTAACACCTTTACCCCTTACCACACTTGTTCTAAAATTTTAACAAATATGATTTACTACTTGTTGTCCTGTCTAAAAATTGCTGGATGATGGCAAACAATGTAGACCCTGATGAGATGCCGCATTTTGCGGCATCTCATCTGGGTCTACACTGTTTGCTCATGCATGTCTGTTGGAAGACTTACCTTAAATATGGTACATGGTTATTTGTCTAAAATATTATGATGGAATAGCAAGCATTACAAACACTGATCAAACTGTGGAAATATCTAAAATATTCTGACAGAATGGCAAAAAGTAAACACCCTTTCAGCTTTATAGCAATCTGATCTGGGTCATCTGTTTGCTTCTGCCTGTCTGTCTGAATATTTAGGGTAAATGTGGTATAATGATTTTAGCTGTGAGAAGAAAATGAGCAACAATTTGAGAAAGTATATCTTACGACATACATGCACAATGACAGACTCAAATCTTGTGCACTTGCCCAATCTGATAAGTCCTTGTAGCGCACTATATGGATAGCAAAGAATATATTTCTTCAAGTGGACACTGATTACTGTGCAGATGCACAGACTGATCTGAATCTTTCTTGGCACACATGTCTGTACATTTTCTCAGATAGCCACTCAAATGGTCACTTATAAAATCTCATTAGAGCCAGTCTTTTATATAAGAAACAAATAGATATTTTAAATCTGGAAAGTATCATTTTTACTGAAATAAAACTTGAAAATAGAACAAGTGAGATCTGATCTGGAGCTCTGCTGGGTGCACGTCCAAAGGTGCATTTTTTGAAATAACCATTGAAATGGTCATTATCTCATTTGATCCCATTTATTGTGTTGTTTTCTTCAATTTTGCTTAGTGCATTGATAATGTACCATACATGTACATGAACATAGAGTATAGTTAGCTTGACAAAGTTGTTTTGTCATTTCGATATTAACATCTATTATTAATAATTATGTTTAACCATTGCTAGGCAGAATAAATTAAGATGCCACACCCACATCTTAGTTTCAGCCAGTCAGATTACATGATCCAGGTTGTTGATACAAATTCACAATGACAAACAATACAGATACAGATCAGTTAGCTTCTTCAGAAGCCAACTGATCTGGACCTACACTGTTTGCAAATGCAGGGTATATCTGGGCTCAGCAGGTCCAGGGTTTATACTGATATTTCCATGAAAAGAATAGGAGTAGGCTTTCTTCTTCTAATTTTTGAGAACATGAAAATAACCAGTATTTGTTTTCAGGCAAAAGCAAACCCTCTTATCTTGAGTTGTGACGTTCCGATATTTTTGACTGAAAAGAAAATATAGTCAATTTATTTATGTTCATTTTTATTCAGATAATCTCTTAGCCAATAATTAAACCAAGAAAAACATGACTGGAACTTTCCTTTTTTCAGCCTGCATTGACTGCCACTGCCCTGACCTGTTCTAAGTGCCGTGCTAACAACCATCCTTACGCTACATTCTGTGCTAGCTGTGGTGTCAAGATAGAAGCTCCATTTAGGGTTGAAAACTTGTAAGTACCTGTTCTTAAGTTGTTTCCCTTTGTGCATCATATTATAAAGGGATCTGTTTATACTGGGAAGTTTGTAAATTGAAGTGGAATCTAACTGCATGCCTGGAATTCTTTTTGACTGTCACTTATAATCTCACTCCCAGGGAAAATTCAGCAGGTAATAATTGATGATATTTTTCTTATTCTTTTTCCAGAAAATAGGCTTTGACATTACCCTTACGGAATTGCAGTATACTTGCAGCATATTAGTAGTATTATCCCAGCATGAAAAAGCAGCATGAATGCAGTATATAGCAGTATATGCTGATTCATGCTCCCTAATCTCAGCAGCATGAAAGCAGTATGGGAGCTGACAACTTGCCCATTTAACTATACACAGATGCAGCATGATTGCAGTGGTTTTATTTATTTAAATTATGCTGCAATCATGCTGGAACTCAGCCAATATTAAAGTTATGCTGCAAATATGCTCCTTCTGTAGTATATACAGCATGAATGCAGTATATGCTGCACTTGCAGTATATGCTGCACTTGCAGTATACACTGCACTTGCAGTATACTTGCAGTATACACTGCACTTGCAGTATATGCTGCACTTGCAGTATAAGCTGCACTTGCAGTATATGCTGCACTTGCAGTATTGGTATTGTTTGTGATTGACATCCCGGTAAACAGATCAGGTCATTTTGGGATGACCAGTAACAATATTTGCAAAATCACATTATCTGAAAAACATTTCTGTCTGATGAGTGTTCGATGAGATCAGGAAGACACTGGTTCTATCATCTGGTCTAGCATCATCCTTTTGTGGAAAATTTCAGAGTTATCATGAATTATTCTGTGGTCATTCTCTCCTACCCTCTTATACATGTACATGTAGGGCAAGTACCAGTGACTGCATAGCAGAACGATAAATACTGAGTACTTGTAAGCCACTTAGACTGTGTCTAAGCCTGCTGAGGAAAAGTATATGGTTAGGTTTGTTGGCCAACCTGCCATCACTATGCATGAATAGCTGTTACCTGGGATGTAAAGCAACCAACAAAATTAAATCACTGAAAATGTACATGTACACCAAACCATTAAATCATTCTGAATGAAAAAAATCATGTTCCAAATAATGTTGCAAATACTCTTCTGCTCTGAGCGCTTCTGCTTTTAAGTAACTTCGAAAGGGGCAGAAAAATTAAAACAAACATTTTAATCATAAGCAAATTAACTACCTGTTTATATTTGTGTGAGGTGTCAGGCAGAAATCTTTGGTAGACAAATTTCTTGAAGGTCCTTATTTTGACAACAAACCACCACGTCAGGTTAGCCATCTTGATTGTAATAGATGAGGTGATAATAAACTGGCCAATCACACCACAGAAATGATTGGTGTGAATAATATCTGATCAGTATCTGATGACATCATTGATTTTGGTCATGTGATAATTATCAGTCTTTTGCATGCAGCATGAATGCAGTATGATAGTAAGCCTGCAGAGTTGCCAAAGTGTTAGCAGTATGAAGGAAGCATGAACTTGCAACATACTATCAGTATATATGCTGGTTATGCAGCAGAATATGATACAATCAGTCATTGCAGTAGATTTTCAGCTACATTTGCAGTATGGTTGCAGTATATACTGCGGTGCAGCATCTGCTACTAATATGCTGCAATTCAGAGGCACAGAATGCCGTATGAATACAGTAGAAATGCAGTAGGATTGCAGCATATGCTGCAAGTGCAGTGTATGCTGCAATTCCGTAAGGGTACATGCAAATTGGGACAATTTGCATTAGAAAAAGTACCATTTGCTGAAAAATTTACCCAGCATGCTAAGCGGTAAATCAGTGCTTGTGGTTATAGTTATGCAATTCAGTAAAAAAAATATTCAAGTCTATTCTAAGTACTAAATTTTGGGGTTTGGTAGATAGGTAAGGAAGGTATTATGTCCCCTGCTAGTGCAGGTGCATGGGGGAGGCATATTGTTCTCACCCAACCTCCTTACCAGAGGTGTTGGACGTACTGGTTTTGGAATATTTGAAATTTGACAGTTTATGATTTTAGTTTAAAGACTTATAACTATGGAGTTTAATGCTGGGGTAAATAATTATGCTCCCATTGCAACTTTGAAAAAGTTGAGGGGAGATATTACTTTTGTTTGTTCATCTATTCATTATTTTATTTGTCATGCTTTGCCTTGTGTACAAGGTATCTCTGAAAGTATTTGAGGTAGGACTTTGATATTTGGCAGACTTATTAGGGCTGAGGAGTAGATTACCTGTTTAACTTTCTGAAAAAAAATCAGTCAGACTAATTTGGTGAGAGTTATGCCCCTTTTAAGTTTGACAGTTTGTAGGGACAAGTATATAGCTGGGGGCGTTGTGTTTTACAAACACATATTTCTTGTTTAGTTTAAATTTTGTATTAAATATCAGAGAGCTGGCATGAGTAAAAATATTAATTTGCAGTTTCCAAATCAAAATAGAAAACACCAACAAACTTTTGCCATGTCAGAATTGACCTATTTTCCAGATGTTTTGCATTTTGCATCTGTGTGTCATTTTTGGCCTTAATTTTGATACTTTTATTTTCTTTTTGTTTTTCAGGAATGGAATTTCTAATATGGATGTAAGTTCTTATTAATCTTTAGTCAAACAACTGTTGTAACTACAATAACTATAAAATTCAATTCAGTAAATAAATTTTTTATGTTATACAGACTTGTTATTCATCTTTATACTAGTATTAACGCGTGAACAACATTCGCAACATATGTTTTCCTTCAAATATGTATCCACATTGTATATTTTTGTGGAAAAATAAAAAAATGTCAATACTTTTTTTGTTGAAAAAAAAAGCTCTTTATCCAAAACAGTGCTGTTCCAAAATATTTCTTATGTCATGACTCAAATATTTTCAGGCTCAGTGGCTACCTGTCAGTTCTCCACTCGGGGTACCACCAAAACCTTCCAATACCATTGCTACACAGACTGTTGGGTTGTTTTATCCTTCAACAAGGGGTATGGAAAAAGAGAAGGAGAAAGAAGATGAAAAACTAGCATATGAGAAACAGATGAGAGATAGACGGCCATTGTTAACAGCTGTTAGTCCAGGAAAAGGTATGGTTTGAAAACGAGATCATAGCTCAAGATAAGGCATTGTATTAAAAAAAAAAAAAAAAATGATATTTTTCTTATTTCTCCACAAAAGCATATATTGTGGGTACTCATTAGAAGTGCCTCTGTGAGGCACTTCTAATGAGTATATTTTCGTGGAGAAATAAGAAATATATTATGAGGATACCCCGTCTTATCTGGAGCTATGGAGATGCTGGGAGAAATTGTATTTCTCAAATACAAGTTGCAAAAAAACTTAAAATTTGCCATATGCATGTTCATGATATGGACCACAACATGAGAAATTGTAGCCTTGGACATGCAAATATTCAGTAAAGACACAGATTAGCATGTGCATTAGGATTAAACCCATTCTGGTATCTTGAAAAATCAAGTTCTGCTTAAGCTGGTGCTAGGGAGCCCTGCAAACTACATTGCTACGTTTATATGAAGAGTTTCAGTGCAACCAAGACTTCAAGTTTCAGTCTAAGGCCAAAACAAAAATATTAGATTCTCAGACACCGCCGCATCTATCCAAAAGGTCCCGCATATATGATTTTTTTTCAGTGATAAGTTTTTTCTGACCCACAAAAATACATGACACTGGATTTTACTTGCTTATCTGAGAATCATTTCTAACCAAATTGCAATCTAGACCACCAGGTATATAGCATTCTTACTTACTTGCAAAGAATACAATCTGTTTATGTTGTTTGAGACTTTAAACTTGCAGATACAAATGTTGATAGATTTTAGATACTTCCGGTAGCCATTTTGTTAAGCCAATCAAACCCAAAGGTCCAAGAATGTACCCAACCGGAAAATAAAAATAAAAATAAAAAGCCACCTGCACTCATCTGTTTTTTGAAAAAGTGTCTGAGAATCTAATAACTTTTTTTTTTGGCCTAATATATATTCTTTGTTTCCAAGGGCATCCTTTAGATTTTATTTGCTGTCTGAAGAAGCATTGAATTCTTGTTTATTCACAGAGTGCCTAATGAAGACAGATCTGACTGCTAATCTTAGTCCTTAAGAGGCACATAGCTGGGCTTCATAGTGCAGTTGGAAGCACGTCTGACTGCTGACCCAGGGATTGCAAGTTAGAATCCTAGCTTGGCCACATAAATTTTGTGGAGTTTGATCATGAAATCTTTTCTGCAGTCATTCTTCCACTTCTGCTAAATCAAGAAGGCCAGTTGTCAGTTACTGGCAAAAGTGCAGGTTAATGACTTGGAGGACTAAATCTGCCCAGGAAAAGTGTGAGTAGGTTAACTGACTGGCTCAACATAAACTTAATAGTGGTTACTGGGCCATAGAACCCCAGTTAACCCTTCTCATGCTAAACACACCATGTCCTGTCTTAGCAAACAGTGTAGATCCAGATCAGTTGGCTTCTGAAGAAGCCAACTGATCTGGATCTTCACTGTTTGTCATTTGATATGTGAATTTCTAACAAAAACCCAGATCAAGTAATCTGATCGGCTGGAAATTAGAAGTGGGCGTGGCATTTTAATTTATTCAGCATGACAAAGGTTAAAACAAATAAATTATCACACACACATGTCCAAAGATATATTACCTGATGACTTGTATGTAAAATATTCTAATATTGTTTTTTATTTGACAAATTTAAGGGACCCACTCTAATTGCAGGTCCTGGGTTCACAAGTTAGAATTCCAGCTTGGCCAAATAAATTTGGTGGAGATTGATCATGAAATCATTCCTACGGTCATTTTCCCCTTCCACTGACTCAAGAAGGGAGTTGTCAGTTACTGGTGAAAGAATGTGCACAAGTACTTGTTAACTGCTTAGAGGACTAAGCCTGCCTAGGAAAAGTGAAAATAGGTAAACTGACTGGCTCGACATGACCTTAAGTGTGTTGACTGGGCCTTCAAACTCCAGTTCCAACTAACAAACAAGCAAACTTGCTGAACATAGGTTTGAAGAGGCTGTTGTATTGTATTGCTTTAAAGTACTACATATTTACTCATATTTATCTGCACAGCCCTTTTAGCTCTAAATGTATATCCAAGCTGGTCATTTTGAATATTTGGTGTTTCAGGTTACTGGAGGAAACAGGTGGAACATATCACACAGCACATGAAAGCCCATGCCCAGAATGATGCCGAGTTCAGGGCCTTGATAGGAGAACCAAAGATGGGCAAGGTAACTTTTGATTTCTTGTTACAAAAGAAAGTTAGAGATTCCATAGACTGGGTTGTTGAGTTAAAACAATTGATAGTGGCATAGCTTCATTTAAGGTACTTTTTTCAGCAAAATATTTTCCATATTTTTCTACAAAAACATATTTTGTGGGTACTCATTAGATGTGCGTCTGTAATGTAAACCTGTCAGGTGACCTGTGACTTCTGGTTTCAGTTTTCTATTTGACCTAATACAGCTGGGAAGCAGAAGCCTAAGGTCACTAAACAAGGACATACTTATTTCCTAGTACAGAATCATATACTGTTTTCTTTTCCTGATTGTCTTATTATACCCACTGCAAACTGTGTTTATTTGTGTATGTGTGTGGGAGCAGGGGGTACAGTTTGCGGGGGTGGGGTATATTGTTTCACGTGGTCCATCCATCTGTTAGTGTATATGTTCCTCGGTTACATTATGTTTAGAATGCTCCTTATCTTGTCAAATAATCTTGCTGAGCTACCTAATAAGCGCTGCTTATGCACTGCTTATTGACACTTCTTGTCTTTAGAATTTTAGGTCATTATTTTTGTCAGTAAGAAATGAGAGTTGAGCAAGGTAATAAAGGAACCTGTTTGAACTGTAACTCTCGTATGTTCCCCAATTTCTTTGGTTTTCCACAAAGAAGTTAGTTCCAGTATTTAATTAACTTTTAACTATTTCTGGGAGGATTTAGCGGACAACAGCCATATTTAAAATATTCTTATATTGCCTAGAAAATAAAGTTTGACATTTCTTGAAACTATTGCTTCAGTTATGCATGAAATGTCGAGCCCTATTTTTTGAGAAAAAAAAAAGAAAAGAAAAATTATGACAATGTTGTGTGGGGCTAAAAGTTTTAATCCAGTATGCTAAACATAAAAAAAATAATTCACATTCATTGCCAGAGATCCTTAAAATGACTTGAACCTTTATATTACAGTTGCTGACAACATCAGTTCAAGAAGATGGTTATGAACTTAGTTTGACCTTGACCTTTGCTCTGCGAGGTGGAAAAGATAAGTTTGCAGGGAAAAAGCTTGGGATCACTGGAGATTATTTAAGTTTATACACAGAACAGGACAACCAGACAACTTACAGAAGTGACTCAGATGGTAGGTGCTGTTGTCTTTTAGAAGTATACCACTGTATATGGCTTCAGTTAAGAGGGGTCAAGACAATATTTTTCTTATTTCTCCACAAACACATATGTTGTGGGTATTGTCTTTGTAGAGAGGCACTGAGGCACTTCTAATGAGTACCCACAACACTGAGGCACTTCTAATGAGTACCCACAACATATGTTTTTGTGGAGAAATAAAAAAGATATCAACATTTTTTTTGGTTTAAAAAAATGCCTTGTCTGGAGCTGTGAACTGTATTTGATTCATATAGGAGAATAATCAAAAAGTGTGCGAACAAAGTCTGTTAAAGTCACAACTGTTGAAGTTCATTAAACTTCAGTAACTCAAAAACTGATGGCACATTACCAGGGCTGATCGAACTAATTTTTGAGTTCCTAGGAAATTCTTTTGACCACTCAGGAAATAAAATATTTAGGGATCTTTTAGTTAAATTTTCTTATTTTATTATGAAAATGCCAGTATAGACTGCAGGGGTCAGAATCCCAGCTCAGCCCCCTTACTTTCTTTGAGATTGATCATGAAATCATTTCTCCCTCTTCTGCTGACTCAAGATGGGCAGTTTTCAATTACTGGCAGGGGTATGTGGACATCTTAGAGGACTAAGCCTGCCCAGGAAAAGTGTGAGTAGGTTAACTGACCAACTCTGCAGGACCATAACAGTGTTGAATGGGCCTTGAAACTCCACTCAAACTCATTTTTTTATTTAAATGTTATGAATATTATTTTTTTTTTTTAATTTTAGAATATGAGGAGATCATTGAGACACCTAAAAGAGGAACTAAGAAAGTTATTAAGAAAAGAAAACCAGCAAAGAAAGTTAACGTAAGTATAAGATTTTGCATCATAGATACTTGGCTATTCCAAAACTTATGTTCATTAGAGGTTGTCATGCTTGTCAGAGTTGTACAGAAGGCATAAATCAAGCAAACAAACAAGACATATTTTTCAAAAAAAGAAAAATAAATAGTGTATAAATAGTCATTTTATGATGAGGATTTTTATACTGTTTTCATGCTGTCCATCTATCAATAATGGACAACATGTCAGTATTCCCTCCCCACTCCCCCCTCCCTCCCCCGCAAACACAGTTTGTTAGAGGTATACTGTTTTCAATGTTGTCTATCCATAACATTTTTCTATTTGTTTCATAGGGTGGAATAGGTGCAGGGGAATGGGTTGATGATCTAATAAGCCATGCTTATTGGGGTTTTTCTTGTGTTTTAATTCCATTGCTTTACAGCTTTGATGAGTACCCTTAGAAAATTATATTTTCTTGGAGAAATAAAAAAAAATATGTAAAATATTTAGAATAGGGGAGATTTACTAATGATACAGTTCATATGAACAGAAAAGTCGTACCTATTTTTCTTGTTACAGAAAGAAGACCAGTTGTTATTGAAAGAAATTGGGGCACAAGGAGAGGGTGATCCAGCTATGTTACAGGGACTTATTGATGATGTAAGTACTGATTACAGCAGTCTGACAAAATTTAAATTCTTGTAAAGTCAGAGAATTTCTTAAGGGGAAGTTTTTGGTGATTATTCTACTAGGATAATGTTTAATCTGTCTGTTAAAAAAACAAGACATTATTGGTATTCATTAGAAGCACCTCACTGAGGCACTTCTGATGAGTACCACAACATATTTTTTATGGAGAACTGCAGAAAATTATCCCAAATTTATCATCAGATATGCTTCCTTAACAAGTCCATTTTATATTCCAGTTTTACATCTTGCTTTTGATCTGCATTTATCTGCGGTATTTATCATCTGCAAAATGTTGGCTCAGATCATCTGCACTTTTACAAGATTAATTTGAACATTTTTTCACACATATCTATGTTATAGAATCGATGTAGGTATCAGATATACTCTGACTAGACTGCCCCCACCTCCCATGAGGAGCCTCAAATGTAATTGTTTTGAGATTTATGTAAAACAAAGAAAACAACAACAAGAACAACAACAAAAAAACCAAAAAAAAAACAGGATTCTGTAAAGACAACAGGGAAACATATTTTTGTTATATCATTCTTTCAGCCTCAAGTCACACCCAGCGGGCACATGACGTAAATATAACGTCGCCTCAACGTCGATGCAACGTCATGACGTTGCATCGACGTTGAGGCGACGTTATATTTACGTCATGTGCCTGCCGGGTAGTGGCTAGGCCACTATAGCTTTAAAAAAGGTTTGATATTGGTTCCTGTGCCCAAAATAACAATAACGTACATGTTTATTGTTTTCAGGGTTCTGATCCTTGTTGTTTGAACAAGCATGGTATACCAGCCTTACATATAGCGGCTAAGAACAAGCGAGCAGACTGTATATCAGTGCTAGTAGAATCTGGGGCCGAGGTTGACAAAAAGGGACCAACTGCTATGTAAGTTTTGAAAGAGCACCTAACTAGTTGAGAACTATTTATGCATAAGCTTATTGATAATTTAGGAATTTTACCATAAATGGTCATTTTTCTATAGAATCTACACATTTTTGTTTGAACCATTCATAGTCATTTTTCTACTTAATCTATACAGTTTAGTTTGGACACAACATGATCGTTTAGTTCCCAGTAATAGGTTATAAAGAGATTATGGTGTATTTGGACACTTCATCTTCTTCTCACACTTGTCCTAAAATTTGAACAAGTCCACTTTAGTGCCTATTGATGCCTCTTAAATGTGCTTGATTAGCGGCAAACAGTGCATTTAATGATTTAAAGATTTAATGCCATATTCTGTCCTGGGTCTGCACTGTTTGCTAAGGTCTGTGTGTTATATTTTTAGCTCACCTGGAGCTTTGCTTCAGGTCAGCTTATGCCATGACCTGTTGTCTATCATCCGTCCATCCGTCGTCCTTCTGTCCATCGTCCGTCGGTTGTTAGCTTTTCACATTTTTGACATATCCTCCAGAACCATAAGTTGGATTGAGCTGAAACTTAGCGGGAGGCATTGTGGCAACATGGAGATTCAGAATTGCTAAAATCGTTCCTTTCTGATATCCAAGAGGGCTGCCATGGTGACCACCTTGAAATTCTTCAAATGGCATCTCCTCCCAGACTGTAAATCCAATTGAGCTGAAACTTGATGGGAAGCATCACAGTGACACAAAGATTCAGAATGACATCTCCTCCCAAACCATAAATCAGACTGAACTGAAACTAGATGGGAGGCATCAGAGCGACATAGAGATTCAGAATTGCTAAAATCATTCTGTTCTGATATTCAAGATGGCCACCATGGTGGCCATCTTGAAATCTTTCAAATGACATTTTCTCCCAAACCATAAGTCAGATTGAGCCAAAACTTGATTGGAACCATCATAGTGACTCAGAAATTCAGAATTGCTAAAATCTTTCCTTTCTGATATCCAAGGTGGCCGCCACTTGGTTCATCTTCAAATTCTTCAAACGACATCTCCTCCCAAATCCTAAGTCAGATTGAGCTGATACTTGATGGTAGGCATTGGAGCGTTATAGAGATTCAAGATGGCTGCCATGGCGGCCATTTTGAAATTCTTCAAACAACAACTCCTCCAAAACCATAGTTTGGATTGAGCCAAACCTTGATGGGAGACATCGGAACCACATAGAGATTCAGAATTAGGAAAATTGTTCTGATATGATATCCAAGATGGCTGCCATGGTGGCCATCTTGAAATTCTTCAAACGACATCTTACAAAATGTAAGTTGGATTGAAAGGAATTTTGACTGGAAGCATTGGAGCGACATAGAGATTCAGAATTGCTTAAATCATTCTGTTTGGCTATCCAAGATGGCCGCCTGGTTGAAAATCTTGAAACCACATCTACTCCCTAACCCTAGGTCAGATTGATCCCAATGAGCCGGCCTCGGTGGCTCAGTTGGATGCGCCGTCCGACTGGAGACCAGGAGGTCGCGGGTTCAACCCCCGCCAAGGTCGGCAACATTCTTTCGTGGAGATTGATGATTTTCTACAGTCATTCTCTCCTTTCCGCTGATTTAAGAAGGGCAGTTGTCAGTTTCTGGCGAAAGAATGTGCACAATACTGGTTAACCACTTAGAGGACTAAGCCTGCCCAGTAAACGTGTGGTTAGGTAAACTGACTGCGCTCGACATGACCCCATTGGGTTGACTGGGCCGTAAAACCTCAACACAAACAAACAGATTGAGCCCAAACTTGGTGGAAGGCATTGTTAAAATTATTCTGTTCTGATATCCAAGATGGCTGCCATGTCAGCCATCATGAAAATCTTCTAACAACATCTCCCAAACTGTAAGTTGGATTGAGCTGAAACTTGATGGGAGGCATCTGAGCAATGTAGAGATTCAGAATTGCTAAAATTGTTCCGTTCTGATATCCAAAATCTTCAAACCATGTCTGCTGCTGAGCGGTAAGTCGGGTTTAGCCCAACCTTGGTTGGAGGCATTGGGGTGACATGGAGATTTAGAATTGCTAAACTGGTTCCATTCCAGTATCCAAGATGGCCGCCATGGTGGCCAGCTTGAAAATCTTGAAATGAAATCTGCTCTGGAAGGTAAGTCGGATTAAGCTGAAACTTGGTGGGAGGCATTGGGGAGATCTGGAGATTCAGAACTGCTAAATTTGTTCCATACTGACATCCAAGATGGCAGCCATGGGGGCCATCTTGAAATTTTTCAAAAGACATCGCCTCCCATACTGTAATGGGGATTGAGCCCAAACTTGATGGGAGGCATCGGAGTGACATAGATTCAGAATTGCTAAAATAGTTCTCGTCTGATATCTGAGATGGCCCCCAATGTGGCCATCTTCTGAGATGGCCCCCAATGTGGCCATCTTGAAAATCTTCAAACCTCATCTGCGCCCGAATGGTAAGTCAGATTGAGCCAAAACTTGGTGGGAGGCATTGGGGTGACATGGTAAAAACATTTTGTTATGATATCCACGATGGCCGCCACAGCAGCCATCTTGAAGATCTTTTATTGTTAGCTCTCCTGGAGCTTTGCTCATCCGTATATCCATCAGTAACTTTTAACATTTTCGACATCTCCATCAGAATCGTATCCATAATGGCCACCATGGGGGCCATCTTGAAAGTCTTCAGTTGTTATCTGCTCCTGAACAGTAAGTCGGATAGAGTGGAAACTTGGTGGAAGGCATTGGGGCAGCATGGAGATTTAGAATAATTAAAATGGTTCCATTCTGTTGTCCAAGCTGGCCACCATGGCAGCCATCTTGGAAACATTCAAATCACGTCTGCTACCGAAGGGTAAGTCTGATTGAGATTAAACATGATGGCAGGCATTTGGATGTTACGGAAATTCAGAAATGCTAAAATCGTTCTGTTCCAATGTCCAAGATGGCTGCCATCTTGAAATTCTCCAAACCACATCTCCTCCCAAACAGTAAGTCAGGTTGAGACGAAACTTTATGGGAGGCGTCAGGGTGACATGGAGATTCAGAATCGCTAAATAGTTCAGTTCCAATATCCAAGATGGCAGCCATGGTGGCAATCTTGAAACTCTCCAAACAACATCAGATTCTGAATTGCTAAAGGCAGTTTGATCTGATAGCCGGGATGGCCACCATGGCACAATGAAAAATATGATCAGCCTAATCCAGGTGAGCGATTTCTGGCCCACTTGGGCCTCTAGTTCAAAGTTTTTTGCTCAGGCAGATCTGTTTTAGGGTAGATATCTGTTGAAATCTTGCATTATACATCACAATTGTTGAGAAAAACTTGGTGTTTTGTTTTTTCAGTAAAGGCAACACAGCTCTTCATGAAGCAGTCAGTCTTGGACCTCCAGGAGCCAAAGTAGTGGAAGCATTATTGAGGTAAGATGCTTTGTATAAATTATAAAAGCCAAACAGTAAAATACACATGTAAATAGGAATTGGTAATAATGAAAATAAATAAAAACAAACAAAAACATTTCCAATGCTTGTTATTTTTAAGGGGATGGGAGGGCAGTATTTTTAACATTTTTGGTTTCTCCCATATTTGGCTTTTATTTTCCTACTGGAATTTTGCCGGCTGTAGAAATCACTATGAATCATAACATCAGTATGAGTCTTCACTCAGTGAAGATTCAGATAGGCCAGCAAATTCACACAGTCTGATAAAAATCTTTACTGGGTGCATTTTGAATTGCCAAGGATGCAAAGTTTCTTCATATAGACAATTAATAATCTGATCAGCCTGCACAGATGCACAGGCTGATTTAGGTTGTGGTTGGGTGAGGCAAAGGTGTCATGTATCTTACATCATCAGGGCGTCAAACTGATATTGGCTTTCAGTTGGGCAAGGCATGCTATCCTTGCAGCAGGTAAGGGTAGAAGGGGAATGCTTTTATTTCTTCTGTTTCTTCACTGTCATTCATTTTACTTTCTCCTCTGTTCCTTCTCTTTCATCTCCTCTACTATCTTTTCTATCTCTCTTCTCCTGCCGGCCTCGGTGGCTCAGTTGGATGTGCGTCTGACTGGAGATCAGGAGGTCACGGGTTCGACCCCCGCCGAGGTCGGCAACATTCTTTCGTGGAGATTGATCATGAAATATTTTCTACAGTCATTCTGTCCCTTCCACTGATTCAAGAAGGGTAGTTGTCAGTATCTGGCGAAAGAATGTGCACGATACTGGTTAACCCCTTAGAGGATAAAGCTGCCCAGTAAACATTGGTTAGGTACTGACCATGCTCAACATGACCCCATTGTGTTGACTGGGCCCTAAAACCTCAACACAAACAAAATCTATCTTCTCCCTTTCTCTGGGAGAAGACACAAAATGTCCCTAAGGGTTGACATGTCGTTAAAACCCAACACAATCAAACAGGCTGATTTGAGTCTTAGTTGGATGCACAAGTCGGAAGGTACATTTTCTGATGTTGCTGCTCATATGTTCTTATGTCTAGTACTGAAGAAAGATTGAGGCAATCCCACTTATTCATGGCCACTAGTCTATGAATGATGTATCCTAGCTAGTACTCTTCTCAAAACCTTTAAGGCCATTAAAATGGTCGGATATAGAGTTTGAGGAGAATGCTAGCTGGGATTAAACCTAAAAAGTCTGACATATTCTCTCCTTATTATACTTGAGAAACTTCTTTGGACTACCATTTATGTGTCTAAAAAGTACTGAATGAATGGCAAATTGTGAACCTGATCAAACTGCTCCTTGACTAGACCTAATATTGATGTTTCTAAGTTCACAATTAAAATGTCTTATAACATGTAATTGCAATTATCTCATGATGGTTAAATATTTCAGCAAATGACAATTTATGAATATTTTTCTTATTTTTCCCAGAAAACAGACTTTGTCGTTTCATGCAAATTGTCCTCTTAAGGGACAATTTGCAGGAAATATCAAAGCCTATTTTCTGAAAACAATAGAAAAATATTTATAAATTGTCATCTGCTGAATTTGCCCATAGAGTGATAAAGGTTAAGGCATCTCAGCTCTCATCATTTTTTTTAAATTTGTGTTTCAGTATGGGTGCTGATCAGAATATAAAGAATGATAAAGGAGAGACACCATATGACTTGGCTGTTAAAGGAGGTTATGAAGTTCTTGTGAAAAAATTTGCAGCAGCTCTTGGACAGTCACAGCTTGAAAAGATGATAAGACCAAAAAATAAAGGCTACTGAGCACTACATGTAGATAGAACCAAGATATAGCTAAATCCCAATATGGCCGAGACACTGAAGACTCAGACCAGCTTGCAGATTCAGACAGACTCCATTCATACATTCTGTAGTATCCCAGTGATTTTGTTCGGGGACAGTGAAGTCCCTGATCAGACTGAGTGGATGTGCAGGGTGATCTGGGCCTTCAGTCTGCATATGCCCTAAGACATGTTTTTGCATGGCGAGGCCAATTTATCCGTACCAGCACTGTTGATACATCACTCCATCGGGTGATTCTGGTAGCAAATGTTGAATAACGGAAGCCTTGGTCAGGCTGCATTGATTAGAACCATTTGTTCAAAGCATTGTTAGTGAAAGGAGCATGTTAGTGGTTTAACTGTTAACTGTTCTAGTAAAAACAATATCACAGGTATTTTTACTGAAAAAAATGTGAGTAACGTTTGCAGATGCAAAAGCTAATCACATTTTTTTCAGCAAAAACATTAGCATAAATGCCATATTTAATGATCAATATTTTAACGATATGTTAACTAACTGCATTGTTAGTTTTGAACAACTGAGCCCTGGACATGTACAAGATGTGCTTTGTACAGCCCTTATGATATTAATATCATCTTTTACAGTGTTAATTGGCACCTTGTACATACAAATACATATAATTGATGTGAAAATGGCCATTATGCGATGTGTGCAAAGCTATAGATAAAATAATAATAATAATAATAATAATCGACTTTATTTATAGAGGGTAACACATTTAGTAATCTAGTACTAATCTTCCATGTGGCCCTCTTTTTTCCTGGGTAGGAACCAGTACTAAGCAATGTGGATAAAGTCTCTTGCTCAAGAAAACAACACTTGCTGTCAGTGGGGATCGAACCCGGTACCTCTCGATCTCGAGTCCGATGCTTTACCACTGCACCACAGCGCTCACATAAAAGTGAATATCAGGATAAATATTTTTTCTTATTTCTCCACAAAAATATATGTTGTGGGTACTCATTTGATGTGCCTCTGTCAAGCCCTTTTAATGAGTACCCACTATGTATGTTTTTCATAGAGAGACAGGAAAGATATCAGTGCTTTTTGGTTTAAAAAAAGGTGTCTGATCTGGAAATACATAGAGTTTATTTGAAAGTCAGTTGCCATGTTGTTTTCACTTTAATGCAAAAATCATCCTGTGCTTTAAATACAGACACAAAAATGTCACGAAAGTAGAACTGGATTATCAAGAAAATCATACTTTATATTTGTGTTGCAGGTGCAGGTTTTCCCTCAAAAATGCCAACTGGACATGAACATTGCAGTCTGATTTTCATGATTTTATCAAATTTTCCTCAAAATGTCAACTATTGTTATTGTTGGTACCAACAACCTCAGCAACATCGCCTAGTAATTATAACATCAAAACGTTAGAAATGAAAAAAAAAAGAAGAAAAAAAAACAAAAAAAAAAACGTTAGAAATGAAATAATTCACGGGTGAATTATTGATTATAATTCACTGACAAATCTCACTAAATCACTGCTGAAAATGTAATAAAATATTTGATCAGGAAATGTAATGATCAATCTGTGTATCAGTGAAGTCTGATCTTGGCCTTCAGTTGTTGATATATTCTGCAGTATCTAGTAAATTCATAAGCAGCTACAAAAGCCAACTAAACAAATTTGCAGACTTCTTTAGCCCTCCATATGGCATAAAGGCCCTTTTCCCACAGTTCAGATGTGTATACGAAGTGCCATGTTAAAATGTGTATATTTTTGTATATGTAGTTGTAGAGAATTTCTGTGATATAAAATGAAGCTGCAATATGAAATCCAGTCCATTATTTCCTAAAGGAATTTCTGAGAAAAAGTGTTAAAAGAATGAAGCTGTTCGTTGCCAGGCATCTTACCTTTCTAAGCTCTAGATAAAGCAAATTTTTCATCAAAAGAATATTAAATATTTGTTTTATTTCTCTGCAAACGCGTATGGTATGGGTACTCATTAGAAGCACCTCAGTGAGGTGCTTCTAATGAGTATCCATACCATATGTATTCATGGAGAAATAAAACAAATGTTTGAATACCTCTCTTATCTTAAACTATGATCTTGTGTTGACCAGGATCTTCCAAGGAAGCCTGGATATGAAACAAAGCAAATACCTTAAGCAGACAGCATGTTTACTTACATATGTTGGTCTGGAAATTTGCTGTTAACATAGGCATCATAGCTCCAGATAAGGCATTTTTTTTTTCAGCTGAAAAGTTTTGATACTTTTCTTATTTCTCCTTGAAAACAGGAAGCGTATGTTTTTGATACTCATTAGAAGTGCTTCACCAAGGCACTTCTACTGAATACCCACAACATATGTTTTCATGGAGAAATAAGAGAAAGGAAAGGAGCCAGTGCATGATAAAACCCTTAATGAGACTTATGTGAGCAGGGAAGACTCAGATCAGCCTGCACATCTGTATAGTCTGATCAGAGTCTTCGCTGATCGCAACATGCCTTCTACAGCCTCTGGGCTATCCAAAGAGGAATAAATGAGAACCCTTGCGGTACTGGATGGATGTAAAGGATGATCTGAATCTTCACTGGTCACACAGGACTTATTGTAGGTTTTGTCGTGCGCTGGCTCAGATATTATGTGGATACTGCCTCCTATCTGGAGCTATGTTCCATGCATCTTCTTGTATAAGGCTACTCAAATTTATTTTTGTTTGTAAACAGTCAGCATTCACATTCCGAAAACACACCTATTCAGATATATTGAAAATTTAACCACCAAAAACTGAAAATTTTTAGATAAAATTCTGATATTTTTCATATTTCTGCCCAAACAAAGATTGTGGCTATTGGTTAGAACTGCCTCGCTGAGGACCCGCAATCTGCGTTTCTTAGCAGAAATAAGAAAAATAATGTATACCCCTGTAAGCCCCAGTTTTACTATATAAAAGTGAGGTTTAAGGGGGTCAAATTATATAGGTATGTTTTGGTGATGAGATAAAGCTCTTCAAGCCTTTCAGTTTGGCACTGCCTGTGACAAGGTAGCTATATTGTGGCAGACATTTTAATTTATTTTTTAGTTTATTTTGAAAATAGGGTTGTCAGTTTATTCATATTTTTTACAGTGAAGATAGAATGAGTTGGCAGACCTTTTTTTTCCGAGAAACTGCCCCTTCCACAACACACACACACACACACACACACACATACACACACACACAGTTTATTTTGCTAAGATTAAGATTTAGTTTAATATATAAATGCACTTGTAGTTTTAGTTAAATTTATTTTTCTAACAGTTTTGTTTGCATTATGGTATGTCAACTCTTTTAACCTGGGAAGGGGAAAACTAGCTTCATGCGAAAAAGACCTTGATGAACTTGGCATTTAGGGGTTTTGTTACACACACATACACACACACAAACACGCATGCACACACACACACATGAACACACACACACACACACACACATTAGTGTTAGTCCTAATTTGTACAGTGCAGCCTTGCTTCAACAGCCACCACATGGAACAAATCAAACTGACTGTCTTAGGGAGGTGGCTGTTGTAGAAAGGTTAAAAATATGGTAAAGCAGCATTTTGGGATATAATAAAATTGGCTGTTATAGGCAGGTGACTGTTGTGGAAAGGTGACCCTGCAGTTGCATTTATATACCCTTCCACACAATAGTGTGGGGTATTAGTGTATCCATCTGTCCATTGTATGTCTGACTCCTCATCTGTCTGTCTGTCTATATTTTCCATATGATAAATTGAGTAAATATCAATGGATTTTCACCAAACTTGGTATGTGCATTGATATTGAGTAGATCTGCTTTGGTAATGCTAATGGGCAAATTTTGTCAGTTTTTAACAGCGGTATCTGCCGATAGTGGTTGGGTATTTTCGTATCACTTTTTTTTTTCTCAATATTTACTGCCTAAACATACAAATCATACATTGTTATTGAGAAACATTTGCTTTACTGCATACTTCTAAAATCAAGCCAAATAAGTGTCTTAAAGGGAAAATCGATCAAACTTTTTGTTGTCCTTTCATTACTGTGTATTTTACTTTGCATTGTTTATGATGTAGGTAAGGCTTACTAAGCATAGTGCAGAGGACTTGTTAAGGAGGAGTATTTTGTGATAATTCTAGGATAATTTTCTCTAGTTCTCCATGAAAACATAAATTATGGGTACAGTTGACTCTGGTTATCAGGAAGTCCAAGGGACTCTTTGAAACACTTTGAGATTTCCGTATCTCGACATATCAGATTTGCAGAATTCAAGAAAAAATATATCGAACAACCACATTTACAAATGATCATGTAATTTGACTCCTGTAGTTAGAGATATATTGAAAATATCAGGGGCAATTTCTCTTTTCTATGATGTTTTGTTACCTATTCTTAGATTTCCATATTAAAACAGGGACCAGATTTTCACTTCGAGATAAGCAGATATTCGACATAAGGGAAGTCGTGATAACTAGAATTGACTGTATATTGTTTTTATGAAGAATAAAGGATCATCACAAAATACGCCTCCTTAAGTTCTCTGATAGTAATTGTAATACACTGTTATGATTGTTTTATTCTTAGGCAAATATAATATTATGAGCTCTACCCTGGGAGAAGGTATTCAAAGAACCAAATTACCATAATAACCCTAAGTATTCGGACACCTTACCTACTTACTATACTTGTCCTAAAATTTGAAATAGGCCATTCTACTACCTTTTGATGTGTCTAAAATATTGCTGTACATATGGCAAACAGTGTAGGCCCTAATCAGACACAGCATTCTGCTTACTTGTTATATTGAATACCATAGAATACATTTGTATAACAGTAATGTCCCCTATCAGACTGTGTGTCTTTTAACCCTTCTCTTGCTGAACACGACATGCCCTATCTTAGCAAACGGTGTAGATCCAGATCAATTGGCTTCTTCAGAAGCCAACTGATCTGGATCTGCACTGTTTGTCATTAAATATGTGAATTTCTATCAAAAACTCGGACCAAGTAACCTGATTGGCTGGAAATTAGAAGTGGGCATGGCATCTTAATTTATTCAGCATGACAAGGGTTAAAACATAACTATTGATCAGACCAATTGGTTTTGCTGGCTGAGGAGGATCTTTACTGTTGTGTTTTTTTTTTCTTGAAGACAAAATTTCTCATCTCAATGTTCACATACATAACATCTCTGTGGGAGAGTCAGTATGTTACCATACCTGAATAGTGAAGATCCAGTTAAGTCTGCACATCTGTGCAACCTGGTCAGCATCTTCAGTTTTAGGAACCTTGTAGGTATTCTACTGTTAATACTATAATAACACGCTGGGTAAAATATCATCAGAAAACATTTTAAAACAGTTTTCTTGTGTGTCCTATAAAATAGGTTTCAACATTTCATGAAAATTTTCTGATCAGAAGACATGTGAAATACAAAACCTGTTTGCTGGGAAAAAATTCATATTGTTGCTTTGCTGAATGAGTGTAAAGATAAATATTCAGACAGACATATATGAGCAGTCTTAACCTAGACAGGAGACCCCTAAAAGGGTAACTGGCAAATCGTGCAGACCCAGATCAGATGCCGCAGAATGCAGTTTACCCATTGAAGACAGGAGACCCCTACTGGCAAACAGTGCAGGCCCATATCAGATGCCGCAGAATGCAACATCTGATCAGGGTCTCCAAATAGTTCAACTATTTTTCTTTAGGATTATCTGTATAATATAGACTGCCATACCTAAAATCGAAAATGGACTCTTCCAATATATAGTGTGGGAGAGTTTATTCAGTCTTTAATGTGTTTAAGAAGCAGTACCTGTTTGGTTGGCACTTTTTAACCCTTGTCCTGCTTAACCCGGATATACCCTGTCTTTGCAAACAGTGTAGATCCAGATCAGTTGGCTTCTGAAGAAGCCAACTGATCTGGATCTGCACTGTTTGCTATTAAGTATGTGAATTTAGAGCAATAATGCGGATCAAATAATCTGATTGACTGAAAATCAGAAGGGGGAGTGGCATCTTAATTTATTCAGCAGGACAAAGGTTAAGCTCAAACATGATTCAGTAAGAAAAGGTTTATTCAAGATTTAGGACTTGCTGTGTCAGTATATCTAGGGTAATTATGCTAGGGCAGGGATGTGCTGATGTGGTCTTTACTGTTTAGGGTAGTCCATACACCACAACCTCTTTATAACACTATTGTTGGGGTCCATAGCATAAACCGTATTAGTTAAGTAACTGTGTTATATCCAAACAAAAATGTATAGATTATATTGAAAAATGACCATTTATGGTCATTTTTCAATATTATCTATACATTTTTGGGATCCATCTTTGAACCGTGTTATATCCAAAACCGTGTTATAACGAATCGTGTTATAAAGAGGTTGAAGTGTAGCTCCAGATAAGAGTAGTGTCAAGAAAATAATTTTTCTTTTTGCTCCATGAAAACATATTGCGGGTACTCATTCAACATACAGTAGAACTTCAATGGCTCGAACCCTGATGGCTCGTTTACCATGGATGAGTCGAACACGTTCTTGAGTCCACAGGGATTTCCTCCAAATACAATATATGGATAATTTAGGGAGATTTTCTTTTTATCTTGCAAATGTATGCTGTGTGCATTCATTAGAATTGCCTCGATGAGGCGATTCTAATGAGTACACACAACATACGTTTATAATATAGAACATCGAAAAGATATCCCACAATTATCTCCATTATGCCTCCTTGTATGGCACTAATAGTAACCCTCCGTGGCTCAAACTACCGCTGTCTCGAACAAATTTTTATTGTCCCAAAGGAGTTCAAGCCATCGAAGTTCGACTGTATGTTGTGGTACTCATTGGAAGCACCTCAGCGAGTCACTTCTGGTGAGTATCACAACATTTTTTTGTGGACAAGTGTGAAAACTTTTCTTATCATATGACTTCCTGTTAATCAGTGGATAAGGTCATAAAAAATGGTATAACCACATGTTATGTAACACTTTGGCGGGAACAAGTAACGTCATGATGACGTCCATGTCAACCATGCATTTTCTGTTGAATAATCGTCAATATTAAAAGCAATAAATTCCTATTTAAAATAGTCATATAAACAGAATCTTATACTCGTGGTCATTTTATATGAAATTTATGAAACAAGCTGAAGGCTTGTTTCATAAATTTCATAGGAAATGACCACTCATGTAAGATCCTCTATCCCACATTTAGCTTGCAGAAAGCCTATTATATGGAGCGATTGTACATGTAGTAGCAGCTGTGGTAGTAGACTAAATATTTATAGGTTAATAGCAAGAAGACCTCTGTAAAAATGGTACCTTAATGTATCTTCATTAATGTGTAGAGCCAGATCAGCCTGATCCAGGTCTACACAATCAGTATTCTCAGTGTCTATTTTGCAGTGTCTATACAAAAAAGAATATAGACCCTAATGGGATGACTTATACCTATTACCATTTTTGATTCTGCAAAGCTGAATCACTGTGTGCAAATAGCTGAGGATTTGTAATGGAGGGGTATTTAATGATATTTTTAATGGATTATTTTCTCCAGGTCTCCGTAAAAACACCACAACCTCTTTATAACACTATTGTTGGGGTCCATAGCATAAACCGTATTGTTATATCCAGACAAAAAAGTATAGATTATATTGAAAAATGACCATTTATGGTCATTTTTCAATATAATCTATGCATTTTTGGGATCCATCTTTAAAACGTAATATATCCAAAACAGTGTTATAACGAACTGTGTTATAAAGAGGTTGTAGTGTATGTTGTGGGTACTCATTAGAAGTGCCTTACTGAGTCACGTCTAACAAGTACCAACAACATATGTTTATATGGAAAAATAAGAAAAAAAAAATAACTCAGAATTTTCGTCCAATACTCCTCCTTTACAAGTCCTGTAAACTGCATAGTCCTTGAGCAGTCCTGCATGAGCCATAGTAGGAGAAAATAAACCTTCTGATGTGAGCCCAGCAAAGACATAGCTGAGCATTAGAATCCACACAATTATTTGTTGTGTTCTCTATGGATAATCAAGGACCCAAAGCTTGGTGTCTTCAGATGGACAATGACTGCTCAAATAAGATACATGTAATCATAGGACTTGTTAAGGAGGAGTGTTCGATAATTATGGGATAACATTTCTTATTTATCCAGAAAAAAACATATGTTGTGGGTACTCGGTGAAATGTGTACCCACAACGTATACGTTTCAATGGAGAACTGGAGAAAATTGTCCCAAAATTATTACCAAATACTCCTCTTAACCCATTTAAGCCTAGCGTCCCATAAATGAGACATTGGCAAAACGTGTAGACTTAGAGCGGACGCTGCAGAATGAGGCGTCTGATCAGGGTATTCACTGTTTGCATTAAGTTTTAAAGTATCTTCAAAACATGCTAAGGATAAAAACTAACCAGACACCCCTTATTCGGGAAATGGACCTGTTCAAAGAGTTAAGGTGGAAGCGTCTATTCAGCATCAATGGGTTAAACAAGTCCTTTTTAAGACTGCAAGGATGCACAGGCTGATCTGAGTCTTCTGGGTGTACATGTCATGGGCTGCACGAGCAAAAATGTGTCTTCCGGCATATGCTGACAGCAAAGACCCAGATCAGACTGCGCATCCGCGCAGTCTGATCAGGGCCTTTGCTGTCCGCTAACAGAATCATTGGACACTTTAGAATATATCTGTGGAGAGAAAATGCCCGTATGAGACTTTGCGCATGTGTAGGATGAATCTGAATCTGTACATTTTGAGCATACTCGGACTCACTTTCGCTTGGCTCCACCCGTATGGTACAGTTTCTCAGACTGGGACTCACATGTTAACAAATCGATCTGGGGCATGCACATTTTATATGTCACAAGGTACCTTTATCATCGTGCGGCCCGATTATTAGTGCTTGTAATAAGGGAGAAAATAATAAAATGAAAAGACTACATGTATTTTGTTTGTTTTTAACACTCCATCCGCAGTCTATAAAACTTTTTGCTGGACAAGAAAGCTCACCCAAAATAATGCAAAGGGAAACGGATTTGAATAAGTCTGTTGACTTCTTTCCGAATCCCTATTTGTAAACTCTGTTTTTGTAAAATGGTGCATTTATATGTAAAATTCTATTATGAGTTTATCAAATATATTTAAACCAAGATAATGCTTATCAATATGGAAAATATGAAGTCTCTGATTTGACTCGAGGGTCACTGTGGAGTTGGGGGCAAGTGGGGCGGGGAATATGGGGGAGAGGGTTTCTTATTCTGAACAAATCTTTGGAGCATCACCTCACAGTAGCCCAGATATATCAACTACATCTATCCAGTCACTCAGGAGATATGCGTCTGTAAAATATTTCTATAACCCTTCTCTTGCTGAACACGACATGCCCTGTCTTAGCAAACTGTGTAGATCCAGACCAGTTGGCTTCTGAAGCCAGCTTATCTGGATCAGCACTGTTTGTTATGAAATACGTGAATTTCTATAAAAAAAAACAATAAAAAATCGGATCAAGTAATCTGATTGGCTGGAAATTAGAAGTAGGTGTGGCATCTTAATATATTCAGCATGACACGGTTAACAGAACTATTTGAACTGCACCATGCGAAAACGTGTCTTCGGGCATATGCGGACAGCCAAGGCACAGATCAGTCTGTACATCGACACACAGTCTGATCCGGGCCTTCACTGTCAGCCAACAGAATCATTGGATACTACAGAATGTATGAATGGAGAGCAAAGGTACAGATGATACTTTGCGCATATGCAGAATGATCTGCGTGCATTTTGCGCATGCTCGAAAACACTTTTTCGTTGATGCGGCCCATTACAACATGAAAGTTCAAAGTACTTGACCTTGATCTCAAGCTAACTGAGTGTGTTGGCCTCACATTTGAGCAAAACTTTGAACCATTATCTAACGTCAGACCCAGTACCAAGTAAATCCATATACAGTATTCACCCTAAGTATTCGGACACCTGAACTCCTTAGGTATACTTGCTTTAAAAGTTGAACAAGTACAATTTACTACCCGAAGTTGTGTCTAAATACTGCTGGATGAGTGGCAAACAGTGTAGACCCTGATGAGACACCGCGTTCTGCGCGTCTCATTTGGGTCTACACTGTTTGCTCAGGCCTGTCTGTCCAAATACGATACATACGGTAGTCATTCAGGCGATGTAGAAATAAGAAATTTAATGTAAAACTTTAAAATGAAAATCTAATCCAGAGACCGTTACTTCAACATCACTAAGAGGGGTGGGGCTTGCAATGAATAAATCCTGGAATATGTGGCTAACATCACAGGGTAACTAAATACATCTCTGCAGTTAGGACATCACGAAAACATACCTATATAATTTTGACCCCCTTAAACCCCACCTTTATATAGTAAAACTGGGGTTTACAGGGGTATACATTATTTTCTTATTTCTGCTCAATAACATAGATTGTAGGTACTCGTTAGAACCGCCTCGGCGAGGCGGTTCTAACGAGTACCCACAGTCTATGTTTTGAGCTGAAATATGAAAAATATTAGAATTTTTTATCTGTAAACTTTCAGTTTTTGGCGGTAAAATTTTCAGTATATTTGAATAGGCATGTTTTCGTAATGAGATAGAGATCTTTAAAATATAGATTAACTTTAACATAAAAATTATAAGTCTGTGACCTTGACATCAAGGTAATTGATTGGGAAGGATGTTGCACTGAACAAAATTTTTGGACCAGGCTCCAACATCAAACGGAATATCAACTAAATCAATTTATACTTTCAGGAATCTTCAAATACTTTAACGTAAAAGTGTCACATGAAAAGCTACGAGTAAAGTTCGTGACCTTAACCCAAAGTCACTGATGGGGTTGGGACTTACAATGAACAAAATATTTGACCAGTATCTAACCCAAGTATCAACTAAATGCGAGCATTCAGAAGATATCGATCCTTAAAAAAACTGTAATGTATAAGTGTAACATAAAATTATTTTTATTAGTCCTTGACCTCAGGCCACCAGTAGGGATGTTGATAATACTTTTTAAAACTATAGACCAATACCTACCTATGGGACAAATATGGAATAAATCCCATAAAGGGGTCGGCTAATATGACATCTCAAAATTGTTATATAAAACCTTAACATTGATGGACACCAATGCCGACGCCAGTGATAGTGCAATAGGCAAGCTTAGAAAAAAAAAAAAAACAAAAAAAAAAAAACGAGGCAAACGGGACATTTATTTGACAGGATAGCTGACGTAAAATCAAATGAAATGTTTTATGCCTGACGCTTGACTTCAAGGTCATTGAGGGTGGGTGGGTCTTACAATGAACACAACTTTGGACAAGTATCGTATCACTAAATTCATCCAGGCATCCTAGAGATATGTATCTTTAAAAAGCTTTACATTTCCCTTGGCAACAGACCTAGATCAGCCTACAGATATGGAGAATCTGATCAGTGCTACAGCATGAAGAAATTCTTATTTCATGGCCTTGATCTCAAGGTTATTGATGGGTGAAAAAACCTTTGACAAGTACAGTCGAACCTCGTTATCTCGAACTCGCTTATTTCGAATTACCGCTTATCTTGAAGTGAAAATATGGTCCCTTTTTTAACATGAAACTATGACAATAGGTAACAAAATAATGTGGAAAAGAGGAGAAATTGCTCCTAAGGAGGAGCAATTTCTCCTCTTTTCCACATTATTTTATATATATACGTATTTCTAACTTCAGGGGTCAAATTACATATTCATTTGTTAAATATTCAATTTATTGTTTTCCTCACTCTCAACTCTGATATGTCGAGGTACGGATATCTCGAAGTGTTTCAGCGAGTCTCTTGGAATTCGAGATAACGAGAGTCGGCTGTATCTAGCAACAATACAAATGCCGACTACATCCAACCACATTCAGGAGATGTGGATCTTTGAAAGGTTCGGGTCCAAATTTTAAGACAAGTGTGGCAAACAGCTAATAAGATATCCTAATATTTAAGGTAAATACGGTAATGCCTAAGCAAACAATGTAGATCCAGATCAGACAACACGAAACGTGGCGTCTGATCAGTGTCTACACCGTTTGCCACTCATTCAGTTATGTTTAGACATGCGAACGGGTAATAAAATGGACATCTCGATATAGGAAAGTTATGATAATGAGTCTGCCTGTCCGAGTTATAGTGAAAAATGGTAATACTTGACCAAAGAGGAGGGGGTGGACAGGGGGGTAGGCACTCCCCACTTCCCTCCCCCTTATCCCCACTTCCCTCCCCCTTTTCCCCCACTTCCCTCCCCCTTTCCCCCACTTCCCCCCCCCCTTACCCCCACTTCCCTCCCCCAAGCAAACTATTCCCTCCCCTAAATCAGAATTTTTAATATCTCCAACGCTATAATTAAATTCAAACACGACTATGCAATATACATTCATGCAGATTTTGACCCCAAACTACACCCCTATTTTTTGCCCCCAAATCGGTATTTCCTTAGCATTTGCACCCCCTTTACAGAAAAGCTAAAACTTTGCACCCTCCATTTCAAAAGTCTGCGTAAGGGCCTGCATATGAGCCATATGGAAAACAGGTATCAAGGTGGTGGGCCCTGATCCGGTCCTAAACTGGTCAAGAAATAAATGTGGCAGGCATAGGTCCGGGCCTAAACTGATCCACATTGGCACAAAAACAGTCGTATTAATTACTGAAATCAAAACTCAAGAATACCATGTATGTCTGTATCTTCTTTTAATATTTTTGATAAGCATTGTCCCACATGGGTTCAGTGAGAACAATCATCTTTTTTTGTGGTTTTCTCAAAAACTGAGAGTTAAATGTCAAACTTGTGCAGTGTTTGACAAAACACGGACCACTTACGGACAAGGACTCATGGACTTACGGACCTATTGGCAATACACATAACAAAATACGGACCATTTATTCACGGATCTCTTGACAAACCTATTCTTCACGGACTTGACAAAGCACGGACCGTTATTTAAATTACGGACGCCACTTATGATATATGAAAAAAAATTGGGGTAATATCAAAATCGGAATAACGTGAAGTAATCAAATTGTACAGATTTTTGATACCCATCCTAATGATGTAGGTCTGCACTGGATTTGTTTCTCGAAATTCAACAGCGACGATGATGTTGTCAACTTGTATGATAGTGCAGACGTTACTAACATTTCTAAAACCCCTGCTCGTGTTGTTCCTTGTTTGTCTTTACATTTCTAGCCGTGCTTTATCTGAGGTATTTGAGCACAGGAATTTCGTCGCGCGCTATCAACGGGAAACCAATCATAATACTGTTGCGAAAGTTGCGTCCCTGGTAACTATGGACGCTAGCTTACAATATTGGTGGAAACATTCATATACATAATAAATTACATTAGTAAGACAGAAAATGTTCATAAGAAAATGATCTATGAACATTGCCGTTCTTTGACCTTTTTTATCTGATGAGTTCCACTACAGGTTGTACCAGTCAAACACATTTGTTTCCATCATGTACATTTGTTGACTATCGAAAACAAAAGTGTCGGTTAACATTCTTATTTTGCTGTTTTATATCTGTCCTCCTCAGGTCCATCCCGGCATCCAAATTCATCCGATTTGCAATTCTTTCATGAACACAGGATACAAGTTTTTTTTTTATGTTTTACATCGTTTTAATATTTTACATCGTCAGCTGATTCGTATCATTATCCGCCATTTTGAATAGTCGTCATCGAACCTTGTAACTACGTAACCGTGGGACGTAATGCCTAAGAGGTATTGTCAACTACCAAATGGGGAAGTCAGGTAATAACAAAAAGCTCAAAAATCAATAAAAATCTCATTTTTCAAAACATTCGCTCAGTGAGGGGTGTTAGTGAGTTTGGGTTGTACCCATTTGAACACTCGCTCGCTGCGCTCGCTCGTGCTCAAATGGGTACAACTCAAACTCAACTGTGCTTTATCTTGGGCATTTGAGCACGGTTCGGAATAATTTATTTCTTAATTCAAGTGCCGCTGAAATGGCAATTGCAAACATGATGTTTAGCCCTACGCCGAAAATCTTTGTTAGACACTTTAAATGCTCTGTAGAAACGAATACAAATGACTGTGGTTTCACACCATTGCAAATATGGTCAGCATACTAAATGGAATTGATCCTAGTGGCATATCATATACTGTCTCTAAAATGAGAAATCATCTTATCAAAGGACTTGAGAATCAAAACATAACAGTTTTCTAAAATAGAAAATTATCTGTTGTGCTCCATTATGGGCTTTATCTGCGATCTGGTTTTGCCCGTAATGATTAATGGATGAGTTAGAAGACCTCCAAACGGACCGAACAAATATATATTTTTTTACATTTTTACCACTATGGAAGATGAGAGCGAGGGTTGGGATCCCGCAAAGCTAGCTTAACCTCCTACCCCTCCCCCCCCCTCACACACACACACATACACGCGCGCCCCCGACTAAATCATTACTGACCATTCCGAGGCGGTACTTTCATTGTGGTACTTTTTGTTAAATGTTATATATGTAGTGTTTCACTGTCTAATGTTTTACTTTCAATAAGTTTGGGTAAGAGAGTTGCCATCATTTTGGGAAAAAAGTTGCCAGCTCTGCTTGCCATCTGTTCATTTTGTGACTGCTTAATTGTATTTTTCTGTCTTTTCCTTTGGTGTTGGGGGTTAGATGTGGATCTAACTGTATCAGTTCCTGAGGTCACTTATTTACTTTGCTTAAAGTGACCGGAATTCCACTGTTTTGTATCTTCCGCATGCCAGATTCTGGCATTATGTTCACATGTTCAAAATGCCAAAAACTGTTTCATCTAAGGTGACAAAATATCATACAGATTGTACAGCAAGTCAAATTATCCCCCCCCAAAAAAGTCAGATGTTTAGATTACAGGTCATACGAGACAAGCAATTAAAATTATGATTTATCATTTAGTTATTTTGTAGTTTTCAATTAACTGACCATGTTATTACTGCTACGGACCATTTACGGACCAATTTTCGGACCATAACTGATCATTCACGGACCAAAGACTTTTCACAGACAATCTGATTGCTACAACGGACCGATGTACGATGAACCAATGACGGACTAATTACGGACTATTCACGGACCACGGACTACGCACGGACCAATTAGCGGTTAAGTTTACTATATTTTGCAATTATAACAGACTATTCATGGACCACGGACACGGAATTTTTATTGGTTCGTAAGTCCGTGAATGGTCCGTGTTTTGTCATCGGGCAACATGTGATTGATTTGACTGAGTTGGGGTTTAACGACACGTCAACCCTTGTGGGTCATTTTGTGTCATCTCCCAGAGAAAGGGAGAAGAGATAGGAGAGGGGCAGGGGAGAAAGGAAAATGAGTGAAAGCGAAGAAACAGAAGAAATATAAAACATTCCCCCTCTATCTTTATCTGCTGCAAGGATAGCAGGCCTTGCCCAACTGTAAGCGCAACGTACGTGTATATTCTGTGTTTGGAACACCTATAGGGAAATTCATGTTGGTTCTTGAAGTGTTTTTCTTTCTTTTTTTTTTTTTTTTTTTTTTGAACAGCGCAAAGTCCTTATCAAACAATGAGCAAATAAAATGATTGTCTTCGGCAGACGTTCTAAAAATGTGGATTGCCACCGACAACGGCTATTTTGTGAACTTTCGGAATCAAAGGAAAGTAATCAACTAGAGATAAACCGAAATCGGACTAAACGAATTCAATGTAAACTACGGTTGGTGGAACACTCCTCGTCGGTAAAGTGAAATCAACGCCGGAGTCATTGTAAATATACTTAAATCTACTTTAATACATCTAATAGATACTTCTGATACCCAGTTATTGCATTGAAGTACATAAAAATAGAGTAAAATCGGTAAAATACAACAAATTTTGGTAAAACCCCCGCCCCAAAAATTTCCCTACCCCCGCCCCCTCTTCCTCCGTCCCCCGCCCCCTTTACCCCCATCCCCCGCCCCCTTTATCCCCGTCCCCCGCCCCTTTACCCCCGCCCTCGCCCCCCTTATCCCCATATCCCCGTCCCCCCTCTCCACCGTCTCAAAGAGTGCAGACCCAGATCAGACGCCGTAAAATGCAGCATCTGATCTGGATCAACACTGTTTGCCACTCATCCAGTTAATGTTGTGGACTTGCTTGTCGGCAAGTCGTGAAATGGACATATTGAAATTTGATGACAAATACGGCAAAGAGTTAAAGACACAATTTGGATTGCATAACACCATAATCACTTTTAAGCAAATAAGAGGCAAAAAAAAAAAAAAAAAAAAAAAAAAAAAGGCGGTGACTTCCGCCTCCCTTACAGGTCGCTCAGACTAGAAATACCAACCTACCAGCTACAGCCACTATAGAAAAATAACAAGGTATTTCTATATAGCTTCTGATGATTAAAGGCACCTTACCTATGATGATTGTCTTGTTTGTTCAATAGCATGTAAGATATGATTTTTTATGATGGGTCGTCTTCTTTGGATGTGATATAACAGGGCAAAATGTTTATTCATCCGCTCTTTCATTTATGTGTTTGTTTCTTTGTTCGCTCGCGCCATCGTTCGAGCATACCGAGTGCATGTGTTTAAGGAAAAAAAAAAAAAAAAAAAAGGTCGTTATTCTAAATAGAGGAGGTTTTCTTTGATTTTCAAAATTTGATTTTGGCGTGAACTTGAAACTCATATTGTAAAGATGATTTAAAATGCAAACAATAAAAGCTGAATCAAAGTATTTGACACAAATAACAGTTTCATGAGTTTTATCATCGCTTCAAGGCACATACATTCTTCCATACAGAGACTGACATGCTTAGGTCACATATGTTTTTATAAGACTTCGTCAAAAAAGTAGATCCTTCAAGAACTAGATAAAATCGCATAAAGGCTGTTTTCTCCATGTTTTACTTTTAAAATCTGTATATTTGTTTTGCGATGAGTATTTTGTTTCAAATTCAAATTGCTTTGAACCTATCGCGTAAATAGTGAAGAAGGCGGAGTCTGTGAATGACAAGTACATTATCTGACAATCAACATGATTTCCGCCCATATACCCGTTGAAAGATTTGTGAAGCTATTTATGACAAGCGGCTTCTTTATGTCTGGATTAAGCTGTCAGTTTTGAGTGCGAAGCTTGTTCAGCGCGTCTTTCATTCTTGACAGATTTGTCAGTCAGGGAAGTGACGAAAGCAACCACATTGCTAAACTGCTGTTTTCGAGGTTGTAATATGCAATGATTCAGAGGAGGTTCTATCGAAGAGCAAGGAATGGCATCGACTGAAACGAATAAGTGGTCTGAATCAATATTTGCGCATGAGTAGCTTCCTTTAAACATGCGTTTTGGACAATGAGGATTACATTTATGCATTTTATGCAGTCAGTTGATAAATGATATAAAAATGTAATCAAATTTCCATACTTTCCACTTCTGGTAGTATGCACTGAGTTTCTATGGGACATTTATTGACTCTCTTCTTTTCAATAAACTGGTTTAGATGATTTCATCAAAATTTGGCGCAAAGACGTCAAGCCAAGCAAAAAGATCTCGAAAATTCCAGACTGGAAACGCCCGGCACCAACTAAGATATAAACTCTCTATTTCCCCATTTATTATTTTTTTCATTCAAATGGAGATAATTTGAGACGATATAAATTCAAATTAGATTTGACGCCGTTTGATTGGATTAAATAATGGTGTGTTTTACTAACAGGCATTTGTGCAAGACATTTGTGAAATACAAAATACCATTCATCTTGTACGAAACAAGTTAAGACTGGAAATATTCTTTTAATCAAGGACCGATATCCCCGTAATTTATAATTGTAAAATAATTAGCTTTCGTGTTTTGCTAGACGTTTGACAAAAATGACCATGAACACCTTTTAATCAAATCATTTAAACACGAGCTTGTATTGCGGGGCCCCGTAGCCTATTGGATAGGAGAGTTGACTCTTAATCCATTAGATCTCTCACCGCTGTGCTTCGTGCCTAGCTCAGGACACATATGGGAAAGCCAAGTTCTGCTTACGGATGGTCAGGTGTTTTTTCCCCGGGTTCTCCGGTTTTCACCCACCTTTGAAGAACGATTGGCTCGATATAAGTGAAATAGTCTTGAAAGGGCCGAAAAACCCAAATTAAAAAAAAATAAATTAAAAAAACAACAAAAAAAACAAACAAAAAAAAACAACAACAAAAAACAACAACAACAACAACAACAACAAAAAAAAAAAACGAGCTTGTATTAAAAAATAATCAAAGCACTGACAGCACTAATGGTCGATTGTTTTTAAGTGTAGGCTGGGAAAGAAGACGTAAAAATGTTTCATTTAATCCTTAAGTTCCTGTAATTTAAGCAAACAGTGCAGACCCTGATCAGACGCCGCATTTTCTACGGCGTCTGATTTGCGCCTGCACTGATTGCCAATGTCCCAGTCCAGGTTTTACAGATAACCCTCTTTACACGGCACTCTGACGTCATAGCAACAAGAATAGCGTGTCTATAAATAACCATTACCTGGATTTCGTCCATTGCGGGTTTTATTATATTGATCTATATTGGTCAATGATAATCATGTCGACAACTACCTTAAGGGAATTTTGGCGCTTGTATACTATGGCCCGATTGTAAACAATCGATCCAAAAATAGTATACTTTTAATTGGCCTCTGAGCGTATTTTTCCTGGTATTTAGATATTCAGTTGTTATTTGCTCATTAAAGAAAATGAGTCATTCTTATATTCCTGCCGAAAAGAAAGGGGGTTTCATCTACCTAAAACAGCAAAAAGAAGACACAGGCCTGGAAAAGAGAACGGTTTCAGAAAACGAACAAGCAAAGTTTCTGATCAGACTGTGTTTAGGCGCAGACTGATTTGGTTGTTCACTGTTTGCTGACGGTATCATTGGAAATTGATACACTTAAAGGGACAGGCAACTGTCAAAATATTTTCCTCCCTTATGAAAATGATCTACTCTACAAGTGTTTGCTGACGGTATCATTGGAAATTGAATCACTTAAAGGGACAGGCAACTGTCAAAATATTTTCCTCCCTTATGAAAATGATCTACACTAAAAGAAAAGAATTTGCTCCCCTCGGGAGAAAATTCTTTCCATTAGAGAAGATCCCTTTTCCTCCCTTATGATCTACTCTTAAAGGAAAGAATTTGCTCCCCTCAGGAGCAAAGTCTTTCCATTTAGAGAAGATGCCTTTTTAGAAGGGGATTGCTGTGCAGGAAAGCGAACAGGAGGTCACATTAGTCGCCTCCCTTGCAAAAAAGGTGGAAAATCTCACCAGTTGTATCCAGTCCCCTTAAATCAATTTTTCGTCCACTATCTCTATTTCCTTCCTGGTTTTGACGTGTCGCCTAAAATAAAACAAAGGTACATGTAATTTTAAAATATATGAGCCTAGCGAAAACAACACGAACCAAGCTCCATATTTGGGCCAACTGAAATGTACATTTACAGCGGAGAGCTAAATCCTAGGCTAAATCTGTACCCAGTCAGCATTCTACGTAAATCTATATCGGGCCGTCATCGGCCCGTCAGGGTAGCTGACGGGCCGATGACGGCCCGATGTAGATTTACGTAGAATGCTAGCTGGGCAACTTTTGCTACCAGGAAGAACAATACCACATATGTTATGGTCCTGCCCTGAAACCTTTTCGTTAATCCAACAACTGAATCAGTGGTTATCAGCAACTAACACATATACAAACAATGTAGAAGAATTATTTATTTTTAATATAGGAAAAAACATAGAAGAAGCAAATCAACATATCATCTTAGTCACAAAATATTATATTTATTTAAAAAAAAAAAACGACTGAACAAGCCACTCTCTTTAATAGCCTTGAAGCACAGACTTAAAAAATATTATCTTACACTTAAAAGCATAGCAGTAAAAAATAAGAAGTTAGATACTTTTGAAAAAAAAGTGGAATACTTATAAAGACTTACTTGAAAATACTTAAATTTAAATACTAAAATCTACACACATGTAGAAACCTGGCAATATTGCTGTCATACCAAACATCCTATATATCAACTATAATAGAAGAACCAAGGCGGAGAATACCCCAAACATAACCTCTCTCTTTCCCTCCTTCTTTTTCACAATTTTTCAGTTACAAACTAAAATTAAACATGTATATGATAACTAGAAGTTATTTGTATCAAGATAAAATATGTCGATGTATAATAAACAGCTGTGTAGTTGTCATACCCATATTTGTTCATCATAGTTGCTGACTATATTGTAAGGTATATCAAGGGATGGTCCACCCCGACCCTTGATATATCATTTGACGGAGAGAATAAATGGGTTACTGAATAGTAACTGAAAAAAAAAAATCCTAGGCTAAATCTCTGACCTTGTCACACGAGCTGATCTGGAATTTCACACTTTTCGCCAAGGTCATGAAGTACCTTTTATTTATCAGAGTTCAAATTTGATTTCGTATTAAAAATAAACTGATTCTAAGAGCCCAAGATACATTCCTAGTATAGTGATCCTAAAAATAAAGTTTAAGGGCACTGGGTAGAGTTTCTGCCAATTTTACAAGGGAGATGACTTTTGTGAGTTCCTGTTGTTGTTTTCTACACACAAAGTCCCTTCTGAAAAGGGGTCTACTCTAAAAGGAAAGAATTTGCTCCCCCATTGGGAGCAAATTCTTTCCTTTTAGATCAGACCCCTTATAAGAAGGGAGCAGAACCATTTTGACGGATTTGTCTTCCTTGAAAGTGAATCAATTTTTTTCAAACACGTGACTTCGTTGTTAAACGATAAGTAAGAGAATATGGCTAATTCTGCAGGAATTTTGGGGAGAAATAATGTACTGTTTGGTGTCACAGTTGTGTTTCTGTTATCACAGATTGGAATGCTAGGACAGAGTGTCTATGGTGAGGTAGCCGGACATAACGCCGAGATTGTAAAACGACAGCTCCGATGGAACATAAACAAATACATAGTTTCCGACAAAAGTTCCAGCGCCAACTTACGGATTGATTACTTACAGCCGCATTCAAAGAATGTCCCGGTACTGGACAATCGAGATTACATGGCATTTACACTGTATACGAGGAACGGGGCAGCAGAGGTAGCCAACACAGGGGTGTTTCATTTTATTGGCTCAGACATTGCAGGCCAACACAGGACAAGATGCAGTAGACCAACCATGCATGCAGGTGCATACCACTATTTCTACAACACGTGTCCAGAGAATGAAAACAATATCGTTGCGTCCGGCTATTGTTATCAGGGACTAAATGGACGTGGTTTGGTCTATAATTCTTACACATTCAACAGCGTGGGAATGACGTACTTAGATGGACAGTACTACCTGGATGACAACAGAGTCGTCAACGCTTATGAGCAGAACCTGATTCGGCATTGCTTCAATTCATGGAAGAATGGGGGATTCAAGGTGACGTCATGGAGATGCCCAACAGCGCGAATTCCTTTAGCAGGAAGGCTAATAGGTGATTCTGGAAGTCCCGGATCAAAGAGTTCTACTGGACGATGTGACGAATGCGAATGTTTGGATGTGGGTGGATCTCCACGTGTTTTACAGTCGAATGTGATTGTTCTCATGGCGAGTTCTTACATACTCTTTCATCTTCTCTCCGAATGACATAACGAAAGCATAATATGAATACCATATTTATCCTAAGAATTTAGACAAACTTGCCTGAGCAAACAATGTAGACCCAGATCAGACGCCACAGAACGCGGCGTCTGATCAGGGTCTACACTGTTTGTCAGTGATCCAGCAGTTTTTATTCAGATCTACAGGTAGAAAAATGAGACCCATTGAGCCCATTCTGGCTACTTTAAAATCGAATACTGCTTAAGCTGGTGCTGGGTGTGTGTGTGTGTGGGAGGGGGGGGGGGGTGGGCGGGGGGAGTGAGTACAACCTTGCAAACACTACATAGCTGTGCACAAAGAGACTTAATAAAACGGAGTCTCCGGTTTTCGTTCTTGTGTGTGTTTATTGTTTCCAAAGGCGAAATTTTGGATTTTTGTTTTTCAACTTTTAGGATAAGTATGGTAAGGAGCTAAGATGTTACAATGTTTAGGGTAAATACAGACAATGAGCCACAAGAAGCGAATATAGAAAAATATAACCTTGTCCGGTGATCGAAAAAATATAACCTTGTCCGGTGATCGAAAAAATATAACCTTGTCCGATGATCTGCGGCTTCTGTTTACGAAAACACGCCTATTTAAATATATAGAACATCTCGAAAAACTGAAAATTTTCAGATAAAAAACTCTGATATTTTTCATATTTCTGCTCAAAACATAGATTGTGGGTACCCGTTAGAACCGCCTCGTCGAGGCGGTTCTAACGAGTACCACAATCTATGTTTTGAGCAGAAATAAGAAAAATAATGTATACTCCTGTAAACCCCAGTTTTACTATATAAAAGTGGGGTTTCAGGGGGTCAAAATTATATAGGTATGTTTTCGTGATGAGGAATTTGAAACTAAAATGTCATATATCAACAGACACGGTTAAATCAATACCTATATGATATAGGTAAAAATATAACTGTCCGATGACCTGAGACTTCTGGTTACAATTTTCTATTTGACGTAATGCAGCTGGGAACCAGAAGCCTCAGGTCACCAAATAAGTTTATATTTTGATCTATAATACATAAATGTAGTAAACATTGTGTAAGTCAAGGACGGTTTGCACTTCATTCTGAGCATTTCGCCTTATATAGATATAAATATAACATTGTCTGGTGACCTGTGAATTCTAGTTTCGATTTTCTATTTGACGCAATACAGCTGGGAACCAGAAGTCTCCGGTCACCGGACGAGGTTATATTTTTTCCCTGTACAACAAAATCTGCCACTGCCCACATACGATCTGTGCATGCCAACCAGCTGCGAACATTACTAGTGTGGTCTGGGTTTGTGGCTGCTCGCTTTCTAAGGACTCTACAAGGGCCAACTATAGTTTTGTGTGTTTCCACGAGACTTCATAAACTTTTTTGTTCTTTAAGGGGAATGGATTCACCAGTCCACCAAGGGTAAATAACTCTGATATGAAAATACTTGCCCCCACCCCCCCCCCTTTCAATTTAGGACTTGTTTTAAATGAGGGCTATTTTTAAAAGAAAGAATTTGCTCCCTCGGAGCAAATTCTTTTTTTTAAGAGAAGCACTTAGTTTTGAAAGGTTTCAAATACTGAAGAAGCGATTTCCGATCTGCAGTAGTTGTCTCCCTTTTTACAAATGGCTGAATAGCAAGATTTTCAGGTGTACCCATTCTCCGAAAGGGGACTGAATCCATTCTCCGTATGGGGAATGGATACCCTTGGTAGATTTTCTGATATTTCTACAAGGGAGATAACTTTTTTTACTTCCTATTTACGTACCTGCACATCAAGTCTCATCTGTAAGGGGGTCTACACACACACACACACACACACACACACACACACACACACACACACACACACACACAAAAAGAAAGAGAAAGAAAGAAAGAAAGAATTTACTACCATTGGAAGCAAACGCTTTCATTTAAGAAGTTTTAGAAGGGAACAAAATCAATTTTGACAGTTGTCTCCCCTGAAAGTGTATCCATCCACCTTAAAAGGCTGTAAATATTTTTTGCTTATTGTGTTTCATATTTACATTGAAATCCTTCGAATGGACCATATTGTTTTTCACACCTAAATACTAGTATGAAATTTCAGTATTTTGAAAAGTGAGATGGGGATACTAACAGAGCAATCATGAAGCAGAATTAAGAGTTGGCTATACACACCTTAACCTTTAAAGCGCCAAGCAAAATATGTAGCATTCTGCGGCGTCTGATTTGTCTCTGCACTGTTTGCCAATGTCCCAGTCCAGATTTTACAGATAACCCGTATTAAACTGCACTCTGCCGTCACAGCGACAGGTTACCTGGGTTGCGTCTAACGCGTGGTTTGATTGCATTGGTCAATGATAATCACGTGGACATCTACCTTAAGTAAATTTTGGCGTTTGTATACTATGGCTCGACCCATTTATTCTAGTGTTTGCAAAGGAGACAATATTCATGAAATGTCAAAACCTTTTGTCTTGAAAAATGTCAGAAAAATATCATAAATTTTTCGTTTGCTGAAGTTGCCTAGAGAGTTGTAAAGTTAAAAGAGCAATACATTTCGTTTATCAAAGTTGGCCTTTTTGACCATATTTTATTCATAATCAGTGCTGTTGTGATATGATGATACTTTTCATTTAATTCGCCAATATTATCAGTTGTTTTTATGATCAATAATGTCATGAACATTTGTCCAATATAAAAGTGTAATTTGTTATATTTATCTGCATGTGAAATTGTTTATATGCTTCTGTACATACAAACATACATACATACATACATGCATGCATGTATACATACATGCATACATATACACACACACACACACACACACATACATACATACATACATACATACATACATACATACATGCATACATACATGCATGTATACATACATGCATACATACACACACACACACATACATACATACATACATACATACTGTAAAGCACTCATATTTTTTGGAAATCGAAAGTCCGCCAAAATATAAATCCGCCAAAAGGTCCACTCCTAAAGCTGCCAAAATTTGCTGCCGCCACCTTTAAGCGTTATACAGTACATGTATGCATACGTATATGGTAGCAAATTCGAATCCCAGCTCGGTCACATAAATTTCGTGGCCCGGAGCCCCTCCCTTTAAAAATGTGAACCCATCAACACCACTCACCACCTCAAATACAGCACGCAAGTGCACAAAACATCACGAAAACATGCCTATATAATGTTGACTCCCTTAAACCCCACTTTTATATAGTAAAATTGGGGTTTACAGGGGTATACATTATTTTTCTTGTTTCTGCTCAAAATCATAGATTGTGGGTACTCGTTAGAACCGCCTCGCCGAGGCGGTTCTAACGAGTACCCACAGTCTATGCTTTGAGCAGAAATATGAAAAATATCAGAATTTTTATCTGAAAATTTTCATTTTTTGGGTGGTAAAATTTTCAGTATATTTGAATAGGCGTGTTTTCGTAATGGTGAACCCATCAACACCACTCACCACCTCAAATAAAGCACGCAAGTGCACAAAGTAAGGAATCACAGAAGCATGCAGCCTATCAATTCCAATCCCTTAAACCATTACGAAAACACGCCTATTCAAATATACTGAAAATTTTACCACCAAAACTGAAAATTTCAGATAAAAAAATCCTATATTTTACATAATCCTGCTCAAAATATAGATTGTGGGTACTCGTTAGAACCGCCTCGACGAGGCGGTTCCAACGAGTACCCACAATCTATGTTTTGAGCAGAAATAAGAAAAATAATGCATACCCCTGTAAACCCCAGTTTTACTATATAAAAGTTGGGTTTGAGGGGGTCAAAATTATATAGGCATGTTTTCGTGATATTTGTTCTAGTGTAAAATGTGTTTTGTTTTTGTTTTTTTGCATGTCATATGAAAATCAGAATAAAATGTTTAAATCAAATTCGCATCTATGTGCCTCACTTACAAGCCGGAGGGGTTATGTTGGAGGGAGAAAGTGAAATAATTCTAATTTTACTAGCCCAGACAAAAGACTTCGTCTTATGGGCTTGTGCATAGGATACATATTGGACATGCTTTGTCCCACAACCACCAACAGTAAGACCTTCCACTCAGACCTTAGTTACTCGTATAACCAACACGACATGATTTGAATGCCAAGAAAAGTCTTTTCTGTGGAAAATATTGGTAGGTTTTCCGTCGGTTACATGTGTGTTCTCATGCAACCTTAAAGAGGAAGTAACACGCTTTCGGGGTCGAAAACTCTGTCAAAATTATTTTGCTTATTTTAAGAAAAGGGGTAACCTCTAAAAGGAAGCGCAATAATTTCTTCCCTTCTAGAGTAGACTTCTTTTGAGGAAAGATTTGGTGTGCAGAATAGTGCTATTAAAGGAAGGCACAAAAGTTGTCATCACGAAAACATGCCTATATAATTTTTACCCCCTTAAACTTCACTTTTATATAGTAAAACTCGGGTTTACAGGGGTACACATTATTTCCTTTTTTTTGCTAACCAACATAGGTTGTGGGTACTCGTTAGAACCGCCTCGTCAAGGCGGTTCTAACGAGTACCCACAATCTATGTTTTGAGCAGAAATATGAAAAATATCAGTGTTTTTTTTTTTCTGAAAATTTCAGTTTTTGGTGGTTAAATTTTCTATGTATTTGAATGGGCGTGTTTTTGAAATGACTACCGTGTAAAGTGGTGGAAAATCTATCAAGCGTATTTAGTTCCATGAAGACTTAATTTGAAAACAAATATCAAGACTCGAGGTTATAAAACTTTTTCATGCTCATCTGAGCTGAGGATGAAATTTTTCGTGCTAATAAATCATAAATTACTAACAACTGCAAATTCTTTCTTGCTAAACATAGCTGAGTATGAAATTTTCTCTGCTAATAGATATGAAAATGCCAACCTGGAGGGGGGGGGGGGTGGGGGTGGGGGGGGGGGGAGCATTTAGAAAAATTTTAGCACTGAAATGTCGTAGGAATTAAAACTAAAGTTGTATAAAACACAATTGCTCGGTGTCGGGCTAGCTTACGTTTCTGTAACGTACGCGGGGAATAAAAAATCCATTGCTGTCACAAGTCTGATTCATGTATATGTCTGATGAACTTTGAAAACCATGCTGTACCAAGTTACCGGTGGTATGAGGATGATGATGATGATGATGATGATGATTTAATCGCTCCGTTAATAACGTTACTCCCAAGGAAGTATATACACGAACCAAAATTTTGATGGGCAATGTGGGATAAAGACCCTTATGCCATATGCGAGCAGTGAAGGTACGATGAGCGTGCGCATCCATGCAGTCTGATCTGGACATTCTCTATTTGACGACATATACTTTAATATCCATTGATTCTGTAAGCGGGCAACGAAGGCCCTGATCAGGCTGATTTGGACCTGCGTTTTCCGCAAAGTGCATAAGGGCCCTTTTTGTGCATATCATTAATATGAGACAAACTATTACATGTACACCACAACCTCTTTATAACACTGTTGTTGGGGTCCATAGCATAAATCGTGTTAGTTAAACAACCGTGATATATCCAAACAAAAATGTATAGATTATATTGAAAAATGACCATTTATGGTCATTTTTCAATATAATCTATGCATTTTTGGGATCCATCTTTGAACCGTGTTATACCCAACGCCGTGTTATAACGAACCGTGTTATAAAGAGGTTGATGTGTACTTCGAACGTATTTAAATGCAGCTCAATGTTATAATTTATGTTAGAACATATTGCAAACCGTAATTACTGATGTTTATTGTCAACGTCAAGAGACCAAAGGTCATGGACTGGTAGAATGCTATTTTCCACTCATTGCTTAAATGGGCGTAGACAATCTTCCATCGACTGCTTAAAGTGATGGGCGTAGAGAATTAAAGTTCATTATTGCTTCGAAACTACTTTATTTAAGGTAATGGACTGACCCAGCGCTATTTTCTGTTGACTGCTTATACATGTAGCTAAAACCCGGATTGGCTGAAGCATTCGGCACATCACTCTCATGTTGACAATCTGAAAGGTTACCATTGTTTCGGCAGCACTTTATCAAAGGTCATGGGATCAATTTTGCAATGTTCAATTTTAAATAGGGTGGATGCATTGATACTGCAAAGCGCAATTAATAGTTTCTACCTATAAAAATAGCATGAGCTAATAATTTCTGACAATGGAAAAATCAAGCTTGGATTCACTGAAGCAAGGTATAGTTTAAACCCTCCAGAATATATACCCAGCAAACACACAACGTCCTAACAACGTCGTTACAACGTCGCTGCAACGTCGTGACGTTGCAGCGCCGTTGTTGCGACGTTGTTGCGACGTTGTGTGTTTGCTGGGTATGTTTTTAATTTTATTTTCCGTATTTTCATTTTCTACTATACGTGTGCTTATCTTTGCAAGCATCATGTTCTTAGGTTAATGTAATTGCTGCTACAGTAGTGATAAAGGTGGATTTCTTCCCTGCAGGCGAAGGTATCCCTTTACATAGCAACATTGTTTCGAAATGTGTAATTTGCCACCTCAAATTCAATCATCTCAGTCGTATCTAATGTTGTACCTTATATGTCATTTGCTTGACTGAAGAGAATAAAGTTTTGTCTGTCTGTATTGTCTGGTTCCGATAAAATACCTTGATGGTAATTAAGGAGGCCAAAGTCACCTCTGTAGTGACATAAACAATATACTGCATTTACACAAAATATTCAGATAACTTGACTCCTTACCATACTTGGCCTAGAATTTGAACCTGTTCTATTTGCTATCTTCTTCTTGTTATTGTTATATGATGCGCAACGCACGAAAAAGGTCCTTATGCATTTTGGGGACAACGTAGGTCCAGATCAGCATGCGCGCATCCGTGCAGTCTGATCTGGACATTCTCTATTCGTCAACCTATACTACAGTATCCATTGATTCTGTAAGCGGACAATGAAGGTCCTGATAAGCCTGCGCTTATGCGCAGGCTGATCTGGGATAAGCGCAGGCTGATCTGGGTCTGCGTTGTCCGCAGACTGAATACGGGCCCTTTTCGTGCGCTGCGCATCATATGTTTTTACTGCTGTAGCCGCTCCATCATAGGTTTGATGTTGTTCCAGCGGACGCCAACAAAACACATTATATCAAGTACTTAAAGGAGGAAATTGTTATGGGTATAGCAACAGGGAAGGCGACATACAAACTCACCACGTTGTCTAGAGAAGAATTTCTTCAAACCCACAATTCGGTTATGATATCATTCGGAATATCTCTCTCTGATGAAGATCTTGATATTCCTAAATTAAACTGGATTCGTAAATTACACAAGACTTCATACAAATAACGTTACGTTGCGAATTTAGCTAAGTGCTCAACGAAGCCCCTTTCACAGATTCTAACGAGAGTTCCTGCTGCAGTAAAAGAAGGGCTTCAGAAATATTGCAACACGCATGCGCAAGAAGCGGTGTCATTTAAATCTGGATCCTGAAAATCTCCAAATAGCTCCTACAAAATTTCATTCGCAGTCATTCTGCCTTGTAAACAGTATTATCTCTTTCGTTCTCTCAACTTTTTAACGCTTAGCACTCTGGGTAAAATTTTCAGCAGACGACATTTTGAAATGTTTCCCTTATTTTTCCCAGAAAGGAGGGGTGTTTGATAATTATGGGATAACATTTCTTATTTCTCCAGAAAAAAACATATGTTGTGGGTACTCGGTGAAATGTGTACCCACAACGTATACGTTTCAATGGAGAACTGGAGAAAATTATCCCAGAATTATTACCAAATACTCCTATTAACCCATTTAAGGGACTCACATGTTCACAAATTGATCTGGGGCGTGCACATTTCATATGTTATAAGGTACCTTTATCATTGTGCGGCCCGATTATTAGTGCTTGTAATAAGGGAGAAAATAATAAAATGAAAAGAGTACATGTATTTTGTTTGTTTTTAACACCCCATCCATCCGCAATCTATAAAACTTTTGCTGGACAAGAAAGCTCACCCAAAATAATGCAAAGGAAAACGGATTTGAATAAGTCGGTTGACATCTTTCCGAATCCCTATTTGTAAACTCTTTTTTTTTGAAAATGGTGCATTTATATGTAAAATTGTATTACGAGTTTATGAAATAAAATATGTTTAAACCAAACTAATGCTTATCAATAAGGAAAATATTAAGTCTCTGTTTTGACTCGAGGGTCACTCACGGGTGGAAACAGGGGAGCTACCGCGAAATCGCGTTAACGTAAATTTGTTCCTTTCTAAGCAGGCCGAAAGAAATACTGAAAAACTCGTTGTCGAAAGTAGGCGACCGTAACAAAATCGAACTCAGGATTGTCTGACTTTAGTTTTATGTCAACACGAATAAATGATGCAATTGTTTTGTAGGTTTTCGCATAGAATGAGATCCTTTGGCGCATTTTCTGGGTAGTTCGGCCCTTATTCATCATTTAGATGTTGCAGTTTTAATCAGTCCATGTACTGTGAAGGAGTAATGCCGAAGTTTTCAGGCGGAGTAGCTCCCATATCACCGCGGCAGCTCCCAAAACATGCTCTAGTTCCCACGAGTCTATCATGCCATCACCTGGAGAGAAGTTTATAGTTTAGCTTATATGTCGATTTAAACTACCAAGCAACCACTCACATCATATTGTCACAAGAGTGGAATACACCAGGTTTTTAAGGCAAAGCAATTGTCTTCATTTGTTCGAATACGCTTTCCTAAACTAAGACCAAAGTCTAGTCGTTATAGAAAATTTAAATAACTAAATTGGTAAAACTTATGATTCGGCTCCGACCAAATAATAAATAGTCTTAAACCTGAGCCATCATGGAGTCTGACTTCCGACCCACCGGCGCGCAATTAAAGAGGAAAACCATCCTTTCAGCGATTCGATAGCCGGATAATAAGATCAAAATACCAGCGGCATTATACGGCAGATGAGTCGGTGAATTCGACTAAATCAAGATGACTTCTAATTATATTTTACAATGCTAGCTAAGCTATAAACTTCTCTCCAGGTGATGGCATGATAGACTCGTGGGAACTGCTTTGGGAGCTGCCGCGATGACGTGGGAGCTACTCCGCCTGAAAATTTCGGCATTTCTCCTTCACAGTACATGGACTGATTAAATTTTTTACATCTAAATGATGAATAAGGGCCGATATATCCAGAACATGCGCCAAAGGATCTCGTTCTAAGCGAAAACCTACAAAACGATTGCATCATTCATTCGTGTTCACATAAAACTAAAGTCAGACAACCCTGTGTTCGATTTTGTTACGGTCGCCTACTTTCGGCAACGAGTTTTTCAATATTTCTTTCGGCCTGCTTAGAAAGATAAATCATATTAACATGGAATAGCATCACCGAAATTTTATATTATTCGCTCATTCTTCTAAAATAAATCAAAACACGCGAGAGTGCCTACCTTTGTTTACAATTTCCAGATCCTAGGAACTACCGCGGGAGTTCCCGGATGTGTCGTGGGAACAAATTTACGTTAACGCGATTTCGCGGTAGCTCCTTTGATGTCCACCCGTGTCACTGTGGAGTTGGGGGCAAGTGGAGTGGGAAACATGGAGAAGAGAGTTTCTTATTTTGAACAAATCTTTGGAGCATCATCTCGCAGTAGCCCCACATACATCAACTACATCTATCCAGTCACTCAGGAGATATGCGTCTATAAAATATTTCTATAACCCTTGCTGAACACGACATGCCCTGTCTTAGCAAACTGTGTAGACCCAGACCAATTGGCTTCTGAAGAAGCCAACTGATCTGGATCAGCACTGTTTGTTATGAAATATGTGAATTTCTATCAAAAAACAATAAAAAATCGAATCAAGTAATCTGATTGGCTGGAAATTAGAAGTTGGCGTGGCATCTTAATATATTCAGTATGACACGGTTAACAGTACTATTTGGGCTGAACCATTCGAAAACGTGTCTTCGGGCATATGCGGACAGCCATCGACACGCAGTCTGATCAGGGCCTTCACTGTCTGCTAATAGGATCATTGGATACTACAGAATGTATGATTAGAGAGCAAAGGTACAGATGATACTTTGCGCATATGCAGAATGATCTGCGTGCATTTTGCGCATGCTCGAAAACACTTTTTCGTTGGTGCGGCCCGTTTCAACATGAAAGTTCAAAGTACTTGACCTAACTGAGTGTGTTGGCCTTACATTTGAGCAAAACTTTGAACCATTATCTAACGTCAGTCCCAGTACCAAGTAAATCCATATACCGTATTCACCCTAAGTATTCGGACACCTGAACTCCTTAGGTATGCTTGCTTTAAAAGTTGAACAAGTACAATTTACTACCCGATGTTGTGTCTAAATACTGCTGGATGAGTGGCAAACAGTGTAGATCCTGATGAGACACCGCATTCTGCGGCGTCTCATCTGAGTCGCTACACTGTTTGCTCAGGCCTGTCTGTCCAAATACTTACGACACCTACGGTAGTCATTCAGGTAATGTAGAAATAAGAAATTTAATGTAAAACTTTAAAATGAAAAATCTAATCCAGAGACCGTTACTTCAAAATCACTAAGAGAGGTGGGGCTTGCAATGAATAAATCCTGGAATATGTGGCTAACATCACAGGGTAACTAAATACATCTCTGCATTTAGGACATCACGAAAACATACCTATATAATTTTGACCCCTTAAACCCCACCTTTATATAGTAAAACTGGGGTTTACAGGGGTAGACATTATTTTCTTATTTCTGCTCAATAACATAGATTGTAGGTACTCGTTAGAATCGCCTCTGCGAGGCGGTTCTAACGAGTACCCACAATCTATGTTTTGAGCAGAAATATGAAAAATATTAGAATTTTTTATCTGAAAACTTTCAGTTTTTGGCGGTAAAATTTTCAGTATATTTGAATAGGCATGTTTTCGTAATGAGATAGAGATCATTAAAATATAGATTAACTTTAACATGAAAATTATAAGTCTGTGACCTTGACATCAAGGTAATTGATTGGGAAGGATGTTCCACTGAACAAAATTTTTGGACCAGGCTCCAACATCAAACGGAATATCAACTAAATCAATTTATACTTTCAGGAGATCTTCAAATACTTTACCGTAAAAGTGTCACATGAAAAGCTACGAGTAAAGTTCGTGACCTTAACCCAAGGTCACTGATGGGGTTGGGACTTACAATGAACAAAATATTTGACCAGTATCTAACCCTAGTATCAACTAAATGCGAGCATTCAGAAGATATCGATCCTTAAAAAACTGTAATGTATAAGTGTAACATAAAATTATTTTTATTAGTCCTTGACCTCAGGGCACCAGTAGGGGTGTTGATAATACTTTTTAAAACTATAGACCAATACCTACCTATGGGACAAATATGGAATAAATCCCATAAAGGGGTCGGCTAATATGACATCTCAAAATTGTTATATAAAACCTTAACATTGATGGACACCAATGCCGACGCCAGTGATAGTGCAATAGGCAAGCTTAGAAAAAAAAAAAAACAAAAAAAAAAACGAGGCAAACGGGACATTTATTTGACAGGATAGCTGATGTAAAATCAAATGAAATGTTTTATGTCTGACGCTTGACTTCAAGGTCATTGAGGGTGGGTGGGTCTTACAATGAACACAACTTTGGACAAGTATCGTATCACTAAATTCATCCAGGCATCCTAGAGATATGTATCTTTAAAAAGCTTTACATTTCCCTTGGCAACAGACCTAGATCAGCCTACAGATATGGAGAATCTGATCAGTGCTACAGTATGAAGAAATTCTTATTTCATGGCCTTGATCTCAAGGTTATTGACGGGTGAACAAAACCTTTGACAAGTACAGTCGAACCTCGTTATCTCGAACTCGCTTATTTCGAATTACCGCTTATCTTGAAGTGAAAATATGGTCCCTGTTTTAACATGAAACTATGACAATAGGTAACAAAGTAATGTGGAAAAGAGGAGAAATTGCTCCTAAGGAGGAGCAATTTCTCCTCATTTCCACATTATTTTATATATATATTTCCAACTTCAGGGGTCAAATTACATATTCATTTGTTAAATGTGGTTGTTCAGTTTATTATTTTCCTCACTCTCAACTCTGATATGTCGAGGTACGGATAACTCGAAGTGTTTCAGTGAGTCTCTTGGAATTCGAGATAACGAGAGTCGACTGTATCTAGCAACAATACAAATGCCGACTACATCCAACCACATTCAGGAGATGTGGATCTTTGAAAGGTTCGGGTCCAAATTTTAAGACAAGTGTGGCAAACAGCTAATAAGATATCCTAATATTTAAGGTAAATACGGTAATGCCTAAGCAAACAATGTAGATCCAGATCAGACAACACGAAACGTGGCGTCTGATCAGTGTCTACACTGTTTGCCACTCATCCAGTTATGTTTAGACATGCGAACGGGTAATAAAATGGACATCTCGATATAGGAAAGTTATGATAATGAGTCTGCGTGTCCGAGTTATAGTGAAAAATGGTAATACTTGACCAAAGAGTGCAGACCCAGATCAGACGCCGCAAAATGCGGCGTCTGATCTGGATCTACACTGTTTGCCACTCATCCGGTTAATGTTTTAGACTTGTCGGCAAGTCGTGAAATGGACATATTGAAATTTGATGACAAATACGTCAAAGAGTTAAAGACACAATTTGGATTGCATAACACCATAATCACTTTTAAGCAAATAAGAGGCAAAAAAAAAAAAAAAAAAGGCGGTGACTTCCGCCTCCCTTACAGGTCGCTCAGACTAGAAATACCAACCTACCAGCTACAGCCACTATAGAAAAAAAAACAAGGTATTTCTATATAGCTTCTGATGATTAAAGGCACCTTACCTATGATGATTGTCTTGTTTGTTCAATAGCATGTAAGATATGATTTTTTATAATGGGTCGGCTTCTTTGGATGTGATATAACAGGGCAAAATGTTTATTCATCCGCTCTTTCATTTATGTGTTTGTTTCTTTTTTCGCTCGCGCCATCGTTCGAGCATACCGAGTGCATGTGTTTAAGGAAAAAAAAAAAAAAAAAAAAAAAAAAAAAGGTCGTTATTCTAAATAGAGGAGGTTTTCTTTGATTTTCAAAATTTGATTTTGGCGTGAACTTGAAACTCATATTGTAAAGATGATTTAAAATGCAAACAATAAAAGCTGAATCAAAGTATTTGACACAAATAACAGTTTCATGAGATTTATCATCGCTTCAAGGCACATACATTCTTCCATACAGAGACTGACATGCTTAGGTCACATATGTTTTTATAAGACTTCGTCAAAAAAGTAGATCCTTCAAGAACTAGATAAAATCGCATAAAGGCTGTTTTCTCCATGTTTTACATTTACAATCGGTATATTTGTTTTGCGATGAGTATTTTGTTTCAATTTCAAATTGCTTTGAACCTATCGCGTAAATAGTGAAGAAGGCGGAGTCTGTGAATGACAAGTACATTATCTGACAATCAACATGATTTCCGCCCATATACCCGTTGAAGGATTTGTGAAGCTATTTATGACAAGCTGCTTCTTTATGTCTGGATTAAGCTGTCAGTTTTTGCGAAGCTTGTTCAGCGCTTTCATTCTTGACAGATTTGTCAGTCAGGGAAGTGACGAAAGCAACCACATTGCTAAACTGCTGTTTTCGAGGTTGTGATATGCAATGATTCAGAGGAGATTCTATCGAAGAGCAAGGAATGGCATAAAATTAAATTAATTAATAAAATTAAAAAACAACAACAACAAAAAAACCAACAACAACAACAACAACAACAAAAAAAACAACAACAACAAAAAAAAAAAAAAAAAAAAAAAAAAAAACAAACAAAAAAAAAAAAAAAAACAAAAAAAAAAAGAGCTTGTATTAAAAAATAATCAAAGCACTAACAGCACTAATGGTCGATTGTTTGTAGGCTGGGAAAGTAGACGTAAAACTGTTTCATTTAATCCTTAAGTTCCTGTAATTTAAGCAAACAGTGCAGACCCTGATCAGACGCCGCATTTTCTACGGCGTCTGATTTGCGTCTGCACTGATTGCCAATGTCCCAGTCCAGGTTTTACAGATAACCCTCTTTACACAGCACTCCGACGTCATAGCAACAAGAATAGCGTGTCTATAAATAACCATTACCTGGATTTCGTCCATTGCGGTTTTATTATATTGGTCAATGATAATCATGTCGACAACTACCTTAAGGGAATTTTGGCGCTTGTATACTATGGCTCGATTGTAAACAATCGACCTAAAAATTGTATACTTTTAATTGGCCTCTGAGCATATTTTTTCCTGGTATTTAGATATTCAGTTGTTATTTGGTTTAAACATATTTTATTTCATATATTTCTCAATACATCAATACATCTACATAGACATTACATGAGTATGTTAATATATAAAAGGGATTCGAAAAAAACTATATAGCTTATGTGAATTCGTTTCCCTCGGTTCATGAGCATCAAATCAAAACGTTGTGACCATGCATGTACAAGTAGTTAACTAGCTAACTAACTAAATAAATAACGAAGAGAAAGAAAGGTGAAAGAAAAGAAGCGAAATGAGAGTGCAGTTTAAGAACTTTGAGAGTAGTGGATGTATAATAGAGACGTATTAGAATACGACTTATAAAAAATAATATTTTCCAGGCACAAGCACGTAATATAGGCGAGAAGTAAAGAGAGTGATGTGGGGACCCTACTTAAATAAATAAAAATCAAAACCTTTCAAGCATTGAGACTTATGGATTAAAACCGATTTTAAACTACAAATGTATTGTTATATTAGAAAACTAAACAATATTCAGACAACATGTTATGTTACTAGCTATATGGAAATTGGTATTGATATATGTCAGTTTGTAGGACAGTGGACAGTTCAAGAGGAGATTTCAAAGCGTTTGCTTCTTTGAATAAACTTATGTACATATTTAAAAATTGATTCATTCGCTTCATCTGTTAAAGCCATGTTCCCGAACAGTAGGGTATGTAATGTTGGTTGGCAGAACTGCGATACTTCATGCAACATATCCATTCTTATAGCGTTATATTTTCGGCATTCTAACAGAAAATGTTTGTTGGTCTCGGGTAGTCCACACGTGCATCTCGGGTCTTCAATGATATTTTTATGGTATAAATAATAGTTTAGAGAGCTACAGTTAGTTCGAAGTCTTGCATGATGTATTTGACCTAGTCTGTCACCGACATAGAAATAGGATGGTGTTTCACGTGAATTAGTACTCAGAGATCTTTTAAAAGATTCTACTGTGGGGGAATTTCTTGATAAAACAGGTAGAGCATTCCAGTCTCTGACTACTGAAGGTAGAAAGGATTTGTAATATAGTTGAGTGCCAGCATGGATGTTTTGCAAGTTCTCAGCGTTTCTTAGACTGTATAAAGACGCTTGACCGACTTGATCAGGAACTAACTGTGTCAAATAATTTGGTGAAAGTCTGTTAATCATTTTGTAAAAAAGAACAAGTTTATGTTTTCTTCGTCGAGAGCTAAGCTCTTCCCATCCCAATTCATTATACAGTGAAGCAAGAGAGACTAACTTAGTTGTTCCAGATACTATTCTACCGGCTTCCAGTTGCACCTTCTCAATCTCAGTTTGATCAAACTGAGTGCAATTATCCCATACGACATCTGCATATTCCAGTATGGGTCGTATAAATGTAAAATAAATAATCTCCAAAGTCTTGCGATCAAACTGGAATTTAAGTTTTCGCATTATATTTATTCTTGCCCAAGCTTTGGATGTGATAAGCTCGATATGATTATGCCAAGTTCCATCATTTGACAAAACTAAACCAAGGTGTTTATGGGAGGTAACGTTTTCAATCGACTGGTTATTTAGGATCAGTTGAGGATGCTGTAGATCAGTACGTCTTCTTGTAATTAAGAGAGATTCAGATTTAGCAGGGTTGAAAGTGACAAGCCATTTTGTTGCCCAAATATTAATTTTTGAAAGGTCGTTATTCATAACAGATGTGGTATTTTGCGGAGTATCGACAATAATATATAGACTAGTGTCATCAGCAAACAATCTGATATTCGAATTAATGTCATTAACGATGTCGTTTATAAATATAAGAAATAGCAGAGGACCAAGTATCGAACCTTGTGGTACACCGGCTTTTAGATAAGACCAATCAGAACAAGAACCAGGAAGAACAACTCTTTGTCTTCGGTTTGTTAGGTAATCGGAGAACCAGTCCAACAAGCGTCCTCTGATACCCACATAATTTAGTTTATGAAACTAAGTTGTTATTTGCTCATGTAAAGAAAATGTAAAGAAAATGAGTCATTCTTATATTCCAGCAAAAAGAAGACACAGGCCTCGAAAAGAGAACGGTTTCAGAAAACGAAAAAGCAAAGTTTCTGATCAGACTGTGTTTAGGCGCAGGCTGATTTCGTTGTTCACTGTTTGCTGACGGTATCATTGGAAATTGAATCACTTAAAGGGACAGGCAACTGTCAAAATATTTTCCTCCCTTATGAAAATGATCTACACTTACAGGAAAGAATTTGCTCCCCTCAGGAGAAAATTCTTTCCATTAGAGAAGATCCCTTTTCCTCCCTTATGAAAAAGGATCTACTCTTAAAGGAAAGAATTTGCTCCCCTCGGGAGCAAAGTCTTTCCATTTAGAGAAGATCCCTTTTTAGAAGGGGATTGCTGTGCAGGAAAGCGAACAGGTCACATTAGTCGCCTCCCTTGCAAAAAAGGTGGAAAATCTCACCAGTTGTATCCAGTCCCCTTAAATCAATTTTTCGTCCACTATCTCTATTTCCTTCCTGGTTTTGACGTGTCGCCTAAAATAAAACAAAGGTACATGTAATTTTAAAATATATGAGCCTAGCGAAAACAACACGAACCAAGCTCCATATTTGGGCCAACTGAAATGTTCATTTACAGCGGAGAGCTAAATCCTAGGCTAAATCTGTACCCAGTCAGCATTCTACGTAAATCTATATCGGGCCGTCATCGGCCCGTCAGGGTAGCTGACGGGCCGATGACGGCCCGATGTAGATTTACGTAGAATGCTAGCTGGGTAACTTTTGCTACCAGGAAGAACAATACCACATATGTTATGGTCCTGCCCTGAAACCTTTTCGTTAATCCAACAACTGAATCAGTGGTTATCAGCAACTAACACATATACAAACAATGTAGAAGAATTATTTATTTTTAATATAGGAAAAAACATAGAAGAAGCAAATCAACATATCATCTTAGTAACAAAATATTATATTTATTTAACAAAACGACTGAACAAGCCATTCTCTTTAATAGCCTTGAAGCACAGACTTAAAAAATATTATCTTATACTTAAAAGCATAGCAGTAAAAAATAAGAAGTTAGATACTTTTGAAAAAAAGTGGAATACTTATAAAGACTTACTTGAAAAGACTTAAATTTAAATACTAAAATCTACACACATGCAGAAACCTGGCAATATTGCTGTCATACCAAACATCTTATATATCAACTATAATAGAAGAACCAAGGCGGAGAATACCCCAAACATAACCTCTCTCTTTCCCTCCTTCTTTTTCACAATTTTTCAGTTACAAACTAAAATTAAACATGTATATGATAACTAGAAGTTATTTGTATCAAGATAAAATATGTCGATGTATAATATACAGCTGTGTAGTTGTCATACCCATATGGTATTTGTTCATCATAGTTGCTGACTATATTGTAAGGTATATCAAGGGATGGTACTCCCCGACCCTTGATATATCATTTGACGGGGAGAATAAATGGGTTACTGAATAGTAACTGAAAAAAAAAAAAAAAAAAAAAAAAAAAAATCCTAGGCTAAATCTGTGACCTTGTCACACGAGCTGATCTGGAATTTCACACTTTTCGCCAAGGTCATGAAGTACCTTTTATTTATCAGAGTTCAAATTTGATTTCGTATTAAAAATAAACTGATTCTAAGAGCCCAAGTTACATTCCTAGTATAGTCATCCTAAAAATAAAGTTTAAGGGCACTGGGCACATTTGGTAGATTTTCTGCCAATTTTACAAGGGAGATGACTTTTGTGAGTTCCTGTTGTTTTCTACACACAAAGTCCCTTCTGAAAAAGGGTCTACTCTAAAAGGAAAGAATTTGCTCCCCCATTGGGAGCAAATTCTTTCCTTTTAGATCAGACCCCTTATAAGAAGGGAGCAGAACCATTTTGACGGATTTGTCTTCCTTGAAAGTGAATCAATTCTTTTCAAACACGTGACTTCGTTGTTATAGTGAGTGAAACAATAAGTAAGAGAATATGGCTAATTCTGCAGGCATTTTGGGGAGAAATAATGTATTGTTTGGTGTCACAGTTGTGTTTCTGTTATCACAGATTGGAATGCTAGGACAGAGTGTCTATGGTGAGGTAGCCGGACATAACGCCGGGATTGTAAAACGACAGCTTCGATGGAACATAAACAAATACATAGTTTCCGACAAAAGTTCCAGCGCCAACTTACGGATTAATTACTTACAGCCGCATTCAAAGAACGTTCGGGTACTGGACAATCGAGATTATATGGCATTTACACTGTATCTGAGGAACGGGGCAGCAGAGATAGCCAACACAGGGGTGTTTCATTTTATTGGCACAGACATTGCAGGCCAACACAGGACAAGATGCAGTAGACCAACCATGCATGCAGGTGCATACCACTATTTCTACAACACGTGTCCAGAGAATGAAAACAACATCGTTGCGTCCGGCTATTGTTATCAGGGACTAAATGGACGTGGTTTGGTCTATAATTCTTACACATTCAACAGCGGGGGAATGATGTACTTGGATGGACAGTACTACCTAGATGGCAGTAGAGTCGTCAACGCTTATGAGCAGAACCTCATTCGGCATTGCTTCAATTCATGGAAGAATGGGGGATTCAAGGTGACGTCATGGAGATGCCCAACAGCGCGAATTCCTTTAGCAGGAAGGCTAATAGGTGATTCTGGAAGTCCCGGATCAAAGAGTTCTACTGGACGATGTGACGAATGCGAATGTTTGGATGTGGGTGGATCTCCACGTGTTTTACAGTCGAATGTGATTGTTCTCATGGCGAGTTCTTACATACTCTTTCATCTTCTCTCCGAATAACATAACGAAAGCATATGAATACCATATTTATCCTAAGAATTTAGACAAACTAGCCTGAGCAAACAATGGAGACCCAGATCAGACGCCGCAGAACGCGGCGTCTGATCAGGGTCTACACTGTTTGTCACTGAATCAGCAGTTTTTATTCAGATCTACAGGTAGAAAAATGAGACCCATTGAGCCCATTCTGGCTACTTTAAAATCGAATACTGCTTAAGCTGGTGCTGGGTGTGTGTGTGTGTGTGGGGGGGGGGGGGGGTGAGGGGGGGTGGGTGGGTGAGTACAGCCTTGCAAACACTACATAGCCGTGCACAAAAGAGACTTAATAAAACGGAGTCTCCGGTTTTCGTTCTTGTGTGTGTTTATTGTTTTCAAAGGCGAAATTTTGGATTTTTGTTTTTCAACTTTTAGGATAAGTATGGTAAGGAGCTAAGATGTTACAATGTTTAGGGTAAATACAGACAATGAGCCACAAGAAGCGAATATAGAAAAAATATAACCTTTAGAAAAAATATAACCTTGTCCGGTGATCGAAAAAATATAACCTTGTCCGGTGATCTGCGGTTTCTGTTTACGAAAACACGCCTATTTAAATATATAGAACATCTCCAAAAACTGAAAATTTTCAGATAAAAAACTCTGATATTTTTCATATTTCTGCTCAAAACATAGATTGTGGGTACCCGTTAGAACCGCCTCGTCGAGGCGGTTCTAACGAGTACCCACAATCTATGTTTTGAGCAGAAATAAGAAAAATAATGTATACTCCTGTAAACCCCAGTTTTACTATATAAAAGTGGGGTTTCAGGGGGTCAAAATTATATAGGTATATTTTCGTGATGAGGAATTTGAAACTAAAATGTCATATATCAACAGACACGGTTAAATCAATACCTATATGATATAGGTAAAAATATAACTGTCCGATGACCTGAGACTTCTGGTTACAATTTTCTATTTGACGTAATGCAGCTGGGAACCAGAAGCCTCAGGTCACCAAATAAGGTTATATTTTGATCTATAATACATAAATGTAGTAAACATTGTGTAAGTCAAGGACGGTTTGCACTTCATTCTGAGCATTTCGCCTTATATAGATATAAATATAACATTGTCTGGTGACCTGTGACTTCTAGTTTCGATTTTCTATTTGACGCAATACAGCTGGGAACCAGAAGTCTCCGGTCACCGGACGAGGTTATATTTTTTCCCTGTACAACAAAATCTGCCACTGGCCACATACGATCTGTGCATGCCAACCAGCTGCGAACATTACTAGTGTGGTCTGGGTTTGTGGCTGCTCGCTTTCTAAGGACTCTACAAGGGCCAACTATAGTTTTGTGTGTTTCCACGAGACTTCATAAACTTTTTTGTTCTTTAAGGGGAATGGATTCACCAGTCCACCAAGGGTAAATAACTCTGATATGAAAATACTTGCCCCCACCCCCCTTTCAATTTAGAACTTCTTTTAAATGACGGCTATTTTTAAAAGAAAGAATTTGCTCCCTCGGAGCAAATTCTTTTTTTTAAGAGTTTTGAAAGGTTTCAAATACTGAAGAAGCGATTTCCGATCTGCAGTAGTTGTCTCCCTTTTTACAAATGGCTGAATAGCAAGATTTTCAGGTGTACCCATTCTCCGAAAAGAGACTGAATCCATTCTCCTTATGGGGAATGGATACCCTTGGTAGATTTTCTGATATTTCTACAAGGGAGATAACTTTTTTTTACTTCCTATTTACGTACCTGCACATCAAGTCTCATCTGTAAGGGGGTCCACACACACACACACACACACACACACACACAAAAGAGAAAGAAAGAAAGAAAGAATTTACTACCATTGGAAGCAAACGCTTTCATTTAAGAAGTTTTAGAAGGGAACAAAATCAATTTCGACAGTTGTCTCCCCTGAAAGTGTATCCATCCACCTTAAAAGGCTGTAAATATTTTTTGCTTATTGTGTTTCATATTTACATTGAAATCCTTCGAATGGACCATATTGTTTTTCACACCTACATACTAGTATGAAATTTCAGTATTTTGAAAAGTGAGATGGGGATACTGACAGAGCAATCCTGAAGTAGAGTTAAGAGTTGGCTATACACACCTTAACCTTTAAAGCGCCAAGCAAAATATGTAGCATTCTGCGGCGCCTGATTTGTGTCTGCACTGTTTGCCAATGTCCCAGTCCAGATTTTACAGATAACCCGTATTAAACTGCACTCTGCCGTCACAGCGACAGGTTACCTGGGTTGCGTCTAACGCGTGGTTTGATTGCATTGGTCAATGATAATCACGTGGACAACTACCTTAAGTAAATTTTGGCGTTTGTATACTATGGCTCGACCCATTTGTTCTAGTGTTTGCAAAGGAGACAATTTTCATGAAATGTCAAAACCTTTTGTCTTGAAAAATGTCAGAAAAATATTATAAATTTTTCGTTTGCTGAAGTTGCCTAGAGAGTTGTAAAGTTAAAAGAGCAATACATTTCGTTTATCAAAGTTGGCCTTTTTGACCATATTTTATTCATAATCAGTGCTGTTGTGATATGATGATACTTTTCATTTAATTCGCCAATATTATCAGTTGTTTTTATGATCAATAATGTCATGAACATTTGTCCAATATAAAAGTGTAATTTGTTATATTTATCTGCATGTGAAATTGTTTATATGCTTCTGTACATACAAACATACATACATACATGCATGCATGCATGTATACATACATGCATACATACACACACATATACATACATACATACTTCATACATACATACATACTGTAAAGCACTTATATTTGAAAGTCATTTTATTTTGGAAATCGAAAATCCGCCAAAATATAAATCCGCCAAAAGGTCCACTCCTAAAGCTGCCAAAATTTGCTGCCGCCACCTTTAAGCGTTTTACAGTACATGTATGCATACGTATATGGTAGCAAGTTCGAATCCCAGCTCGGTCACATAAATTTCGTGGCCCGGAGCCCCTCCCTTTAAAAATGTGAACCCATCAACACCACTCACCACCTCAAATACAGCACGCAAGTGCACAAAACATCACGAAAACATGCCTATATAATGTTGACCCCCTTAAACCCCACTTTTATATAGTAAAATTGGGGTTTACAGGGGTATACATTATTTTTCTTGTTTCTGCTCAAAATCATAGATTGTGGGTACTCGTTAGAACCGCCTCGCCGAGGCGGTTCTAACGAGTACCCACAATCTATGCTTTGAGCAGAAATATGAAAAATATCAGAAGTTTTATCTGAAAATTTTCATTTTTTGGGTGGTAAAATTTTCAGTATATTTGAATAGGCGTGTTTTCGTAATGGTGAACCCATCAACACCACTCACCACCTCAAATACAGCACGCAAGTGCACAAAGTAAGGAATCACAGAAGCATGCAGCCTATCAATTCCAATCCCTTAAACCATTACGAAAACACGCCTATTCAAATATACTGAAAATTTTACCACCAAAAACTGAAAATTTCAGATAAAAAAATCCTATATTTTACATATTTCTGCTCAAAATAAAGATTGTGGGTACTCGTTAGAACCGCCTCGACGAGGCGGTTCTAATGAGTACCCACAATCTATGTTTTGAGCAGAAATAAGAAAAATAATGCATACCCCTGTAAACCCCAGTTTTACTATATAAAAGTGGGGTTTGAGGGGGTCAAAATTATATAGGCATGTTTTCGTGATATTTGTTCTAGTGTAAAATGTGTTTTGTTTTTGTTTTTTTGCATGTCATATGAAAATCAGAATAAAATGTTTAAATCAAATTCGCATCTATGTGCCTCACTTACAAGCCGGAGGGGTTATGTTGGAGGGAGAAAGTGAAATAATTCTAATTTTACCAGCCAAGACAAAAGACTTCGTCTTATGGGCTTGTGCATAGGATACATATTGGACATGCTTTGTCCCACAACCACCAACAGTAAGACCTTCCACTCAGACCTTAGTTACTCGTATAGCCAACACGACATGATTTGAATGCCAAGAAAAGTCTTTTCTGTGGAAAATATTGGTAGGTTTTCCGTCGGTTACATGTGTGTTCTCAAGCAACCTTAAAGAGGAACGAACACGCTTTCGGGATCATCAACTCTGTCAAAATTATTTTGCTTATTTTAAGAAAAGGGGTAACCTCTGAAAGGAAGCGCAATAATTTCTTCCCTTCTAGAGTCGACTTCTTTTGAGGAAAGATTTGGTGTGCAGAATAGTGCTATTAAAGGAAGGCACAAAAGTTGTCATCACGAAAATATGCCTGTATAATTTTGACCCCCTGAAACTTCACTTTTATATAGTAAAACTGGGGTTTACAGGGGTACACATTATTTTTCTTTTTTTTTTTGCTAACCAACATAGGTTGTGGGTACTCGTTAGAATCGCCTCGTCAAGGCGGTTCTAACGAGTACCCATAATCTATGTTTTGAGCAGAAATATGAAAAATATCAGTGTTTTTTTTTTCTGAAATTTTCAGTTTTTGGTGGTGAAATTTTCTATGTATTTGAATAGGCGTGTTTTTGTAATGAATTCCGTGTAAAGTGGTGGAAAATCTATCGGGCATATCCAGTTCCATTAAGATTTAATTTGAAAACAAATATCAGGACTCGAGGTTATAAAACTTTTTCATGCTCATCTGAGTTGAGCATGAAATTTTTCCTGCTAATAAATCTCAAATTATTAACAATTGCAAATTCTTTCTTGCTAAACTAAGCTGAGTATGAAATTTTCTCTGCTAATAGATATGAAAATGCCAACTATTGTTGGCATTTTCATATTTATTAGCAGAGAAAATTTCATGCTCAGCTGAGTTGAGCACGAAAAAAGGTTGTATAATCTTGGGACCAGGAAGCGTTTAGAAAAGTTTTAGCACTGAAATGTCATAGGAATTGAAACAAAAGTTGTATGATAATAAAATTGATCGGTGTCGGGCTAGCTTACGTTTCTGTAACGTATACGCGGAGAATGAAAAATCCATTGCTGCCACAAATCTGGTATATTTAAATGTCTGATGAACTTAGGAAAGCATGTTGTACTAATCTACAGGTGGTATGATGATGATGATGATGATGATCTAATCGCTCTGACAAAGACGTTACTCCCAAGATAATGTAGGAACCAAATTTTGATGCGTAACGTGGGGAAAAGACCCTTATACCATAGGCGAACAGCGAAGGTACGATGAGCGTGCGCATCCGTGCAGTCTTATCTAGACATTCTCTGTTCGTCTACATATACTTCAATATCCATTGATTCTGTAAGCTGATCAGGTTGAGGGTAGTTGTATTTGAAGGGACCGTGCGGAAAAAGGCGGGACCAAAAAAACGGGACCAAAGTTTGATCACCAAGGAAAGACCTTTATTCTTCATGGAATTGAACGATGTTTGGCTGACGTATTATTTATAGGATCTTCTTGAAAATGCATATCACGATTTTCAAATATTTTCTGTATTAATGGCTACACTGCCACTTGAATAGGCCGGAGAAAAAAAAAACAAAACAAAAAAAAAAAAAAAAAATACAAAAAAAAAACAACAAAAAAACATGAGACCAAATTTTCGCGCAAATGACCATGTCCTAAATTTCTGCAAGTGTCGCCAAAATAATAAATGACGGGTAGTTTTTAATGCACACGCTAACCAATATCATCGTTGGGAATTCTCAAACTCCAAAATTTTGAAACTAAACTTTATATTCTGTCATACTTGAAGACACGGTAAATTATTTTGGTCCTGGCCAGGACCGAGCATATTTTTCAAAAACTGGTGGATATAATTCCAAAATTTTGCAATTCACTATGCTTTCATTTTAATAAATATCATATAATTAATCAGCCATTCACTATTATGTCAAAAAAGAAGACAAACATGACGAAGTCACAGAACATTTTTTTGGTACCCGCGTGTCCCAGCCACATTTTATTTCGAAGACTCGTGTGTGCAATTTCAACATTTTGCGATTTGAGAAATCCCTGGAATGATTTTAGTTAGCTATGCCTTAGAAAATATCTCACATTCATTATTTTGGCGATACTTGCAAAATATCTAGACGTGGTCATTTTTAATCGAAGCATTGGTCCCGTCTTTTCTCCGGTCGACTTGAGCCTATTCAATTTGCAATATGCCCTTAATAATATATTTGAACATTTTGATATGCATTTTAAAGAGGACTCTATAACTAATACGCTACTAAAGATCATTAAATTCCAGGAAGGATATAGGCTTTTCCTTGGTGATCAAACTTTGGTTCCGTTTCTTGGTCCCGTCTTTTTTCCGCGCGATCAAATACAACTACCCTCAAGGTGACCAGGGCCTGCGTTTTGCGCAAAGTGCATAAGGACCCCTTTTTCTTGTGCGTATCATTAATATGAAACAAACCATTACTGCTGTGAGAACATATTGCAAACCAAAATAACTGGGCCAAGTTGTTCAAAGCGTCGTTAGCTTAACAAGCTTGTTAGTGGTAAAAATGTTAACTGCTCTAGTAAGTACAATATCTAATTCACAGATATTTTTGCTGCAAAAATGTGAGTAGCTTTTGCAAATGCAAAAGCTACTCACATTTTTTCAGCAAAAATATTACCATATATGCATATTTAATGATTAAAGTTTTAACAATACGTTAACTAACGACATCATTAGTTTCGAACAACTGGGCCCTGAAGTTTATTGTGTTTATTGCTTAAAGCTTGCCGTTGCTACAGGATCATTTTACCAAAGGTCATGGACTGATCGAATGCTGTTTTGCACTGCTTGCCTAAATGGGCGTAGACAAGCTTCCATCGACTGCTTAACGTGAAGGGTGTAGACAATCTTAAAGTTCATTATCGCTTCGAAAGTACTTTATTTAAGGTAATGGACTTATTGATCCAGTGCTATTTTCTGTTGACTACTTATACATGTAGCTAAAACCCGGACTGGCTGAAGCATTCGGCACACCACTCTCATGTTGACAATCTGAAAGGTTACCATTGTTTCGGCAGCACTTTATCAAAGGTCATGGGATCAATTTTGCAATGTTCAATTTTAAATAGGGTGGATGCTTTGATACTGCAAAGCGCAATTAATAGTTTCTACCTATAAAAATAGCATGAGCTAATAATTTCTGACAATGGAAAAATCAAGCTTGGATTCACTGAAGCAAGGTATAGTTTAAACCCTCCAGAATATATACCCAGCAAACACACAACGTCCTAACAACGTCGTTACAACGTCGCTGCAACGTCGTGACGTTGCAGCGACGTTGTTGCGACGTTGTGTGTTTGCTGGGTATGTTTTTAATTTTATTTTCCGTATTTGTATTTTCTACTATACGTGTGCTTATCTTTGCAAGCATCATGTTCTTAGGTTAATGTAATTGCTGCTACAGTAGTGATAAAGGTGGATTTCTTCCCTGCAAGCGAAGGTATCCCTTTACATAGCAACATTGTTTCGAAATGTGTAATTTGCCACCTCAAATTCAATCATCTCAGTCGAATCTAATGTTGTTCCTTATATGTCATTTGCTTGACTGAAGAGAATAAAGTTTTGTCTGTCTGTATTGTCTGGTTCCGATAAAATACCTTGATGGTAATTAAGGAGTCCAAAGTCACCTCTGTAGTGACATAAACAATATACTGCATTTACACAAAATATTCAGATAACTTGACTCCTTACCATACTTGGCCTAGAATTTGAACCTGTTCTATTTGCTATCTTCTTCTTGTTATTGTTATATGATGCACAACGCACGAAAAAGGTCCTTATGCATTTTGGGGACAACGTAGGTCCAGATCAGCATGCGCGCATCCGTGCAGTCTGATCTGGGCATTCTCTGTTCGTCAACCTATACTACAGTATCCATTTATTCTGTAAGCGGTAGCATGTTCTGGATATATCGGCCCTTATTCATCATTTAGATGTAAAAAATTTAATCAGTCCATGAACTGTGAAGGAGAAATGCCGAAATTTTCAGGCGGAGTAGCTCCCACTTCATCGCGGCAGCTCCCAAAGCATGCTCTAGTTCCCACGAGTCTATCATGCCATCACCTGGAGAGAAGTTTATAGCTTAGCTAGCATTGTAAAATATAATTAGAAGTCATCTTGATTTAGTCGAATTCACCGACTCATCTGCCGTATAATGCCGCTGGTATTTTGATCTTATTATCCGGCTATCGAATCGCTGAAAGGATGGTTTTCCTCTTTAATTGCGCGCCGGTGGGTCGGAAGTCAGACTCCATGATGGCTCAGGTTTAAGACTATTTATTATTTGGTCGGAGCCGAATCATAAGTTTTACCAATTTAGTTATTTAAATTTTCTATAACGAGTAGACTTTGGTCTTAGTTTAGGAAAGCGTATTCGAACAAATGAAGACAATTGCTTTGCCTTAAAAACCTGGTGTATTCCACTCTTGTGACAATATGATGTGAGTGGTTGCCTGGTAGTTTAAATCGACATATAAGCTAAACTATAAACTTCTCTCCAGGTGATGGCATGATAGACTCGTGGGAACTAGAGCATGTTTTGGGAGCTGCCGCGGTGATATGGGAGCTACTCCGCCTGAAAATTTCGGCATTTCTCCTTCACAGTTCATGGACTGATTAAATTTTTTACATCTAAATGATGAATAAGGGCCGATATATCCAGAACATGCGCCAAAGGATCTCGTTCTAAGCGAAAACCTACAAAACGATTGCATCATTCATTCGTGTTCACATAAAACTAAAGTCAGACAACCCTGTGTTCGATTTTGTTACGGTCGCCTACTTTCGGCAACGAGTTTTTCAATATTTCTTTCGGCCTGCTTAGAAAGATAAATCATATTAACATGGAATAGCATCACCGAAATTTTATATTATTCGCTCATTCTTCTAAAATAAATCAAAACACGCGAGAGTGCCTACCTTTGTTTACAATTTCCAGATCCTAGGAACTACCGCGGGAGTTCCCGGATGTGTCGTGGGAACAAATTTACGTTAACGCGATTTCGCGGTAGCTCCTCTGATGTCCACCCGTGTCACTGTGGAGTTGGGGGCAAGTGGAGTGGGAAACATGGAGAAGAGAGTTTCTTATTTTGAACAAATCTTTGGAGCATCATCTCGCAGTAGCCCAACATACATCAACTACATCTATCCAGTCACTCAGGAGATATGCGTCTATAAAATATTTCTATAACCCTTGCTGAACACGACATGCCCTGTCTTAGCAAACTGTGTAGATCCAGACCAATTGGCTTCTGAAGAAGCCAACTGATCTGGATCAGCACTGTTTGTTATGAAATATGTGAATTTCTATCAAAAAACAATAAAAAATCGAATCAAGTAATCCGATTGGCTGGAAATTAGAAGTTGGCGTGGCATCTTAATATATTCAGTATGACACGGTTAACAGTACTATTTGGGCTGCACCATGCGAAAACGTGTCTTCGGGCATATGCGGACAGCCATCGACACGCAGTCTGATCAGGGCCTTCACTGTCTGCTAATAGGATCATTGGATACTACAGAATGTATGATTGGAGAGCAAAGGTACAGATGATACTTTGCGCATATGCAGAATGATCTGCGTGCATTTTGCGCATGCTCGAAAACACTTTTTCGTTGGTGCGGCCCGTTTCAACATGAAAGTTCAAAGTACTTGACCTAACTGAGTGTGTTGGCCTCACATTTGAGCAAAACTTTGAACCATTATCTAACGTCAGTCCCAGTACCAAGTAAATCCATATACCGTATTCACCCTAAGTATTCGGACACCTGAACTCCTTAGGTATGCTTGCTTTAAAAGTTGAACAAGTACAATTTACTACCCGATGTTTTGTCTAAATACTGCTGGATGAGTGGCAAACAGTGTAGATCCTGATGAGACACCGCATTCTGTGGCGTCTCATCTGAGTCGCTACACTGTTTGCTCAGGCCTGTCTGTCCAAATACTTACGACACCTACGGTAGTCATTCAGGTAATGTAGAAATAAGAAATTTAATGTAAAACTTTAAAATGAAAAATCTAATCCAGAGACCGTTACTTCAAAATCACTAAGAGGGGTGGGGCTTGCAATGAACAAATCCTGGAATATGTGGCTAACATCACAGGGTAACTAAATACATCTCTGCATTTAGGACATCACGAAAACATACCTATATAATTTTGACCCCTTAAACCCCACCTTTATATAGTAAAACTGGGGTTTACAGGGGTAGACATTATTTTCTTATTTCTGCTCAATAACAAAGATTGTAGGTACTCGTTAGAACCGCCTCTGTTTTGAGCAGAAATATGAAAAATATTAGAATTTTTTATCTGAAAACTTTCAGTTTTTGGCGGTAAAATTTTCAGTATATTTGAATAGGCATGTTTTCGTAATGAGATAGAGATCTTTAAAATATAGATTAACTTTAACATGAAAATTATAAGTCTGTGACCTTGACATCAAGGTAATTGATTGGGAAGGATGTTGCACTGAACAAAATTTTTGGACCAGGCTCCAACATCAAACGGAATATCAACTAAATCAATTTATACTTTCAGGAGATCTTCAAATACTTTACCGTAAAAGAGTCACATGAAAAGCTACGAGTAAAGTTCGTGACCTTAACCCAAGGTCACTGATGGGGTTGGGACTTACAATGAACAAAATATTTGACCAGTATCTAACCCAAGTATCAACTAAATGCGAGCATTCAGAAGATATCGATCCTTAAAAAACTGTAATGTATAAGTGTAACATAAAATTATTTTTATTAGTCCTTGACCTCAGGGCACCAGTAGGGGTGTTGATAATACTTTTTAAAACTATAGACCAATACCTACCTATGGGACAAATATGGAATAAATCCCATAAAGGGGTCGGCTAATATGACATCTCAAAATTGTTATATAAAACCTTAACATTGATGGACACCAATGCCGACGCCAGTGATAGTGCAATAGGCAAGCTTAGAAAAAAAAAAAAAAAAAAAAAAAAAAAAAAAACGAGGCAAACGGGACATTTATTTGACAGGATAGCTGACGTAAAATCAAATGAAATGTTTTATGTCTGACGCTTGACTTCAAGGTCATTGAGGGTGGGTGGGTCTTACAATGAACACAACTTTGGACAAGTATCATATCACTAAATTCATCCAGGCATCCTAGAGATATGTATCTTTAAAAAGCTTTACATTTCCCTTGGCAACAGACCTAGATCAGCCTACAGATATGGAGAATCTGATCAGTGCTACAGTATGAAGAAATTCTTATTTCATGGCCTTGATCTCAAGGTTATTGACGAGTGAACAAAACCTTTGACAAGTACAGTCGAACCTCGTTATCTCGAACTCGCTTATTTCGAATTACCGCTTATCTTGAAGTGAAAATATGGTCCCTGTTTTAACATGAAACTATGACAATAGGTAACAAAGTAATGTGGAAAAGAGGAGAAATTGCTCCTAAGGAGGAGCAATTTCTCCTCTTTTCCACATTATTTTATATATATATTTCTAACTTCAGGGGTCAAATTACATATTCATTTGTTAAATGTGGTTGTTCAGTTTATTGTTTTCCTCACTCTCAACTCTGATATGTCGAGGTACGGATAACTCGAAGTGTTTCAGTGAGTCTCTTGGAATTCGAGATAACGAGAGTCGACTGTATCTAGCAACAATACAAATGCCGACTACATCCAACCACATTCAGGAGATGTGGATCTTTGAAAGATTCGGGTCCAAATTTTAAGACAAGTGTGGCAAATAGCTAATCAGATATCCTAATATTTAAGGTAAATACGGTAATGCCTAAGCAAACAATGTAGATCCAGATCAGACAACACGAAACGTGGCGTCTGATCAGTGTCTACACTGTTTGCCACTCATTCAGTTATGTTTAGACATGCGAACGGGTAATAAAATGGACATCTCGATATAGGAAAGTTACGATAATGAGTCTGCGTGTCCGAGTTATAGTGAAAAATGGTAATACTTGACCAAAGAGTGCAGACCCAGATCAGACGCCGCAAAATGCGGCGTCTGATCTGGATCTACACTGTTTGCCACTCATCCGGTTAATGTTTCAGACTTGTCGGCAAGTCGTGAAATGGACATATTGAAATTTGATGACAAATACGGCAAAGAGTTAAAGACACAATTTGGATTGCATAACACCATAATCACTTTTAAGCAAATAAGAGGAAAAAAAAAAAAAAAAAAAGGCGGTGACTTCCGCCTCCCTTACAGGTCGCTCAGACTAGAAATACCAACCTACCAGCTACAGCCACTATAGAAAAATAAAACTGCAAGCCATGCACCATGCCCCGCCACAGCGAAATATTCCCTATGCACTTCTGTAGTGTTAGGGCTGAAAACAATCTAAGATAAACAAGAAGAGAAGCAATAAACAGTTATTTCATAACTCAAAAAAAAACAACAAAAAAAAAAAAACAAAAAAAAAAAAAAAAAAAAAAAAAAAAACAAGAGGACCATGATGGTCCTATATCGCTCACCTGACCAAACAGATTTGCATATTTACTGTTGAAGTTTCAGCCAAGTTCACTGCTCTAGGATTTTTGTATAAACTTTATAGCACTAACCACCCCCACACCCCTCCACCACACCCCTGGCCATGTTTTTTTTTACAAATCTTGATGACCTGAACTGAATCTTAAAAGAGGGTCACCAAAAGAACATTTCTGCCAAGTTATATTGAAATTGGTCCAGTGGTTTAAAAAGTTTTATATAGCTATAAAGCCCTACGCCCTAACGGCCATGTTTTTTGACGAATCATGACAGCTTGAACAAACTTGGTAGAGGGTCACCAAAGGAACATTCCTACCAAGTTATATTGAAATCTGTTCAGTGGTTTCTGACAAGAAGATTTTTAAAGTTTTTCTATTTAGATATAAAGGGAAAACAAGCCCCACCCCATGGCAGCCATGTTTTTTGACGAATCATGATTGCTTGTACAATCTTGATAGAGGTTCACCAAAGCAACATTCCAGCCAAGTAATATTGAAATCAGTCATGGGGTATGTGACAAGAAGAATTTTAAATTTTCTATGCAGATATATATGAAAAATAAGCCCCACCCCCCTGTGGGCCATGGTTTTTGACGTATCATGAAGGCTTGAACAATCTTGGTAGAAGGTCACCAAAGCAACATTCCTGCCAAGTTACATTGAACTCGGTCCAACTGTTTCTTACGAGAAGATTTTTAAAGTTTTCTATATAGGGAAAATAAGCCCCGCCCCCTAGCGGCCATGATTTTTGATGAATCATGAGGGCCTGAACAATCTTTGTAGAGGGTCACCAAAGAAACATTCCTGCCAAGTTGTATTGAAATCGGTATATTGGTTTCTGAAAAGAAGATTTTTAAAGTTTTATATATAGATATATAGGGAAAATAAGCCCTGCCCCAGGCAGCCATGTTTTTTGACGAATCATGATTACTTGAACAATCTTAGTAGAGGGTCACCAAGGAAAAATTTCTGCAGTTATAATGAAATCGGTTCAGTGGTTTCTAACAAGAAGAGTTTTAAAGTTTTCTATATAGATATATAAGGAAAATAAGCCCCGACTCCTGGCGGCCATGTTTTTTGACGAATCATGACGGCTTGAACAATCTTGATAGAGGGTTACATAAGAAACATTCCTGCAAAGTTACATTGAAATCGGTCAAGTGCTTTCTGAAAAGACTATTAAAATTTTCTATATAAATAAATTATATAGGAAAATAAGCCCCGCCCCCTAGCGGCCATGTTTTTTGACAAATCATAACGGCTTGAACAATCTTGGTAAAGGGTCACCAAGGAAACATTTCTGCGAAGTTATATTAAAATCAGTCCTGTGGTTTCTGACGACAAGATTTTTTCAAGTTTTCTATATAGAATTATATCGAAAATAAGCCCCGCACCCCCTAGCGGCCATGTTTTTTGACAAATCATGTCGGCTTGAACAATCTTGATAGAGGGTCACTAAGGAAACATTTCTGCCAAGTTATATTGAAATCGGTCCAGTCGTTTATGATAAGAAGATTTTTAAAGTTTTCTATATAGGGAAAATTAACCCCGTCCCCTAGCGGCCATGTTTTTTAAGGAATCATGGCGGCTTGAACAATCTTGCAACAGGATCACCAAAGGAACATTTCTGCAAAATCATATGGAAATCGGTCCAGTGGTTTCTGACAAGAAGATTTTTAAAGTTTTCTATACAGCTATACAGTGAAAATAAGCCCCGCCCCCTGGCGGCCATGTTTTTTGACAAATCCAAATGGCTTGAACAATCTTGGTACAGGATCACCAAAGGAACATTTCTGCAAAATTATATGGAAATCGGTCCAGTGGTTTTGGACAAGAAGATTTTTAAAGTTTTCTATATAGATATATAGGGAAAATAAGCCCCGCCCCCTGGTGGCCATGTTTTTTGACGAATCCAAATGGCTTGAACAATCTTGGTAGAGGATCACCAAAGGAACATTTTTGCAAAATTATATTGAAATCGGTCCAGTGGTTTCGGATAAGAAGATTTTTAAAAGTTTTCTATATAGATTATATAGGGAAAATAAGCCCCGCCCCCTGGCGGCCATTTTTTTTGACGTATCCAAATGTCTTGAACAATCTTGGTAGAGGATCACCAAAGGAACATTTCTGCAAAATTATATGGAAATCGGTCCAGTGGTTTCGGACAAGAAGATTTTTAAAGTTTTCTATATAGATATATAGGGAAAATAAGCCCCGCCCCCTGGTGGCCATGTTTTTTGACGAATCCAAATGGCTTGAACAATCTTGGTAGAGGATCACCAAAGGAACATTTTTGCAAAATTATATTGAAATCGGTCCAGTGGTTTCGGATAAGAAGATTTTTAAAAGTTTTCTATATAGATTAGATAGGGAAAATAAGCCCCGCCCCCTGGCGGCCATGTTTTTTGACGAATCCAAATGTCTTGAATAATCTTGGTAGAGGATCACCAAAGGAACATTTCTGCAAAATTATATTGAAATCGGTCCAGTGGTTTCGGACAAGAAGATTTTTAAAGTTTTCTATATAGATATATCGGGAAAATAAGCCCCGCCCCCTGGCGGCCATGTTTTCTGACGAATTCAAATCGCTTGAACAATCTTGGTAGAGGATCACCAAAGGAACATTTCTGCAAAATTATATTGAAATCGGTCCAGTGGTTTCAGACAAGAAGATTTTTAAAGTTTTCTATATAGATATATGGGGAAAATAAGCCCCGCCCCCTGGCGGCCATGTTTTTTGACGAATCCAAATGGCTTGAACAATCTTGGTAGAGGATTACCAAAGGAACATTTCTGCAAAATTATATTGAAACCTGTCCAGTGGTTTCTGACAAGAAGATTTTTAAAGTTTTCTATATAGATATATAGGGAAAATAAGCCCCGCCCCCTGGCGGCCATGTTTTTTGACGTATCCAAATGTCTTGAACAATCTTGGTAGAGGATCACCAAAGGAACATTTCTGCAAAATTATATGGAAATCGGTCCAGTGGTTTCGGACAAGAAGATTTTTTAAGTTTTTAGTTATTTTTAGCTCCTGTGACCTAGATATGCAACGGACCGGAACTATTTGAACAACTTTGAAAGAGGACCAACCAAGGATCATTCCTGTGAAGTTTGGTCAAAATCCAATCAGTGGTTTAGGAGGAGATGTTGTTTAAAGATTGTGGACGGACGGACGGACGGACGGACATACGGACGACGACGACGACGACGGACGGTGAGTGATCACAAAAGCTCACCTTGAGCTTTCAGCTCAGGTGAGCTAAAAAACAACACCAAAAGGTCTAAGTGAAAAATGCATTAAAAAGTGATAAAAAATAATTTCAGGATTCTGAAAAAAAAAAAAAAAAACAATATGCATATCTTCAGACCATCCTAAAAGCGTGTGTAAAGTTTCAAAAGGATCGGCCTGAAAATGTAGGAGGAGTTGCGCGTACAAGGTACATACTCCCTATACATTTCTGTAGTATTAGGGCTCGAAACAAGTCTAAGTTAAAAATGCAAAAAATGTAATAAAAAATAATTTCAGGATTCTGAAAAAACAATATGCATATCTTCAGACCATTCTAAAAGCGCCTGTAAAGTTTGAAAAGGATTGGCCTAAAACTGTAGGAGGAGTTGCGGGCAGAAGGTACATATTCCCTATACATTTCTATGGTATTAGGGCTTGAAAAAGTCTAAGTTAAAAATACAAAAAATGTGATAAAAAATAATTTCAGGATTCTGATAAAACAATATGCATATCTTCAGACCATCCTAAAAGCGCCTATAAAGTTTGAAAAGGATTGGCCTAAAACTGTAGGAGGAGTTGCGGGCAGAAGGTACATACTCCCTATACATTTATGTAGTATTAGGGCTCGAAAAAAGTCTAAGTTAAAAATGCAAAAAAATGTGATAAAAAAAAATAATTTCTGGATTCTGAAAAAACAATATGCATATCTTCAGACCATCCTAAAAACACCTGTAAAGTTTGAAAAGGATTGGCCTAAAACTGTAGGAGGAGTTGCGGGCAGAAGGTACATACTCCCTATACATTTCTGTAGTATTAGGGATAGAAAAAAGTCTAAGTTAAAAATGCAAAAATGTGATAAAAAATAATTTCAGGATTCTGAAAAACAACATGCATATCTTCAGACCATCCTTAAAGCGCCTGTAAAGTTTGAAAAGGATTGGTTTAAAACTGTAGGAGGAGTTGCGGGCAGAAGAATGGTGGGGCACTGACGGACGGACGGACGGACGGACACTCAAAATTTCAGAGGGTATAACATAATACCCCACCACTTTTTTGGTGGCGGGGCATAATAACAAGGTATTTCTACATAGCCTCTGATGATTAAAGGCACCTTACCTATGATGATTGTCATGTTTGTTCAATAGCATGTAAGATATGATTTTTTTATAATGGGTCGGCTTCTTTGGATGTGATATAACAGGGCAAAATGTTTATTCATCCTTTCTTTCATTTATGTGTTTGTTTCGCTCGCGCCATCGTTCGAGCATACCGAGTGCATGTGTTTAAGAAAAAAAAAAAAAAAAAAAAAAAAAAAAAAAAGAAAAGGTCGTTATTCTAAATATAGAAGGTTTTCTTTGATTTTCAAAATTTGATTTTGGCGTGAACTTGAAACTCATATTGTAAAGATGATTTAAAATGCAAACAATAAAAGCTGAATCAAAGTATTTGACACAAATAACAGTTTCATGAGATTTATCGTCGCTTCAAGGCACATACATTCTTCCATACAGAGACTGACATGCTTAGGTCACATATGTTTTTATAAGACTTCGTCAAAAAAGTAGATCCTTCAAGAACTAGATAAAATCGCATAAAGGCTGTTTTCTCCATGTTTTACTTTTAAAATCGGTATATTTGTTTTGCGATGAGTATTTTGTTTCAAATTCAAATTGCTTTGAACCTATCACGTAAATAGTGAAGAAGGCGGAGTCTGTGAATGACAAGTACATTATCTGACAATCAACATGATTTCCGCCCATATACCCGTTGAAGGATTTGTGAAGCTATTTATGACAAGCGGCTTCTTTATGTCTGGATTAAGCCGTCAGTTTTGAGTGCGAAGCTTGTTCAGCGCGTCTTTCATTCTTGACAGATTTGTCAGACAGGGAAGTGACAAAAGCAACCACATTGCTAAACTGCTGTTTTCGAGGTTGTAATATGCAATGATTCAGAGGAGATTCTATCGAAGAGCAAGGAATGGCATCGATTGAAACGAATAAGTGGTCTGAATCAATATTTGCGCATGAGTAGCTTCCTTTAAACATGCGTTTTGGACAATGAGGATTACATTTATGCATTTTATACAGTCAGTTGATAAATGATATAAAAATGTTATCAAATTTCCATACATTCCACTTCTGGTAGTACGCACTGGGTTTCTATGGGACATTTATTGACTCTCTTCTTTTCAATAAACTGGTTTAGATGATTTCATCAAAATTTGGCGCAAAGACGTCAAGCCAAGCAACAAGATCTCGAAACTTCCAGACTGGAAACGCCCGGCACCAACTAAGATATAAACTCTCTATTTCCCCATTTATTTTTTTTTTTCATTCAAATGGAGATAATTTGAGACGATATAAATTCAAATTAGGTTTGACGCCGTTTGATTGGATTAAATAATGGTGTGTTTTACTAACAGACATTTGTGCAAGACATTTGTGAAATACAAAATACCATTCATCTTGTACGAAACAAGTTAAGACTGGAAATATTCTTTTAATCAAGGGCCGATATCCCCGTAATTTATAATTGTAAAATAATTAGCTTTCGTGTTTTGCTAAACGTTTGACAAAAATGACCATGAACACCTTTTAATCAAATCATTTAAAAACGAGCTTGTATTGCGGGGCCCCGTAGCCTAGTGGATAGGAGAGTTGACTCTTAATCCATTAGATCTCTCACCGCTGTGCTTCGAGCCTAGCTCAGGACACATGTGGGAAAGCCAAGTTCTGCTTACGGATGGTCAGGTGTTTTTTCCCCGGGTTCTCCGGTTTTCGCCCACCTTTGAAGAACGATTGGCTCGATATAAGTGAAATAGTCTTGAAAGGGCCGAAAAACCCAAATAAAAAAAAAATAAAATTTAAAAAAAAAAAAAAAAAAAAGAGCTTGTATTCAAAAACAATCAAAGCACTGACAGCACTAATGGTCGATTGTTCTTAAGTGTAGGCTGGGAAAATAGTCCTGAAAGCAGACGTAAGACTGTTTCATTTAATCCTTAAGTTCCTGTAATTTAAGCAAACGGTGCAGACCCTGATCAGACGCCGCATTTTCTACGGCGTCTGATTTGCGTCTACACAGATTGCCAATGTCCCAGTACAGGTTTTACAGATAACCCTCTTTACACAGCACTCTGACGTCATAGCAACAAGAATAGCGTGTCTATAAGTAACCATTACCTGGATTTCGTCCATTGCGGGTTTTATTATATTTATTATATGTCGACAACTACCTTAAGGGAATTTTGGCGTTTGTATACTATGGCTAAAATTTGTATACTTTTAATTGCCTCTGAGCATATTTTTCCTGGTATTTAGATATTCAGTTGTTATTTGCTCATTTAAAGAAAATGAGTCATTCTTATATTCCTGCCGAAAAGAAAGGGGGTTTCATCTACCTAAAACAGCAAAAAGAAGATACAGGCCTGGAAAAGAGAACGGTTTCAGAAAACGAAAAAGCAAAGCTTCTGATCAGACTGTGTTTAGGCGCAGGCTGATTTGGTTGTTCACTGTTTGCTGACGGTATCATTGGAAATTGATACACTTAAAGGGACAGGCAACTGTCAAAATATTTTCCTCCCTTATGAAAATGATCTACTCTACAAGTGTTTGCTGACGGTATCATTGGAAATTGAATCACTTAAAGGGACAGGCAACTGTCAAAATATTTTCCTCCCTTATGAAAATGATCTACTCTACAAGTGTTTGCTGACGGTATCATTGGAAATTGATACACTTAAAGGGACAGGCAACTGTCAAAATATTTTCTTCCCTTATGAAAATGATCTACACTAAAAGGAAAGAATTTGCTCCCCTCGGGAGAAAATTCTTTCCATTAGAGAAGATCCCTTTTCCTCCCTTACGAAAAAGGATCTACTCTTAAAGGAAAGAATTTGCTCCCCTCGGGAGCAAAGTCTTTCCATTTAGAGAAGATCCCTTTTTAGAAGGGGATTGCTGTGCAGGAAAGCGAACAGGAGGTTACATTAGTCGCCTCCCTTGCAAAAAAGGTGGAAAATCTCACCAGTTGTATCCAGTCCCCTTAAATCAATTTTTCGTCCAATATCTCTATTTCCTTCCTGGTTTTGACGTGTCGCCTAAAATAAAACAAAGGTACATGTACTTGTAATTTTAAAGTATATGAGCCTAGCGAAAACAACACGAACCAAGCTCCATATTTGGGCCAAATGAAATGTACATTTACAGCGGAGAGCTAAATCCTAGGCTAAATCTAACTTTTGCTACCAGGAAGAACAATACCACATATGTTATGGTCCTGCCCTGAAACCTTTTCGTTAATCCAACAACTGAATCAGTGGTTATCAGCAACTAACACATATACAAACAATGTAGAAGAATTATTTATTTTTAATATAGGAAAAAACATAGAAGAAGCAAATCAACATATCATCTTAGTAACAAAATATTATATTTATTTAACAAAACGACTGAACAAGCCACTGTCTTTAATAGCCTTGATGCACAGACTTAAAAAATATTATCTTACACTTAAAAGCATAGCAGTAAAAAAATAAGAAGTTAGATACTTTTGAAAAAAAGTGGAATACTTATAAAGACTTACTTGAAAATACTTAAATTTAAATACTAAAATCTACACACATGCAGAAACCTGGCAATATTGCTGTCATACCAAACATCCTATATATCAACTATAATAGAAGAACCAAGGCGGAGAATACCCCAAACATTACCTCTCTCTTTCTCTCCTTCTTTTTCACAATTTTTCAGTTACAAACTAAAATTAAACATGTATATGATAACTAGAAGTTATTTGTATCAAGATAAAATATGTCGATGTATAATATACAGCTGTGTAGTTGTCATACCCATATTTGTTCATCATAGTTGCTGACTATATTGTAAGGTATATCAAGGGATGGTCCTCCCCGACCCTTGATATATCATTTGACGGGGAGAATAAATGGGTTATTGAATAGTAACTGAAAAAAGAAATCCTAGGCTAAATCTCTGACCTTGTCACACGAGCTGATCTGGAATTTCACACCTTTTATTTTTCAGAGTACCTTTTATTTATCAGAGTTCAAATTTGATTTCGTATTAAAAATAAACTGATTCTAAGAGCCCAAGATACATTCCTAGTATAGTGATCCTAAAAATAAAGTTTAAGGGCACTCGGCACATTTAGTAGATTTTCTGCCAATTTTACAAGGGATATGACTTTTGTGAGTTCCTGTTGTTTTCTACACACAAAGTCCCTTCTGAAAAGGGGTCTACTCTAAAAGGAAAGAATTTGCTCCCCCATTGGGAGCAAATTCTTTCCTTTTAGATCAGCCCCCTTATAAGAAGGGAGCAGAACCATTTTGACGGATTTGTCTTCCTTGAAAGTGAATCAATTCTTTTAAAACACGTGACTTCGTTGTTAAAGTGAGTGAAACACTAAGTAAGAGAATATGGCTAATTCTGCAGGCATTTTGGGGAGAAATAATGTACTGTTTGCTGTCACAGTTGTGTTTCTGTTATCACAGATTGGAATGCTAGGACAGAGTGTCTATGGTGAGGTAGCCGGACATAACGCCGAGATTGTAAAACGACAGCTCCGATGGATTAGAAACAACTACATAGTTTCCGACAAAATTTCCGGCGCCAACTTACGGATTGATTACTTACAGCCGCATTCAAAGAACGTTCGGGTACTGGACAATCGAGATTATATGGCATTTACACTGTATCTGAGGAACGGGGCAGCAGAGGTAGCCAACACAGGGGTGTTTCATTTTATTGGCTCAGACATTGCAGGCCAACACAGGACAAGATGCAGTAGACCAACCATGCATGCAGGTGCATACCACTATTTCTACAACACGTGTCCAGAGAATGAAAACAACATCGTTGCGTCCGGCTATTGTTATCAGGGACTAAATGGACGTGGTTTGGTCTATAATTCTTACACATTCAACAGCGGGGGAATGACGTACTTGGATGGACAGTACTACCTAGATGGCAATAGAGTCGTCAACGCTTATGAGCAGAACCTAATTCGGTATTGCTTCAATTCATGGAAGAATGGGGGATTCAAGGTGACGTCATGGAGATGCCCAACAGTGGGAATTCCTTTAGCAGGAAGGCTAATAGGTGATTCTGGAAGTCCCGGATCAAAGAGTTCTACTGGACGATGTGACGAATGCGAATGTTTGGATGTGGGTGGATCTCCACGTGTTTTACAGTCGAATGTGATTGTTCTCATGGCGAGTTCTTACATACTCTTTCATCTTCTCTCCGAATAACATAACGAAAGCATAATATGAATACCATATTTATCCTAAGAATTTAGACAAACTAGCCTGAGCAAACAATGTAGACCCAGATCAGACGCCGCAGAACGCGGCGTCTGATCAGGGTCTACACTGTTTGTCACTGATCCAGCAGTTTTTATTCAGATCTACAGGTAGAAAAATGAGACCCATTGAGCCCATTCTGGCTACTTTAAAATCGAATACTGCTTAAGCTGGTGCTGGGTGTGTGTGTGTGGGGGGGGGGGGGGGTGAGGGGGGGGAGGGGGTGAGTACAGCCTTGCAAACACTACATAGCCGTGCACAAAGAGACTTAATAAAACGGAGTCTCCGGTTTTCGTTCTTGTGTGTGTTTATTGTTTTCAAAGGCGAAATTTTGGATTTTTGTTTTTCAACTTTTAGGATAAGTATGGTAAGGAGCTAAGATGTTACAATGTTTAGGGTAAATACTGACAATGAGCCACAAGAAGCGAATATAGAAAAAATATAACCTTTAGAAAAAATATAACCTTGTCCGGTGATCGAAAAAATATAACCTTGTCCGGTGATCTGCGGCTTCTGTTTACGAAAACACGCCTATTTAAATATATAGAACATCTCCAAAAACTGAAAATTTTCAGATAAAAAACTCTGATATTTTTCATATTTCTGCTCAAAACATAGATTGTGGGTACCCGTTAGAACCGCCTCATCGAGGCGGTTCTAACGAGTACCCACAATCTATGTTTTGAGCAGAAATAAGAAAAATAATGTATACTCCTGTAAACCCCAGTTTTACTATATAAAAGTGGGGTTTCAGGGGGTCAAAATTATATAGGTATGTTTTCGTGATGAGGAATTTGAAACTAAAATGTCATATATCAACAGACACGGTTAAATCAATACCTATATGATATAGGTAAAAATATAACTGTCCGATGACCTGAGACTTCTGGTTACAATTTTCTATTTGACGTAATGCAGCTGGGAACCAGAAGCCACAGGTCACCAAATAAGGTTATATTTTGATCTATAATACATAAATGTAGTAAACATTGTGTAAGTCAAGGACGGTTTGCACTTCATTATGAGCATTTCGCCTTATATAGATATAAATATAACATTGTCTGGTGACCTGTGACTTCTAGTTTCGATTTTCTATTTGACGCAATACAGCTGGGAACCAGAAGTCTCCGGTCACCGGACGAGGTTATATTTTTTCCCTGCACAACAAAATCTGCCACTGGCCACATACGATCTGTGCATGCCAACCAGCTGCGAACATTACTAGTGTGGTCTGGGTTTGTGGCTGCTCGCTTTCTAAGGACTCTACAAGGGCCAACTATAGTTTTGTGTGTTTCTACGAGACTTCATAAACTTTTTTGTTCTTTAAGGGGAATGGATTCACCAGTCCACCAAGGGTAAATAACTCTGATATGAAAATACTTGCCCCCACCCCCCTTTCAATTTAGGACTTCTTTTAAATGAGGGCTATTTTTAAAAGAAAGAATTTGCTCCCTCGGAGCAAATTCTTTTTTTTAAGAGTTTTGAAAGGTTTCAAATACTGAAGAAGCGATTTCCGATCTGCAGTAGTTGTCTCCCTTTTTACAAATGGCTGAATAGCAAGATTTTCAGGTGTACCCATTCTCCGAAAAGAGAGCGAATCCATTCTCCGTATGGGGAATGGATACCCTTGGTAGATTTTCTGATATTTCTACAAGGGAGATAAATTTTTTTTTTACTTCCTATTTACGTACCTGCACATCAAGTCTCATCTGTAAGGGGGTCCACACACACACACACACACACACACACACACACACACACACACAAAAGAGAAAGAAAGAAAGAAAGAATTTACTACCATTGGAAGCAAACGCTTTCATTTAAGAAGTTTTAGAAGGGAACAAAATCAATTTCGACAGTTGTCTCCCCTGAAAGTGTATCCATCCACCTTAAAAGGCTGTAAATATTTTTTGCTTATTGTGTTTCATATTTACATTGAAATCCTTCGAATGGACCATATTGTTTTTCACACCTACATACTAGTATGAAATTCCAGTATTTTGAAAAGTGAGATGGGGATACTAACAGAGCAATCCTGAAGTAGAGTTAAGAGTTGGCTATACACACCTTAACCTTTAAAGCGCCAAGCAAAATATGTAGCATTCTGCGGCGTCTGATTTGTGTCTGCACTGTTTGCCAATGTCCCAGTCCAGATTTTACAGATAACCCGTATTAAACTGCACTCTGCCGTCACAGCGACAGGTTACCTGGGTTGCGTCTAACGCGTGGTTTGATTGCATTGGTCAATGATAATCACGTGGACAACTACCTTAAGTAAATTTTGGCGTTTGTATACTATGGCTCGACCCATTTGTTCTAGTGTTTGCAAAGGAGACAATTTTCATGAAATGTCAAAACCTTTTGTCTTGAAAAATGTCAGAAAAATATTATAAATTTTTCGTTTGCTGAAGTTGCCTAGAGAGTTGTAAAGTTAAAAGAGCAATACATTTCGTTTATCAAAGTTGGCCTTTTTGACCATATTTTATTCATAATCAGTGCTGTTGTGATATGATGATACTTTTCATTTAATTCGCCAATATTATCAGTTGTTTTTATGATCAATAATGTCATGAACATTTGTCCAATATAAAAGTGTAATTTGTTATATTTATCTGCATGTGAAATTGTTTATATGCTTCTGTACATACAAACATACATACATACATACATACATACATACTGTAAAGCACTCATATTTTTAATATACATGCATACATACACACACACATACATACATACATACATACATACATACATACATACATACATACATACATACTGTAAAGCACTTATATTTGAAAGTCATTTTATTTTGGAAATCGAAAATCCGCCAAAATATAAATCCGCCAAAAGGTCCACTCCTAAAGCTGCCAAAATTTGCTGCCGCCACCTTTAAGCGTTTTACAGTACATGTATGCATACGTATATGGTAGCAAGTTCGAATCCCAGCTCGGTCACATAAATTTCGTGGCCCGGAGCCCCTCCCTTTAAAAATGTGAACCCATCAACACCACTCACCACCTCAAATACAGCACGCAAGTGCACAAAACATCACGAAAACATGCCTATATAATGTTGACCCCCTTAAACCCCACTTTTATATAGTAAAATTGGGGTTTACAGGGGTATACATTATTTTTCTTGTTTCTGCTCAAAATCATAGATTGTGGGTACTCGTTAGAACCGCCTCGCCGAGGCGGTTCTAACGAGTACCCACAATCTATGCTTTGAGCAGAAATATGAAAATATCAGAAGTTTTATCTGAAAATTTTCATTTTTTGGGTGGTAAAATTTTCAGTATATTTGAATAGGCGTGTTTTCGTAATGGTGAACCCATCAACACCACTCACCACCTCAAATACAGCACGCAAGTGCACAAAGTAAGGAATCACAGAAGCATGCAGCCTATCAATTCCAATCTCTTAAACCATTACGAAAACACGCCTATTCAAATATACTGAAAATTTTACCACCAAAAACTGAAAATTTCAGATAAAAAAATCCTATATTTTACATATTTCTGCTCAAAATAAAGATTGTGGGTACTCGTTAGAACCGCCTCGACGAGGCGGTTCTAACGAGTACCCACAATCTATGTTTTGAGCAGAAATAAGAAAAATAATGCATACCCCTGTAAACCCCAGTTTACTATATAAAAATGGGGTTTGAGGGGGTCAAAATTTTATAGGCATGTTTTCGTGATATTTGTTCTAGTGTAAAATGTGTTTTGTTTTTGTTTTTTTGCATGTCATATGAAAATCAGAATAAAATGTTTAAATCAAATTCGCATCTATGTGCCTCACTTACAAGCCGGAGGGGTTATGTTGGAGGGAGAAAGTGATATAATTCTAATTTTACTAGCCCAGACAAAAGACTTCGTCTTATGGGCTTGTGCATAGGATACATATTGGACATGCTTTGTCCCACAACCATCAACAGAAAGACCTTCCACTCAGACCTAAGTTACTCGTATAACCAACACGACATGATTTGAATGCCAAGAAAAGTCTTTTCTGTGGAAAATATTGGTAGGTTTTCCGTCGGTTACATGTGTGTTCTCATGCAACCTTAAAGAGGAAGTAACACGCTTTCGGGGTCGAAAACTCTGTCAAAATTATTTTGCTTATTTTAAGAAAAGGGGTAACCTCTAAAAGGAAGCGCAATAATTTCTTCCCTTCTAGAGTAGACTTCTTTTGAGGAAAGATTTGGTGTGCAGAATAGTGCTATTAAAGGAAGGCACAAAAGTTGTCATCACGAAAACATGCCTATATAATTTTGACCCCCTTTAACTTCACTTTTATATAGTAAAACTGGGGTTTACAGGGGTACACATTATTTTTCTGTTTTTTTGCTAACCAACATAGGTTGTGGGTACTCGTTAGAACCGCCTTGTCAAGGCGGTTCTAACGAGTACCCACAATCTATGTTTTGAGCAGAAATATGAAAAATATCAGTGGTTTTTTTTTTTCTGAAAATTTTCAGTTTTTGGTGGTGAAATTTTCTATGTATTTGAATAGGCGTGTTTTTGTAATGACTTCCGTGTAAAGTGGTGGAAAATCTATCAAGCGTATCCAGTTCCATTAAGATTTAATTTGAAAAAAAAAATATCAGGACTCGAGGTTATAAAACGTTTTCATGCTCATCTGAGCTGAGCATAAAATTTTTCCTGCTAATAAATCTCAAATTACTAACCAATTGCAAATTCATTCTTGCTAAACTAAGCTGAGTATGAAATTTTCTCTGCTAATAGATATGAAAATGCCAACTATTGTTGGCATTTTCATATTTATTAGCAGAGAAAATTTCATGCTCAGCTGAGTTGAGCACGAAAATGATTTTGATAACCTGGAGGGGGGCGGGGGGGGGATAGGGGGGGGGGGGAGCATTTAGAAAAAATTTAGCACTGAAATGTCGTAGGAATTAAAACTAAAGTTGTATAAAACACAATTGCTCGATGTCGGGCTAGCTTACGTTTCGGTAACGTACGCGGGGAATAAAAAATCCATTGCTGTCACAAGTCTGATACATGTATATGTCTGATGAACTTTGAAAGCCATGCTGTACTAAGTTACCGGTGGTATGAGGATGATGATGATGATGATGATGATGATGTAATCGCTCCGTTAAAAACGTTACTCCCAAGGAAGTATATACACGAACCAAAATTTTGATGCGCAATGTGGGATAAAGACCTTTATGCCATATGCGAGCAATGAAGGTACGATGAGCGTGCGCATCCATGCAGTCTGATCTGGACATTCTCTATTTGACGACATATACTTTAATATCCATTGATTCTGTAAGCGGGCAACGAAGGCCCTGATCAGGCTGATTTGGACCTGCGTTTTCCGCAAAGTGCATAAGGGCCCTTTTTGTGCATATCATTAATATGAGACAAACTATTACATGTACACCACAACCTCTTTATAGCACTATTGTTGGGGTCCATAGCATAAATCGTGTTAGTTAAACAACCGTGATATATCCAAACAAAAATGTATAGATTATATTGAAAAATGACCATTTATAGTCATTTTTCAATATAATCTATGCATTTTTGGGATCCATCTTTGAACCGTGTTATACCCAACGCCGTGTTATAACGAACCGTGTTATAAAGAGGTTGATGTGTACTTCGAACGTATTTAAATGCAGCTCAATGTTATAATTTATGTTAGAACATATTGCAAACCGTAATTACTGATGTTTATTGTCAACGTCAAGAGACCAAAGGTCATGGACTGGTAGAATGCTATTTTCCACTCATTGCTTAAATGGGCGTAGACAATCTTCCATCGACTGCTTAAAGTGATGGGCGTAGAGAATTAAAGTTCATTATTGCTTCGAAACTACTTTATTTAAGGTAATGGACTGACCCAGCGCTATTTTCTGTTGACTGCTTATACATGTAGCTAAAACCCGGATTGGCTGAAGCATTCGGCACATCACTCTCATGCTGACAATCTGAAAGGTTACCATTGTTTCGGCAGCACTTTATCGAAGGTCATGGGATCAATTTTGCAATGGTCAATTTTAAATAGGGTGGATGCATTGATACTGCAAAGCGCAATTAATAGTTTCTACGTATAAAATTAGCATGAGCTAATAATTTCTGACAATGGAAAAATCAAGCTTGGATTCACTGAAGCAAGGTATAGTTTAAACTCTCCAGAATATATACCCAGCAAACACACAACGTCCTAACAACGTTGTTGCGACGTTGTGTGTTTGCTGGGTATGTTTTTAATTTTATTTTCCGTATTTTTATTTTCTACTATACGTGTGCTTATCTTTGCAAGCATCATGTTCTTAGGTTAATGTAATTGCTGCTACAGTAGTGATAAAGGTGGATTTCTTCCCTGCACCTTTACATAGCAACATTGTTTCGAAATGTGTAATTTGCCACCTCAAATTCAATCATCTCAGTCGAATCTAATGTTGTTCCTTATATGTCATTTGCTTGACTGAAGAGAATAAAGTTTTGTCTGTCTGTATTGTCTGGTTCCGATAAAATACCTTGATGGTAATTAAGGAGTCCAAAGTCACCTCTGTAGTGACATAAACAATATACTGCATTTACACAAAATATTCAGATAACTTGACTCCTTACCATACTTGGCCTAGAATTTGAACCTGTTCTATTTGCTATCTTCTTCTTGTTATTGTTATATGATGCACAACGCACGAAAAAGGTCCTCATGCATTTTGGGGACAACGTAGGTCCAGATCAGCATGCGCGCATCCGTGCAGTCTGATCTGGGCATTCTCTGTTCGTCAACCTATACTACAGTATCCATTTATTCTGTAAGCGGACAATGAAGGTCCTGATCAGCCTGCGCTTATGCGCAGGCTTATCTGGGATAAGCGCAGGCTGATCTGGGTCTGCGTTGTCCGCAGACTGAATAAGGGCCCTTTTCGTGCGCTGCGCATCATATGTTTTTACTGCTGTAGCCGCTCCATCATAGGTTTGATGTTGTTCCAGCGGACAAGGCCTCTAACAAAACACATTATATCAAGTGCTTAAAGGAGGAAATTGTTATGAGTATAGCAACAGGGAAGGCGACATACAAACTCACCACGTTGTCCAGAGAAGAATTTCTGCAAACCCACAATTCGGTTATGATATCATTCGGAATATCTCTCTCTGATGAAGATCTTGATATTCCTAAATTAAACTGGATTCGTAAATTACACAAGACTTCATACAAATAACGTTACGTTGCGAATTTAGCTAAGTGCTCAACGAAGCCCCTTTCACAGATTCTAACGAGAGTTCCTGCTGCAGTAAAAGAAGGGCTTCAGAAATATTGCAACACGCATGCGCAAGAAGCGGTGTCATTTAAATCTGGATCCTGAAAATCTCCAAATAGCTCCTACAAAATTTCAGTCGCAGTCATTCTGCCTTGTAAACAGTATTATCTCTTTCGTTCTCTCAACTTTTTAACGCTTAGCACTCTGGGTAAAATTTTCAGCAGACGACATTTTGAAATGTTTCCCTTATTTTTCCCAGAAAACAGGATTTGATATTTCATGCAAATTGTCTCCAACTCCTGTTTTTTTTTGGAATAAATAAGAAAAGTATGACCAATTTGTCGTCTACTGAATTAGCCCAGAGAGTGGTAAATGTTAAACCACAATTCCTCAAGACAAAGTGACATCATAATTACGACGATTATTAACCAGTGTTTCAATCACAAGAACGGAAATCGTCGTTTCCAGTATGTTGTCCTTGGCTATATAGAGACATACTTTGTTCAGGGCCACTTTGATGCACCACAAAAGTATTCTGATGCAGATGTTGTATAAATGCTGGAATATCTAATCGACAACAGCTTTGTGTAAATTGGTGGCCAGATATTTCAACAAACAATAGGCACACCTAACCCTTCTCTTGCTGAACACGACATGCCCTGTCTTAGCAAACAGTGTAGATACAGGTCAGTTGGCTTCTGAAGCCAACTGATCTGGATCTGCATTGTTTGTCATTAAATCTTTGAATTTCTATCAAAAACCCGGACCAAGTAATCTGATTGGCTGGAAGTTAGAAGTGGGCGTGGCATCTTAATTTATTCAGCATGACAAGGGTTAAGGGAGCTAATTGTGCTCCATTGCTTGCCGACTTATTCTTGTCTCACCTGCGTTAGCATGGGCGACTTAGGCGTGCAGGTTTTCGTCCGTTCGTTCATTCGTTCGCCCATGTACTTACGTCCACCCTAGCGTTCATCCTAGCATCCGCCATAGCGACCATCCTAAAGGATGTCTACAAATTATATAAATGTACAGTTAATTTCACTTCATCGATCACCTGAGCTAAACAATGATATCTCTTTCTCTTCTGGTGCTTGTTTTAACATTTTAGTACGCAGGCGTGAAATAAACTCCAACGAAGTTATTCATATTTTTATATCCGTACAACGCAGAGTTTAGACAGGGCCTCATGAAAGCAGGCACAAAACGCCTTGCCCAACAATTCAATTTAATCTACAAATACATAGATGACGTATTGTCTCTGAGTAATTCAAAGTTTTCAGAGCACCTCGAATTCATCTCCCACGTGAACTTGAAATTTAAGAATCATCTGATATGATAACATCAACCTCATACATTGCTTTATACCTCTATACCGACAATGGAAAGCTCACACTACTAGACTTTACAACAAACTGAATGACTTCAACTTCAACATAGTTAATATCCCTTCTGCACCAGCATTTCTAAGTTAATCCATAATGCTAAAGCCTGCTTTGAATATTTCATCAAATGAGGAAGGCATCTCACTACAAGACTGTTGACTCCCAGATATCAAAGAACGTCACTGATGTCAACAATTAAGAAGTCATATACCTTGTTAATCTCTACGATGTTTCCAGACTTGTCTGATGTTTTTGCTACAGCTAATCCATAAACACACTTTCTAAAACCCGAGTATTACTATTCTCATATTTTCCTAAATCTCTGTTCAGGCTTATTATTGTGGGCGAAGCATGCTTACCAAGTAATGCTTACTTTCCACGGATGCCTGCATTCACCTCATTTGTTTTTGGCCCATGTCTGTTTGTCTGTCTGTCTTACCATTCCTAATTTTTTATTTGTGTATATCGACATTATGATATTCCGAAATACGATTTGGTATGTTGACCTCAGCCTTATTATATACGTTTTGCTATATGTATCTAACAACTACCGGATGACTCGGTGTACGACTTGAATCTACACTGTTTGCCCAGGAATACGTTGTCCGATTATTCAGAGTAAATACGGTATGTACAATTAGGAACAAAAACGAATACAGAGTAACCGCAATACAAGAACAACATGTTCACCTTTGCCATGATGAATAAATTAAGATGACATGCCCACTTCTAATTTTTAGCCAATCAGATTACTTTATCCAGGTTGTTGATACAAATTCACATAATGACAAACAGTTAAGATCCAGATCAGTTGGCTTCTTCAGAAGCCAGCTGATCTGGATCTTTACTGTTTATAAAGGCAGGGCATATCCGGGTTCAGCAGGACAAGGGTTAGTAAGTGAAGCAATTGTGGATGTGGGTGTTTGGTAAGCGGATGTGGGTGGCCGTGGCGCGTTTCATTAATGGAGTTTATATAATGCATAATTTAGATTCAGTTTCAACCAATCACAAGAAAGTGTTCGATCAGCTTAGGACATCCTAACTCATCAGTGAGTCGTAATGGTAAAACCAATTATATCATACATATATAAAATCTACCAAGCAATCTTTACGCATCACTCAATGACTAATATACAGAAAAAACTTCAATAACTCGAACACCGATGGCTTGTTTACCGTGGCTGATTCGTTTTTGAGTCAATTCCAATTGTTCAAGAAAACAAATATCTTGGAATGTTTTAGGGACATTTTTATATTTTATAGAGGATCGAAAAGACATCGAGGCGATTCCAATGAATATACTCAACATACCATTATTTTATAGTAGATCGAAAAGCCATCCCTAAAATATCCCAATTTGCCTACTGACCTGGCGGTATGGCGGCATAATTAGTCCTTAGTGGCTCAAACTACCCGTATCTAGAACAAATTTTCATGGTCCAAAAGATGTTCGAGCCATTGAAGTTCGACTGTATGTAACATACATACTTTTTTTTTTTAAAGCCGGTCTCGGTGGCTCAGCTGGATGCGCGTTCGACTTGAGACCAGGAGGTTGCGGATTCGACCCCCGCCAAGGTCGGCAACATTCTTTCATGGAGATTGATCATGAAATAATTTCTACAGTCATTCTCTCCCTCCCGCTGATTCAAGAAGGGCAGTTGTCAGTTTCTGGCGAAAGACTGTGGACCATACTAGCTAACCACTTAGAGGACTAAGCCTGCCCAGTAAACGTGTGGTTAGGTAAACGGACCGCGCTCGACATGACCCAGTTGGGTTGACGGTAAAACCTCAACACAAACAAACATACGTTTTTTTTCTCAATCAGTATAAAATGCTTTAATATCTAGATACAATACTATTCACTGGCATGTCACTCATGACCTGATGCCAGAAAATTATCCATTGAGACTAATATTAAGTTCGCCGTTTTTCATTCAATATAACTAGATACACTGAGTATGTTTCCGCAATTTGTACAAGGAGGATAACTTTTCGACTTCTTGTTTGCCTTCCCTCACACCAATCCCCATTTTAAAAGGGGTCTTTTCTAAAAGGAAAGAATTTGCTCCCTTTGAATTTGCTCCCAAAGGGAGCAAATTCTTTCCTTTAAGAGTAGACCCCTATTTCAGAAAGGACGTAAAGCGATTTTGAAAGAGTTATCTTACTTGAAAGTGTATCCATTTCCCCTAAAGACGTATGGCAAACATCGAAGGCACAGAATCAGCCTGGAACTCTTCGGAAATGCAAGCTGATCTAGAACAGATCCCCATATGCTGACAAACAGGATGTTAGCACATATCCCCATATGCAAAATATTGTCACCACATCGACCCAAAAAGTTCGAGATACGGAATATTGTTTTATCCCCAACCACTTAGCTTGAAATTCAGGCTTAAGATAGATATTTCACCCTATATTTTGGGCTTCCCTGCCCTAAACGAGTTTCTGGTGTATTTGCTGGTATATATCGTAGTAAGCCGACTTATGTACATCCCTTCTGACAAGTGGTATACAAAAAGGAAAGAATTTGCACCCGTTGGAGCAAAGTCTTTCCTTTTTGAGTAGACCCTTTTCAAAAGAGGCTTTGATTGCAGGAAATTTCTGCTAACAAGAAGTCACCAAAAATGCCTTCCTTGTAAAATGGGGGTGGCGGGGGAGGGAGGGGGAGGGGGGTGGAGGGGGATGTTGGGGTGGATATACAACCGTTAAGAAAACTACTGCAAGTGGAGAGCGGAATTCGAGCAATTTCCGTTTGGATGAGTGATACAAACCCAGCAATATGAACGCGCAACCTGATCAGAGAAAAGATTTGGCTTACATGAGAAAAGCTACGTATGCTGTCTTATGACACTGTTTCAGTGCAAGTATAATGCGGGTAGGGTTAGTGGATATGTGCTCTACCCTGTTTATCCTAAATGTTGGAACCGCTGGACACCTTACCATACTTGTCCGAAAATTTAAATAAGTCCATTTTACTACCCATTGATATGTCTAAAGGTACCGGATGGGTGGCAAACAGTGTAGACCCTGATCAGACGCTGCATTCTGCAGCGTCTGATCAGGGTCTACATAGTTTGCTCAAGTCAGTCCGTTCGAATGTTAAGGGTAAATGAGGTATATAGGATGAAACCAAGCTCAAAGGTCATTCACCTATTTAATAATTTAAGAATATGCAGAAAACAATTGAGTAGGAAAGTCGTTATGGTTTCTGCAAGTTGATTAAAAGGACTCCCGAAATGTTTCCAAAGAGAACCGAGTGGTTCTACGCGCTCGGCGTTTTTATGCTGCCGTTAGTCGCGATGACAGCAGAATTATTCGCGCATCTACCCGGTGATGTATATATAGTGGGGCTGTTTGAGATCGAGACAGAGAAAGGGGGAAAGTGTGACCAGATTAAGACGGAATCTGTTATGACGTTAGAAGCGACAAGGTGGTACGTAAACCAGCTCAACCTGGCCAGAACGCTTCCGTTCAAAATAGGTAAGCATAAATACAATATCTTTAGCACTAGAGATCATTTCTTGTGATCTTCATGATATCTGAAACCTGATTTTATTTTCTTTTGTACAGAAAATGGTGAACCGTTGGATTCGATCCCTAATTCAAAACATTACGAAAACACGCCTATTCAAATATATTGAAAATTTCACCAACAAAAACTTAAAAGTTTTCAGATAAAACGCTGATATTCTTTTCATATTTCTGCCCAGAAACATAGAGTGTGGGTACTCGTTAGAACCGCCTCGCCGAGGCGGTTCTAAAGAGTACCCACAATCTATGTTTTGAGCAGAAATAAGAAAAATAATGTATACCCCTGTAAACCCCAGTTTTACTATATAAAAGTGGGGTTTAAGGGGGTCAAAATTATATAGGTATGTTTTCGTGATGATAAATAATACGGACTTACTTTAAATGAAATACTTCTTTTGATGGCTGTGTGTAATACCTTAGAAATACTATATTAAAATTTTGGTTTTATCAAGCCGGTCCCTAAAAAGGTGCGTAACCTAACCTTGTGCAAGCATATGAGAGAAGTTTCGATGCTGAAAGCTCAAACTTTAACCTGCTTTCTATAAATAATATTAAACAACATTTAAAACATGTTTCTTTATTTTCACATAAAATAAGGCTCGACAGTAAATTCAAATTGTCTTTTGAGACAATTTGAATAAAATTCCATTTCTTATTTTCTTGGAAAAAAGAGAAGATGTCATAAATCTTTATCTGATGATTTAGCTTACAGAGTGCTTAAATAGTTAACCCTTGTCATGCTGAATAAATTAAGATGCAACGATCATTTTTAATTGTAAGCCAGTCAGATTACTTAATCCATATTATGGATATAAATTCACATACTGAAAGAAACAGTGCAGATCCAGATCAGTCGGCTTCTTCAGAAGCCGACTGATCTGGATCTACACTGTTTGCAATGGCAGGGTATATCTCGGTTCAGCAGGACAAGGGTTAGTGTATTATCGCAGTATGACGAGCGTCTCCATTCGTCATGTGGGCTGCGCCACGCGAAAACATGTCTTAAGGCATTGAAGGCGAAATGTGCCTGCGCAACCGCGCAGTCTGATCTGGGCATTCACTGTCCGCTAACATAATCAATGCATACTACAGAATGCAAGAATGGAACGTAAAGGCGTAGATGATATACTGCGCATGCGTAGGGTGATCTGAATCTGCACATTTTGCGCATGCTAGGTAACACTTTTTTAGCTTGACGTGGCCCATATGATCTACAGGCCGGTCTACAGGGCTTAACGATTCCGGAAGTGGGCAGCCACGGCTAAATTTGCCTGCACGATTAATGTACAGTCAAGCCTCTCTATACCGACACTAGCTACAACATAATTTGTTATAATAGCAATTTGACTAGCATATAACTTTCGCTCAAGAGGTGACAGTTAATCAGAAATTATGCAGGTCAATTGCATTTAATACTTCAAGAACATATATTTTGAATATTTGTTAGAATCTCCTCAAGCGATTCTAACAAATATCCAAAACATATGTTTTATGAGAAAACAATAATAAAAGAATGTCTTTCTTACATTCATTCTGCTCATTAAAATTCTTAACAACAGAGAACTTTAGTTTGATAGCAACATATTCGGGAATAAATGATGTCGTTGTAACGAGGGTTCACTGTATTTACTTGCGTAAGTTTTCGGACAGACAGTCCTCAGCAAATAGCTCATGCACAGATCAGACCCCACAAAACGTGACGTCTGATCAAGGTCAAAATAGAAAGATGTCTAGGCATCACGAAAAGATGCCTATATAATTTTGACCCCTTTAAACCCCACTTTTATATAGTAAAACTGGGGTTTACAGGGGTATACATTAATTTTCTTATTTCTGCTCAAAAACAGATTATGGGTACTCGTTAGAACCGCCTCGGCGAGGCGGTTCTAACGAGTACCCACAATCTATTTTTTGAGCAGAAATATGAAAAATATCAGATTTTCATTTGAAAACTTTCAGTTTTTGGTGGTGAAATTTTCAATATATTTGAATAGGCATGTTTTCGTAATGAAGTGCCACAAACAACCTACCAATAGCCGGCCAATGAAACAGACAAACTACGACCAACAGTTTTCGTGATTACTGGTCATGAAATATTTTACTCTCTCCCTTCCGCTGATTCAAGAAGGGCACTTGTCAGTTTCTGGCGAAAGAATGTGCACAAGTTCTGGTTAACCGCTTTTAGGACTAAGCCTGCCCATGAAAAGTATGGTTAGTTAAACTGAAGTGATCGACATGCCCTTAATAGTGTTGACTGGGTCATTAAACTCCAAACTAACCAACGACGGACAGCACACACGTTACAAAATACCGCAGGGCGGATTCAGAGGGGGTTCGGGGGTTCAGTCCCTTTGACTCAAAATTTTGCGGTGTCTGATCAGGGTCTACACTGTTTGCTCAGGCCTGTCTGTCCGAATACGTAGAGTAAGTACGGTAAATTGATTAAATCGAACCCAACGCCCTCAGAAATCCTTCTGGATCCGTCCCTGTACCGTATTGCACAGTAACCAGCTCTCGCTCCCAATGAGGTGATCACATTGTCAGACAGGACCAGTCGAATTATTAACCCTAGTCCTGCTGAATAAATTACGATGCCACTCCCACTTCTAATTTTCAGCCAATCAGATTACTCGTACTTGATCCGGATTGTTGCTATAAATTTACATACTCAATGGCAAACACTGTTTGCAAAGGCAGGGTATATCCAGGCTCAGCAGGACTAGCGTTAAACACGAAAAAAGACATTCACTGAGCAGCCACAAGGCCCTGCTGAATTCGCACTAAAACCGCCCAATTAAAACGGCCAGTAGTACAGAGTACAGCGGGGTTCGGCTCGCATAGAGGCCCCTAACGATCTGGACCCAGTTGTTTAAAACTAACGATGTCGTTAGTTAACGTATCGTTAAACTTTTGATCATTAAACATGACATATACGCCAATACTTTTGCTGAAAAATGTGAGAAGCTTTTGCCTTTGCCAAACCTACTCACATTTTTTTCAGCTAAAATACCTGTGAATTAGAGACTGTACTTACTAGAACAGTTAACAGTTTGACCATTAACGAGCTCGTTAAGCTAACGAAGCTTTGAACAACGGGTCCAGTAAAAGATCACCGAAAAAAACAACAAAAAAACAAAAAAAACCCCAGGTACTCAAATAACAATCACTGACGAAACAAGGACGATGGCTCGTGGCAAACACCCTCAGACACTGGCAAACAGAGAAAATGAAAATCCTTAGTTGAACCACGGAAGGCCTGCATCATGAAAACACGCCTACATAATTTCGACCCCCTTAAACCCCACTTTTATATGGTAAAACTCGGGTTTACAGGGGTATACATTAGTTTTCTTATTTTGCTAGAAAAACATAGATTGTGGTATTCGTTAGAACCGCCTCGGCGAGGCGGTTCTAACGAGTACCACAATCTATGTTTTGGGCAGAAATATGAAAAATAATGGAATTTTTTATCCGAAAATTTTCCTTTTTTGGTTGTAAAATTTTCAATATATTTGAATAGGTGTGGCTTCGTGATGCGGACAAAGACAAAGGTTTAGGTCGTTGCAATTCATCACGAAAACATACCTATATAATTTTGACCCCCTTAAACCCCACTTTTATATAGTAAAACTGGGGTTTACAGGGGTATACGTTATTTTTCTTATTTCTGCTCAAAAACATAGATTGTGGGTACTCGTTAGAACCGCCTCGGCGAGGCGACTCTAACGAGTATCCACAATCTATGTTTAGAGCAGAAATATGAAAAATATCAGAATTTTTTATCTAAAAAAAATCAGTTTTTGGTGGTGAAATTTTCAATATATTTGAATAGGCGTGTTTTCGTAATGAAAGATGAAAGTAAAGCCGATATAGGCCATGAATGCGTTAAAAATTAAGCATGCGTTCTGTCGCATCTATGTTGTATCCTATCCTTTCATAACGGGTACTTCGACGTTAATGTAACGTTTCATAAACGTCATAGGGTTGTATCGACGTTAATACGTTTCATAAACGTAATGACGTTGCATCGCCGTTAATGTGACGTTGTATAAACGACATGAGGTTACAGCGACGTTAATGTGACGTTGTATAAATGTCATGTGCTCACTTAGATGTATTTTTTTTCAGTTGTACTTTGGTGTGTATATCGAAGGCTTAAAGTCGGTTTAAGAGTATAACATTTTACATTTTACCTTACTTTTTGTAACATACTCCCTAATCAAATATAAATCAACAATAGTTTCTGTAAGCATGAAATTTTGAAAGAAATTAGAACTTAAAAAAAGAAGGGGACAAAGTATATATTTAAAATATTTAAAATTTATTTAAAAATCGGACTGATTTCAAGAAAATACGTAACGACGTAAAAAAAAAAAGTGACAAATAACCTCCCGAAAAAGTGAAATAACTATTGTATTGTTGAATTTTACAAAAACAATTAGTATCTTTGTAATTTCGAGCAAACATGTATTTATATTAATAATTTAAAATATTACTGCCTTTAAAAATTCTCCTCGTATGTTCTTGTCAAAGTTAACTAGAAACTCGGACCCATCAATATTGATGGGTCCGAGCTAGAAACTTACTTTTGACAAGCCTTACAGAACCAGATTTTAGGGCGTCAAAATTATGAAATGAAGGTACTTTTGTCGCATAAATATAACGGCATGATGCAATTGGTGACAATTTAAGAATAAACCTATGAATCAACAGTGAACTCTTGTTACAACGACAGCATTTGTTCCCAAAGATATTGCCATTAAAATGAATTTGCTATTGTAAAGAATTCTTATGCCATGCTTTATTCTTATTTCTTCATAGAACGTATGTTCAGTTTACAATGGGTTAAAGGAATGGATACACTTTCAGGGTAGGCAGCTCTATCAAAATAGATTTCCCTTTCTCCCAAAAAGGTGTCTACTCTAACAGGAAAGAATTTGTTCCCATTTGGGAGCAAATTCTTTCCTTTTAGAGTAGGTCCTTTTTCAGAAGGGACGCATTGTGCAGAAAAGCAACTAGGAAGTCGCAAAAGTTGTCTGCCTTGTAAAAATGGCGGAATTTTCACTACCTACACCCAGTTCTCTTAAGAGCATAGCGTATTCTCATCCACACAGTCTGATCATAGTGTTTGCTGGGCGTTCTAGAGACAAACAAAGGCGTCTACACCAAAGACGGATCAGACTGCAACTTTGCGCAAGCTGATCCAAAATTTTGATTGGTACACATTTTTTCGCGCCTATATTGAAATTAATCGTATCCGCTAAAATTTTTATCGCTTTAATAATAGATAAATTCCAGGTTCAAATTGCACTCATATCAAATGGCATTACGCTTTCCCGTTTCGCATTTCGAAGTTGATATCAAATACAAGGGCAGAGTTTTATTTAAGAAAGTAGGTCTTCCAACCATTTTACTAAATGACCCCAGCAAACGATAAGCGTCTGAATGAGTTTATGACGCCTTGAGACTTCATGACGTCTCGGTAACGTCGAAACGTTGTGTTTACATGGATATCATCACATACAGTCGAACCTCGATGGCTGGGACACCGATGGCTCGTTTACCATGGCTAATTCGAACTCGTTTTTGAGTCCCTACGAAATTCTTCTGATAGCTCAAGAAAACAAATACTTAAGGAAATTTTCTTATTTTATCGTGAAATTGTATGTTGTGTGTACTCATTAGAATCGCCTCATCGAGGCGATTCTAATGAGTACACTAATGAGTACACTCAACATACAATCACTGTGTAGAAAATCGAAAAGATTTCCCTAAATTATCGCTATATGCTTCCTGAACTGGTGCCATGATTAACCCTCAGTGGCTCAAACTACCCATGTCTCGAACGTATTTCCATGGTCCCAAAGATGTTCGAGCCATTGAGGTTCGACTGTAGTTTTGAAATTTTCCGATTTAAATAATAAGCCAGATTACAGCAAAATCCATGGTGTAGCGAAGACTCCGATCAGTCAGCACATCACGGTATGCGGAGTAGGATCAGGGTCTTTGCCGTACGCTCTGCATAGTTTTCATGACCTGTAGATTGCTCATACAAACAATTTACCATTACGAAAACACGCCTATTCAAATATACTGAAAATTTTACCACCAAAAAATTAAAATTTTCAGATAAAAATTCTGATATTTTTCATACTTCTGCATAAACATAGATTGTGGGTACTCGTTAGAACCGCCTCGGTGAGGCGGTTCTAACGAGTACCCACAATCTATGTTTTTGAGCAGAAATAAGAAAAATACTGTAAACCCCTGTAAACCCCAGTTTTACTATATAAAAGTGGGGTTTAAGGGGGTCAAAATTATATAGGTATGTTTTCGTGATGCTTTTCAGCCTTGCAGACCAAAACTCATGATTATTCAAACAGTGAGCCATCTCATCAGGATCTACACTGTTTGTCATTCTATTTAGATTTTTGACCGATATTCCTGTTTACAACAATGGACATGTCTAAATTCAATGATGGAAATGTCCATTTTATAAACTCAGGGTGGAAAGGGCTATAGGCCCACGGCCAAATGTCACCGAAGGCCTGAAACATGTAAAAATATTTAACCCTTCCTATCAGTTTTTTTCCAAATCCTCATATTTCAACAATATGATTTCCATAGGGAAAGCACGGAAGAAACAGTTTTTATTTTTGTTTCATTGGGATCATAGGGTCCATTCTGATAGCTTGGAAAATCAAGTTTGCTTGACCCGGTGCTAGGGGAGGGGTGGGGGCAGTGGCGGGCGAGGGGGAGGTGGGAGTGGGGGTGGGGTGGGGAAGCGTATGCAGCCCTGCAAACTACATTTCTGTCATATTCTAATCTAAATGAAACAGAGACTCCGGCTTTCGTTTTTTTATGTGTTCCCAGCTAGCTTCCTACATAAATCTATATCGGGCCCAATAAATATTTCAGTAGAATGAATGTCGGGTTCCTTGTTTCAAAGGCAGTATTTGCAGATTTATTTGCAAAAAGAAAAAAAATGAAATTTAGATAACTAGCTAATATTCCCAAAATAATAGTTCGTCTGTCATTTACAATGACCAATCTTAATCACATGCGAGAAATGCTACTGTTTGCGTGTTCTAAGATGGCTGATTAGACCAATTCTAGCTCTAAACTGTTTATTGCAGATGGAACAACAGAGGTCAGAGCAAGACAGCTCTGTTGGTGATGCCTTAGCTCTGGCTTTGCGCTGTGCACGTTTCTGCTCGGCTTCGCTGATTCTTTTTGCCTCATATTCACTAGCACCTCTTCTGATGAGGCCTCGCCACTGTACTCGGTCCTGTGCAATTTGTTCCCACGACTCTGTTGGAATGTTGAAATCCTTGAGGCAGGCTTTCAGGATGTCTTTGTATCGCTTCTTCTGATCACCATGGGAGCGTTTGCCCATTTCTAGTTCTCCATAGAGGGTTTTTTTGGCAAACGTTCCTCAGGCATCCTGGTAACATGGCTTGTCATCTTAACTGTGCCAGTTTCAGAAGAGTATGTACACTCTGCATCCCTGCACTTTTCAGGACTTCTGTGTCTGGAATCCTGTCTTGCCACTTAATCTTCAAAAGTTTTCTAAGGCAGCTTGTATGGAAGTGGTTCAGTCTTTTGGCATGCCGTTGGTAAACTGTCCACGTTTCGCATGCATACAATAGTGTTTGAAGCACCACAGTTTTGTAGACTTTCAGCTTTGTGTCAAGCCTGATTCCACTTCGATCCCAAACACTACCACGTAGTCGGACAAATACTGCACTAGCTTTAGCAATCCTGGCATTAACTTCATCACCAATGTGCACGACTATTGATAATGTGCTTCCAAGGTAGGTGAACTTGTCTACCACTTGCAATCTCTGACCTTTCACTGTAATGGTGGGCTCCTTGTAAGTCTTGCCAGGTGCTGGTTGATAAACCACCGGTCTTTTTGATGCTGATTGTGAGGTCATAGCTGTCATAGGAGCCAGATACTTGATCTACACCTTTTTCATCCTCTTCTGTTGGAGCACCCTCTGTCATGCCATCAGCAAAGAGGAACTCGTCTAGCACCTCTGTCTGCACCTTGGATTTGGCTTGCAACCTTCTTAGGTTGAAAAGTCTCCCATCAAAGCGATACCTAATAGGTATACCATTGTCACCATCCTGGAAAGCAGCTGTGGGCATGGCAGAGAACATCATGCTGAACAGAGATGGGGCTAGTACACAGCCTTGCTTGACACCATTTGTCACAGTGAATGGCTCAGAAAACTCTATTAAATTGTATTACGTGTTTTCGTAATAAGTAAGTAAGTAAGTAAGTAACGACTTTATTTATCGAGGGTTACAACATTTAGCACATACATAAATACATGTAATAGCTAATCTTCCATGAGGCCCTCACTATTTACAAATATACACACAAGTACATTTATTCAAATAAACAATGATATTATAAAATGATATTTTTCTGATACTGTGACCAAGTGCAGCTTGAGGGAAGTAAATCAAGAAATGAACCTCATTATTTCCTTCCATTACAGTTTCATCTGTTGGATATCTTGCCGAAACGAAATGCAAGAGACCTGATGAAATATAATACAAGGCTACCAGAATAAGGCTCATAAGAATAGCATAGATTTGTCTGATCCCAAACAAACTCTTGATCATATTCTACTAGACTAGTTTAAAAAACATATATATCAATATATCAGATAGTTTGAATATTAACTATACACAAAATTCTGAAATTTCATCATGTTTTACAGCTGAAAATGAAACTGAATCATGTTAATGCCTGTCTGTCCAAAAACTTGGAAATATAACGGTAGTTCTTTGCATGTGAGATGAGCTATATATAACAATACTGCATTATATTATACACTAAAGTGGCGAATATGCATATCTCATCCGAAATATATAGTAACACCCATTTTATGTACGATTGTGTGCACTATGTGAATGGGAAAAGCAAAACATAGACATTAAAATAAATAATATGAAAGTGAAATTCATAAAAATTTACAAAGTTAAATTTATACATGTATAAAGTTGAATTTATAAATTTACAAACTCTTGCTTTAATTCACTAGCCATGTTAAGCATCTATTGTGAAATGTGTCAATAGTCTGGGCATTTTTAACTTCCTCTGGCAAACTGTTCCATATCTGACATCCAGAGTATCTCATACTATGTTTGAAGCATTCTGTCCTTGGCTTAGGTGGGATAAAACATCCAGCAGAAGATGATCTAAGCTGCATATTAGTATTTTCATTTGTTCTTAGTGTGAAATTTTCAGAAATATATGAAGGGGCTATATTGTTATAAACTTTAAACATAAATTTAGCCTTTCGTAGGTGAAGCCGATCATAAATAGACATAATCTTCAAATATTTCATGGCTTCAACAGAGTCATCAACATTGTAGTCAAGGATAATCTTGCATGCACGCTTTTGTAATTTAAAAACCTGTAATTTATTAGATTCTGAAGAACTCCCCCACACTATGTTACAAAAGTCGATATGAGGTTGAATATACGTCTTGTAAAACTGAACTCTATGAGCCTGGGACAAAAAAAATTTAATTTTTGTAAGAAGCCAAATGCCTGAAGAAATCTTTTTCTTTAGGTGCTTGATGTGATCAGACCAGGTCATCAAAAATGTGTTTCTATTAGAGGGGTATGAGGCTTAATGTTGCCATTCAAGCTTTTAGAAAGTGATTTAGTCCATATTGTCGAATCAAGAGACATTCTTTCCATGCCATTTGGTGCTAAATGGGAAATAAATAGAATACAATCAATACCAAGTAAATGAAACTTTTATTAATAATCTATCAAACAAACAAACAAACACAAAAAATAAAATTACCTAACTATCAAACGTGTTAAGAATAACACAATAACTACGGTTTGATTGGTATAATCAAAACTCTTAACAAACCTACTTTAAATTCAAGGATATGATACAAATAAAAATAAAAACTTTAAAGTAAAAAGTTAAAAGTAAAGTTAAAAGTAAAAGTTAAACATATACTACTTAAAGTTTGCTAAGAATCAGTACCATATAAACACCACATATTCTGAAAGTCTGTATCTTGGTAACGTTGTTGTATGCTTGTCATATACTGCAGCAAGATTATCTTTTATCATATGCTAATATTGCCCTTCTGCAAGCCATACGTTGTTGAGTGTTACTCATACATTGCAACAAGGTAATCTTTTATCGTGTGCTAATATTTCCCTGCTGCAAGCTATACGTTGTTATATGCTAATTATATACTGCAGCAAGCTAATTCTTAACGCGTGCTAATAGTTCCCTGCTGTAAGCCATACGTTGTTATATGTTAATGATATAACACGGCAAGGTAATCTTCTATCGTGTGCTAATATATAGAGGATATTCAAATGTTTGGAATGCTTCGGCACTCATGAAATATACATTTTTTCACTTCACTCGATGAAATAAAAGTCATATTCACGACAAACATTTGAATTTTCTTTTTATTATATACATCACTTTCGACAGAAGAGATGCAAATCTTGCCATGACGTTCATGTTTTGTTTGGTGACGTTAGATATGACGTCAGAAACGCGCATTGGCCTGTAAACAATAAAATAAAAAGAAAATTTACTCTTTTTCTGTGAATACCATAAACATTTTCATCTCGTGTAATAAAAACATGCAAATTTAGTTCTTTGTGCCGTCCGAATAGTACCATATCTTATATTTTTCACTGCTCAGAGGAGTGAAAATATAAGTTTTATATTTTCACTAGTGAAAATATAAGTTTTTCGAAATATGCATTTTATTTCATTAATAATTCTCTATATTTCATTACTTTGTATATAATAAATCTCTGTATGCATGTTTTGCAGCAAGATAATATTTTCTCGTATGCTAATATTTCCCTGCTGCAAGTCATACATAGTTGTGTGCTAATCATAAACTTCAGCAAGGTAATGTTTTATCGTGTGCTAATATGTCCCATTTGCAAGCTATACGTTGTCGAGTCTTAATCATATATTGCAGCAAGGTAATCTTTTATCGTGCGTTAATACCCAGCGGGCACATGACGTTTATACAACGTCGGCTCAACGTCGATGCAATGTCCCGTTCTATGAATCCCTTCCCTAATCCAGTCGGGTTTTACATAACATTTGGCCTAAACTATCAACTGAAACATTCGAAACATACCAGGGCCAAACCGCACCTAGGGCCGAACGACAAACAACCTGTTGGTAACAGCTTTTACCCAACGTGCAGACGGTGCTAAGTATTTTGCGGTCCTGGCGGTGCTGAAGTACAAATCTTAATAGCTATCAATTATATAATGCCATCCTTCACGAAAGATGGCAATAAACCTATGGGCCGCGTCAAGCTACTTAGTGCCTTCGAGCATGCGCGAAATGTGCAGATTTATATTTCCTACACAAGCGCAAAGTCTCATCCGGGCATTTGCTCTCCATTTATACATTCTGTAGTATCCATTGATTCTGTTACTTCTGACAGCAGCTAGGCAGACTGATCTAAGCCTTTGCTGTTCGCATATGCCCAAAGACACGTTTTTGCACGGCACGGCCCATATGAAATATATGTGCCGCAACTTGAGAACACGTACCTTCTGACATGTGCGCCCAACAAAGACTCAAATCAACCTGCGCATCCGCGAAGCCTGATCAGACTCTCCTTTGTCAGGATGAAAAAAAAAAAAAATAAATAAATAAAATAAAATAAAAAATAAAAACACAAACAAAAAAAAAATTACGTCATTGGCTATCCAAAATGCGCCCAGTGAAGATTCTGATCAGCCTGCGCATTCGCGCAGGCTGATCAGAATCTTCACCGGGCGCACATGTTCACCGGGCGCACATGTTCGTGGCTCTTGTTTAGATGATTTCAAACGTATTGAGGCTCGAGGTCTAGATGTAGTGTTGTATAACTTCAGCAGAAAAGTCGGAATCAAAGTGCTTTTCTGTTCATCAATCCCCTGCTAAAAGAGGTCTTCTCTGAAAGGCAGGCGACTCACATGAAATGTTAAATCTTATTTTCCTTGAAAAGTAATTAATAAAATAGAATGCGCTGTGCTATAAATTTTCTTTAGGTATTAAGGTAGATTTTGTCCATTGTCCTACTTTATAAGTGTTAACATATTAGAATCAAAGCAGCCTGATAATGTCATCTGACCATAATCTTTTCTATTGCTCTCTGCGTTATTTGGACCATCTAGAATTCAATAATTTAAGAAAAATATCCAGACCAGCTGTTCACATATTGAAAATGTCGTCGAACCACTTTCAAAAATGCTTCGTGGTGAAGGTACATTTTTTTGAACTTCAAAAATAGGTCGCAGAAACTTAATAACTTACGATAAGTACTCTCTCTCTCTCTCACCCCCTCTCTCTCTCTCTCTCTCTCTCTCTCTCTCTCTCTCTCTCTCTCTGTATGTGTGTATGCGTGTGTGCATGTGTGTGTTTTTTTCGAACCTCACCAATGAAGATTAATGAAATCAAATAGTCTTGCTGACGGAGATTAAAGCAACCATAACAGTCTATTACAGTATCTCTGGTACGTACTCATGTTCAGCGACTGAAATATGAAGATTAAATAAATGAGTCAATGTTTTTTTAAGGTGTTATTATCATGTTTCTAAATGACACTTTATTGCATTTTTACGTAAAGTCATCGGGTGTCGTTTTTTTCCCAAAGTTCATCCCAGCTTTATACAACGTCGCCAAAACGTCGATGCAACGTCATGACGTTGCATCGACGTTGTGGCGACGTTGTATTACCATACTTGTCCTTAAATATGTATGACTCTAGTTCACTGTCTGTTGATAATTCCAAAGCAGCTGGTGAGTGAGAAGCAGTGTAGACGCTGATCAGGTTGCTGCTATAAAGGAAAGAACATTTTTCCCAGGGGAGCAAATATTTTCGTTTTAGAGTAGACTCCTTTTTACAAGCGATGACAAAGAATTTCACAGAGTTGTCTGTCCTGAATGTGTCAATTTCTCTTTAATATCGAAATCTCGCCATAGAGAACTGAGCTATTTAGATATTTAGGTCTATGTTATATAGAGCTAGTGCCGTGTGCCGAACATAAAACGTCTCCCAGTGTACTTTCACTATAGTGCAGACTATATTTTCTGGTCCTTTTAGTTCATTAAGCATATTCCGTGATTTTGACGGTCACTAATGAGGCTTAATCGGCCGAAACAAGTTAAATCTGGCCCAGAAAACTTCGACACTTCAGTTATTTTTATTTGCCCTCAAGGGTCGTTACTTTTAGAATCTATATATAGTACAATAACTGAATTTATCTCACTAAAATATGTTCTGAAGTAAATCACATAATGTAACCGCGGGTCGCCCTTGCGATCCACACATATATAGGAGTAATACTAATCTATGGTGGCATATAACTGACATCTAAATATTGAGATACTAAGTCGACTTCTGCTTTTATGTCGACTTACAACGTATGACTTGATGCTAAAACGACTTCCGTTGATAAGGGTTATCGCGTTTGCGGGTCGTAATATTGCTCTAAGCTGCCTTCAAGAAAACAAAGCGTGTTAACATTGTATGACGACTTATTTTATGTTATTTTTTATTATCTCGACTTCCGGTTCTTTTACATGTCGTCATAATTTGCCAGTTGGCGTTGAGATACGTTTTCGTAGTCGTGAAAGTTTATTTTTAGACCAAAATCCCACAGGCAGCGCCAGTCTTATTGCAATCACAGAGTTGTTTACAAGAAACGATAATTATATAATATCTATATGCCACCAAACAGTATATTAAGCCCTAAACTTAATACGTTACATCGTCCCGAATTTAAGTATCTCGACCGGCATAGTCACTATCTGACTATCATTATCTTCTCTACAAATCCTACTGGGTACAGTGAATTAGTTATTTTCCCCATAGACCTTCATTATAAATACCTTTACTTCAGCCAAGTATAGGTATTTTCAGGGTATGGCTGGACCTCCGAAGTTGGTTTCAATTTAAAGCCTAGCCTTAGCTGAACAATCAGAAATGCAAAAAAACACCATGGTCACCAGCACTTTCTGGGACTTTTCGGCAGTTGCTTGTAGCAACCCTTATCTCGGCAGAAAAGTAAAACTGCAATTCTGCAATTTTACTAATTCCACTTTTGGCTCTCAAAATCATAAACAGAAGCAAATATTTGTCAGAGAGATGTATGAAATAACACAAAAATACTTTTTTTCTTGAATTGGAAACAATTAATACCAATTCCTTTCTATTATTATCCAGTCAGAGGCCTCCTTACATAAAATAACTACCCCGAGTTTCCCTACCCTTTTTGCTGGCATGAATATTCATGAATGAATTGGTTCCCTGTGCCCTACTACATAACATGACCGGAAGTCGAGATAATAATTATAATGTCGACATACAGTTGTAAAAGTGTTTCATGATGCTGACGTTGTGGATGACACTTCTGGACAGTATTACAATATGCAGTCGCGATAACCATTATCAACGGAAGTCGACATAGCATCAAGTCATACATTTTAAGTCGACATTAGTATCTCAATATTTAGATGTCATTTATATGCCACCATACTAATCACATATCAAATGCGGGAATTAAACCGAACCCGAAAGCGGAAGTAACTACAAAACTATTGACATATTAGTTGTGCATCTTATAACGAACAAGAAAACATTGATGCAAAGCATCAATACGCCGGGAAACTAATCTGTCATGCATTACTTAGCTCCCTATAGATCGCAGTATAGTGAAAAAATGTTATAATTTATGAAAGGTTGTAATTATATAAATTATCGCAATACTCAACGATAAAACATTATAGACGTTATCAGAGCTATGTAAAAAAAATCAACTTTGATCGTCTGTTTTCTAGCCCGCATACATAATTACATGTCGCCATCCATAGCCTAGGCCGAACATACTATATCCGAAATCATCTATGTAGCAGTGTTTCGTTCTTTTCTCCACTCATAACGTTTTCTTTCAGCCAAAATCTTTCCATGCTTGAATATCAAATTAAACTGTATTATTAAACCAGCTTATAATCCGTTCTATTTGAGAATGCATATTTCCAATCGTAAACAAAGAAATATATCTTTTGTTTCTTCTTCGTAGTACGACGAAAAAAAAACGAAATGAAAAAATTCAAACGTGTACGAATATTGACAGCAACAAGCCCATTTCAGGTCGAATGGTCAAATTGGGGATCCTACGGGAAAACTGCTCATTTCTCTTTTAAATGAGCAAAACCCACATTGCTACATTCATTCTACACAGTACTTCCCATTTTTTATTTCACTAGGTTACCAATAGCACAGTTCTCTGCTGCAAAAGTGTGACTTTGAATAATGATAATAAAAAAAAAAGTGTGTGTGTGTGTGTGTGTGTGTGTGTGTGTGTGTGTGTGTGTGTGTGTGTGTGTGTGTGTGTGTGTTGGTGGAGGTGGGAGGGGGGGGGTGGGGGGGGTGATTAGTTCTATAAACTCTAGTAAGAGCCCCATAAAACTGGAAAAAAAACCCGATGTTCTCCAAATGCATACACATTTTACAAAAACAACCTCAAATAGATACGCCGGGCTCCAGCCCGGCGTAAATAAAGAGATTAGAATGGTTTATTATCCACATGGCCTCTTTCGGGTTAGACTATCATGTATCTTCTATTGTCTGATTAAGACTATGCAGTGAAGCAGTTAACTAGCCTCCTATAAAAGGGGCAGTGACAAGCAGCATAGACCTAGATCAGACGCCGCAAAACGCGGTGTCTGATCTAGGTATACACTTTATTAGGTACAGAAATCTCTATAATAAATAATAATACAAAAAGCAATTCAGACAGCCTGTAACTCTGAAATGAACCTATCCAAAGAGTATCTTTACTGGCATTAAAATGAAAGCATTCCATTGTCGAAGCCCAGGACTCCCCAATCTATTGGTCTGCTTTAGTGAAAATGTTGTAAACTCACAGGATAATAGTAACTGTGGCACTTATTATTTGTGTACACGTCAGAGGTAAATTAAACAGTTCGTAGTGAATCAAAACTCGGAAATTAACTGGAGTCATTTAGATTAGTTCAATGAATCTTGATGCATATGCCATCATGTGCGGTATTAGCATCATAAGCATACATGCAATAACAGAAGCTAAACGACCCCCTAGCTTTTCGAAAAAGCTAATACTTGTATATTAACAGGTTTTAAAGGCTTCAAGACGTGTGGACTGCCCGGAAAGGCAGCAGATGTGACATGGGATGTGATCGCAAACCGCCGAAGAGATAACAAATATACAGGTGACATTGTTGTTGGTAAGTCGAAACCTTTTTACAAAGTAATTTTCTTAAGGTAAATGGATATACTTTCAGAGAAAACAACCCTTTCAAAATGATCTCACCTTTCTTCTGAAAAATGGTTCTACTCTAAAGTAAACAGTTTGCTCCCATTGGAAGGGATTAGGTGTGCAGTAAAGTAAACCTGAAGTCAAAGTCAGAGAAATTATCTCCCTTGTTAAAATAGAAAATCTACCATATATATATACATACAGTCCCGTAAAGCTGAGTGGATATACTCGAAAGGCTTTGTCGCCACTTTGCAAGGGAGACAACTTTGTAGATAGGAGTGCTTGAAGCCTTTCAAAATGGCAGCTACTCTTAAAAAAGAATTTGCTTCTTAAGTCCATCCTTCAAAAGTAGATCCCAATGAAATGGATACAAATATTTCCATGTCAGATTCATTTTCTTGGAGATACAGGCATATCCATTCCGTTTAATCAAATGCCACCGGGTATATGTATATAAAACACTTGTACGTCCTTGCGGGACACTGCTGGCTTTTATAGCGACGTGGTAGAGTGTAGTACTCTGGATCCAGCCGCCTGGTTTCGACGTCCAAGCAGCGAAATGGTGATTTGCATTTGTTACGTGTTACACATATTTGAGTCACTCACTGAAAACACAATGAGACAGAGTGACTGATCCATATATTATAACGCGGCCAATATATCTGTAAATGGACAAAAATGAGTTCCTGCAGATAATAATATTAATAACAGGAGAAGAAGATGATGAAGAAGATGTGAAAAAAAAACAACAACAAAAAAAAAAAAAAAAAAAAAACGAAGTCGAATAGACATGTGTAAAATAAATACAATGTTTATAGAACGTAACGGTAACTATATAGAAAAGACATTTAATAAACAAAATATAAAAAAAAAAGAGAGAAAGCAACATCTCTAGAGGTCATATGGAGAGGCAATGTTGGGTGGCAGTCACGAGGATATTAATCTAAAATCGCTTTGTTGATAATATGTATTTATGCACAGCTTTAAAAAAATTCAATGTTGCTTTCGATAGACAAACTTTCCTTCCCTTTAAGAAGTATGGGTAAGGTTGTTTCAGTAAACTGTGATACAGCGCGGACGAGTTCCTCTCTGCAGTCATTATAACGTCCACAGATGAAAAGCAATGTTCAAATGCTCAAGTAACTTAACCCTGACTTTGCAAACAGTGCAGAGCCAGATCAGTTGGCTTCTAAGTGCAGATCCAGATCAGTAGGCTTCTAAGAAGCCAGTTGATCTGGAAATCCACTATTTGCAATTCAGTATGTGAATTTGTATCAAGAACCTGGATCAACACATTTGATTGGCTGACAGTTAGAAGTCGGGGTGGCATTTTGATTTATACAGGTGACTTTTGTACATATTTTCAGGCTTCATCGGTCCCAGTACAACATCAGAAGTAAAGAGTGTAGCACCTTTACTGAGCACTTCATCTAGTGGCAACAACTTTCTTCACATATCGCCGAGTGCGTCAGCTATATCACTTGCTGATCGGACCAAGTATCCTAGCTTCTATCGAACTATTCCAGATAATTCAAAACAAATTCAGGTGAGATATGAAAGAGGTCATATAATAAGGAATGTTTAAATTAATATTGGGCTGTAAACACTTTCTAACTTTCCGCACGCACCCTTGCTTATCGCAATTGGATAAAATATTAACAGTTTGAATCAGTTTACAAATGCTTTTAATACAGTCGACTCTCTTTCTCTCGACCTCGCTTATCTTGAATAACCGCGAATCATGGAAATCTAACATCAGGTAATAAACTATTGTGGAAAAGAGGAGAAATTGCTCCTTTTCTTTTCCACAAGAAGCCATTTCTCCTTTTTTCCACAATATTTTGAATGCAACTCTAGCTTCAGAAATTAAATTATATATTCATTTGTGAAATGTGGTTGTTCGATTTACTTTTTCCTCATTTCTGCTTATCTGATATATCAAGCTACGGATATCTCGAAGTACTTCAGAGAGTTCCCTTGAATTTAGAAAAAAACGAGAGTCGATCGACTGTATATGCTTAACTACTTTGTATAAATAGTGTTCTAGTTCTTTCTGTTTGACTTTCACAATAACGACACACACACTTTTTGTGTGTACAATTTTGTTTGCTCTATTTCAGACAACTGTTTTACTTATGAAAGCGTTATCATGGAACAGAATAGGTATCATCTATGAAAACGATATCGATGCAAATAATTGTGCATTTCTTCTAAAACACCAGGCCGAGGAAAATTCCATTTGTATTTCAAAGATGAATGCAACACTCGTCTCAGACTCCGGCGATGTGTTTCTACAGCACATACACCGGATTTTAGATGGTTTCATGGCGAACAAGTCACCTATTGGGGGCGTCGTAGCTCTTGGCAGAAAGCGAATAGTGCACAGCATCTTACTGGCTTTGAATAATGCGAATCTGGCAAACGTTCCATTGTTTATCCTTCCAAAATTTGTCGGACTTGAGGATGATGTATGTAAGAGTCTTGGTTCTGGATCCATTTTTACGAAGTCAAAGGGTTCGCTGATAATATCACCACCATATACAGAAATCACTACATTCATCGATTATTGGCTTTCGTTGTTTACCGATATGAGTTTGTTTAAAGAACATGCGGCATCGAATCCGTGGCTGAACAACGTTTTCGAAACACATTCCAGGCGGAAGTGCAACCCAGCTGTTAATACATGTGAACCATTTGATGTCGGGAAAGCAAGTAAAGAGTTGAAAATTATGACAGTGGAAGTTAAGTATGCGTTAGTTGCTGTTCATACAATGGTTAAAGTTTTAAAGCAGGTTTTCGACAAAATATGCTCAAGTGACCCGTCACGCTGTTATATGGGTTATTTCAAGAAACAATTTTCTCCACACATGATGCTGACTGAGATGATGAATACGACAATAAATTTTGGGACAGATTTTGGAGTTTCCGTGGAGCCACTTTCTTCTTCTAAATATGAGGTAACTTTTGGCAATTCAAGTGAACCAGTGTCACAGTCTAATGACGAAATTTATCACGTCTACAACTTCCGTAAACATATTACTGGGGAGTTTAGGTTTTTAAAGGTAAGTATATACAGACGATAATTGCCGTAATTGCCCTTAGTATTGAGACATACATGTTCGAGTAAAGTCTAGACCTTATCTACTGGATGAGCGTTGCCCATTACGAAAACAAGCCTATTCATTTTACTGAAAATTTATCACCAAAACATGAAAATTTTTTGATAAAAAAATCTAATATTTTTCACATTTCTGATCAAAACACAGATTGGGGGTACTCGTTAGAACCGCCTCAACGAGGCGGTTCTAACGAGTACCCACAATATATGTTTTTAAGCAGAAATAAGAAAAATAATGTTTACCTGTAAACCCCAGTTTTACTATATAAAAGTGGGGATCAAGGGGGTCAAAATTATATAGGCATGTTTTCGTGATGCGCTTATCAATTAGTTTTAGACGTACTGAAAGAAAGTAAAATGGACGTGTTAAAGCAGTACTTCCCCTAAAAAATCATGTTTTTTTTTATCCATTACCAATGTATAGTAATTTGTCAAGCAAATCCCACCTTACTAAAATATCACTTCATTTAGAACATTTTTACAAGAAGAAACTGCTATTTTGGCATCTTATGCGAGCATAATTAATTTTTAGTGACCCACCGAAAAATCAATATACAGAGTAGTTTGTATATTCTCAGTGTAATTAAACCTGGTTTACACAGTAAATGAGCAGTTGGCTAAATGATCTAAAGTGTGAAAAGTGTTTTGAAATGGATAAGATAAAGTTTACTCTTTTTTTAAGCAACAATGGTTTAGAATACAGCTATTTTCTCACCAAGTATGGTAAGGGGGCTAGATGTCCCAGTTTTTAGGGCAAGTACGGTACTACATTTACGGCCGCTGGCCTTTAAATTTGAATGCGCATTACTCCCTATTTTGTCTAATATGTATTTATACACATTTATACACGGTCTAATCTGACATTAATCTTACTCCTCGTACTTCACCATAGTGCAGATTATATTTCATTTCCTATGGATCATTGGGCTAATTGTGGTATATTTGAAAGTGAAATTCTGCTCATGTATACGCTAGAGGGCGTAAGCAGTGTTGCAAACTTCATTACTGCTTATGAAGACTCTCAATAAAACCGCGATTCCCATTTTCTAATCTGTAGCGTGTTCTTTGTTTCCAAAGGCAATCGTTTTAACGTTTATTTCACGATAAGCATGCTGGGAAATAATTTCAGCAGACGACATTTTGAAATCTATATTTTTTTTCCTGGAAAAAGGTTTTGACATTTCACGCAAACTGTCTCCTAAGGAGACAATTTGAAATGCCAAAACCATTTTCCAGGAAAAATCAAAAGGAGATCCATTTGCGTGAAATGCCAAAACCGTTTTGCAGGAAAAATCCTAAGTAGACAATTTGCGTGAAATGCCAAAACCTTTTTCCAGGAAAAATCATAAGGAGACAATTTGCAAGATATGTTAAAGCCTGTTTTCAGGGACAAATAAGACAAATATCAATTTCTCCTCTGCTGAATATCGGTTAATACTAGGTACCGTAGTCGATGAAGCTTCCAGAAACAATATTTCCATGATCATTACGAAAACAAGCCTATTCAAATATATTGAAAATTTTACCACCAAAAAATGAAAATTTTCAGATAAAAATGCTGATATTTTTCATATTTCTGCTCAAAACATAGATTGTGGGTACTCGTTAGAACCGCCTCGGCGAGGCGGTTCTAACGAGTATCCACAATCTATGTTTTTGAGCAGAAATAAGAAAATAATGTATACCCCTGTAAACCCCAGTTTTACTATATAAAAGTGGGGTTCAAGGGGGTCAACATTATATAGGCATGTTCTCGTGATGGTTGTAAATATGTGCTCCTTGGCTTTCACATGACTTTTTTTGTGTTGATTCTCAATGAGTTTTCACGAAACTTATTTATGCAAATTAAGTGATAGATAGTCATAAGTTCAACGGACGGCTGGATTGCTAAAGATAAGATATCTGGGGCCAGAGGTTTTTTATCTGAAGGTTTACGGGAGATTTCTTAAAAAAATGCTGTCGGAAGGGAGGAATTAAAGTCAAAATAATAATAAAAAAAAATAATAAGAAATAGGAAAAAGCTTGGGTCGATCAAATAAAATAATTTTCAAACAAAATAGCATGTAAAAATGCAATAGTTGGGCACCAAATTTGAAGGCTAGGGACATAAAATGAAAATAACATTAAAAAGCAAATTTGATTTTTCAGTAGGAGCTAAAATCACAGGATAAGCTCTCCCGTAAACCTAAAAATACTCTGGCCTCGTCCAGCTAATAGTCTGCAATGGTCTATCGTGTGCATACATACTGATCAAGAAATTATAATACTTTTAATCGTATACTTGCGATAACAGACGACAAAGATGAAATGCACTGAGCAGAGGGACGAACGTATTCTATACATGATACGAGCGTATTTATCAGTGTCTCCAATAGATACCAAAAGAAGACTATTTATCTGCTTTTCGCGACTGGGTAAAACGGTTACAAAAATGTGTTTCAGTAAAGGGGGGATACTTTGAAAGTTTGTAATTAAAATATGTTTGATAAAACGTAGCACTGAAGTAATCCGAACCCAGTGACAAAACGTTTTGCAGGACCCTCGTATTGGTCTTTTGCAGGTTGGATCTCTGTTGAGCAATGGCGAGCTGGATTTGAATATAAGTGCAGTAAAAGATTATGATGTTAAAGGCGATGAGATGTCATTTCCATATATGCGGAAAGGTCAATGTCCAGCGGGAGAGAAATGTGAGGAATGCATCAAGTATGATATTGCAAAGGAACACATACATATACCTGGCGATCTGTATGTTATAGGTAAGAATTATCCGTACACTAAACACATGGCTGACACTATCACTGTAATATGAACCAGCGCACGACAAAACCTACAATAAGACTTAAGCGACCAACGAAGACTCAGATCAGCCTGCGCATCCGTGCAGTCTGGTCAGAGTCTTCGCTGATCGCATGTGTCTTCTACAGCCTCCGGGCTATTCAAAGAAGTATAAACGAGAATCTTTGCTATACTGAGTGGATGTACAGGCTTATTTGAGTTTTTGCTGGTCACACAAGTCTTATTGTAGGTTTTGTCGTGCGCAGATTCATATCTCTTTATACCGTAAATAACTCAATGTTATTGTTTGGCAACTGGTTTAACCTTTCTCCAGCTGAACACGACATGCACTGTCTTAGCAAACAGTGTAGGTCCAGATCAGTTGGCTTCTGGATCTGCACTGTTTGTCATTAAATATGTGAATTTCTATCAAAAAAACCCGGATGAAGTATTCTGATTGGCTGGAAATTAGAAATGGGCGTGGCATCTTAATTTATTCAGCATGGCAAGGATTAAGGTAAATGGATACACTTAGTAGATGTTCTGCCATTTTTGATGACAAGAAAGACAACGTTTGTTACTTCCTGTTTGCCTGAATGTACACCAAACCCCTTTCTCCAAGGGGTCATCTCTCGCAGAAAGATTTGCAGCACAAATTACTTCCTTTGAATTATTTCTTTTGAGAGCAGACCCCTTTTTACAAGGGAGCAAAATAATTTTGACTATTGTCCCCTGAAAATGGCCATTCTAAATGATGAAATTTAGATGTTTACACATAGGTATGTTTGTTTAAATTGATGGATTTGATCTAAAAGTAATATTTCACACACACACACACACACACACACACACACACACACACACACAAGGACGCACGCGCGCTCGCACGCACGCACACACGCACACACACACATTAGGGATATGATTGAAGATTCCATTTCACTTAACGTTTATACAGGGTTTATATGATTTAATCTGGTAACATAACTTAGTTTACACGCCTATAATACCTAAACGTCGTCCTAGCAGCATCATAAAATATCTACGAAGGAAAACAGAAAAAAAACAACAACCAAAATATGAACTTACCTTGTTTGGGTTTTTCCTGGGTATTCTCTTTGACTGTATATTTCCATCGTATTACGGTCTTTGATTTGAACATTTTAACGCTCTAATTTATTACGTTTTAGAAAAGTAAACCTTTGACCAGTCTGCACGCATGTATCATATTATGTGCCCCTTTCTTCTTATAACCGATAGCGACCAGAATATTTATGAGGTTATTTTAGATGAAGCCATACTTGCCCTCTTAATACGGCTCTCCGCAGTCGGGTATAGCAAGACGAAATGTATTCTAACACTGACCATGTCTCATTGAAACAGTGCCTCTGAATAAATAGACTGTACGAGTAAATAAGGTATTTTGTACATACCAAAATAAAATGTTGTGCCAAGCAGGTGTTGGCTAGCAGCACACATCCCCTCCCGGCACACATAAATTACCATGACCTACGACGCACAGCAACCGCAGACTTCAGGAAGAAGACTCCTCTACAGTTAGCACCCTGGCAAGCATACAGAATGAATGACAAAATTCTGGTTTGGTTTGTTTGCATTTTCGTAGGTCTGTAAAGTGTGTGCTGTCCGTCGTAGTTTGTTACTCTTCCTCTTGGTGTCATTTGTCATTGCTAGGTTAGCTCTGTGATCGTGACTCTTGTAGGACACCTTCTTTACTATTTTGGGTTGAAGGTATGTATTACTTGAAAAAGGTAAACTTAATTCTATGAAATCAAGATCATATTTAGTCGTCTCAATGATGACTATGTTACGATAGTATTTTAATTAAAGAAAACATGGTCCTGGGTATGGATATCAATTTCACAGTTTTTTTGCATAGAGCCGGAAAGCTTCTCAGTATGAGCGCACCATATGACCTAAATTAACTTTTCTGCCTGTGTGACTTAGATGAGGTATGGCAGGGTACCAGACCTCTTGTGCGCGTAAATACTTCAAGGCATCCTACGACACCCCAGGAAAACCTCCTTACTCCAGACTGTACACTCAGATTATTCAAGTTGCGTCTAACTCCGACTGAAACCCTAAGACACCGGTAAGGCTACCTGCTCATGTGAACGATTATACTCCAGGCTGTACGACACTGCATCACAACCTGTTTCATGTCACTGCCTTTACTCCAGATTGTGCACTCGGAATGGATGTAGTAAGACGAGTTAACAAAACTTTGCAGCGCCTATACACCCCAAGGCATCAGACGACACCCGAGAACAACATTTTAAGCTGCTTTTAATGTCACCACCATTAATCTAGACTGTGCACTGAGATTATTCACGCTGCAGCTATACCCCGACTGAACATCCTAAGTTATCCGCCAGACTACCTTCTAATGTCACCGACTTCAATCCAGGCTGTACGACACTGCATGACGACCTTTTAATGTCACTGTCTGTACCGCAGACTGTCGACGCACTCAGATTGCATCCAACCCTGACTGAAACTATGCAACGCCTAACACCCCAAGGCACCCTACGACACCTGGCCTGAGAACATTATCTAACTTGATGGTAGACTCAGGGGCTCTGGAAAGTTGCGATGGTCGTGCTTAGTAATCGTGTTCGTTACAGTTTAGTTATATTGTCTTTGCGTGACAGACGTATAAATAAAACGAGAGTTTCGATTGGCTCAAATCGAAAAGATTTATGGAAGATTTATGTGTTGAACAGAAATTAGAAAAATAATTTATACCCCTGTAAACCGTAGTTTTACTATATAAAATTTGGGTTTAAGGGGGTCAACATTACATAGGTATATTTTCATGATGGGGAGCATGTACTTTCCTTTTAGTATAGCTCCATTTTTAGGAATAATCAAAGTAATTTTGACAGAGTTTCTACTGAAAGTAAATCAGTTCGCCATACTTTATTTCCTTTATATAGGTATAGTTCCCATTCAGACAAAGTCTGCATCGGATCCCTTCGGCTGTGGCTCGTTCAGCACAAATGGTTACCAGATGGCGCTTGCATTGCAGGTATAATAGCTCTTTATTTCATTAACCCATTAAAGCCTAGCGTCCCATAAAACGCTAGGAAAACAGTCTAGACCCAGATCAGACGCTGCAGAACGCGGCGTCTGTTCAGGCTCTACACGGTTTGCATTAAGTTCAGACATGATAATAATAAAAATTAACCAGACACCCCTTATATAGGAAATGGACCTGTCCAAATAGTTCAGGTAGGAGAGTCCATTAGGCATCAATGTGTTAATGTGAATAAATACACTTGGTAGATTGTGACTCCCTGTTTGCTTTCCTGTAGACCTTACCCTTTTAAAAGGGGTCTACTCTAAAAGGAAAGAATTTGCAAGTCCTTTAAGAGTATACCCATTTTCAGAAAAAAAGCAAAACTGTTTTGAGTTGTATCCCTTACCTCCCTCCTCCCCCCCCCCCCCACAATAAAGCAGCCATAAAATGAACAAACTGTAAGCAGAGTTGGCAACTCTTTCCCAAAAAGGGGGAAAATCTGTTTACCAAACTTAACTGAATATATAATCAACTTCTCAATAAAACCAAGACCCCCATTTTCTAATCTGTAGTGTGTTCTTTGTTTCCAAAGGCAATCTTTTTTGACGTTTATTTTACTACACTGCAGCTGGTGTTAGTGCCGTGTGGCGGCGGTAGAACGTCTCCCCTTATTTCACCTTAGTGCAGATTGTATTTCATTTCTTTTGGGATCACTGGGCCCATTGTTGTATCTTTGAAAATGGAGTTCTGCTCATGTATACGCTAGAGGGTGTTGCAAACGTCATTACTTCTTATGAAGAGTCTCAGTAAAACCGAGGCACCCATTTTCTAATCTGTAGTGTGTTCTTTGTTTCCAAAGGCAATCGTTTTGACGTTTATTTTTCATTTAAAGAAAAACATTACAAAGTAAAACACTACATAACAATTAACAGAAAGTACCACAATGAAAGAAGCGCGTTGGAACGGTCAGTAATGAATAACTGAGGGTGGGGGTGGGGGAGTGAGTTGGGGTGGGGGTGTGGCTTAAGGTAGCTTTACGGGATTCCAACCTTCGCCCTCAGCTTCGATAGTGGTAAAACAGATGTTAAGAATATAAGTTCCTCTTAAAAATGCTAATGGTCGTAGAACTCTAGAACATCTCAAATGAATATTCAAAATTAATATTGTAATAATCTTAAATAATTGGTCTATTAAACTCCTTACCAAACTTTTCCTAAGCTCGGAATATCTGATGATGGGCCTGAAAGTTTAATAACGGAATTACTTACAGTGTTGACCTTTATCAAACTGATCCACATGACATGTACTTAGGGATGAATATACTGGAAAGTAGTAATGAAGATGACCAGGAAGAACCACAACCACAGGACATAGCCTACCAAGGACATCAAGAGGAAGACCAACAAACCATGACAGACACCACATGACAGACAGGGCATGTCAAAAACCAAAGAGAAACAAAGACACTAGCTCCCTCTTCCCCAACGAGATGATCAGGGCCGATAATTCTTTACCGATGTTTCAGCATTAGAAATCGGATTTCATTTTTGATTAATGATCAGGGCCCAGTTGTTCAAAGCGTCGTTAGCTTAACGAGCTCGTTAAGGGTCATTTCGTTAACTGTTTTAGCAGATTCAATATACAATATTATGATAATTTTTGCTGAAAAAATGTGAGTAGCTTTTGCACTGCAAAAGCTACTCACATTTTTTCAGCAAAAAATTTCAGCATATTTGCGTATCACTCAATGTAAATTTTAACGAATCGTTAACTAACGACGTCGTAAGCTTTGAACAACTGGGCCCAGAATGCCAAAAAGGATTACTAAACAGGAATAAGACAATAAACAGAAAAACCAGAAAAAAGCCCGGCAGCGAACAAGGCAAGAAGAAGATCTTATAGCACCAGAACAACAGTGGTACTCATCAGGATGCAAGACTATTACCTTGTTTTATTTTGTTCTTGTGCTTTTCAGTCCTTTTAGCATTGCGATTACCTCGCTTGGGGAAGAGAGAGCTAATCTTAGTGCTTTTCGTGCGTTTGTTCGGTTTGTGCTTGTTTGGGTTTGTCGTTTCCTATTCCTCTTGGTGTCTGGGAAGGGCTTCAGTTTGTGATTGTGGCACTCCCTGGACTTTTCTTTTACCTTTTTTTCCATATTCTATTCTTGAACATTCCTTTGTCATGTCCAAACTCATATCAGTATGTGTCACAGGTATACCATAGGACGCTGGTGTTGGCAGTGTGTAATAACATTACTTATAATACTTTTGATAATTCATAAGTAGATTAACACTGTATATTCAACTTTCATCAGAGGTGCACGACCTTTTTTGTGAGCCGAAAACATATTTTTGTACATTTGTTTTAACCTAGGGTGACGATTTAGCGCCAGTGAAATTGATTAAAAACCCAGTGTTTTCTTTACTATTGACGGTTCTAAGGCAGAGGAATAGTATTGGTCGTTCTTTTTGGTCCTTATGGCCGCGGGTCTTTCCTCGTGTCTTGTCCTGTTTGTCTTTTGTCTTATTGCTGTGTTTGCTGGACCCTATTTAGCACTGTTATCACCTCGCAGGGGAAGAGGGAACTCGCTGCTTTGCTTGTAGTGGGTATGGTACATATGTGCCATCACGAAAACAAGCCTATAAAATTTTGACCCCCTTAAACCCCACTTTTATATAGTAAAACTGGGGTTTACAGGGGTATACGTTATTTTTCTTATTTCTGATCAAAAACATAGATTGTGGGTACTCGTTAGAACCGCCTCGTCGAGGCGGTTCTAACGAGTATCCACAATCTATGTTTTGAGCAGAAATAGGAAAAATATCAGAATTTTTTATCTTAAAATTTTCATTTTTTGGTGTTAAAATTTTCAGTATAATTGAATAGGCATGTTTTCGTAATGCTAACCAAAGTACATGCAGTTTGTTTATTCTTCCTCCTGGCTACTTTGTGAATGTCGCTTTTCCTGGACATCTTCCAGACTATTTTGCAAAAAGTTTTAGTACAGGTATAGTAATAATGAGATAAGTTGTCCCAATATTTAGTGTAAGTACAGAAATACATATTTATTAGAACATGTCACTTGATGACTTTAATCTATCTGGGTAGATTCTGACATAAGGGTTAAGAGACACACTCAGGGATGATACCTTCTTCAAATTTTTCACAAGTAGATTTCTATCTATCTGCTAAACAGACTTGGCAATACAGTTTTTGTCGCATGTTACGTATAAAGCAAGCTTTAGGAAGTTGCTTTCATTTTTTTTCTGTATAATTAATACTCCTCCGACAGAGGAACGAATGGATTATAAATCAAAGTTTACCCTTTAGGAAAACTGGTAGGGAATAACTAAAGGAGATCTCTTCCAACAAAGTTACTCCTTCCTAAATTTTTCTTACAAAATCTTGTTTGATTTCATTACCATTCATGATATGTTGTTCATAAACGACATGAGTTATGTTGCTCTACTTTGTTGCTTAACCGCTAGAAATATTGTCAAATGAACCACCAGTCTAATGAAAAAAAAGCAGCACGAATAAACACTGATAGCTTCTAGCTTAATATAATGTTACCTTAATTATATCACGAACTGTTTTCGCTATTGCAAGATCCGTATTCGCCCTGCAGTACTACAGGCCAATGGAAGATAGACAGATGGACCGAAAGACATACAATACATGTCAGCACATTCTTAACTTCAAAACCTTTAGAAACTAACTGTCATTTGTATGGTCCCTTTTTTAATTAACTAACGGTATTATAGTATACGTATATACGACAAAAAGGTCTACATCATAACAGTCACAAACTCGGCCAATACACAAAGTCGGCGAATACAGCCAGAACTTGGCTAATATGCTTCGGCAAATTTCGATTACGTCAATTTCCGGTTTCATTACAAAGCAAATGAGAAAAATTGTGGACACTTCTCTGAATATTTTTAGCGCCCTCTTTTACTCATGTGACAGAAAGAAAAAATAAAAAATAATGCACAGTTTCATTTAAACCACACTTCATGATCACAGCCATCCCTATTGGCCTAATATTTTATATTTGCTGGAAGACGTGTTAAGATTTGAACTGACATTAGTTCTCAAGAAGTTATGTAATGAAATAGTCGTAAATCAAGGAAATTCGTATTGGCCCAGCTATAGTTCATAAGGCATATACACTAGACCGAGGACATGTAACTGAGTCAATACGAGATTTCTTGTCTAACAACATTTTAGTATGAAAGTAAGCGAGTCGTGTAATTGTAATTTAGTTTTATTATTGTTTCAGATTATGTTATATTTCAGTATAGTTTAGAGGTATTTCACTCAAGCCCAGAGTTCAAGTACTATCGCACGCACTTTAACAACAAGCGGGTCGGCCTTGTTGTACTTAACAGTTGTGACAACAGTCTTGCTATTGCTCGCAAAATTTTGGACCTTCATCAACTTGGACTTTTGCTCGAGAATGGAGACAGGTTGGATCTTAGCAACAGAATCCTGGGTAAACTTTAAAGCTACTAATAGTATTTCTCCTTGTTAAATAGCATTGCTCGCCCATGATGACAATGCGTGTGTTTAAATTCCGTTGAATTATATTAAGAACTGACCTTTCACAGTTACAGATAAGATAATCAGATAAGGGTAATCACATAATAATTTGCTTTGAACTATCATAGCTCTACGTAGATAAGACAGGGTATCACATAATAGTTTTTTTTTTTTAATTTCTGTGTCCTGTTATGGCACTAGATTAGAAAGGTATCCATATTCTATTTTCTTAGTTCTGCATGAACATATAAACTGTTGTACTCATTAGAAGCACCTTACCGAGGCGCATCTAAAGAGAATTTTCAAATATATGTTTTCGTGCAGTAATAAGAACCATATCAGTGATAGCGACTTACTGGGATTATTATCTGTTTTATAATCAAGTAAGCATTCATATGGTAATAGAAATTTACTTGCTCTACGCAGAACAATTTACTTTTATTTTTCGTTCCTGTAACTACTTTATTCGGTAGTTTGTCTACGAGTAAGATGATAAATGTAGCAGCAACATAGGTTTAAAGTTTTGTTAGGTTGATTTTATCACGATATGACAGGAAAAGTGAGTCAAAAAGGCCGACATCCAAAATGATTTACATAGTCTTCATTTGAGTTTGCCAAGATACATATAATAATTCACCGAATAAGGTTAGAATGACACGAAGCGACATCACAGAACAACACACCAGCGAAGAGAGCAGGAACAAAGCAGTAGTTCTTTTAGCTCACCTGAGCTATGCTCAGGATGAGCTATTGTGATTACTTTTCGTCCGTCGTCCGTGCGTCCGTCTGTTACCATTTTAAAACGAAAGATTGTTAAAATAGTCGCGGTCCATTGACCAAGATGGCCGCCATGCCCATATATGGTAAAAACTAAAATCTTCTTCTCCAGAACCGAGGATGCTATGGGGCTGAATCTTTGCACAAATCATCGGGGACGAGAGGTTTACCAAAATTGTTAAAATAATTGTTGTACATTGACGTTTGACCTATGCATTTTGCTTCCCTATTCATTTGTATGGGCACCATACATTCTCCTCTGAAGCCTCTGGGCCAATGTTGCTCAAATTTTATGTGGAGCCTCCTTAGTTTAGGGGAACAAAAGATTGCTAAAATGGTCGCGGTCCATTGACCAAGATGGCCGCCATGCCCATATACGGTAAAAACCTTTAAAAATCTTCTTCTCCAGAACAGAGGATACCTTGGGGTTGAGTCTTTGCACAAATCATCAGGGACGAGAGGTCTACCAAAGTTGCTAAAATGATGGTCGTACATTGACGTTTGACCTTTTTACGGCGAGGTCAAATTTGCTTCCCTGTGCATTTGTATGGGCACCATACATTTGTATGGGAAAAATGTTGAGAATTTCAAACGACTTCTCCTCTGAAGCCTCTAACCCAATGTTGCTCAAATCTCATGTGGAGCCTCCTTAGGTTGGGGGAACGAAAGTCTGCTAAAATGGTCGCGCTCCACTGACCAAGGTGGCCGCCATGCCCATATATGGTAAAAACCTTTAAAAATCTTCTTCTCCAGAACAAGGGATGCCTTGGGGATGAATCTTTGCACAAATCATCAGGGACGAGAGGTCTACCAAAATTGCTAAAATGATGATCGTAACATGACGTTTGACCTTTTCAGGCGAGGTCAAGTTTGCTTCCCTATGCATTTGTATGGGCACCATACATTTGTATGGGAAAAATGTTGAGAATTTTAAACGACTTCTTCTCTGAAGCCTCTGGGCCAATGTTGCTCAAATATCATGTGAAGGCTCCTTAGGTTGGGGGAACGAAAGATTGCTAAAGTGATCGCGGTCCATGGACCAAGATGGCCGCCATGCCCATATATAGTAAAAAGCTTTAAAAATCTTCTTCTCCAGAAACTAATAAGCCCTGGGGCTGAATCTTTGCACAAATCCTCGGGGACAGGAGATCTACCAAAATTGCTAAAATGATGGTCCTACGTTGACGTTTGATCTTTTTACGGCAAGGTCAAATTTGCTTCCCCCCATGCATTTGTATGGGCCATATATATTTATATGGAAAAAATGTTGAGAATTCATATTTTGGACATCTCCTCTATAAACCAGTTGAATTGAAACTTGATGATGAGCATTAGGGCGCTTATGAGACACAAAATAGCTAAATGAGCCAGAAGATGGCCACCACAGCCGCCATCTTGAAAATCAGTTTTCGACCTCTCTTAACAAACCTTAGATCGCTTTGAGCCGAAACTTGTTCTTAAGCAACAGGACGACTTTTGGATCGAAACAAGCTAAAATTGTGTCAGTCGAAAATCCAAGATGGCGCAATGGTTCTGCTTCATTGAACAAGATGGCCGCCAGAGCTAAAAATAGAAAATCTTCAAATGACATCTCGTCTTTGGCCAATGGCCTGATTTCAAAATATTTGCACAGAAGTGTTCCTCCAATAGCCCTCTACCAAAATTACTAAAATGGCTCGGCTTGGCTGAACAAAATGGTGGCCAGAGCTAAAAATAGAAAAAACCTTTAAAAGACATCTCCTCCGCAGTCAGTGTCCTGATTTCAAAGTAATTTCACAGAAATGTTCCTCTTATGGCCCTTCATCAAAAGTGCTAAAAAGGTTCTGCTCAGCTGAACAAAATGGCCACCAGAGCTAAAAATAGAGAAAAACCTTTAAACATCTTCTCCTTGGCCAGTGGCCTGATTTCAAAATGATTTCACAGAAATGTTCCTGGCCAGTGGCAAGATTTCACATCAATTTTCTTCTTATGCCCCTTTGCCAAAATTGCTAAAATAGTTCTGCTCTGTTGAACAAAATGGTTGCCAGAGCTAAAAATAGCATAAAAGTTTTAAAGGACAGGATAAGTAAATGAACCAAATGACTTCTGAAAAATATCTGAACTATTTTTTTTTTACTTTTGGCGTTTTGAAAATTTCAACATTTTAACCTTGTAAGCAAGATATCTCAAAAACTGTTTAAGCCATTGCCTTGTCATAAAATAAACGTCTTATTTGTCCCAGAAAACAGGCTTTAACATATCTTGCAAATTGTCTCCTTAGGATTTTTTCCTGGAAAAAGGTTTTGGCATTTCACGCAAATTGTCTCCTTAGGATTTTTCCTGGAAAATGGTTTTGGCATTTCACGCAAATTGTCTCCTTAGGAGACAGTTTGCGTGAAATGTCAAAACCTTTTTCCAGGAAAAAATAAAATATATATTTCAAAATGTCGTCTGCTGAAATTATTTCCCAGCATGCTTATCGTGAAATAAACGTCAAAACGATTGCCTTTGGAAACAAAGAACACACTACAGATTATAAAATGGGAGTCTCGGTTTTAGTGAGACTCTTCATAAGCAGTAATGAAGTTTGCAACACTGCCTACGCCCTCTAGCGTTTACATGAGCAGAACTCCATTTTCAAATATACCACAATTGGCCCAATGATCCCAAAGGAAATGAAATATAATCTGCACTATGGTAAGTTTCAATATTTGACAATATTGGAAAAATGTTGCATGCCATCTGCATATCTGCAGTGGCGGTTTTCACTTAGGTGAGCGAGTTGTGTCCGTGGGCCTCTTGTTTTTGTTCTTTCAATATTTATAATGTTGCTTTATTGAGACATTACATGGAAAGTTAGTCATAATGGCCGGAATCCAAAACTAGGTAAATTTGTCGTCATTTGAGTGTGTAAGGAAACATATAATAGTTCCTTAAATAATGTTAGAATGACACGAAACCACATCACAGAAAACGCACTAAGAAAGAGAGAACGAACAATATGAAGGGAAATGCAATAGAAACACAGATATTGATTTGAAATTTATGTATTGATTACGCTTTATCTTGTGTAAAATCTTATGTTTCGATCTGATTAAATGAATCCTCCTAAATTTCTTCTAAAATTACGTTACGAGCAAATTGTTATTATTATGAAGATAACAGAAAAGAAATGTTGGCATGCCTAAAAGACTACACGTCTTCACTATGCATCATGACTTGAAGGCACCATCACTGTTCTATAAAACCAAATATTCATCTGTAGTTCGACCGTGTTTTTTTCTTACTAGCTGCAATAATTATAAAATAACAACTTTATATAGTTCAGAATGCTAAACAAACAATATCAGTGAAGATACCCAGGAAATGTGAGATCAGGCCAATGTAATATAAAATTATATGGATATACCACGACAGGGCTAAATCACGAAACGTAGCCTTCCTGATGCACCGAAGATGAAATGACAACACGGAGCATCACATCATCGACAACAGTACGAACAGATAAAGACAAATTGACAAACAAAGAGAGGAACTTCAACAAATTTATTGCTGTTATCAACAATTAGTTTAATGTATAGTCAGTAGTATAGAAGATGTCAAGGCAAAGCCACAGTCAAAGAACATAGCCTATCAATGACAACAAGAAAAGGAGCAAACCATGACAGACAGCGCACATGCCACGAACTAAAAAAAAGAGGAAGAAGAAGAAAAAAAAAAACGCACACAACGAAACATAACAAAGCAATCAGCTCCCTTGTCTTAGACTCTGAATGGGCCGGGTTCAACCTAATTTAATTGACAACCATCCTTTGCCCTTAATTATGATACATTTCTAGCTATATAGTTGTTCGACCCGCGTAGTGGTTTCTATGTATATCTAATGGTACAGTTTTCACCAAAATGTATGATAAAAGGGACGATTTTGATTTTGATATAGTCAATTTCTCTTTTCTGGATGGCGATGTCCCCCGGCGCACCTCATATGGGGTATACATATCTCAACTTATTAGATTCGCCAGAGCTTCTTCAAATCTTAGTGACTTTAACTGTCGTAATAAAGCCCTTCTGCCAAACTTCTTAGGCAGGGCTATCATTATTTCAAATTTCGTAAGGCGTTTTCGAAATGTTATCGCAGACACAGTGCCTTGGTAGAAAACTATAGCGTCAGTCTGAAAACACTTCTGCAACCAGGTATATCGGAACCAGAATTTTATGGTGAATTAGAGTACAGATTTAGAAAAAATTGTGGGAAAATCTAATTTTTCGGAGCAATTTAGAAAACTAATTAACCATTATAAAAGAATTGACTATAGCCTGGATATTATATAGCAGACTGCATGCCTAGTTGTCAATCCAATCATTGTTGATGGCTATGCTTCACTCTTTAATTGCACGACGGCGGATCGGGCCTACGACTCAATGACGGCTCTTCGTAAAACTTTAACCAGTGGGTTGGGACTTGACGATATGTCTTTGGCTTGGCCCGCCGTGGTTCAACTATTGGTTTTCATTTACTCTGGCATACAGTAGAATTAGCCATGAGTACTCGTCTTTGTTTATTATAGTGATTAATTTGATTTTTATGTTTTCGCTTTGATACATTGACTGAGTTGGGAGCCTTTATGCGAACCGAATTTTTATGTATTTCTGTATTAAGAGTAGCATCGGGACACAGGGTGAAGTTGGCTAGCTGTAAAAGTGCTTTAACCCCTCGCCCCCCCCCCCCACGGTGGTTTATTCCACTGAGCGTTCTAAGGCGGTGGTCCCGGTCTTGGTTTTACTCTTTGTTGCTTTGTGGTTTAGTCTACGAGGCGATTTGCTTTATGTCTTATCTTGTATTATTGTGTTCTTGTGTTTTTCAGTCCTTTTAGCATTGCGATTACCTCGCTTGGGGAAGAGAGAGCTAATCTTAGTGCTTTTCGTACGTTTATTCGATTTGCGCTTGTTTGGTTTTGTGTGTTTCCTCTTCCTTTTGGTGCGATTTGTGATTGTGGCACTCCTTGGACTTTTTCTTTTACCTTCTGTTTTTCCTAATTCATCGATTTATCAACACGGAAACAAAATACAAATTAACTTCTCAACACATAATGAAGCAAAGATGAGGGATCGGCTGAAATGCAAAAGTCGGAGCAATATGAAACCGTCCTTTGTATCTGACGCAGAAAGAAAGCAACTGTATTTAAGCTTTAGGAATTTTTAAATCTTTTTGAGCTTGAAAACACTTCCACGGCAAGGATTACCGGAACAAGAGTTTTACGGTGATCTAGCTTATAAATTACGGCTTAGGTACCATGACCGCAACTACTTATAAATTTAGGAATTATTCGTAAATCAAATTGTAGAACAATTAAAGTAAGTATTACCTGTTATAAAAAGAGAGGCTATAACATGGAAGATATGCAAAAGAATGTATGTTTGTTTTTTTAGCCAATCATAGCTGATAGCTGTCTTCCGATTTAATTGTTGCACGACGGTAGTACCTCAGACTCTATGTCGTTGCGCATTAGAGAGTTGATGCCTGATAATAGGTCTCTTGTGACCATTCATAGGTTTAGTAAGTGATATGCTTCAGTTCTGGATGTCAATGTCTGAGACATTTGGCACAGACCATAAACTTGTTTCATCACAGTGATTTAATTTGATTTATATGTTTAACTGTGATGTTTCCCTGATTAAGTTAGGGGGCTGTATATGATCCAAGCAATTTATTTTACATTATTTTTACAACATTTAAACCTCGTGTAATCAATTTAAAGTCAAGTAGATTTGACTATATACCGTTGTACTGTGGTGTTTCTTTTGCTTATCGTTCTTTGTAGGGCCTTCTCGCTGCGTGACTGTTTTCGTATTTTTTTTGTCGTACAATGTCCTATTGTTGGAACCCGTCTCACACTGTAATCACCACTTTGGGAAATGGGGAGCTGGTTGCTTTGTTTTTTCTGTTACTTGTGTGATGTCCGTTTGTTTGTTTACTCTTCGTCTTGGTGTCACTGTTAGACTATGTATAGTGATTTCCTAGACATATTGTTAGCAAATTTCAAACTGTTTTAATCCAGGTTTTGTAGGAGCTTCTACAGATGTGAGTGTTGAGGTTGCCACACAGCTAACAAGGCTAAATAAAGTTCAAATAAGTTACTGTGCTAACAATGCCATTCTTAGCGATAGGTCTAAATACCCATACTTTCTCCGAGTAGTGCCTCCTGTCAGCGTGCAAGCCGACGCTATCTTAGAAACTGTGAAAATGTTGGGTGGCAAGTACATTCAGGTTATATACAGTAAAGATATTTATGGAAATGGTGGAGTAGATGCGTTGAGGACGTCAGCGCGAATACACAAAGTATGTATAGCCCAGTATATCGAGGTCGAAGCAAGCGACAATTATCATAAATACTACGATCTCCTACTTGGAAAGGCGTTTGCGAGGATCATTGTGACATTTTTGTCACACTCCATTTGGTTCAGTTTCGCCAATGACTTAAGCAAACAGTTGAAGCGTGGTGAATTTCAATTTATTGGGTCAGACAGCTGGAGAAGTGATATACATCCGTTAGATAACGATAAATGGAAGGGTTCCTTTAGTTTCACATGGGGCGTGAGAGAACCCCCAGATTTAAAGTCTTATATAAAGCAAAAACTCAACAGCAAAACTCAAACTGATTCATTGTTGACTGAATATATCCAAAAGAGACAAGACTGTTTCTTTGATTGGAGTTTTGATAAGACGTTTACGAAACCATGCTCCAGTAGTACTCCTCTGTTGTCTGACAGTCATTTTCAGATACCTTCTGTATTGGTTACCGTGGCTGAATCTGTGTTTACTCTTTTGGTTGGTTCTGCAGAATTCTTCAAGAAAACATGCGATCGTTCTGATGTACTTTGCTTGAACTATATAGACAACCCATCTGGACTGGTTGACTGTATAAAAAATGTATCCTTGGACATTGATGGCATGGGTAAGAGAAAGGTAAGTTAAATGTCTATTTGATATGGTACATTGTTATTAATCTTTTCGCCGTTTAGGCATTGGGCACTTTTAAGGGGAGTTGGTGAACAAATAGTTTTCTGCCATTTTTTTACGAGGGAGACAACTTTTGTGACTTCCTGTGTAAGTTTCTTGAACACCAATGCCCTTTCTAAAAGGTCCAATCTGAAATAAAGGCATTAAGCCCGCCTGTCAGCAGGGAAACACATTTTAAAGAAGATGTCTTCCAGCCCTGAATTTGTATGATTTAAAATACATCAGCAAATGATATCTGTTTGTCATTTGCTGATTTTTTCAAATATGTGTAAAGACCATGGGCAATGGCAGACAACGCCAAGAAGCTGGCATTTCGATAGTTATGACAATAACAGGAAATTTATCTCACTTTTAATCATTTGTTGACATCATTACAAGTCTAATTTTCTACAAATAGTGTTTGTGAACATGTATATAGCTTAGAGCAATTAGCAGCACGGCACTATCCCAGAGAACCGCTGAAATTGTTACTTCAATAATTTGCTTTAAATTTCATTAAAAGCACTCCGATTGTATGTGAAAATTTTCATGACTTCATACATGTGCATAGCTCTAGGGTACGGTAGAACACTCCGGAAGTCTAAACTTTTTTTAAGGTATCAGAAAGTTGTCGTTCCTTTATTCAGTTCTTGTAAGTTCCAGAAAATCTTTTCAAAATATTATTGTTAATTCATAGTTTTTTTTTTTAATATTCATACAGGTATACAGCCCAGGAATGGGTACTGACAAACCCTTGGGAAAAGTCTTTTTATATCATTGTAAAAAGTCTTTTCTATTAATCATTCGATGTTGGTTGGAAAATTGCTTGTAGTATTTTAAGTTCCAGAAAAAACCGAACTTTGAATTGTGATTTTACATCGGTTGCTTTTACAATTTTGTACACGGTGCTACGTGATATACAAAGATTTTTGGTTTTGGAGAAGAAGATTTTTAAATGCTTTTACCAGATATGGCGGCCACATAGCTCCACTTTGGTCGACAGGCCGCGACAGTTTTAGCAATCGTTATTTCCACCGACACAAGGAAGCGCCACGTGAAATTTGATAAAAACGGCGATGTCACTGTAAGTGAATAACTGTAAAAGTCATTTAAAATTGAAAATGTGGATGGACGCCGGACGGAGAGTGATCACAATAACAAACGAGCAAATTCCATAGGGAATTTATGTCCCCCGCCTTATTTTTATTTGAGCTATTAAAAATAAGTAAGTTAACCAGAGGACCATTGGTCCTGTATGATACACTTACCTAAATAGTGAAGCAGGAAAAAAATTGAAGTTAAAAATGTGGGGAAAAAAATCAAAAACATAATTTCAAGATTCCAAGAGCACACGTATATCCTCCTCAGACCTCAAGCAAAATGTCTGTAAAGTTTCAGACACATTTGCTTAAAGCTGTGGGAGGAATTGTGCTCACAAGGTACCTACTACTATATGCACTTTCATAATACTGAAGCATGAAAAAAGTCTATGTTAAAAGTTAAAAATGTGAAAAAACTAAAAAAAAAAGGAACTTCAAGATTCTGTAAAAAGCATATGCATATCTTCAGACTATGGTTAAAACATCTGTTTAGTTTCAGAGGGAATGGTATAAAACTGTAGGAGGTTGCACTCACAAGGTACCTACTACATATACACTTTCATAGTATTGAAGCATGAAAAAAAAGTCTAAGTTAAAAATGTGAAAAATTTGAAAAAAATTATTTCAAGATTCTGTAAAAACCACATGCATATCTTCAGACCATGATTAAGGTACCTGTGACGTTTCAGAAGGATCGGTATAAAACTGTAGGAGGAGTTGTGCTCACAAGTCCCCACTACAAACTTGGAGCAATGCAAAAAAGTCCAAGTTAAAAAATGTGAAAAATTGAAAAAAAATAACTTAAGGATTCTGTTGAAAGCACATGCATATCTTCAGAGCATGATTAAAACATCTGTAAAGTTTCAAAAGGATCGGTCCAAAACAGTAGGAGGAGTTGCGCTCACAAGGTACCTACTACATATACACTTTCATAGTATTGAAGCATGAAGTCTAAGTTAAAAATGTGAAAAATTTGAAAAAAATTATTTCAAGATTCTGTAAAAGGCACATGCATATTTTCAGACCATGATTAAGATAAATGTGAAGTTTCAGAAGGATCGGTATAAAACTGAAGGAGGAGTTGCGCTCACAAGGTCCCCACTACAAACTCAGAACCCTGCAAAAAAGTCTAAGTTAAAAGTATGATAAGTGAAAAAAAATAATTTAAGGATTCTGTAAAAAGCACATGCACATCTTCAGACCATGATGAAGACACCTGTAAAATTTCAGAAGGGTTGGTTAAAAACTGTAGGAGGAGTTGCGCTCACAAGGTACCTACTATAAACTCGGAACCACGCACCACGTACCACGCACCACGGAAAGCCGAATACTATGTCCCTTCGCTTTTTTTCGAAAAGGCGGGGAACAATAACGACTCTTTGTGAGCTAAGCAGAAAGAATGTTACAACCAGAACCAGACCAAAATACAGGAAAAGGTAGTTGTTTAGGTGAATTTTGCAAAGATAGTTTTCTTATTGTTTACTTTACATTTAGATATTTGACGACAACGGCAATGGTAAAATTGGATTCCAAATTGACAATATCCAGGCGGATTATTACGACAGCAATCGCTTGAAGTATGTAAAAGTAAGTATTAATGAGCCTTTGCCTTCTCGTTAGAGATTAGGTTTTGCTTTTTTGTTGAAAAACTTATCAAAATCCACATACCATATTTAACCTACGTAAAGAGACCGCCAAACTGACCAAATAGTGACGATCCAGACCAGACGCCGCCGAACATTTCTCGCTATATGTTTATAAAAATTCATATAGACAAACTAATTGGTTAAGATAACAAAGGTATCTTTGTTACTTTCTTTTTGGTGTCGTTTGGAAACACATTTCTGAGTGGGAAAAGTTTAGTTTAAGAATCCATTTGTAATTAATTATAGTCTTACATACTTGAAATATTTGTCGTTTTTGCAAAATGCATGTATATCTCTGGTATTGCTTGACAAAACACTTACTTTTATCTTTGACACTGAGGTAAAAATTTTCGTAAGGTGTAGTTCATTTTCCGAAAGGGATGTTACGCCTTCTTTTTATTTTTAACCTTGGGCTACTCGTAAATTATGCATGTTATTATTACAGTTATAAATTATCGTATAATCCCTTTACCACCTCTGGGGATCTTTAGTCTCATAACAAAAACTAACGCAACCAATGCTAGTAGAAACCCCATGTTCTAAATCGTATGATCCCGTGTAACATCGCGGAAAATCCGGCGGCCACATTAGTCTGGGGCAATAACAAAAATGTATTTGGACACGTTTTGAGGTTAATTTGAATATTACGAAAAGGCAAGGAGAAATTTGAAAACGAAAAGAGAAGTAAATATAAACCTGTTAGGATGTATAAGATTATTATTTGTTTGCTTTTCAGTTTAACATAGGAAATGCCTTTCCTAACGATGTCAAATAGGGAGTTCAACAAACAAATGTATGTAGATTTAGACTGCAGTTGTATTTTAACATCAAAGGCTGCGGCATAATATTATTCTGATTTGATATTAACGAACAGTTTACAATTCAAGTTAAGCAATTAGTTTATATAATGAATAAATGAAAACTTACTCTGGCGTAACTTTAATGTTTGTAACCATTTAAGATACGCACGCACAGGTAGAATTATTGCAACAACTCCGGTGTTGGTGTTGGCGTCCGAATGTCAAGTGTTGAATAAATAGATATCCGAAGTCTCCTAAATGCCTGTATCTATTGAATGCCCGATCTGTTTGAAACTTGAAACTTTGTAAGGTACCGATCAAAATGCTTATATAATACGAGTCCACTCCCTTGTCGAACTTGATCAAGGTCAGAAATTGTTCATTAAAGACCTTGGTTAAAGTTATCTAAAACTATGGCTATTGAATGTCTGAATTTTTTAAAGGTTATAGTCCAGAAGGAAGCGATTGCTACCTTCCAGAGCAGATCCCTTTTTCAGAAGAGAGACAAATACATTTTGACAGGCTTGGCTCATCCGAAAGTATATCAATTCCTGTTAAACAATGTCAGCTTGCAAACATTTAGAATCTGGTCTGCGTATTCAGAATTGTTAACCTGCATAGGCTAAGTAATGAATGGCCAAATGGGATTTGATACACTTAGAAGATTTTTTTTTCTGTACAGAATATCCCATCTGAATGGGGTCTATCTCTGGGGAAACGGTTTGCTCAAAAGGAGAGTGAACGCCTTCCTTTCATAAGTGGCCCCTTTTTAAGAAGGGCGGTAACAATAGTTTTGAAAGTTGTCTGAAAATGTATAATTTCCTCTTCACCAGACAGCGCGAATGCATAGACTACTTTGGGCATTCGCCTTGCTGCTTGAATATGCTATGACGTGGTTGGTTCGTTTTAGGTAGGAAGTTACGATCAACAACATGGCTTGAAAATGAATCTTAGCGCTGTGCAATTTCCTAACAGAAACAAGATCACCGCTCCTTGTCCTAACAGAAATGTTTGCAGTGACTGCTTAGAGGAAGACTGGTGGGAGGAAATGTCATGGTAGTATTTTCATCCTAAGAGCTGGAAATCAAACAAACACAGTTTTATATGTTATATTTAACTCTTGTTTTTATATGTGTAGCAGGGTTGGACATGCTGTGTGTGGTCATTTTTGTGTGGTCATTAGTTGTCCGTTTGTTAGAAATGTTATAGATTGTTTCCATCGGATCGTATATATACACGCATTTGAGCATCAACCACCCCGTTAAAATATCTCATGATTCCATTCGCAACGTCCTGTTTCGATTCAATGAATATATGAACCGCAACTTTCTGATATGTGCGGTCATCGTTGACACAAATATCCGCATAAAGAAACATTGCATATTTAGCTGTCCAAAATGCGCGCAGTGAGGAGTATGATCTGACTAACTGCACAAATATCAAGCCTGATCTGAATCCACGCTGGGCGTTTAGTATATGTCTTGGTACGCTTTCTGACGTTGCCCATTCTCGCATGACGGGTACCTTTGAAGTCGTGTCAACATTACACTGTTGATTTTAGAACTATCTAGAGTTTTTCTCCTAAAAAGGTTTTAATGGGACCGGATGCACTTGAGAGAGTTTCTGTCATGTTTTACAAGGGAGACAACTGTTGTTATTTCCTGTTTGCTTTACTGCACGACAAAACGTAAGTAATGATGCCAAGAAATGACATAATCACGAGGCACAGCCTTCTTGAGGCACCAAAAGAAGCATTACGAAAACATGTCCATTCAAATATATAGAAAATTTCACCTCCAAAACTGAAAATTTTCAGATAAAAAACTCTGATATTTTTCATATTTCTGCTCAAAACATAGATCGGCGAGGCGGTTCTAACGAGTACCCACAATCTATGTTTTTTTAGCAAAAATGAGAAAAATAATGTATACCCCTATAAACCCCAATTTTACTATATAAAAGTGGGGTTTAAGGGGGTCAAAATTATATAGGCATGTTTTCGTGTTGGAAAAGATGAGAAACAAATAATGACAAAACAAACGCCACTTATGAAACCACCGACGCACAAAGAACTGCAACAGAGGAACTGCCTTGGATAGGTCAGTAGAAACATTAGTGTGTGTAGGGGGTGGGGGGGGGAGGGGTGCGGGGGGATGGGGGAGGGAGCTTAAACCAGTTTTCCCTAAGCTCGGTTGGTTATCAAAACCAACAGTTTACATTTTTATCATTTGAAGCAGCAATACTATATAATATGTTCAATTGTTATATGATCTTGTCAGAATCAATTTATTATGTCACAGAATGAGCGTATGAATAGAAATGAAAACTTATTAGCTGAACTATTTATAAACCTATCATCATTTTTCTTTGAGGGGAATCATGTTCATAAGACAGAAGCTTTGTATTACCCGAATACCAAAAGTACCACGTGTCATTAAACGTTTAGTAGTGAAATAAAAAAAAATTAAGAAAGTAGAACTTCAAAGGCTCGAACCTCTTTGGGACCATAGAATTTTTTTTTGAGATATAGGTAGTTCGAGCCACTGTGCGTTAATCATGGTGCCAGGTAAGAAAGCAAATAACGACAATTTAGGGACTTTTGTTTTTAGGGACTTTTGTTTTCGATTTTCTACACCAATAATTGTATGTTGAGTGTACTCGTTAGAATCGCCTCGATGAGGCGATTCTAATGAGTACACACAACATACAATTTCATGATAGAATAAGAACATTTCCCTCAATATTTGTTTTCTTGTCTTGAGCTATCGGAAAAATTTCGTAGGGATTAAAAATAGAGTTCGAATTAGCCACGATCAACGAGCCATCGGTGTCTGAGCTACTGAAGTTCGACTGTATATTGTTTTTGAAGTCAGGATAATACAATTTAATTTTGATGTCATAGCGTATTTGATTCATATATTTTTAACCTTTACCTATAATTCAGCAGATGACAAATTGATAATATTTTTCTTATTTTTTCCAGAAACGAAGTTTTGTCATTTTGTGCAAATTATCTCTTTAGATTAACCCCAAGAAAGGAGACAATTTGTATATAATGTCAAAGGCTGTTTTCTGTGAAAAATAAGAAAAAAAATCAAAATGTCGTCTGCTGTAATTTTTACTCAGCATCGAAGCGTTAATACACATTTTCCAGGAAGGAATGGCTGTTGATAGCTTCTGCAGTAGCTGTGGGACTTCTTCTGGTCATCGTCGGTGTCCTGTCAGTTGTTCTCTTGAAGAGAAAACATACACCACAAACTCCTGCCGGTGAGTCTTCTTTTTGACACAGTCATAGAGGGTAGCAGTGTTTTGTACTCTTCAAATAAGAAATTGATATACCTGTTAATGATAGTGCGATGAAACAGGTAAGTGTCTTACAGTTTGATCCGATAACTGGATCAGCTGAGAGTCACTCTTAAGAGATCCATATTACAATTTAAACGAGGCCAATTTACGTTATTCATGAAAAAATATAAATGAAGATACCCAGGAACTTTCACAGTCACGAAGCACAGGCTTCCAGAGGCATCAAAAAAGGAGAGATGAGGAACAAATAGTGACAAACCAAACGCCCCCAATAAAACCGCGAAAGCACAAAAAGATGAACTGCAACAGAGGAACCGCCTTGGAACTGCTAGTAGGAAAACTATTGATCGTTGGGGTGGTGGGGCTCAAACCAGGTTTACTCGCACGACACGAGGCCCTTCATTCTGATACAGCTCCAATTATAAATACATTGTTGGTCCGTATAGGGGACCTCTATCTCAGCAGTGAAACATTATAATGAAAACTTAGTGCTCTCGACTCGCAAGCAGAAAGTCTCGGGTCGAGACAATTTTCAGACTATTGATGCATTTAGACCATACCCGACGTATTCTCGGTTGAGCATAAAGACAGTGAGGCGCTTGGTGACAGACTGCGTCACCAAAAGTGCATAGGTGATCCACGAAAGTGAGGTTGTACAAACGCATGCACATAAAATATTAGCCGCTGCCTCAGTGTACCTCGGGTGCCTGATAACATTAAAAATATGCAAGACAACAAGAATGACACAGCTGTAGCGAAGATAAAATAGATTCTACATGGCGCAATAAATGCATATATAAATATGACAATAGCTGAAGTGTCTTTATTGATCGGCGCGGGAATCGCGCCGGTCTCTTAATACAGCTTTGGATTTTTACATATGGGAGCGTGTTCGATTAGCTCACTAAGGACATTTTATATTTGCAGGGATCGTCGGTTTGTGACAATACCGGCAAATATAAAAAAATCCTATTACAAACTGTGTTATAAATAGATTAATGTCTATTTTATTTTCATTTCAATAAAGAAATTTCATAAAGCTTAATAAAAGCAAACATTAACTCTTTCGGTGCCGAATTTCAGACGACAGTGTTGTCTGCTTTTCTTTTTTAACAAACTATCGCTTGAAAAGAAATTTATATTTAAAGTTGAAAGACTGAATGTCAGACAGTGTAGATTCAGATAAGATGGCTCATATGAGCCGTCTCATTGGGATCTATGTTGTTTGCAAAAGCCTATTATTATCGCCTGTGGCAGTGAAAGTTAAAGAATCATATTTTTGTTCGATTTTACCTTTTACATTGAAAATTTATTAAATTTTAGTATACCCTTTTCCCATATCTCTGTGTAAACATGAACAAAATTTGCGCCGATACTAAGACGTTTACGTCTAAATATTTTGTCTTGTGATCACTATGACACAGTTTGAAAGGAGTATGATGTAGGTTGTAATTCATGTACTTCGTGTGCTCTATAAAGCTTGTGTCTATCAAATAGTTTGAATAAAATTATATATTTACTGACAGCAGTGCTTTTGTTTTATGTCCTTCAGTAAATCTACGATAAATATCAAGGTGTTCGTTTTTAAATGTTATGAAACGATTGGCTGATGCACAAGCTTGAGAGGATATTCAGCTTGAATGACCGTTAAGAAATTACCTGAGAGAGTTTTTTTTTTCTGAATATATTCTCTCTAGTTTATATTTAACCCTTGTCCTGCTGAACCCGGATATACCCTACCTTTGCAAACAATGTAGATCCAGATCAGTTGGCTTCTTCAGAAGCCAACTGATCTGGATCTACACTGTTTGCCATTAATTATGTGAATTTATAGCAATATTTCGGATCAAGTAACCTGATTGGCTGAAAATTAGAAGTGAGTGTGGCATCCAAATTTATTCAGCAGGACAAGAATTATTGAATTTTAGCACACCTGAAAAGAATACCAGCGAGACAAAAATGCTTCTACATACTTCCATAAAAGGGGATGGAGGGAGGGAGCTTTTGCGAAATTAGTACAGAATTGAGCATATTAAAATTGGTGCAAACTTCGTAATATTATTACGGAATATCAACAGAAAAACGGATAATAAAAACTCAGAAAGGAATGTCACTGCAGACATTGCATAGGTTAGACAGGTTGTTTGCCATTAATATAAAGTGAATGTACATATTTGAGACTGAAGTACAGAAACGGAAAAATGTAATACAATCAACCTCTTTACAACGACACTCGATACAACAAAAACTCGTTAGAACAATAATTTGTCTGGCACGAAACCTTCGCTCAAGAGGTGACAGTTATACAAGAACTTTGTAATCATATTTCAAGAAACATATGTTTTGGACTTTTCGCTAGAATCACCTCACTGAGGCAAACAAATAACCAAAACACATGCTATATGAGGAAATTAGAATGAACAAGGCCTTTCTTACAGATCTTTACAGCAGCAAATTCATGTTAATGACAATATCGTTGGGAACAAATTGTATCGTTGTATCGAGGGTTCATCGTACTTTTTTCTATTAAAAGTATGCCGATCAATCTTGAAACATTTCACCCAGATTAAAAACAAAGCATTAGATTTTATCAAGTGACATCATAACGACATTAGTATTATTCCACAACCTAATAAATTTGTATCGTACATTTCAGATACTTACCTCACACCCATGTCCTTCCGAGAAGAAGAACCAGAGAATATAGACCAGTTCTCATATGCTTATGACCGAACGGACCTCGTCGATACTGAGACGAGCTTTTAACATATCACAGGACAAAACATCTTCATACTAAATCTAGTGGTTTTAGATCAACCTGAGCCATTTGTTCAAAGCTAACGATGTCGTTAGTTAACAATTCGTTAAAATTTACATCAAGTGATACGCAAATATGCTGAAATTTTTTACTGAAAAAATGTGAGTAGCTTTTGCAGTGCAAAAGCTGCTCACATTTTTTCAGCAAAAAATATCAGACTATTGTATATTGAATCGGCTAAAACAGTTAACGAAATGACTCTTAATGAGCTCGTTAAGCTAACGACGCTTTGAACAACTGGGCCTAGAATGGTAGTGTTAGAATTCACATGCTGTCGGGATAGGCAGTGGATAATTGGTCTCCAGAGACTCAATATGCACAATTTCCTTTTTCATGGTCAGTTTTAAGCTCAGCTGTTGCACTCATACAGCCCCAGTCAGCATTCTACGTAAATCTATATCGGGCCGTCATCGGCCCGTCAGGTCAGCTGACGGGCCGATGACGGCCCGATGTAGATTTACGTAGAATGCTAGCTGGGCTAGACGCTCTTTAAAAGTAAGACAGTGTTATTATAATACAAGCAAATTCCATGGGGAATTTATGTCCCCCGCCTAATTTTTATTTGAGGTGTTAAAAATGGTAAAGTTAACCAGAGGACCACTGGTCCTGTATCAAATACCTAAGTATTGAAGCAGGAAACCAGTGATAAAAAATAATTTCAAGATTCTGAAAAAAACCACATGCATATCTTCAGACCATCCTTAAAGCACCTGTAAAGTTTCAAAGGATCGGCTTAAAACTGTGGTAGGAGTTATGGGGTCAAGGTACCTACTCCCTATACGCTTCTGTAGTATTAGAACTCAAAAAATGTCTAAGTTAAAAATGCAGAAAAAGTGGTAAAAAATTATTTCAGGATTCTGAAAAAAAACACATGCATATTTTCAGGCCATTCTAAAAGCCCTTGTAAAGTTTCAAAAGGATCGGACAAAAACTGTGGGAGGAGTAAAGGGGACAAGGTGCCTGCACCCTATATACTTCTGCAATATTAGAACTCAAAAAATGTCTAAGTTAAAAATGCAGAAAAAGTAATAAAAAAATATTTCAGGATTCTGAAAAATCCACCTGCATATTTTCAGGCCATCCTAAAAGCCCACGTAAAGTTTTAAAAGGATCGGCCAAAACCTGTGGGAGGAGTTAAGGGGACAAGGTACCTACTCCCTATAGACTTCTGTAAAATTAGAACTCAAAAAATGTCTAAGTTCAAAACGTGTAAAAAGTAATAAAAAATAATTTCAGGATTCTGAATAAACCACATGCATATCTTCAGACCATCCTTAAAGCACCTGTACAGTTTCAAAAGGATCGGCCAAAAACTGTGGGAGGAGTTAAGGGGACAAGGTACCTGCTCCCTATATACTCCTGTAGTATTAGAACTCAAAAAATGTCTAAGTAAAAAATGCGGAAAAAGTAATAAAAAATTATTTCAGGATTCTGAAAAAACCACATGCATATCTTCAGGCCATCCTGAAAGCCCATGTAAAGTTTCAAAAGGATCGGCCAAAAACTGTGGGAGGAGTTAAGGGGACAAGGTACCTACTCCCTATACACTTCTGTAGTATTAGAAATCGAAAAATGACTAAGTTAAAAATGCGGAAAAAGTAATAAAAAATTATTTCAGGATTCTGAAAAATCCACCTGCATATTTTCAGGCCATCCTAAAAGCCCACGTAAAGTTTCAAAAGGATCGGCCAAAAACTGTGGGAGGAGTTAAGGGGACAAGGTACCTACTCCCTATAGACTTCTGTAAAATTAGAACTCAAAAAATGTCTAAGTTCAAAACGTGTAAAAAGTAGAAAAAAAAAATTTTAGGATTCTGAATAAACCACATGCATATCTTCAGACCATCCTTAAAGCACCTGTACAGTTTCAAAAGGATCGGCCAAAAACTGTGGGAGGAGTTAAGGGGACAAGGTACCTGCTCCCTATATACTCCTGTAGTATTAGAACTCAAAAAATGTCTAAGTTAAAAATGCGGAAAAAGTAATAAAAAATTATTTCAGGATTCTGAAAAAAACACATGCATATTTTCAGGCCATCCTGAAAGCCCATGTAAAGTTTCAAAAGGATCGGCCAAAAACTGTGGGAGGAGTTAAGGGGACAATGTACCTACTCCCTATACACTTCTGTAGTATTAGAAATCGAAAAATGACTAAGTTAAAAATGCGGAAAAAGTAATAAAAAATTATTTCAGGATTCTGAAAAAACCACATGCATATCTTCATACCATCCTTAAAACACCTGTAAAGTTTCAAAAGAATCGGCCAAAAACTGTGGGAGGAGTTAAGGGGACAAGGTACCTACTCCCTATAGACTTCTGTAAAATTAGAACTCAAAAAAAGTCTAAGTTAAAAATGCGGAAAAAGTAATAAAAAATTATTTCAGGATTCTGAAAAAACCACATGCATATCTTCAGGCCATCCTAAAAGCCCATGTAAAGTTTCAAAAGGATCGGCCAAAAACTGTAGGAGGAGTTAAGGGGACAAGGTACCTACTCCCTATACACTTCTGTAGTATTAGAACTCAAAAAATGTCTAAGTTAAAAATGCGGAAAAAGTGATAAAAAATTATTTCAGGATTCTGAAAAAACCACATGCATATCTTCAGGCCATCCTAAAAGCCCATGTAAAGTTTCAAAACGATCGGCCAAAAACTGTGGGAGGAGTTAAGGGGACAAGGTACCTACTCCCTATAGACTTCTGTAATATTAGAACTCAAAAAATGTCTAAGTTAAAAATGCAGAAAAAGTGATAAAAAATTATTTCAGGATTCTGAAAAAACCACATGCATATCTTCATACCATCCTTAAAACACCTGTAAAGTTTCAAAAGGATTGGACAGAAACTGTGGGAGGAGTTAAGGGGACAAAGTACCCACTAAAAACTCGGAACCACGCACCACGCACCACGCACCACGCACCACGCGCCACGCACCACGCACCACGCACCACGCCCCACGGAAAACCAAAAACAGTGTCCCTCCACTTTTCTTCGAAAAGGCGGGGGACAATAAATGAGCCACAAACATACCCACTGACGTGTGCGCCCAACGAACACTCAAGTCAGCCTGTGCATCCTCATAGTCTGATCAGAATCGTCGTTGTACGCATGCAGAAACTTTGCATCCTTGGCTATCCAAAATGCGCTCCGTGATGCGCCCAGGGACGATTCTGATCAGACTGTGTGACTGTGCAGGCTGATCTGAATCATCGCTGGGTGCTAGTGTCCGAATGTACGTTTTCTCAAGTTGTGGGTCAAATGTATTGGTCATGGTAAACACTTATACACTTGAGCACGTAAATACTTTCCCCTTTCCTGCTCCCAGGTTTTTACTATAGATTGAAGTCGATCACCAGCTTTGTTTTGTATAGCTGTGCCGTTACTGTTGGTTTCTTTTAGCTCATACGAGTACTTCCGTGGTCCCGGTGTTGGTCTTACCCTGTGTAGCTTTGTGGTTAATTATACGGGATGATTCTTTAAAAAGAATACAAATGAAAGGTCTGCTGCTTTCTGTTGAACAGAGCAAAATGAGAATTGAACTGTTCTGTTTATTATGTAATTACTGCAATACAATATGAAACAATATAAAATGTAGCATACAGCTACATAATAACTGACAAAATCTGACAACAACATAAGGTTAGGCACTCTCTGCGCAAATACAGCAGACGACAAAATGATGATATTCTTCTTTTTCCCAGAAAATAGGCTATGTAGATTTGTATAAAATGCCAAAGACTATTTCCAGGGTAAAATAAGAAAATATTACAAAATGCTGTGTGCTGACATGTCTACCCAGCATGCCAATGCTGTGTGCTGACATATCTACCCAGCATATCAATGATGTGTGCTGACATGTCTACCCAGCATGTCAATGCTGTGTGCTGACATGTCTACCCAGCATGCCAATGCTGTGTGCTGACATGCTACCCAGCATGTAAATGCTGTGTGCTGACATGTCTACCCAGCATGCCAATGCTGTGTGCTGACATGTCTACCCAGCATGCTAAATGTTAATAAACAAACACATTGTAACGCCTTTACAATAGGGTTCGTCACAGCACGGTTGTGGATATAAGGCAGTTCACAGATGGACCAAGATTGCTGTTTCTAAACACAAGTGTGTAGATCATATAGAAAAATGACCATAAAAAGGCCATTGTCTATATAATCTATACATTTTATATTTGGATACAACACGGTTATTTTACCCAACGTGGTTTTAATTTACACGTTTTAATTTACACAAACAGACAGAAACGAAACAAGTTTATTGAAACTTACCGAAATGACGGTGTAAACATTAGGAGTTCATTACAATATCACTATTGTATTTCCTGTTGTTGCGTTTGAAGCTACTGATATGTTCAAATGCTTTAAAAAAGGTTTCGCGATTTGCAAGTTTGCCATCTGTGCAGTTTCTCGCCTCATACATTTTCGCAGAAAGAGGTTTCACTACTCATCACGAAAACATGCCTATATAATTTTGACCCCCTTAAACCCCACATTTATATAGTAAAACTGGGGTTTACAGGGGTATACATGATTTTTCTTATTTCTGCTCAAAACATAGATTGTGGGTACTCGTTAGAACCGCCTCGTCGATGAAGACTCTAATCCACTTGCCTATCTGCGCAGGCTGATTCAAGTCTTCGTTGGGCGCACATGTCAGAATGTATTTTTTTTTTTCACGTTGTATCGAGGATCATATGTTTTCGGAGTGAATGATTGCCGAGAATACATCCTATTTAGAAATCTCATATATTTTTAATACACTGAACCAGGTTGACCAGAACATTTTTATGAAGAGATATTTTTGTTTCAGTGTAGGTAATGTTTTATTAAGGTGACTGTATATACTTAGTAGATTTTCAATCAATTTATACAAGTAAGACAACTTTTGTAACCTATTATATCTTTCAGAGTGAATGTTCATCAAGTGTACATACTATTAAGAAGATTTTCATTCAATTTCATACACGGAACCAGAATAACCAGAATACTTTTACGTTAAACGACGAGATATATCGTACAATAAAAGTCCGCTATTAAGACCACCTTAGGTGGCGCTTCTAATGAGTACCCACAACATATTTTTGTGGAAAAATAAGAAAAAAATATCCCTTATATCTGAAGGTATGTATAATAAAGAAAACCCATTTGGGATTGGCAACAACTGGTCTAAACAGCGGAGTGGCCTTACTTTTGAGTTATCTTAATAGCGGATTTTAATTGTATTTTGTTTAAGTGAAGGCATAGAGTTTATTTGGTTGTTTTGATCGATAACGGAGAAATAATTCACTAGTGTTCTAAGGCTTGCGCGTAAAAACGGGTGAGCGAAGCGAACGGGTTTTTTTTACAAGCAAACCTTATTATTTCTCCGTAATCGATCAAAACAACCAAATAAACTATTTTTTACATTTTCATCTATGTTTTACCTTTGAATTTTTACATTCAGCCGTTATGATTTCCTACCAAAATAGTTAAAGTCAATGCATGAATTTCAAGAGGCGTGGTTTAGTTTGAAAATCAGTCGCCATCTTGTTTTTCACTTTAATGCAAAAATCACCCTGTGCTTGAAAAACAGACACAAAAATGTCACGAAAGTCGAACTGGATTATCAAGAAAATCATACTTTATATTTGTGTTGTAGGTCTTATCTCAAAAACGCCAACTGGACGTTAAAATTGCAGTCTGATTTCCATGATTTTATCAAATTTTCCGCGAAACGTCAACTATTGTTATTGTTGTTACCAACTACGTCAGCAACGTCACCTAGCAATGATGACGTCAAAACGTTCGAAATGAAATAAAATCACTGATAAATCTCAGTAAATCACTGCTAAAAATGTAATAAATAGAGGATATTCAAATGTTTGGAGTGAATATGACTTATTTCATCAAGTGAAGTGAAAACATGTATATTTCATGAGTACCGAAGGCACGAATGAAATATACATGAAATATACATTTTTTTCACTTCACGAGATGAAATAAAAGTCATATTCACGACAAACATTTGAATTTTCTTTTTATAATATACATCACTTTCGATAGAAGAGATGTAAATCTTGCATTTGCAAGGAAAAGTCTGACACGCAGTTTAGTCCCTTGGACATCGACGCCATGACGTTCATGTTTTGTACGGTGTTAGATGTTAGATATGACGTCAGAAACGCGCATTGGCCTGTAAACAATAAAATAAAAAGAAAATTTACTCTTTTTCAGTGAATACCATAAAAATTTTCATCTCGTGTAATGAAAACATTCAAATTTTCACGAGTGAGAAGTAGTTCCAGATCTTATATTTTTCACTGCTCAGAGGAGTGAAAATATGTTTTATATTTTCACTAGTGAAAATATAACTTTTTCGAAATATGCATTTTATTTCATTAATAATTCTTTATATTTCATTACTTTGTATATGATAAAATGTTTTATTTAAGGTGACTGTATAAACGTAGTAGATTTCCCATATTTTATACAAGGAAGACATTTTTTTAAAATTCGTATTTGCTTTCATACACAACAAGCCCCGTCTAAAAGGTTCTACTTTAAAAGGAAAGAATTACAGGGGTGCAAATTCTTTTCTGTTAGAATGGATCCTTTTCTAAAACGGAAGCAACACAATTTTGAAAGCGTTGCCTCCCTTGTAAGTGTACCCATTGCCCTTTAAGCTTTTAAACAATTTTTAGTCCCTTGAATTTGCTATGTTATATATATCTATATATGTTCCTTAAATATAAAAAAGTATGCAAGTTATCTTAACAACTCATTATATGTTTTCAGAGTAAATGTTTATCATGTGTGCATCTATTAACCCTTCTCTTGCTGAACACGACATGTCCTGTCTTAGCAAACAATGTAGATCCAGATCAGTTGGCTTCTGAAGAAGCCAACTGATCTGGATCTGCACTGTTTGTCATTAAATGTGTAAATTTCTATCAAAAACCCGGATCAATGAATCTGATTGGCTGGAAATTAGAAGTGGGCGTTGCATCTTAATTTATTCAGTATGACAAGGGTTAAGAAGATTCTCATTTATTTTTTATACACGGAACCAGAATAACCAGAATAACCAGAATATTTTTTACGTTTAAACAGAGAGATGCACAGTGAAATTCCGCTATGAAGACCACCTTTGGTACATGTACTGCACAAAAGTGGTCTTATTAAGCGGGGCGGTATCAATATTGAATGTAGAATATAAATCCAGATAAATCAAACGTGCTTGTTTCAAACAAAATGTACTGATATTTTTTCTTATTTCTCTGCAAAAATATGTTGTGTGTACTCATTAGAAGCGCCTTATCGAGGCGCTTCTGATGAGTACCCACAACATATTTTTTGTGGAGAAATAAGAAAAAAATATTCTTTTTACCTGGAGATGTATAAAGAAAAAAGAAAAAAAACAAAAAAACAAAAACAATTGGTACTGGCACTAAATGGTCCAAATAGCGGAGTGGCCTTACTTTCGAGTTGTTTTAGTAGCGGATTTTTATTGTATTTTTGTTTCAGTGAGGGCAATGATTTATTTAAGGTAGTAGATTTTCCATCATTTTATACAAGGAAAACAACTCATGTAACTTCCTTTTAAATGCACATTAATCGTCTTCTAAAAGGAAAGAATTTAAGGAGAGAAACGGAAGCAAAACAATTTTAACAGTGTTGCCTTCCCTGAAAGTGCACCCATTGTCCTTAAAACATTAAAACAATTTACTATCCTAGAATTATATATATTTGTATAAGTCGTAACTTCGTTTAATTAAAATGTAGGTATCTTAATAACCTATTATATGTTTTCAGAGTAAATGTTAATCGAGTGTGCATATAATTAAAAAGATTTTCATTTAATTTAATACACGAAACCAGAATAACCAGAATATTTATACGTTTAAACGACGAGATATACATTAAAAATTCTCTGTTTGGTACTGCTCATCACGAAAACATGTCTATATAATTTTGACCCCCTTAAACCCCACCTTTATATAGTAAAACTGGGGTTTACAGAGTATGCATTATTTTTCTTATTTCTGCTAAAATATAGATTATTGGTACTCGTTAGAACCGCCTCGGCGGGACGGTTCTAACGAAGTACTACAATCTATGTTTTAAGCAGAAATATGAAAAGTTCAGTATACATTTAAATAGGCGTTTTCGTAATGCTAAAAGTGGCCTTATTTGCTGGGCGGTCATAAAATTGATTGTAATACATAGCTTCAGATAAGGTGCTTTTTCAACCAAAACATACTGATATTTTTCTTATTTTTAAAAAAAAACAACAACATGTTTTGGGGACTTATTAGAAGCGCCTCAGTGAGGCGCTTCTAATGAGTACCCACAACATATTTTTTGTGGAGAAATAAGAAAAATATTATACCGTTTATCTGGAGCTACACTGTATATATCACAAAGAAAACTCTTTTTAGACTGGCAAAAAAAAAAATGGTCTTAATAGCGGAGTGGTATTGTTTTCGAGTGGTCATAACAGCGGACTTTTACTGTATTTTGTTTTATTGTAGACATTTTTTTTTATTTAAGGGGACTGTAAATATAAATATATAGTAGATGTGCCGCCATTTTATACAAGGGAGACGATCTTTGTGACTTCCTGTTTGCTTCCATGCAATCGAAGCTCCTTCTGAAAAGGTGTCTACTCTTTAAAAAGAATCCCATAGATTGAACGGTAAAATACACTGGCTACTGGCCGCAAGTGCATTTACGGTTAATTTTTACGGGGTGCCCGTATATTATTTAGGCGTAAAAAATAGCTGTGTTTCCGCTAACCCGACCGATCCTGTTTCAAACACCCGAGTCTGCTATTTTTATCAGTAAAAATGCAAAATAAAAAAGTAAAGCACCGACCCTCAGCAAAATACCTGTATTTTCATAAAATACAGGCCCGACCCTGTTCTTTTCTGGAGAAAAAAAAAAAAATAGAAAAATATATAAAAAAAGTTTCTTCTAGCTACCGATCAAATGTTTTCAGTATGTTAGCAGCCAACACAGTTTTATTTTTACGCCTTACAGGAATCACCTCGCTAGGCTGGGCATAATAGGGCAAGAAACGTAACGAAGGGCAGAGTTGGGGTGTGAAATATCGCACCCTATCTGAAGCCTATCTACCTACGAGATAATTCCTGCAAAAGTTCTATAGGTGCCCGTAAAAAGTAATGGTAAATGCACTGGCAGCCATGCAGTTGCCAGTGATTTTAGGTAAAACCTACGTGAACTTTTATAAAGTACTCTAAAAGGAATGCATTTGCTTCCAAGGGGAGTAAAGTATTTTCTATTAGAGTAGGACTTTTTTTCATAAGGGAGACAAAACAATTTTGACAGAGTGGCTTCATTGAAAGCGTATCATTTCCACTTAAATTTTATTTTGTCGGTAGTTGATTTATGAATAAATCTTTTATGAAAACGTGCAGAGTAAAAAGTGTCCAAATATCTCTCGAAATGTTATCACTACTCAAACAATGTCTGGATTGGCAGTCCACAACTTCAGAAAAAGTACCTTGTGGCATGTGTGCCCAGATTGCGCAAAGATTCAGATCGGCCTGCGCATTCGCGCATGCTGACCGAATCTTCACTGGACACATTTTGGATAGCCAAGAATGCAAAGTTTCTTCATGCGGACAACAAAGACTCTGTTAAGACTGCGAGGAGTCGCCGGCTGATTTAAGTCTTCGTTGGAGCATATGTCAGAAGGTACGTTTTCTCGCACTGCGGCTCAATTACACATTACGGAAACATGCCTATTCAAATATATTGAAATTTTTACAACAAAAAAAGGAAAAAATTCAGATAAAAAATTCTGATATTCTTCATATTTCTGCTCAAAACATAGATTGTGGGTACTCGTTAGAACCGCCTCGGCGAGGCGGTTCTAACGAGTACCCACAATCGATGTTTTTTAGCAAAATAAGAAAAATATGTATACCCCTGTAAACCCCAGTTTTATTATATAAAAGTGGGGTTTAAGGGGGTCAAAATTATATAGGCGTGTTTTCGTGATGATTAGCCGTGTTTTAGTTAGACCGCCACAGAATACCATATTATTTTAACAGTTGACGGAGCAATTTATATGCTCATGTATATATTGTATGTTTTGTGTAGGCTGTATTCTGCAGAGTTTTTCCATTCAATCCCGCCATATGTATGCTAGGACTGACGCCTTATCCCCCCATCTAAGCTTTACGTCGTATAAAAGGGTCCTTGGCGAATGATTTAGACCTAGAATAGACGCCCTAGATTAGGGTCTATACACTTTGCAACAAGTATAAAAAAAACTTTACAAAAATGATAACAGGCACCCCTTTAACTAGAACTGTCCGAAATGTGAGTTTTAAACGTTTTCAAAAGGTTGACAAATTTGTATTCTGATTCATCACGAAAAGATACCTATATAATTTTGACCCCCTTAAACCCCTCTTTTATATAGTAAAACAGGGGTTTACAGAGGTATACATTATTTTTCTTATTTCTGCTAAAAACATAGATTGTGGTACTCGTTAGAACCGCCTCGGAGAGGCGTACTAACGAGTACCCACAATCTATGTTTTGAGCAGAAATATGAAAAAAAATCAGAATTTTTACCTGAAAACTTTCAGTTTTTTAGTGTTGAAATTTTCAATATATTTAAAATAGGCGTGTTTTCGTAATGTAAGACCATTTTGTATTCTGATTTCAAATATATGTTATGTCTTGTTGGACATAAGAAAATGCAGAATTGTAGTGTTCATTTGATATGTGATATTCAAGATCTAATGACCTAATGACTGTACTATTGTGTAGGAGTACTGAACTGCTGTTTGTCGGCCTCGGTGGCTCAGTTGGACTGGAGACCAGGAGGTCGCGGGTTCAACCCCCGCCGAGGTCGGCAACATTCTTTCGTGGAGATTGATCATGAAATATTTTCTATGGTCATTCTCTCCCTTCCGCTGATTCAAGAAGGGCAGTTGTCAGTTCCTGGCGAAAGAATGTGCACAATACTGGTTAACCGCTTAGAGGACTAAGTCTGCCCAGTAAACGTGTGGTTAGGTAAACTGACCGCGCTCGACATGACCCCACTGGGTTGACTGGGCCGTAAAACCTCAACACAAACAAACTGAACTGCTGTACTATGATGAAAAAACAACAACAACAACAACAAAAACAACAAAAAAAAACAACAACAAAAAACAACAACAAACAAACAAAAAACGCTAAGCAACGTTTAGCAGACACATTTTAAATATTATTTTTTTAGAGAAAATGAGGCATGATTTTTTCATGTGAATCGTCTGCTCGGCAGACGATTCACATGAAATATCAAGCCTTATTTCTCTGACAAATACAAAACGAGAATCAAAATAGTGCCTACTGCAGGTGTGATTAGCGCTTTTAAGGTTTAATTTACTACTTTCTGAGATTTTATAAAGACTGTGAACCCTAGAACTCTAATTCACGACATTATTAGATTAAAAGTTTGTAATATTTTACTTTAGCCGCAACGTGAGAAAACCTACCTTCTTACACGTGCGCCTAGCGAAGACTCAAATCAGCCTGCGCATCCTCGCAGTCTGATGAGAATCTTAGTTTTGCGCTTGAAGAAACTTTCCATCCTTGGCTATCCAAAATGCATCCACTGAAGATACTGATAAGACTGTGCGAATGCGCAGGCTGATCTGAATCTTCCCTGGGCGCACATGTCCGAAGGTATGTTTTCTTACGTTGTGGCTCATTTGTTTTTGTCTGAGAAAAAAGAATTTTGCACTTCATATGAATCGCATCCATTGAATATCATTTTCTATCTTTTTCGACATATAAGGATAATATCTAAAACGTTGTCTGCTAATATTTTTACTTTGCAAATTAAGGGTAAACACCAATTCTTAAACACATTACGAAAACACGCCTATTCAAATATATAGAAAATTTAACCTCCAAAAACTGAAGATTTTCAGATATAAAAAAACTCTGATATTTTTTTCATATTTCTGCTCAAAACATAGATTGTGGGTACTCGTTAGAACCGCCTCGATGAGGCGGTTCTAACGAGTACCCACAATCTATGTTTTGAGCAGAAATAAGAAAAATAATGTATACCCCTGAAAACCCCAGTTTTACTATATAAAAGTGGGGTTTAAGGGGGTCAAAATTATATAGGCATGTTTTCATGATGACAAAATTTTATCTGTTAATATTTTAACTTTGGCAAATTAAGAGGTCAACAAAAATTCTGTATCTTCTGTGTGTTCGAGAAGTTCAGGTGTTTACAACGATACATTTTTTTTCATTCATGAATACATTAATGTTTGTTAACAGAAAAAGGAAATAAAAAGAGTCTAATATATTTACGTTTACTTGTGACTTTGTTCAAACCTACTGTAAACAAAACACTCCGTAACTGTGTGTTCAGAGATGTACATGTGTGTTCAGAGATGTACATGTGAGTTCAGAGATGTTACAATACAAAGAAGGCACTCACTCAAATGAAATACCTAGTGGTCCATAAAATGAACATTGGCAAACAGTGTAGACCCAGATCAGACACCACAGAACGTGTCGTCTGATCAGGATCTACACTGTTTACATTGAATACAGGAATTTCTATAAACGTATTAATAATAAAACCAACCAGACACCCCTTATATTGGTAAAGGACCTGTCCAATAAGTTGAGGTATTAATGTCCACTGGGCATAACTAGTTACGAACGAGGGAGATAATTTCCAATTCCGTTCTTTAAGTATTTTAAAACGAGCATATTGTGTTTGTAAAACGTCCAAATTGCTTGTCTGTACATAAGCATATGGGGCGTTTAAATGCAAGAATTGAAAAGAGGCATAACTCTCGTAAAATTAATCCAAAGGTTTAATCCTATTTTACTGGTAGCAAATCTCCGCCATATTCACATGTTATAATCAAAGCACTGAGGGTGCTAATGGAGGCAATTGCCTGAACTCTGGAAGTGATTTGGATTTACGTTGAAATAAAAAAGATACATGTACTTAAACAGTACTCAATAATGGCAACCCGTTTGGGGTTTTAACCATTTAATACAGACATCTGCATTTCATAAACAGATATCTCTTTGAATAAATAAAAATATCTGTATTTTTTGGAATTACAGATATCTTTGACTGAAATGCAGATCTCTGTAATTAAGGTAGAGATATAGCTAACTGAAATGCGGATATTGGTATTTGAAGTACAGACATCTCTATTTTCGATCATGATATAGATATTTGCATTTCAATTAGAGATATCTGCATGTCAAATGCAGATATCTGCATTTCAATTAGAGATATTAAGCTGAATTCTGGATGTCTGCATTTGAATTACAGGTATTTCTAATTGAAATGCGTATATCTGTATTGGAAATGAGGTATATGAATTTCTAAATTAAGTACATATAATTGTATTTCAATTAAACAGATCTGCATTTCAACAGGAGATATCTGTAGTTATGATTGAATTATATATATCCTTATAGGAAACTGATATCTTCCTCGCAGATTTTCACATGCGCACCGTTCATCGGTTACTATACCAATGTGACGGACGGCGCAAATCGCCCCCTTCCAGACGACACAAAGAAACTAACTAAAGATGCTCAAGATTTCACATCATCCAAATTCCTATATTTTTAGTTACAAACAAGCATACATAAACTTTATTCGCATAGGCCGCCATCTGTGTTATGTCAAAAGACAGCTTGAGAATAAAAACAAGCTTAGACTGCATCATGTTTTCAAATATGTACAGCGAAATAGCGAATTCTTTGCCTGGTCTTCCATGAAGTCACAGTCAAGTATCGCTGTCATTTATTCAGTTAAAATCGCGGTGCTCGTAATTAACTTATGCTAGGTTCACACTGTCGTGCGATCTGTTACGAATGCCACGATTAGCCATTCGTAGCTAGTCGTGGAATTTTCTCTGAAATTTTAGATTTGAATACGAGGTGATGCGAGTCGATACGTTCTGATACGATTTGTTGCGCTCGGATGCGATCCAATAACGATTTGTCAATTTCAAGTGTCAAGATCAGTCACGGTCTGATCTCCCGTTCAGATACGATCACATACGTTCCAATAGGTTTGTTGCGATCAAGTCTACGATTGGGCCTGGATCTGACTATGTCATCACGATCGGGTTCCCCGAATTGTGACGATCTGATACGTGCAGATACGTTCCGAGACGTTCATCACGAACCGATGCGCTCCATTACGATAGCACACGACTGTGGTCTCGATGTTTTTCACGACCATGATCGAGGGTGATCACGATTTGAGCTGCGACTGGACCCCGACGGGTATATATATATGCAGCCGGACTGACCATGGAGTTCATTGTTTCTTGAGTTTTTACAGCATAAACACTGACCCTCAACCATTGATGATGGCAGGAATTGCGGATGATGACAACGTTGCATTTGCAGTATTACTGTATAGTTACATTATCGCCAGAGAGGAAGAAGACGAGCAGCAGACAGACCAGCTACAACCCCAACCACAAAGGGCCAGGAGAGCTGCAGTCAGGCAGTTCTGGGTGCGTCCATGGCTCAGAGAGGAGAGGAGAAATCTATGGGCACGAGAACTCGTCGCAGATCGTGAGCGTTCGTGTAAAAACCTAACTACTCGTATTTACTCGCATTTATTCGCATCTTATCGTATCAACTCGTGTCTGATCGTGAGTCATTCGTGTCTGGTCTTGAGCAATGGGACCCGACAGAGCGTAACAAATCATGACAGATCGTGGGAGATCGCAACATTTCTCAACAGAACGTGGTGCTTGTCTTGTTCAAGTTCGATCCCGATCACCACGATTTGTAAGCACGATTAGATGCGATCTGTCACACTTTGTTACGATGCAATACGATCTGATACGATGATCCCGATTTGACAATTGATCAAAACGTTCAAAAAGTTTCTACGATTAACACGATTGCCACGACTGACCTCAAGATCTGATATGATCTGCTAGGATCACCACGATTAGTCCACGATTAAGACCACGATTTCAATCGTGCCGCGAATCGTGATAGTGGGAACATAGCATTAGCGAATAAAAGCCGACCACTCTGCCAATCCGGCGTGCAAGATAGCAAACACAAAGTCAAAAACTGTGTGCCCCTTGGCGCAAATGCCAGAAAATCAACCAGTTGTGTCTAGTTTCATAAAGCCATGCTTGAAAAGAGAACGCCGAGGTCAATCTGTGCATTCGATCAGGGCCTTCTCTGTCCGCTTACGAAAATCATTGGATACTTTACTATAATATCATCGAATGCGCTGATCACTGAGACTATGTGGCGCTTCACATATTAGTCAACCCTCTTTATACCGACATTCGATGCAACGACAATATTCGTTATTTGAATATCACGAAAACTTCGCTCAGGAGGTGACAGTTAATGAGATATTATGCAAAAAATATTGCATTAAAACTTCAAGTAACATATGTTTTGGATATTTGTTAGAATCGCCTCATTCTAACAAATATCCAAAACATGTTTTATGAGGAAACATGAATAAAACAAGGTCTTTTTTACATATCATTCTATCCATTAAGGATTCTTTACAACAGCAAATTTATTTTAATGGCAACATCTTTGGGAACAAATGCTGTCGTTATAACGAGGGTTCACTGTACATAAATAACCTTTTCCCGCGTTGTACATAAAATTGTTTCATTCGCGTGAGTAGGCGTACTTGTGTTAGTGTGAATCTGTTTAGATGGACTAAACCCTAATTACATAAAATGTAAGTGAACAGAACATTGTCATTGTTGTGCTCTCAGCACTAATTGTACGAGTATATATGAATGTCAAATACTGTCATAGAAAGTAGAGATGAATAACTTGGACAATGTTCATAAAATCTGACACGGTAATAGGTTGGAAAATGATTCTCTTTTATCGTATCTCTGAATTAATGATGCCAGCATTAATTCAGAGATGCGATAAAAAAATCATTTTTGATCTAGTTCAAAGATGAGAGACTAACTAAAACTCAACAGGCATTAATACCATATATCAATTTATTAGACTTTTCTTTGATACGAAATGTCTATTTCTGAAGAATATGGAGCCTTTATCATAATGTTTACAAATCTATGTAAAATACATACGAGGGGCGGTCAGAAAATATCCTGATTGTTCATACTTCTGTCTTTCCATGTAAAGCCACTTTCACATATTATACATTAGCGAAAATTACATTTTATCGACTATAAATTGGTCAGTTTATTTTTCAATGAGTAAGTATGTATACATGAAGTTTTGAGTATTTAAACAAGGTAGGTGTTAGGGCTACCAAGGACTCTAACTGGAAAACAGAGATCTGATATAAAATTCCTGCTTTTAGAGGGTGAAAAATCTTGCCACGTTCTTGAAAGTTTGCAGATTTTTTTCTTCTAAATAAACGTCAAAAAATTGCCTTTGGAAACAAAGAACACATTACTGATTAGAAAATGTGCGTCTCGGTTTTATTGAGACTCTTCATAAGCAGTAATGAAGTTTGCAACACTGCTTACGCCCTCTAGCGTATACATGAACAGAAATCCATTTTCAAAGATACCACAATGGGCCCAGTGACCCCAAAGGAAATTAAATATAATCTGCATTATGGTGAAGTACAAGGAGACGTTCTACGGCCGCCACACGGCCCTAACACCAGCTGCAGTGTATACCATTCAAGCCTGCATACCCTTCAAGTGTCACTTGTTGTCCCACACTCCGTACAGCCAAGACCTTGCCCCTCCCCCCCCCCCCTACAACTTTTATTTGTTACCAGTAGTTCTGCTTTAGGCTCCGTATTCCTGAAAAATGGACGTTTTTTTTTTTTGTTTTGTATTTTTTTATCATCCAAGAAAGATTTAATAAATTGATATATAGTACGATAATTTGACAGCCTGTAAAATTTCAATTAGTCTCTCGTTTTTGAACTTGATCAAAAATGAAATGATTTTTTGGCAACATTCATTCAGAGATACGATAAAAATCATTTCATTTTAAGAACGAGAGACTAACTGAAATTTTACAGATTGTCAGGTGCCACACTTTATGATTGTGTTAATACCATAAATCAATAAATTAAACCTCTCTTGGATAATAAAATGTCTGTTTTTGAGAAATATGGAGCCTTTAAAAAGCCGAGCTACAAAAAGAATTATCCCATCCTGTTTTATCAGTCTCTTCTCCTTGTGAGGCGATATGAATTAAATTTTCTTCATGCAGATAATAAAGACAAGGCAAACAGTGTAGAACAAGATCAGATGCCGCAGAACGCGGCGTCTGATCAGGGTCTACACTGTTTGCATCAAATACAGAGATTTGTATAAAACATCATCGCCATGATAGAAACCATCCAGACACCTCTTCTCTTGGAAAAGAAACTGTCCAAAGATTGAGATGGCAGAGTCCGCTCGGCATAAAGGTAAGAGTCTTCGTTGGGGGCAGATGTCAAAAGGTACATTTTCTCACTTTGCGTCCAATAGTAATCCAAGGGTGTATATTGTGGCGACTTTACTTTTAATGACTTTCTAAGCGAAAGTTTCAGCATATAATTGGATTTTTTTTTATAATCAGTAAAGCGATAAAACCATTTATTAAATCGTTTTACCTCATCTTCAGTGACGACGACATGTATTATTTGACCTCGTAATTAAATCGTTAATGTTCCAACGATAACCCAAATTGGCAGGTGATCAGTGTTGGTAAACAATTACTTTGATCAGAAATAGGAACATTAAAGTATCAACAAAGTCGTAATTTGCAATTACCAACCGGGTCTAAGGATCGATTGGCATTGCAAAACAGTTGAGTCGCAACGTGAGAAAACGTAACGTCTAATCTGTGCGCCCAACGAAGATTCCCAGGCTGATCTGACTCTTCGATGGGCGCACTGTCATTTTGTTGGTTTTGCCATGTGGCTAATTTCATCAATGTATCCTAAGCTACCCACTGAAGGTCATGGTCAGAGTGATCGAATGCTCAGGCTGTGACTACTGCATATGTGCATCATTTTCTTGATTTTGTCATGCTGTGGCTCATTTCATCAAGAACAAAGGGACCAGCAGTGAGTGCCGTTGCACAAGAACGAAGTAACACAGTCTCCTCATAAATGACCGGTGCACATTTTAACAGCAGGGCCCAGTTGTTCAAAACTAACGATGTCGTTAGTTAACGATTCGTTAAAATTTACATCAAGTGATACGCAAATATGCTGAAATTTTTTGCTGAAAAAATGTGAGTAGCTTATGCACTGCAAAAGCTACTCACATTTTTTCAGCAAAAATATCAGAATATTGTATATTGAATGCGCTAAAATAGTTAACGAAATGACCCTTAACGAGCTCGTTAAGCTAACGACGCTTTGAACAACTGGGCCCTGTTATTTACTGTATTTGGGTCTTCAACTGGGTAAAGGAGATCAATTCAAAAGTTTTCTTGAACAAAACGTATTGCTGTTTGATTCAAGGACACAATATCAACTTTTAATTTTCTACATCACGAAAACATGCCTATATAATTTTGACCCCCTTAAACCCCACTTTTATATAGTAAAACTGGGGTTTACAGGGGTATACATTATTTTTCTTATTTCTGCTCAAAACATAGATTGTGGGTACTCGTTAGAACCGCCTCAACGAGGCGGTTCTAACGAGTACCCACAATCTATGTTTTTGAGCAGAAATATGAAAAATATCAGACTTTTTTATCTGAAAATTTTCATTTTTTGGTGGTAAAATTTTCAGTATATTTGAATAGGCGTGTTTTCGTAATGAAATTAAGATTTTTTAGGCGACAGTTAGAAAAAACATCTACAACATCTTTGGGTGTGTAATAGTCACATCTAAGTAAGTACTATTACCCTCGGAACTGGAAAATTCTGCTTTCGTTACTTGTACGACGACTACAATTGGGAGAGGGGGTCTAAATTGTTGTTTTTTTTAATCATTTTTCTGAAATTAACATTTTTAGTGCCGCCTTGTATGCTCGCATGTTGTTAAGAGATAGGGTATGATCATATCAAACTACTATTACCCAGATTCGATCACAAATCGTCTATGTTTTCTCTCAAATATGATAGTCAAAACTGGGCATAAAATGCCAAATCGTATAATAGAACGTTAATTATAAAATTTCGGAAAATAAAACATAACGGCTACAAAATGTAAGACGAGGTATATAAGATTTGAAAGTCTAGAAGGCTATAAACGCATGAGGATACTAGATAAGCATGTGTGATAGCAAACAGACAGCACACTGCTTTCCCATCACGAAAACACACCTATCTAATTTTGACCCCCTTAAACCCCACTTTTAGATAGTAAACTGGGGTTTTCAGGGGTACACATTATTTTTCTTATTACTGCTCAAAACATAGATTGTGGGTACTCGTTAGAACCACAATCTGTGTTTTGAGCAGAAATATGAAAAATATCACCATTTTTATCTGAAAACTTTCAGTTTTTGGTGGTGAAATCTTCAATATATTTGAATAGGCATGTTTTCGTAATGCAATACTTCAAATTAAAATGAAAACTCAGAATGTAAGCTTTTTTTAACATTAATCATACCTTGGGAACAGAAAAAGGGCGTGTCTATTAGGTTACATCCTATACAAACACAAAATAACTTAAGAAACGAAACTTTAAACCGTTACCAAAGAACTGGTACCAGAGCGTCACATACGTTTCCGCCTAACCCCACTTGTCTCGAGGAATAGTGAGCCCAGAGCATTACGAAAACACGCCTATTCAAATATACTGAAAATTTTACTACCAAAAAAAAAATAAAAATTTTCAGATAAAAATTCTGATATTTTTCACAATTCTACTCAAAACATAAATTGTGGGTACGCGTTAGAAACGCCTCGGCGAGGCGGTTCTAACGAGTACCCACAATCTATGTTTTTGAGCAGAGATAAGAAAATAATCTATTCCCCTGAAAACCCCAGTTTTACTAGATAAAATAGGAGTTTAAGGGGGTCAACTTTATATAGGCATGTTTTCGTGATGGCAGGCGGGAACCTACCCAGCAGGCACATGACGTTTATACAACGTCTCGCCGGCCTTATGGACTCAGTTGGATGCGCGTCCGACTGATGATCAGGAGGTTGCGGGTTTTACCCCCGCCACGTCGGCAACATTCTTTCGTGGAGATTTGATCATGAAATATTTTCAACGGTCATTCTCTCCCTTCCGCTGATTCAAGAAGGGTAGTTGTCAGTTTCTGGCGGAAGAATGTGCACAATACTGTTTAATCGCTTAGAGGACTAAGCCTGTCCAGTAAAAGTGTGGTTAGGTAAACTGACCGCGCTCGACATGACCCCATCGGGTTGACTGGGCCGTAACCCCCCCCCCCCCCCCCCCCACACACACACAAGCCAATTACACATGGTCTCATTCATGTCAATGCAACTTCGTGACTTTGCATCGAAATTAGCGTTAAGCGGACAATTGTTTTATTCAGCATAATTGTTCACATCATTAAACATGCCTATATAATTTTGACTCCCTTAAACCCCACTTTTATATAGTAAAACTGGGGTTTACAGGGGTATACATTTTTTTATTCTTATTTCTGCTAAAAAACAAATATTGTGGGTACTCGTTAGAGTATCCACAATCTATGTTTTGAGCAGAAATATGAAAAACATCAGTTTTTTATCTGAAAATTTTTAGTTTTTGGAGGTGAAATTTTCTATATACTTGAATAGGCGTGTTTTCGTAATGGGTGGCGGCGGTTTATGATGTGGGCGGCAATAAACCATAATTTCAAGACTGAACTCGTAATTCTGAATGGAATCTTGAATGCTAAGCAGTATTTGGATCACACTTTTCGATCTACGGCCCGTCCTCTGTTTCGGCAACGTTCAGGGCTTAATTTATGAACAGACAAATATGTAAGAAAGTGTTTTGTTTATTCTTATTTCCTTATAGATCATATGTGTTGGATATTTGTTAGAATCGCCAATGTTGCTTGTTATATATGTTTCTTAATATAATATTCTTGCATAATTTCTGATTAACTGTCACAGCTGTAGTGAAGATTTCGTGACATCCAAAGTATCATTATAATGATTCGTATCGTTGAATCAAAAGTCAGAACAAAGATGTTTACTTATAAATGTTAGCAAAGATGAAAGCTGCCGATTTTATCACCATTCTCTGAGCTGTCTCGTAAAAAGTTATTAATGGTGTATTCATGCGCCTAGGCTGATCAGCCCTTTCGGAATCCATAATGTCCGAATGAGGAAGCTTTGGACCATTAGCTGTTTACAAAACACATTGAGCTCTAGCCAACAGGAGTATCAAGGTAAGAGGCCAACTAGACCACAGCCTTCCTACGTAGAAATCTCTCATACTGCAAAATGGAAAGATGTCAAGGCAAAGTTCTACATGTCCCTCAATCGTCCCGAGCTTGATTAGCTAGCCACGACGTGGGATCCACACACCAAGACCACCTCAGCCAAAGTAGAAGCCGTTCAGGGATAGGCCGACAGGTTTTGCTTTAACGACAACATTCAAACTAACAATGTCACTTTAATGATGCAAGAGCTTGGATGGGAGGATCTACGAGCTCGTAGAAACAAGATGACAACCGAACAAGCTTATAATGATGTACAAGCTCGTTTACAACCTCATTGAAGTCCAGCAAACCAGTATTTAACACTTGCAGGCGTATCAAGTAGAGGTCACCAATGACAATTCTTAGTACCATTCTACACAGTTAACGCCTATAAAGGATCGTTCTTCCCATTACGTAAACATGCCTGTTCAAATATACTGAAAATTTTACCACCAAAACATGAAAATTTTCAGATAAAAAAAAATCTGATATTTTCATATTTCTGCTCAAAACATAGATTGTTTTGACGAGGCGGTTCTAACAAATACTCACAATCTATGTTTTTGAGCAGAAATAAGAAAAATAATGTATACCCCTGTAAACCTCAGTTTTACTATATAAAAGTGGGGTTTAAGGGGGTCAAAATTATATAGGCATGTTTTCGTAATGCAACAGCGATCCAGTTTCAGAAATGACCTGCCTGACATGCAGTACTGAAGCAGCACCATCACTGTGCTGATATCCTAAGGTTGTGACTGAAGACAGTCTGTTTAAACCTGCTTTTCAACTATACACGGAGAGTCTTCATTTAAGGTTTACACAAGCAAGGAGAGGTTAGTTTGCTTTTCGCTTTTCGTCTTTTAGAAGTTATTTTGCTTTTCGCGTTTCGTCTTTCAGAAGTTAGTTTGCTTTTCGCTTTTCGTTTTTCGCTTTTCGCTTTTCGATCACAGGCCTGTGTCATGTTGTTACTGTTATCTGCGTACATGAATGAGTGAGTGTCTGAGTGAGTGAGTGAGTTAGAAAGTGAGTGAGTGAGTGTTTTACGTCAATCAAACAGCTCATGGCATATGCAGACGTTCATTTGGTCAAAGTCTAGATTCTTTTTGTTTTTCGCTTTTCGCTTTTCGTTTTTCGCTTTTCGTTTTTCGCTTTTCGCTTTTCGTTTTTCGCTTTTCGCTTTTCGATCATAGGTCTGTGTCATGTTGTAACTGTTATCTGCGTACATGAATACGTGAGTGTCTTAGTGAGTGAGTTAGAAATTGAGTGAGTGAGTGTTTTACGTCAATCAAACAGCTCATGCCATATGCAGACGTTCATTTGGTCAAAGTCAAGATTCTTTTTGTTTTTCGCGTTTCGTTTGTCGCTTTTCGCTTTTCGATAATAGGTCTGCTTCATGCTTTTACTGTTTAGTGTCTGAGTACATGAGTGAGTGGGTGTGTGTGTGAGCGAGTGAGTGAGTTAGAAAATGAGTGAGTGTTTTACGTCAATCTAACAGCTCATGCCATATGCAGACATTCATTTTGTCAAAGTATAGATTGTTTTTGTTTTTCACTTTTCTCTTTTCGTTTTTCGCTTTTCGATCATAGGTCTGTGTCATGTTGTTACTGTTATCTGCGTACATGAATACGTGAGTGTCTGAGTGAGTGAGTTAGAAAATGGGTGAATGTTTTGCGTCAATCAAGCAGCTCATGCCATATGTAGACGTTCATTTCGTCAAAGTCTAGATTCTTTCTAGAAAAACAAAAAGAATCTAGACTTTGACGAAATGAATGTCTGCATATGGCATGAGCTGTTTGATTGAAAACTAACTCACTCACTTTCTAACTCACTCACTCACTCAGATACTCACTCACTCATTCATGTACTCAGACACTTAACAGTTACAACATGAAACAGACCTATGATTGAAAAGCGAAAAGCGAAAAGCAAACTAACTTCTGAAAGACGAAAAGCGAAAAGCGAAAAGCATACTAACTTCTGAAAGACGAAAAGCAAAAAGCGAAAAGCGAAAAGCAAATTAACTTCTGAAAGACGAAAAGCGAAAAGCGAAAAGCAAACTAACTTCTGAAAGACGAAAAGCGAAAAGCGAAAAGCAAACTAACTTCTGAAAGAAGAAAAGCGAAAAACGAAAGCAAACTAACTTCTCCTTACTGTTTACACAGTGCAACTATGCCCACGGGTCATGCACTTAATTGGAAGAAGAAGAAAATATTTTTTTTCTCCACAAAAATATATGTTGTTGGTATCCACAATATATAAATACTATAGAAGACACATATTATTGTGATGAAATAAAAAAAGAAAGCTGTTTTAAGAAAAAGATATAGCTAGGACTAAGAAGCATACAGTGTGTACATTTAGAACAGAATAAAATACGAGGGTCATTAAATATATAATGCAACTTACGAGGGCCTCGTACCTAATAAATTCTTAAGTACGGAATTAATCACTTTCAATATTGACATGTAGATACTTCAATACAAATGCAATTAGCACGTAACATCACGCGACGGCTTTTATAATGACGTCATCATACCATGACGTTATATGAAGTCACTGTAAGTGTCATGGCCGCGGTCACGTCTCAGGATCAGCGTAGTTACATAAAAATTGAATGTCAGCATAATAAAACAGCAAAGGAAATATTTAGTGCATTACTGGAAGCTTGCGGCATATATGCTCTATCATTTTCTCAAGTTACAAGTTGGGTGAATGAGTTCAAGAATGGCAGGGCGTGCGTTCAAGTTGCCCACCGAGCAGGTAGAACTGTGACGGCTACGGATAGTTATAATACTGAACAGTTAAAAAGGTTGTTGAAATCTGATAGAAGGATTACGTGCGAAGAAATGGCTCAGGAGTTCGAAATAAGTGTCGGGTCAGTTCATACTATTCTGCGCCACCATTTGAAGATGAGAAAGGTTTCGGCTAGGTGGGTGCTACATCGCTTGACGTCGGATCAAGCGGAACTTCGTTTGGAAGTGGCCACTCATCTCCTTTCACGGTTTGATTCAGAAGGACAAGACTTTTTTTTTATCAAGAACTGTTGCAATCGACGAAACGTGGGTGAGGTCGTATGAACCGGAACTGAAGAGACAATCAGCCGAGTGGCACACACCAAGCTTCCCGAGGCCGGCAAAGTATAGAAGAACCCAGTCTAAACTTAAGATGTTAATGATTTTTGCCTACGATAGATATGGAATTCTGACTAGTCACAAGGTCGGGAGTGGTAAAACCATTAATGGGAAATATAATGAGGAATATATTTAAAAAAAACACTAAGACAAGCGATCCGTAAGAAGAGACCTGAACTTTTGGCAGCCGGCCCAATAATTCTAGGTGACGTCATTGCTAGGGCGATACGAGTGGGAAACGTTGGACCACCCCGCTTATTCCCCGGACACGAGTCCCTTCGGCTTTGACCTTTTCCTCAAACTAAAGAAAGATATAAGGGGTATTCGTTATAGCGATTTAGAGGAGCTTGAATCCGCCGTGGCCGCGAGGGTGAGGGTACTTGAGAACGGTTGCCTAGTAGCTAACGGGTATAGATGACCTGCCAAAGAGATGGAAGTCTGTCATTGACCATAAGGGATATTACTTTGAAGGAATGTTGAACGGTAACAACTTTAAAATATTTATTACGGAAATTATTTAATAGGCTGCATTATATATTGAATGACCCTCGTAGAATAGAGTATTTTGTTGAAGGTGTTCTCCATTGACATGAAATATATGAAATATATAATACAAGCATTAAACAGGACAAACATGAGAATACAAACAATAGATCTTCTGTCTTAATTCTAGCGCCTCATGAATAAATGTGCAAATAAGTTTTGTATCCACAGCACTACTGGGGCTCATCAATCCATAAAATATACGCAACAAAATAATTTTAGGGTCACTTAGTGAAAATTTCCATATATGCAAACTTTGATCGAGTCTCTGTGCAAAACCACAGAGGATATTGAAATATTGCTGATCGTTTCTTAAAGTAGAACCCGAAAAGGAGCGTTTGCAACAACAAATTTTGAAAAGAAAATGTCCATTTTAAAATTCGCAAAAAATGCTACTTTTTACCCCAAAATGGAAAATTGACATTTGAACATTGTGAGTCATGTCCTGACTTCAAAACTGTGAATAAATCATAGAGAAAGCTTTAATTTCAGGTTTTTGATGCAAATTCACTTTTTAAATGACAACAGTGCAGTTCCAGATCAGTAGAAGCCAACTGTTTTAGATCTACACTGTTTGCAAAGGCAGGGCATATCCGGGTTCAGTAGGACTAGTGTTTTATGCTGTAGATAGATATTTGGAAATAAACTAAGTGAACTAGTTTAAAGAAGTGCGAAATTCTTATTACTCCAACCTCCAATGTAGAACTACAAACCCCTGTTTTCACTATATAATATTGGAGAATATGGGATACATATTGCATAGTTTTGTTATTGTTTTATTTAACCACGAATGTTATCAGTAGTAAGAGCATGTTCCCAGTTAGCATCCTGCATAAATCTATAGACCTACAGGAATCCTGTCGGGCCGATAACGGTCCAATATAGATTTAAGCAAAATGCTATACTGGTTCTCTCTCATCTGTATTAGCATGTAAAACATATTACTTATAGAAATGAATACAATTCATATATTGATTCTTGAACAACAACCATCCATATACATATATTGTTGAAAAAAACAACAACAAAAACTGTGTTTGAGCACAAGCAGTATTTCTAGCCTAATAATTGGTTTCAGCAGTTTCTTCACTGGTAGCTAAACATGCTAATTATCGCTGATCAGATAAAGGACATACTTCTATAACAAGTCATACAGTAAAGCGATGTGACACAATGATGTGGATATTGTTCATTGTACTATCGACAAAGTCGGTCTCTGCAGGTAACTTTCGTTTCTTTGGATATTTTATACAGACTGTTTTATTAAGGGAACTGGCTAGACCTGGTAGATTTTCCGCCATTTGGTTTTACAAGTGGTGTGGAAGGGGGTGGGGGGTACAACTTTTGTATCTTTCCTGCACACGAATCCCCTTCTGAAATGGAGTCTATACTCTAAAAGGAACTAATTTGCTCCCGACGGTTTACTCTAAAAAGAAAAGAATTGCTCCCTACAGGAGCAAATTCTTTCCTTTTCGAGTAGACCTCTTTTCAGAAGGGAGGATAAAATAATTTTGAAAGAGTTACCTCCCCCGGAAGAGTATTCACTTTCCTTAAAGCAGATACTTGACAACATTATACGTTACAAAGTTAACAGTATTGTTTCCTATTAATAGATAGCCGAGGCGGTTCTAATGAGTACCCAGAATCTATGCTTTTGAGCAGAAACATGAAGAGTATCAGAATTTTTTATCTGAAATTTCCACTTTTTGGTGGTAAAATTTTCAGTATATTTGAATAGGCATGTTTTCGTAATGCATAGTAAATTACTCTGCTTGTGACATCGTTCAGAAAGTCATTTCTTTTGCAAGGGGCTTTATTGCTTCATTCAGAAGGAGTAATTTTAGAAACGTTTTTCATGATTCAATGCAAAACCTTTTGTCGTAACTACCTCTGCACCAAAAGTTTTATTCTGTTCAATCTTCGTTTTTAAAATACAAATGCTTTCATTTTGCCCATAGTAGAATTGTTGCAATTTATGCAAAAAAAATCAGTAGGGTAGGTAGGTAGATTAAATTCAGGTTTCAAATAGTTTCACTTGTACAAATTTTCTGAACGTTTCACAATATTGTTGTGAGACATCAGTTGTTACAAATCAGTGACCTTAGCTCTAGTTAAGGCGCTTTTTTCAATCCAAAAATATTGATATTTTTCTTATTTCTCCACGAAAACATATGTTGTGATACTAATTAGAAGCGCCTCATCGACGCGCTTCTAATGAGTACCCACACGAAAACATATGTTGTGGTACTCATTAGAAGCGCCTCACCGAGGCGCTTCTAATGAGTACCCAGGTGAGGTGCTTCTAATGAGTACCACAACATATGTTTACGTGAAGAAATAAGAAAATATTAACCTGATACCCACTTTTATCTAGGTCTATGAGTGAAGAAAAAACAAAATATTTTCCGATATAAATTTCTAAAACATCATTTACTATAGAAATTGAATAGATAAGAGCAATATTTGACCATAAATATTTTAGGGTAAGAAGAAAGCATATAAACAGAGAGAGAGAGAGAGAGAGAGAGAGAGAGAGAGAGAGAGAGAGAGAGAGAGAGAGAGAGAGAGAGAGAGAAAAACGTTTTCTTATACATTGTATGACATAGTTAATCAGGATGAACATTTTTCATTCTGAACAAAACGACAAAGAAAAACGTCTTTTCAATGATGTCGAATGACTATACAGCTTAGTCCAAATGTGAACTTTATCTAAACAAAGTAATTGCGTACCCTCAACAAATAATGCTACTCATTTCTCTAGCCTTGTGTAAAGCAATCTTTACGTTAATACACTTACATGACATATATACCACTTAGCCAAATCAGTATATAAGATGGATTTTCAAGCAAAACTGTTAATGTAGTTTCTTCTTTTTCCACGAAAACAAATGTTGTGGGTACTTATTAGAAGCGACTCTCTGATACTTACCCATAACAGATGTTTTCTTGAAATAAGAAAAAAAAAAAACAACAAAAAAAACAACAAAAAACAAAAAAAACAAACAAAAAAAAAAAAACAACAACAAAAAAAAAAAAAACAAACAAAAAAGCCCCGCCAACCCCCCCCCACCCCCCCCCCCCCCAAAAAAAACCAAGGCATTAGATAAAAGAAGGACCTAGAGCTGTGTAAGGTATCTTATTTTCTGCATATAATGCAGGGGAAACGAAGAAGTGATATATAATAAAATAAAATATATGTATTCCATCACGAAAACATACCTATATAATTTTGACCCCCCTTAAACCTCACTTTCATATAGTAAATCTGCGATTTACAGAGCTGTATATAATTTTTCTTATTTCTGGTCAAAAACATAGATTGTGGGTACTCGTTAGAACTGCGTTGGCAAGGCGGTTCTAACGAGTACCCACAATCTATGTTTTGAGCAGAAATATGAAAAAATATCAGAATCTTTATGCGAAAAATTTTAGTTTTTGTTGGTGAAATTTTCAATATATTTGAATAGGTGTGTTTTTGTAATTAGTGTCAAAATGATATGTACACCCCTGTTTTTACTTTATATTATAGGAGAACTTGTTAACGTAATGAATATATTTTGTTTAGTCCAAATGATCTTAAAACAAAGTGCGAAGATTTTATCTTCAGATGTATCACAAAAGTTCATCTGGCATGCGACCATCGGAGTAAAGTATTCAGTTGTTTACGACGTTTCCATTTCAGAATTCATGTTGTTCTCATTTAGGGGATAACTGCTTTCAAATTTGGCATTTGGGGAGGTAAATCGGCGGTTTTACGGTCGCAAATTACGTTTTACGGCGACGCGTCAGCGTCGCCGTAAAACGTAATTTGCGACCGTAAATCGGCGCGTCGCCGTAAAACGTAATTTGCGACCGTAAAACCGCCGATTTACCTCCCCAAATGACAAATTTGATGCAGTTATCCCCATTCTAATGCATTTATTCATTTTTTCTGTTGAAAAAATGTACTATTTGCACAAAACGACAAGTGCTTCAAGCTGCGTAAAACCAAATGCCAGCCAATGAGAAGCGACGTTACGTGATGACGTCGGATTTGCGACAGTATATCGCAGAATATACCGTCGCAAATTTTTGACGTTATCCAATCAGACGTCGCGTTACATACGCGACTGCATTAGAATTGAATTTAAAGTTGCATCTAAATTGTAGGCATATGATAATGTACACGAAACTTAGCATTTATTACATGCTATGGCATTATTTCACCAAACAAAACAATGTGTAACATGGGAAAAGGCTCTTGGGGTGGAAGGGGGTTGGGGTGGGGGAAGTGGGAATGGATACGCTTTCAATCCTATCAAAATTGTTTTAGTCTCCCATCTGAAAAGAATTCTCTAAAAGGAAATAATTTGCTTTCCTTGGGAGCAGGTTATTTTGTTTTAGACAACACCCCTTTTAATGTAGCAGTTTTCGAAGGAATTAATAAATAAAGTCATCAAAGTTTATAAACATGTAGTCAAGTCGATGTGCAATGCAAATCGAAGGTTAGGTTTTTTTTTTACTATTCTTTTTATTTTTGGCTTGCCGTAGTGCGCGTACGCGCTCAAGCAATTTAAACTGATCAGATAAAGGGTTCCGGTTTTAGTCTGTTTTGGTCCTCGTTTTCAGGGCTCAGTCATCTTCAGAAACAGGAATAGTTGGAAAACCCGTCTACTGCCGCGAAAAGCCATTGGGATGACGGCTATGTATATTCACTCGACTGCCGGGTGTATAAGGTGTCGGACAACCGGCAGACGGGTGATTAAACAACGGCTGTTGTCACGGCGGCCGTATATGAAAATGCATTTTGACCAGTAGCTCGATTACAATATGAAATATTTTGATGAAATTTTACAGATGTATAGAATGATATAAGTTGTATATTCTGGTTTTTGAGTTATCTGTCCTTGATATATGAGGGAAAAATCAGTTTTGGCCAAAGTTCTTTTATGGAATATCTTAATAAAGTTTTACGCTGTAAAGAATACTAAGTACAATGGCCATTACTCTGGTCATTTAAGTTCTTATCTGCCCTAAATATTATCTAATAAATAGTTGTTGTTTTTTTCATATAGATTTTACCGAATACTTCAAGCATTTAAAAAATGAAATACTATCAGCAACGCCATTGTACAACATAATGTTTCGTGGTATACTTTTTCTTTTTCTCGTTGTTTTTTTGTTCCATAATTATTTTCGTTACATAGTGTGCCCGTTTTTATCATGTTTACAGTAGTAAAACCCATTATTCACTCTGAGAACGGATCGACTAGAAAGCATGCTATCGGAAAAAGGAGAGTAGTGCCGAAGAATATCGGCCACCTTTCGAAAATCTTTCCCTAAGCACCCTTGCGTAATATTTTCCAAGTTTTCGATGATCTAAAACAATGTAAAATACGTCGAAAGCACCTGAAGAGACAAAATTTCGGTAATTGTTATATCCGACAGCCGGTATATTGGCTGGTTTTAATGTGACAATCGACGTTGGGTGTATCTGACAGACAAACAGATTCATTCAGCGGTATAAAATATCTCCATCGCGAAAACATGCCTATATAATTTTGACCCCCTTAAATCCCACTTTTATATAATAAAACTAGGGTTTACAGTGGTATACATTATTTTTTTATTTCTGCTCAAAACATAGATTGTGGGTACTCGTTAGAACCGCCTCGCCGAGGCGGTTCTAACGAGTAGCCACAATCTATGTTTTTGAGCAGAAATATAAAAATTATCAGAATTTTTGTCTGAAAACTTTCAGTTTTTGGTGGTGAAATTTATAATATATTTGAATAGGCGTGTTGCGTAATGTTGACTTGTCCTTTGGATGAATTTCCGTCCTTTTACAATACAAGTGACATTAATTTACCTTTTGTTATTCCCACTATACCCCAAATAATAACAAGGAGATGCTTTGAAGAAAAGGGATAGAGAAGGAATAAACATGTAGCAAGGAGCGAAGTGGCTGTTTGCATGAAGTTCAGATTTATACCGACAAATACGGGGGACGCAGAACGGGTGCTCGAGTGGTACAAGATCTGACAAACAAATTGAAAGGAAAATCTTACGTGTGTATATGGATCTTTGTTTTTTTTCTTCGAGTCTTGCTTTGTTTGAAAACCCTCGTGGTGATCGGAATTACTGTCTTTGTACTGTACGTAGAAGTAGGAAAGGGATGTAACAGGCTGTAAAATCTATCAGACTCAGAAATAGGGGTTGCGGTTTATTCATGCAGAAGGGAAATCGTATTGCAGTGGAATAGAAAGATTCGACCATTTCCACCATTTTCTTTGTATGAATTGCTGGTTGAATTATAATAAACCCTGGTATTATTTAGATATATACTTTAAGATAGTTTGATGATATTTAGAATGTATGTAGGACAAACCAAGTGTCGTGTTATAAGAATGGTAGTTCACATTGCCTTAGTTTTGAGTTACTTTCCCTCGGAATTTTTAGTTACGAGATTGTGTACCCTCGATAACTGCGGTACACTTTGAGATAGTTTGATGATTCTTGGTTGGTATGTGGGGCAGCTTAAATAGGTGTCGCCTCTATTAGGAATATAGGGAACCGTGTGAACAAACTCGATCATGGTTTGAAGCATTTGCATTCCTATAAACATGCACAGAGAAGTCAGTGATAAAACTTGGCAAGCCTTTCCTTTTGAAAGGAAACTTTATTCGCTCAATATTGTAAATATTGTAATTTTGTGTCACACGTTTCTCAATAATTTAATAATAATTTAATAAGCTAGAATTCTCAAACTTCACGTTTTAACATACACCGAGCTGCTATTTCTTGTTATATAGAACCCAGCTGCTGCTTCTTGTTTTATCCCTTTTATTTGCCCGTCTGTCTTTCTCGCAATAATTTGAACCATTAAAACTTCATCACGAAAACATACCTATATAATTTTGACCCCCTTAAACCCCACTTTTATATGGCAAAACTGGGGTTTACAGGGGCATACATTATTTTTCTTATTTCTGCTCAAAAGCATAGATTGTGGGTACTTGTTAGAACCGCCTCGTCGAGGCGGTTCTAACAAGTACCCACAATCTATGTTTTGAGCAGAAATGTGAAAAATATCAGAAATTTTTATCTGAAAATTTTCATTTTTTGGTGGTAAAAATTTCAGTATATTTGAATTGGCATGTTTTCGTAATGTTGTGTCAGTTTTTATCAGCAACTATAAAAGTCAGATTTTTTAAGTAGACACTGAGTTATTATGATCCTGGATTGACATACTGGGCCCAGTTGTTCAACGCTAGTTAATGATTCGTTAAAATTTACATCTAGTGATATGCAAATATGCTGAAATGTTTTGCTGAGAAAATGTGAGTAGCTTTTGCAGTAAAAGCACTCACATTTTTTCAGCAAAAAATATCAGAATATTGTGTATTAAATCTGCTAAAATAGTTAACAAAATGACCCTTAACGAGCTCATTAAGCTAACGACGCTTTGAACAACTGGGCCCTGACTTTTACTTTACACGATTAGTAATTGCACGTGCGACCAATAATTGTGCTTGTGTTTCCATCGTCTCGATATGACTTAAATAATGTTGAACGGGACATATAAAACACCAATCTGATCTGCAATTGTGGCACACCCACAGACATCTTCTATACGTTTTTGATTTGTTGGTAATACTGATTCTGGCAAATGTTTGCTGTATTTTTATGTATAATCTGAAGGCGAACCACACGCGTGTCTGAGTAGGATAAAATGTCATATGTACAGTAGTAGAACTGAGCTCTCTCTCTCTCTGTCTCTGTTTATATCTCTCTCTGTGCTGATAAGTGAGTGTGGACCAAACATATATACATATATATATATATATACCACTCCCAATTGTGGAGAGAATACTTAATCCCAAGTAGACAGCGAAGGGCCACGGCAGTACATGGTAGAGTCCGATACCGGTATATCACGAAAACATGCCTATATAATTTTGACCCCCCCCCTTAAACCACACTTTTATATAGTAAAACTGGGGTTTACAGGGGTATACATTATTTTTCTTATTTCTGTTTAAAAGCATAGATTGTGGGTACTCGTTAGAACCGCCTCGTCGAGGCGGTTCTAACGAGTACGCACAATCTATGTTTTGAGCAGAAATATGAAATATATCAGAATTTTTCATCTGAAAATTTTCATTTTTTGGTGGTAAAATTTTCAGTATATTTGAATAGGCATGTTTTCGTAATGAACAAGCTCAGTGCCATCAAGAGTATTCTAGACATGCGCTGTTTCCTTACAAACAGAAGATAGCGTATTAACCCAAAGTATTCGGACAGACAGGCCGATGCTTGTATATACTGGGTACGTATATAGCAAATATCCTATGAACACGCTTCTGTCAATGATGAATATAGGATGTTGTGATTTATTTTCGACTCTTTCAACAGAACTTCAGTTATATCGAGGCGATCAAATGGTGATAATGAAAAGCGGAGGGGAACGAAGCGCCATACGGGCATGCTCTGCCTCCTTTGGGAGTCAAAACCGGGATATCATTATTCGAAGTCGAGAGCGTTCCCGGGCGCTCGCTCTTAAGCATGCTCATTATTCCGATCAAGACGTCAATTGTCTACTTAGTCGTTGTATTGGCATATACTGTAATTTTACAAATTTTCGCGGTGTATTAATGTTCGCGAATTTCGCAGAAAGGATAAATCCGCGAACTTTTATACCCGCAAACCGTATATTTTTTGTATAGAAATATATAGGCCTATTTACAATTCCGCGAATTTTAATACCAGTGAAAATAAGTAAAAATGTCTAAAATAATACAGTCGCGAACATTATTCCCCGCGAACATTTATACAATTACAGTACATTAAGACATGCACAGTGACAATGCTAGCAAAACAGCACTGGTTTTCCGTTTTCCTGCTTTTCCAGCCGACTCATTAATCTGGAGCTTCTTTATTTGTGTATACATAACAAGCCCTTTAGGGTAAACGCCAACTAATGTTGTAAGAACTTGCCGCCCATCTTTTTTCTGTATTTGTAATAGCAAAAACATGGTGGCCTGTATATGTGCCCAATTCATAATAAAGCTCTGTTTTGTCCAATAAGATATGTCTAAACTCACCCTTTATGATCGATTAGGCTAATTAACTTTTCCCCTACTAGTGGCGACTTTTGTCGTTTGCTGATAATCTTTGAAAACAGTTTGAATCCAGATCAGGCCCGACAAAACGCGTCGGGCCTAATCTGGATCCAAACTGTTAGACACGCTGATGGTATTCCTAAAATAATTAAAAATAAAATAAAAAAAAAACCCACAGACGACAAAAAAAAAAAAAAATAAATAAATAAAAAAAAAAAAAAAAAAAAAAAAAAAAAAAAAAAAAATACCGATCACAAAGAGTTAAGAATCAAATATATGTACTGGATACGCTTGTCTGATTTTCAAGAGACAATTTCTATGACTTCCTGTTTGGTTGTCTGCTCACCAGTCCCTGCCCGGATTAGAATATTCACTTTTGCGTAAGATTTGGCTTCTTGTGAGGGCAAGTGTTTTCCTTCTGGGTACCAACTTTTTAGAAAGGAGCAAATCAATTTTGACAGAATGTAACTATATCTCTTAATCTCTCCAAGAGCAGGCTCTGAGGTAATAAAACGTTTTTCATGCTCAACTCAGCTGAACCTGAAATTTGTCCTGCTAATACATCTCAAATTACTAACAACTGCAAATTCTTTCTTGCTAAACATAGCTTAGCATGAAGATTTCTCTGCTAATAAGTAAGAAAATGCCAACTAATTATTCGTTTTCATCAGAAGAGAAAATTTCATGCTCAGCTCATTTGAGCATGAAACGTTTTTATAACATCGGGGCCAGCTTTTAATGGCATTTGCAGACAATAAAGGACCTAAACATCCGACTCATTAGATCCAGACGTTTGATGCTTGCTTATAAACTCATTGGAGATTGTAGTCAGACAATTCACATGAAATGTCAAGTATTATTTTTTCTGACAAATAAAGAAAAAAATCAACATTACTGAATAGGCTTTTGCAAACAGCAAAGATCCAGATGAGACGGCTCATAATGAGCCGTCTCATCTGGATCTACGCTGTTTGACACTCAGTCTTTCAACTTTACATATAAACGTCTTTCCTAGCGATAGTTTGGCAAAAAAGCAGACGACAGATGTCGTCTGAAATTTGGCACCGAAAGAGTTAAGGGCTTAAATCAATAGATCGGTCATATGAAGTGCTAGAGGTAAAAATTCTCAAAATGTTACATACAAGTGTTTTTGTAATTGGACGTATATGGAGTTATTATCTACAGAAGCAGAGTACACCCTAAGTTGCCTGCTGAAAAGCAAAGTAAGAAGGAGATATGATGGAAGCAGCTCGACAGCGTTCTGAAATCGATTAAAGACACAATAATTGGATTATGTTCACAAAGAACCTTTCAAAATTCACTACCGGCCGATTATATCAGTTCCCGAGTTCTCTTATTTACTCTTTTGTTATACAAAAATTGTACTACAGCTACTGTTAAATCCTGAACATCAGTGCTTACTTTGTAAAACTACAATTGCCTATATGTTCCAGAACAAAGCGTCACCCCATGACTGTGTAGTGGTGGTAGTGTATGTGTGTGTGGTGGGGGTGGTGGGCGGGGTGGGGGGGGGGAGGAGATATGATATTGAGGAGTTGAGGGATGCGGATTTGGGGAAAGTGAGGCGGAGCGCTTGCCAGTCAGCTTGATACCGATGCTTGAGTAGGTGCCCGATATTGTGTCTACATGTTTTTCTTTTACTAGTAGTGTCCTGCTCATAACTCCGAAACCGTATGGCATATATTCATGAAACTTCACAGCCTCATTTCCCTCTCGAAGGTTGGACCCCGAGGTTGGGGTTTTCCCATCCCACTGAACATCAGTGATGGATTCTATTGTCTTACCTAAAAGATCTCTATTGTGTTGTTTGCATATCTCTCTGGACCACCACTCCTGGTCTATAATTTAAGCATTGTATGATACAAAGGGCACCAGACAAGGGCATCCGTGTCCCATGGACACTTTTCTTGTTTTAATGTGATTTAATTGTTTTACTGTGATGGTACACTGACTGAGAAGGAAAGCTCCACACAAATCGAAAATTCGATATTATCAGAATAATATCGGAACCTAGGCAGACGCTTAGGATCCTGTAAATCTGGTTTATGGTCCTTTTTTCTATCAAACGGCTGACGATTCTAAAGTGGTGTTTCGCATCACGAAAACACGCCTATATAGTTTTGACCCCATTAAACCCCACTTTTATAACGTAAAACTGGGCTTTACAGGTGTATACATTAATTTTCTTGTTTTTGCTCAAATCATAGATTGTGGGTATTGGATAGAACCGCCTCGCCGAGTACCCACAATCTATATTTTGAGCAGAAATATGAAAAATATTTGAATTTTTATCTGAAAACTTTCAGTTTTTGGTGGTGAAATTTTCAGTATATTTGAAAAGGCATGTTTTCGTAATGGACATTTCGTTCTTGGTGTCTGGCATAGAGATCACCTTGTTGGGAAAGCGGGAGCTACAGTCAAATTTCAATGGCTCGAACAGGCTCTGGACCCTGAAAGTTCGTGCTAGACGTGTAGTTCGAGCCACTGAGGGTTAATCATAGCGCCAGGTCAGGAGGTAAATGGGAAATTTAGGGATATTTTCGATCTACCATAATATAATGATTTCATAAGGGTACCGATTAAAATCGCCTCGATGAGGCAATTCTTATGGGTACACACAACATACATTTGTTAATGATAAAATAAGAAAATAATACATCACTAAAACATGCCTATATAATTTTGACCCCCTTAAACCCAAGCAGTATAGTAAAAATGGGAATTACAGTGGTATACATTATCTTTCTTATTTCTGCTGAAAAACATAGATTATGGGTACTCGTTAGAACCGCATCGTCGAGGCGATTCTAACGAGTACCCACAATCCTTGTTTTGAGCAGAAGTATGAAAAAAAAACAAAAAACAAAAAAAAAAAAAAAAAGTTTTTTTTTTTATCTGAAAATTTTAAGTTGTTGGAAATGAAATTTTCTATATATTTGAATAGGCGTGTTTTTGTAGTGATTTGTTTTCTTAAGCTATCAGAAGAATTTCCTGGAAGCTCAAAAACGAGTTTGAAATAGCCATGGTAAACAAGCCGTCCGTGTTCGAGTCATTGAGGTTTTATTCATTACGAAAACATGCCTATTCAAATGTATAGAAAATTTCACCTCCAAAAACTGAAAATTTTCAGATAAAAAACTGATAATTTTCACATTTCTGCTCAAAACATAGATTGTGGGTACTTGTAGGAACCGCCTCAGCGAGGTGGTTCTAACAAGTACCCAAAATCTATGTTTTTGAGCAGAGATAAGAAAAATAATGTATACCCCTGTTAACCCCAGTTTTACTGTATAAAAGTGGGGTTTAAGAGGTCAAAATTATATAGGCATGTTTTCGTGATGGTATTTACTTTGCTTTTCTTTGGTTTGTAACATATGTGTTGTCTGTCGTAGTTGGTTTTCTTTCATTCTTGATGTCATTGCTAGGCTGCAATCTGTGATTGTTTCTGTTTTTTGACATCTTCTCTGTTAGTACTATGATGTCTAGCAAAAGCAGATATACAGACAACCCTCTTTTTACCGAAACTCGATGCAACGATAAAATTCGTTATAATGACAATTTGACTCTCACGAAATCTTCGCTTAAGAGGTAACCATTAGTCACAAATTAGGCAAGAATATTGTATTTAATACTTAAAACAAAATGTTTTGGAAATTTGTTAAAATAGCATCGGAGAGATTCTAACACATATCCAAATTGTATTTCTATAAGGAAATAAGAACAAAACAAGACCTTTCTAACATATCAATCTGCTCATTAAGTATTCTGTACAACAGCAAATTCATTTTAATGGCAACGTCCTTTGGAACAAATGCTGTCGTTGTAACGAGGGATCACTGACTCATTTAATCACGAAAACATTCCTATATAATTTTGACCCCCTTAAACCCCACTTTTAAATAGTAAAAGTGGGTTTTACTGAGGTATACATTATATGTCTCGTTTTTGCACGAAAACATAGATTGTTGGTACTCGTTAAAACCGCCTCGCCGAGACGGTTCTAACGAGTACCCACAATCTATGTTTTGAGAAGAAATAAGAAAAATATCAGTTTTTATCTGAAGATTTTCAGTTTTTAGAGGTGATATTTTCTATATATTTGAATAGGCGCGTTTTCTTAATGTAGAATTGTATCAAATGCCACAATCATGAGGGACAGCCCTCTCGAGGCATCTAAGGAAGGAGAGGAGGAACAAATAAGGAGACCACAAACTCCACACACGAAATCACAGACGCACAAAAGAAGAACTGCAACAGACGGACCACCTTGGAACGGTCAGTAGGTCACTAGGGGCCTTAGACTAGTTTAACTCACGAGAAATATCGCCCTTATTCAAGTTCTGACACAGTTCAAAATATCAAATATAACAAAATTTACAAAGCTTAATTCTGCGATGAAAATACTTACAATGCGGAAGGCTTATTTCTAGAGTTTTATTTTCATGTGAATTCTAAGCATTACAACTCTGTAGGCTGAATCGGCAGATGACAATTTGTGATTTTCTTTCTTACCCCGTATTCGACCTAATTACCAGAGTAACCGCTTACCGTTTTCAAAATTACTGGGAAAACTTGCGGTAAAATATGTACCTATATACATGTACCTATATACTAATTGTACACGAGAAGAATAAAGAACTTATTTGATGATGTTTATGCGATATTTTTTTATTTTCTTCATAAAAACATATGTTGCGGGTACTCATTTGAATTACATCGACAAGTTGATGCAATATAAATGGGTACTCACAAAATATGCCTTTATAAAGAAGTAGACAAAAAGTACACTGGTTGTAATCTAAATACTATGGAATTGCTTGACTGTGCGCTTATAGGAGTATATGCGGTTATTAGGTCGAATACGGTATTTGCTTTTTTTTCAATTTATATATTTTTATAGACAATAAGCCCGGAAATATCTTAATGTTTTTACATGTTGTATCCTTTAATTCATTATCACCAGCTGGTTAAATTTTAATGTGAATGGCTATGCCTGTTCAGTTCAGTTTTCATTTTTAACGCTGCCAGGCAACTGAGTCACATAGAGGCAGCGCCAGATAAATCTGGATTAGTTTTACTGGACTACTGGATTGGCTTGAAACGGTGCTAGTTATAATTCATAACTAGGTCACCTCGCCCAGACACGGAGTGCGTGCACGTCTAGACCTCGTGCGGGAGTAGTAGTCCAGTCTGTAAGTTGCAGAATTTTGACGACCAGCCGAAAAGTTTGAGCTTTTAATCTCGTACCTAATGCGTGTCAATTCCGACTGCATGGTGCATTAGGTACTCAGCTCGAGTCGTGCTAAGGTTTCAGTCACTAGCCGAGGAAGGGAGTCGCAGGAGGGGTGTCCTCACCCAGGCTGCCGAGAGGGTGTCCTCACCCAGAGCGCTGATAGGGTGTCCTCACCCATGTTTATGAAGAAAGTAGGGTGTCCTCACCCATGATCCAGAAGGGTGTCCTCACCCGAGTCTCTAGCGTGGTTCCACTCTAACGAATGGGTACTTTCCCGTAGGGTCGCCGCAGGAACGCTCCAGGAAGCCAAACAAGGATATGATGTTCGTCTGTGGCTTTCCTGATTTGGCTAGTTCTTCCACCTTCGTGTAGAACTCTTCGTGGTGGTACTTCGACGTCGGTCCCTTGATGAAAAACCAATCTTTCTTCCATGTTCTGTGCAAGAAGTATGCTGGTAGGTCGATGTTCATCTTCTCATCTTCTTCTTTGAGCCTTGATTATCGCGACGTCGTGTCCATGGAACTTGTTACTTAGAGCGTCCTGTAGGTCGTACTTCTCGTGGATTGGATACTCTTCCTCGTAGTGGTACGAACAGTACGGGATCGTGCGGTCCGGTGCTGGAGACTCTTTTCTGGCATTCTTCGGGGGCGGTGTCACGGTAGACGCTGGTGCTGGTCTGGTGATAGTCGGCGATGCGGTGATGATAGCTGTATTCTTGTAGCGTGGTCTGTTGATCCGATGCGGTGTCTGTAGTATAGTCTGTGGCGGTGGTGGTAGCGTCTCCCTCTCCATCTGCTTCTGTTCTCGGCGTGGCGGCGGTCTTGTAGCAGGAGCGGGCTGGCGAGGCCACTCGCCAGCAGGGGGTGCAGGCTGCCTCCAGCTTTCGGCCTCCTTCTTGTAGACTCTAGGCGTTGGTAGATTCTTGTGAAAGGTTAGTTCAACCCGAACTAAATCCTTTCCGTCGGACATCCTCCAGACTGGAGTGCCGACAAACTTGTACTCGCTCAGGGCCCTGAGGAGTACACCAGGCATAACTGAATCAGACATGGTTATTCATTAATTAGCGATGTTGACACTTCAGAGGTCGAAGGTCGAATGTGAATATGTGGGGATATGCCTGCAAATAAGCAGCCATATTTACAAGCGAGACAATTTTATGGCTTCTTGTTTGCTTTTCTGCATACCATACCTTCTGAAAAGGGGGTCTACTGTATGATGAACCATTTGCTCTTTCTGGAAACGAATCCTTTCTGTATGGAATACATCCCTTTTTAGAAGGGTCAAAGCGATTTTTACAGACTAACCCCAGCAAACACATAACATAGTTACAACGACGTTACAACATCGCTGCAACGTCACGACGTTGCAGCGACGTTGTAGCGACGTTGTAGCGACGTTGATGCGACGTTGTGTGTTTGCTGGGCCCATTGCTGAAAGTGTAACTATTTTCCCAACGCTTTCAACTTTAGATCCGCTCTATTGTGCATTACATGTTCCGTGCCATATAAATTTTAAGCTTAGGCACTCTACAGGCAATTAGCAAGTGCACATTGCAGATAGTTTTTCATTTATGTACAGAAAGTAAGGTTGGACATCTCTTTACAACTGTCTCCCTAGTAGTTGCTTGGGAGGAAAAAGTGAGGTTTCGCGCAAGTAAAGCCCCCACCCTTCACACCCCTGTAATTTTCCGCGTCTTTTTTTCTGTGAAAAAAAAATAGAAAGACTTATTCTAAAATGGTGGCTGTTTTTTTTTATGTATAGTCAGTAGGTTTAAGCTTTCTATTCCGAAACGTCTCTAACAGACTGGTGCAAGACAGGCTCCGCCCCTTTTCTAAAGATGGTCATTTACACGGACATATTTCCTATAAATATTCTGATTGTTTGAATACAAATGAAAAAGAAACGCTTCATTTATTAAGATCACGGTATATGCCCCACCAGCAGCTGACTACTTTTTATCCAAATGAGATGGAATCTATGCAAAGGACGACATCCTCGTAAACCAGGCTCACATATGAGTTTTAGTGAGCCTGGGTATATTGAGGGAATTTCATTGCTTGTGATAAGTCAATCTGATTGGCTCGTCAACTTCATGAAACGAATTCCGCCTCCACGACTATTTCTCGTTAACCTATTGTTCAAACAAAATAGAATCGAATAGAATATAATTCGGTCAAAATCAGTGTTTGATTGCCGGGAATGTATTATAATTAAAGAATGCTTAATTCCAAACTAATTGAGCAATAATAAGCAGTTGTATATTCGTAATCAGGGATCTGATGACGAAGTAAGCGTTAGACGTCAACTACTTATGTAACTCACGACATGTAAACGTATAAGTAAAAATACCAAGAAAATGCTACAATCACGAAGCACAGCCCTCCCGAGGCACTAAAGGAAGGAGAGATGACGAACAAATAAGGACACCACAAACGTCACATATGAAACAAAGACGCACAAACAAACATTACGAAAACACGCCTATTCAAATATATAGAAAATTTCACCTCCAAAAACTGACAATTTTCAGATAAAAACGCTGATATTTTTCATATTTCTGCTCAAAACATAGATCGTGGGTACTCGTTAGAACCGCCTCGGCGAGGCGGTTCTAACAAGTATCACAATTTATGTTTTTGAGCAGAAATAAGAAAAATAATGTATACCCCTGTAAACCCCAGTTTTACTATATAAAAGTGGGGTTTAAGGGGGTCAAAATTATATAGGTATGTTTTCGTGATGGCAGAACTGCAACTGAGGAACCGCCTTAGAATGGTCAATAGGAGAACTACTCGGAGGTATAAACTAGTTTTACTCGCGCGAACCCTACCCCTTAATTCTGGTCTGATGCAGTTCCAATCTACAAACATGTTCGGACCGCATAGGGGTCCTTTACTTCATCTTTGAAACACCACGGTGAAACAAATATAATAAAAAAACACTGTGATGAAATAAAGCAAGGGCTCAATGGTGATCTGAAGTCAGAACACAAGAAAATCACAAACAGGACTACGATGAGTCCGATCACAGACATAGATAGTCCGGGACCGGCTATCTGAAACAGACTGAGAAAAGGAGCCGTCATTTAGTTTGAGGACAATTCACCGTCGTTCAGTTAAAGAGGAAAAGCTAAACTATCAACCAAAATTTGGTTAACAACCATACATGCAGTTTGCCATAGAATATCCATATTGTAACCTATTTTTATTGTAGTCAAAATTACGGTAAAGTTGCCTAAGTACCCAAGGTCTAAGCGTTGTCTTTTGAGCGCATGACACCTACGGTTCCAAGTAAGAGCACGGGAGATCAGAAATTCTTAGGAAGTTCAAGTGATAGCCTGAGTATAGTTAGGCTTCTCCCTTTTTTCAGCAAAGATATAATAGATAAACATTCTGCGGTTTTAATCGTAACTACAAAAAGAAATACCCAGCATATACTTGGAAATAAGGCAAACCTCTCAATTCACCATTTTTATGTAGTAAACAGTGGGAACTGATAGAAGTGCCGCCCAGAAATCCCGTGGTAGTTTACATCGTGATAAATTTCACAGCACGTACCCAGCTAGCATTCTACGTAAATCTACATCGGGCCGTCATCGGCCCGTCAGCTACCCTGACGGGCCGATGACGGCCCGATATAGATTTACGTAGAATGCTGACTGGGTAGATGGTACAAGAGTACTCATAAATGATTAATAAATCGACCGAATAATCATGTTCAATTTCGTTAATATTTGTGTCAATTGCTTATTAGTTCTAAATAACATAATAAGACGTCTTTTAATACACACTAATTGAAAAAAAAAGTAAAAAGAAAGCAACAAAAACCAGAAAAGATAATACGCCAATCCAAGGATCAGGGGACTCATTTATGTGTTCAGAGCAAGAATAATGATCCAGCGGGATTAGAAACAACGGATCATTAAATGTTGGAGCTTAAACGTATAACAGGAAATGGTCTCTGCTCTAATTAACTCTAGATGTAGAGATTAGAGCTTGAGGAGTGGGGAGAGGCATAGGGGCCATATACAGTTTCTTTCTGCACATTGTTAGCTGAGACCGTGTCAGGTACACATATACGTGTCCGTGTCAGAGGGGGGCGGTGGGGGGGGGGGGGGGGGGCGGAGGGGGGTGTAAGAGCCCTATTTCTAGGCTCTGAAAAATAAATCACGTCTAAAGTGTTGTTTAAATAATAATAATAGTAATAATAATAATAATAATAATAATAATAATAATAAAAAGTTTATGTAATTTTAAATCAATCGAATACAATTTGCCGTCTTTATTCGACTGCTCTTCTGTTGCGGGTCGTTACATGTATTTGTCAGTTGAGTCCTTTTGTGGTGTGCTTGTAGTGTTTTGATATCTTTCTCTTCATTACGGACACGCGCCTATTCAAATATATAGAAAAATTCACCTCCAAAAACTGAAAATGTTCAGATAAAAAACGCTGATAGTTTTCTATTTCTGCTCAAAACATAGTATGTAGCCACTCGTTAACGAGTACCTACAATCTATGTTTTTGAGCAGAAATAAGAAATATATAATGTATACCCCTGTAAATCCCAGTTTTACTATATAAAAGTGGGAATTAAGAGGGTCAAACTTATATAGGCATGTTTTCGTGATGCCTTGTTTTGGTTTTTGGGCTTAGCTCTTTAGTTGTTGTTCCTGCGTAATAAATGTCTAGAGTAGAAACTAACACATATAGAGCTAAAATATTATTGCAAATATTATTTATTTAGGCTTTGCACACTTAAGGCTGTTGTGATATCAGAAAGCATGATTAAATATTCGAACTGGCGGCTCTCATAAAAGCAATTTTAACATCTTTAAACCTTTGCCTTGCTGAATAAATAAAGATGCCACGCCCACTTCTTATTTCCAGCCAATCAGATTACTTGATCCCGGTTTTTGATAAAAATTCACATATTTAATGACAAACAGTGCAGATCTACAGTGTTTGCTAAGACAGGGCATGTCGTGTTCAGCAAGAGAAGGGTTAAATATCAATAACTATCTTATTTTTCATCCAATTTTAATCAAACTTGCATCAAAATACATGGTTTGTCAAGATATTTTAATTTAAAGAAACTGTTTATCAATCTTGCTTTTCTCGTTAAGTAGAAAGTAATAAGTGCGTCCAACGGGTTCGGCGTGCAGACGCACTACTACAGACTACCGATGTGACCAGTGATGTGTGTGACCAAAAATCTACTGGTCCGACAAACGCTTGGGTGGTTCGGTGCTTATTCTGAAAAACAGTGAGCGTTCTGTGATTTGGCAGAGATTATTGACACGGCGACCGTGCCGAAAATAGCTACAAAACAGCCAAAAACGCCAAGTATTCCAATTGTAAGGAGTTGAATCACGAGACTTAAGCCGTCAGTCTACAAAATTTGCGATCGCAGCCATTTTGAATTTTGTCTCCACTTCGAATTTTATTTCTATCCATTCTCCTTCTATTTACAAGCTAAGCATGATTCGTTTTGTGCATAAGGTACACCTTGATGTAGATTTTTAGATAACACATAGACTTTACGCTCTTTTTATGTGATAATTTAAAAAAACTTCGACACAATAATGTGTTTGTTTGATCGGTTTGTAAATTGTTGTTATTTTTAGTTTTTTTTCCTTTCTGCTTTTCATTATGTGTAGACTCGCTTAAAAAACAAAACCAAAAAGAAACAAAGACAAAAAACGCACAAACGTTCAAAAACCTTATTGAAAATCCTTAAGCAGTAAAATGAATTTCAGGTAATCGAACGATAGTAGATTGTCGTTGTACCTGTCAACGGCATACACTAGTTTTCGGTATTCGGAAAGCATAGCCCTCGCCCATCGGGGCCCACGAAATAGATGGGCTGCCTGAAACCTCCATGGCAGAGCTGCTAGTAACTAAGCAGGACCCGAATTCATTGATCGAGTTGGGTAAAAGTCCCACAGTTTGGAGGCAATGTCTCTGTACTACTGAAATATTGTTGACTTGGACGTTATATCGCAATTCATGCAGTGGATTCAGGTCAAGCGTGGTCTGAAATCAAATTCAGTTAGATCTGACCAACCCACCTATGAAGCATGTGATAACAATTTGGACGCACGGATATAGGTAGCACCTATTAAATTCATATTTAATCCACTATACTTGCATTTCACAATAAATAGCTTTCGATCTATTAAATCTGAAGAAGGATTGTTTTCTCAGGATCTACAAACAGACATGCGGAAACTCAATTTTTCAGATTATGGCACCCACAAGAAATAAGAAAATCAATCACTTTCTTTCAGTTTTGAACACATAAGAAAATAAATCAATATTTCAGATTTTCATAATAAATTTGTTTCTCATCTCTCCTTCTTTGTGTGCCTCGGGAAAGCAGTGCTTCGTGATTGTGGCATTTCCCGGGTATCTTCACATATTTTGTTTTATTACAAAAAAAAAAAAAAAAAAAAAAAAAAAAACAGTTTTAACTTTGATGGCTTTTAAATTCTGAACTCAAAACATACATCAAAATTCTATAAATCTATTCCTTTAATCACGTTTTATAGATTTTTTCTTTAAGAAGCTTGTTACATAATGTCGTCGTTTTAATCGATTGATATGACTGAGATCAAAACGAATTAAATTAAACTCTATGTAGCACGTTGTACCATCAGTGAGCAACCGTCACACATTCCTCCGACCGGTGTCACTATTCACTAAGTTTTAAAAGTTGAACTTCAGTAGTACTTAAGAGTCACATTTTTCTATTATCAAACATTAGGAAGGAAGAAGAACAAAACGTGTAGAAAAAAATAATGAAAAAAAAAAAAAATTGCAAACGTTTTTTTTAACCATAATACATGAGTCATTATTTACTTGAATATCAGTTTTGAACACTTTGACCCCAACTGAAAGTCTTTGACAAAAAATAACATTGGAAAGAAAGAAAACTGATAAAGGAAAGAACCCCTAAGTGTTAGAAGCCTGATTGTCTTTCCACAGTACATTAGGTAATAGTTTACATGTCTATATGATTTCAGAAGCGTAGTTTACTTTGCATGGACGTATCATTACGAAGACACGCCTATTTAAATACACTGAAAATTTTACTACCAAAAAAAAAATGAAAATTTTCAGATAAAAAATTCTGATATTTTTCATATTTCTGCTCAAAACATAGATTGTGGATACTCGTTAGAACCGCCTCGGTGAGGCGGTTCTAACGAGTACCACAATCTATGTTTTTCAGCAGAAATAAGATAAAATAGTGTATACCCCTGTAATCCCCAGTTTTACTATATAAAAGTGGGGTTTAAGGGGGTCAAAATTATATAGGCGTGTTTTCGTGATGGGTTCCACTCCATTTCTATTGGATTATTATGTGTCTGTCTTTTTTTTTCTAATTTTGTCTTTGTATATATCGACTTCATAATTTTCCGAAATCCGATTTTGGTATGTTAACCAGACTTATTTAGTTGTTCCTGAGAATTTTCGACAGAAAAAGAAGTTTGCACATATGAGGCAGTTACAACAACAACAACAACAACACGATTCCTTAAATATTTGAGACTTTAGACGCTAACATAAAAAAGACACGTTTCATTTATTTCGAACTCACTCATACATCCACTGCAATTCATCGCTTAAACCCCACTTTTATATAGTAAAACTGGGGTTTACAGGGGTATACATTATTTTTTCTTATTTCCGCTCAAAAACATAGATTGTGGGTACTCGTTAGAACCGCCTCGGCGAGGCGGTTCTAACGAATACCCACAATCTATGTTTTGAGCAGAAATATGAAAACAATATCAGAATTTTTTATCTGAAAACTTTCAGTTTTTCGTAGTAAATTTTCAATATATTTGAATAGGCGTATTTTCATAATGTAGGCCATCAGTCCTTCCACGCGCAAAATGACAGCAAAATCGAACAGATAGTACTGTTATATTTTACTGCTGTTATGCGAAGGGCGGCATGTCTTACGGTCGAGAAATAACATAAAAGTGCTTGAAACCTTTCTAAGATTTGTGCTACAGAAAAGAAAAGAAACAGTTTTCCTCTTAAAGAGCTTTTTTTTTTCCTTTTAGAGTAGCCCCTCAACCAGACGCGAAGCAAATATTTCCCTGTAAGAGTTACTGTCATTTTCGGTGTATCCATTCCACGAAAGATCTCTTTTTTTACGATACCAGGCTCCCGTTTCACTAAGCACGTAAAGTGATCGAGATTGGAATCGCTGTCTCCTTCAGGATACAAACAATTAAATCTTTCTTCAAACTACACGCACGAGACGCATTTATATAACTCTATTTGCAAAAAAATGCTCTGTTGAAAGGATGCATTTATTTCAGCTAAATGTACCTTATTTTTCTATAGTCTGAAGGGTAATAAATAATGTTCCAAACTGATTACCGACTATTTCATTATTTTTAAATTGTCAATCATAAAAAGAAAACAAAACTGAATAATATCTAATATGATTAGCAACTTGTGAAAAGGGCTCTTATGTCGTATGCGAACAGTGAATGCTCAGAACAACATGCGCACGCATGCAATCTGTCTTGGGCATTCTCAGGTTGGTGACATATACCACTGTGTCCATTGATTCTTAAAGCGGACGAAGGCCCAGGTCAGCCGGCGAATGCCCTGGCTGATATGGGCCTGCGTTATCCGCAAATAGCAAACGAGTTTTTTCGTGCGTTGCTCATCAATTATAGCTGCCTCAGTTTCATGCCAGTGGGCACACAACGTTGATACAACGTCGATTCAAAATTGATCCAATGTCTTAACGTTGAATTAACGTTGAATCGACGTCGTTTCAACGTTATGTGACTGATGGGATGAATGTGGCAGAAATGATCAGAATATATGTCACAGATACTGAAACATATTAAAGGAATGGATGCATGCAGAATAAACTCCGCTAATATTGAACGACCCCCTTTCGAGAAACTTACAAGCTTTTAGTTTAGTCCCCATCACGAAAACCTGCCTATATAATTTTGACCCCCTTAAACCTCACTTTTATACAGCAAAACTGGGGTTTACAGGGGTATACATTAGCTTTCTTATTTCTGCTCAAAAACATAGATTGTGGGTACTCGTTAGAACCGCCTCGCCGATGCGGTTCTAACGAGTACCCACAATCTATGTTTTGAGCAGGTATACGAAAAATATTACAATTTTTTATCTGAAAATTTTCCTTTTTTGGTTAAATTTTTTTCAATATATTTGAATAGGCGTGTTTTCGTAATGCCTTTCTAGAAGGGGTTTAATGTGCAGGAAAGCAAACAGGATGTCATAAGAATAACGAGTGTCTCACTTTTACAAAGAAAGAAAATCTGCGAAGTGAACCCTGTCTACTTATGGTCAAGGGACACATCTCTATGGGCTCTAGGGGAGGTTTCACTTAAAAGTGTTGCCGCCAGTTTTAAAGAGGACAACGGATGTTTTCTTACCAGATGGAGTTAAAACCATTCAATATATATCAATACATTCAGTTCCTGTATTGATGTATTGAAATTTGATAAAATGCCAAACAAGATAAATATTTGAGTTGGTAAAGAGGCGATGAGCAAGCTGAATCTAATCACGTATGCATCACGAAAACACACCTATATAATTTTGACCGTCTTAAACCCCACTTTTACACAGTAAAACTTATTTTGCTAAAAACCTATAGATTGTGGATACTTGTTAGAACCGCCTCATCGAGGCGGTTCTCAGGAGTATCCACAATCTATGTTTCGAGCAGAAATATGAAAAAATTCAGATTTTTTTTTTTATCTGAAAATTTTCCTTTTCTGGTCGTAAAATTTTCAATATATTTTGAATAGGCGCGTTTTCGTAATAAGAACTTTATGATAAATTGGATGTCAACTTTTATAGAATGAATTGTATTTATTCATTAACATTACTAGTTTCTCTAGAAACATAAGATCTGGACTTTTCTAATATCTAAACGAATCATCAAATTCTAGTAAAACAGAAATATCTGCCTGATCGTATTGTTTAATTTCTAGGCATTTGTGGATGGTTTGTCCATTTTATTTCTTCCTACGTATCATTTAACGATTTTTAATGAACGTTAATTTGACTAGCGGGTAATTCCTGTGATATTTCTAATACGAGTATGTTACCATAATAACTAACATAATTTTTCCGTTGGAGAAGTTATTCTAAGAGGATTTTCGTTCATCTTCTATCGGTATATTATTCAGTTCTTTATTTATTGGTTCTTGTGTGGGTATTCGCTTGGAGGAAACCCCCTACTTAATGCCCACGTCTATATTGCTTTTCAGATCACAGAAAATTGGTTTGTGCTCTCAGATTAACCCTTGTGGCTTCGTGTGTGCTTTTCTACTCTAAAAAAGAAAGAACCATTTCCCTTTAAAGTAGGTCTCTGTTTCAGAATGTAGGCAAACTAATTTGTTTTAAATACAGATCATTTGTATGACTATTACAAACACATAAACTACATGAATTTCGTATAGAAACAAGTCAGTACAGAAATCGGACTTATGTAAATCTGTGTAACATTAAATTTTGTTTCATCTAAAATGGAAAAGCAATGTTGGAGTCGAATATATCTACATTGCAAGATCTTGATATTCGTGCACTGTGATGCACATCTGATCAAAATCGGATGAAAATAAGTGAGTTATCAAGATGTGAAGATATCATATTTCAATGTTGTTGGCGCAGCCATTTTTAGTATTTAATGAGTCATTTATGACGTCAAAAAAGATAATCAAATATGGAAAAACTAAATAAATAAGATATGGAACAATATTGATGCTCTATACGCGTATATAGAGCCTCTTTTCTACGCAATCATGGATTTTGTTTGAAAACCACTGTGACAATCATCACGAAAACATGCCTATATAATTTTGACCCCCTTAAACCCCACTTTTATATAGTAAAACAGAGGTTACAGGGGTTACAGGGGTATACATTATTCTTCTTATTATATAGATTGTGGATACCCGTTAGAACCGCCTCTTCGAGGCGGTTCTAACGAGTAACCACAATCTATGTTTTTTGAGCAAAAATATGAAAAATATCATAATTTTTATCTGAAAATTTTCATATTTTGGTGGTAAAATTTTCAGTAAATTTGAATAGGTCTGTTTTCGTAATACACAATTATAAAGAAGAGTATATTCAGTGTTTGCAATATTTAGAACCTTATTTATATTCAAAATTGCATTGCCCTTGACAAATAGTTTTCAGACTTTTAAATGTCTTTAACTTCCTTAGCTTTTGTCCACTTTTGGTCATATTTAGATCAAAATGCATGATTTGACAAGGTCTTTAATCTAAGTTACATTATTTAGCTTTATTTTATTTTTTCTTTTAAGTCTTTTATGTCATGATGTGAGTAGAAATGAAATTCTGAAAATATTGAATAATCCAGAAAAGTTGATTAATGGTACATGTTAACAGAATTAATATTAGCTGTTATTCTAGTATAGATAAAACGTAATAAGTGGAAAAGAAAGATATTACTTGAAACAGTGAGAGGTATTTGGCATATGACCCCACGTGGAATGGGAAACTTTAGTTGTATTCATGTACAAGAAAACTACAATAATTATTATGAAGAATACTTCGGTCAAAGACCTGTTCTAAGTAATGCTACTAATTGTATTTGGTTTACTATTACTTTATATCTTGAATCAAATCTGATTATTGCGTTTGAAATCGCTTGTTTTTTAAGATGTAATCTTGAACAATAGGGAACATCTTCTTAAAAGACTCATATGGCGATTCCACACCCCATATAAAAGTACAGTAGTACCTCGATAGCTGGAATACCGATGGCTCGTTTACCATGGCTAATTCGAACTCATTTTTGCGTCCATAGGAATTTTTTTTCAAGAGAACAAATATTTAGGGAAATTTTATGATTTTATCATGAAATTGTAAGTTGAGTGTACTCATTAGAATCACCTCATCGAGGCGTGAGTACACTCAACATACAATTATTATATTGAAGGTCAACAAGATTTCACTTAATTAGTCATCATTTGCTTCCTGACCTAGCGCCAGGATTAACCCTCAATGGCTCGAACTACACATATCTCGAACAAATTTTCATGGTCCCAACCCAAAGAACCATCGAAGTTCGACTGTACATTTATCACGGACTGGCAAAAACGAGCAACTTCACTTAACACCTTTTGTCGTAAAATAGCGAATCTAATCCATTCGAGTAAGAAATAGTGCATGTTCCCAGTATAGTCGAACCTCAATGGCTCGAACATCTTTGGGACCATGGAAATTCGTTCGAGACATGGGTAGTTCGAGCCTCTGAGGGTTAATCATGGCACCAGTTCAGGAAGCAAATAGCGATAATTTAGGGAAATCTTTTCGATTTTCTACACAGTCATTGTATGTTGAGTGTACTCATTGAGGCGATTCTAACGAGTACATACAACATACAATTTCACGATAAAATAAGAAAATTTCCTAAAATATTTGTTTTCTTGAGCTATCAGAAGAATTTCGTAGGGACTCAAAAACGAGTTCGAATTAGCCATGGTAAACGAGCCATCAGTGTTCGAGCCATCGAGGTTCGACTGTATAACATTATACACACATTGGGCTACCTACATTTGCATTGGAAATTAGTAGTGGGCGTTGCCTCTTAATTTATTCAGCAAGGCAAGGGTTAAAACATTTGCCTCCCCTTCTCTGAAAGTGTATCCATTTTTCTTACGCGATTAGTGAAGAATCTAATCAAACTGCTACAGGTCATAAAGAACATTTCACACACTGGGGGCTAAAAACATTATAACATGGACCACATCAAGCACAAAAGTGCCTTCTAACATGTGCAAAATTTGCGGAGTCATATCATCCTGTCCATGCGCAAAGTCTCATCCGGGCATTTGCTCTCCATTGGTACATTCTTTAGTATCTAATGATTCTATTTGCGGAGAGCAAAGGCCCTGATCAGACTGCGCGGATGCATAGGCTGATCTGGACATTCGCCGCCCGCATATGCTTAAAGACCCGCGTTTTCCCATGGCGCGGCCCAAATCATTCAACACTTATTTTGAAAGCCTTTGCTTAACCCATTGTATACTGAATAGACTCTCCCATACTATATATTGGAAGAGTCCAATTTCATTTTTAGGTATGAATATTTACATATTCCTAGAGAAAAATAGCTAAACTATTTGCAAACAGTGCAGACCCTGATCAGACGCTGTGTTCTGCGGCGTCTGTCCTGGGTCTGCACTGTTTGCCAAGTACCCTTTTACGGGTCTCCCGACTACAATGGGTTAATGTAAAAAGAAAAAAAAAAAAAAAAAAAAAAAAAGAACTGCATACGAGCTGTTCCCCCAATTATGCCCTGTATTGTTGCCAGATGTATTCTGTAGTTTCCAGCGATTCTGTAAGCGTGTATGCAGTGATCTGGTGCTCTGCATTTCTATGCATTTCCTGTATTTATACGAAGCATTTCCTTTCATGCAGAATAAATGGGTTATGGAAATTAGATATCTAGATATATGGGAAGAAATTACAGACTATTCCATGATAGTTGAAACTTACTGCATATGCGGCAATTATATAGCTAACAAGACATTTATGAATAAGACTAATTTGAAATAAGTAATTGTAGATGTACAAAAGGTCATATTAAAACCTCGACATGAGTGAAATGACATTACGAAAACACGCCCATTCGGATGTATTGAAAATTTCGCCACGAAAAACTGAAAGTTTTCAGATAAAAATTCTGATATTTTCATATTTCTGCTCAAAAACAGAAATAAGAAAACTAATGTATACCCCTGTAAACCCCAGTTTTACTACATAAAAGTGGGGTTTAAGGGGGTCAAAATTATATAGGTATGTTTTCGTAATGAGGCAGATCATGCATTAGTGTATGCGAAAAGGAAGTGCATCAAGATCAGCATTAGTCAGAGCATTCACACACTCTAATCTCTGTTCATCGAAATGCCATTACGAAAACATGCCTATTCAAATATGCTGAAAATTTTACCACAAAAAATAAAAAAAATCCGAAAAAATATCTGATATTTTTCATATGTCTGCTCAAAACATAGATTGTTGGTACTCGTTAGAATCGCCTCGATGAGGCGGTTCTAACGAATACCCACAATCAATGTTTTTGAGCAGAAATAAGAAAAATAATGTATACCCCTCTAAACCCCAGCTTTACTATATATAAGTGGGGTTTAAGGGTGGGGGAGGAGGTCAAAATTTTATAGGCATGTTTTCGTGATGCAACCCGGACAAAATTCTAATGCATCGCAACGGGAGAAAATGCCAGTTTACGAAAACACGCCTATTCAAATATATTGACAATTTCACCACCAAAAGAGGAAAATTTTCAAATAAAACATTCTGATATTTTTCTTATTTCTGCTCAAAATATAGTCTGTGGGTACTCGTTAGAACCGCCTCAGTGAGGTGGTTCAAACGAGTACCCACAATCTTGTTTTTGAACAGAAATAAGAAAAAAAAGTTAATTCTTGTAAACCCTAGTTTTACTATATATAAATGGGATTTAAGTGGGTCAGAATTATATAGGTATGTTTCATGATGCAGATTATAACTACAGTAACGTGACAAGATGATCTATATCACGTCGAGTGTTTATCGTCAGATCTCAGGACCACATGAGACCCTTGCGTCGTATGACCCAGAGATCTGGAGGCATCCCATCACGAAAACATGCCTATATATTTTTGACCCCTTTAAACCCCACTTTTATATAGTAAAACTGGGGTTTAAAAGGGTATACATTATTTTTCTTATTTCTGCTAAAACATAGATTGTGGGTACTCGTTAGAACCGCCTCGGCGAGGCGGATCTAACGAGTACCCACAATATAGTTGTTGTTTTTTGCAGAAATATGAAGAATGTCAGATTTTTTATCTGAAAAGTTTCAGTTTTTGGTAGTAAAACTTTCAGTATATTTGAATAGGCATGTTTCGTAATGCATGGGACGTGATACAGATCATCTACTATAATGTGTTTATTAGAACATCGACTCTTAAAGCGCCATAAGCAGACAATATTCTAAAATATACATTTTTTTTTTTTGTTTCCGAGAAATATGGTTTGACATTTCATGCTTATCGTCTGTTTTGCAGAAGATTCACATGCTTTATTTTCTAAATGAATGAATAAATATAAAATAAATAAAAGAAGAAGAAAGTATTTTGCTACTTAAATAGCGTTTTAAAATAAATAAGAGAACTCGAGAACTGATACAAACAGATCCACATCTAGCTCCCAACACCAAACACAATAAAGCAGTCACAAAATGAACAGATGGCAAGCAGAGCTGGCAACTCTTTCCCAGAAAGGTGCGAACTCAGTTACCCAACTTAACCGAATAATCAATTTACATAATTATTAAAAGAAAAACATTAGAAATAGAACACTTCATAACAATTAACAAAAAGTGCCACAATGAAAATACCGCATTTGTGATTTTATTTTGTCAATAATAACTGTTCGGTGCAGCTTGAGACCGTGGGAGTATTATGCGCGTGTCGCACTGATGTCATAACATCAGCGTAAAAATTCTCATTTGAGAGGGTATGTTATTGATCCGAAATATTTCAGCTTTAAGGATTAGACTTTAAGTTGAAAAAGTATCTATCGTTCAATATTACCAGCTTATCAGGCTTACGCTAATCAAGCGTGAAGGTGACAAAGCAAACATCACATATGAAACCACCGAGGCAGAAACAAAGAATAACTGCAACAGAGCAACCGCCTTGGAACTCTCAGTAGAAAAACTAGCGGGTTTTAAACCAGGGCCCAGTTATTCAAAGCGTCTTAGCTCAACGAGCTCGTTAGTGGTCAAAATGTTAACTGTTCAAGTAAGTACAATATCTAATTCACAGGTATCTTTGCTGAAAAATGTGAGTAGCTTTTTCAAATGCAAAAGCTACTCACAATTTTTCAGCAAAAATATTAGTGTCTTTTCGATATTTAATGATCAAAGTTTTAACGATACGTTAACTAATGACATTGTTAGTTTTGAACAACTGGGCCCAGGGTTACCAGCGAAACCTCGCTGTTTCCGATGCAGCTTCAAACATTAAAACAATACCACAATAAGAAAACAGAAAGCAAAGTGGCCAGTCGTTATCACAATGCTATATTACATCAAAGATATTCAGCATCAGAATAAGTGGGCCTGGGTTGGGAGTCGGCTAGGGGTGCGGGAATGTGCTTAATTTAGTACTACACGCGAGAAACCTCCATTACGAAAGCACGCCTATTCAAATATACTTAAAATTTTACCACTAAATAAATAAAAATTTTCAGATAAAAAATTCTATTATTTTTCATATTTCTGCTCAAAACACAGATTATAAGAAAAATAATGTATACCCCTGTAAACCCCAGTTTTACTATGTAAAAGTGGTTTTTAAGGGGGTCAAAATTATATAGGCATGTTTTCGTGATGACTCGTAATTCTGATGCAGCTAAAATTATAGATATACCTTTCGTCCGCATAGTGGTCCTCTATTTCATCCGTGAAACATCACAATGAAAACCACTGCCATAAAACAAAGCAAATGGCTCAACGGCGAAGCGAAACCACCAGATACCCATAAACAGAACCAAGATGAGCCCGATCTTAGACATTGATAGTCAAGTGACAGCTGGAGGAGGTAGCCGTTATTTAGTCTGAGGAATAACTCATCGTCGTGCCATAAAAGGGGGAACACACACATACACACACACAAACACACACAGAGAGAGAGAGAGAGAGAGAGAGAGAGAGAGAGAGAGAGAGAGAGAGAGCGATAACACAGACACAAAATTATCAAATTTTTGAAACATTACATTGTTGCATTGAGAATCGCAGCTGCGACGGTCATATGTGTCTATGTCGTACTGAGAAAAACAATCGCGGCTATCAAACCTACAGTGAAACATGTCTAAAAAGCCACCTGTATTAATATTATCAATCATTTATATTACAAAATCGCAATTTCCTGTCCCTTGGAAAGCAACTTAAGAAAGTACCCGTCTTAAGCAAAGACAGTTAGTTTTCCCCTTTTGTCCCCTTTTCTACTTGCTTAAAATACGTATGTCGCGTTGTGAATCGAGGCGATCAGAGCTAAAGAACTACAATTGCAGATATGCATATACAAAAACGTATCCGTTTATAACCAATTTGATTCTACAAATTTACAAGTGATATAATATTGATTAGAAAGCAGATTCATGCGAAGAAATTTACTGCAATTTTCATGACACTTCTGTAATTAAGATTTGCCGTGATAACAACATTGTCGGGGATATGCAAACGGTGTATATTCCCAGCAGACACATGACGTCTATACAACGTCGCTTCAACGTCAACGTTGAGACGATGTTGTATCAACGTCATGTGCCCGCTGGGTTCAGACTGAACTATGTTGGTGGTGGGGAATGCCTCATGTGGCGCGTATATATTTACTTGAAATACTGAGATTGCCCTAGCCAGACTTTATACGTGCATACACAGCGCTCATAGTCGCTAAGCAAATGTGTTGCAAGTGATATTCTAAAAAAGATTTGTTATCTTTTAAAGAAAATACGAATTGAATAAACATAAGACTTAGCGTTTCATGTGAATCGTCTGCTAGTCTTATTTTCTTTGAAAAAATAAATAATAAAAAAATGTTTACCTTTTTGAGGCGGGGTAAGCTTTGAGTAGCTATCCACAATGACCGTTTGGTAAATACCTGGCTCTGTTCATTGGTAACTATCTTTAAAGCTATGAGCCAGAGCATATGAAACTGTACCGAAAGACATGTGCACCCAGCGAAGACTCAGATCAACTTGAGCATCCGAACATCCAGACCTGTGACTTCTCTGTCTGTTATTAAGTGCTTGTTTGAAGGCCGTAGAATGTCGCCCCGTACTTCAATACAGGACTGACATTATTAAATGTTTTAGGCTGACATTATTAAATATACTTAACGTTAAGAAATTAAAAAATGTCAGCCCTGTATCGAAGTACGGGGCGACATGGGAGTATTGGGATCATGCGTCTTATGTGAAGATAGAATTCCACTCAAAGCTTTCAGGGAGTATATGAGATGTTGAATATTTCATTATTACCTATGAACAGACCCAGTTAAACCGAGTTTCTATTTTCTGATTTGGATTTGGTATTGACTTCCAAAGATTGCCAATATCAGAATGTTTTGGTTGTCTACAGTGCGTGCAACGAAAGCGCTGATCAGACTCCGAAGATACATAGGCTGATCTAAGTCATCACGAAAACATGCCTATATAATACTGACCCCCTTAAACCCCACTTTTATATAGTAAAACTAGGGTTTACAGGAGTATACATTACTTTTCTTATTTCTGCCTCAAAACATAGATTGTGGGTACTCGTTAGAACCGCCTCGGCGAGGCGGTTCTAACGAGTACCCACAATCTATGTTTTGACCAGAAGTATCAGAAATATCCGAATTATTATCTGAAAATTTTCATTCTTTGGTGGTAAAAATGTTCAGTATATTTGAATAGGCGTGTTTTCGTAATGCGTGCCCGGGTGCATATGCCGTGCATGCACAGGCTGATCAGAGTTTTGCCTGGATGCATTTATCGTGGATGCGAGGATGATCTGAGTCGTGTCTCATTAAGCGGGATACAAGCTTTATAATTCCTATTTCCACCGTCTCTTCTCGAATGGCTTCACGTGATTATCTAGGTTTTATGTACTCAGAAAAGAGCCTGAATTAGAATTAAAGTCTAATGTATGCAGAATTTTTTAAGGGGTCTGGCTACACTCGGTAGATTTTCTGTTAGTTTTACAAGGGAGACAACTTTGATGACTTTACGTATATATGTGCTTTTTTGTACATTATTTTGTAAGGGGGTATACACTAAAAGGAAAGAATTTGCTCCCACGGGGAGCAAATTCTTTCCTTTTAGAGTAGACCCATTTTCAGAAGGGAGGAAACACTTTTAACAGATATGTTTGTCTTGAAAGTTTATCTATTCCCCTTAAGATTAATAAACTATGCCAAATGTACAGCACAAAGCAAGGAAAGTAAAGACAAAGAACAGATAAATTAGATAGATTAACGTATTAAGAATCAAATCAATCAGTCCATGAGCGACAGTACCTATTCATTATGCATTAAATATGACTTTGACAAAATTAGTATACAAAGACAATAACGATGTATATCAGATATGATTTATTCCGGTAAGGCAACTCATAGGCAAGATAATAGCAAACAACTGAACTTACTCTTTTACCGTCTGTATCAGCTTATTGTTTGTTAAATATTTACACTCTCTGGGTAAGTTCGGTAGACGATATTTTCTTAGCTCAGCAGGGCTGAAGGCTCGAGGGGACCTTATAGGATGGTAGTCCATCCGTCGTCCGTCCGTCATTCGGCGTCCGTCGTCTGTCGTCCGTGCGTCAGCACCTTTGACCAGTTGTATCCCTGCAGTCTGCAATCCGCTAATGTGGGATTGATGACATAAGCTTTTAATGGACATTAAATGGAAAGATTGGTTGCTATGGCAACCACAATGTCCCATAGACTTACAACGGATAAATGCTTCTCGTCAGCAAAACTCCTTCAATTTGATCGGATCTTTCTGAAAGCTGCAGATGGAATAGACATGGATAAATCTCGAAAGATATTTGACTTTATCATTAGCATAGCTCGTTCAGTTTTGATCAGATCAACCTGAAACTTGCAGATAAAGTGGACACGGATGCAGTCTTAGTCGAATTGGAAAACTGCCTAGATCAGATGATTTATTTTAGAATTACGTCCCCTTGATTGCAGAAAACGCCTATTGCCTACATTGACATCAGACCTTCCTGAAACATATAAGTAGGCTTGGGATAAAGGCTCGGATGAGGACGAAAAATACAAATGTAGGCCTATTAAACATATAGATACGTCTCCTTGGTTGCTGAAAATGCCTAGTTTTGACCTTGTCATCAGCATAGGTCCTTTAGTTTTGATTGGATCTGAATGAACTTAGATGGGCATGGACAAAGGTTATGTTCTCCTGGTTAATGAATGTTGTAGGCATTAAGTGACCTTGACCTACTATTCATCATAGGTGAGCGTTAAGGATCACCTTGTTTAGCATAGTCAGATATGATAATATTCTTTAATATCTTACGAGTATTTTAGGCATCTACTTAGGGTTCGTTAACCTTTCCACTCCCTGGGCAAATTTCAGCATATGATAAATTAATGATATTTTTTTAGCATGGTCAGATATGATAATAGTCATATTCAAGGGAATAACATACTACTTTCAGTGCCTGCTTAAGGTTTGTTAACCTTTACCACTCCCTGGGAAATTTTAGCAGATGACAAAATTATGATATTTGTTTCATTTTTCCAAGACAATTGATTTTGGCCAAGGCAACCTTTTTGACTTTTATTTGGCATTTCATACATATTGTCTCGTTTGACAATTTGCGTGAAATGTCAAATTATCGTGTCTGTGAGGAAATAGTGAAATAGGAAAGCATAATTTCTGGGGAAATGTCGTTTGCTTAAAAGTTTATCCAGCGCGCTAGCACTAAATATCTCATTATACCAAATCACAACGGATCTTTATCGCTTATCATCACGAAAACATACCTATATAATTTTGACCCCCTTTAACCCCACTTTTATATAGTAAAACTGGGGTTTATAGGGGTATACCTTATTTTTCTTATTTCTGCTTAAAACAAAGATTGTGGGTATTCGTTAGAACCGCCTCGTCGAGGCGATTCTAACGAGTACCCACAATCTATGTTTTGAGCAGAAATATGAAAAATATCCGAAATTTTTAGCTGAAAATTTTCATTTTTTGGTGGTAAAATTTTCAGTATATTTGAATAGGCGTGTTTTCGTAATGTGAAAAACTTTGTTTATGATACTGGTACACCCTCTGAAGAAATTCAGCAGATAAAAATTTACGTCGATTTTTAAAGCCACTTTCATAACTAGATGGATTTACAGGGGTATACATTATTTTTCTTATTTCTGCTCAAAAACATACATTGTGGGTTCTCGTTAGAACCACCTCGTCGAGGCGGTTCTAACGAGTACCCACAATCTAAATTTTGAGCAGAAATAGGAAAAATATCAGAATTTTATATAAAAATTTCTTGTTTTGGTGGTAAAATGTTCAGTATATTTGAATAGACATGTTTTCATAATGGATATTTCGAGGCATACATAGCTCTACATTAGAGTGGTATCCAGAATTGTTTTTTCTTATTTCTCCATGGAAATATATATTATGGATACGCATTACGAGGCTCTTCTAATGAGTACCCACAATGTATGTTTACATCGAGAAATATGAAAAATAGGAATGCATTATTGTTGAAAACGTTCCTTAGCTAATGCGATGGCTTAGACGAGATATATACTCTAAACTGATATAATTTACCCACCTACCCTCTCTTGGGAGTACATTTTAGATTTTAGCTTAATTTAGGTTGGGTCTCTTGACTATATCTTTACTTTAATTCTTTTATTGTATGACGGTAAGTCGGGTCTCAGATTCTATCTTCACTTTTCTCTTAAATTGCACATTAGGTCGGATCACAGACTCTAGCTTTACTGTTCTCTTTTTTTCTAATTCTTCGATTCTATCTTCGCTTTACATGAGCATATCCTTGTCAGCTTGTGTAAATGTTTTAATCCGTCTAGATACTGTGCAGATATAAAACTGGACACACATACATGTGTTGTTTTATTTTTCAGATGAGACTTTAAGTTCTGTAGAGACGGCTTTGGAGTATGTGTTCAAAGCACGGGAGAACTGTGAGTGGGGTACTCTAGAACCATTGCCGCTACTCTTTGATACCAGCGTCTGGAGTCAGCTTACAGATCCTGCAATAAGGTAGTAATCATTTCGAAATTCATAGTCCATATGTGACGAGCTTAGTAAAGAATGTTTCTGACCCCTACCCACTAGAAAATAAAATGCAACACTTCTGAACTGTATAGAAAAGAAATATTCATATCTTACTTTATTCTTTTTCCCGCGTCCCCCTCCCCACAAAATATATCTGTACATATCGGTCCACAATTTTGTGCATGTATTCCCTATTTTGAAGAATAAACAAATCAAATCTACCCTCAGTTGTTGTACACACTATCAGTTGTACAAACATATTATTAAGGTTTTAGTATTCAGCTCTTTGGCTATTTAGTAGAATTTCGTTTCTTTCTTTTTCTGTTTTTCCGTGTCAGTTTGTATCTTTGGGCATATTTGGACAGCGACGGCCTAAACATAAGTTTTGCATATGAAGACGCGGACAGCGAAGGCCCACGACAACTGTCCGCTTACAGAAACGTGCCATAAAGTACCACAGGTATACAATGTCAGAGACAAAGTCATCTGAAAGCTGTTTTTAACAAAAATGCATGACAGATCATATCGCTAAGACTAACCATGTCATCGACTGGGAGGGGGCAAAAATTGTGGATAGGGAGATAAAATAATCAGAGACTCAGACAAGTCAAAGAAGCTATCAAGATCAGTCAGTTTCAACACGCCATGAAGTAGGACCAGCGGAATTACAACCTGAGCAACACATACATGCAATTGTTACCACTAGGAACCCGTCTTAAGATAAGCAGTACAAGTCCTTTGACGTCACGAGGTCAAGGGCACAGTTTAACGATGGTTCTCGTTGAGAACCGAATCTGTCACAGTAAGCGAATATTCTTTTTTGGATAAAAAATAAGAAATCCATTGAATAATAAAATTGTTTTTGTCTTAAACATTTTGTGATTTATCTTTGTTCTTTTTCTGTAGTCGAAAATGAAATAATTTATAAATGTAAATAAGGGGTGTCTGGTTGGTTTTATTATTACTGTGTTTATAGCAATTCCTGTCGTCAACATTACGAAAACACGCCTATTCAAATATATTGAAAAATTTACCACCAAAAAAAATGAAAACTTTCAGATAAAAATTCTGATATTTTTTCATATTTCTGTTCAAAACATAGATTATGGGTACTCGTTAGAACCGCCTCGGCGAGGCGGTTCTAACGAGTACCCACAATCTATGTTATGAGCAGAAATATGAAAACTAATGTATACCCCTGTAAACCCCAGTTTTACTATATAAAAGTGGGGTTTAAGGGGGTCAGAATTATATAGGCATGTTTTCGTGATGAATGCAAACAGTGTAGGCGTTGATCAGACGCCGCGACCCTTTTATGGGACGCTAGGCTTAAATGGGTTAACCCGTCTTATGTTACCTCAAATTATAGAGTAACCATTATTCTCGTTGAGGAGACTTGATATTAGATCTAATAAATTTATCAATAATTATAAATTTTTGTTACTGTATAATATCAACCCAGTAAATATGTCCATACTTTTCTGTTACGAACAAGCATACAAATATTTTATTCGCATGAGCCGTCATTTGACTATGGTAAAACACAGCTTAAGAATAATTTGTGGATATTCGCTGCCGTCCGCCGAGTCGGAATTGAACGGAAAGTTTGCTTTTGTTTGCGGGGAACCGAGAAAGCAGGTCCGATATGCAAGAACACATTGAAAATTTGCCTAATTGTGTATATTCCAGTATACCCTAACTTACACTGTATTTTATACGGGGACACAGGTTTAATACCATTACGAAAACATGCCTATTCAAATATATTGAGAATTTTACCACCAAAAAATGAAAATTTTCAGATGAAAACATTACGAAAACACGCCTATTCAAATATATAGAAAAATTTCATCTCCAAAAACTGAAAATTTTCAGATAAAAATCTCTGATATTTGTCTTGTATCTGCTCAAAACATAGATTGTGGGTACTCGTTAGAACCGCCTCGGCGAGGCGGTTCTAACGAGTACCCACAATCTATGTTTGGAGCAGAGATAAGAAAAATAATGTATACCCCTCTAAACCCCAGTTTTACTATATAAAAATGGGGTTTAAGGGGGTCAATATTATATAGGTGTGTTTTCGTGATGATCTGTTATTTTTCATATTACTGCTGAAAACATAGATTGTGGGTACTCGTTAGAACGAGTACCACAATCTATGTTTTCAGCAGAAATAAGAAAAATAATGTTTACCCCTGTAAACCCCAGTTTTACTATATAAAAGTGGGGTTTAAGGGGGTCAAAATTATATAGGCATGTTTTCGTGATGAATTGTTTAATTGCGCTATATAAGGATTTATCGAAAACGCTCAGAATTGAATAAGTAAAAAAAAAAAACAAACAAAAAAAACAAAACAAAAAAAAAAACAACAAAAAAACAACAACAACAAAAAACAAAACAAAAAAAACAACAAAAAAAAACAAAACAAACAACAACAACAAAAAAAAAAACAAAAAAAAAAATCTGATTTGACCCCAGTTTGCTGTAAAACCTAGATAAAATTTGCTATAAGTAATGTACCTGCAGTGTCGTAAGTGTTCAAATGTCATGATCAATATAACTAATTATGTTCATTAACGTCTTTGTTCATTAGGACAGCGAACCTACTTACGAAGCTCCTAGTACTTAACGACGGAAAACTGGACACATTGGACGAGAAACTGATCTTTCTTATGGTGCGAAATAACGTACATGGAGACTCGCTAATATTCGGCTCTGCAATCGGATTCGAGAAGTTCGTGTACAGGTAATAATCTCAGTTAGTGACAATGGCCAGGTCTTCAGAGCATGCGAAGTTCGTATATGTCAGTAAACAGGTTTCGCCTATTTTCAATGTGTGTGTGTGTGTGTGTGTGTGTGTGTGTGTGTGTGTGTGTGTGTGTGAAGCTCCCTTAAGGGCAATCTCAAGGGAAATCTCATCACTACAGCTTGTGTAAGTGTCGTGTGGCCCTCGTAAGGCGTTTCATCGTATTTCGCCATTACGAACACACGCCGATTCAAATATATTGAAAATTTTACGAACAAAAAAGGATAAAATCAGATAAAAAGTTCTGATATTTTTCATATTTCTGCCGGAAATATAGATTGTGGGTACTCATTAGAACCGCCTCGCTTGGGTACTCGTTAGAACCGCCTCAGCGAGGCGGTTCTAATGAGTGCCAGCAATCTAGGTTTTTTTAGCAAAATAAGAAAGATAATGTATACCCCATGTAAACCCCAGTTTTACTATACAAAAGTGGGGTTTAAGGGGGTCAAAATTATAATGGCGTGTTTTCATGATGCAATACTGTACTTGATTGTGATCATTTTCTGGTTCTTAGTGGTCCTTTCCGGGAATTTATATGAAGTTCACTGATGAGGTCTAACTGAACGAAAGTAGCTAGTCTGTCACAGGGAAATTCGACACTGCAGTTATGTTTTATTTTTGTGTAAATATAATGCTATTCAGTGGCATTACTTTTGTTCTTTATTAAGTATTATTTTATTTCTGTTATAGTTAGATATTTCTTTCCTTTAAAATTATCGAGCGCATTTATCTTGTTTGAAGAATAAAATTCGCTTACTGCTAACTGGAAATAGGTTGCGGGACATGAGTACTGCTTCATTTTATTATTACTCGTGAACAGACACGGTTATACCGGGTCCGCTAATGTCAACAGTGGTCTTTTCTTAAATTTAAGAGACCATCAACAGCTATCATCATTTGCCCTTTGAGGTCATACAAAGTGACCACGTATTCGAAAAAGAGTTGCATACTTAAATTTTCTATCCTATGAATTACAGCTGAAAACAAAAGTCTTTTAAGGGTGCTAAATACACTTGGTACAGTTTTTGCCATTTTCGTCAAGTGAGACAATCTTTATAACTTCCCGTTTGCCTTACTGCATATGGATCCCCTTCTGAAACCAGGCCCCAAGCTTATAAAACTTTTTTCATGCTCAACTCAGCTGAGCATGAAATTTTTCATGTTAATAAATATCAAATTACTAACAATGCAAAATTCTTTCTTGCTAAACCTAGCTGAGCATGAACATTTCTCTGCTAATAATTATGAAAATGCCAACTATTGTTGGCATTTTCATATTTATTAGCAGAGAACATTTCATGCTCAGCTGAGTGGAGAATGAAAAAGGTTTTATAACCTCGGGCACTGTCCTAATTTACATGTTCGGTGTGAAATATATGTTTGGTGTGGAAGTGGAATCTGGGAAGGAACATGGTCGAGCAGATGTACAGAAAGAGCCAAGATCACTGAACATAGCCTGCCAATGACACCAACAGGAAGAGTCAATAAACAGCGGCACACGTTACAAACTAAGTCCAAACAAATGATTCAGCTTCCTATTTCCTATTTAACAGCGAGGTGATCATAATGTCAGACAGGACCCAAGACAACAAACAAGACAAAGCACGTACAAAACCCCTCAGCCTGAAGCAGAAGGCCCCATAAATCCTATGAAGTCTGGGAATTTAAGCCAGTTGTTATGACTATGCGTGAGGACGGTACATGTACATTATTCAGTATCTATCATGGACAGACTCATTCAAACGATGCTTTTTCAAGTTTGGCTGGCTTGTTTAGTTCAAAATGACTCCTTTTGCTTTCAAATAATTTTGTCACATCGACTCGTAAGGTAACTAACATCCTTTTCAAAAACGCTTCTGCAAGAAGCTCGTCGCTCTGATAGTATATAATAGTATATAACTGCAATCATTTATAATAATCTCAGTGATACTGATGCGCAAAAATGCATTAAACAACATTCAACATATGTTACAGTTTTGTGCCATGACGTCAAAACACTAGAATCATTATTAATGGTAATACTTAATAAGCAAATACATTTTGATTAGTTCCCTTTATTTGCAATTTAATATGTGCATTCGTCTGTGATTCAATACAAATATCAAGAGACATGTATACACTTTCAGGGGAAGACCTGTAACAATTATTTTACTTTTCTTTCGAAAAGGGTATTTTTCTAAAAGGGAAGAATTTGCTCCTATGGGAAGCCAATTCTTTCCTTTTAGAGTAGAACCTTTTTCAGAAGGGGTCAGGTTTGAAGGAAAACAAACAGGAAGTCACAACAGATGGTCTCTTGTCCAACATGGCGGAAGAAGTACCATTTGTGTCCAGTCTTGATGTACGTAAGAAATCGCACCTATTGTATGAAATTATGTACGTACAAGTATTTCTGAAGTACAAATGAACTATAAATTGCCGTCAACTCAAGTAATGTACAAGTAATGAAAACAGAATAACAACGACACAAACAATGTGCAAAAAAACTGATTAAATGACAATGGAACCTATTCATAGATAATTGATTAAGAGCTGAATCAGTTTTTGAGTAAATAAAATTATCATCATAAATTGTAAAAATGAACCGCAATTAAAATCAGAATAACAACAACATAAACAAAGTACAAGTAACCTGATTAAATGGCACGGGAATCTGTTCATACAGAATTGATTATCAGTTAAGTTGCTTCTTTAGGTAAATTAAGAGTAGAAAATTATCGTCATAACGCATGTAATTTGTATCTGGCGTAGCTGATTGCGATCTATTGCCAAGGCAGCTTAAATGCTTAGAGGATAATTTGACAGTGGCGTCAAGGAGTAAAATAAAAATCTAAAAAAATTGTTTTGGAAACAAAGAACACATTATAGATAGAAAATGGGAGTCTCAGCTTTATTGAGAGTCTTCATAAGCAGTAATGAAGTTTGCAACACTGCTTAAGCCCTCTAGCGTATACATGAGCAGAACTCCATTTTCAAAGATACCACTATGAGCCCAATGATCCCAAAAGAAATGAATAATAAAATCAGCATTATAGTGAAGTACAGGGAGATGTTCTATGGCCGCCACACGGCATAAATACTAGCTGAATTGAAGTACGAAAAATAAAACTTAAAAACAAAATGCTTTTGGAAACAAAGAACACATTACAGATAGAAGATGGGAGTTTAGGTTTTATTGAGACTCTTCATAAGCAGTAATGAAGTTTACAACACTGCTTACGCCCTCTAGCGTATACATGAGCAGAATTCCAATTTCAAATATAACAAAACGAGCCCAATGATCCAAAAGGAAATGAAATATAATCTGCACTTAGTGAAGTACGGGGAGACGTTCTACGGCCGCCACACGGCACAAACAGTTACAGTTAAGTAAAATTACAATCTAAAAAATTGCCTTTGGAAACAAAGAACATATTACAGATAGAAAAAGGGTTTTGGAGACATTGGCCGGCTATGGTCTTCTATACTATTTTTGAATGATTTTCAGGAAAATATTACAGATAGTTTTGAATATTATACTTACCTACAATAGGCATATATACTTTGAAATAGCAAGTAATTACAGCAGAACGCTTTGGATGGACGACAAATGTCCATTATCGTTTTACACAGTCGCTCTCCACATCCAACGACTCATTTCTTTTTTCTTTTTGCTTATTTATTTAATACAGTCGAACCTCAATGGCTCGAACATCTTTGGGACCATGGAAATTCGTTCGAGACATGGGTAGTTCGAGCCACTGAGGGTTACTCATGGCACCAGTTCAGGAAGCAAATAGCGATAATTTAGGGAATCTTTTCGATTTTCTACACAATTCCATAATGAAATAAGAGAAAATCCCTAAATATTTTTTTTCTTGAGCTATTGGAAGGATTTTGTAGGGACTGAAAAAAGAGTTCGAATCATCCAGGGTAAACGAGCTATCCGGGTTCGAGCCATTGAGGTTATACTGTATATAGAATTGATTTCCGTTTGTTTTAAAATGTAAATAACCGGCAATACTACAGAGACAGTGCATTTAAAATCTGAAATTTGAAACTGCATTGCTGTTTCTTTCTAAACTTCCTTTAAAATCGGAATCATGCGAAGCTGTCTTACTAGGATTCGAGCTCTCTAAGACAAGACAAGCTGAACTATTGAGGTTTTAAGCATGTTCAAGGTCATAACGAACTGTTTCACAAAGAACAGTACTGTTCAAGCGGTGTTTACCTATTTATAAGAATTGTATTGGTCTGATAGTATAACTAATCAATGACGTCACTGTCATCATATTCTCTAAGAATAGTGAAACAGATATTTTGTACTTGATAAGTTATGAAAGACAACAATGAATCGTGCTTCAACAACTGTATGGTGTTGTTACAAGATAAGTGCCCCGCTCTGTTTGTAGGATGCATTTCAAGGTGTCGTGATTATATTATACGGAGAGAACAAAAACACGATAAACAAAGTGAAAGGGTGATTTATGGTAATAGCACAACTCCATTTATCGAAAATTGAAATCAACAAAAATAAAGAAATCAATTCGGTCTGCTACAAAAGAACTGAACTTAACCCTTAAAATGCCAAGAAAACCTGCATCTGAAAATGTCGTCTGTTTATGTCATCTGCTGAGTATTCTTAGAAACTTTTCAAATCTATTTTGCATACAGGCAAAAATGTGGACCCTGATCAGACTGCTCCTAGAGGAACAGTCTGATCTGGGTCCTCACTGTTTGCAAAAATGACTTTTAAAATCTAAAGCAGATGACAAAGCAGACGACAATTGTTGTGATTGGCAGTTTAAGGGTTAATGCTGTTTTCTTTCGTAATGCACTTCACACTTTAACAGTATATTTGTACTGCTTTGTTAGACATAAGCACGTTAACGCTCTGCATGCTGGGTAAATTTCCAGGCAGACGACAGTTTGAAATATGTATTGTAGTTCACTGAGCCGAAGGCTCAGGCTGAGCTATTGTGATTACTCTTCGTCCGTCGTCCGTTGTTCGTCTGTCCTTCGTCCGTCGTCCATCCACACCTTCGAACAACTTCTTCTCTAAAACTCCTGTGCCAGTTTTCTTCAAATTTCTCCTGGAGCCTTCTGTTAATGGGGGATTGAGCATTTGTACAAATGGTCTCGGTCCGTTAATCAAGGTGGCCGCCATACCCATATATATTAAAAACACTTGAAAATCTTTTTCTCCAGAACCAAGAAAGCTTGAAGGTTGAATATTGGTATATTGGTATATAGCATCAGGGACTTAAGGTCTACCAAGTTCATTCAAATGATGACCCTAGGTTGACATTTGACCTTTTTACGACAAGGTAAAATTTGCGTCCCTATATATTTGTATGTTAAAAGTTCAGTTTCTCAAAATACTTTAAAGATCAATGGCTGATACTTACAATGTATGATCAAAGTAACAAATCGTTTTAGTTACAATGAAACTTCTGTCCCCTGGGTTATCTGCCCTTGCCCCGGGCTATATACATGTATAAAATCTCGTAATCTTTAAACGTCTTCTTTTCTGAAACAGCTTGACCAAGTTTCGCCAGATATCACATTGGGCTTTCTGTCACTTTGTTCAAACCGTTCTGCATCATTAAACCAGGGGGCCGCCATGCCCATATATATAGTGAAAACAAATAATCTTCTTCTGCAAAAGGTTATCCAAGTTTGTTCAAATGATGACCCTAGGTTGACATTTTACCTTTGTTCGGCACGATCAAATTTGCGTTCCTATGCATTTGTATGGGGAAAATATTGAAAATTCAGTCTCTCAAAATGTATTAAAGACCAATGGCTGAAACTTTCAATGCAAGATCAAAGTAGCAAACCCTTTCAGTTACAATCGAACTTTTGTCCTCCGGGGTTATCTGCCCTTGCCCCTGGGCTATATACATGTATAAAATTTTATAATATTTGAACGTCTTTTTCTCTGAAACAGCTTGACAAATTTTCATCAGATTTCACATTGGGTCTTCTGTCGACGGTGTATTATCAATTTGCTATATTAAACAAGATGGCCGATATGCTCATATATGGTGAAAACGCATAAAAGTCTTCTTCCCCAGAACCAAGAAAACTTCAAGGATGAATCTTGTTTCAGAACTGCGGGGACTCAAGGTCATCCAGATTTGTTCAAATGATTACCCTATGTTGACATTTGAACTTCTTATGACACGATCAAATTGACGTCTCTATGCATTTGTATGGGAAAATTCAGTTTCTGAAAATGTAGTAAAGACCAATGGCTGAAACTTACAATGTATGATCAAAGTAGTAAACACCTTTAGTTACAACAAAAATTTTGTCCCCGAGGGTTATCTGTCCTTGCCCTTGGGCTAACTACATGTATAAAATATTGTAATCTTTAAAGGTCTTTTTTTTCTGAAACAGCTTTACCAATTATCACCAGATTTCACAATTGGGCTTTCTGTCGAAGAGGTATTATCAATTTGTTCAAACGGTTCTGCATCATTAAACAAGATGTCCACCAATGCTATATATGGTAAATAACAACAACAACAACAAAAAAACAAAAAACAAAAAACAAAAAAACACAAAAAAAAAAACAACAACAACAAATTTTAAAATCTACTTCTCCAGAACCAAGGAAGCTTCTCCAGAACCAAGGAAGCTTCAAGGCATTGGGGACTTAAGGTCTACCAAGTTGATTCAAATGATGATTCTAGGTTGACCTTCGACCATTCTATGGCAAAGTCAAATTTGTATTCCCATACTTTTTATGGGGAAATATTTGTAAACTCGTTTTCTGAAAATGTATTAAAGACTGCTGGCTGATACTTACAATGTATGATCATAGTAGCAAACCCTATAAGTTTTGTTGCTTTGTGGTTTATTCTACGAGGCGATTTGTTGTATGTCTTTCCGTGTGTCATTTTGTTCTTGTGTTTTTCAGTCCTTTTAGTATTGCGATTATCTCGCTTGGGGAAGAGAGAGCTAATCTTAGTGCTTTTCGTACGTTTGTTCGGTTTGTGCTTGTTTACATTTGTTGGTTTCCTCTTCCTCTTGGGGTCTGAATCTTGGTATATAGCATCCGGGACTTAAGGTCCACCAAATTTAGTCAAATGATGATCCTAGGATGACCATTGCCATTTCTATTGCAAGGTCAAATTTTGTTCATTGACTTTGATCGTAAGCACAGTTATACTGTAATCAAATAAACTCTGTTCGGCAACTTAGATGCATTAATGCTTATTACACGGGAAGCAGTAAGAAATACATGCTTATAAATATTTCAATTTTGAAATTAGTATTTGCGAAGTATTCTGCTTTTTACATCTTACAGAGTCGTTTTTGTGTGGGCTTTAATCTTTTCATTGGTTTTCAAACTTTTGAATATTTTCATTTCCCATAGTCAAAATGGCTACAAATAATGACGAATTGCATAGGTCTGGCCAATGTTTGGGCCGAAAATTAATGTTTTGGTAAATATTTGAGAATAAAGCTCTATAACAGAAAAGAACAAAAGGTTTCTGATTAGAAAGTGTCACTCACAAATAGATGCCGAAAGCACAGTAGTTTGTTAAACTTAGATGTCATTTGTTTAGCGCAGTAATAATCTTAAATACGGAAAGGTAAGCGATAGTTATTATAATTTATTTTATGAGTGTTCAAAGTGTAATAAAATTTATAAATGGGGAGTTCCAGCCTTTAAAGAATTTACAGAGGACGCTGCCCATGTATGGAATCCAATAATATAATGCACAATTATTACCTAGGACATGGCTGTTGTACATGGGTTACATATCACAGTTTATCTGTTTCCCTTGCTGAAATAGACAGTTTTGTATAAAATCACATCTGATCACATGGGTACTCCCGAACAAACACACTCCACAGCTATCAGTAATTCCATCACGAAAACATGCCTATATAATTTTGACCCCCTTTAACCCCACTTTTAAATAGTAAAACTCTGATTTAAAGGGGTATACATTTTTTTCTTATTTCTGCTCAAAAACATAGATTGTGGGTACTCGTTAGAACCGTCTCGGCGAGGCGGTTCTAACGGGTACCCACAATCTATGTTTTTAGCAGAAATATGAAAATTATAAGAATTTTTATCTGAAAACTTTAAGTTTTTGGTGGTGAAATTTTCAATATATTTGAATAGGCGTGTTTTCATAATGGTTTTTAATTTGAATGTCAGATTTGCTGATAAAAACAGTAAGCTACTGCTTCAAATACTTATGGCACACATTTACTTATTTCTATGTCATTGGAGCTTTTATGTTTAAGTTAGTTTCAAGCTGCTCCCATTATTTCAACTGGGTAATTATTTTCTGACAAATTTGGCGTTTTATTAAACTGAGTTCCAGCTCTTGTCAACCTATTATTTTAATATATCTGGATTACTTTTACAAAATTTCTCAAAAAATCTAAAACAAGTGACATAGTGTTTTTGAACATTAAATATGACAGCCCTGTTTACAACAAATGTGAAACTACATAAAATACCTGATTTATATTCAGGTGATGCTTTTGTTTCATTCCGGTTAGGTTTTTGTTTTTGATCCATTATAAATAGCTTGCTTAGAAACACATTTTCGGGTTATTACAACCTGTTAAAAATCAAAGAAATAGTTAAATTGCACCCTGTGAAACACCCTTGAAAGTGTAGGATGAAAAGGCGTCTTACAAAACAAATGTAAGACAGTATAGATTACTTGAAATTCTTTGCTTTTGGCAGCGGATCCACTGTGGTCTGATGAGCCAAGTGCCCCAAGATAAAAAAACAAAACAAAACAAAACAAAACAAAACAAAAAAAAAAAAAAAACAAAAAAAACAAAAACAAAAAAAAAACGGTTCAGTTTGTTGCTAAATAAAAGTATGGAATTCCTGTACTTCACTATGATGCTACAATGGATGAACAAGTAGTGAAAGAGTGAACTCAAATAATGAAAATATCTGCTGTTGATGCTATACAAATGCAAGAAATCACGGATTTATAAGTAAAATGACTGTTTGTTGATGGCTCACCTTGCTTTGAATATATTTTACAGACGAAAAGCTCTTGCGCTTCTTCTTTTAAAGATATCCATTTTATTATCACGGAAAGCGATAACTTATGAGGATACATAATGGGTCATCCTGTATATGCCGATGCTGATTATTCTTGATCGAGGGAGGATACGAAATTTATTGCATGACCCATACACATATAATGCAACCCTGAGTATGAACTGAGTACTTCTGGTCTGTATATTGCCCTAACTACTTTTTTTTTTTATAACTGATGCTTATTTAATCTTTTTTGTCAGAAATTGGAGTGTTTAAAATAAATTAAATCTGATTTCAATTACTTACATGATGGATTTCAGAATATTTTGGACGTTTTTGATAAGACAATAAAAAATTTGACTTTTACACTAAACCTACCTAAGTGCATATCATCCGTTTTGTAGATATGTTACCGATTTTAAAATTTCATGAAACTCATCAAGAGAGGACATATCTAGCATATTTTTAGGCAAAACTCATAGGTTGACAAGAATTGGTACATACATGAATTTGAAGATAAACTTCTACTTTTCTTATTTTCATCTAAATTTTAATCAGCATTTGATTTTTAATTTTCGATATAAATGTAATAACTACAGAACTGACTTTATGGTTGTAAAATATTCCTTCTTTCCTTCACTACAACAATGGACATTATCGGAAATCATGTTGATAGGGTTTAAGACAGGTATACCTTTAAGCCGGGTGTACATCAGGGAGCGGTCCTGAGACCCACAATTCTTTGATCTAAAAAACAATGTTATGTTCATAGTTGCTGGGCATTGTGCACATAATGTGCAACGTTTGAAGGAAATCCATGCGTGGGCATATTTGGAACTGAGCCAGCGCACGACAAAACCTACAATAACTTATGCGACCAGCGAAGACTCAGATCAGACTGCGCATTTGCGTAGTCTGATCAGAGTCTTCGCTGGTCACATGTGCCTTCTACAACCTCAAGGCTATCCAAACTGGGTGGATGTGCAGGCTTATCTGAGGCTTTGCTGTTCACAGAGGTCTTATGTAGGTTTTGTTGTGCGCTGGCTGAAATGTTGCCAATTGGAGACATACATAAAGAATACATAAAAGAATGGGAATTTGGAGTCTCGTTTTCATTGAGAAGCTTCATGTGATAGCATTGTATTTAGCAGGGCTGCAAATACCACCCCTAGTACCGGCTTAGAGTCATTTAATACACGAGCTGATATTATTTAAGTTTTTACCTCATCTTCAAGAAATTTGGACGACCATTTGAATATTAAATCTTTACTTAGATGGAATGGTCGCTGAAATTTATCCCAAATGAATTGCGATTGAACAATGTAATTCCACTAATACCGTGGCCGCATTTTTATATTTGCATTTATTAATTTCGAACAAAAATTTTGACAAAGGCGATGATTTTGATTTTGACATTGTAAATTTTCCATTTTTGGATGGCGATATTCCTCGTACCCTTTCGTATGGTGTTTATTCGGTTTCCTAGAGTAGCTAGTCGTTTAACTAACTTCAGTGCTCGTAAGAAAACGTTGACTGCTAAACTTCTCCAGTAGGGGTATCGGTATCATAAACTTTTGAAAGTGTTTTCTAAGATTTATCATCGACACTACAAAATGATCTTTAAATACGATACCGGGCTAAAGACGCTTCTGCAACGAGGCCTATCCGAACCTAAATTATAAGGTGACTTAGCATATAAGTTTAGAAAAAAATCTACCCTCCCCCCCTTGAATTCAGTAAAATTTTCATGTATTATAAACGAAAGGGGTATAACATTGATGCCATAAAACAGTCTGCTTGCCTATCGGTTAATCCAGTCGCGGTTGACCATTTTGCCTACCTCTTTAATTGCACGCCGGTAGGTCGGAGCTCAGACTCTATGATGGCCCAAACTTAAAAACTGTTCATCAGATGGTCTGGGCCCGATTTTTTTATGTCTGTTTCTCGGCTCACCGGGGTTCAATTGACGATTTTCTTTAGCTCTAGTATTCCAGTGGTGTTGTTTGACAATCCGGTATCTCCAAATGTCCCAGCACGTTGTTTCTGTTGAGTCCTCATCTTTGCTTCATTATAGGCTTTATCTGTTATTTACAGTCGACTCTCGTTTTCTCAACCTCGCTTATCTCGAATAACCGCTTATCTCGAAGTGAAAATCTGGTTCCTATTCTAACACGGAAATGTAACAACAGGTATCAAAATACTTCTCCTCTTTTCCACAATATTTTCAATATATCTCTTAACTTCAGGAGTCAAATTACATATTCATTTATTAAATATGGTTGTTCGATTTATTGTTTTCCTCAATTCCGCAAATCTGATATGTCGAGGTACGGATATCTCGAAGTATTCAAGAGAGTCCCTTGGACTTCGAGATAACGAGACTGTATCTGTTGCCCTAAATGATTCATGGATGGGTTAGACGACCTCCACAAGTACCGAACAAATATGGTTTTACCGCTATGGAAGCTGAGGGCGAGGGTTGGGATGGCGTAAAGCTAGGGTAAGCCTACTGACCGTTCCAAGGCGGTACTTCCATTGTGGTACTTTTTGTAAATTGTTATATAGGGTTTCACTTTCTAATGTTTTTCTTTTAACATCCGCGCAGTCTGATCGCATGTGCCTTCTACAGGCTCCGGGCTATCCAAAGAGGAATAAAAGAGAACCCTTGCCCTATTGGATGAATGTACAGGCTGATCTGGTTATACGTCTTATTGTAGGTTTTGTCGTGCCCTGGCTTAAATGCATTGAATAATTGAGCCGCAACTGGAGAAACGTACCTTCTGACGTGTGCACCCAACAAATTCTCAAATCATCCTGCACATCCACACAGTCTGACCAGAGTTGTTGTCCGCATGAAGATACTTGGCATCCTTGACTATCCATAATGCATAGCTAAAGATAAGAGGGGGTATCCACATAATATTTTTCTTATTTCTCTAAAAAAAAACATATGTTATGGGTACTCATTAGAAGCGCCTCGCCGAGGCGCTTCTAATGAGTGCCACAACATATGTTTTCAAATACGAAAGATATCAACACTTTTCGGATGAAAAAAGTGCCTGTTCTGTTGTTATGATAATGCGACCAGTGAGGATTCTGATGCGCGAATGCACAGGCTGATCTGAATCTTCGCTGGCCCATATGTCCAAAGATACATTTTCTGACGTTGCTGCTGATTTGATGTGAAGGGAAGATTTGTTTCAGTTTGTTAGATCTTTATATGCGCATTTGTTTGAACTTTGTATGTGCAATATATCAGACAGTATTTGAACGTCTACAATCAAAGCTCAAGCTAAAAAAGGATCCAGATACATAATTTTCTGAGATTTCCACGAAAATATACATTGTGTACTCATATAAATCGTACAAAACATACGCTTCTCGTACAGAAATGAGACAAAATGTCAGCAATTTTCGGTTAAAATAATTTTATCTGGCGCTGTGACAATACAAAAACGTATGTATAAAATTATTAAGGACAAATTTTAATATAAATTTTTGTCACAGCTCCAGATAAGGGGTTAGTGGGAGTGTTATCCTAATAATATCTTTCCTATTTCTCCTCAAAAAATATTATGTGTGTACACGGCGAAGTGCTTTTAATTCTAATGAGTACCGGAACACGTTTTCGCGGATAATTAGAAAAAAAAAACCCCAAAAAACCCCAACAAACTATTCATAGTGCTTTTGTATAAAAAGCGCAGTGTGTCAGTGCCAAGTTTGCCAAAGACTCCGTATGAAGACAATATGTCATACTTATCAGGTGTGGGTTCAGATGGAGTTTGCGGGATTCAGTCGAACCATCTTTCGCTCAAAATTTCATTTTCATGAACACTTTGGGATAAATTGGGACATTGTATTTACCCTAAATATCCACATCCTGTACCTTTTACCTTATACTTCTCTTAAATAAGCCCATTCAACTACCTCTAAATGTGTGTAAATGGTTTGGATGAGTGGCAAACAGTGCAAACCTTGATCAGACGCCGAGTTCTGATCTGGTCTACACTGTTTGCTCAGGCCTGTTTGTTTCGAATACTTTGGGTAAACACACTAAATTAATCGAATCGACCCCCCCCCCCCCCCCCCCCCACACACACACATACACTCTTTCTTCGCAAAGAATGAAGAATAGAATATGTCTCTGATGTAATAACGTGCACATGTATGATATCAGGTTAATTTTATTCATTGTAATAAGTTAATGTAAAGCACATATCTGTACATGTTTCAGCAAATACAACGTATTTTGTCCGTATGCTTATAAGGAGAACGGAACAGTGAGGTCACATGATCTAGCCAGTAATTACAACTGTCATGATCCCAGGGCAGAATGGTACCATACTCTTAAGATCAAATCTTATTCTAATATCACCATGGTGACGGATAGAACGGCTTACAGGTTTGTAAAAATGCAATTGAACCTAGATAAAACCTACAATGAAACTCGTGCGACCAGCAAAGACTCAGATCAGCCTGCGCATCCATGCAATCTAGTCTTTGCTGATCATATGTGCCTTCTACAGCATTCAGGCTATCCAAAGAGAGACAAAAAAAGATGCCTTGCCTTACTGGGTGGATGTGCAGGCTGATCTGTCCTTGGTATTGTAGGTTTTGCGTGCGATAGCTCAAATTATCTTGTATACAGTCGAACCTCAATAGGTCGAACGCCGATGGCTCATTTACCATGGCTAATTTGAACTTGTTTTAGAGTCCCTACGAAATTCATCCGATAGCTCAAGCAAACAAAAAAAATAAGAACATTTTCTTATTTTATCATGAAATTGAGGCGATTCTAATGAGTACACTCAACATACCATTATTGTCTAGAAGATCGAAAAAACAAGTCCCTGAATAATCGCCATTTGTTTCCTGACCTGGCGTCATAATTAACCCTCAGTGGCTCGAACTATATCCATATCTGGAACAAATTCCTATGGTCCCATAGATGTTCGAGCCATTGAGGTTCGACTGTATTAGCTGTAAGTCACACCTTACCACGTTTAGCTTTAACTTTGAACAAATATTTGTTACTACCCGACGATGTGTCTGAAAGCACTGGCTGAACACCAAACAGTGTTTACAGCATATACTAGATAGACTTTCCGCTATTTTGCACAAGGAAAACAACTATTATGACTTCCTGTACGCTTCTCTGCACATAATTCCCCTTCTGGAAAAGAGTTCTACTATAAAAGGAAATATTTCGCTTCCAAAAAGCGAATTCTTTCCTTTTATAGTATATCCCTTTTCAAAAGACAAAACAATAGAGTTGCCTCCCCATTAAAGTGTGTAAATTTCCTTAGATAGGGCAGTTAAATATGAACCTACGCTGTTTGTTCAGGATAGTATTTACGACTGTTACGGCTGAACAGCTAGGCTACTATCTCTTTAATTGTCCAAAAATACAACAAAAACCGATTGCAGCACACGACATACATTTACACTTATATTATAGATTTAGGTTTTGGTGATTTTGTATGAGCAACAAATACAGTACAAACAAACAAAGAATAATTGCAGCAAAAATCCGCCTTGAAACGCTAAACAGTAGGTGTAAGGGTGCTTACACATGGTCCTTAAAAAGTGCAATCTTTTAAGGCTTTAGATTTTTCTTTTACTTTACTGCAGCTGGTGTTAGTGCCGTGTGGTGGCTGAAGCCCGACTCCCCGACTCCCGTACTTCACCATAGTGTAGATTATATTTTTATTTCCTTTGGTGTTATTGGGCCTTTTGTGGTAATTTTGAAAATGGAGTTCTGCTCATGTACACGCCAGAGGGTGTAAGCAGTGTTGCAAACTTCATTACTGCTTATGAAGCGTCTCAATAAAATCTCCGATTTTGTATCTGTATTGTGTTCTTTGTTTCCAAAGGCAACCTTTTGGATTTTTATATATTTACATTGTGTCACCTTATTAGGGAAGGGAGAGCTGGCTGCTTTGCGTTTCTTTAGTTTATGGCTTGTCTACCATTACGAAAACATGTCTATTCAAATACACTGAAAATGTTACCAGCAAAAAAATGAAAATTTTCAGATAAAAAATTCTGATATTTTTTCATATTTCTGCTCAAAACATAGATTATGGGTGCTCATTAGAACCGCCTCAACGAGGCGGTTCTAACGAGTACCCACAATCTATGTTTTGAGCAGAAACAAGAAGAATAATGTATACCCCTGTAAACCCCAGTTTTACTATATATAAGTGGGGTTTAAGGGGGTCAAAATTATATAGGTATGTTTTCCTGATGCTGTCTGTCATAATTTGTTTGCTCTTCCTCTTGGTGTCATTGGTAGGCTATATTCTGTGATTGCGGCTTATCTTGGACATTTTCTGTACTATTTTATGTGCACCCAGCCCTCTTCCTTATCCTTGTACAGTTGCAGGTAAAATATTTATTCGGTCTACGGTACAATTTTCTAACTCGCCTATGTTTAATCAGAGAAAAACAAACAACTTATCTACTAAACACTATGTTAATCACAGATCACGGCCTAACTACAAACATAAAAGTCAGATTAAAAGAAAACCACCAGTATAATAATAGTTAGCCCAACCACAGACGAGTAAATATAGGCACACATAAATAGGGTCAGGCAATTGGGAACAATAAGAAAAGAACCGTTTTCCGGCATTTTACTAAGCAAAGTAAGCATTACAAAATACAAAACTATTTGGCTTACAAAAACGTTTATATTAGAAACCACCACCACCACCAGCAACAACTACTACACTACAAACTCATAGAAAGATACATTATTATGTTTTTAGTATCGTATTTGTTTGGCTTCTTCAAGACAAACCTAACAATTAACAATTTCGCTCCATAACTTGAAATTCAAAACTTCCGTATTTACCCTAAGTATTGAGACAGACACGTCTTAGCAAACATTGTAGACCCGGATCAGACGCCGCAGAAAGCGGTGTCTGATCCGGGTCTACACTGTTTGTTACTCATTCAGCAATTTCAAAGCATCAACAGGTATTATTGCATAGAAAGCAGTGTCGCACGTTTTTAACAGCCGTGCATTAACCGGCGAAATGCCATGTATTAATTAACAAGGCAATTCACGCGCTGTTAATGCACGGCAACGCAACTTTCGATATGATCGTACCGGGGCCACAGATTGTTGGCGTCACGAGATGTGTACTGCCCTGTCCCAGAACGAGCATAGTCCGTGGAAATAGCGTTCGCGCGACATCGGTGAAAAGGCGAAACAAAATAGTGCAAGAAATAACGCGAAAAGAAGAAAATGTTTTCAGTTTTTATGCAATAATAGCGATCGAACATGGTTTTTTAATGCATTACCATTCGCCAGGTCCCTTGGGAGGTGTTGAAAACCGCGGCCTTCGGCCTCGGTTTTCAACACCTCCCACGGGACCTGGCGAATGTTAATGCATGAAAAACATGTTTGATCCCTATAGTGAAACGGAATTATATATAATGTTCCGGAGAAGTATGGTAAGGAGGTAAGGTGTCCCAGTGTTTAAGGTAAATATGGTGTCTGCCGAAGAGCTTTACGACAATTATAGTAATACAATATATACTCAAACATACAAAAATATGAACACTGGGCTGTTTTAAGAATTAACCCTTGTCATGCTGGATAAATCAAGATGCCAGGCCACTCCTAATTTCCAGCCAATCTGATTACTTAATCCGAGTTTTTGATAGAAATTCACAAATTTAATGAAAACACTGCAGATCCATATCAGTTGGCTTCTTCAGTATCCATCTGGATCTACACTGTTTGCTAAGACAGGGCTTGTCATGTTTAGCAAGAGAAGGGTTAAGACTATCAGAATGTAAACAATTCCAGCATGAGATCAATTATTGCCGTCTGTTGTTTCAAATAATATGGAATTGTTGAAAGGTGTAAACAAGTTTACTGCTTCTAAATATAACATTAATTAAGGGGAATCGTCTGTGTTGGCGTACTAATGTAGACAGGATTTCATTGTAGCAATATAAAGCTCTGCATCACAAACCTAGTTTTTGTTTCTTAAAGATCAATCATGGAGCAATTTATTAAATCAATGAATTAAAAAGAATAGGTAGCATGAATTAAAAACATAGGTAGAGGTTGTTGAATGTATCTTTGTTGAAACCCGCATGAAACAAATCCCATCCATTCAAAACTTATGCCGATTTGTTTAACACTCAGACCATTTTTCTAGTCGTTTGGAATAAAATCCATACTTTATCACCCATTTACTCTGGGTTATTTGAATTGAAATTTAAATAATTTGAATAGGAATTTCGACTTGGATTTTAAAACTATTTTTTACCTTGAACAGTAACACAAATTCATTTTACTTAGTTAAAATATACTACTATATAATGCTTCTAGACAAATTCCAACCATATGGTAGACCAAAATTTTAAGTTACTAAATGCTTTACATTTTTTTTTATTTCATTTTCCATCAATACGTCATAAAGTTGCTCATGAATATTAATGAGGCACATGAAAGCAAATGTCAAATGTGATTGTATTTCAAACTACAGTTCTTCATATCTCATGAAAGAATAAATATAATCTGACTTCGATTTTCAGATGCTTACTGCAAATACTTTTATTTGAATCATGAATAAAATACATCCATAATTGACCCTTAAAGTATTCTAAAGCACTTACTACGGTACTGTATATGGACCAAACGTAGAAATCATTAACCCTTGTCCTGCTGAATGAATTAAAATTCCACGCCCATTTCTAAGTTTCAGCTTATCAGAGTTCTTGATCCGGATTGTTACTATAAATTCATATACTTAATGGCAAACAGTGCAGATCCAGATCAGTTGGCTTCTTCAGAAGCCAACTCATTTGGATCTACACTATTTGCAGGGGCAGGGTATATCCGGGTTCAGCAGGACAAGGGTATGAGACGCAATGTAAGAAACGGCACCTTTGGACATATGCGCCCAACGAACAGTCAAATTAGCCTTTGTTGTCGCATGAAGAAACTTTGCGTCCTCGTCTTCTCGAAATGCATCTGTAAATATTCTGACTAGACTGTGCGAAAAGCACGTTTTCTGATGTTACTGCTAGTATGATAAAATATACTACAGGTCTCTCCACAAGACAGTGAAGGTCAAGATCAGTTTGTCCATCTTTACACTCTGGTCAGGACCACTAAGTATCATGTATATAATCATGCTATAACACTGCTATATGCCTTAACTATTCTCATAAGATTGTTTTGCGGTGATCTTTACTACTAACCGTTCGAAGGCGGTGACTTTTGTGCTGTTAATTCTTTGTAGGATTTATGGTCGTTTGCTGCGTGTTTAGTCCTGTTTTTATTCGAGCATTGTGGCCACTTCTGATACAGCTGCCCACTTTGCTTTCTCTTTTATTTTCTTGTGTCATGTTTTCTTGTTTTAATGCCAGCATTTTTGTCTAGATTCACCTCGTTGGGAAGCGGGAGCGTGTTAATTTGGTTTTCGTTGGCGTAGAAAGTGTCCGTCGAAGCTTGTTTACTCTAATTATTGGTGTCATTGGTAGAAAATGTTCTTTGAGTGGGGCTCTTCCCGGATATCTTCGTTACATTACGAAAACATGCCTATTCAAGTATATAGAAAATTTCACCTTCAAAAACTGAAAACTTTCAGATAAAAAAAACTTACTCTAATTCTAACGAGTACGCACAATCTATGTTTTTGAGCAAAAATAAGAAAAATAATGTATACCCCTGTAAACCCCAGTTTTACTATATAAAAGTGGGGTTTAAGGGGGGTCAATATTTTATAGGTATGTTTTCATGATGATTAGTTTTGGTGACGGCATGGTTTGTGTTTCAGAGATAATGATACGTATCATCCGGAGGTTGAGGAAATGTACCCGGTAGCAGACCTAGCCGACGGTTACTGGACTAAACCATACTACGACTGTGGTGGTGGGGAAATATGGATGGTGACATACTCAGCGCCTTTCTTCAAGCTTGAGGCAGACCAGCCAGTATTTCAGTAAGAGATTAACAGAATCGTAAGACTCTGTATCATATGCGTGCTATGTTGAGTGCCTAAAATTGTCCACAATTGTCTAATTGTTCTATAAGACTCCTGTCCTATATGTGTCCGCGTGTGTACGAAAAGAACTTTTTGTCCTGCAATTGTCCGGATGTGTTCTAAAAAAACTCCTGACATAAAAGTTTCCGTATGCATTCGAAAAGACCTCCTGGCCTACCATTGTCAGAATGTTTTCTAAACGTACTCCTGGCCTAAGCTTGTCCACATGTGTTCTAAATTAACTGGGCTACAATTGTCCGTACCTGTTTTGAAAGAACTCCTGCCCTATACTTGTCCGTTTGTGTTTTAAATGAACTTTTGGCCATGCGTGTTCTAAAAGACCTGCTGGCCTACACTTGTCCATATGTGTTCTAAAAGACCTCTTGGTTTACACTTGTCCGTATGTGATCTAAAAGATTTTATGGTCTACAACTGTCCGTTTTTGTTCTAGAAGATCTCCTGACCTTAACACGTTCATGTGTATTCTAGAAGAACTACTTACCTACATTTGTCCATATAATTTCTAAAAGAACTCCTGGCCTTCGATTGTCCAAATGAGTCCTAAAATAACTCTAGCCTACACTTGTCTGTGTCCGTTCTAAGCTAATATTTTCAATAATTTCTGTGGACAAGTTGTGGGATTATTCTCTAACCTTTTATCGTATATAATGTAGAATTAAATAAGAACACCTAAGTCTCTATAAACCTTCTTTACGATGGCGAATAATACATGTCCCTTCCTATTATATCCCACTTTATCCTTCCATTTTTTATACTGTGGACTATAACAGCCTGCCGACGTCAACCCAAATGAAAAGGATATCCAACACTGCTGGGTATGCCTGAAACTAATTTAAGCACTGAAACAGAGGCAGCATATTTGAAGAAACTATGAAATGGTTGCTAGGTAGCTTGAAGGATGTTGCATGTTTGAGCATATAACCAGTTTCAATCAAATCGTTATTGTTCATTTTAAACTTCAGGAGTAAGGTTCTGCTTTCTTCTTAAGGAAAGGTTATTGAAATTATTTAACAGCTTTTGTATGTATGCTGTTTTGGTAAGTATCATGATAATCTAAATGAATCAAGCAACACAAACTGTTAAAATGCCGATTTCAATAAAACAAAATGAATTGAATATTTACAACAAAATATTATACGAATATGTATTAAGAGATGTTAGGAAAGCTTAATTATAATATTTCTGGTCATATCCATCTGTGGTTTATGTGTGCGTGTTTAAAACGCTAAATGTCCTTGCTATCACATTATGCTCCTCACAGAGAAGAAATATATTTTCCTGTACAATTAAAAAGAGACATGAGGAGCATACGAATCACGCTTAGAATATTGTACTTCAGCTCACGATGTTAGCTTCCTACATAAGACCACGAGAGTTACGTAATTTAATAACCTAGCCTTCTGTTTCAGTGATTCGGGTGGAAACACAGTGGCAAACGGTGGATACTCAGTGAAGTACGCGATTACCATTAATTAGTCTCACCATATATTACGAAAACTCGCCTATTCAAATATATTGAAAATTTTACAACAAAAAAAAAAGGATTTTTTTTTTCAGATAAATTATTCTGATATTTTTCATATTTCTGCTCAAAACATAGATTCTGGGTACTCGTTAGAACCGCCTTGGCAAGGCGGTTCTAACGAGTACCACAATCTATGTTTTTTTAGCAAAAAAAGAAAAATAATGTATACACCTGTAAACCCCAGTTTTACCATATATAAGTGAGGTTTAAGGGTGTCAAATTAAAAAGGTGTGTTTTCGTGATGACAACTCGAATTAGGTCAGCCATTTTGTATTTAAGAGGGCACTAAACAATGAACCGTATAACGCAGAGTAGGAATGGATACACTTTCAAGAAGAAAACGCCGTCAAAATTATTTGGCCTCCCATCTAAAAAATGTCCACTCTTAAAGGAATGAATTTGTTCCAAAGGGGATCAAATAGTTTTTCTTTAGAATAGACGCATTTCCAGAAGGCGTTTTGACTGCAAGAAAGCAAAGGGCAAGTCACAAAAAAATTTCCTTTGCAAAACATAGCAGGGCATGAACTTAATTAATCAAATTCTTTTTACCGTTGTCATGCTAAATAAATTAAGATGCCACGCCCACTTCTTATGTTCAACCAATCAGGTCACTTGGTCTGGGTTGTTGATACAAATTCAAATACTAAATGACAAACAGTGCAGATCCAGATCAGTTGGCTTCTTCAGAATAAATCCAATTGATCTGGATCTACACTGTTTGCAAAGGCAGGGCATAATCGGTTCAGCAGGACCAGAGTTAAGATTCATATGTTATTTTTTATTCTAGAGGTGTAGTTACCATAGATATTGAACTCAATAAAATTGATATAAACCAGTGTGACTCTGAAGATCGTGAGACTACCAGCGGATTAGACGTCTTTATGGGCAGCCATCGATGCCAACCAACCACAAAGGTACACAATAATGAAAGCGCATCATGTCTGCCCGTCTGTCTCTTTCTGTCTGTGGCGGTGACACATTTCGGAAAGACATTTAATTTTGCGTGTACCTAACTCAGTCAAGTTAGGCAACAGCAACACAGACTACATAATACACGCACATTTGCTTTACGCGACACAAGTACCTATACTAACATACTTTCAGGAACACAGAGCACACAGTACAGACACATTTTTATGCTTGACAAGGGCATCAGCTACTGTCTAAAAACATGCGTTTCTATTTATAGTAAATAAATTGGTTAACAATAAACATCTGCTGCACTCTTCAGCTTCTATTCAACAACAAAAAGGTCACAATCGTAAAGATGTGAAACTCAAGTTGCAATTTTCTCATCTTAGCTTTGCTGTTAATGGAGGATCTAAAAGGATCTAATAAAACACATTATAAGTGGTTAAACTGTAATTTAAAGCAACTGCCATCAAATAGTACACGTATGGATAGTTTTATAAGCCTTTAATAAGTATCTGTATAACGACATACGCGATGTTGATTACTGGGCTGAAAAATTGACCTGTAGACATTTCAAAACAAAATGCAGTCAATCATTATTCCGTTTTATTTTATGTTGTTTTAGTTAATTTTGTTATCACCTAATATAATTGTCAGGGAAAAGAAAATTCTGACTTCATATTTAGGAATTGATTGAAATATAAAAAAAAATCAGTGAGCTGTACAAATAGGTTTCGTTTGAGAATGTCAACAGTTTTTCAAAATCAGCCATATAATAAGCGGTAAAATAAGTATACATTTCTTCGTATAACATCCAATCTTTCAAGGTTTTTTGCTCTCTTTAGTAAGGGGCAGGCACTTCTAAACCCTATCGAATGTGTAAACCGACTTTAAAAACATAAGTGGTCATCTCTATGGGAACAGTATTGTTCCACATGGCACTGTATCTCAGAGAATAACAGAAACTGTTTAATAGGCTTCAGAAAATAAACACAGCTTTCAAATATCGATTTACAAGCATTAATGCCTGACTGGCAACGTCCGTGGTCAGGCTCATTGTTACGAACGAGCACTCCTACCTTCGATTATCTGCCTTGGCAGATTACGCATATATATATATTTAAACTCTGACAACTGCGTCAGAGAGGCGACTCTTTGGCTCAGTGGTTACAGGATTGGATTTGTAACCGGGAGGACCGGGTTCGATTCCCACGAAAGGCGGGAATTTTTTTCAGCTATGCTTCATCTCTTTTGTTACGACTTTCATGTCATAAGATGGAGGCTCGTCCAGGATAGGACGTTATACGCCGAAAAGGGCTTCACGTCATCATAAATGATGACTTCCTTGAAAAGGTGGAGTGTTACGAACGAGCACTCCTACCTTCGATTATCAGCCTTAGCAGGTTACGCATAAGTATATATTCAATCTCTGACAAGCCTCAGGGAGTCGACTCTTTGGCTCAGTGGTTAGAGCATTGGATTTTTAACAGGGAGGACCGGGTCCGAATCCCACGGCAGGCGTGAGATTTTTTTTCAGCTATGCTTCAATTCCTCTGTTACGACTTCCATGTCGTAAGATCATCGTGAACCGGTTAGTGGTTTTCTTGTGTTCTGGCTTCAGATTGCCATTAGGCCAATTGCTTCGTTTCATCAATGTGTTATGATTATATGTATTTCATAGCGATGTTTTACAGAGTACCTCTTTAGGGATCAAACATATATTTGTTATGTTCGGATGCATAAGATTCAGATTTAAGGATGATGTTTTGCTCAAGTAAAACTGGTTTAAATCATACCCAATGTTGTATTCCTCCATACCGTTCCAAGGTGGTTCGTCTGTTACAATTCGTTGTTTGAGCGTCGGTGTTTCGGAGAGCTGGTCTTGCATGATCATCTAGTAAAGTTTTGGTTCAACCTGTTGAAAAATTATACACAAGTCAAATTCTACCGAAAGATTCAAAAATATTTTAAGACATGAACTTGAACTTAAATGGATTGAACGTTTACAAACCCTTTTCCACTTGGATTTAATGATAATATTTACCATGAAGGAAATATTTCTAAAATGCCGGATTTCGATGTTTTTCCCCTTTTAGATATTAAACAACGTAATGAACTTACATCGTCCTTACATTGATTCTGAAGTTAACCACATTAAACACTTCATCAAAATTCCATTTATTAATAAAGGTTTTGAAGTAATAGATTTACCTAGCAGATTTCGAGATAATAATGTTATATCAGCTATACCTTTATATTTCGAAAACACGGAATCTCCTATTACTTTTTATAAATATAACAAACCTATCCGTAATACTATACTTAATTTCAATAAATCTATTTCTGATCTTGATATTGAAACTAGTTCCCCTGATTCTTGAGATTGTAACGATTCTAAATTTTGTTATCAACCAGCGGGTCATATTGTCACTGGTAACTTGAAGATTATAACTGATTCACGTATCCGTTCAGTTATTTCAAAAGGACCTAAATATAGATTCCCGGCCCACATTGATGTCAATAAATGTCGGGAAACAATTGCCAGTGCTTTAAATGATCATTGTACGCGTTGATTTAAACGAGAGCATGTTGAGTCTAATGCTTTAAATAGTTGGAATTTAAAGATTTTTAAGATCATTGATGAACGGGTGTTGTTTTACTCTAATAGCCTTGATCTTCTTTCTCCTAAGCCTAAATGATCTTTTCGATATTCGAAACAAAGTATACAAGAATTTCATAGGAAGTATGTTTTGGCTCCAGCCGATAAAGCTGCTAATAATATTGTTGTTGTATGACGACTTTATTATATCAATACTCTAATACAAGAATTTGGTAGTACCAAAACATATAAACGGATTTCTACTGAAAAGAGATCTATTGTTAATACCCATTCTATCGATATAACTGCTAAATTTGCAGTGATTGTTAAAGAAAAGCAAGACAGACTTCCTACGTTGTATTGGTTACCGAAACTTCATAAACGACTTTATAAAGCACGTTTTATTGCTAATTCTAGTTCATGTAAGTCAACTGTTTTGTCTAAACTGCTTACTTCATGCCTTACTGCTGTTCTAAACCAATGGATTAGATACTATAATACTGTTTACGAAAGGGACGGAATTAACTATTTTTGGTCAATTAAAAATTCCAATGATGTTCTCAATCAATTTAAATCTAAAAACTTTCAGGCTTCTAAATTGTCTACATATGATTTTTCTACACTGTATACTACGTTACCTCATCATCTTATAAAAGATAAACTTATTGATTTGATTAACCGAAGGTTTATTCGGGAGAATAACCAATATTTGGCTTGCAACGAAGAATGTGCTTTTTTTCACTTCTGATGTATACAATAATCACAATTAATGGTCGTGTCAAAACGTCTGTGATGCCCTTGTTTATAGTCTGGATAATATTTTTTTTTATTAGATTTGGAACTAAACTTTATAGGCAAATTATTGGTATTTCGATGGGCACTTATTGTGCTCCTCTTGTTGCAGATTTGTTTCTTTTTTGTTATGAGAGAGATTTCATGAAGTCTCTCTCACGTGAAAATCAGACTGGCATTATTGAGGCTTTCAATTCAACTTTACTTTGATGTTTTATTTAATATTGACAATATTTACTTTGACCAAATGGTGGACCGCATATACCCTACAGAACTTCAATTAAATAGAGCAAATTTGTCCGATACCGACGCATCTTTTCTGGATTTGAATCTATGTATATCAAATGGTACAGTTTCCACCAAAATTTATGATAAACGGGACGATTTTGATTTTGATATAGTCAATTTCCCTTTTCTGGATGGCGATGTCCCCCGGCGTACCTCATATGGGGTATACATATCTCAACTTATTAGATTCGCCAGAGCTTCTTCAAATCTTAGTGACTTTAACTACTGTTATAAAGCCCTTAGTGCCAAGCTTCTTAGGCAGGTCTATCGTTATTTTAAACTTCGTCAGCCGTGTTCGAAATTTTATCGCAGACACAGTGCCTTGGTAGAAAAATATAGCGTCAGTCTGAAAACACTTCTGCAACAAGGCATATCAGAACCAGAATTTTACGGTGACTTAGTGTACAGTTTTAGAAAAATTGTAGGAAAATCTAACTTTTCGGAGCAATTCAGAAAACTTATTAACCGTTATAAAAGAAATGGCTATAGCCTTGATATTATGCAGCAGGCTGCATGCCTAGTTGTTAACCCAATCGTTGGTGATGGCTATGCTTCACTCTTCAATTGCACGACGGCGGTTCGGGCCTCAGACTCAATGACGGCCTCCTCGTAAAACTTTAACCAGTGGGTTGGGGCTTGACGATATGACTTTGGCTTGGCCCGCCGTGGTTCAACTATTGGTTTTCATTTACTCTGGCGTACAGTAGAATTAGCCATGAGTACTCGTCTTTGTTTATTATTGTGATTAATTTGACTTTTATGTTTTCGCTTTGATGAATTGACTGAGTTTGGAGCCTTTATGCGAACCGAATTTTTATGTATTTCTGTATTAAGAGTAGCATCGTGACCCAGGGTGAAGTTAGCTAGCTGTAAAAATGATTTAAACACCCCGGTGGTTTACTCCACTGACCGTTCTAAGGCGGTGGTCCCGGTGTTAGTCTTACTCTTTGTTGCTTTGTGGTTTGTTTTACGAGGCGATTTGTTTTATATCTTACCTTGTGTCATTTTGCTCTTGTGTTTTTTAATCCTTTTAGCATTGCGATTACCTCGCTTGAGGAATAGAGCTTATCTTAGTGCTTTTCGTACGTTTGTTCAATTTGTGCTTGATTGGATTTGTCGGTTTTCTCTTCCTCTTGGAGTCTGGAAAGGGCTGCGGTTTGTGGTTGTAGCACTCTTTGGACTTTTCATACCTTTTTTTTCATATGTGGTTTTTGCTTTTTATTATTTTTTCCTGATATCTCTTTCTTTCGGTGCATCGGGAAGCCTGTGTTTCGTGAGTGTGGCATTTCTTGGGTATATAAATATTACGAAAACACGCCTGTTCAAATATATAGAAAATTTCCAAAAACTGAACATTTTCAGATAAAAATCTGATGTTTTTCATATTTCTGCTTAAAAATAGACTGTAGATAGTAGTTAGAACCGCCTCGCTGACTGTGAATACTCGTTAGAACCGCGAGGAGGTTCTAACGAATACCCACAATTTTGAACAGACACAATTTTTGAAGAAAAATAATGTATACCCCTGTAAACCCCAGTTTTACCATATAAAAGTGGCGGGGGGGGGGGGGGGGGGAGACAAAATTATATAGTCATGTTTTCGTGATGCACTTATATCGTTTAAAGATCATATCCCGTCTTTCAAAGTTTTCCCTCTTTCTGTCTAGCAAGAAGCAATTCTTTTTGCTATTTAAAGCGTAAACAAACTATTTAAACACGCATATCATCTACCTGTGAACAGCAGAAACTGAGAAGTGTTGTACCACATGACTTTGCCCATAAAAGACCAGGGGAAATTATCAGTTAGACTTCATTATGTAACAAGGGAATCGCCTTGTTGGAGAAGAGGGAGCTAGTTGCTTTGCTTTACTTTACTTTGGTTTGTGGCTTGTGTTCTGTCTCTCTCGGTTTGTTTGATCTTCCTCTTGATGTCATTGGTACGCTACTTTCTGTGATTGTGGCTCTTCCTTGACATCTTCTATACTATTCGTTAGCAAATGAACCTAGCTTAAAATACCATCACGAAAACATACCTATATAATTTTGACCCCCCTTAAACCCAACTTTTATACAGTAAAACTTGGGTTTACAGGGGTCAACATTATTTTATTTCTGCTCAAAAACATAGATTGTGGGTACTCGTTAGAACCGCCTCGGCTAGGCGGTTCTAACACAACCTATGTTCGGAGCAGAAATATGAAAAATATCAGAATATTTATCTGAAAACTTTTAGTTTTTTTTTTGGTAGTGAAATTTTCAATGTATTTGAATAGGGCTGTTTTCGTAATGCCCCACCGATAAGCCTTATTGGTCAGTGTTTCAAGCTTTATCTAAACCTAAGGTTTTGTGTTTTCACGCCCCAATATAAATATTCTTTTGAGCTAACCCAAAATTAGTTTCATGCAATGTGACCTCTAGGAACAATGAACAGTATAGGACATCACAGTCGCCACGTTTTTTTTAAACAGAGAAATGTGCCTGTCAATTTAATTTTATGCCCTATCTAAAGAAAGAACATTCCGTTTATTTTTAAATATATATATTAAATATTAATTAAAGACTGCTAATGTGTATATAGCCGGACCAAATATTGAGGAGAATTGATACATATTCAAGGTAGACAACTCCAACAAAGTTGTTTGTCCCCTTCTGAAAACGGTTCTGCTGTAAAAGGGAAGAATTTGCTCCCACTGGGAGCGAATTCTTTTCTTTTAGAGCAGACTCCTTTCTTCAGAAGGAGTTTGGTGCACAGGATAACAAACAGGAAGTCACAAAAATTGTTCCCTTGGTAAAATATGATCAAATTCTACTAAGTGTATGCAGTATCCTTAGCCATGATCTCTCTAATTATTTTAGCAGAACAAAGAAGGCATATCTTTCTATACATTTTCGAACGAAGTGGGGCTTTGCATTTAATTAAAACTAAACTTACAACATCAATACCTTTTTGCAGGGATAAAAGTAAAAAAAAAATCAAGTATTTTCTTGATAGTTAATTCCAGATTTCTTAATCATAATTTGACAGTGTGTTCCTGTTACTGGTCTTGGGTTCGTCACTGGTGCCTATAACTGCAAATGTAAAGACGGATTCTACTTCCCTTTCCCGGATTCTGATGCCTTCCCTGGTACTGAAATAGAGCAGTTCTATCGAGACGGACGAGAACTTACTCAAGATATGTACCGCTGTCTTGCATGCGCACCTGGCTGTGATACGTGTGTGGACAGTTCCCCGTGCCTTTATGAGAGAAAGATAGCGATCCTTATATGTTTGACGTTTTTGATAGTCGTTACAATACTTGGAGTAATCTGTGTTGCAGCAGTTACATACGTGTATAGAGAAGAATTGGTACGTATTAAGACTATTTGTGCTTGTTTGGTTTGTCGGTTTCCTCTTCTTCTTGGTGTCTGGAAAGGGCTGCGGTTTCTGATTGTGGCACTCCCTGGACTTTTCTCTTACTCTTTTTTTTTCACGCTACAGACAAATTCAGCAGATGACAAATTGATATTTTTATTTGCCCAGAAAATAGGATTTGACATTTCATGCAATCGTGCAATTTTTCCCGGTTTTCTTATTTTCCCAAGAAAATAGGATTTGATATTCCGTGCAAAATATCTCATTCCAGGAAAATAAGATTTGACATTTCATGCAAATTGTTTCCTGAGGAAACAATTTGCATGATTTATCAAATCCTATTTTACGGGAGAAATAAGAAACCATATTTTTAAAATGGCGTCCGTTGATTTTTTTGCAAGCATGCTATGCTTGTAAGTAGATGTACGCACTCTACCTTTGACGAGTACTTACAATCTATGTTTTTGAGCAGAAATAAGAAAAATAATGTATACCCCTGTAAACCCTGTTTTACTAAATAAAACTGGGGTTTAAGGTTTAAGGGAGTCAAAATTACATAGGTATGTTTTCGCGATGTATTATTTGTTCATTGATATAGTCTGCTATAGACAGAAACTCGGTTAGCATCATAGATCCTGATCAGACTGCCCGATTGCGCATGCTGATCATGGTGTTCGTTTCCCTGATTTGAGATATCAGCAATTTTTGTATGTTGCACGTGAAATAATAGGATATAGTATCAAAATATCAAAAAAGCTCTAGCACCTTTTCATTACCTCCGACTGCTGCTGCAACACTTCTAAATTCTTAGCCAATATTTCTTAAATGGAAACTCATCTTTATAATTCTTGAATGATATTTTTAAAGTTCTGACCTCAAATATCACAATTTCCTTCTTCACTTTTACTGAATATACTGAATATAGACGGTTTAACCCTCTAGTGCCCCGCGTATCATATATGATACAGGACATATATTTGGTGCCGCGACCAGGATATTTTAATATATTGTTGATATTTAATGCTATAAAGTATGTCAAGATGTGAGATCATAAGAAAATACAGTTGATTATTCTATGGTTTAACTTAAAATATATTTTTTTTCAGCCATCAAAGTGAAAAGTTTGGATGTATAATATTTTTAATATTTAAACTTTTTGCTCAAAATGAAAAGTAGCGCCCTGCCAACCACAGTTTGAGGGAATAACTTAATATATTTTCCAAAAGAATCTTTTTAATAAATGCAAATATTGAAGGCACAAATAAATCCTAAAAGCTATTTTATTCTTGAGTTATTCACACTTGCTTGAACACTTAATGACATATATGATACATACCTATCTCCGTGGGCTTTGACCTCCCAAAAATTTCATGTGTAGTTTTATAATATACTTCACAAAATAATACACTGTGGGTAATATGAATGTTTTTGGACAATGCTTTCTATGGTTGGGCACTAGAGGATTAATACTGAAAATTTCTTACTTCTAGGAGAGGAAAAACGTACCACAAAAGGCTGCGGTATCCCCTTAACCGCTTACCATGCTTGTTCTTATATTTGAACATGTCCATTTTACTTATATTGATGAGTCAAACTGTGTAGACCCTGATCGGACGTAATGTTTTGTGCCAAATGATTTACGTTTGTTTACACTTTTTCCTCAGAACCGGCTGTCCGAATACTTCAAGTAGTGCAAAATGATATGATTATTCTACCATGTTCAGATGTACAATATGAATTACACGTGTTATGAATAAAGCTAGCCCGTATACCTGGTTGCATAAATGTCACGTCAAAAAGCGTTAATGACACGATACTGCATTCAGTGTGCAACCAACTCATTAATGTGACCTTCTGCAGAATTACTTGAAGACATTTCCTTGCTGTAAAAGCAATAATTAACCCTTAAAACTCTAGGGAAAAATAAAGCAGACGACAAACAGTTTTTTTGTTAATTTATTGCAGGGAAATTGAGGCTTGACATTTCATGTTAATCGTTTGCCCAGCAGACGGTGTACACGAACTGTTAAACCTTACTTTTTCTGAAACATACAAACAATATCGAAATGTCGTCTGCTGCATTTGAGATTAGCACTTTAAGCGTTAATAATTAATTTGCAGGTTTTATTTATCAGAACACAATCGCGGTTATAACATGCGATATCACAGAAGTCAAAAAGGACATTGAAATCACAGACCGTAATCACACTATTTACTCATGCAGTCTGATCGCTGTCAGCATTGTTGGCTAACAAACACCTTGCGGCTTCTCTGGTTGAATGCGGAATACAGTCATTACATTAACGCACCTTTGTGAAATGCCCTTTCCTAATCTATTAATCTAGATAAGGCATTATTCAACCATAATGTACTGGTACTGTCCTTATATCTACGCGAAAACATATGTTGAAGTAACCACAAGAAACATTCCGCATAGGGGCTTCTAATGGGTTCAAACAACATACAGTCGACTCTCGCTATCTCGACTTCGCTTATATAGAATAATCACTTGTCTCGAAGTGAGGATCTGGTCCCTGTTTAACAGGGAAATGTAACAGCAGGTACAAAAATATTGTGGAAATATTTTCAATATATCCCCAATTTTAGGAGTCAAATAGCATATTCATTTGTGAAATGTGGTTGTTCGATTTAATTTGTTCTCAATTCTGCAAATCTGATATGTCCAGGTACGGATATCTCAAAATATTTCAGAGAGTCCTTGGGCTTCGAGATAACGAGAGTCGAATGTATTTTTCTCTTTTTTTTGCGGAGAAATAAGAAAACTTCTTATGTTGAGTTTTGTAGGCCATCTTCCACTATCTCTGAACAAATAAAGACATTTGGTTATCAAAAAGTACATTAAGACACATTTATGTAGTACAAAGGATTAACCGAAATAAATGACAAACTGAAATCAGGTTTAAAAACAAACTGCTTAATTCTGAAAATTCGTCTATCAGTGAATACCCCTACACACGCCTGTTTTTACTATATATAAATTTTAAATTATTTTCCAGGCAATTAAGACGGCAAGTCCAATATTTCTGCAGCTGATGTGTTTGGGTGGAATCATCATGTGCTGTCAGGTATAACTGTTCTTTTTCGCGCCTACAAATGCTTAATCGTCTGACAGAAACTGGATTGCTTCTGTAGAATAACTGAAAAAACTATATTTTTTTTATAGCATTATCTTTAAAAAAATAGTACGTCAGTAGGATAATCGGCATACGTCATTCAACGACAAACTTACTGATCCATAATGCCTGTTCCATAATGTGTGTTAAATACCTGTTGTTTGACTTTTAACAATCTTTAGTTGTATGTGTTTGATTTTTTAGCCTAAAAGGCCAAAACAAATACCTATGAGTAATATAGGGCGGCACCTCTCCTATGCAAACAATGTTGATTCAGATAAGACGGCCCTTAAGGGGCCGTCTTATCTGGATCTACAATGTTTGCCATTCCCTGCTTTTGATTTCTTACTGGCATCCCTGTTTGCACGAATGAGTTTGTCCACATTCAGTAATAGAGACGTATGGAAGCGTGCACTTCCGAAATTTTAGGGCAAAGGATTAGCCCATCAGTACAATGTTGTTCGTCATGTCATGACTGAGCATGACGATCAAAATCCATTGCAGTATTTGTGTCTTTGTGTGTTCGCCAGAACAAACCGTATCTACCGTTAGTATTCGAACAGATAGAGCTAAGCAAAGAGTGCAGAACCAGACCCGAAGCGTCTAATCAGGGTTTACACTGTGTATCACTATTCCAGAGTGTTTAGACACAACAAGAGGTCGTAAAATAGACAGTCACATTTTAGGACAAGTAGATTAGGAATTGAAGCAATCAGATATTTTGAGGTATGCACGGTAATCAATTTGCTAGAGCAAACATGACTGGCCAGACTTTTTTCTATAATTTTTTCTTGCTTCTTGTTTACTTTCCGTTTACTTTCCTGGACACAAAAATTAAAGTGAAGATACGGATAAGGAAATGCCGAAGCACATCGCTCTCGAGGCACAAAAAAAGAAGGAGAGATTAGAAACAAATAGGGACAAAACAAACGTCATATATTAAACCACACAAACTAAGAAGACTTGCAACAGAGGAAGAGCCTTGGAACAGTCAGTTGGAAACCTACCGTAGGGCTTAAACAAGTTTTACTCGTGGGAACCTCACCCCATTACGAAAACACGCCTATTCAAATATATTAAAAATTTCATAACCAAAACAGGAAAATTTCCAGCTAAAAATTCTGATATTTTTCATATTTCTGCTCAAAACATAGAATGTGGGTACTCGTTAGAACCGCCTCGGCGAGGCGGTTCTAACGAGTATCTTCAATCTATGTTTTGAGCAGAAATAAGAAAAATAATGTATACCCTTGTAAACCAAAGTTTTACTATATAAAAGTTGGGTTTAAGGGGGTCAAAATTATATAGGTATGTTTTCGTTATGCTTAATTCTGATGCAGTTCTAGATTACAATATATGTTCGGTTTGCATAGGTGTCCTGTACTTCATCTGTGAAAAATCACACAAAAACACATATGAAAATAAAAAATCTGTAATGCAACAAAGCAATGGGCTGAATGGCGATCTGAAACCAGAACACAAGAAAAATCAAAGCCCACTCTGAAAAGGCATTTACTCTAAATGGAAAGAGGAGAGGAACTCTATAAGCCTTGAGCTTCCGTTCCAATCCTATCAAGTATTATTGTATGTATATATTACTGCTTGTCATGTGAAATTGTGAAATAAATATGTTTAAACTAAATGGAAAGAATTTGCTCACAGAAATGCATATACTTTCAAGTAGACACCTTTTAAGAAGTGAACTTGCTTTCAATGACAAAATTAGGGAACAAAATATTATGTGTAAGTTTTGAAAGGTACTTTTTCCCAGTTGCAAAAGTGTGATTTTATTTTTTATAGTTCGGTGTCATTAATGTATTATTCATGGTGTAAATAGAGGGGCCAGCCTCTCTGGTGTTTATAAATAGCCTACAACTAAAGTATGTATCATTTGTTGCAGTTTTTCGTGTTTTACCCAGACGCATCACTGATAGTATGTTATGTTCGAATATGGCCGAGACATGTTGGTTTCATGGTAATGTACGGTTCTCTCATCTTGAAAACCTGGAGGTAGGCAGCTCAAATTTCTGTGAAAAATTCGATTGCCAACAGCACGGATTATGCAGTCTATGAGATAAATAATTAGAAAAAGCGTCGGGGATATTGTTATCGCCTCCGTCCGTCTGTCCGTCCGTCCATCTGTCCGTCCGTCTGTCCGTTATGTTATCTCCTCCCAAACCCCTGGACAGAATCCAACTAAATTTGGTGAGTGGCTTGCTTACACAAGTGAGGCGTGCAAGAGCACGTTTATTTTTGGCCCCGCCCCCAGGGGCCCTGGGGAAGGGTCAAAAGGTCAAATATGAACAATTTCCAATTTCAAAATCAATTTTAAAGATTTTTATGCGAAAATGTGCACATATACTCAGTAGTGATAGATGTAAAACATATTGACCCCAGGAACACCCTTTGGGGTGGGACTTGGGGGGTGGGGCGGGGTCAAAAATTAAGTTTCTTACAACATGGTCATGTTGCATATCAAATTGAAGTGAATGATGAGTAGAATAACATACAAGTAGAATTTTGCCTGGTTGCTTAAAACTATGCTGTGTGGTACAAGGGCAATTTCTGCCAGAAGCGTGGGAATTTGCGATGGCGCGCCATCGACTGCCCGATCTAGTTTTATTTTGTTCTGGTTTGGTGTTTTTGCACCAAAAGGTATGTTGTATCTATTCATTAGGTTTGCAGCGAACTAACATATAAACTGCACAATGAAGAAATATCTTCTGGATATATACAAATAGAACTAAAGAACAGTCCAGTTCAGCTGGCAAGGTCGTCATCACGAAAACATACCTATATAATACTCCTGAAATCCCACTTTTGTATAGTAAAACTGAGATGTAAAGGGCTATACATTATTTTCTTATTTCCGCTCAAAAACATAGATATGTTTAGAGCAGAAATATGAAAAATATCAGAATTTTTATCTGAAACCTTTCAATTTTTGGTGGTGAAATTTTCAATGTATTTGAATAGGCGTGTTTTCGTAATGGTGAAATGTTTTGTGGCTTAAAATGTGTCTTATCTAGAGCTTTGCTATATGCCCGCACTGACTTAATTTTAGTGCCCCCGTTTTTCAGTCAACAGTTCAGATGGGTCTAATTGATTCACCAGCTACCACTTTCTAAAACTATTTTACCTTTATTGACCAATTATACAGAATTGTCAAGCAAATTGTACATTCAAATATCGTGGTAACGTTAATGGTCTATTATTGTCCATTAACTGAGAATAAACACTTTGTCTTTGCTCAAACTAATGTGAACTTACCACAATCTTACCATATTTTATGTTGCATTCAAGGAATCGGGATACACGGTGGATTTTCCGCCATTCTCAGCAAGGGAGATATTTTTTGTAACTTCCTGTTTGCTCTTCTGGACACCAACGCCCTTCTGAAAATTGCCTCATCTAAAACGAAAGAATTTGCTGAAAAAGGGAATAATTTCTTCCCCTCCATAGTAGACCCTGTTCAGAAAACAATTTTGACAGACATCGTCCTTGTATTCCCCTTAAACATATGATCTAGACCTAATACAGTGTAAAGCAAAGACATTTGCAAGCCTGTGCAAATAGTTAATTTTCTTATTTCTCAAAGAGAACATATGGGCGGCGCCAAGCGAAAATGTGTCTTCGAGCATGAGCAAAATGCACAGGTTCAGATTCATCCCACGCTTGCGCAAAGTTTCATGCGGGCATTTGCTGTCCATTGGTACATTCTATAGTGTCCAATAATTCTCTAAGCGGACAGCGAAGGCCCTGATCAGCCTGCGCGCATGTGCAGGCTGATCTGAGTCTTTGCTGTCTGCACATACCCGAAGCGCGTTTCCGCATGGCGCGGCCCACAGAATGCTACAGGTTGTCAAATCGACTTATTCATATTTTAGGACAAGTGCCGTAAATAATTAATGTTTCCCGAAATACGATCGTATACGGTAAATAAAATATATCAACGGCCAGACAACGCACTGGTTTGAAAGCGGCTATGCGCATATGACATACAGTCGAACCTCGATAGCTCGAACACCGATGGCTCGTTTACCATGGCTAATTCGAACTCGTTTTTGAGTCCCTACGAAATTCTTTCCGATAGCTCAAGAAAACAAATATTAAGGAAATTTTCTTATTTTATCGTGAAATTGTATGTTGAGTGTACTCATTAGAATCGCCTCGAAGATGTTGTGTGTACTCATTAGAATCGCCTCTTCGATGCGATTCTGATGAGTACACTCAACATACAATCACTGTGTAGAAAATCGAAAAGATTTCCCTAAATTATCGCTATTTGCTTCCTGAACTGGTGCCATGATTAACCCTCAGTGGCTCGAACTACCCATGTCTTGAACGAATTTCCATGGTCCCAAAGATGTTCGAGCCATTGAGCTTCGAATGTAAGTTATTTTTTCTAATGATTGGTCTTGGCATTCTTTTATTTTTCAGAATATCTGTGATATTTACTGTTGGAACACAGAAACGAGTTCGCCTTCCTAACCAAGTGTTGTTACAACGATACGCGCTCATCATAATCATATGGCTGGTGATGTTAATAGCCTGGACTACCAGTCAGCCACCAACTGTATATTCCATTAAAACCGATGGTGGCCTTAAGTATTATGACTGTGATTTTGGACCCTGGGGATACGCAGCTCTTGGGGGTGAGATAAAAATGTCAGTTATATTACACTGTTTTAAATGCACATAACTACATACATTGCTATAACCTAGCTACAGCGTTTATATGTGGTTCTAGAGACAAAATATCTACTAAATATAACAAGTCCAAATAACAAGTGCATTCAATTTGTACAATTTCGTATTCGAAAAAAAAATGGCTGCTCAAGCTTGCATCTTATACCGGGTAAGATCATATTAAAACTCATGTGAACTTCAAATCAAAGGCATAGTTGGTAAAATTGATTGAAAAATGTACCTGTATATATGACTTTTCGAAGGTCTCAAATTAGCTGCTGTTTGCCTGGCATGGTCGCCATCATGTTGAATTTTCAATTACGCTCCCAAACTTTAAAAAGAATTACCAACGGCAACGGCGTTTGTAAAACTTTTCAATAACTTGGATACAAACTGTATTCACGAGTATTTGAACTGTTCTGGTCGTAATTTGTCTTTAGATATTACTCGTGTACTGCGAATTAATAACGTAATGTACTCTAAATGTGGATCGCGACTCCATTACGAAAACACGCCTATACAAAATATATAGAAAATTTCATCTCTAAAACTTGAAAATTTTCAGATGAAAAACTCTGCTATTTTTCCTATTTCTGCTCAAAACATAGATAGTGGGTACTCGTTAGAACCGCCTCGGCGGTTCTAATGAGTACCACAATCTATGTTTTTGAGCAGAAATAAGAAAAATAATATATACTCCTGTAAACCCCAGTTTTACTATATAAAAGTGGGTTTTGAGGGGGTCAAAATTATATAGGCGTGTTTTCGTGATGCAGAGTTATAAGAAATGAAACACATGTAATTTTCTTAACTCATTGTAGTCTGGAGACCTCTAAATAGGTAATTGGCAATCAGTGCATACCCAATCAGACGTCACAGATCGTCGAGTCTGATCAAGGTCACCACTGTTGCAAATAGTTCAACCATTTTTTCTCTAGGAATATTTAAATCACATAGCTTGACTTGAAATTAGAATCTGCCAATATATAATGTGGAGGAGCATTCAGTCTACATATGTTAATAAAATAATATAATAAAAATGTTGTTTTCTTATGCTACGACGTCAGCTGCTCATTTAGTTCTAAATATGTCTCAAAATAATTCATGTTTACGTTTGACTGGAATCATCACGAAAACACGCCTATATGATTTTGACTCCCTTAAACCCCACTTTTATATAGCAAAACTGAGGTTTACAGGTGTTTTCGTAATGGATATGCTGCCAACTTCGCGAATCTCTGTGCTGATCAGTATATTTGTAACGTTTAAGACTACATATGAGATAAGACTACATATGAGATAAGGACAAATTTGGTCTTGTAAATTTCTTGAATTTAAGTCTCTTCGTAGCTTTACTGTAAAATTAGACTGAGTCCCCAATCCCCCAACACCAAGTAGTTTCTGTTTACCGTTCCAAATCAGTTCCTCTGCTGTTGCAGTTCTTCTTTGTTGTTATATCGCTTATTGCAACAGTGCCCTTGTGTCTTGTTGATGTTTATTCCTCACCTCATTACGAAAACACGCTTATTCAAATATATTACCACCAAAATTTTACCACAAAAAAACTGAACGTTTTTAGATAAAAAATTCTGATATTTTTCATATTTCTGTTCAAAACATAGATTGTGGGTACTCGTTGGAACCGTCTCTATGTTTTGAGCAGAAATAAGAAAAATAATGTATACCCTGTAAATCCCAGTTTTACTATATAAAACTGGTGTTTAAGGGAGTCAAAATTATATAGGCGTGTTTTCGTGATGTTTTTTTTTTTTTGTCGGAACTCCGGGAAGGCTGTGCTATGTGAATGTGGCCTTTTCTGGGCAACTCCATTATGTTTTATGGTCGCTTCACGTCACTAACAAACATTGAAGAAAGTATACTTTATGTACACACTTAGTTATATGTATACCTGTAGAACTCAAGGGCAAGTAGGCCTAATTTTCTGAAATAAAATTTATCTTAAGTTTATCTTTATCTTATATACCAAGTGTATACAGAATCAATGACTGCTGTATTTACCAAACCAAAACCGTTGCGACATCTCTTAGTGTGTCTAAACTATTGCTGTATGTATAGCAAACAGTGTAGACCGTGATCAGACGCCGCATTATGCGGCGTCTGATCTGGGTCTACACTGTCCGCAAATGCCTATCTGTCCTAATACTTAGGTTTATTCGTAAACCCTCAACACAAACAAACAAACTTAGGTTGTTTACTGCAATATTGTTTCATTTCCTATCAAAATAATCTTGTTTGTTTCTGCACTAGTATCAAATAATACAGATGCTAGAATGACATGCAAATGATGTATTAATTTCACTTAATATAACAGGTATGTGTGTTTCTATTTGATTGTAAGATAGATAGTAAATTGTTTTGATTGCTGGGAACAATTAGTATAAATGTAAATAATAGAATGATCTGGGATGCAAAAAGGGATTGGCATAACATGATTATCAGATACGAAATGCAAATATTCAATCTCTTTAGCAGTTTATTGCTGTGATAAAAGAAAATAAACATGGACATGAATTATATGAAATGGCTACATAGAAATAGATAATGCAGATGTTAAAATGTCAACACTTCGTTGAAAAGCGTACGAACAAATGACGAAAAATTAGACAAAACGAAGGGGATGAATGCATCAGAAGTATCGCCTTAGTCTTAATTCATTTTATTCAGAATTAATGACACGCATACAAGTACTGCCTTGAAACGGTCAACATTAAAAGCTCTGGGCGCGGGGTGGGAAAAGTGAAAAAGAGGCTAGTGAAAAAGAGTCTAGGGTACAATATTTGGTAAATAGTTTGATTTGTGTTGTGTAAACTGATAAAGATAGAATTATTTTAGAAATACAATGTGTCTGAACGAACATAGAGAGTTTACAACCAGTACAGTAAGCATTCGCAGAGCCTACCCACTAAACAGACAAAATTGCAAATGGTTATGTGTTCTTTAATTCAACCAAATATTTTTGTGTCATTACGAAAACACGCCTATTCAAATATATATTGACAATTTCACCTCCAAAAACTGAAAATTTTCAGATACAAAGAGAGGCGGTTGTAACGAGTACCCACAATCTATGTTTTTGAGCAGAATAAGAAAAATAATGTATACCCCTGTAAACCCAAGTTTTACTATATAAAAGTGGGGTTTGAGGGGGTCAAAATTATATAGGCGTGTTTTCGTGATGACCCACATATAGGCTGTAACGCGAGAAAAGGCATAGCATCACGAAAACACGCCTATATAATTTTGACCCCCTTACGAGAACCCCACTTTTATATTGTAAAACTGGGGTTTACATGGGGTATACATTATTTTTTTTATTTCTGCTCAAAAACATAGATTGTGGGTGCTGTTAGAACCGCCTCGGCGAGGCGGTTCTAACGAGTACCCACAATCTATGTTTTGAGCAGAAATATGAAAAATATCAGGGTTTTTTATCTGAAAATTTTCAGTTTTTGGAGGTGAAATTTTTCTATATATTTGAATAGGCGTGTTTTCGTAATGAAGGGGGTCAAAGTTATATAGGCGTGTTTTCGTGATGACCCACATCTATAGGCTGTAACGCGAGAAAAGGCATAGCAATCTTGTTCTTGGCAAAAAACATTGTATTTACTTATATGAATTGAAAATGTTTCTTCGTTTCAGTGGAAATCATTTTCTTATTATATGGTGTGTACCTATGCTACACAGTGAGAAAGGTGCCTGCTAACTTCAATGAAAGCAAACATATTACGTGGGCAGTTTATAATGCAATTATTCTTGGAACATTCATGGCTTTCATGTCGTAAGTAATATACTTATTTTGTGTCTCCGCAATTGCTTCTACACTGTATTCAACGGGTCTGTCAAAAATGTTTGTTTTCTTTCTGAAAAAAAAGGGAGTCTGCTCTTAAAGGAAAGAATTTGCTCCCATGGGAGCCAATTTTTCCCCCTTTAGAGTAGACCCATTTAGACGGAAATACATATAATGCTAAAGAGTGCTAAGTATATCAGGGACTATTTGAGCTGTTTCATGATAAAAATTTGGTAATATGACATCTTAGAACCACATATGAGTCGCAACGTTAGAGAACGTACCTTCTGACATATGCGCTAAATAAAGATTCAAATCCTCGCAGTCTGATTGGAATCTTCGTTGTCAACATGAAGAAATATGTATCATTGGCTATCCAAAATGCGCCCGGTGAAGATTTTGATCAGACTGCGCGAGTGAACAGGCTGATCTGCATCTTCGCAGGGTGTACATGTTCAAAGGTACGTCTTCTGATGTTGCGGCGTATAGATATACAGTCGACTCTCGTTATCTCGAATTCCAAGGGATTCTCTGAAATACTTCGAGATATCCGTACTTCGACATATCAGATTTGCAGAATTGAGGAAAAATAATTCGAACAACCACATTTAACAAATATATGTGTAATTGGACTCTTGAAGTTAGAGATATAGTGAAAATAGTGTGGAAAAGAGGAGAAATTGCTCCTTGGGAGCAATTTCTCCTCTTTTCCACAATATTTTTACCTGTTGTTAGATGTTCATGTTTAGGCAGGGACCAGACTTTCACTTCGAGATAAGCGGTTATTCGAGATAAGCGAGGTTAAGATAAAGAGAGTCAACTGTATACAATTCACTGTATTTATACAATACGAGCTAGCGCACGACAAAACCTACAATAAGACCTGTGTGACCAGCAAAAACTCAGATCACCTGTACATCCGCCCAGTATGCCAATGGTTCTCGTTTACCCATCTTCGGATAGCCTGGGTTGTAGAAGACACATGCGACCAGCGAAGACACAGATCAGACTGACTGCGCTTACGCACAGTCTGATCTGAGTCTTCTCTGTCGCACAAGTCTTTTTGTAGGTTTTATTGTGCGCTGGCTCCAATTATTTCATTACAAATACAGGCGCGCCGTATTTACTAAAATATTGGGACACATTTTTTTTCACCTAAAAGATACCTGAAAATATCTTCACATGGTAAATTTTAGAAACAGCGCACGGTGCATGCCCCGACGAGCATATTTAAATTGGCTATGACCTTACACAAATTCACCACGAAACCATTGAATATCTTCATTCTATACACTAACCTATCGTGTTCTAAAGCTTGCGCGTAAAAAACGAAGTGAACGAGTTTTTTTACAAGCAAACCTTAAAACACGAGTGAATTATTTCTCCGTATTCGATCAAAACAACCAAATAAACTGTTTATTACATTTTCATCCATATTTTACCTTTGAATTTTCACATTCAGCCGTTATGATTTCCTACCAAAATAATTCAACTCAGTGCATGAATTTCAAGAGGCATAGTTTAGTTTGAAAATCAGTCGCCATCTTGTTTTCACTTCAATGCAAAAATCATCCTGTGCTTGAAATACAGACACAAAAATGTCACGAAAGTTGAACTGGATTATCAAGAAAATCATACTTAATATTTGTGTAGCAGGTCTTATCTCAAAAACGCCAACTGGACCTGAAAATTGCAGTTTGATTTCAATGATTTTATCAAATTTTCCGCGAAACGTCGAGTATTGTTATTGTTGTTACCAACTACGTCAGCAACGTCGCCTAGCAATTATGACGTCAAAATGTTCGATATGAAATAATTCACTAGGTGAATTATAGATTATAATTCACTGATAAATCTCAGAAAATCACAGCTGAAATTAAATAAAAACAGAGAACTACGCGATAGAGCATATTATCTGACACGGTTTGTCACTCGACCATCATGTTAGCAACAACAACAAGTAGAAAGATGACCTTGTTCAAATTGTTGAATAAGTATGTTATTGCGATAATACGTTTTGAAATAGGTTTGACGTGTATAACAGTAGAGTCATCAGTGTGTAAAAACAGCGAGACCGCAAGTCAACCTGTTCAGCTGCTTATTCTTATCAAAATGTTTACTCAGTCTTGTGCGAATTTTACACAATCTGTAGTTTGTTCACGCGAGCAGGGTCTGGTTCTTCACTGCTAATATATGCCATTTTTCTGTGGTCAGGCAAAAGTATGGTAAACCCTTTCAACCTTAAGTTTCTAAAATAGACTCTTCTATGACTGCGTTTGGGCATACCCATTTGCTACCAAAAGGTTGATAGTAGTAAATCAAGGAGAGAATGGCAAGCAGTGTAGATACGGCTCATTATGTGCCATCTCACATTGATATGTACTGTTTGCAAAAGTACGGGTATTTGTCGCGGGCTACAGGAAAGTACCTTATGATGAATTAGATTATCTTCAAATAACTAATAGTTAAACGTTGAATCGATTGATCATTTATGCATCTTTTTATTTTATTGTCAGCGGTGAAATCAGTGTATATCTGATGAAAATAAAAGTGGTATCAATCACTAGTGAATTGATATCGTATCATTTCACTATAGAGAATGATACGATTTATATTTTCACTCTTCGCTTTGGACGACTTCGGTTTTCTTCACTGTTTCAGAAGTGGATGTTACCTCCACTTCAGATTTTTGAACACCTCTAACTTCTTTGTTTCTGAACTAAACTATCAAGTGTTGGTATGCATTTTCTTAGTTAGAATGTAAGGAACATTATGGTATCAAAATTATTTTGATTCGCCGAAACTTTTTGTTTTTTGTCTCTCCAGCGGTTCACATGTTAAACACTGAGCGTCGACGCCATGACGTTCATGTTTTGTTTGGTGACGCTACTTATGACGTCAGAAACACGCACTGACGTGTGAACAATAAAATAAAAAGAAAATTTACTCTTTTTCAGTGAATACCATAAAACTTTTCATCTCGTGTAATGAAAACATTCAAATTTTCACTCGTGCTTCGCACTCGTGAAAATACTGATGTTTTCATTTCACTCGATGACAATATTTATGGTATTCACAGCAAAAGAGTAAATATCCTCTATCTATTTATTTTTATTTTATTTTTTCAGAAATCTTGTTGAAACCGTCATAGGTCCTGATCTCAGTCTACTGCTAGAATTTATACAGATTCAAGTGTATGTTACAGTCACACTTACATTGATATTTGCTCCTAAAGTAAGTATGGGTTACAAATAGCCCAGCCAAAAATTTGCATCAAATTATATTAATTCCAGTCCTGCTGAACACGGAGATGTCTTGCCTTTGCAAACAGTGTAGATCCATATCAGTTGGCTTCTGAAGAAGCCAACTGATCTGGGTCGGCACTGTTTGTCATTAAGTATGTGAATTAATATCAACAATCTGGATCAAGTAATCTGATAGGCTGAAATTAGAAATGGGCGTGGCATCTTAATTTAATTAGCATAACCAGGGTTAATTCCAGTAATTGTACAGACATGGACCACTGGCTGACAAAAACGCCCTCAGGGCATATACGAATAGCGGTCCAAGACCAGTTTGCACAGCCACGCCTCTGGTCAAGAGCTTCAGTGTTAGTGCTATATCTTCAACAAGGTCCCTATATTGTGTAGGCGAACAGTAAATGACCGGACCAGACTGTGCGGAAGCGCAGACTGGTTTGGATCTTCGATGTTCGCATAAGTTCTAAGGTACATTTTCTCAGCCGCCGGTTCACACAAAAATAAGATAGTGATGTTTCTATATTGAAGGGCGAGCGATGTGGACTTTGCATATGACGCCACATCGGTATACTTGGGGGAATCTATAGTAATATAGAACTTGATTCACTGAAATTGGATCATAATAGAAGTTTTTTTTGACAGTAGAGAAAAGAAAAAAAGGGAGACAGTATCACAGTTGTGTGCTTTATTATTTAGATTACGTTTCGACTTACTTTGCATGATGCTAACGAAAATATATAAATAGTTTCTTGTCTGTTTTAGTTTTAAAGCTGAGAATATGACATATTGTTTTTATGATGTAAATTGTTATAAACCAAACTACAAAACAAAAGCATTTGAAAAGAAACTCCCTAGGTAAGGTCATTACTACAACACTATTCAAACATATCGAAAGAATAAGAAATAAGAAGTGAAACAAAGAAGTACAAATTAATGGAAATAATCACACGTTCAGGGGAAACATCTCTGTCAACACTATTCTTGAATTTCTTCCATTAACTCAGTCCGCTGTCCACCCCTAGATGCAAGTTATTCCTAAGTTATATCAACCCTAGCACCGTAGTTCCATAGAAATGCTCTTAACATGAAAGTATATTATGTCAGTCAAGTATGAAAACTAGCTCAAGAGTGACGCTTGCGAGCTGAACTGAGCTCTCATTCTGTAGATGCAAGTGTGTGCCACTTGAAGTAATTATGAGATGCCTTGGTAAGACAAAAAATAAAGTAGAAATATAAGTGAAGAAACTCAGGAAATGCCACAAACATTAAGCACAGTCTTCCTGAAACACCTCAAGAACGCGAGACAAGGAATTCAATAACAAAACATGCGCCAAATATGAAACCACCAAAGCACGAACAAAAACTAACTACAGCAGAGGACCCGCCTTGGGACGGTCACTAGAACTCTACTTGGATGTGGAGGCTTAAGCCATCCGTTTCCACCCCTCATGGCACACTAGAAGGGTTGAATGACATAAAATCTGCACTTGAAAGCAGCGCTTCACCATAACCTGAACGGACTAATGACCAAATGGTGAGGAACTGCAAATTAAATACGGCCTCGCAATAAGCTTCATTAACCTAGCTCTTAAATGTGCTGAGGCATGATTATAGCCTGACAAGGCAACACAGAATATACAAAGGCAGTAAATTATCGCTAAAGTGTCATTAACGCAGTAAAATCTGTCCACCTCTAGATGCAAGTATGTATCAAGTTTTATCGACCTGTATCTTGTTTGTTTTGGTTTTAGAGAACTTACATCACGAAAACATACCTATACAATTTTTATCCCCTTAAACCCCACTTTTGTATAGTAAAACCGGGGTTTACCGGGTATACGTTATTTTGTTCTGCTCAAATACATTGATTGTAGGTACCTGTTAGAACCGCCTCGCCGAGGCGGTTCTAACGAGTACCAACAATCTATGTTTTGAGCAGAAATGTGAAAAATATCAGAGTTTTTATCTGAATTTTTTTCAGTTTTTGGAGGTGAAATTTTCTATATATTTGAACAGGCGTGTTTTCGTAATGACTAAGCTAATGATAGCATGAAATTGTATAAAGTCAGTGACGCCTGAAAAATAGATGACAAATATACGTGAAGATACCCAGGAAATGACAGAATTACGAAGCACAGCCTCCCCAAGGCACCAGAAGATCGAAAGAATAAAGAGATGATGAATAACAACGACCAACTAAACCACCAATGCACAAACCAAGTAAAAATGCAACAAAGGAACCCCTTGGAACTGTTGTACATGGCTTTGTTTAGTACATTGATCAGTGACAATTGTTTAATGTTATTATTGATACAGTGATGAAAAAACGTTTTAATTACTAAATTACTAAAATCTAATTTTAAATTTCAAAGGAATATTCTGAAATAATTTAAAATTATTTGAATCCATAAATCATCTGTTCGTTGTTGAAATATTATATGCTATTTATTTTTTAATTATGTGCAAGCTTTCTAATTTGAAATATGATCTAGTCAATCCCTACAATGTGGCAGTTTCCAGAATTGTTTCTGATGTTTTTGTCAGTGACGCGCCATAAGTATAAATCCCGGACATACGCTTCTACCGATATTTCCTTCGTTCAGGCCTATGGGCATGGTGGGCGAAGCTTGCTTACCAAGTAATGCTTACTATCCGCGGACGCCTGATTACACCCTTTGTTCTGGGGTTCATGTCTCTTGGTCTGAACATTCTGATTCGTCATTCGTTTATGGATTTATTAGTTTGGATTACGGCTTTGGTACCATGACCGCAACTACTTACAATATGATAAAATAAGCTAAGTAAGACAAAGCAGCTTGAATTTTTAAATTCATTTAAAGCTTGATTTAAATTTTGAATTTAAAGTTTAAATTAAAGTGATTTTAAAACAGTATTTTAGCAAAGAGTTTAGTGTTACTTTTTTTTTGTAGGAAAATTAATCAATGAGCTGTATACTAGAATTTACTCTCAGGTACTTATAACTGGCCATTTAAAAATCTTGTTAAAAAGTTTCGTATGACGTCATAAAATCCTCAAGACTGTCTATGAAGTATTCTAATTAACACTGTATAATAGATCAAGATGAAGAGTCATGATCCCTTATGTACGAAGTTCCATTAAGCTCTGTAATTCCCGAGAAATAAGCCTGAAAACTTAGCGCTGACGCCATCGCCACCGTCACCTCTTCACCACCGCCGTCGCCGGACTGAAGTCGCAGGCGTATCGAAAATATCCGAATAATCACATTATTGCAAAATAGTCGTATTTTTATACCCTTATACCATTAAGAAAACACGCCTATACAAATATATAGAAAATTTCACCTCCAAAAACTGAACATTTTCAGATAAAATCTCTAATATTTTTTCATATTTCTGCTCAAAACATAGATTGTGTGTACCCTTTAGAACCGCCTCTCCGAGGCGGTTCTAACGAGTACCCACAATCTATGTTTTTGAGCAGAAATAAGAAAAATAATGTATACCCCTGTAAACCCCAGTTTTACTATATAAGAGTTGGCTTTAAGGGGTCAAAATTATATAGGCGTGTTTTCGTGATGATTATAATATCTGAAATTCGCAAGTCACTGAAGTCTCTCTTTATGCATATTAACACTAAGCCTATTAGGTAAAATATTCAGCAGATGACACTTTGAAATTTTTTTTTAATTTCAGGGAAAATAAGGCTTGAAATTTATTGCGAATCATAGCAGACGATTCAAATGAAATACCAAGTCTATATTTTCTCTGAAAATTTTAAAACATGACGAAGACACGCCTATTCAAAAATACTGAAAATTTTACCACTAAAAAATAAAAATTTACAGATAAAAATTCTGATATTTTTCATATTTCTGCTCAAAATATAGATTGTGAATACTCGTTAGAACCGCCTCAACAAGGCTGTTCTAACGAGTACCCACAATCTATGTTTTCGAGCAGAAATGAGAAAATAATGCATACCTCTGTAAACCCCAGTTTTACTATTTAAAAGTGGGGTTGAAGGAGGTCAAAATCATATACGCGTTTTTTGTGATGAACATTAGAATGTCGTCTGCTACAAATTTGCTTAGCGCTTCAAAGGTTAATTATAGTATGGTGAAAAACAAAAGAATCACTTGTTCGTTAACATACTATAGATCTTACTTCAAAGTCTCTCATTTTTCTTAACCTTCTTATAATAAGACCTAAATAACAGAGCTAGTTTTTTATCAGTAGATAAATTGTTACCTGGGAAATTGCTTTTGCTCGATAATGAAAAACGGCAATCTTATAATTATACCTTGAATGTCAAATTCTCCTAGATTATGTTGTAACAGCCCACCAATGACCTTTTGGACATAACATCTTACGACATCAGCCTTGGCTGAAATAGAACATATAGTAGACTCTCGTTATGTCGACTTCGCTTATCTTGAATAACCGCTTATCTCGACGAAAAAATCTGGTCCCTGTTTTAAGACAGAAATCTAACAACAGGTAATAAAACATTGTGGAAACTTGGAGAAATTGCTCCTCAGGGGCAATTTCTCCTCTTTTCCACAATATTTTCAATATATCTCTAACTTCAGGAGTCAAATTACATGTTCATTTGTGAAATGAGGTTGTTCGATTTACTTTATTTTTTTCCTCAATTCTGCAAATATGATATGTCGAACTACGGATATCTCGAAGTATTTCAGAAAGTCCCTAGGACTGAGATAACGAGAGTCGACTGTAGTTCGTGCAAACGATATCTTGTGAGGACTGGATACCCTCTCCAGCCCTTCTAATCCATTACGAAAACACGCCTATTGAAATATATTGAAAATGATACAACCAAAAACTGGCAAATTTTCAGATAAGAAATTCTGATATTTTTCATATTTCTTCTCAAAACATAGATTGTGGGTACTCGTTAGAACCGCCTCGGCGAGGCGGTTCTAACGAGTACCCACAATCTATGTTTTTTTAGCAAAATAAGAAAAATAAAGTATACCCCTGAAAACCCCAGTTTTACTATATAAGAGTGGGGTTTAAAGGGTCAAAATGATATAGGCATATTTTCGTGATGAAGGCTGAACTATACATTATGGAAACACGCCTATTCAAGTATATTGAAAATTTCACCACCAAAACGAAAAGAAAAAAAACACAAAAAAAAAACAGAAAGTTTTCAGATAAAAAAATCTGATAATTTTCATATGTCTGCTAGAAATATAGATTGTGGGTACTCGTTAGGACCGCCTCGGCAGTAGTTTACTGGATCGAAACCTCTCCCTGAATTCGGATGCAGCTCAAAATACTAAATATGCGTTCGTCGGCGTAGGGTACTCAGTTGTCAGAGCCTAAATCCGAGCAACAACGATCCTAATTAGACTGCACATCCAAGCCAAAGACAAGTGTACCGAAAGAAGAGATGAAGAACAGACAATGACACAAAGCCACACATTAGAGTACTGGCACACAAAAAGAGAACTGCAACGGAAGAAGCGCATTGGAACGGCCAGTTGAGAAACGGCTGAGAAAGAGGGACATACACCAGGTCTACTGGTGCGAAATCTAACCCTCTGATGCAGCTCCGAGGGGTGGGGAAGGGAGGAGGGGCGAAGGGCGGTGTTGGGGTGGCTTTACCTCATCAGTGAGATTTTACAGTGAAACACACATAATCAAGAAAGCTATGATGAAACAAAGCAAGGGCCAAATGGGAAGCAGAAGCCAGAACTTAAGACAACTACAAAAAGAAGCACAATGAGTCCGACCACAGACATCAATGGTCTAGCACCAACTTTCTCGAACAGATTCAAGAGGAAGCCATCATTTATCATAAGGATCGATGCCACGTCGTGCAATTAAAGAATGAAGCGAAGTTATCAACCATAACTGGGTGAAAAAAGTCACAATCATCACGAAAACATGCCAATATAATTTTGACCCTCTTAAACCCCACTTTTATATAGTAAAACTGGGGTTTACAGGGGTATACATTATTTTTCTTATTTCTGCTCAAAAACATGGATTGTGGTACTCGTTAGAACCGCCTCGCCGAGGCGGTTCTAACGAATACCCACAATCCATGTTTTGAGCAGAAACTGGAAAAATATCAGATTTTTTTTATCTGAAAATTTTCAGCTTTTGGAGGTGAAATTTTCTATATATTTGAATAGGCGTGTTTTCGTAATGTATTCTCTTCCTTGTCTGGCGGCAACTGTATTAAGTGTATGCAGACCACTCATTACATCACTTGCCGCGTTACAATACCCGGTTGTTCTTCGCCCCCTCCCCCCCCCTCCCACTGTAATGACATCACGAAAACACGTCTATATAGTTTAGACCCCCTTAAATCACACTTTTACGCAGTCAAATTAGGGTTTACAGAGGTATACATTGATTTTTTTTATTTCTGCTCAAAAACGTAGATTATGGGTACTCGTTAGAACCGCCTCGCAGAGCAATTTATGTTTTGAGCAGAAATATGCAGATTTTTTTTTTATCTGAAAATTATATGTTTTGGTGGTTAAATTTTCAATATATTTGAATAAGCGTGTTTTCGTAAAACAGGGGTATGAAGGGGTGGACATAAAGTGGCCGAATTTCATAACTGCAATTCATTTCTTATTTCTGTCAACACTTTGTACTGTACACAATTGCACCTCGGCTATACGCTCATAATGGGCACCACAGCAGTTTTTGCGTGGAGAAAGAAGAAAGTCATCCGTATAATTGGTTGACAATGGAGCCTTACCTACAATTATGTTGTCTACGAAGTATGCATTTGCATTTCATATGGGTGTGTTAAAAATAATTGATCTTTAAAAGGGGCATCGGGTTTCATTTCAGTAGCATAAGGGGAAAATTTCATGAAATGTCAGACCACTTAAATTTCAAGAAAAAGAAACTATCGTGCATTAACCATCTTCTGATGTTGCATAATGTCATTATACATTTACAGGAAATAGACAACTGTCTTTAAATTGTCTTGCCTCCTGCCAATAAGGTCTTCTTATTGCAATACTTTAAACATACCAGATAAGTCTAAGTGATCATAAAGGACCAGAAAATATGAAGTACACTACAGTGAAGTACAGGGGGACGTATTACGGTCACCGAACACAATTAACATCAGCTGAAATAAAGATGAATAGAGTATAAAATGAGTAATACGAGACCACTGATCACATTCACAAAACTAAAAAAAAAAACCTAAATGTCAAATTTCTTGACCTGACTATAAATCAAAGGTTGTTTTTTTTTGTCTTGTTAATATACTTTTGATATAAGACTAGTCTAGGGCCAAGATAAAACAGGTTGTTTTACCAGTCAGTACTTTCCGTTATGGGCTCCGTTTGATTGAGAAAGTAGACTGAAGTTTTGTCTAGTCCGTAGTTCAGCTAGGAAGTTTGTTGGAAATTAGCACTGAAAACTTTACAGGCCTGAGTTCGATACCATAAATTACCACTTTCATTCATAATTTATTTATTTATTTATTCATTTATTGTTTGTGACCACAGGTTTTACTTTCGCTTATTATTGTTCCAGTCTGCGGATCATATTTATCTCTTATGCGCTTCACCCTTTTCTAACCCCTTCTGGGATAAGTACTCTGTTTTTGGTGTGTAAGCTCATTTTTTGTCACATTCTGAAACTGTTGTAGGGTCATTTGCGGGTATTGGCCAACGGCATGTTTTATTCTTTCTCGTGTCCTGTTTCACTCTGTTTTATTTCATTGACATCAAAAAACAAACAATTTCAAACTAAACTTGTTTAATTGTTATTATTCCTTATAGACAGACAGAGCAAACAACGGGGTGGGTTAGGGCACGTCAATAGTCACAGCTGGAGACACGCTGATATTAAGTACATGATATGTTTTTTTATTCATAGAAGTTTTATGAGAACAGAACATAAAATAAATAAATAAATGAATAAATAAAATTAGTGCAAAACGTTATAAATAAATAAATAAATAAATAAATAAATAAATAAATAAACAAATAAATAAATAAAATTAGTACTTAAACGTTACTACATTACGAAAACATGCCTATTCAAATATAATGAAAATTTTATCGCCAAAAAATGAAAATTTTCTGAGAAAAATGCTGATATTTTTCATATTTCTGCTCAAAACATAGATTGTGGGTACTCGTTAGAACCGCCTCGACAAGGCGGTTCTAACGAGTACCCACAATCTATGTTTTGAGCAGAAATAAGAAAAATAATATATACTCCTGTAAACCCCAGTTTTACTATATTAAAGTGGGGTTTAAGGGGGTAAAAAATAATATATGTATGTTTTCGTGATGACAAATAAATGCAGTGCCTATACAATAATGTTGTTGCTACTTTTACAGACGGGAAGAGTATCCACTACACCAGTCCATCTAATAAAATATCTGAACAATATATTTCACATATGTTCGTGGCGACAGTGCCAATAACTCCACCTACATGTCCTAAACTGTTTGAGATGCTATTTTAAGTCATGTTTCCTAAAACCGGATTTTGGATGGACTCGTCCAACTTTTGACACTTTGGCTTTTGACGTAATGATCATAAAATACCATAAAATATAAACTACACTGTAGCGAAGTACGAGGGTGTAAAGACGGCACTAACGTTCCCAGCGGGCACATGACGTGTATACAACGTCGCCTCAACGTCAATGCAACGTCATCCAGCGGGCACATGACGTGTATACAACGTCGCCTCAACGTCGATGCAGCGTCATGACGTTGCATCGACGTTGAGGCGACGCTGTATACACGTTATGTGCCCGCTTGGACGTTAGTGCCGTATTTACAGCCTCGTACTTCGCTACAGTGTAGTTTATATTTTATGGTATTTTATGATCATTACGCTGAGACGATGTTGTGTAAACGTCGTGTGTCCGCTGGGAACGTTTGCAGTAAAGATAAATTGGTTATGAAAGATTTGATATCGGATAGCAGTGCGCACACTCTGTTACAACTAAGGGCAGTAAGAACGGACCGAGGGTGATTTCCTTTTTGATAGCACTGAGAATAGGTCCAGGTAGGGAGAAGCCTAACGGGATCCCACACTGAGACTCTAACAACGTTTATTTTTAATGACAGATTTTATCTGCCATTCTTCGTTGCCATGCGTGGTTTTAGAGAAAGTAGCTTTGACTTCTATTGAAGTTTGTATTTATCCGCGCAAAAACGTAGACCATGTGTGTATATTAGTACGCAATTGAGATATCAACAATGAGTAGCGCGACTTGTGCTTGATCCATGGTTCAAGTCTTCATATGAACCGCTGAGAAAACTCGCTTTAATACATGTGCGAACAACAAAGGCGATCAGTTTTGCGCGGACCTGATCAGCGCCTTTGTTTTTCGCTGTAGCTCGTTTTGTTTTCTTCTTTTTCGAAGGAGAAACTTCACATAAGTTTAAATGGAAGGCAAAATGATTTTCTGGAATGTATAAGTTTCTCATAGAATCTGTCATTACAGGGCTATTCAGCCCTTTGATTATATAATATTTTTCCACACATACTGTTTACAGCATATAACTAAATAATAAACATATGACTACAACACAAACCATATAACTGCAATTATCCACACGCCGGTCACGACAAGAAACACAACACGACTGGAGACATACCGGTTTATAATTTGATTAATCTGGCTCATTAATCAATTTTTTGACGACCATTATAATCCCAACCGAGTGCTCTGAATTATATATGTGAAGAGAATGCCCCTTTTACTTCACAAGCAACAGTGTATAGTGCCTTGGATATAATTATGTTACTTTTTTCTTTTCAATTATATATGATTTTATGGTGCACCTTATAATTTAAGCCATTAAGACTCTATTGTATCACATACTGAACACGTTTGACAATTAATGCCCGTGAGGACCATAATAACAACGAGAGTTTGTTGCTTTACGATACGCAGCTATTCTTCTCTATTCAGTTGATAGCACTGAGAATAATAGAAGTTCCTTCCGTTGCTTCTCATGGCGACGACTTGATGCTGTCTGGACAGAACTTAAGGAGTGGTTAGTCGTCCATGAAGCAGTCTTCTCTGACGGTATTACAGTCAAACTCTCATCAGAGGATAAACATTGATGAGAGGGCCTAAACTTAGAATAAATCAATAAACACTCTCTAAGTATACATTCTACAATAACACAAGATGAAGCCTACTGTTATTGACTATACTATTATTCTACAATGACGACATACGTCACCAAGAAGAGTTAGTGACGTCATTGACATCGCGGCGGAATCACCGACGTCATGATTAATCTATTACTGACGTAGACGTAACTTCTCCATGACCGACCTCTCGGTTGCCGACATCAGCGCCGTCGACAGTGAGCAATCCACTAGCTGTCAAAATCGTTGGCCGACCTCGACATAACACGCAAATTTCATTTTTCAAAAAGACAAATCACAATAGTTTTCATAATGCCTGGAAAACAACTGGGCTATGACATTTCAAATGTAGTGACCCTAATACTATGTGGACACTACCCTTTGCTGGCTGTAACAGCAGACTTAGACTTGTAACCCATTTACTATATAACAGAATGTAATAAGAATTGGTTTCAAGTCAAATGGAGGTTATTCTAGGAGCAACTTCCTCGGACAAAACTGAATGCCCTGACTTGTATATTAGCAGACGGCTAATTTACATGAGAAAGTGCGTCCGAAATTGCACGTACCTAAATTAATTACAATAACTGCGCGTACACGGATGTCCTCAGCCACCTGACTGCACATGTCTGTGGGTGTACGCATGCCTTATCTTTGTGAGTATGTGTCCGCTCTTCCTAATTTTGTATTAAGCCGGCGCGATCCCTTTTGTACTGCCCCTACCACGTTTTAAATCTGCAAGTTCGTTTTAAATCAGCAAGTTCAAACTACACTTTGCGCCTACGACAGAGTTACCCTGATCAGACTGCACAGAGCCAGCGCAGCCTCCTCAGCACTTTCGATAAAAAACTACAGCTGCGCAAATTAGGGAAATTCCGACCAGGCTGCACAAAGCCAGTGCAGCTTGTTAGGTACTCCCGACAATAACCTCAATCTGCGCAAACGGGAGAAATTACGAGCAGGCTGCACAAAACCAGTACAGCCTGTTCAGTACTCCTGACAATACTTCGGTAACGTATGATTAATCCGATCAAACTGCGCACAATATTTATACTCAGCAAGTAATAATTTGGAATGTTCATTCACGGGAGTTTTAGCTACGCAATCCTGCCGTTTTGAAATGCATAGAAAGCCTACAATTATATTATTATCTAAATAATTATAAAATACCATTCACCGAAAACATTTCGGCGAAGGCCACTGTTGACTTTTTGCATCGTAAATGGTTTGCCCTCTGTCGATATAATTGCACTGGATTTATTTATAGGCAACAATGACCGTGAAAAAAACCCAAGATCTACAAGTTTCATGATTTTCACGTAGTCTAAATATACATTATTAGGTAAAAATTTGCATCTTTCAACTTGCAGGTCAAAAATGGATTTAGGTAGTAAAAATGGGAACTCGCGTATATGTAACAATAGTTAATTGCCTACAGAAGAGCTGTAAGCCGTGGCTCAGCATTTCCTGCAGTAATGCATGTGCGCCAAACGAACATTCAGATCAACCTTTGTATCCGTACAATCTTAGCAGGGCACTCTGTGGGCGTACAAGTGTCTTCAGGCAGACAGCGAAAACTCGGACTACATTGGCGCAGATGCACAGGCTGACCTATGTTTTCGCTGGGCACACATGCAATCTTGTAGGAAATGCTGTGTCCCAGCCTACATATGATAAAAATTGTGTTTTAATTATATTTCAGTTCCTTGCCTTGTACAAGAAGACAGCAGACACATATCATAATGGTACTACAACATTAGCGACCACGAGTTCGATACACACAATCACGGGTAGGCTGAAGAAATCCAAGGTCGCCCCATCCTCTATGGATCCTCCACACTGAATGCATGAATAGCGAACTAAGGTGACAAATATTCTTACACGGGTCGAACTTAATTAATTGTTAACTAATTATTGGCACACCTAAACTCCCTACCGTACTTTGACTAAATTTTGAATGTCCATTTTACTACCTTGTGATATACAGTTGACTCTCGTTATCTCGAACTCGCTTATCTCGAATAACCGCTTAGCTCGAAGTGAAAATCTGGTCCCTGTCGAAACATTGACATCTAACAATAGGTAAAAAAATCCTGTGGAAAAGAGGAGAAATTGCTCCTAAGGAGCAATTTCTCCTATGTTCCACAATATTTTTTATATATCTTTAACATCAAGAGTGTAATTACATATATATTTGTAAAATGTGGTTGTTCGAATAATTTTTTCCTCAATTCTGCAAATCTTATCTGTCGAGGTACGGATATCTCGAAGTATTTAATAGAGTTCCTTGGAATTCGAGATAACGAGAGTCGACTGTATCTAGAGTTGGATGCCTGGCCAATAGTGTAAACCTCGATCTAACACCACGCTGGGTCTACGTTGATTAGCCTGGCCTGTTTGTCCCAATACTTTATTTTTTTTTAAGAATTTTCTGGCATGTCGTGTAAAAGAAATTCATGAAGGCAAAGGGAGGTGACTAGTGTTTGTGTCAGTAAATTTAATTTTCTGGAATTGATGTTCGTTTGATTTATTATTGTGACTAAATGTAACAAATATTCGTATTTTAAACTTTATAGTTACAGTCGACTCTCGTTATCTCGAATTCCAAGGGACTCACTGAAACACTTCGAGATATCCGTACCTCGACATATCAGAGTTGAGAGAGTGAGGAAAACAATAAATTGACCAACACATTTAACAAATGAATATGTAATTTGACTCCTGAAGTTAGAAATGTATATATAAAATAATGTGGAAAAGAGGAGAAATTGCTCCTTATTTCTCCTCTTTTCCACATTATTTTATTACCTGTTGTCATAGTTGCATGTTAAAACAGGGATCAGATTTTCACTTCGAGATAAGCGGTAATTCATAAGCGAGTTCGAGATAACGAGGTTCGACTATATATTCAAAGCATATACCGACGCTGATTTGTTTATTAGTATCCTCTGGTTAGGCGTACATGTATTAAATCATTTTGCAAGACCAGTTTTCTTTGGTTTCGCATACACTAACAGTATGATACTCATTTACCATTAACATGTTTGAATACTTGTAAAATAGTTCGTTCGAACGACTTACTAAGAAATTTTCTTTTGTGGTTTTCCCTCCAATATTAGTCTGATGCGTATTTACTCATGAAAATATATGGTTACGTTTGAAGTATTTCGTTCGACTTATTCACCAAGAAATTGAGACTGGAATTACAATGGTCGCTACGCTTAAGATTGTGAATATATCTCTTCTCATTAAAACACACAGTTTTAAGCTTTTGATATGTTCACAAAAATCTGCCTAAATTTCTTCTATTTTAGAACATATTTTAAACAGTTGTGAGCTGCATCAGAATTTAGGGCGAGGTTTCGATCGCATAAACCTAATTTAGCATCCCCTACAGTAGTTTATACTGCTGTCCTTTCTAAAATATATTTTCTTATACGGAACCATGTTGAATTAATCTACTGTCCTTTCGACATTACTCGGAAAAACGTTTTTTGTTCGATGTTTTATTTTAAATGAAAATATTTCATTCTGATTGATCATATTTTATAACAAAACCATTTGTCTTTTCTGTATCTGTATTTTGTTCTCAAATAATTACCCTACAAATAAATGTACGGCCAAAAATCGGTCTGACCTGTGCAATTTCTATAGTGAAGTGATTTTTGGAATTTTTGTGTAAGAAAATATTTTTACGTTTCTTTGCTGAATTTAAATTATTGATGTTTCACAACAATATTGTGAAAATTTCAGAAAAAAATTGAACAAGAAGAGCTTGTTGAAAATCTGCCTCCAAGTTACCAGCCCTATAGATTTCTGCATAATTCGCATTCATTTTTACTATGGGAAAAAGTGAAAATATTTGATGTTTTAAAAACCAATGACTAGAATAGAAGTTTTTGTGCGTAAGTAGTTACGACAAATGGTTTTTCATTATACAGTAACACCTGTGTAAGAGAGCCACCTTCGAGACTGACTTTAAATAGTGGTTGATGTGGAAACAGTTGTCTGTCTTATAAAGGTACATGTCATGTAATTTTGCTAGCAAAATTACATGACATGTACCTTTATAAGACAATCACCTTTCCACATCAACCACTGAGGTCAATTTCAAAGGTGGCTGTCTTACACAGGGTTTACTGTATAATGACAAAAGTTTGCAAACTTACTTCTCCTGTGTAAAGCACCAAGCAAAACACGACTTTCTGAAAGATGTAGAAAGCACAGTAGCATTGTGTTCACCTGCTGTAAGACTGCGCACTTTCCTCTCTGTATTGTTTGTAGTTCATCATACTTCATGCTGATATGCTAGTATTGTGGTCATAGTCTTCAATGGCTGACTACTTTGCCTTTGTGTTCTTTCTGTTTGTAAAAAGTCGAAACCTTCTTCGGTTTAAATTGTCATTTTATACCCGTAAAATATAATTATTTAAAGATAAACATAAGCTATTTGGTGTAGGTCCATATTTAACATGTTCATAAAGTGATGTTGTTAAGAGGATTGGATACATTGAAAAGTAGTCTGCTCTAACATGAAAGAATTCCCCCCCACCCCCACTGGGAGCAAATTCTTTCCGTTTAGAGTAGACTGCTTTTCAGGAGGGTGGTAAACACAACTGGAAGAGTTATCGCCCTTGAAAGTGTATCAATTCCTCTAAATATACAGATTCTGAAATGAGGGATCATTTGGCGGCAAGAATACATGAAGCATACGAAAAAAACAGACTCCGTTTTAATGTGTCTGTTTATTTATATGATGAAATGTATGCAATCTATACACAGTATTCAGAAAAGTTTGGTATCAAAAGGAATCAAAAATGTTAAATCTGTGTTTTTCATTTCCATGCAGTTTTGCGATATACATTTATGGCTTCAGTTTTGTTTTATTTCAGAACTTGAATTCAGGGGAGATAAAGTCCCGATCGATTTGGTGTTCATGAACTTCCGATCTACATTGGATTCATCGTCATCATCACGAAGTCATGCCTGTATAATTATGACCCTCGTCATATACAGTAAAACTGGGGTTTACAGTGATGTACATTATTTTTCTTATTGCTGCTAAAAGCATATATTGTAGGTACTCGTTAGACCCGCTCGGCGGGAAATTTTATCTGAAAACTTTCAGTTTTTGGTGGTGAATTTTTCATTATATTTGAATAGGCGTGTTTTCGTAATGTCAAGTTATTTACTTGAATACATTCTAAAAGGAATGGCCCTTGAGAACAATGGACACTCATACAAAAAGACAACAGCCAAATTCAAATTTTTTGTCCCACTAGTTATTAAGCCTCATTAGAGACCGTCATAATTGATTTAAAATGCTCTAGCATATTTTCAGGTCCTTAGTGATCAATGACACCATTCTAAAAAAACATATTTTAGCGAGGTATGTTTAATGGCCGAAGTCCGCCAAAATCCGTCTCTTCAACAGTTATTCCATTTTCCATATTAACTTCGACATTGTCGAGTATCAGTGCCTAAACGTCTAAACGCAAACTGTCTTTTTACATACTAGCAATGTTTTACTTATAAATTTTATTGCAGTTGTGAATAACTTGCTATGATTTAACCGTTAAAGCGTGTCACACCAGCAGCAGGCGCCCTTCTACTCCTGCCGTTTTTTCCCCGAGAACATAAACATTTACATTTAATACGAATCGTCAGCTAGGCATTAAACGTTAAGCCTTAAATTCTCAAACAAATTAAAAAAACAAACAATCAAACAAACAAAAAAAAGAGACATTGTCGTCTACTACAATTTTAAATGACGCTTTAACGGCATGGGCACTCTTGGTACATGGATGTAGACTTCCTGACTTCCTGTGTGCTTTTCTGCTCATCAAGCGCTTTTTGAAAAGGGCCAACAAAAAGGAAAAAACTGGCTTCCAAGGGGAGTACATTGTTTCCGTTCAACGTAGACCTTTCAGAAAGGGGCAAACAAATGTTGACAGAGTTGCGTCTTTTGATAGTGTACCAAGTCCCTGTCTAGAGCAATCGTTTGTGAATAATGAGAATATAAGTATCTATCATTGGTGTGAGGATCACTGTCTGGCATCACGAGGCTTGCCGAGTGACGCCAGACTTTGATCGCGAGGGACGGATTTTTTTTCTATCTATCCCTCACACCCATGCTGATTGTTTTTCTTGTTCACCTTTCATTTCTGAAAGTAGATTTTTTAATAATGCAGTCACTTCAATTGCTGACGTCCACCATATTGTAAAGACATTACTACGGCGTTAAATGATGTCATTACGTTCAGTGACGTAAACCTTAACAATGGCATATGTGACGTCCTTAACAACCAGTGCATATAAAAAACCTGAGAATTCTCGAGTTTTATCTTTACCCTGCGTAGGATAACCTGGGTAAACTACAAAATTCTGAAAATTCGCGTAAAAATGCAGATACCTACATTACCCCGCTTGCAATAAATGGGCCGAGTTATGCGACCATGCCTTCGGGCACAAGTGGATAGCTGCTTCCACCAAAAGACTCATTGGATACTACAGAATGTATGAAAGGAGAGCAAAGATCCCGATGATATTTTACGCATATGTAAGATGATCTGAATCTGCGCATTTTGCGCATGTTCGAAGGCACACTTTTGCTTGACGCGGCCCAATTATGTTATGGGGGACCCTTGGGAAACACATCACGTAGACTTGTTAGCGTAATGAACTCATCATTTTTTTAAATCCTGATTGACAAGACCGGATCCTTGACCAAAACTAATAATTTTGTAAGTTACTCTGTTATATACCACATTTTCAAGTTATTTAAATAGTTTATCACTTTTAAAATGTCATAAATGTTTGTGGACATTCTTTATCTTTTTCCAGTACCACTTTTGAGCAAGCGTATGACAAAACCGACAATAAGACGTGTAACCAGATCATACACCCAGTCATACTGATCAGACTGAGTGGATGATCAGACTCGCTCAGTCTGATCTGTGTCTTAGCTGGGCGCAGATCAGTATTATCTAAAGAGGGATGAATAAGAACAGTCTGATCTGTGTCTTAGCTGGGCGCAGATCAGTGCTATCCAAAGAGGGATGAACAAGCGATCAGCGAAGGTGACTGCGCGGATGCGCATACTGATTTTCGCTGGTCGCATACGTCTTATGTAGGTTTTGTCGTGCGCTGGCTATTTACTTTACAAATATGGGCATAACGCCTTGACAAACATTGTAGACCCAGATAAAATGCCTGATTGCCATTCATCAAACAATGTGTAGACACCTCAACATGTAGTAAAACGATGTTGTTCACATTTAGGACAAGTACCGTTTTTTACTATATACATAGGTTTACATAAGTTGAAACCTTCCAAACACCGAAAGTACTGTAGAAACCAATAAGAAGCAAAGTATAGAAGGACACTGAAGAACGGTATAAAATTAACTACTCTGCTTTCAACATCTTTCTGAAAGTCTTTTTTTAGAAGAAATATATGTTGGCCATGATTAAAATTATTATTTACAAAACATCCAAACGATTTATTCTATTCAGTGGTTTTAAAAAAATCCCAAAGCAGATATGACTGCAAACTATACAAAAATCTGGGCCCAGTTGTTCAAAGCGTCGTTAGCTTAACGAGCTTGTTAAGGGTCATTTCATTAACTGTTTTAGCGGGTTCAATATACAATATTCTGATATGTTTTGCTGGAAAAATGTGAGTAGCTTACTACAGCAAAAAATTTCAGCATATTTGCGTATCACTCGATGTAAATTTTAACGACTCGTTAACTAACGACATCGTTAGTTTTGAATAACTGGGCCCTGTAGGGTAAATAGTTTTGATGTGGTTTTCAACAAGTTCTACTTATTCAAAATTTCTGAAATGTTCACATTATTGGTATGGAATATCAATAAGATGACATCTATGAAGAAAAGCAACCTGTTTTCTTACGAGTATATTTGATTTTGTTGTTCAAGAATCCAATTTGGGGTCTTGGGGTCTGGGAAGGGATGCGATTTGTGATTGTGGCACTCCCTGGACTATTCTCTTACCTTTTTTACTACACAGATTAAAGAGGCCAGACCTATTTTTGCCATAAAGCTAATTTTACGGTAACTATTTGAAAACAAAGCATGGGAACAGAAAAGACAAATGATTCCTAAAAAAGATATTGTCAATCAGAAATCAATAGTTTCGTTTAGAATAAAAGGCCCTTCAAAAACTTCTTTCCAAAAACTGTCGAAAGTACAGTAAAAGTAACTGACCTTGACATTTCGTACTTAGACCATATCCATTTTGAGGAATTCGCGAAGTACGCAAGGCATTCTGAGATGTAATTGGTGTCAATGATGGCCTTCTCACCATGTTTAAATATGAAAACTCAAATACGAGTATAGTTACATCTCGAATTCCTCTACAATAACGAGGACATTTTTGAAGGGACAAGAAGAATTGGTAGTCAGAAGAAAAGACAACATAGAGGATTGAACCGATATTAGTTTCGCAAGGTCGAAAATGGCAGTTAACCTTGTCATCTCTACAGACCAGTACAAATACTTATCAGGGCCATTGTTGCCGACTTACAAAACATACACTAAAGCTCCTTTCAGTTAACACACACTTGAATAGTCAGTAGCTTTTCAACCCAACAACAAAAAAAGAAAAGATTTTTTATTCAAGATTAATTACAGGAATATTTCGCTAACAAGTTTTACAAGCTTTTAATTCACCTTGACAGGAATGAAAGCAATTGAGGTGAACTGACTTTTAGAATGTAGGCAAATACTGATGTTATGTACAGGTCTACGAAATATTTCAATATTTATATTCTGAGTGCATTCTCAGAAAAAAACAACAACAAAAAACAACTATAGTTAATTATTGCGACGTTATGATGTTCATGCGTCAATGAACACACTGACTCAAACTACGTCACATGATCAATAAGAGACGTCAAAATATACCATGGTTGACTCCAATATGATTGGACGATGGCGATTTTATTGGATGATGGCAACCGAAACTCCCATTTTCTAATCTGTAGTGTGTTCTTTGTTTCCAAAGGCAATCTTTTTCAACGTTTATTTTACTACACTGCAGCTGGTATTAGTGCTGTGTGGCGGCGGTAGAACGTCTCCCCATACTTCACCATAAGGCAGATTATATTTCATTTCCTTTGGGATCATTGGGCCCATTATCTTTGAAAATGTTCTGTTTATTTATACGCTAGCGGGCACATCAGTGTTGCAAACTTCATTACTGCTTTTGAAGAGTCCCAATAAAACCGAGACTCCCATTTTCTAATCTGGAGTGTGTTCTTTGTTTCCAGAGGCAATCTTTTTGACGCTTATTTATGTCATCAGTGAAGCTGTTCCGCCATAAACAGGAAAACTACATGCAATCGTTTTCTTGTTTCAATTTTAGTCCTCGAATCAACTTTTTTTTCCCAATAATGGATAGAAAATAATACAAATATAAATAAGAATGGCAATTTATTTAACTTTCATTGAAGAATGAACAATATTGGGTCGCGTACAAAGTAAACATAAACCCCTTCGGGATTGACCTACTTTGCTGGTGTCATAATGTTGTTCATACTTCAATGAACGTTAAATAATTGCCTTCATTTCCTAAATAAATTGTCCAAGTAAGAAAATGAGAATAATCTTCGAAGCGTACCTTTAATCCCAACGTGTTATCTCAGGGGGATTGATATATTTTGAAGGAAGATAACTCTGTGATTTTTGTCCTTTTTTGAGAGGGTTCTACTATATAAGGAAAGAAATTGTTCTGTCCTATTCTGAAAGGGGTCAATTCTATAAAAAGAAAAATTTCGTTCCCTCTGGAAGTGAATTCTTTTTTACAGAGAAGACTCCTTTTCAGCAGGGGATTTGTGTCAAGAAAAATAAACAGGAAATTACAAAATTTGTCTCCCTTGATAAAAATGACAGAAAATCTACCAAGTGATCAAGTCCCCTTTAACTTGTAGGTTTCTTTTTTATATAAGAATAAACGTCAAAAAGATTGCCTTTGGAAACAAAGAACACATATTAAGAAACCTGACAGATTATGCTGCTCAAAACAAATCTTTAATTTTTAATTGTTCAAACCAAAGACAAGTAGAATGCAACTCTTTACAAGTGCCCGAGACCTATTTTATGTCCATGTTTAAATGTCATTAATATAATATCAGCGTCATTAATGATATCTTTTCAGTTTCTGCTCTTGAGCGTATGAGTTTAGTGTCTTGAGATTTATGTAATACGGAAACGTAATGGTATTGAAAATATAATTACACCTCATTTAATCTTTACTTTTCTCTATACATCCTATGTTGTGAGTCATCCCTTCCAGCTTATATATTGGCTATACCATGCCAAAACGTGTCTTCGTGCATATGCGGACAGCGAGGGCCTAGATCAGCCTGAGCATCCGCAGAGTCTGATCAGGGTCTTCCCTGTTCGCTAACAGAATCACTGGACACCATAAAATGTATCAGTGGAAAGTACATGTCCGGATGAAACTGCGCATGCGTGGGACAAATCTAAATCTGTGCATTCTGCGTGCATTCGAAGACATTTTTTCGCCTGACTTGGCCCATTTAATAAACGATTTATTGTTACGTGATAGAATCCTCTTGAAGCATTTTACAAAAAAAAATTCTAGATATACATTGTGGAATCAGGTTAATCTGATATTACTATCTGAAAAAGCGGACAGAATATAATATATAGAACTGGATACGTTGCAGTGTGTCACATAAGCAACATACAACAGCCTCCTTACAATAGCCTCCCTTTGGAATCATTAAAACTAGCGATTGTTGATACGTGACTGTCGTAGATAAGTTCAATATACATAGAGTAATCATATTGTTTAATTGATAATCACATTGTTTAATTGATATAAAAATGTGTTAAAACACGAGCGTGTATATTCGGTAAAACGAGTTTCGACGGAATGATCATGTTACCGCAATATACACTCTTCAGTACAGATTTTTAACATCATGCGCACAGTGTTGATTTTTCTGTTTACCATATTCCTTGTGTAATCGTTACATTCACAAGTCTTTGCAATGTGAACTCGCTTGTTATATTGAAAACAAGGGGTGTACTGTGGTATACATGATAATTGTTAGAATTTTTTGGTTTTTATTAATCGTTTCATCAATGTATCAATTATATAAAACGGCCTTATGAACTGCAATATCTGTCTTAGTCTACTTAATAGTAAATTATTACTCAGTTTTTCGTATTCATTATCATTTTTATGGATTTACTGTATAGCTCTAGATACGAGGGGCAAGCAAATATATGTCGTTTTTCTTACATTACGAAAACATGCCTATTGAACTATATATTGAAAATTTTACCACCAAAAAATGAAAATTTTCAGATAAAAATTTTATACTTCTGCTTAAAACATAGATTGTGGTACTCGTTAGAACCGCCTCGGCGAGGCGGTTCTAACGAGTACCCACAATCTATGTTTTTGAGCACAAATAAGAAAAATAAAGTATACCCTGTAAACCCCAGTTTTACTGTATAAAAATGGGATATAAGGGGATCAAAATTATATAGGCATGTTTTCGTGATGTTCTTCATGAAAACATATGTTGCGGGTACTTTTTTAAAGCACCTCGGCCTCTAGATACGTGTTATGGAAAAATAAGAAAAAAACGTATGTATTATTTGGTAAAGAATATTTATTTACAATTATGACTATGACGTATACGTTTTACACAGTCGGGTTCACGTAATGGCTATTACATGTACTGTTATGTTCTATAAATTGTTACAAAACTAACGTGGAAAAATGGCGTCGTTCAGTTAGTTGTTTAGCAACAAAGAGTCATATTCTTGAGGTAAAGATAACAGGTCTTATTTAGGTCTCATTTTGTGTAATAATTCATCAATTTTCAGTACTCAGCAGAACCATGTCTCGCCGACATGAATCGGTGTTTGATGATCCACATGTTGCTGCTGAGTTAGCTGAAATCCATGAGAAGTTTGTTTTTGTTCCAGCAGACAAGGCATCTAATAACATTGTGTTTGTTTGCCAAAAAACACTATATAAACTGCTTAATGGAAGAGCTTGGTATGAGTACCATGACCGGAAACCCTACAAATAATCTTACTGCTATGTCCAAGGACGAAATTCTACAAAACCACCGTTCGGTGATGCTGACATTCGGAATTTCCCTCCCAGAGGAAGATATTGACCTTCCCAAACTGTACTGGATTCCTAAACTTCACAAGAATCCGTACAAGCAGAGACATATTGCAGGTTCAGCTAAGTGCTCAACCAAGCCTCTTTCTCAGATTCTAACACGAATCCTAACCTCAGTTAAACAAGGCCTCCAGAAGTATTGTGACACTGCATATGCCAGAAGTAGTGTTAATCAGATGTGGATCCTGAAAAACTCCAAAGAGATTTAATAGAAACCCTAAAGGCACAATCTCTTCATTCCGTCAACAGTATAAAATCTTTTGATTTCTCTACTCTTTACACAACTATTCATCGGGATAAATTGAAATCTAAATTAAAGTAAATTATCAACCAGTTTTTCTTTCATAAGAATGGTAACCGTCACTTTCAGTATGTTGACATTGGCTACAAAGACACATACTTCGTTCGGGGTCAAAAAAAAAATACTCAGATGCAGATGTCATAAAGATGCTGGAATATCTAATCGACAATATTTTTGTGGAGCTCGGCGGACGGATATTTCAGCAAACAATCGGCATACCGATGGGTACTAACTGTGCACCGTTAATTGCCGACTTGTTTCTATACTCGTATGAGGCGGAGTTTGTACAAAGTCTCCTCCAAGCAGGCAAGAAACACCTCGCATAACAATTCAATTTCACCTACAGATATATACATGATGTAATGTCTCTGATAAACACAAAATTTGCAGAGTATTTGGAATTCATCTATCCACATGAACCGGTGCTTTGCTCTACCGACCGTTCTAAGGCGATGGTCCCGGTGTTAGTCTTACTCTTTGTTGCTTTGTGGTTTATTCTACGAGGCGATTTGTTGTATGTCTTTCCGTGTGTCATTTTGTTCTTGTATTTTTCAGTCCTTTTAGTATTGCGATTACCTCGCTTGGGGAAGAGAGAGCTAATCTTAGTGCTTTTCGTACATTTGTTCGGTTTGTGCTTGTTTAGATTTGTCGGTTTCCTCTTCCTCTTGGGGACTGGGAAGGGCTGTGGTTTGTGATTGTGGCACTCCCTGGACTTTTCTCTTACCTTTTTTGAAATAAAGGAAACAACGGAGACTGCAGCCTCCTCCTCACTCTTGGATTGTTATCTCTACATTGACAATGGAAAGCGTGCTACTAGGCTTTACGACAAACGGGATGACTTCAATTTTCCCATTATTAACTTTCCATTCCTGAGCAGTAATATCCCTTCTACACCAGCATACGGCGTTTACGTTTCACAGTTAATCCGTTATGCCAGAGCCTTTTCAAATAATCAGGACTTCATGGAGCGTGGGAAAGTGCTCACTACAAAGTTGTTGAGCCAGGGGTATCAAAAACTGTTGGCGATGTTACACTACTTATTCATGCTATCAAAGATTTCATAAAAGCAAACAGCCGTGCAACTGCCAGTAACCTCACATGCACTTTTAGACAAAAACGAATACCTACTTTATTCCAGTTTTTAATAATTGTATTTGCATGGTTCAAGACAGACGCCTCCTTCTGTTTAAATGTGAATCTGATTGAAAACAGTTCCCTGGGACAAAACATAGTTTCTCAAACTTACACGCGACGAAACAAATTTGACTAGGAGATATGAGGCTAACATTAAATGTTTTATAATTGTATTAATAGTCTTCATATACGTTACTACATCCGTATGGACATGCAATATGCTTTTACTATCGGGAGACATTCACCCAAATCCTGGTCCTATCTGTACACCATCGTTAGGTAGCTTTCAAGAATCTTTGGTTAGCCTTACTTCAGAACCATTTAATTTTTCTAATCTTTCAAATCATTTGTCCTTTGTGCATTACAATGTACAGAGCTTTCTTCCTAAAACTGATTTGTTAGTTGCTGAATTATGCGAATTTGACATACTTGCATTCTCAGAAACATGGCTAAACCCGTCTGTCCCGACTGCTGACCTTTTAATACAGTCCTACAGAGAACCTGAGCGGAAGGACAGGATAGGCGATAGCCATGGGGGTGTCATGATTTATGTTAAAGAGTCAATATATTATAAGCGCAGGAATGACCTGGAACTACGAGGCATAGAGTGTATTTGGATTGAGTTAACACTTAAACGCAAACGTATACTTTTTGGCCTATTTTATCGACCACCTAACTCCGATTCTGAATACTATACTGCCATAGCAGATTCTATACATCTCGCAGCTGACTCGGGTATTCAAGACATAGTCATAACAGGTGATTTTAATTTCAACATGTTAAATACGCAATCATCTCGTAAAGTAAATAGTATTTGTGAAGAACTTTCGCTCCTTCAAATGATTCAAGACCCAACACACTTTACCGAAAATTCCTCTTCTTTAATAGACCTTATTATTGTCAGTAATAAAAATAGGGTGATTAATTGCGGCGTTGGTGATCCATTTTTACACCAAGATATACGTTACCACTGTCCTATTTACGGAATACTTAACTTTTGCAAGCCGAAACGAAAAGCTTTCTCACGTCGGATATGGCAATACGATCATGGCAATTATGACCTACTTAGGCAAAAAGCTATAGATACAGACTGGAACTTACTTCGACATGATAATATAGATACTTATGCACAGACTATTACTGATCAAATACTAACACTGGCTGAATCATGTATACCTAACAAGACTGTAACTATTCGACCGTCTGATCCACCATGGATTACTACTTTTATTAGAAGATATATAAGGAAACGTAAAAGAGCATATCGCACAGCAAGATTAACAAACGAAGATAGACACTGGACTACATTTAGACAGTTACGTAACAAGGTTACAGCTATGATAAGAGATTCGAAAAAATCGTACAAACAATCACTTTCCGATAAATTGAAATCGGGCACTCTGTCTTCCAAGCAATGGTGGAGTGTCCTGAAAGCTCTCCTTTCTCAAAACAACTCTTCTAGTATACCGCCCCTGGAAAAAGATGGCATAGTGTACAGTGACGAAACTGAAAAAGCCAACTTGTTAAACGACTTTTTTAGAGACCAGACAGTGATTAATGACAAAGATGCTGTGCTACCTGATATTTTGCCATATACTATACATACACCTCTTCAATCTATAGTTCTTTCGCCGGATGAGGTCAAAGAAGTTCTAAAATCGCTCCCGGTCGGTAAAGCTTCTGGACCAGACGGTATCAGCAACCGTGTTCTTAAAGAACTTTCTACCGAACTATCTCTTCCACTCTCCTCTTTCTTCAACTACTCTCTCAACATTGGTGAAGTTCCAGATATTTTCAAAGTGGCTCATGTGACGCCTGTTCCTAAAGGTGGTGACTTATCTGTCGTCTCAAACAATAGACCCATTTCATTATTAAGTAATTTGGATAAAACTCTAGAAAGGCTTGTATTCAAGCACCTTTACAACCACTTTCGTGAAAACAATATTATAACTTCATTTCAGTCAGGTTTCACTCCCGGAGATTCAACAGTGAATCAGCTAACTTATCTGTATAATACATTCTGTCAAGCTCTAGACTCAGGAAAAGAAGTTCGCGTTGTATTCTGTGACATTAAAAAGGCATTTGACCGTGTATGGCATGCTGGATTAATACACAAATTGAAAGCAGCCGGAATATCTGGGAGTCTTCTGAAATGGTTCGTAAGCTACCTCGCTGATAGGAGACAAAAAGTTGTTCTTCATGGTGCACAGTCTGACTGGAACTCTATTCACGCAGGTGTGCCTCAAGGATCCATTCTTGGACCTTTGTTATTTCTTCTCTACATTAATGACATAGTATCAGACATAGGCTCGAATATACGTTTATTTGCTGACGACACAAGTCTTTATATCATAGTTGATAATCCGACTACAGCTGCAGACTTAATGAATAGTGATCTTCTGAAAATCTCAAATTGGGCACGTATTTGGCTTGTGGATTTCAACGCAACGAAAAATGAAGTGCTTTTGCTTTCTCGTAGAATTAATCGTCCTATTCACCCGCCATTATATATGTTAAACCAAGAAATTAAAGAAGTTCAATTTCATAAACACTTAGGAGTTTATTTCAGTGAAGACTGTTCCTGGCATAAACACATAGATTATATTAAAGACAGGGCATGGACTAGAATTAATTAAATGAGAAAATTTAAATATGACCTTGACAGGAGAGCTTTAGAAACTATTTATATTTCTTTCATTCGACCAGTACTGGAATATGCAGATGTCATTTGGGATAACTGTACACAACAGGAAAAACAAGATCTTGAGAAAATACAAATTGAAGCAGCACGTATTGCAACGGGAACAACCAAACTGGTTTCTCTTCAAAAACTGTATGAAGAAATAGGGTGGGAAACATTAGAAGCCAGAAGGAAAAAACATAAACTCGTGCTTTTTTATAAAATGTTTTACAATTTGTCTCCTCTTTATCTATCTTACTTAGTACCACCTCAAGTGCAAAATGTTTCTCGTTACAATTTGAGAAATGCAAATAACGTTCAAACTTTAGTATCACATACAAGTCAGTATTTTCACTCCTTTCTCCCTTCAGTAATTAGGGACTGGAATAACCTAGCCGATGATACTAGGAATGCTGATACAGTTGAATCTTTCAAAAGAAAAATACACGAAAACACAGTTGTTATACCCAAACATTATTATACTGGACCACGTCAACTCCAGATCTTGCATACTAAGATAAGGACAGGTTGTAGCGCTTTGAATAACGATCTTTTTCTAAAGAACATAGTAGAAAGTCCATTGTGTGCTTGCAGAAGCGGAGATATAGAAAACGCGGACCATTTCTTTCTTAAGTGTATGCTTTACAATGAACATCGACTGGAACTAATTCGGAAAGTATCACAGTTTTGTGATATAACATTAGATGTACTCTTAAAGGGGAACTTAACTCTATCTTTTGAAACCAACATGGAAATATTCAAATCCGTGCAAAGGTACATACAGTCAACCAAACGATTTTGAATTACTTGCATTCTCTGTACCCCTCCATCTCCAGAGCAATTATTCTCTTATTTTGTTTTTCTTTCTTTCTTTTCTACTTTCCCTTCTATCCACTACTTACTTCTACCCTTTGAGTATTATTCTCACTTTTTTATACCTAGTATTGTACCAACATAATAATAATGATTAATGATAATACTAATGGTAATAATGATAATAATAATAATAATATTATTATTATTATTATTATTTTTATTAGCTACTAAATACTCCTTACATGTTAGTTTATTTTCTTAGTATATATAATGCGAATTTAAACTGTATTAACATGCATGTAATGCATAAGATGTAACCGCTTGTAAATATTAGTATTGTATTAGTTGTTTTTTTTTTCTGCCAGTATATATACAGTTATGCATGTTTTGGGAAAAGAACAAAATAAGCTTTAAGCTTCCGTTCTAATCCTGGTTGTGTTATGACATTGTATGTTTTGTACATGCACTAAATTGGAAATAAAATATGTTTAAACTAAAAACCCAAACTGGCAGCAACACTTAAGAAGTTCTATGGGAGACATCATGATCTGGTCAATCCCTACAATGTGGCAGTTTCCAGAATTGTTTCTGATGTTTTTGCCAGTGACGCGCCATAAGTAGACTTCCAAAATCCCGGACATACGCTTCTACCGATATTTCATTCGTTCAGGCCTATGGGCATGGTGGGCGAAGCTTGCTTACCAAGTAATGCTTACTATCCGCGGACGCCTGATTACACCCTTTATTCTGGGGTCCATGTCTGTTGGTCTGAACATTCTGATTCGTCATTCGTTTACGGATTTATGAGTTTGGATTATTGCTTAGGTACCATGACCGCAACTACTTTGAAAGTAAATGCAACACTGGGTGAAGCTTTCAGAACTGTGAAATCACTAGTAACTGAAACATGTACCACATTATCACACCGTTTCATCCCGGAGTGCCTACGATGGACTCTTTTATCTTTGAATTAACGATACGCCCATTGTTGTAAACTGAGCTATCCGTCAAAAATCTAGAACCAAATTGCAACCAGGTAGATCCTGATGAGAAGGCTTGTTAGTAGCCGACACATTTGGACCTACACTATTTGCATAAGTATTTTTTCTGCCAGGTTGAAAGTGTTAATTGCAGAAAATAGGTTCTATATGTCACAGCTGGGTGTGGAAAATAAAATAAAAAATATTGCAATTACATCAATAAGCTTGAATAAAATGTGTTCTATTTTTGTAATATAAAGTTGGAGAAACTAATAAAGAATGACTATAACACTGTAGCGCACTTATTATAAAACTGTACAAAATCATGCAGATTATCTAGGAACTATAAAAATATCCTTCTTACTCCTGGAAAAATAATGTCAGCTCGCTTTAACTGTAATAGGGCCAGATGTCAGTTATACTTAGCATATAATGGACAAATTCAGCAGAGAACAAAGTTTCTTGGTTCTAGAGAAGAAGTAGTTTTTCATAATATGATATGGTGATCATTTAGGCCTATAAATCATAGACAATAAAAAACCGACCTCAGTCCCATTTTGTCAGAAGGCTCCAAATGAAGTTGATGAACATTTTCCTTGCAGATTTAGACACCACGAAAACATACCTATATAATTTTGACCCCCTAAAACCCCACTTTTATATAGTAAAACTGGGGTTAACAGGGGTAAACATTATTTTCCTTATTTTTGCTCAAAACATAGATTATGGGTACTCGTTAGAACCGCCTCGCCGAGGCGGTTCTAACGAGTACCCACAATCTATGTTTTGAGCAGAAATATGAAAAATATCAAGAATTTTTATCTGAAAATTAACATTTTGTTTTGTGGTAAAATTTTCAATATATTTGAATAGGCGCGTTTTCGTAATAGAGGAGAGGTCAACTGGACATTTCATCACATTTGTACTTAAATAAAGCCCAGAAGCAGGGCTAATAACCCCTGGGGATATTTTTAATGGAAAGCTAGGAATTTCGCTACTTTGTTCGTGAGTTGTAAGTTTCTACAACACATTTTATTATTCGTTTAAAGAGAATTACTCTTTTAGATCGTTTCTTCCATAGAAGCGCATCGGGAAACAAATTTGACCATGCCATAGAAAGGTCAAAGGGTAACCTATGATCCTTATTTGATAAACCGCCCATCCCTATATATTACGACTCGATCGCAAAGGTGAGACATTACGAGAACAAGCCTATTCAAATATACTGAAAATTTTACCACCAAAAAAATGAAAGTTTTCAGATGAAAGAATTTAAATGAAAGTTTTCAGATGAATGATTCTAAATTTTTTTTTATATTTCTGCTCAAAACATAGATTGTGGGTACTCGCTAGAACCGTCTCGACGAGACGAGGCGGTTCTAAGGAGTACCCACTATCTATTTTTGAGCAGAAATAAGAAAAATAATGTATACCCCTGTAAACCCCAGTTTTACTATATAAAAGTGGGGTTTAAGGGGGTCAATATTATATAGACATGCTTTCGTGATGAGATTGCAAATAGTCTTTGCAATTTATGTGCATGGTGGTGAGCGTGGTCATTTGGCACATGACACAATCACAAAGCAAAACGGTAAGAGAAAAGTCTAGGGAATGCTACAATCACAAGTCACAGCCCTTCCCAGACACCGAGAGGAAGAGGAAACCAACAAAAGCAGACAAGCGCAAATCCAACAAACGTACAAAAAGCACTTAGATTAACTCTCTCTTCCCAAAGCGAGATAATCGCAATGCTGAAAGGACTGAAAAACACAAGTACAAAATAACATAAGACAAGACTAAAACCAAATCGCTTCGTAGAATAGACCACAAAGCAACAAAGAGTAAGAACAACACCGGGACCACCGCCTTAGAACGGTCAGTAGATTAAGCCACCGGGGGTGGTGTGGGGGAGTGGGGTGTTTAAAGCACTTTTACGACCAGCCAACTTCTCCCTGGGTCCCGATGCTACTCCTTATACAAAAAATACACAAAAAAAATTCAGTTCGCATAAAGGCTCCCAACTCTGTTAATGCATCAAAGCGAAAACATAAAATTTAAATTTATCACTTTGATTAATAAAGACGAGTACTCATGGCTTATTCTACTGTGTGCCAGAGTAAATAAAAACCAATGCAACAACAAAATAGTTTCATTTTCTCTTCAACAAAAGGCGCTGTGTAAAATTTGGTAAAAAAAAACATGGCACAGTGTTTCCAGAGATGCCGTAATTTATAGAGTGCATTAGTTTAAACATTTATATAGCCTAGTGGCAGGTACAGATAACCCATGGATAAAACTTTGATTGTGACTTAAGGATTTCGGAACTTTGATCGTATACTATAATTTCAATCCTTGATCATACATTTCAGAAAGCTGACTTGTCAACATTTATCTCATAGACATGTATAAAGAAACAAATTTTATCTTGCCGTTAACAAGACCAAAGGTCAACCTAGGATCATCATTTTAACACGATTGGGTTATGCCCTATCTTCGATGTTATACACTAAGAATCAGTTGCTAAGGTTTTTTTTCCTCATATTTGCATATGGTGGTCATTTTGGTCAACTAATCATAGACATTTGAAAAAAACAACAACAAAAAAACAAACAAACATACAAAAACATCTCAGTCCCATTTTGTTAGAAGGCTTCTATTAAGAAAGGTGATGAAACTTTACCCTGCAGGTTTATAGGAGCTGTCGGCTAAACATTTCATCATATTTTACATGAATAAAGCCCAGAAGCAGGGCTAATAAACCTTGTGAATAAACGTTTTGTTTTTGTTTTTTTTTATGGAAAGTGAAGAAGTTTGCTACTTTGTTCGTACGTTGTAAGTTTTTACCACACATTTTTGATTCGTTTTAAGAGAATTACTTTTTAGATTTCTTCTCCACAGACTGCCATAGAAAGGTCAATGGTTAGCCTAGGATCCTCATTTGAATAAACTTGGTAAACTTCCTAACTCCTTTATATAACGACTCGGTCGAAAAGCTAAGAAGATTATAAATTGTCTTTACAATATATGTGCATGGTGTCGAGCGTGAACATTTGACAAAAATACATTACTAAAACATGCCTATATAATTTTGACCCTCCTTAAACCCCACTTTTATATAGTAAAACTGGGGTTTACAGGCCTATACATTATTTTTTTCTTATTTCTGCTCAAAATATATATTATGGGTACGCGTTAGAATCGTCTCACCGAGGCGATTCTAACGAGTACCTACAATCAATGTTTTGAGCAGAAATAAAAAAAAAAAAAATATCTGAAAATTTTCATTTTTTGTTGGTAAAATTTTCAGTATATTTGAATAGGCATGTTTTCGTAATATGTGACGATTCCGCGGAAATGCCACAATCACAAGGCAAAGCCTTCCCGAGTCACCGAAAGAAAAAGAACAATGGCAAAACAAACGCCATATAAAAACACCAATGCACGAACTAAACATTCGTTTTTCATCTTTAACAAAAGGCGCTATGTAAAATTAGGCGAAAACTGACAAAGTGAGTCCAGAAATGCGGTGTTTAAAAGAGTTCATTAGTTTATATACATTTATATAACCCACTGGCAGGTAGAGATAATCCCTGGTTAAAATTGTTGAATTTTTGCAACATTGATCGTATACTTTCATTTCAATCCTTAGCCACTAATACATTTTAAAAACAAATGACTAATCAATATTTATTCCATAGACATGCATAAGGACACACATTTTACCTTGCCACAAGACCAGATCTTCATTTGAACACACTTGGTATATGTCCTATCCTCGATGCTCTACCCTAAGATTCAGTTTCTAAGCTTTCTTGGTGTTGGACAAATCTTACATCACGAAAATACGCCTATATAATATTTACCCCCTTAAACCCTACTTTTATATAGTAAAACTGGGGTTTACAGGGGTATAAATTATTTTTCTTATTTCTGCTCAAAAAATATGGATTGTGGGTACTCGTTAGAACCGCCTCGCCGAGGCGGTTCTAATGGATACAACAATGTATGTTTTTGAAATATGAAAAATATCAGATTTTTTATCTGAAAATTTTCAGTTTTAAGAGGTGAACTTTTATATATTTGAATAGGCGTGTTTTCGTAAAGAGTAGCCTAAATAAGTGAACAAAGAAACTGATACAATCAGATCCACATCAAGTTCACAACACCAAAGCAAAAAAACAAACTAATACAGTTAAGCAGCCAGAAAATGAACAGATGGCAAGCAGAGTTGGCAACTCTTTCCAAAAAGGTGGCAACTTTGTTACCTAAATTTCACTGAATATATCTTTAACTTCATAATTGTTAAAAGAAAAAAATAAACATTGCTATGTGATCACTACATAGCAATTAACAAAAAGTACCGCCTTGGAACGGTCAGTAATGAATATAAGTGTTTTTATTTATGAACATGGCGGTCAGCTCGATCATTTGACAATATTTTTGTACACCTTACAAAAGGTCTTGATCGTTTAATTGTTATCGCTTTTTTGATTAATGCCTAACAATATATATTCGCAATCATTCCCTTCGCCACAGCGCGCATCTCTTTCAGTTTGAGTTTTTCTTACACATTACGAAAACAAGCCTATTCAAATATATTGAAAATTTCACTACCAAAAAATGAAAGTTTTCAGATAAAAATTCGGATATTTTTTTTTCATATTTCTGCTTAAAACATAGATTGTGGGTACTCGTTAGAACCGCCTCGCCGAGGCGGTTCTAACGTGTACCCACAATCTATGTTTTTGAGCACATAAAAGAAAAATAATGTATACCCATGTAAGCCCAAGTTTTACTATATAAAAGTGGGGTTAAAGGGGGTCAAAATTATATAGGTATGTTTCTATGATGACTAGTGCATTGACAAAATGATCACTGGTTTTGAAAGAAGAGTAACGAAAAACAGGTGATATTTTGTGAACTATTTTAGAAAAAATATACAAAATCTGTATAACTGTATGACCTTTTCCAGACACAATTATCAATGTCCTTTGCGCGGAGCTAGAATTTATTTTACGGAAACAGAAGAGACATTTCGGCTTATCCTTTACTTGAGAAGGCATAATCCAAACTCATAGACCAACAGACATGGACCCCAGAATAAAGAGTGTAATCAGGCATCCTCGGATAGTAAGCATTACTTTGTAAGCAGGCTTCGCCCACCATAACCATTGGCCTGAACGAAGGAAAATCGGTAGAAGGGTATGTCCGGGATTTTGGAAGTCTACTTATGGCTCGTCATTGGCAAAAACATTAGAAACAATCCTGGAAACTGCCACATTGTAGGGATTGACCAGATCATGATGTCTCCAATGGAACTTCTTAAGTGTTACTACCAGTTTTCTTTTTTGTTTTGATACCCTTGCTCAAAAACTTTGCAGTGAGCACTTTCCCACGCTCCATGAAGTCCTGATAATTTGAACAGGCTCTGGCATAACGGATTAACTGTAATACGTAACGCCGTATGCTGGTGCAGAAGGGATATTACTGCTCAGGAATGGAAAGCTGACAATGGGAAAATTGAAGTCATCCCGTTTGTAGTAGAGCCTAGTAGTAAGCTTTCCATTGTCAATGTAGAGATAACAATCCAAGTATGAGAAGGAGGCTGCAGTCTCCGTTGTTTCCTTCATTTCAAAAAACAAAGGTAAGAGAAAAGTCCAGGGAATGCCAAAATCACAAACCGCAGCCGTTAAGTTCACGTGGATAGATGAATTTCAAATACGCTGCAAATTTTATGTTTTTCAGAGACAATACATCATCTATATATATGTAGGTAAAATTGAATTGTTGTGCAAGGTGTTTCTTGCCTGCTTTGAGGAGACTTTGTACAAACTCTGCCTCATACGAGTATAAAAACAAGTCGGCAAGCAAAGGTGCACAATTAGTACCCATCGGTAATGCGATTGTTTGCTGAAATATCCGTCCGCCGAACTTCACAAAAATATTGTCGATTAGACATTTCAGCATCTTTATGACATCTGCGTCTGAGTATTTTTGTGGTGCATCAGAGTGATCCCGAACGCAGTATGTGTCTTTGTAGCCAATGTCAACATACTGAAAGTGACGGTTACCATTCTTATGGAAGAAAAACTGGTTGATAATTTACTTTAATTTAGATTTCAATTTATCCCGATGAATAGTTGTGTAAAGAGTAGAGAAATCGAAAGATTTTATACTGTTGACGGAATGAAGAGATTGTGCCTTTAGGTTTTCTAAAAGCTCTTTGGAGTTTTTTAGGATCCACATCTGATTAACACCACTCCTGGCATATGCAATGTCAAAATACTTCTGAAGGCCTTCTTTAACTGCGGTTAGAGAAAGAGGCTCGGTTGAGCACTTATCCAAAAAAGGTAAGAGAAAAGTCCAGGGAGTGCAACAATCACAAACCGCAGCCCTTCCCAGACCCCAAGAGGAAGAGGAAACCGACAAATCTAAACAAGCACAAACAGAACAAACGTACGAAAAGCACTAAGATTAGCTCTCTCTTCCCCAAGCGAGGTAATCGCAATACTAAAAGGACTGAAAAACACAAGAACAAAATGACACACGGAAAGACATATAACAAATCGCCTCGTAGAATAAACCACAAAGCAACAAGGAGTAAAGACTAACACGTTAACCCCTGTAAACCCCAGTTTTACTATATAAAAGTAGGGTTTAAGGGGGTCAAAATTATATAGGTGTTTTCGTGATGAAAAGATCACCTTTGGAACTGCCTAAAAGTAGTCTTGTTAGTTGGGCGGTCTTAATAGGGAATATAGAATAATAAGATAAACCCGATTAGGGACTGGCAAAAGCTGGTCTGAACAGCGGAGTGGCCTTATATTCGGGTGGTCTTAATAGCGGAAAATTACTGTTTTAGATTAATCATATTTCGTTTCATATTAAACAAAGGGATCGGACACAAGTTATAACAACATTAGAAAGTCCTCTCCCTACAGTATGAAAAACATTCATTTAAAGATAAAATGCTGCAAACAACATTTTACATAACAAACTGGAAGACAGAACATATTCCTTAACAGTGCAAACTTTTGATATGCTAATATTAGCATTTAGCAAGAACAGAAGCGAAATATATGAAATACCAGCACACACGATTGGAGAATTAGTCAAACCTGTTGGTGTATTTGATAAATTTTTAAACTGCTAGAATGCTTAGTTTGTTAGTTCAAAGTCGTATAATGAGCAGTCGTTTGTTAGGAGATCAAAATTTTCATCAAGCTAAGAATTATTGGTCTATTGTTTGCAACAAATTTCGCCTTTGAGTGTTGTAAAGATTGCAATCAAGGAAATAGTGTTCAGCGCTTTCGAATAGAACACCCAAACTCAACAATTGTTTGTTCAGTTAATTTTAGAGAATTTTCAGTTGTAAACAATTCCGATTTAGACTGAAAATCAGAGGATGTTATATATCGTTCTCACTTGCAGCGAAGTAGACTGAGGAATGCAGACCAAACGGGCCGTTAAAACTATTTTTAAGGAACATTTCTTTAAAATAAAAAAAAGCAAAGGCTATTGATACTTTTTCTTTATAAATATTTCTGGAGACCTGGTCATTCATGATCATCTAGTAAAGTTAGGTTCACTCTGATGAAAAAATTATACACAAGTCCAATATATTCTACCGAAAGATTCAAACATATTTTAAGACATGAAATTGAACTTAAATGGATGAGGCGCTTACAAACCCTTTTTCCACTTGGATTTAATGATAATATTTACCATGAAGGAAATATTTAAAAAATATCCGATTTCGATGTTTTTTCCCCCCTTCTGATATTAAAAAAGTAAGAAACGATCCCATGGTAAGCGCAAAAATGGGAAATTTAAACGAAAACATAAAACTGTCTTAACTCTTTTCGATTTAAATATCCTCTTAAATTCTAGACGTCACCAAACTAGCTTCACTGTCAATTTCTTCATTACGTAAGTTAGATGATGAGGCGAATATATTTTACGATAGAAAACATGATCTGTATGAAGCAGCTCTCCTTACTAGATGTTATATTTAAACTGCTCTTCGTCCTTACTTGGTTCTGAAATTAACCACATAAGACACTTCATCAACATTCCATTCATTGATAAAGGTATTGAATTCATAGATTTACCTAGCATATTTCGAGATAGTAATTTTATATCATCTACACCATTTTATTTCTAAAACACGGAATCTCCTATTATCTGTTACAAATATAACAAACCTATCCATAATACTATACTTAATTTCAATAAATTAGTTTCTGATCTTGATATTGAAACTAGTTCCCCTGATTCTTGAGATTGTAAAGACTCTAAATTTTGTCATCTACCAGCGGATCATATTGTTACTGGCAATTTGAAGAATATAACTAATTCACGAATCCGGTCAGTTATTTCAAAAGGATCTAAATATAGATTCCCAGTCCACATTGACTTCATTAAATGTCGGTAAACAATTGCCAGTGCTTTAAATGATTATTGTACGCGCCGGTGTACACGAGAGCATGTTGAGTCTAATGCTTTAAATAAATGGAAATTAATGATTTTTAAGATCATTGATGAACGTGTGTTATTTTACTCTGATAACCTTGATCTTCTCCCTTCTAAGCCTTAATTATATTTTCGATATTTGAAACAAGGTATCCAAAAAATTCAAAGGAAGTATGTTTTGCTCCAGCTGATAAACATTACGAAAACACGCCCATTCAATAAAATGACACTTTTTATAGCTGCAAAAACGAAAAGTTTCTGATGAAAAAATGTGATCTTTTTGTTATTATTGCTTGAAACAGATATCGTGGGTACTCGTTAGAACCACCTTATTGAGGCGGTTCTTACAAATATCCACAATCTATGTTTTATAGCAGAAATAGAAAAATAATTTATATCCCTGCAAACCCCATTTTTTCCATATAAAAGTGGGGTTTGAGGGGGTGAGGGTGGTGGTGGTGGTGTGTGTGTGTGTGTGTGTGGGGGGGGGGGGGGGGGGGTCATAATTACATAGACATGTTTTCGTGATGAGCTGCTAATAATGTTGTTGTTGTGTGACGACTTCATTATATCAATACTCTAGTACAAGAACTTCGTGAGGCGTTTTCGTAATTTTATCGCAGACACAGTGCCTTGGTAAAAAAATATAATGTCAGTCTGAAAACACTTCTGCATGTGTGAATGCAAACAGACAGTACACTGCTTTCCATACTTCAAATTATAATGAAAACGCAAAATGTAAGACTTTTATGACTATTATCATACCTTGGAAACAGACAAAGAGCGTGTCTATTTGGTTGCATCCTATACGAACACAAAATAACTTAAGAAACGAAATTTAATGCGTTTTCGAAATTTTATCGCAGACAGTGCCTTGGTAGAAAAATATAGCGTCAGTCTGAAAACACTTCTGCAACAAGGTATATCGGAATCAGAATTTTACGGTGACTTAGTGTACAGATTTAGAAAAATTGTGGGAAAATCTAACTTTTCGGAGCAATCCAGAAAACAAATTAACCGTTATAAAATAATTGGCTATAGCCTGGATACTATGCGGCAGACTGCATGGCTAGTTATCAACCCAATCGTTATTGATGGCTATGTTTCACTCTTAAATTTCATGACGGCGGTTCGGGCCGCAGACTCAATGACGGCCTCTTCGTACAATTTTAACCAGTGGGATGGGGCTTGACAATATGTCTTTGGCTTGGCCCGCCGTGGTTCATCTATTTGTTTTCATTTACTCTGGCACACAGTAGAATTAGCCATAAGTACTCGTCTTTGTTTATCATAGTGATTAATTTAATATTTATGTTTTCGTTTTGATGCATTGGCTGACTTGGGAGCCTCCATGCGAACCGAATTTTTATGTATTTCCGTATTGAGAGTAGCTTCGGGACCACGGTTGACGTTAGCAGGCGGTAAAGGTGCTTTAACTTCCCCGTGGTTTACTCTACTGACCGTTCTAAGGCAGTGGTGCCGGTGTTAGTCTTACTCTTTGTTGATTGTGGTTTATTTAACTAGGAGATTTGTTTTAAGCCTTGCCTTTTGTTATTTTGTTCTTGTTTTTCAGTCCTTTATGCATTATGATTACCTCGCCTGGGGAAGAGAAAGCTAATTTTAGTGCTTTTCGTACGTTTGTCGATTTGCGCTTGTCTGGTGTTGTCTGTTTCTTCTTCCTCTTGGTGTCTGGGAAGGGCTGCGTCTTGAAATTGTGGCACTCCCTGGACTTTTCTTTTATCCTTTTTTGAATAGGGAATTATGTTAACATTGAAAAGATCTGCATTCAAACTGCTACACCTGTGTCTTATTCTGGTTAAAATACTGTTGCATTTCCTTTCGCTAACTGATTTATGTTCACCTACTTGAGCGGCTGATCTCGGACAGACAATTTAAATTGACACAATGTGGGGATATTACTAGTTTCGGTATTGATACCATTCCATAATTTCAGGAGGGATGGAAAAAGACTTTTCTTACGAAAATAACATACAAAAAGGTAAATCATAATTGCTATTGTTTCTAAATTTGTAATTGCTTAAATCATTTACTAAGTTTGGGAGTAGGTCTTTCAAATAACTGGGAGTTTCATTATTAACTTTTTTGTTCTCCTGCTTTCAGCTAGCGTTTCCCAACCGGTTTAAATTACAGTTGACACTCGTTATCTCGAACTCGCTTATCTCGAATAACCGCTTATCTCGAAGCGATAATCCGGTCCCTGCTTAAACATGAAAAGCTAACAACGGGTAACAAAATATTGTGGAAAAGAGGAGAAATTGCCCTCTTCCACAATATTTTCAATATATCTCTTAACTTCAAGTCCGGTTACACATATATTTGTTAAATGTGGTTAATCGAATTAATTTTTCCTCAGTTTCTGCAAATCTGATATATCGAAGTACGGATATCTCGAAGTATTTCAGAGAGTCCCTTGGAATTCGAGATAACGAGAGTCGACTGTATAATTATCTAAGTGATGAAAATATTGGTAGCCCGGTAACTATACAGTTGAAAATTTAGTTTACGGAGATACGATATTTGCTTGGAAGCTGAATTAATCATTGAGTCTATATGCTTTGACCATTTATTATTCGACGATAAAGTAACTTCGAGGTGTTTGAGGTTATCGACAATCCTGAGAATGTTTTCTTCGTATTTTAATTCTTTATCATAATCTTTATGTAAGTTACCATTTTTTTCTGTTTTTAGTGGATTGAATTTAATTAACCATTTCTTGACCCAGTCCTTTAATTGTACTAGACCGGAATTTAAAACACTTCAATTAATGCCAAACTATTTGATGAAAAGCGCAAAGGGGTGTTATTTAACTGTACTCAACCCAGGGTACGTCGAGTATGAGCAAGGTGTACAAATGGTCTGAAATTATTTTCGACCCGAGCGAGATTCGAACCCAAGATCTTCCGTTTGCAAGTAATAACCACTAGGACACTCAGTCCACCTAGTGTCACTAATTGGATTCTGCAGTTTATCCCGGGTTTCAGATAAACCACTTCACTACACATCAACTCTGTTCTCAATAGCTAACGATACCCGTTCATTGAATGCAATCCGGTTTCATGATTGAGTCATTTAAATTTGAAATTTATGCGGTAATATACACTTACCATTTTACAAGTCACTTTGTAACATGGATGAAGCGACTGAAATCCGTGTCCATATAAAATGCCGCACTAGGCTTGGTGTAAATGCAAAGCAAAGATTTCTTTACCCATAGCATTTATTTAACCCTTTCAGCCCTGCAGACCAGTATATATATACCTTTACAAACAGTGCAGATTCAGATATGACGGCTTGTAACGAGCAATAGATTCGACCAAATTCGAAGATGGAATAGTCCATTTCCGTAATGACAAAACGTTTGAAGCACACTCGTACGGCATACGAAAATATTCTTGAAATCATGTAATTCCAAATCGACAGAAAACCAAAACTCTCGATTTGGTCTTTCAACTCTTTCAATCTTGTAGTCCAAAACATATACCTTTGCAAATAGAAAAGATCTAGATGAAACGGCTTGTATAGAGTCATCTTATCAGGATCTACCCTGTTTGACATTTTAGTTTCCACTAAAGAAACTCGGAGATGAAAAGGTTAAAGCAACTGCAAACAGAACAAACGTCAAAACGATTGCCTTTGGAAACATAGTACGCATTAGAAAATGGGAGTCTCGGCTTTATTGAGAATCTTCATAAGCAGTAATGAAGTTTGCAACACTGCTTATGCCCTCTAGCGTATACATGAGCAGAACTCTATTTTCAAATATACCACAATGATCCCAAAGGAAATGAAATATAATCTGCACTATAGTGATGTACGGTGAGACGTTCTATCGCCGCTACACGGCACTAGCACCAGCTGCAGTGTAGTAAAATAAAGGTAAAAAAAGATTGCCTTTGGAAACAAGGAGCACACTACGGATTAGAAAATGGGGGTTTCGGTTATATTGAGACTCTTCATAATCAGTAATGAAGTTTGCAACACTGCTTACGCCCTCTAGCGTATACATGAACATAACTCCATTTTCAAATATACCACAATGGAAGCCGATTTCAATACGAGTTCGGTTGAATGGATTCTCCAACTAAAGATCAGACATCTGGATCGATGTCAATTACCCGCCTCATATTATAAATTCTGAAATTCTAATCGCAGTGTATATTTTTGTTTCAGTATCTGTAGCGTATTTCTTAACGCACATTATTTGAGCTGCAACGTAAAATCGGCTGCAACATGCGAAAACGTGCCTTCGATTATATGCATACAGTAAAGGCCTAAGATCAGCTTGCGCACCCTCGCAATCTAATAAGGGCATTCACTGTCCGCGAACAGAATCACTGGATACTATAGAATGTTTCAACGGAGAGCAAATGCCCGGATAAGACTTTGCGCATGTGCAGGGTGATGTGAAGCCGCACAATTTGCTCTGACTCGATGGCACTTTTTTCGCTTGATGCGGCCAAAGTGTACCTTATGACATATGCGCCCAGTGGAGACTCAGATCGTCCTGCGTCCACATGCGCTTTGTTCAAGGTTTTCACTTGGCGCTCTGTGGATAGTCAAGTGTCCAAGATTTGTACAGGTCGACAGTAGATACTCCGATCAGAATGTGTAGATGCGCATTGATCTGTCTTGACTAGGCGCACATGTTCTTCCATTGCGATTCACTGCTATATTCAAAATGCAGTGAGCATCTTATTAAACATCTCTACAAACATGATGTGATTTTAGAATTAAATAACATATAAAATATAATACTGGTCTATGGAAATCTGCACGATGTATATGAATACATGTTTGTGCATTCTTGGATTACTTTACGTCACTTTATCAGGTTAGTTCTGAAATTTGTTATCATTATTCAGGGGTTTGGATGCACATCGATGTTTTATCATGTTTTATGAGGGATACAATATTGTTTAAGGGGAAGAATTACCCCCACCTGTTGGTATAAAGATACGTACACTTACATAATTATGTTATGCTTATAATTGAAGTGTTTGTTTATTGGGACAGTGCATGATCCGCCATCAAAGTTAAAAGGGGAAAACAAAATGAATTTTCTCTGATAGTAAATATGAAAATGCCAACTATTGTTGTCATTTTCATGTTCATAAGTAGAGAAAAAAATCATGCTTTAAAGAAAGAATTCGCAACTGTTAGTAAGTTGAGATTTATAAGCAGGACACATTTCATGCTCAGATGGTTGAGCATGAAAAAAGGTTTATAACCTCGGAACCTGTTTCCAATTTTTAAAAAAGGGCGCCATTTTGATAAAGGTGAATTGGTACACTTTCAAGGAGACGTTTCTGTCAAAACTGATACTGCTCCTTCTGAAAAGGGGCCGACTCTAAAAGGAAAGAATTAGCTCATATAACTATAAAACGGTATTGGTTGCAAGGTGTCTGTACCTGTTTGTTTAATTCATTTCGACATATAACAAGAAAGTTGGAGAATTCCCCTTATTTTACTTTTGTTTGTGAATTACATGTAACTAATACGAGAGGCATAATGTTTTGTGACTGAAACAGTGGAAACTCACCGAAATATTGTTTGTGTGATTGTGTCTAAGTCATATTTTTGATGAACCAATGACGCTATTCATTCTCATTTAAATTTATCATAAAAAGTAAAAATAGTTAAATGGATAAATGAATAAATAAAAATATTCATGCTGTTATTCCAGCAGATATGCAAAAATTTGACACTTAACTATAAGAAAATATTTTAATAAAAAAAACGCTGAAGTGAACTTAGTATTCAGTATTAATTATTAATTCATCAGTTACAAATTTGTATTAAAATTAAAGAAATCACATCACGAAAACACGCCTATATAATTTCGACCCCCTAAAACCCCACTTTTATATAGTAAAACCGGGGTTTACGGGGGTATACATTATTTTTCTTATTTCTGCTCAAAAACATAGATTGTAGGTACTCGTTAGAACCGCCTCGGCGAGGCGGCTCTAACGAGTACCCACAATCTATGTTTTGAGCAGAAATATGAAAAATATCAGAGTTTTTCATCTGAAAATTTTCAGTTTTTGGAGGTAAAATTTTCTATATATTTGAATAGGCGTGTTTTCGTAATGACATGACTTTTAAAACGTTTTAAGGCAGCTTTAAAATTACCAATGAAATCACAGAATAGTGTCTTGCAGGTTAGGTTTGCTACTATTCTATAAATTATTTATACAGTTTACTGGTAGAATTTACTCGTGCTTTCAGTGCATGAACCTTTTGAACAAGTATGGGTTTATACATGTAGTTTTCCTTTTTTTTTCTTGAAAACAACTGCATTATATATATTTTGAATAAAATGTTCTTTAATAAAATGCTTTAAATGCGTTTGAATTCCCTTTGATGTCTTGAACGGAAGGTGTTAGGTAAATGTTTCGATTCTTGATCATTGCCTTCTTTTCTCTGTACATGCATCTTTCTATTCAAAGGTTGTCTGACTCTGTAGGATATTGGCCTAGGATGAGCTCTCCTTGTCATCTGTTCATTACGAAAACAAGCCTATTCAAATATACTGAAAATTTTACCACCAAATTCTGAAAATTTTCAGAAAAAAGTCTCATATTTTTCATATTTCTGCTCAAAACATAGATTGTGGGTACTCGTTAGAACCGCCTCGCTGAGGCGGTTCTAACGAGTACCCACAATCTATGTTTTTGAGCAGAAATAAAGAAAAATAATGTATACCCCTGTAAACCCCAGTTTTACCATATAAAAGCGGGGTTTAGGGGGGGTCAAAATTATATAGGTATGTTTTCGTGATGATTACCAAAATTACATTAAAGACTTGCGCTAGTATTAACTTTTTCAGCCCGGTAGACCAAAACCAATTCTTATGCAAACAGTATACATCTGATGAGACGGCTCGTAACGAGTCGTCTCATCAGGATCTACAGTGTTTACTACTCTGTTCTTGATTTTAGACTTAAACCCTTATTTGCATCAATGGACATGTTCAACATCAAGGACGGAAAAGTCCACACTTCAGAAACTCAGGGGTGAAATGGTTAGTGATCTCTACGACTGATGTTACCAGCCCTAGTGCTGGCATTACTGTTGATTCCTAGTGCTGGCATTACTGTTGAGTCTTTTATCAGCCGTGAAACTTACATTAATATTCGGACTTTTCAATATTTTTTCTCTTGGTTGTCTTTTTTAAATCTGTCTCTTAAATTCACATTTACACGTAGATCCATGCTGAATAAAACAGATTTCTGTCTATATATGTTTTTGTACACCTGCGACTGTTAGGAGGAAGAAGTAAATAAATTGTGATACTTTCGTTGTGATCCTATTTCTTACGTGCTACAATGTTTACTGTTATGGACATTTTGGACATCACGAAAACATGCCTGTATAATTTTGACCCCCTTAAACACCACTTTTATAAAGTAAAACTTGGGTTTACAGGTGTATACATTATTTTTTCTTATTTCTGCTAAAAACATATACTGTGGGTACTCGTTAGAACCGCCTCGGCGAGGCGGTTCTAACGAATACCAACGATCTATGTTTTAAGCAGAAATATGAAAAATATCAGATTTATTTTATCTGAAAATTTTCATTTTTTGGTGGTTATATTTTCTATATATCTGAATACGCGTGTTTTCGTAATGAATAAAATATGTTTGAAGTATTAAAACATTACATTGGCATTTTTATTTGCGTTTAAACATTCAGTTCAACATGAAATCATGGCAGTACAAATGATGCAAATACCTGCTTCTACCATATTTACAGCTGAGCTTATTTTTCCACCATCAGAGGCCTGGTTTTCACATTAAACTCATACATTTTTAATCTGATAACCACTTTCATCAGTTCTGTCACATAATTTAGATTACACAGAATAAAAGATGAAAATCTCATCTAAGAATACAATGCAGCGAACAGACGTACGATGCAATATCTGATTACTTTTGGTGACCTAATGACCGAATAAGTTGGCTTAGTTATAAGTAATGTATCTAGAAATATTAACTCTTTCACTGCCATAAGCAATAACAATAAGCTTTTGCAAACAGCGTAGATCCATATAAGGCGGCTAATCATGCGTTGTTTGACATTAACTCTTTCAATTATACATACCAACTTATTTCAAATCTATAGTTGGTTACAGAAACAAAGGAGATGACAAATTTAATCTGGAATTTGGCGCCGAAAGAGTTAAACAACGTAAGTTTGCGCTCCTCCTTCTCACATAAATTATATTGTTTAATTTCTTCAGATAAACTATAACTAAAATTTGCATCTTTGGAGTGTAATAAGACATCACATACAATTTTGATAATATTCTGAAGTTGAGAGATATATATGAGCTAGAGTACGCATATAATGTCTGACAAAATTGCATGTGCGCCCAGCAAAGTCTCAGACTAGCCTGCGTGTCCGCCTGAAGACGCATTGGATCCCATCCAATGCGTCTTCATGCGGACATGCAGGTTGGTCTGAGTCTTCGATCATCCTAAGCTACCCACAGTGCCCTCAAAAGACTGATCAGACTTGGCGGATGGACTGGCTGATCTAGTCTTCGCTGGGCGCACATACAGTCTTGTAGGAAATGCTGCGCCACGTCTAATATGATATACTAAAAACAGTGGCATATAACGGTATGCATTATACGGCAAATAGCGTAGACTCTGATCAGAGGACGCGTTCTGCGGCATCTGATCTGGGTGGGATCCAATGCGTCTTCATGCGGACATGCAGGTTGGTCTGAGTCTTCGATCATCCTTAGCTACCCACAGTGCCCTCCAAAGACTGATCAGACTTGGCGGATGGACTGGCTGATCTAGTCTTCGCTGGGCGCACATACAGTCTTGTAGGAAATGCTGCGCCACGTCTAATATGATATACTAAAAACAGTGGCATATAACGGTATGCATTATACGGCAAAATAGCGTAGACTCTGATCAGAGGACGCGTTCTGCGGCATCTGATCTGGGTGGGATCCAATGCGTCTTCATGCGGACATGCAGGTTGGTCTGAGTCTTCGATCATCCTTAGCTACCCACAGTGCCCTCCACAGACTGATCAGACTTGGCGGATGGACTGGCTGATCTAGTCTTCGCTGGGCGCACATACAGTCTTGTAGGAAATGCTGCGCCACGTCTAATACGATATACTAAAACAGTGGCATATAACGGTATGCATTATACGGCAAAATAGCGTAGACTCTGATCAGAGGACGCGTTCTGCGGCATCTGATCTGGGTGTAGACTTTTAGACTTTTTGTTCGATCTTATCATTTTCTACCTAAACATTTGGACAACTTAACTCTACATCATACTTGTCGTAAAACTGAAACAAATCCATTATACCGTTTGCTAATATATCAAAAACTGCACGATCAGAGACAATCAATGTAGAACCTGATCAGTCGCCTCGGACAGTCCACCCAGGATTACAGCATTTTGACTTTTGTTGCACTTTTCACTGAATTGCATTGTTAATATTAAAAGAGACTTCGAGCCGCAATGTGACGAAACGTACCTTCTGACGTATACGCCCAAACGAAGACTCAAATCAACCTGCGCATCCATGCAGTCTGATAACAGTCTTTGGTTTCGCATGAAGAAACTTTGCATAATTGGTTATCCAAAATGCCCTAGTGAAGATTCTGATCAGAGTGCATGTATGTGCAGACTGATCTGAATCTTCGCTGGTTGCACATTCCAAAGGTACGTTTTCTGACGTTGCAGCTCATTTGACATTGCCTATTTAATGGTCGTCGTTTGTTACTGACTATGACTATAACATTCAATATCGCTTTTTGTGTTCGAAGAAAGATACTGAGGGCAATCTTTGCTCTAAGCAGTCTGAGAGATCGAGGAGTTTAGTGAATACGAGTAAAATTGTAACTCTGGTTTCTTTGATCGTTTCTGCTCGGAATCGCATGTTTTTGTTGAGGTAAACATACCGTTTCTACTGATGCTCTTCTCCAGCAGGTGAAAGGTTCTATCCGATAGTGCTTCAGGAAAGCGTTAAATGTTTGTTTTGTATCAGTTCGTCTTAACACTTTGAGATCGCATTTATTATCAAACTCTCCGAAAAAAAAAATCTTTAGCAACCGATTATGACCATCAAACCTTCACAAACCTGCTTCATTGATTTGTAAACTCGTATTTAACCCTACATATTCTGACAGCTAAACTAACAAACCGTTGATCAAGTGCCAATATATCTGAAGAATTGCTGGATGAATGGCAAACAGTGTAGACCATACTTTGACACCCATTTTTATCATGGAAACAGTTGACCCATTAGACATAGTGTAGAACACTGCCATACCTCACAAGCCTATAGAAGACTTGACAGTACCTCGCCCAGCAAACGTTTGACGTTGGACTGACTTTGAATAGATGTCGGATTCTATCTGTAACGTGTTCTTTGTTTCTTTATTTTACTTCACTGCATTTGGAATTAAGTGCCGTATGGCGTTTCCTTTGGAATCAGTGTGGTATCTTTGAAAATGGGCTTCTGCTCATTTTCTATCTGTAACGAGTTCTTTGTTTTCAAAGACAACATTTAAGATTTTATTGGATAAACGTTGTATTTTGATTTTATTTACAAACTAGTTGGAACGTCACAATCAGACGTGTAGGTGCAATGTCAGAATGTAATTAACATTGTACAGACTATATTAATGTTCGACGCGTATATAAAATCCGCCCCAAAGATCACTATCTGGCATCACGAGGCTTAGCCAAGTGATGCCAAACAGTGAACCCGAGAGGCGATTTTTTCCATCCGCAACGAACTCTCATGATTCATTTTTTGTATACCTTTCAATTTCTTGTGTATTTTGTATTGATTTTAAACGCAGCACTTCGTTCGATGTACAGTGAGGTGAAAGTTGACGTCATTTGTCACACCGCAATGACACCAGCTTAGCAACAAAACTATGTGACGACATACACAGTTAACGCATAGGTCGCCTCGGGTATCTATATCTGGTATGCAAGACATCAGATGCTGACGTCCAAACACTCTTTGATACTGACAGACGTATATACAACGTTTACGCTATGTAATGTGCGAATACTTATCTAACCATCCTTGTTTGCAACACACTACAAGACGTAGACATATCAACCGGTCTTCTTAAATAATCAGTTTATTTGAAGTAATAGAGCTCATATCCGTATACTGACACTACTATTCTCTTATATATTTACAACATTTACTATGACGTAAAACAGGATTAAGATTTTACACAAATTATGCGAGACAGATGAACTTTAAATGTACCTAATTTTACTGGAAATGAATTTCTATGGTTCTGTTTAAATTTTACATGCAGTAACAGTAATTACAGCAGGATATCATTTTTCTTAATTCATTTAAACATGTCAAGGAAAAAACCCTACCAAGATTGAAGCTTTAAGCTCCACAAATAAATAAAAAATACCAATGTATTAATCTCATTTTTTTTCCATATTTTTTTTTTTAATTTCCTTATTCACCATCTATTTTGAGTCAAAATTTCTCGAGTAAGAAAACACTACAATCGAACTTCGTTGGCTCAAATATCTTTGGGATCATAAAAACTTGTTTAAGACCTAGGTAGTTCGAGCCACTGAGGGTTAATTATAGCACCGGCTCAGGAAGCTAATGATGTTAACGCTTAGCACTCTGGGTAAAATTTTCAGCAGACGATATTTTGAAATATTTTTCTTATTTTTCCCAGAAAACAGGATATGACATTTCATGCAAATTGTCTCCTTAGGAGACAATTTGCATGAAATGTCATATCCTGTTTTCTAGGAAAAATAAGAAAAATATCATCAATTTGTCGTCTGCTGAAAATGCCTAGAGAGTGATAAAGGTTAATTTAGGGAAGTATTTTTGATCTTCTATACAAAAATGGTATGTTGACTGTACTCATTAGAATAGCCTCGATTAGGCGATTCTAATGACTACACACTACATACAATGTCATGATAAAATAAGGAAATATCCCCCCCCCCCCCCCCCAAATCCCTAAACATTTGTTTTCTTGAGTTATCTGAAGAATTTCGTTGGGGCTGAAAAAACGATATAGAATCAACCATGGTAAACTAGTTATCGTTGTTGTGCTAATCACACACTACAGCAGTCGACATTTTGACTTTGTTTTCAGAGAAAATAAGGTTTAACATATAAATCAGTCACATGAAATATCAAGTCTTATTTTCTCTGAAAAATAAAATCGATTTTAGAATGTCATTTGCTATAAATGTGCTTAGCGTTTACAGGGTTCAATTTTGATGAGTTCGCCATGATAAAACTTGTCTTCTGGCATAAGGCTACCGAAGAAATAGATCAGTCTGTGCATCCACTCAGTCTGATTAGGTCCTTCGTTGTTCGCATGAGAGTTACTAACTACAGGGTTATGCTTACGGCGAAGAAAAGGGGCTTTTTCTTATAAACTAAGTTGATACGTAGGCTTTTCGGAGCCTTCATTGGACGCACATACCCGAAGACTGAAGACACAGTTTACTTGTAGCATGGGCGAAGAATTTAGTATATGTTGACAGTTTTGAATATTTCGAAAACACTCATCTGAACTAAAAGAACTCGCAAGTTCTTTTAGTTCTGAGCAGATACCTTTACAAAAGGAAGTAAAAATAATTTTTACTAATTTTAAAAACTGTTGATAAAGTGTAAAAAGAAATATATTCACTGTGAGAATTTCATATCAGTACATGTATATTAATTTCTGAGGCGTTTTACAGATGACTTTAACATTAGGTTTACTTTTTTACTTTCTGCCAATGTAATGTGTGCATCGTTTCCTCTAAACAAGCTAAATTTAAGCTTCTAAAGTTAATTACATATTTAGCTGAAGAAGTTGCTGAGCCGTACAGTGAATCAAGTCATGTGAAAATATATAGGATGCAGAAGCTACTAAACTTATCTTATTGATATACCATATATACACTAAGTTACTGACAGGGCTGTGCAAACAGTATAGACCCAGATCAGACGCCGCAGAATGCGGCGTCTGATCAGGATCTACTATGTTTGATATTCGACCGGCAGTTTTAGACGTATCGACTAGTAAATTGGATGTCATTAAATTTTGGGCAAGTTTATGGCATGAATTTAAGGTATCCAGATATTTAGTACACGTACAATAATTGAACCAGCACATGACAAAACCAACAAAATGGAATGTGCGCCCAGCAAAGACTCAGATCAGTCTGGGCATCCGCCCAGCCTGATCAGAGTTTTCGCTGCCCGCATGAAGAAAGCAGGGCCTTAGCTACCTATTGAGCGCACAGCGAAGACTCTGATCAGACTGGGCGGATGCCCAGGCTGATCTGAGTCTTCGCTGGGCGCACATGCCATTTTTGGTGATTTTGTAATGTACTGGCTTATATGTATTTAACACCTACAGGAAATCTATAGGTCTCCTGCAGGAACATAATCTCGTGTACATGCCACCGCATTACAAGAACTTTGGTATAGTTAAAAACACCTCTGCAGTGTTACTTGCCCCTGATATCTAACACAATATTTAACCTAAATAATAATGCGATTTCTTAACTGCATACCATATTTACCCTTAGTATTTGGGACACCTTATGTAATTACCATACTTGTCCTAAAATTTGAAATAGTCCGTTCTACTACCCGTTGATATGTCTGATATTGTTGTATTTATAGTAAACAGTGTAGACCCTGATCAGACGCCGCGTTTTGCGGCGTCTGATCTTGGTCTACACTGTTTTCAAATACCTATCTGTCCCAATACTTAGGGTTATTATGGTACTATATTTGTCCTAAAATTTAAGCGTGTCCATTTTATACCTGCTGATGTATCTGAAAACTACTGGTTAAGTGGCAAAATGTCTGCAGCATCTGATCTGGGTCTGCACTGTTTATTCGGGCCTGTCTCTCGCAATTCTTAAGGTTAAGATGGAACATTGTAAAAATTTTATGCTTAAGTGTGTTTGCGAAACCGTTCCATCAACCGAATATTTGGACATAAAACGATGAATATGAAATGAACACATTTGAGTATGCAATGAACAAATTCAGAATACAATGTTTGTGATAGATTTCTTTCTTCTTTAGTAGGAAAAAGGTTTGTGAAATAAAAAAAAAAGAGGGATAGCTAAGTCGCAAAGAAATCGAAAATACCAGACACGGTATAATCGGTATAATTGCGTTTGTTTGTGGACAAAATGCAATTTGACATTGGGCACAACTCTGACCTGATATTTGAGCCAGTGCAGACAAAACCCACAATATGAGGTGCGACCAGCGAAAACTCAGATAAGCCTGCGCATATGCGCAGTCTCATCAGAGTCTTCGCTGATCGCATACGCCTTCTACAGCCTCCGAGCTATTCAAAGAAGGATAAACAAGAAGCCTTACTACACTGGGTTGATGGTCAGACTGACCTGAGTCTTTTCTGGTCACACAGGTCTTATTGTAGGTTTTGTCGTGCGCTCATTTTATTTTCGAATCATTCTACAGTCAGCCCTCTTTATACAGACACTCGATTGAACGACAAAATTCGTCATAATGACAATTTAAATGTCACGAAACCTTCGCTCAAGAGGTGACGGTTAATGAGAAATTATGCAAGAATATTGCATTTAAACTTCAAGCTTGTTTTATATTTGTTAGAATCGCCTCACTGAGGCGATTCTAATTAATATTCAAAACGTATGTTCTATAAGGTAATAAGAAACAAGGTCTTTCTTACATATCACTCTGTCTATTAAGGATTCTTTACAACAGCAAAGTCATTTTAATGTCAACATTTCTGGGAACAAAGGCTGTCGGTGTAACGAGGGTTCGCTGTATTAGATTTACAACAAGTCTATGTATTGTAGACCCACATGTTACCCAATAATACATAGTGAAAAGATGGCGTATATAGTGGTAAAGGTAACAGTGTTCCATATCCTTATGATTATTTAGGTTTCGGAAGTTAGACGCACGGTGTCTTGGGCTACAACATATGAAATCCTCTTCTTTCGCTACTTTCAGACCTTCCTAGAAAGATAACCATTCACTGTTGGGCGAAAAAAATAGTTTTTCAGTCGATGGCCTGCGGTGGGCCCGAAATCTCAACCTTCAGCATTGTAGTTCAAACATTCTAACCACTTGGCCACGGCGCCTCTCTGTACAAGGGTATACATAAGTAAACAAAAGACGTTTCTGTTTTTAAATCTGATTTCATTTTATTCTGTAATCTCTACATCAACCTGTTGTACTGCATAGATATGCCCTAATGTACGTTACAACAAACTTTTCCTACGTTTCTCTGTATTTCAAAGTGAAATACCATGGCTTACACAGCCTAATATTTATTTGATTATACTTTGTATTTATTATTCATTTGTTTAGAATGTAGACTAGTTGAAATGTTCATCGTATTGCCACGTCCGTTATTTAGACAAACTGTGACTAGGAAATGATACGGTCGTAACCACCAATGTTGGCATACTGAGAACACTCCTATTCAAATATATAGAAAATTTCACCTCCAAAAACTGAAAATTTTCAGATAAAAACTCTGATATTTTTCATATTTCTGCTCAAAACATAGATTGTGGGTACTCGTTAGAACCGCCTCGCCGATGCGGTTCTAATGAATACCCACAATCTATGTTTTTGAGGTGAAATAAGAAAAATAATGTATACCCTTGTAAACCCCAGTTTTACAATATAAAATTGGGGTTTAAGGGGGTCAAAATTATATAGGCATATTTTCGCGATGGGGCTTCTTATTGTAGTCGGTTGTGCGTCTGACTGCAGATTTCGAATGCCAGCTCGGCCAAATAATTCTCATAGAGATTGATCGTGAACTCATTTTTACGACCATGGCATCTTCTCCACCTTCTGCTGATTCAAGAGGGACAGCTGTAAGCTACTGGCCAAAGTATTTGTACAAGTATTAATTAACCGCTTAGAGGACTAATCCTGCCAAGGAAAAGGTGTGAGTAGGTTAACTGACCGGTTCAACATGACCCTAACTGTGTTGACTGGCACGTAAAGCTCCAGCTCAAACAAACAAACAAAACCTAACAAGGTAAATACATGTATTAGTTAACGAATCTATATAATGAGTACCCTTTGTTCCTCATAATGTATCGTGAAAATAGGAATACACAGGGGATTGAGGCTCATCTTATGAGTACCCACAACATATGACTTTTTGCAAATGAGTAAATTATTATTTTTTGTACTTTAATAACGGCTTATCTAAAGCTATGACTTATGTTAACGCAATGCGCTTTAAGCACCATCTGTGCTAATAATAGTCTTTTGCAAACAGCATAGATCCAGATGAGCCGTCTCATCAGGATCTACGCTGTTTGAATTTCAGTCTTTCTACTTTACGTATAGACTTCTCTTCAAGCAATAGTTTGTTAAAAAAAACAACAAAAAAAAACAAAAAAAAAAAAACAAAAAAAAAACGAAAAACAGACGATAAATGTCGTCTAAAATTTGGAACCGAAAGAGTTAAAGGTGAATAGCAACGCTTTGTTGAACCGTATTTCTCACGGACCGGATTCCTCACACGTGTGAAAAATTCGGTCGGATTTGTCACGCGGCGTGAAGAATTCGACCGAATTTTTCACAGCTGCCGAACATATTCCTCACCTATCTGTGACAAACTCGTTCGGTATCAGTTTTATATATAGCACGCAAACGTATTTGTCACCTTTCAAAAAAAAAACCCTCAGAAAAGTGCCTTTTTTCATGCACGGATTTCTCACAAACGTATTTGTCACAGCTTATGATATAAAACATACGATTTACCATTAAATACAGTTTCGAAGTAATATATTTTTCTTATCATGCATATCTTTTAATCGAGTGATAGATTTATTATTTATTGTATTATTATTTTTAACTTCGAATATTACTGGATATCATAAAATGAAATAAATGAAATGTCATATCTGTTTCTTGATACCTATGGATTTGTTCAATAATATCAATCATCCCTTATTCTATACAGATTTCGACAAATCTTATTATAGATATAAGATTGTTGGTACTGATATCAAATATTCTAAATGTAAAGATATCTATAAATTATAGATATCTGTAAAGAGTTTTATTGATATCTATTAATAATTATGGATATTAATAATTACATATATTGATACCCAATTCGTGAATATTTTATTTCGAAAAATCGATATCTAAAAATCAGTCTTTAAATTGTTATCTTAAACCTGAAATGTAAATTATTGATATAAATCAGCCCGACTTTAATACTTTAAGATATCAATACGAATTATTTGTTACAATGGATTAATTTTGGTAATTGATAATCGTGATTATGAAAAGCCACACATAATCTGAATTATACATTAATCATACATCTGACCAAATATAGCACAGGTGAGTAATTCTGTCGAATGTTTCGCAGCTGTGAAAAATTTCCACCGAATTCGTCACAGTCATGATATATTCGACAGAATACATCACATGTGAAAAATCCGACCGAATTTCTCACACCTATATTCGCCGAAAAATATCACATGTAAAATATCCCACTAAATGTATCAAACGTGAGGAATTCGATCGAATACTTCACAGATGTGAACAGTTAGACCTTATTCGTCACAGTTATGACATATTCGACAGAATTCATTTCATGTGAAAAATCCGACAGAATTTCTCACACCTATATTCGCCGATAAGGCCACGTATAAGATGTTTGACCGATTATATCAAACGTGAGAAATTCAATGATATACTGCACAGATGTGGAAAAATCGATCGAATTCATACAAGTTGTGACATACTGGACAGAAAACATCACATGTAAAAAAATCCGACCGAATTTCTCACACCTACATCTCTCGAAAATATCAAATGTAAAATTCCGACTGAATATGTCAAACATGAGGAATATGATCGAATACTTCACAGATGTGAACAATTTGACCAAATTCGTCAAAGCCATCGCATATTCAGCAGAATATATCACATGTGAAAAATCCGACCGAATTTCTCACACCTATATTTTACCAAAATGTGTCACATGTAAGAAATTCGACCGTATATATCACTTGTGAGGAATTCGATCCAATACTTTACAGCTGTGAAACTATGGAAAAATAGACTTAATTCGCCACACAGTTGTGACACATTTGACTGAAAACATCACATGAAAAATACGTTCCAGTTTCTCACACCTATAATTCACCAAAGTGTGTCACATATAACACATCCGACCAATTATATCTGGCACGTGATAAATTCGATCGAAAACTTCCCTGCTGTAAAAATAATTCGACCGAATTATTCATAGTTGTGGCTTAATTGACCAAATACATGACATGTGAAAAATCCGACCGAATTTCTCACACCTATATTTCACCGAAAATGTTTCCATTCATTAAAAATTTGTTTACTGGTGTGCAAGCAACAGAAATTCTAATGTGTGACAAACTCGTTTGTGTTAAAAACTCTAAATTCACAAAACGTATTCTTCACCTTTGTCCGAATGTGAAAAATTCGGTTGAATTTATCACACCGGCGTGAGGAATCCGTTCCGTGAGAAATACGGTTCAACAACGCTTCATAGATTTTCCGCCATATTTTACAACGGAGTTAATTTTTGTGGCTTCATTTCCGCCTTCCAGCATCCCTTCCGACACCCCGCACCCCCCACCCACGCCGAAAGAGGATCTACTTTAAAAAGGAAAACATGCTACAAAGTGGAACAAATTATTTCCTTTTAGAGTAGACCCCTTTTTTCATAAGGGAGGCAGCATCCCAGCTAGCATTCTTTATAAATCTACAGCGGGCCGTTATCGGCCTGTCAGCTACCTGATGGGCCAATAACGCCCGCTGTAGATTTATAAAGAATGCATACTGAGATCGGTTTTGGCAGTATCTTCCTTCCGATTGCTGTCAAAACTAGAACGCGTACAGACACATCTTATTCAAGATGATTTAGTGTAAACCTTAATGGCTAGAACATCTTTGGGACCATGGAAATGTATTAGAGCCATGGGATTTCGAGCCACTGAGGGTTAATCATGGCGCCCGGTCAGGAAGCAAATGGTGATCATTTTGGAAGTCTTTGATCTATTTTACAATAATGATGAGTGTACTCATTAGAATCGCCTTGATGACGCGATCCTAATGAGTACACACAACGTACAATTTCATGATAAAATAAAAACATTTCTCTGAATATTTCTTTTCTTGAGCGATGGGAAGAATTTCGTGGGAACTAAAAAACGAGTTTGAATTAGCCAACTAGCCATCAGTGTTTAGACTAACAGTCGAACCTCGTTATCTCGAACTCGCTTATTTCGAATTACCGCTTATCTCGAAGTGAAAATCTGGTCCCTGTTTTAACATGAAACTATGACAACAGGTAACAAAATAATGTGGAAAAGAGGAGAAATTGCACCTAAAGAGCAATTTCTCCTCTTTTCCACATTATTATAAATATATATTTGTAACTTCAGGAGTCAAATAACATATTCATTTGTTAAATGTGGCTGTTCAATTTATTGTTTTCCTCACTCTCTCAACTCTGATATGTCGAGGTGCGGATATCTCGAAGTGTTTCAGTGAGTCCCTTGGAATTCGAGATAACGAGAGTCGACTGTATTTAAGTTCGACGGTATAAGATAATATCGCATACTCATATTGATCATTTTCACATCAGGAAAATCTATAAGTAACTATCTGTTGTATGGCTGCAAGATTTACAGTTTATATCTGCATATTAAAGTGTTTAATTATTTGCGCCATAAATAGATAGGAAATGCGTAAAGTGTTCATATGAACTTATCCCTTAAGGCGCTAATCACAACTGCAGTAGGCGACATTTGATCTTTTTATTTTGTATTTTTCAGAGACAAAAAAACCTTGACATTTGACAGTGACAAATGTCTGCTTTGCAGAATATTCACATAAAGTATAAGACCTTATTTTCTCTGAAAAACAATATCAAAATATGAAATGCCGTCTGCTACAAGTTTGCTTTGCGCTTTATAAGTTAATTTCAATACACAAGAAGGAGGACACAATCTTGCGAATTTGGATTTTCGCCCGAATTACAGAATCCAGAGATTTTGTACAGACTGCGTATAGGTTTTGTACTTAAGCGTGAGAAAATGAACCTTATGACATGTGCTTCTAACAAAGACTCAATTAGTCAGATCAAGAGCTTATTCTTATATGCTACTTGGTCAGATACATACCTTACAGTATCCAGCGTCCAATGAACCCCACCCCCTCCCCAAGATTATCTCTTTTTAATGTACATTACGAAAACACGCCTATTCAAATATAATGAAAATTTTACCACCCAAAAATGAAAATTTTCAGATAATTTTTTTTGGATATTTTTCATATTTCTGCTCAAAACATAGATTGTGGGTAATCGTTAGACGAGGCGGTTCTAACGAGTACCCAAAATCTATATTTTTGAGAAGAAATAAGAAGAATTATTTATACCCCTGTAACCCCCAGGTTTACTATATAAAAATGGGGTTTAAGGGGGTCAAAATTATGTAGGTATGTTTTCGTGATGAGGCAGATACATACCTTACAGTATCCGGCGTCCAATGAACTAACTTCCTCATAAGATACCCTACCCCTCCCCCAGCTTTTCTCTTTTTAATATATAAAGTGGTGAAGTAGGGGGTTTGCCTGACTGTGGATTGAATGAAGCATATCTTAACAGGGATGCGTTTATAACCTGAGGAACAGTTTAGGAAACTCTTTTGTTATTAAAGCGGTCCCTTGAAAATAGACGGAGCGTAATTTTCCTCCAAAGATTCCGAAAAAGAAAACTTAAATCTTAATTTGCAGACTATCAATTAAACACAAACAGCATTTAAAATAAATAATTCGTATTTGTCGCAGAAAATGAGGTTTGACATTTCATTCAATGTTCTCTGAATTGAATTTGAATGAAATGATAAACTTTATTTTTCGTGAACTGTTAGAATAAAAACAAACCCCACCAAATTTCATCTAGGATTTAGTCTTCAAGGACTAAAGTTAAAAACATTTACGGATGGAACATTCCGTACGTAGATATGACCTTCAGGATCTTAAGATTTTGTAAGTCTTCAAAGACTCTGATAGGACGGCCAAAATACGATGGCTGATTGTCAGCTTTATTGTCGTCATGTGTGATAAGGCCTCTTTTCTCCTGTTGTAGCCAATGCTGGTCTTATCCCAGCAAGCCTTTATTATCACTGACGCGTGATAACGTGATTTTCTGTTATGTTCAACATACAAGAAGTCTGCAGTGCACTGGTTACATTATCTACCCTTAGTATTCGGACCGACAGGCCTTAGTAAACAGTGTACACCCAGATCAGACGCCGCACAACGCGGCGTCTGATCTGGGTGTACACTGTTTACTGAGTTTGCCTTTCATTATGTAATGTTTAGACGTATCAACGGGTAGTAAAATCGACGTATTAATATTTTAGGACAATTATGGTAAGAAGATAAAGTGTCCGAATCCTTAGGGTTGATAAAATATACACTTTAAATTACCAGATTTATCGATTTTTTCTCGGAGTTCCATGAATCTGGGGATCAAAAGAAAATGGCACATGCATTGTCTTTATTTCAGTAAATAATAGAAAACCTTTTTTTCATGCCCCCAACTTCGCAGAAGTTGGAGGAGTATATTGCTTCAGGGGCGTTCGTCCGTTCGTCGTCCGTTTGTCACGCTTTTTGAATCATAGCATAACTTTAGAACCGTGCATGCTACTGTTTTGAAATTTCTTATATGGATTCCTCATGAAAAAACAGCTGACACATATTTTTGTCTTGACAGGGTTATGGCCCTTTCCTGAGTTATGGCCATTTGAAAAAATATGAATGCAATCTTGTCAGCAAAATATTTAAAATAGAGCCTTGAAACTTAATGAATAGACTGGTAGTGATGAGTAGATGACCTGATCAACTTTTGAATAAATTCTAAAAAAATACTTCATGAGTTATGGCCCTTCGTAATTTTGGACATTTTTACTTTCTCAGCAAAATATCTCATAAACGGTTGGAGCTAGAGCCTTGAAACTTGATGAATAGACTGGTAGTGATGAGTAGACAACTCGATTAACTTTTGAATAAATTTTGGAAAATACTTCTTGAGTTATGGCCCTTTGTAATTTTGGGCATTTTTATCTTGTCAGCAACATATCTCAAAACCTACAAATGGCTTTGTAGTGATAAGTAGATAACCTGATTAACTTTTGAGTAAATTAAAAAAAGTACTTCTTGAGTTATGGCCCTTTGTAATTTTGGGCTTTTTTTTTTTATCTTGTCAGCAAAATATCTCAAAAACTGTTAGAGCTAAAGCCTTGAAACTTAGTGAATGGATTTGTACTGATGAGTAGATGACCCGATTAACTTTTGAATAAATTAAAAAAAATACTTCATGAGTTATTGCCCTTTGTAATTTTGGGCATTTTTTTACTTTGTCAGCAAAATATCTCAAAAACTGTTTGAGCTAGAGCCTTGAAACTTGATAAATAGACTGGTAGTGATGAGTAGACAGCTTGACTAACTTTTGAATAAATTTTGAAAATACTTCTTGAGTTATGGCCCTTTGTAATTTTGGGCATAATTATCTTGTCAGCAAAATACCTCAAAAACTGTTAGAGCTAGAGACTTGAAACTTGGTGAATTGATTGGTAATGATGAGTAGATGACCTGATTAACTTTAATGTAAATTCTGAAACATATTTCATGAGTAATGACCCTTTGTAAATTTGAGCAGGTTTTCCTTGTCAGCAAAATATCTATTGAAGCTGGAGCCTTGAAACTTGATGAATAGATTGGTAGTGATAAGTGGATGACCTGATTATGCTCCCACTTTCGAATGAAATTGATGGGGCATATTATTTTGTCTTCGTTGGTCAGCCGGTCCGTTTTTCTATTCGTCCGGTTTTTATGTGCATACCATATCTTAAGAACCCTGCATGCTAGGGTTTTGAAATTTTATAATGGGTTTCCCATGGAAAAATAATCGACCCGCACTTTTTTTCTTGTCCGGCATATTTGTTTGTTTTTTTTTAGAATTATGCCCCTTTGAAAAAAAAAATCAGAATTAAATCTTGCGAGCAAGATATCTCAAAAAGTATTCAAGCTAGAATTTTGAAATTCGATATAGTGAGTGGGAATGATGTGTAGATTACCTGATTAGATTTTGAGAGAATTCCGTGGAAAATTGATATAGTTACGGCCCTTTGCGGTTCTGTGCATTTTGACCTTGTCAGCAAGATGTCTCAAAAAGTACTTAAGCTAGGGTCTTGAAATATTATATGCTGATTTGGGATGTTGTGGAGATGACCTGATTGATTTATAGGGAATTTCATGACAAATTGATGTAGTTATTGCCCTTTGTAGTTCTAGGCATTTTGACTTTGTCAGCAAGATTTGTCAAAAAGTATATAAGCCAGAGCCATGATATTTGGTATGCTGATTAGGATTGAGGATGAAATCACCTCATTAGATTTTGAACTGATTAAATGAAATGCTGTTGGAGTTATGGCCCTTTACAATTTCTGGCCATTTAATGCTGTTGCTTTATTGTGTAGAGCCTAAGTTTAGAACCATGTATGCTAATGTTTTGAAATTTCATATATTGTTCCTCATGATAAAATAGGTGATCCGTACTTTTTTTCTTATCCTAATTGTCTCCTATTTTAGAGTTATTTTCCTTTTGATAAAATAACATTGAAATCTCGTATATTTATACTACTGTTACCGTCATGGACAAGCAGTGCTAGAGTCAAGCAGTGTTAGAGTCCGGCAGTTAAGAGCATAGTGTTTTACAGACACAAGCTCTAGTTTCTTCTAAAGAAATCCCCGGATAATCCTTGCTTTTCAATAGTTTATCAAGTGCCTCTACAGCGTCGAACACGTCATACTTTAACCGTTAACTTCAAGACAACCAAAACAAAAAGTGTCTAACAATGTTGTAGGACCAGACGGATAACTATATTTGATTTTCTGCGTATGTTCTTACTCTTAAAGGAAACGACCTTAAGACACAAGCGACCAGCGTAGACTCAGCTTGCGCATCCGCACAGTATTTTCAGGGTCTATGGTGGTTCGCTAATAGAATGCTTTAATTACGTTTGTGACCAGTGTAGGTTCGGATTAGAGTGCGAACCTATGCTGATTGCATAGGAACAAGGCATTTGTTTTAGCGAAAGGGGATAATATATTTGTCCAAAGCACTCTCCCCTGCACATCAACGCTGTGTTCATTCAATGCGCTAAAACATACTTTTACATTATCATGGCAAGGTATAAGGTCCAGTGCGACGTTTGCTCGAATAACGCTGAATTGCACTGAATTACGCTAGATACAATGAATGTTCAATATTCAACTTTAGCATCAGAAAGCATAAAACGCAAAGAAACGTAATCAGCACACAGGTAATCTAACATTTAAACATAAAAAACATTCGTGTTAAATAGGCAATTTTATTCGTAAGTTGACTAAGTGGTAGTCTTTATATAACTAAACCATTATAATACGTCAAAACTCGTCTCACTCAAACTGCCTGTGAATATTGTGAAGTACCGGTATCATTAAAGAACTGTGGTTCGTGATTGTGGTGTTTCCTAAGTATCTCCATATTAACCCTTGTCATGCTGAATAAATTAAGATGCCACGCCTATTTCTTAATGTCAGCCAATCAGATTCCATGATTCAGATTGTTTATATCAATTGACATACTTAATGGCAAACAGTGCAGATCCAGATCAGTCTTCAGGTTCTAACGAGTATACCAACAATCTATGTTTTGAGCAGATATATGAAAAATAATGTATACCCCTGTAAACCCCAGTTTTACTATACTTAAAGCCAAAAGTAACTTTACAGCATATATTTATACGTTTTACTAACGTTTGCTGAGTGAAATTTAAAAACTGTTTTAATGATGTTAAAGAACAAGCATTTGTGCACATGATATACAGTACTTGAACCCTTTCTGTCAAACAGATTATCAAAAGGGGCTCTCTCAAAACAGAAGGGGTCAGAATCAAAAGTTACGATATTACTTCACTTTTGGAAGGTCACTGTACCTTAAATACGGGTTTATTTCAGTAATCAATTTAGACCCAGCTTTATTCGCTTAGACATGTACTGAAAATTGTTCTTAAATTAACAAAAACAAAAAATCTGCATCATCTATTTCGCAACTTCGGAACGCGTCGATTTTTATTGAGAAGGCCATTTGATCAAACTTAACAATGTTTGTAATGATAATCTTACAGGTTATTGTCATCCATTTTTCATTTGACATAATGAGAACTTTTGCATCTTTTTTCTGGTCATACACTCTCTGTAGAGGTTCATACAAATCACCGTTTAAAACTTTCAAAAAATATCGGAGATATGGCTTTTACGAGCAGCAAAAGTTTACTATTGTTTTTATTGCAAGGGAGGTAATTTCAACGTGAAACAAATTTGAATAATTGCCATTAATTAGCCAGGTAGAACTGAAAAATTGTTTTGCAGGGAATTTTATCGACAAAGGTCTTTCAGATTTTGTATTGAGAATCATGTTCTGCTTTTGAATTTGTGAGAAAATGTGAAATACTGTTTTTGATGAAAAGGTAGGTACCTCGAAACTGGAATCACTTATACGAATGATCTCTCTTGAATTCTGTTGAGACTAGCTGTGAAAAACAACTGAACTTACTTATTATAATCAAACCAAAGTAGAAACAAAATTATTCATCAATAATAGTGACAAGTTACTTTTGGTTTTAAGTATATATAAAAGTGGGGTTTAAGGGGGTCAAAATTATATAGGCATGTTTTCGTGATGGGTAGTGTTTTTATCGACATTGGAAAACGTAAATCTGCAATACCCCTGAAAGGTCATAATCATAAAACATGACCCTATCATGGTACCGGATAATGGTTGAATAGTTTAATTCTGTGGGTAATATACCCGTAAAACGCAGTTCTGTCGTCTATAAGGCCATGAATAGATCATTGAAGTTATAATTTTATTATTATATTTTATCAGAAAGTATTTCCTCTGCAAACCAATTTTACGATCTTATTAAAGCGTATAACTGATAATATTTCAAACTGATTAAATTCAAAGATGGCATATCAGTGTAATTTTAAGGTGTGTTTTGGTGTTTCTAAAGTACTTTGCATATGTCCTTCAGATGAACTGCCTTTTTGGAAATAATTAATACGTAACCGACTGCTTAACATAATGAAATAATGACCCCATCCTCTATAGTAAGTGCCACTACAGTCGGCCATTCTTCGACAAAACTGCAAACATAAGCGGCTTTCATTTTTAATGTTTGTCTATAGTTCACAATCAATTATCTAACGTGACAAGACATGTCTTCTTTAAGTTCTGTAATGCAAAAAAAAAAAGTCCTTTGAGGAATATTTCTAACAGAAAAGCAAAATAGTTATTTTGTTTCAAGGTACCAAACGGACTGCTATCATTAGTCTAATGTTCACTACAGTGTTGATGGAAGTCCGAGGGCAGCACCTAATGACTCATATACCTTGAAAAGTGACAAATAAGCCTGTTTAGTAGTAAAATATGACCTTGTTACATTACTAAATAGACAGTTAGAGCTGCCTATAAGCAAAAGTCACAAAATAAACGTGCTTACCTAAAATATCTAGATTTATCAACAATCTTGTAAAATAAAACGACTGTTTACTTCAATCAGAAAATAGTTTAAACTCCTCTGTTAACACTTGATAAAAACAATATATACACATTTAAATACAGCATTCATTCATCTAAATGTTCACATGTGTGTGTGTGTGTGTGTGTGTGTGTGTGTGTGTGTGTGTATGTGTGTGTGTTATTTTGTAATATGGTATATGATTGTTGGTATTATCTAATTACTCGTTGTCGTCTTTAAATGGCTTTGCAGCCCCTCACACTTCACGAATTTATACACATGACTCTAAAACCAGTCAGCAGAAAATGAGGAACGGACGGCAATATAACATGCCGAGTTCATCTGAACGCACTCCCCGAATGCACCCCTTAATTTCTGGATACAGCAGTTACAAAGAACATGTGGGATGGTTCAGTAGTTTGAAAAGCTGAGATTTTTGACAAGCTATGAATAATATTTCTCTTTACTGTTCTTTTCTGGGGAAATGATACACTTAATATTTTTCTCCTACATTTTTAAAAGGGACACACCGTTTATGACTTTTTTTTCCTGTACATCAAGCACATTCTGTAAGGGTTATGGTACTTTCAGTTTAGAGTGTTCTCTGTTTAGGGAACATGATACTTTGGAAACTTTTCTGCTGTTTTTACAAGATAGGCAACTTTGTGATTCCTTTGCTGTATTGTACATAAATCCCCTACTCCATGGAGGAAGCAAATATTTTATTTATTCTTTCCTTTTCAGGAGGGGCCTGTTGCACAGTAAAGAAACAGTGCAGGGCCCAGTTTTTCAAAGCATCGTTAGCTTAACGAGCTCGCTAGTGGTCAAAATGTTAACTGCTCTAGTAAGAACAATGTCTAATTCATAGATATTTTTGCTGAAAAATGTGAGTAGCTTTTTCAAACGCAAATACTACTCACATTTTTAAGCAAAATACAAACGTATGGTTGATTTGTCGCTTGTTGTTTTATTAGGTCTTCACTATCCTTCAAATTTCATTTATTCTCCCATCTTTGCCTATATGAGACAGACTTTTTGCCCATGTGAGAAACTTCTATCTCACATGACCATGCTGGTCCTAGGAACAATCCACTTAAATGTGGGAGAAAAAAACCCATCATGAGCCAGTCCATGCATGATAGGGAAAGTTCTTCCTCGGGGTAGGAATTTCAACCAAGGACTCGGGCAAGCCTCGTCCCGTGTTGAAATCCCTACCCTTCGGGTGAGATTTCCCTATCCTGCATGCACACTCATCATGAATTTTCATACTCTTCCTCTTGTTGTCATTGATAGACCATATTCTGTGAAATTAGCACTTTCTGGACTTCTTCTGCACTATTTAACATATTAGGTGAGATATAAGTTCCGATAAGACCTTCGTCAACTGAATAACCACGCTGTTGTACATGGCTTCCAAGACAAAAAAATGGTTTGCGATTTGAACTGCTCATAATGCAGGATGGCAGAAGCCTTGACCTCGACATCAGTTGTAACTTTCAATTCATTACTGACAGAGACAAATAGGTCTTTGGCAAGCGACGGCGCAAAATGACACATTGGGTGGGAACGACTGACGGAAGCTATTGACCTCTTTGATAAAAGCATAGACTTTAAGAGACATTAAAATTAACCTATAGAGAGAAAAAAGAGAGACAAATAGATGGATATGAAAGGAGGTAAAGCAAGCAAAGAAAAATGGATGGAAAGCCCGTGTCAAAGAAAAGTGCTTATTCAGGTACAATACCAAGAATGACAAAGTAGATAAAAAACCTACAAAGGAGAACAGGATAAATAAAAACATTTTAGACACATTACGAAAACATACCTATATAAATTTGACCCCCTTAAACACCACTTTTATATGGTAAAACTGGAGTTTACAGGGATATATATTATTTTTCTAATTTATGCCCAATAACATAAATTGTGGGTACTCGTTAGAACTGGGGTTTACAGGGGTATATAATTTTTCTTATTCCTGCTCAATAACATAGATTGTGGGTACTCGTTAAAACCTCCTCGGCGAGCAGGTTCTAACGAGTACCTAAAATCTATGTTTTGAACAGAAATATGAAAAATATATTAGAATTTTTATTTGAAAACTTTTAGGTTTTGGTGGTGATATTTTCTATATATTTGAGTAGGCGTGTTTTCGTAATGAAACCAGGAAAGGATTTCAATGACAGACAAGACAGAGTTACCAACTCTGCTTACCATCTGTTTGTTTTATGATTACTTAATAGTATTTGTCTATCTTTCCCTTGGGTTTTAGGGACTTGATGTGGACCTGATTGAATCAGTCCCTTATTTACTTTGATAGGCACATGAAATAATGTTGGGTGCTTTACAATCACAAAGCAGACGGAGATCCAACAGTACTATAGTTCACAGTAATAATAAGTTCAGATAGAGATTACTGCCAAATCATACACAAACAGTCCAAACAGCAATAACATCACGAAAACATGCCTATATAATTTTGACCCCCTTAAACCCCACTTTTATATAGTAAAACTGGGATTTACAGGGGTATACATTATTTTTCTTATTTCTGCTTATTAACATAGATTGTGGGTACTCGTTAGATGCGCCTCGCCAAGGCGGTTCTAACGAGTACCCACAATCTATGTTTTGAGTAGAAATATGAAAAAACATTAGAATTTTTCATCAGAAAATTTTCTGTTTTTGGAGGTAAAATTTTCTATATATTCGAGTAGGCATGTTTTTGTAATGAAGGCATTGAAGACATGGAAATCGGCAGTGGCTGATCCGCATGCTAAATAATTATTTCAAGCTGGTGGAGAAGCCATGACAGATGTTGTTACAGACATCTGCAGCAAAATTGCAATATTTGAAAAACAGGCGAAAAGTCTACCACATGGAACCCGTCAGTGGCAATTACAAGCCAAAAGAAAACTTACAGATGTGTTAGAATAATCGATCAGTCAACCAAGCAAAAAACCATCAATAATAACTCTCATCAAACTCCAATCTCGAACAGAAGAAGTGGATTTCCAAGAAAGAAAAGCAAAGAATTAATCTCTTCAGGGCGAGAAACATTTTCAGGTTATGATGGTATTTTCATAGACTTCAGGACAGCATTCAACACATTGTGGAATAGAGCCTTTTGGGCCACATTCAGGAAATAGAATAATCAATGTCAATTTAGTACGAGCCACTGAGCGACTGTACAGTAAAGCCACTTGTGCCGTCCTGTTCATATGCACTATATGCTTATGATTTAGGCCCACTATTGGAGGAGGCAGGGATGTCTTCTGTCGTATCAAATTTTTCAAACGCAATGACTGATGCGGATCACGAAGGGAACGTCTATTTTGTGAGTTAGGTAACTATCAACATCGATTCGAAGCCGACATCAGTTGATCATATGGATAAACCCACCAAAGGATATAAAATGGAGTTTCAAATACATGTACCTGGGGTCCATAACATTATGAAAACACGCCTATTCAAATATGTTGAAAGTTTCACCACCAAAAACTGAAAAGTTTTCAGATAAAAATTCCGATATGTTTTCATATTTCTGCTCAAAACATAAATTGCAGTTACCCGTTAGAAACGCCTCGCCGAGGCGGTTCTAACGAGTACCCACAATTTATGTTATTGAGCAGAAATAAGAAAAAATAATGTATACCCCTGTAACCCCCAGTTTTACTATATAAAAGTGGGGTTTAAGGGGGTCAAAATTATATAGGTATGTTTTCGTGATGATATCTAATAAGGGTTCAAAACAATAGATTGACCAGGACTGAGCAGACATCTACAAAACCGAAACTGATATAAAATGACCAGAGCATCTTGCTCGCCTTTAAGATCAAGCAGATGCCACTTCTTACACCACTTGAGAGATTTTGACTTTGACTGCAACGCACAAGAAAAGAATGCGGGCATTAGAATTGAGATTTAGCCGTAAACTGCTGAACATCTCGTACATTGACTTCAAGACCAATAAACAGGTGCCCAGACAAACCTTAGATGCTTTAACATAATAAAAAGAAAGAAAATCTAGTACGATAATATCTCACTGGCATTGCAAGTGTATTTTTTGCTGTGAACTAATAAATTGACAAGATTTATGTAATTTTACTGAGGTGTCTTGCTGTTTTACATGACTATTATAAATTTGCATGAATGCATGAATGAATGCATGCATAAAAAAACAAGACATGAATATAATATTATCTCGTTATCAAGTGACCTGGTCCGGATCGTCTCTGTCTGCGTATGGCTTGCAGTACATATGTTCTGAAATATATTTTGTCTTACTTTCGTGTCTGTATGATCGCGATTCAAGAAGCATTTGCAACACAATTTCGCCTCAGCTCGCAACCGTATCATTATAGCAGAAAAAAAGTAATTAAGCATACTCGGAAATTAGTAAATCGGGGTAAAAGAAACAATTGATTTGTTAAAAAACAATCTTTCAGGCATGTGCGCCCAGCGAAGATTCAGATCAGACTGCGCATTAGCGCAGTCTGATCTGAATCTTCGCTGGGCGCATTTTGGATAACAAAGGACGCAAAGTTCCTTCATACGGACAACGAAGACACTGATCAGACTGCACAAATGCGCAAGCTGATTTGGTGTTCGTTTGGCGCAAATGTCGAGAAGTACCATTACGAAAACACGTCTATACAAATTCACCTCCAAAAACTGAAAATTTCCAGATACAAACTCTGATATTTTTCATACTTTTGCTCATAACATAGATTGTGGTACTCGTTAGAACCGCCTCTGCGAGGCGGTTCTAACGAGTACCCACAATCTATGTTTCGTTAGGACGGCCTCTGCGAGGCGGTTCTAACGAGTACCCACAATCTATATTTTAGCAAAAATAAAAAAAATAATGTATACCCCTGTATACCACAGTTTTACTATATAAAAGTGGGGTTTTTGGGGGTCAAAATTATATAGGCATGGTTTCGTGATGGATTTTTCACGTTGCGGCTCAAGTAATTGTTCAAATCAGCGTATGATTCCAGATATTGGGGTGTAAGCTGTTACCTGTTTTGAGGTAACTTTTAGATGTAACGATAATTGTACGTACTTTGTGATGAGAGGGGCATCCAATAGACAACGTGACTTGTGTTACATTTATTTCAGGTTTAGGTGTTTGTTTCACAACCTTGTCTACGAGCAGCCTGTTTGTAATAAATACACAAATAGGTTTATAAATAAAATGTATTTTAGCTTAATCTGTTTTAAGGCGAACTAGTTTCGCATTACATTACCAGGCTTTACATTGTTTATCCCTTTGATTCCCCATAATATATAGTGAAAATTAAGGTATACATTATAAGGCATTTTTTCAAATTGTATGGTTTTTAAACCTTCCTTATTGTGGTTAGTATATGTGTTAATATTTTGTTCTGCCAAATCTGTCTTAATATACTTAATGCCGAATTCTTCTCCATGGTTTAATATATGCTAAAAACTTGTAGATTTAACATAGCAAATATATATGCTTTCATTGCGAAATAATAAAAAAAAAGTGCTAATATATTTGATCAGACAAAAACGACTTTTCTAGAGCCATGGCTAAGATATATGATGCGCAACGTTAGAAAAAGGCTCTTTTGCCATATGCCAACAGCGAAGGTCCAGATGAGCATGTGCATCCGTGCAGTCTGATCTGGACATTCTCTGTTCGTCGACATAACTCGTACTACAATATCCCTTGATTTTGTAAGCGGGCAACGAAGGCCCTGATCTCAGGGCCTGCGTTGTCCGCAAATAACATAAGGTTCGCAAATAACACAAGGGCCCTTTTTGATTGCGCATCATATGCGAATAGGAATGTTAATACTGACTTTCAGAGACTTACCATTTTGGATGACCCTCACCGACAGTCACCGACATTTTCACTGTAGATGCAAAGGGTATTGACATACGTCATTAAATAGAACAATGACTTGGTTGTTTCTGGTCTCTTGATATTTGCAGTCAGCCGTTCTAAATGCCTTCCTGCTGTATGCAGAAAACAAGTTTGCTGTAATGTACGTGATTAGCAAACGCATTATTATATAGATCAAACAATACTAGACATTTGAGATTTCGCCAGTGATGCAGAATATATTAGGCAGATTAAGGCAAGAAACTCAACAATCTGTAAAAAGATGATAAAAAAGTGATAATAAATCTCTGAACCTTAAGCACCCTCTGTGTAAAATCATTAGAGAGTTTGACCTTTTATGCAAATTCTCTATTAAAGAAATAATTTGCATGAAATATTACGCAGTAGTTTCTCTGCATAATATAAATCAAAATATTTTCTGCTAAGTGAGGACAATAAAACACTGACAGAGCTGTGTTGAACCGTATTTCTCACGGAACGGATTCCTCACGCCGGTGTGATAAATTCGACCGAATTTTTCACATTCGGACAAAGGTGAAGAATACGTTTTGCGGATTTAGAGTTTTTAACCCAAACGAGTTTGTCACACATTAGAATTTCTATTGCTTGCACACCAGTAAACAAATTTTTAATGAATGGAAACATTTTCGGTGGAATATAGGTGTTAGAAATTCGGTCGGATTTTTCACATGTCATGTATTTGGTCAAATATGTCACAACTATGAATAATTCGGTCGAATTATTTTTACAGCAGGGAAGTTTTCGATCGAATTTATCACGTGCCAGATATATTTTGTTGGATGTGTTACATGTGACACACTTTGGTATATTATAGGTGTAAGAAACTGGAACGTATTTTTCATATGTGAAGTTTTCGGTCAAATGTGTCACAACTGTGTGGCGAATTAAGTCTATTTTTCCATAGTTTCACAGCTGTAAAGTATTGGATCGAATTCCTCACAAGTGACATATACGGTCGAATTTCTTACATGTGACACATTTTGGTAAAATATAGGTGTGAGAAATTCGGTCGGATTTTTCACATATGATGTATTCTGCTGAATATGTGATGACTTTGACGAATTTGGTCAAATTGTTCACATCTGTGAATTATTCGATCATATTCCTCATGTTTGATATATTCAGTCGGAACTTTACATTTGATATTTTCGGCAAATGTAGGTGTGAGAAATTCGGTCGGATTTTTCACATGTGATGTTTTCTGTCCAGTATGTCACAACTTGTATGAATTCGATCGATTTTTCCACATCTGTGCAGTATATCACTGAATTTCTCACGTTTGATATAATCGGTCAAACATCTTACACGTGGCCTTATCGGCGAATATAGGTATGAGAAATTCGGTCGGATTTTTCACATGTGATGAATTCTGTCGAATATGTCATAATTGTGACGAATAAGGTCTAATTGTTCACATCCGTGACGTATTCGATCGAATTCCTCACGTTTGATATATTTAGTGGGATATTTTACATGTGATATTTTCGGCGAATATAGGTGTGAGAAATTCGGTCAGATTTTTCACATGTGATGTATTCTGTCGAATATATCATGACTGTGACGAATTCGGTGGAAATTTTTCACAGCTGCGAAAAGTTCGATAGAATTACTCACGTGTGCTATATTTGGTCAGATGTCAAACAGGTGACACATTTTTGGTGAATAAAGGTGTGAGAAATTCGGTCGCATTTTTCTCATGTGACGTTTTCTGTCCAATATGTCACAACTTGTACGAATTAGGTCGATTTTTCCACAGCCGTGTAGTATATCATTGAATTTCTCACGTTTGACATAATTGGTCGAATATTTTACACGTGACATTATCGGTGAATATAGGTGTGAGAAGTTCGGTCGGATTTTTCACGTGATGTATTCTGCTGAATATGAAATAACTTTGTCGAATTTGGTCAAGCTGTTCACATCTGTGAAGTATTCGATCGAATTCCTCATGTTTTGACCTATTAAGTCGGATATTTTACATTTGATATTTTCGGCAAATATAGGTGTGAGAAATTCGGTTGGATTTTTCACGTGTGATGTATTCTGTCCAATATGTCACATCTTGTATGACTTCGATCGATTTTTGCCACATATGTGCAGTATATTATTGAATTTCTCACGTTTTGTATAATCGGTCGTGTAGATTACACGTGGCATTATCGGCGAATATAGGGGTGAGAAATTCGGTCGGGTTTTTCACACGTGATGAAGTCTGTCGAATATGTCATATCTGTGACGAATTAGGTCTAATTGTTCACATCTGTGACGTATTCGATCGAATTCCTCACGTTTGATATATTCAGTGGGATATTTTACATCTGATATTTTCGGCGAATATAGGTGTGAGAATTTCGGTCGGATTTTTCACATGTGATGTTTTCTGTCGAATATATCATGACTGTGACGAATTCGGTGGAAATTTTTCACAGCTGTGAAAAATTCGATGGAATGACTCACGTGTGCTATATTTGGTCAGATGTCAAACAGGCGACACACTTTCGGTGAATAAAGGTGTGAGAAATTCGGTCGCATTTTTCACATGTGACGTTTTCTGTCCAATAAGTCACAAAATATACGAATAAGGTCGATTTTTCCACAGCCGTGTAGTATATTATTGAAGTCCTCACGTTTGACATAATCGGTCGAACATTTTACACGAGACATTATCGGCGAATATGGGACTGAGAAATTCGGTCGGATTTTTCACATGCTATGTATTCTGCTGAATATGTGATAACTTTAACGAATTTGGTCAAATTGTTTACATCTGTGAAGTATTCGATCGAATTCCTCATGTTAGACATATTCGGATATTTTACATTTGATATTTTCGGCAAATATAGGTGTGAGAAATTCGGTTGGATTTTTCACATGTGATGGCAAAGACAGTTTAAAAACGCGTGTATAATTTCTATTTCGGTCAGTTTTTAGTCTTTCTTTTATTTTTTGTTTATTTGGTCAAATATGTCACACGTGATTTTGGTCTGTCAGATTTCTCACATATGTTGTATTTGGTCGGTTTTGACGTATTCGAGACTTACCATTGGAAAACGCTTATCATCGCCCTAGCTACTTTGGTTTTGATCTAATCTTGCATATGGATTTGCTTGGGGTGAGGGCTTGAATGTGTTCGAAAACTGGTGATAACCTTTCTGCCATTGAGTTATGCCCCCTTGTAATTGTCCTCTACTGGACTATAAAGCATCGCCAGCTTTTGTGCAGGTTGCTCTCATGTGAGCCGTATAGGCTCATTGAGTCTGCTGTTGCCGGTCATTTCTAAAAATTTCATGAAGATCTCTCACTGCTTATTGTGTTAAACTTCCAATTGATGAAGATTGGCCATGCAATTTTAATTAGTGTTTCTTTGAATTTTTCGGTGTTTTGATGAGGTTTTACGTCCCCGTCAACACGTATTAGGTCATTTTGGAGACAGTCGGTGACCCTTACAACACTTTTCCTGAATAGACTTCCTAGCCGTTCACTAGTTCTATGTGCAAATCTAAGAAAAATATATTACCTCGAAACTGTATTAAATGGTTAATCGTATGTTTTATATCATAAGCTGTGATAAATACGTTTGTGAGAAATCCGTGCATGAAAAAAAGGCACTTTTTTGAGGTTTTTTTTGAAAGGTGACAAATACGTTTGCGTGCTATATATAAAACTGATACCGAACGAATTTGTCACAGATAGGTGAGGAATACGTTCGGCAGCTGTGAAAAATCCGGTCGAATTCTTCACGCCGCGTGACAAATCCGACCGAATTTTTCACAAGTGTGAGGAATCCGTTCCGTGAGAAATACGGTTCAACAGAGCTGGCCTGCTTACCGAGGTGCCGAGCAAATAAATATCTTCACATACATACCCACGGTCGACTTTCCTTTTTTTTAAAAGTACACGGACTGAGATTTTTTACCACTAAATGGGTTAAGACTAAAGGCGTCAAGGCACGAGGGATATACAAGAATTTCAACTCTGAGACAACGAAAGTCAACTGCTACACCGTATAACATCATTACGAAAACACGCCTATTCAAATATATACTGAACATTTCACCACCAAAAACTGAAAATTTCAGATAAAAAAAATCTGATATTTTTCATATTTCTGCTCAAAAACATAGATTGTGGGTACTCGTTAGAACCGCCTCGTTGAGGCGGTTCTAACGAGTACCCACAATCTATATTTTGAGCAGAAATAAGAAAAATAAGAAAAATAATGTATATTCCTGTAAACACCAGTTTTACTATATAAAAGTGGGGATTAAGGGGGTCAAAACTATATAGGCATGTTTTCCTGATGTGTTTGTTAATGATCTGTCATATGCCATGCTTTTAATACCTGAGTATCGTTCCTTAACCTGAAAGCAAAATAATATATATTGTGCCACATTAAACAATACTGATTTTTTACATCAAGTCATCGAATTTATTCAAAGTTGACCAATTAAAATAATATGACTTCAAGTATGTTCGTCAGTCTCTGTAAAACGTACAAACTAGCAGGAGATTATATTCTTTTATTACATATTCCTTCACTCCTATTTTTTTTACTATCGATTTTACCAGTAGCAGACCCCATCATTTTTACAGACAACCCTCTTTATACCGACACTCGATACAACGACAAAGTTCTTGAAAATGACAATTTGACTGTCACTAAACCTTCTCTTAAGCGGTAACAATAAGTCACAACTTATGCAATAATATTGTATCTAATACTTTAAAGAAACGTGTGTTTTGCATATTTGTTAGAATCGCCTCCGTGAGGCGATTCTAACAAATATCCAAAACATATGTTCTATGAGGAAATAAGAGCAAAACAAGACCTTTCTTACATATAAATCTGCTTATTAAATATTCTGTAAAACAGCTTAGTTCTTTTAATGGCAGCGTCTTTTGGAACAAATGCTGTCGTTGTAACGAGTGTTCACTGTATAAAATGCCTCACTATCATTTTTCAGCCAGATATGACGACAGTCCCGTTGAAAGAGCTCTGCACTATGTGTTTAAAGACAGGAATGAGTCATGTACCGTTGGCACAGAAGACATCTTACCCCTAGAGTTTGACCATACTGTTTGGAGTGAATTCACTGACCCAGCTATAAGGTAAACAGATGGTGGTGTCAACAAACGCAGAGATATTTGGACAATAACAGTCTGTTTTCGGCAGCAATAGACATTCCTATGGGAATTGATGAATATTAAGGCAACTGTGAAAATTGATTTTGCCCTTTTTTGAAAAGGAGTCTATTCTACAACTTGAAGGAAATAGTTTATCCCTTGGGGAGCGAATTCTTTCCTCTTGAGTAGACCCCTTCTCGCTGAGGCAGTTCTAACAAATACCAAAAACATTTGTTCTTTGAGGATATAAGCGATGAGGCAATTCTAACAAATATAAAAAAAACATTTGTTCTTTGAGGATATAAGAACAAAACAAGGTCTTTCTTTCATATCAATTTGCTCATTAAGTATTCTTTACAACAGCAAGTTCATTTAAATGGCAACGTCTTTTGAAACAAATGCTGTCGTTATAAAGAGGGTTCACTGTATCTTCCTTATAGCAAATAATGAAAAAATTAACAGGTGCATCAAATCCCCTTATTTGCACCGAGTAACATTAATGGCTTTGCGCAGAGTACACATATGCTGCATATGAGCTAGGGATATGCGAAGGCCAAGATCAGATTGTACGATGCAAGCTAACCTTGACCTTCCATGTTCGCATACGGCTCATTACAAGAGAGCTGAAATTACGCAGAAAGGTAGCGAGATCGTTTTGTTTATGTTGTTTGTGCACATGATTATCCTGGTCCGGATACATGTAGGAAAATCAAGCACCCACCCACCCGCCGCACCCGAACCCACATCCCCGCCAAATGTATGGCTCACATACCTCTACAAAAGAGGAATATTCCTTATTGAAGAGAAAATATCACGTGAGATGCGGCGTGATGACATATTTTTTTTAAATATAGGTAAACATACCAGAATCAGTGTGCCAGTTTTGCACATTTGTGAAATTTGTAAAAAGGCACTAAACCCCAGAGGTTAAAGGTAAAAATGTTGAAGTGCAGATGTTCATTACGTGAAATGTATACTTCAAAGCCATCACTGTAGATGAGGCACTTTTAACATGAATCTGCAATATTTTCACAGGGCAGATATTTTGCTTCTTTCTCAACGAAAATATATGTTGTGGGTACTCATTAGAAGCGCCTTTTAGAGGCGCTTCTAATGAGTGCCAACAACTTATGTTTCCGCGGAGAAATAAAAACAATATTTTGACATCCATTTTATCTAGAACTATATAAGCCACGAAATGATAAAATATGGAGAAAAGGGGGAATGTTGGCTATGAACAATGTTTCACATGAGTTTATGCAGTAAAATAGTGATGCATTTGTAAAAACAACTTTCTGAAATCAAATTTAAAAGCAGGAAACACCTGACATTTCGCTTAATAATGTATACATCTGTATACCTCTATTTTCAATATATAGTATGGGGGAATATGGCGGTATTTTTACATAGACTTGTTACAAATGTAATTTTGGCAAGTACACACCGAGCTCACGTCACTTGTCATGATTTGCGAAACACATCAGAATCAAATATTAGTCGATACTTGCAATTGACATTACACACGAATTATGTACATGTAGCACTTTTCTTGTTTAGGTCAGAAACATAAGACTTAACCTGATTTGAGCTAAAAGATTTTTTTTTAATCTGTGCGGGGTAAGATGTTTTAAACTTATATTTTCACTTTGAAAAACAGGAACTTGAAAAGCATGTATGATAAAAAGCAGATATCCAGTATCGCATAATGCGTTATTGTACAATATTTATGTGTTACCACAAAAAATTCCAACTCCTGATCTTTATACACGATTCACGGATTTTGATTGGTCGAAGGAAAAGTTTTACACTTCAATGAAGGCCAGAGCAGGAATTTGTCGGATCTATTTTTCTTCCGCCATTTCAAAAGACTGACATTTTTGATAACATTTGTAACATTTTAATGACAAAGTTGAAATTATAATGAATGAATTATCATTTTTGTGGATTTTATCGCTGGGTAAACTCCTGCAAATCACGCACAAACTAAACAAAGGAGGGCTTTGTTACGATCAAACTAAACAAAGCCCTCCGGGCCTTGTTTAGTTTGTGAGTGAAGAGGGCTTTGTTTAGTTTGAGTGATTTGCAGGAGTTTACACATCGATAAAGTCCATAAAAATAAAATTCATTCCTATAATAACAGTTTGTTAGAGCTACATCATCATAGTGCAGATTATATTTCTATTTAATTTGGGATCATTGAATCCATTCTCGTTACTTTGAAAATCGTTTATCGACTAAGCCGGTGCTAGGGGAGCGTATGCAGTTTCACAAGCTAGAGTGCTGCATTTGAAGAGACTTAATAAAACCGAATCTCCGATTTTCGTTCTTTTTGTCTTGTGTTTTTCTTTTGTTTCCAAAGGCAACCTTTTAAATTTCAATTGTAATTACTGGCTTCTTTTGCATGCAAATATTTCCGTATTGTAGTCGATGCATTACGCAATAGCGGTGGCGGTCGGGAACAAAAAGAGGATGCAACTCATTACGTTGATACAACTGTATAAAATGTTAACTTCTTAGCCATAGCCAGATAAGTCAATACTAAACAAAAATATTGAATGTTTTCAGCACAAAACATACGTTGTGGATACTCATTAGAAGCGCATCGCAGAGGCTCTTCTAATGAGTACCACAAGAAATATTTTTGTGAAGGAATCAGAAAAATATTTATCTCAAAATACATTTATCCAGAATTATGTAAGTCATATATGTAGCATTTTCACCGTATATTATAGAAAATAAATACATGTTTTTGTTTTCAAGCAATTTAAGACAGTCTTACGCGGTAAAAAGGTTACTAGAAGAAAAACATACATTGAAAAGTTGGTTGGAAACATTTTGACAATTTACGTACAGTAAAACTTCAATAACTCGAACACGGATGGCTCGTTTACCATGGCTGAATCGAATTCGTTTTTGAGTTCTCCAGGAAATTCTTCAGATAGCTCAAGAAAAACAAATATTCAGGGATATTTTAGGGAAATGTTCTTATTTTATCATGAAAATGTAGAATGTGTGTAGTCATTAGAATCACCTCATTGAGGCGATTCTAATGAATACAACATACCATTAGTTTATACAATACATCCCAAAACTGTCCATCGAACAAATTTCCATTATCCCAAATATGTTCGAACCATTGAAGTTCGATTGTAATACAGCAGACCTGTTTTCACTGTATAATATGGAGTGCACGGGTGCACACATTTCATAGGCTTGTTGACGTAATGATTAGAAGAAACTTTTTGTTTTTAATTTCAGTTATTTAACATAATTAAAGGTTTTCTGTCGTTGTGTATGGAAATATATTTGGTGACAGAAAACCTTGTCATTTCTCTTCTATTTCATCAGGACTGCAAACCTTCTAACGAAGTTGTTAGTAGTCAACAATGGCTCTCTCGACTCTCTGAGTGAAGACATGTTCTTTCTGATGGTACGAAACAATGTCCATGGGGATTCTTTGATTTTTGGATCAGCCATTGCTCTGGAAACAGGAGTATACAGGTAAACTATCGTTTGATCGTTTCTGCTCTATTCCAGTCCATTAACCCTTGTCCTTCTGAATAAATTAAGATGACACACCTACTTCCAGTTTACAGCCAATCAAATTACTTGATTCAGACTGTTGCTATAAATTCACATACTTAATGTCAAACAGCGCAGATCCAAATCAGTTGGCTTCTTCAGAAGCCAACTAATCTGGATCTACACCGTTTGCAAAGACAGGGTACATCCGGGCTCAGCACGACAAGGGTTAATGTCAATAGGGTATTTCTACTTCACTCTTTGAACAGGTACATTCTCAGTTTAAACGGAGCCTGGTTTAGTTTATTCATTATTTCGTTTGCAGAAATTCCTGTACAAAAGCCCAAATCTCTATCTATAAATTAAGGCAAACATTGTTTTAGAATAATCTTATTTTTTCACAGAAGTAATAATAATAATAATAATAATAATAATAATAATAATAATAATAATAATAAAAACAATATTTCTTTCAAATTGTCTTTGAATACATAGAATTGAACTTCCGGAAAGATGTTATTGTTTCATTCTAAATTACATAACAAGGTGTCAGTAGATCGGTGTAAGCCGTTTCAGTGTAATTCATCTGACGCTTAGCATGGTGGGTTAAAATTTCAGAGACGACATTTTAAATATTTTTGTTTAATTTTCAAAGAAAATTGTTTTTGAGATTTCGAAATATCAAAGGCTATTTTCTGGGAAAGATAAGAAAACATAATTCAAAATGTCGTCTGCTGAATTTGCCCAGATAGTTGTAAAGGATAATAGCGAAGTACCTTAACATTGGCTGCTTTGTGGGCAACGATGCTTTATAAGTTTGCCAAATATCAATACTTGAACTATCAAAATATGCTTTTCTTTTTCAGCAAATACGACATTTTCTGTCCTTACGCATATAAAAAGAACCATTCTGTGAGATCACATGATCTTTCTGTCAACTACAACTATCTTGATCCAAGTACGGAATGGTACAACAGTGTGAAGCTGAAATCTTGGCAGAATGTCACAAAAGTTACCGACGGAATTATGTATAGGTTTGTTACACAGTTTTTGTTTTCAAGTTTTTATTACATATTTTTATCGCTTTTATTATAATGAAAGTTACACACCAATGCCGTATTTATACTAATTATTCTGACATGTTATTTCCGTACCAAACTTGTCCGAAACTTTGAACAATAGAGTTTAAAAGGAATGACCCTTGAGAGCAATGAATACACTCACAAACTAAACACAGCCGAAGTGTAAAGTTTTTCCCCCTAGACTAACTAGCTAGTTTCGCCCACTTAGGCCCCATCAGCATAAAACCCCGAATGGGCTCAGTGATCACAAAGGACCAGAAAATATTAACGACATTGTAGTGAAGTACGAAGTGACGTTTTACGGCCACCATTACGAAAACACGCCTATTCAAATACATTGAAAATTTTACAACCAAAAAAGGAAAATTTTCAGATAAAAAATTCTGATATTTTTTCATACTACTGCTCAAAACATAGATTGTGGGTACTTGTTAGAACCGCCCCGGCGAGGCGGTTCTAACGAGTACTCACAATCTGTGTTTTTTAAGCAAAATAAGAAAAATAATGTATACCCCTTGACCCCAGTTTTACTATATGAAAGCGGGGTTTAAGGGGGTCAAAATTATATAGGCGTGTTTTCGTGATGCATACGGCACTAAAATGCAGTGGCATAGCAAGAACGGAATTATTTTTACGTACACCCAGGACAAATCTTGTAAAGTCTGCCTAGAGTCGCTTCCTAAATAGGGGCTACTCTTACAGGGGAAAAATACTCCTATACATTTCATAAGTGTATCGCTCATTACGCACATTACGTATGTGCGTAACATGCGTAAGAAAATACTTACAATAAAGTGACATTAACATAAATATTTTGCTTTTTTACCATAGGGACTACTCTTAAAGAAACAATTTGCTCCCTATTTTTATGCATGTTACGGTGTTATGTGCGTAATGAGCGCTATGCCTATAAGCTGCGAGATTTTTGGGAGAAAAAAAGAAAAAAGAAAAAAACAACAACAACAAAAAACAAAAAAAACAAACAAACAAACAAACAAACAAAAAAAAAAAAAAACAAACAAACACAGCACGCGATTGAAAATGAAAGACCCTTTCTTTTCATGCAACACTACTCAGGCGTCCTAGCCCTTTCATCACGCAGTTTGTAATAACGCCGCAATTTGAAATAAAATACGGCGTTTTTACAAATTGAGTGGTGACACTAGCCAATAACTAAGCAATATTCTGTTTTCAAGTAAAATTATTGTCTGTTTTGCAGACACAACAACACTTTACTGCCTGAAGTGGAAGAGATGTATCCCTTGGCTCAACTCAAGGATGGTCACTGGACCTTGCCCTATTACGACTGTGGCGGTGGCAATATCTGGATGGTCACCTACTCCTCACCAATCTTCACAATCAGCCATGGAGATGTCTATTTTCAGTAAGTTACAGTCAACCATCTTTATGCCAATACAACGACAAAACTCGTTATAATGGCAATTTGACTGTCACAAAACCGTCGCTCAAGAGGTGACAGTTAATGAGAAATTATCCAAGAATGAACAATGCATTAAAGCTTCAGGAAACATATGTTTGGATATTTGTTAGAATCGCCTCACTGAAGCGATTCTAACAAATATCCAAAACATGTTCTATGAGGAAATATGAATAAAGCAATATCTTTCTTACATATCATTCTGTCCAATTAGGTTTCTTACAACAGCAAATTCAATATAATGACAACATCTATGACATTATAAGACACATGCAGGCACAGTTCAACCTAGCTTCTAAGTCTGATGAGGCTTCATACTTTTCATGAAAATAATATCTATGCATTATAAAAGATACTACATGAATGCATCTGATTTTTTGTGGCTTTCGTTGATGTATAAACGCGGGAGAATGACTCACGAACTGAATGAAGCCCGGATTGATATTACGTTTGTGAGTGATCCGCATTTACACATCGAAAAAATCCATAAAAATCAATTTCATTTCTTATATTTCCAATTCGACAATATTTGCTTTGATAACTTGAGTCAGTAGCAGTTTTTAACGTTTGCAAAGAAAACTGTTACAAGATTCCTATTCAGAGAATTTATCAAAACGTAAATGCCATTCTAAATTTCTTTTCAACTAGTCAAACCAAACATAAATGCCACTCTGAATTTGCTTTTGACTAGTCAAATCGCGCTGAATTAGTGTAACCTGTTCATCTGAAATTAAAAGTATTATAAGACACTGGTACAAATGCCTAGTTTGGTCAAGACTTCTACCTTGTGTATCCCATGATCTTATGGTTTTCGGCAAACGATGTCCAGTTTATGAAATTTGAATTAGACCAGTCTGTGCATCCGTGCAGTCTGGTTAAGAGTTTTTCATCTCACATTTTTTTCTTGTTGAGCTGATATAATAAAAACTTTAAAATTGGCCAATCAGCATAAGTGTATAAGATTAAAAGAGTATTTGTCGATCGCTAATGTAAATGGTACTTTTCAGCATGCGCCTGTTTATAAATTGTCCTGTCAACAAAGTCTCCTTTTGTACAGATGACAGTATACTTTCTCGCCTGGTTGTAGGGTGTAGGGTTCCAATTAAATTTTGAGAATTGGAACCAGTAAAAGTACACGGAAGCCAAGGGCTGCGGTTAACGAAAAGATCGACTACATTTGGACAATAATAAATGAGGCTTTATGAAGTCACAAAACTTGTCGCCATTATTAACAGAAGTAGTAACTCTATAGAGTCGCCTTAAAAAAGCAAAGTTATGAACCGTAATTGAGTAACAGCCATAATGCAGGTTACAATAGAATATTTGAGCCGCGGCGTCAAAAAAAAAAAAAAAAAAAAAAAAAAAAAAAAAAAAAAAAGAGAGAGAAAAAGAAAAGGAAAGGAAAGGCTCGTCGAGCTTTATATCGAATCAGCTTGCGCATGCGCAAGAAACTTGTCTCATTGGCTATCTAAAATGCGCCGAGGGAAGATTCTGATCAGACTGCGCGAATGCGCAGTCTGATCTGAATCTTCGCTGGGCGCACATTTTCTGCCGTTGTGACTCATTTGTTAAATTCTGCGATTGTTAAATTCTGCGACAGAATTGTAAGTAAGTTTCATTTGGTTACAGAGGTGTGGCCACTATAGATATCGAGCTGCAGAACATTGATATCAACCAATGTGATCCTGACGACCACATGTCTTCAACTGGTCTAGACGTCTTCAGGGGAACACACAAGTGTCAGCCAACTACCAGGGTATTAATCTTCAGCTCATGATATACTGCACTGTTTATTCAGAGTTGTCTGTCCGAATATTTACTGCATTGTTTATTCAGAGTTGTCTGTCCGAATATTTACTGCACTGTTTCATCACGAGAACATGCCTATAGTTTTGACCCCATTAAACCCCACTTTTATATAGAAAAACTGGGGTTTACAAAGGTACACATTATTGTTCTTATTTTGCTGAAAAAAAACATAGATTGTGGGTACTAGTTAGAACCGCCTCGCCGAGGCGGTTCTAACGAGTACCCACAATTTATGTTTTGAGAAAAAATATGAAAAATGTCAGAATTTTTTATCGGAAAATTTTCCTTTTTTGGTTGTAAAATGTTCAATATATTTGAATAGGCGTGTTTTCGTAATGATTCAGAGTTGTCTGTCCGAATATTTACTGCACTGTTTATTCAGAGTTGTCTGTCCGAATATTTATTGCACTGTTATTCAGAGTTGTCTGTCTGAATATCTACTGCACTGTTTATTCAGAGTTGTCTGTCCGAATATTTACTGCACTGTTTATTCAGAGTTGTCTGTCCGAATATTTACTGCACTGTTTATTCAGAGTTGTCTGTCCGAATATTTACTACACTGTTTATTCAGAGTTGTCTGTCCGAATATTTACTGCACTGTTTATTCAGAGTTGTCTGTCCGAATATTTACTACACTGTTTATTCAGAGTTGTCTGTCCGAATATTTACTGCACTGTTTATTCAGAGTTGTCTGTCTGAATATTTACTGCACTGTTTATTCAGAGTTGTCTGTCCGAATATTTACTGCACTGTTTATTCAGAGTTGTCTGTCCGAATATTTACTGCACTGTTTATTCAGTTGTCTGTCCGAATATTTACTACACTGTTTATTCAGAGTTGTCTGTCCGAATATTTACTACACTGTTTATTCAGAGTTGTCTGTCCGAATATTTACTGCACTGTTTATTCAGAGTTGTCTGTCCGAATATTTACTGCACTGTTTATTCAGAGTTGTCTGTCCGAATATTTACTACACTGTTTATTCAGAGTTGTCTGTCCGAATATTTACTGCACTGTTTATTCAGAGTTGTCTGTCCGAATATTTACTGCACTGTTTATTCAGAGTTGTCTGTCCGAATATTTAGGGCAAATGCGGTGCATGAGAACGCGGCGTCTGATTAGGTGTACACAGTTCGTCACTCATCCAACAGTTTGTAAACACATTAAACACAGGTAGTCAGGTAGACTTGTGCAATATTAGGAGCATTTTGGTAAGACGATAAAGTGTCAAAATATTAGACAAACTACGGTAATTAACGTTATTAGGGTATTTAAGACCTTGGTGTAGGACAAAAGAAGAATAATCTTATACTCTGGATTTAAAATCTAATATTCGAATACAAGAGAGTATTTTTGTGCTATGTTTTAGTGCATTTTTTAAAGCTGTCTGTTAATTTTCACATTAAGTGTTTTATATACTAAATCCTAAAACGACAAATTACTAAAAAGTAGTAATACAAATAATGAACAATAGCAGAACAACAATACCCGAAAACGCATGTTTTAAACATCTTTTGAAATACCGTCTGCATAAATACTAGCATGAAACTGGGGAACATATATTGTGTATTTAACGAGGGTTGATTTTGCATTCATTACGAAAACACGCCTATTCAAATAGGTATATTGAAATTTTCACCACCAAAAACTAAACATTTTCAGATAAAAAATCTGATATATTTTTCATATTTCTGCTGAAAACATACAGGCAGTTCTAACGAGTACTCACAATCCATGTTATTGAGCAGAAATAAGAAAAATCATATATACCCCTGTAAACCCCAGTTTTACCACTATATAAAAGTGGGGTTTAAGGGGGTCAAAATTATATAGGCATGTTTTTGTGTTGTAACACCCTCGGTAGAAGATACTTCTGACCATTCTAAGGCGGTTACAGCTGTTTGTTCTTTGTGTTTGCTTGTTTGTGAAGGTTTTACGGCCCAGTCAACCAATTAGGGTCATGTCGTGTATGTTCAGTTTACCAACCACACTTTTCCTGGGCAGGCTTAGTCCTCTAAGCGATTTTCCGCATCACGAAAACATACCTATATAAATTTGACCCCCTCAAACCCCACTTTTTATATAGTAAAACTGGGGTTTTCAGTGGTTTCAGGGGTATACATTATTTTTCTTATTACTGCCTCGCCGAGGCGGTTCTAACGAGAACCCACACTCTATTTTTTGAGCAGAAATATGAAAATATCACCATACGGCCTGACACTCGGCATTGACATCAGATGTAGCGAAAATTACATGGTATCATGGCCTCGCTGTGTTCTAACGAGTACCCACAATCTATGTTTTTGAGCAGAAAAAGTAATGTATACCCCTAAAAAAACCCAGTTTTACTATATAAAAGTGGGCTTTAAGGGGGTCAAAATTATATAGGCGTGATTTCGAGATGTAAAATTTCATAAAATTCAGAATCGGCACAATTATTACAACTACACTATATAACGAAGAACTGCAGTTGTCCTGTTTTCGAATGTATTCAGCAATCGTAATGGACTTTTTAAACTAGGTCTTCAGAATTTTAGCATACCGTATACATGTATGTATTCTGACAGACAGGCCTGAGCAAACTGTAGACGTAGATGAGAACGCGGGCGTTCATCAAGATCTACACTGTTTGCCACTCATCCAGCAATTTTTAGACACAACATAGGGTAGTAAATTGTACCTGTTCAAAGTTTGGAACACGTATGGAAACCAGTTGAGGTGTCCGAATACTTAGAGTAAGTACGGTATTAAAATCGTAATGCACTTGTCAAACTAGGTCTTCAGATTTCAGCATATGTTTAAATCTCGCCATCTGAAAATGTGCCTTCAGGGCATGTGTGCACATAGAAGGCCTACATCAGCTTGCGCATCTGCGTAGTATAGCCATAGGCGTAACCCTCACATTACGCATACACATAATACGCATGTGCGTAACACCTGTAAGAATATCTTGCAATAAAGCGACATCAACTAAAAATATTTTACTTCTTAATCACTTTTAAGCAAAAAAAAAAAAAAAAAAAAAAAAAAAAAAATATCGCTTGCAAATAGGACCTGTTCTTAAAGGAAAGAATATGCTCCCTCCGGGAGCACATTCTTTCCTTTAAGAAGAGCTCTTATTTTGGAAGTGATTCTAGGCATAGTGTTCAAGATTTTTTCCTTGGTGTGTATAAAATAGTTCCGTTCTGTAATAACCATGGACTTCGCTATTCTCATACAGAAATATTTGGATATTGTAGAAAATATCCGCTATACATTCGACAGGAAAGCACCTGCTTATCTTGCTTATCTGGTTATTTACTTTCTTATATGCCCCGAAGATAAACAGCAACGTCAGAAACGTACCATCCCGAAAACATGCCTATATAATTTTGACCCCTTTAAACCCCACTTTTATATCGTAAAACTGGGGTTTAAAGAGGTATATATTATTTTTCTTATTTCTGCTCAAAAGCACAGATTGTGGGTACTCGTTAGATCCGCCTCGTCAAGGCGGTTCTAATGAGTACCCATAATCTATGTTTTGAGCAGAAATATGAAGAAAAAAATATCAGAATTTTGTATCTGAAAGTTCTCATTTTTTGGTGGTAAAATTTTCAGAATAATTGAATAGGCATGTTTTCGTAATGCTTCGGACATGATTCAGGTTAGTCTGCACATTTGCGCAGTTTGATCAGAGTCTTCACTAGGTACATTTAGATAGGATTCAAAGTTTCTATATGTGGATAATGAAGACTGCGCGGATATGCAGGCTGATTTGAGTCTTCCTCTAGCGCACATGACAGACAGTACGTTTCCTTAAAGGCTCCATATTCCTCAAAAATAGACATTTTTGTTTTAATCCAAGAAAGGTTTAATAAATTGATATATAGTATTAATACGATCATAAAAATATGGCATCTGACAGCCTGTAAAATTTCAGTTTTTCTCTTGGTTTTGAATTGTAACAAAAATGAAATGATTTTATCGTATCTTTGAATTAATGTTGGCAACATTAATTCAGAGATACGATAAAAAATCATTTCATTACAAGAACGAAAGACTAACTGAAATTTTACAGGCTGTCAGGTGCCACATTTATGATTGTATTAATACCATATAAATTTATTAACCTTTCTTGGATAATAAAATGTCTAGTTTTGAGGAATATTGAGCATTTAAGTTCTTTTTTGAATGTCCATATTTTTTAAATTTTTCTAGTGCGTTCCAGTAACTGGTCTCGGATTCGTGACCGGTGCCTACAACTGCTGGTGCAAAGAAGGATTTTTCTTCCCGGTTCCAAATGGTTTGTATTTCTCGGGACGAGAACTCGAAACGTTTTTCCAAGAAGACCGGCCGTTGGAGCCGCATATGTTCCGTTGTGTAGTCTGTGCCCCTGGATGTGACGACTGCGTGGATCAAGCACCGTGTATGGTTCCGCGAGACCAGGCTTTGATGATCGTGCTCAGCCTGCTCATGGTCCTTGTCATACTGGGAATAGCCGGTCTGGCAACACTCACTTACTTCTTTAGATCAGAAATGGTTCGTATTAAATCCGCTTTAACCGTAATTAGTCAGTTTTAACACTAAACCTGATGAAGTTAAATGAAAGTACGCGAGAGTCCATATAGTACTGCTTTGCGTTGGCACATCCTGTAACTAAACCCCTATTCTATACCTTGGGAGGGCCGTGTTGCGTGCTCGTAACTTTTCAGTATCGCCATAGTTACACTTCATTAAGCCTATTCGAGAATACCATTTGCAATACAGCTCAAGACGTATAGCACCGTCTTAAATTTTCTTTATTTTAAAAGGATTTTAAATTTGTGGGAAAAGAAAATACAACTGTCGCAAAGATGGAGTAAAGGGAGACGTTTTAAGGCCACCAAAGGACACTAAAAACCAGCTGCAGCAAAAGATTCTGAGCATTATTAATATTGTGGTAGCAAAAAGCATATTTACACAAGCGAAAAGAAAGCTCTTTATCACGTCACACAAAACTTGATAGTAGCCATTTATAAACGACATCGTGTTTAAAAAAAATGTTTATGTCGGCGTGAGAAAGGGGAAGTCAAATGTAAAAAAGTTGGCCCTCTCCACATTCTATTTTATTTGTTTGATAGTGGAAATACTAGTAATGGCTCAACACAACATAACACCATATGTTTGCTTTTTTATTTCAACATTTTATGATATACACTTCACAAACGTTATTTTAGTGAGCATTTCTTATCCCATAGGTTGCAAATATTCATCCCTTTAAGAGTAGACCCCTTTTAAGACGGAGGTAGCTATATTTTACGATCTTCTCTTCCCCTCAAAGAGTATCTACCCGCCCCCGCACCCCTTAAGGTAAAGGTTCCCAGGGTCTCTCTCTCTCTCTCTCTCTCTCTCTCTCTCTCTCTCTCTCTCTCTCTCTCTCAGCATTTCTCATGTAGTATATTTCTTCTTTATTTCTTGGATTGCCTGACTTTACTATATTCCATATATAACCATAACTTTTTTCCTCGATCAGTTATTTATTACGAAAACATGCCTATTCAAATATACTGAAAATTTTACCAACAAAACTGAACATTTTCAGATACAAAAAGCTGATATTTTTCTTATTTCTGCTTCAAAACATAGATTATGGGTACTCATGACGATTCGGTTCCAACGAGTACCCACAATCTATGCTTTTGAGCAGAAAAAAGAAAAAAAATGTATACTCTTGTAAATCACAGTTTTACTATATAAAAGTGGGGTCTAAGGGGGTCAAAATTATATAGGCAAGTTTTCGTGATGGATTTTGAACAAGGATTATGAAACATTTATGATGATTTTGGACTAATATGCACCGCAGTCTACATGGCTTTATAATATAATCAAGATGCTAATCTTAATGTGATCAAAGGCATGTACGATGTCTTGCTCATTTTACACGATGTGCTCATATTCAAAATTGTTACAGGTTTTCAAGTCTGCTAGCCCCATTTTCCTACAGCTGATGTGTTTGGGAGGTGGATTGGCCTGTTTGAAGGTATGTATGTGGGCTGTTTACTTTGTCCTAAAGGAGACAGATACACTTAATATTTTTTTCGCCACGGGTGAAAAGGAGATTTTGTGACTTCCTGTTAGCCTTCCTGCATAATCTCCTTCTGAAAAGGGATCAATTCTATAAAGACAAATCTTGATCAAGTAATCTGATTGGCTGAAAATTAGAAGTGGGTGTGGCATGACAAAGGTTAATATTTTTTCGTAAGAACATTGTGAACGTTTATAATGTATGAATGAAAAAAAATCTGTCTAACATCGATTTGTGCATAATATGTAGCTATTTTTACAATGAAAACTTCAGAGTATTCATAGTTTTAGACCAGCATATAGAAATAAACTGTTGGTGTATAGGTAATTACAGACAAACTATTTTGTATTACCCAAAACGTCTTCTGAGCAGAGCGACAGACTAAACCGAAGATTCTGAAAGATGTCAAAAACCAAAGTAGAAGTAAAGGGGGTTGTTTTGAAAGGTCATTCATCCAGTCTGTTATAGGAATCCTTAGTCATTGTATTAAGTTTTGGAATGTATTTATCTTCACTACAACTAGTGTCAGTACCGTGTGGTGGCAGTGAAACGCCTCCCCGTACTTCATTATGGCGTAGTTTATATTTACTGATAATTTGTGATTATTGAGTCCATTCCGGGATTTTTACAGTTTATATCAGGGTCACTGAAGAGGCATAATTGGCTGAAACTAGCCAGTTTGGTCCAGAAAATGTGACACAGTTTCAGTTGTGTGTGTGTGTGTGTGTGTGTGTGTGTGTGTGTGTGTGTGTGTGTGTGTTGTTTGTTCGTGTGTGTGTGTTGCTATCAAAGACCATTCTTTTAAGAATGTATTTTCTTTCAATTTCAGTTTTTCTTCTTATTTCCACAAACGTCGAGGATAACATGTATATTACGGATGTGGCCGATGCATACTGGATTCGTCATTATGTATGGATCACTAATTGTAAAAACGTGGCGGTAAGTGCAGTCGAACGTCAATGGCTCATTTGGACCATGGAAAGGGGGAATTCCGGCCTATAGAGAATTTCCATAGGACTCTGCCCACATTATGAATCTCATAATAATATTATGCATAATTATCACCTAGTAGTTACTATAGGACATGACTGTTGTACATAAGGTACATATCTCCATTTATCTGCTTCCCTTGCTTAAATAGACGGTTTTGTATAAAATCACATCTGAACACATGGATACCCCTGAAAAACACACTCCACGGCTATCAGTAACTCGTAATTTGAATGACAGATTTGCTGATAAAACCAGTAAGTCACTGCTAAAAATGCTCACGGCAAACGTTTACTTATTTGTATGACATTGGAGCTTTTATGTTCAAGTCGGTTTCAAGCTGCCCCCCCCCCCCCCCACACCCCCGTATTTCAGTTGTGTAACTATTTCTGACAAATTTGATCTTTTATTAAACTGAGTTTCAGTTCTTGTCAACCTATCATTTTAATATGAAAATAGGTCATACACGTTTGTATTATTTCCATAAAACTTCTTCAAACTCGAAAACCCGTAACATAGTATTTTTGAACATTAAATATGACATCCCAGATTACAGCAAATGAGAAAATTCATACATGTACAATACGTGATATATATTCAGGTGATTTTTTTGTTTTTCATTCAGGTGAGGGTTTTTGATCCATTATAAATAGCTTGCTTATAAGCACATTTTCAGGGTATTACAACCTGTGGTAAATTAAAGGAATACAGTTGATTATCGTTATCTCGATCTCGCTTATCTAAATAACCGCTTATCTCGAAGTGAAAGTCTGGTCCCTGCCTAAACATGAGAATCTAATAACAGGTAACAAAATATTGTGGAAAAGAGGAGAAATTGCTCCTTCCTTAGGAGCAATTTCTCCTCTTTTTCACAATATTGTCAACATATCTCTAATTTCAAGAGTCCAATTACGCATACACATGTTAAATGCGGTTGTTTGATTTAATTTTTCCTCAAGTCTGCAAATCCGATATGTCGAAGTACGGATATATCGAAGTATTTTAGAGAGTCCATTGGAATTCGAGATAACGAGAGTCGACTGTAGTTGAACTGCATCCTGTGGAACACCTTTGAAAGTGTGGGATGAAAACTCGTCTTTGAAAACAAAGTTAAGATTGTAAAGATTTCTTGAACTTCTTTGCATTTGGCAACGGATTCACTGTGGTCTGATGATCCAATTGCCCGAGATAATAAAGGATTCTGTTAAGCGTAATTCAGCTTGTTGCTAAATGAAAATATGGAATTCCTGCCCTTCACTATGATGTAACAACTGATGAATAGGTAATGAATGATTGAACTAAAATAATGAAATCTTGCTATTGATGCTGCACAAGTGCAAGAAATCACGAATTTAGAAATGAAAGAGGAAAACCGGAAACAATCATATTTGGTTTAAACATATTTTATTTTGGCCCGAGGTTTTAACATTTTTTTTCCTGTTCAAATCAGCTGAGCATGATATTTCCTCTGCTAATAGATATGAAAACGCCAACAATATGTTAAGCAAGAGAGAATTTGCAATTAATAGTAATTTAAGATTTATTAGGAGGTCAGTTTTTATGTTTTATGTCCTCGGGGCCAGATTTTCATTTGTCATGCAACAAACATTATACACAAGGACAAGGTTTAAAGGAGTAGAATGAAAGGAATATGCTTAAAGAATGATTCCTTTTCCCGATTGTACCGAATCATATATAGAACGTGATATATATATATATATATATATGTTCGCATTACGAAAACATGCCTATTCAAATATACTGAAAATTTTACCATCCGATATTTTTCATATTTCTGCTCTAAACATAGATTGTGGGTACTCATTAGAACCGCCTCGCCGAGGCGGTTCTAACGAGCACCCAAAATCTATGTTTTGAGCAGAAATAAGAAAAATAATGTATACCCCTGTAAACCCCAGCTTTATTATATAAAAGTGGGGTTTAAGGGGGTCAATATTATATAGGTGTGTTTTCGTGATGGGAAGTGCTTCGTTACATACGTAAATACAAGTGTAAATGTTCGCATGTTTAAATACAGCCTACATATTTGCATATCAAATGCATAAGCGAAAACAAGCATCTGATGTAACGTATTAACCCTCGCCATGCTGAATAAATTAATATGCCACACCCACTTCTAATTTTTAGCCAATCAGATTACTTGATCCAGATTGTTGATATAAATTCACATAACTTAATGGTAAACAGTGCAGGTCCAGATCAGTTGGCTTCTTAAGCCAACTGATCTGGATCTACACTGTTTGCAAAGGCAGGGTTCAGCAGGTTTAGGGTTAAAATCAATTAAAGTAAACATAGAATTTCCAAACCTCTGTAGACTACTCCGTGGCCTAGGCAGACTATCCTGACCTGTGTCATGGCACAGACAGTGTATCATCTGGTGTCAGTCGTGACAGGAAGAAAACTGCCTAAAGACGTTTGAATACACTTGAACGAGTTTGTTGCTATTTTGCGAAAGGGGACAAGTGCATAGCAACAGATAGGGCGCTTTTTATATTCAAAATATGCTGATAACGGTCTTATTTCTCAATGAAAACATATGTTGTGGTACTCATTAGAAGCGCCTCGGCAAGGCGCTTCTAATGAGTACCCACAACATATGTATTCGTCGAGAAATAAGAAAAATATTATGTGGATACCTCCTCTTATCTGTAGCTATGAAGTGTTGCAGACAAGAAGATTCGTAACTAGTTCAGTTAACTCTCATCATCTCAAACACTGGTAATTTAAACTACTGCTTAAGCCAAACTAAATAAAGCCCAATATTGATTTAGTTTGCTATATGTTCCTTACCTTTCAACTCATTTTGCCTCAAACTATCATTATCTCATGGCAAATATTCTGGTTCTTTGGAGTTTGAAATAATGAGAGTCGATTGAATTTGAAATCTTTCAGACAAGGGGTTACCGTTAAAAGAAAGAATTCGCTCCCTCAGGTAGCAATAGTGTTAACACTGATGATCGATTATAATCGATCGAGTCACTTTTGCCTCTTATAATTGATGTTCGGAAAGTATTTTTGTGGTCGACCTATCGGAAAATACTATTTTCACTTTTATATTCTAATAGGCAAGTTATAAGAAATTAATTTCTAAGCTATCTTCTTGGGGTAATTTTAGAATTGTGGCCAATAAAGGCGAAGAAATTTGATATAATAGCCTGAAATAAGGCACTTGTTGCACCCCCCCCCCCCCCCCCACAAAAATTATACTTTTCTTATTTATCAAGAAAAAACAACAACATACGTTTGGCTACTCATTAGAAGCGTCTTGACGAGGCGCTTCTGATGAGTACCCACAACATATGTTTTCATAGAGAAAGAAGAAATATTTCATAGATAAATAAGAAGTATATTATCTGGATACCCCTCTGATCGATATGTATCTATAAATAAGTACCTAGAAGAGGGCTAAAATAAGAATAAATGGATTTTCTAAAAGTCAGTTATTTGTCGATGATCAGTCGATTTTGCAAAACCGATTATCGACGATGAAATTCTGGCGGTCCGTTAATTGTATCCGCCAATGAGGATGGAAAATTATTACCTAATTAGAGCTAAATGTATCCAGGGTGCCTAGGTATTTGAAAAATGCCCACTAGAATGTACCCGTATGTCCGGTCAAAATGTTGAATGTGCATATTCCCCGTGTTATAATTTGAGCAGCGCACGACAAAACCTATAATAATACTTAAGCGACCAGCAAAGACTCAGATCAGCCTGCGCATTTGCGTAGTCTGATCAGAGTCTTCGCTGATCGCATGTGCCTTCTACAGCACCCAGGCTGTCAAAAGAGGGATGGACGAGAGAGAACTCTTGCAACACGATTTTGATATATAGGCCATACGAGACTTTGCTGGTCACACAGGACTTAACCCTGGTCCTGATGAACCCGGATATGCCCTGCCTTTGCAAACAGTGTAGATCCAGATCAGTTGGCTTCTGAAGAAGCCAACTGATCTGGATCTGCACTGTTTGCCATTAAGAATGTGAATTTATATCAGTAATCTGGATCAAGTAATCTGATTGGCTGAAAACTAGAAGTGGGTCTGGCATCTTAATTTATTCAGCATGACAAGGGTTAAGTTAATGTAGGTTTTGTCGTGCGCTGGCTCATTTAAAATAGCCAAATATTTTCTGAAAAATTACGGGCATTTTCATATCAGTCCCAGTATGCGTAGTTGTGCAGCCTAGTAGACATATGCAGTTTCACTGCGACAAGCCTTCAGTATCATTACGAAAACACGCCTATCCAAATAAAAAGAAAATTTCATCCCCAAAAAGTAAAAATTTTCAGATAAAAATCTCTGATGTTTTTCTTTTTTCTGCTTAAAACATAGATTGTGGGTACTCGTTAGAACCGCCTCGGCGAGGCGGTTCAAACGAGTACCCACAATCTATGTTTTTGAGCAAAAATAAGAAAAAAATGTATATCCCTGTAAACCCCAGTTTTACTATATAAAAGTGGGGTTTAAGGGTGTCAAAATTATATAGGCGTGTTTTCGTGATGATCATGGTACAAATGTGCTAAAGTACGTATTGCTGATTTGCGCTTATTTAATCCAACAAACGAATCGGAGGAATGCCTGCTAGAAAGCTTGTCAAGGTTTCTGTTGATACAAATGTATTAAACGGAAATATCAAATTCTCAAGGCCACGTTCATCACGTTCTTATATATCGACTTATACAAGTTATATATCGACTTCGTTTTAAATCTTATACAGAATTTAATTTTCTTTATAAATGTCCATTAGCCATTAGATAGCTGGAAATTATTGTCATTTCAGCGATATTTTAACGCAAAACGAGTTATTTAGAAAACTAATATATGGCACATGAAACGGTTAAATAAAATATGTACTCTTGGCATTTATTCCACTTTACGAGATACACAAAAACTGAGCCAGCGAACGAACAAAACCTACAAAATGGCATGTGGACCCAGCGAAGACTCAGATCAGCCTGGGCAGCCGCCCAGTCTGATCAGAGGCTTCGCTGTCCGTATGAAGAAAGCGTGGGTTCTAAGCTACCTACTGAATGCACAGCAAAGACTCTAATCAGTCCGTGTGGATGCCCAGGCTGATCTGAGTCTTCGCTGGGCACACAAGCCGTTTTGCTGGTTTTGTCGTGCGCCGGTTAAAATATAAGTGCAGCTGCCAAAGAAATACCACAATCACAAAGCACAGCGTTTCCGAGTCACCTCATTACGAGAACACGCCTATTCAAATATATTGAAAATTGCACCAACAAAACCTGAAAGTTTTCAGATAAAAATTCTGATATTTTTTCTTATTTCTGCTCAAAACATAGATTGTGGGTACTCGGTAGAACCACCTCATCGAGGCGGTTCTAACGAGTACCCACAATGTATGTTTTTGAGCAGAAATAAGAAAAATAATGTATACCCCCGTAAAACCCAGTTTTACTATATAAAAGTGGGGTTCAAGGGGGTCAAAATTATATAGGTATGTTTTCGTGATGGAAAGTAGAAGAAATGAGAAACAATTAATGACAAAACAAACGCTACATATAAACCACTGACGCACGAACAAAGCAGAGCTGCAATAGAAACAATATCTTGTTTTGGGGTGGGAAGCGGGGGTCGGGGTCAATGAATGGTATATACATGCCTGTCAACAGAAACTGTAATCAAACGGTAATTGGAGTGCAAATTTCAAATAAAGAAAGTGATAAACGAGATATTGAAGTAATGCCATCTTTACACTTTACACCAATACATGAAAAAGGACAGGATATTTCTAAAGTTCAAATATTTAGAAAAAAAAAACATAGCTCAACAAGTACAATATTGGTAAAATTCATTCCCATTTTCGTTGATTTAAATATCTGCTGACAATGCAACGTACCAAGCATATGAAACATTTCCTTCATGTACCCAAATGCAAGACGGACAGAGTCAATAATATATATACAGTCGACTCTCGTTATCTCGAATTCCAAGGGACTCTCTGAAATACTTCGAGATATCCGGACTTCAACATATAAGATTTGCAGAATTGAGTAAAAACTAATTCGATTAACCACATTTAACAAATATATGTGTAATTGGACCCTTAGAGATATATTGAAAATATTGTGGAAAAGAGGAGAAATTGCTCCTTAGGAGCAATTTCTCCTCTTTTCCACAATATTTTTTTACATGTTAGATTTTCATGTTTAGGCAGGCAACAGATTTTCACTTCGAGATAAGCGGTTATTCGAGATAAGCGAGATAACTAGAGTCAACTGTATTTCTGAAATGATGACCCTTAGGATCTGAGAACGCAATTCGAGAATCGGAAATAACGGATTCGTATGATGCCGACTGCACTATACGCAAGATCCCCCTATTAAGGATTCATAATGAATAGAAGACATAAAATAATGATCAGTACTTCGTGTACCGTATTCGAACTAATTACCGCACATACTCATATAGTCGCGCATTCAGGCAATTTTGTATTCTTCAGATTGCAGCCCGTTTTCTTTTATCTCCTTTTTTATAAAAGCATATATTGTTGGCATTCATTTAAATTGTTTCGACAAGTCGAGGCAATTCAAATGAGTACCAACAACATAATGTGTAATAACGAAAATCAGAAATACATCTCATAACCATCATTAAATCGTCCCTCATGAAGTTTTCTGCTGATATTTCTTTAAATTGCACCCTGTTTGGATGGATTTTTTAAGTCTTTCGAATAAATAAAATGAAAATACTTAGCGCACAGTGCGGTAATTAGGTAGAATACGGTATTTACATTTTCTGGTTTTTTGGGACTATCCAGCCCATATTCATTTCATCTGTGTGTGCCGTGTAAACGAATCATTTCTTGTAGCAACTGCTAAAGTGCTAGTCACAACTAAAGCAGAAGTAATTTTTGAGAAAATAAGGCTTGACAGTTCATGTTTAGCAGATAATTTACCCGAAATTCCAAGTCTTATTTTCTCTGAAAACAGTAATAAAAAATAAAATATCGTCTGTCTATCTTTGATAAGTGCTTAAGGGTTAATAGAACACTTAACCCTTTTACCTTTCTGAAGTGCAATCTTCAATTATTAAATTTGAAAGTTCAGTATCGCAAATAGGGAAGTCAGTCGAAATATAAGAAAGTTAAACAGTACAGGTTCCTGTTGAAATAGCTTACGTCTCATCTGGATCTACACGGCTAGCATAGGTATCTATTTTTCTCTGCTGAGAATAAAGGCTGTACACGTGACCATCAGTTTTGAAAAAAAAAAAAAAAAAAAAAAAAAAAAATGAGATGATAGCTAGATGGTCTCTCTCTCTCTCTCTCTCTGTCTAATATATATTAAAAATATTGTCTCTGATTAACGAGAATCTGATTCACAGGGTATCGGTGATATTTACTGTTGGGACAAAGAAACGAGTGCGACTACCAGACCGCAAGTTACTAAAGAGAATCAGTCTAATTACCCTAGTCACAGTGTCAAGTTTAGCGGTATGGACAGGAATAAGCCCTCCTGATATACATGTATATAAAAACGACACTGGTCTCAAGTTTGTTACATGCGACTTTGGAATCTGGGAATATGCAGCGCTTGGAGGTACGGACTTTTGTTTAACTCATTTAAAATATGTGAAAATAACCTGGGCATGCTACAACCACGAAGCAAAGTCATCACGAAAACGCCTTTATAATTTTGACCCCTTCTACCCCTCTTTTATATAGTAAAACTGGGGTTTACAGGGTTATACATTATTTTTCTTAATTTGTTAAAACATAGATTGTGGGTACTCGTTACACCCGCCTCGCCGAGCCGGTTCTAACGAGTACCCACAATCTATGTTTTGAGCAGGAATATGAAAAAATTACAGAAATGTTTGTCTGGAAATTTTCCTTTTTTGATTGTAAAATTTTCAGTATACTTGAATAGGCATGTTTACATATTGCCTTTGTAAGGCACCAAAAGAAGTAGAATTGAGGAACAAATAATGACAAAACAAACGACACATTAAGAACAAAAGCCTGAAAATTTTACCACCAAAAAGTGTAAATTTTCAGAAAAAAATTCTGATATTTTTTCATATTTCTGCTCAAAACATAAAGGCGGTTCTAACAAGTACCCACAAATCTATGTTTTTGAGCAAAAATTAGAAAAATAATGTGTACCCCTGTAAACCCCAGTTTTACTATATAAAAGTGGGTTTTAAAACGTTAGAAAGCCTTCATGCGGACTAAACAAATTATGTGTCTAAACTGCGGCAGAAATAAGGGCGAGATTTGTGGCCACGTAAAATCGATTTAAGCCCCCCAGTAAAATATTTTTCTCTGATTGTTCCAAGGCGGTTCTTCTGTCATCGTTTATTTTTGTTATAGTTCGTCTTTGAATGTGTGTATCGCTTACATCTTTTTGTTTTTGGATAGCCATTTAGCCACTTTGTGGGAAAGTAACTGTCCGTTTGGCTTTCCGCTAGGGATGTTTCCATTAGGGTCTAGTTATTTCGTGTTTGTGTTTCTTTCCCTTTGATGTCTCTGATGGGAGATGTGGGATATTTGTACCGATTCCTGATCATTGCCTTCCCTTCTATTTTAAGGGGGTCAATAGGCGTTTTGTCGTGATGACATGTGAAACAACTGACGCACAAAGAACAACTGCAAAAGAGGCCACGCCTCAGAACAGTCAGTAGGAAAACTACTAGGGAAGTGTGGCTTAACCCATTTATGCCGAGTGGACTCTTCCACTGAACTCTTTGGAACAGTCCATTTCCAAATGAAGGGCTGTCTGATTAGTTTTAGGATTTTCATGTTTTACAGAAATTCCTTTACTTTATACAAACACTGTAGACTCTGATCTGACGCCGCGTTCTGCGGCGTTTGATCTGGGTCGACATTGTTTGCCACTGTCCATTTTATAGGACGCTAGGCATATATGGGTTGAATCGGTTTGAAATCAAAGTTGGAACTTTGGAAACAATGAAGATCCGATCACATGCAGAAGAACTCGGCATATGATCAAGGTCTACATCGTGCAGTTTGCGTTTCTGAATAATAATTTGAAAAAAGAATATTATAAAACAAAAAGAAACAAAAGGGATGGATGGATGGATGGATGGACGGATGGCTGGATGGATGGATGGATGGATGGACAAATGGATTGATATATGGAATTTGGCATATCATTTAACAATTATAAATACTGTTTTGGCAAACGGTATCACCACTGTGTAACCCATTGTTTCACAAACCAAAATCATCGTCAATACCAAAACATCGCATTCCATATACTACTCTTTAAAAGTACTAAACAAACCTGTAGCAGATGACAGTCTGTTTTCAATTTTTTTTTTTTTTTTTTTGTTTTATTTTTCAGAGAAACTAAGGTTTAACATTTCATGTCAATGATCTGCCTAGCAGACGGTTAACATAAAATTTCAAGCTTAACTTTCTTTGAAAAATAATACTTAAACTTCAAAATGTCGTCTGCTGCATTTATGTTTTAACTTTAAGCATTATATATATATATATATATATATATATATATATATATATATATATATATATATATATATATATATATATATATATATATTGTAAAAATATTGTGGAAAAGAGGAGAAATTGCTCCTAAGGGAGCAATTTCTCCTCGTTTCCACAATATTTTCAATATATATATATATTACTCTTAATTTTCAGCGGAGATTATTTTTCTACTTTATGGTGTTTACCTGTGTTTCACTGTACGAAAAGCACCAGCTCATTTCAACGAAAGTAGGCATATAACATGGGCAGTTTATAATGCTATCATACTAGGAAGCTTCATGGCTTTTACATCGTAAGTACCTACTGGTTAACGTGTTCAACTTGTCAAAATAAGTGTAGTCTTGACCGCGTCAAGGCGGCATTTCTCTTGCAGATTCTCTTCGGAGTTTTACTCTCTTCAACTTGGTATGTTCTATTTTCGACTAAGTACTGTTTTGTGTTGTTATTGAATGCATTTAACCCTTCTCCGGTGCCTTGTTTCTGGATTGTCATCTTATAGGAATATTTCACAAAGTTAGTCTCTTAATATTGTACATCTAAATCCTTTAGCATTCTAGTTTTAAAACTTCAAGCCCGTTGAATTACCTGATTGTGTGTTACAATGTCCTAATCTTGCTCAGAAATTGTAAAGAACGGTAGTAGGGTAGCATTGCTTTTCAATTTGTTGAATTGCACAGTCGTCTGTCTACTCATAATATTCATGTTCTCACTATAAATAATCCTTTGAACCTTTGGAATATTTTTAGAAGTGTTTTTTATTTATTTATTTAGACAAAATGTTGTAAGTATGCTATACAACTCATGATAACTGAACTTATTAGTTACCTGCCCTGGCAGAAGTTCGTGTCCACACTGTAACACATTTACCCTTCAGAATAGTATAATATGACTTCATGAATGGACATCTGACCAAACAGATGTCATGATGGTCCTGTTCGTGGGTTTCTTGCGTACTGGCTTCACTTCGCCATTCAGCCCTTGGCTTTGTTTGGTCACCAGTGTACAGTGTTTTTGATTATGTGCGTTTCACTGTGATGTTTCACAGAGGACCCATATGCAGACGGATCATATATTTGACATTTGGTATTGCATCAGATATAAGCGTGAAGCTTCGCGTGAGTACAACTGGTTTAAGGACCTCACCCTTCAGTAGTCATTCTTCTGACCTCTCCAAGGCGGTTCCTCTATTGCGGTTCTTTCGTGTTTATTGCGTTGGTATGTGGTGTTTATTTTGTCATTATTTGTTACTCATCTGCCGCGCGAAACCTCACTTTTAATTCCCATTCAGCTCAACACTATAAATGTATGTTCAGTCCAGATATGAGTCCTCTACCATATTGGTGAAACATCTTAGTGAAGCACATGTAATCAAAACCACTATGATGAAACAAAGCAAAGGAATCAATGCCGATCCTTGTTTTATTTTGTTTTCAATGTTTCTACTCTAAAAGCAAAGACTTTTGTCCCTTGTTGTATCGTTTGTACAAATGGCGGAAAATCGACCACGTGTATCGAGTCCCATTACAATTCACTATTATTATGTTTACACCATGTTATCCGCGTTAAAGACGTCTGTCGTTCAGCACAATTCCATTTTCATACGTTACAGTGTATGTGGTACTATCATGATAAATGATTCAATAGTATGAAAGCTGTCTAAGAATAGCCACAATCATAGATCATAGCTTACAAATGGCGCAAAGAAGAAAGAACAAACAAACCATGATAGACAGTACAGAAGACACAAGCCAAAACAAAACTACCTGCTCCATTTTCTCTAACAGTGTGATCACAATGCAAAGAGTCACTAAACACAACAATAAGACAACGAAGATGAAAAAGCACCGCAAAGAGCAGCCACACGCAAAGAATAAACAACACCAGAACCACAGCCTTTAAATGGTCAGAAGTAAAATCTGACTCTTCCTGTACATCCGATTTTGTGTCGTTTTTAATTTACTATAGATTGCAATGATTCATTTTTGTTGCAGGAGTTTCATCGAACCTCTAATAGGACCTAATCTTAGCCTCGTTTTGAAGTTCATACAGATACAAGTTTATGTTACATTCACTCTGGCCTTAATATTTGTGCCTAAGGTAAGAAGATTTATTGAGCATTATGAAAACAGTAAAGATAGCTGCTTCCGGTTGTCCGTTATCCACTGGAACGAATGACGTCTGAACAGTTACCATTTTAAATGGACTGTATGCTTTGTTGTAAACCCAGTCAGGGTTAACAACGCTGCTACACTTTTAAACTGCACGACAATGGATTGGGTCGTATATTCAATGACGGCTTTCTTAGACACGTCAGATGAGTTGGCAGATCTTCTATCGATATAGTGACTTATTGTTCTGGAATTCGGAAAAAAATGGCAAAAATGAAAAACAAGCATGAAACACAATCCTCCCGAACCCCGAAACACTGTCCTCCCGAGATACTGGATAAGAGTTTAATTGAGAAGATCACAAGACAAAACAATACTTTGTCGAAAACACCGAAAAGGAACAACAAACGAAGATAGAACAGACACACGAAAAGAAACTACTAGAGAAGTATGCCAACTTCGCCCTTAATTTCTATACGTTTCCATCTAAACATTACAAAATCACGCGAATTCAAATATACTGAAAATTTTACCATCAAAAAATGAAAATTTTCGGATAAAAAATTCTGATATTTTTCATATCTCTGCTCAAAACATAGATTGTGGGAATTCATTAGAACCGCCTCGGCGAGACGGTTCTTACGAATACCCACAATCTATGTTTTTGAGCAGAAATAAGAAAAAATAATGTGTACCCCTATAAACCCTAATTTTACTATATAAAAGTGGGGTATGAGGGGTCAAAATTTTGTAGGCATGTTTTCGTGATGTTTACAGTCAGACCTCTATGGCTCGTTTACCATGTCCAATTCGAACTAGTTTTTGAGGCCCCAAGACATTCTTCAAATAGCTCAAAAAGATAAATAAATGAATATATAAATAAAATAATTAAAAAATAAAAATAAAAAATAAACATATAAATAAATAAATAAATTAAAAAGAAAACAAAAAAAACAATAACAACTATATAGCTATATTTCATGGGTTTTTTTTTTCTAATTTTGTCATGAGACGATTATTATGAGTACACGCAACATACCATTCTTGTACAAAAGATCCAAAAGACATGCCTAAATTAGCTCCATTTGCCTCCTGACGCCATAGTTAACCCAAAGTGGCTCGAACTACCCAAGTCTCAAATAAATTTCCTTGGTCCCATAGATGTTCGAGCCATTGAGGTTCAGGCCGCGCAGATGTCCCTCCCATCAGTGGATCCAGGATAAATCATATAAATCAATTTCCAAAACACTATGATGATATCGAATGAGGGCTTGTTTACAAACCGAACGTCAGATCAAACGAAAACCACTAACAGGACCTCGCTGAGCTGTGGGCAGACGAGTTTGGTAAGGCAACAACGGGAACATATGAACCCCAACGGCAGAAATTATACCCTCGGACATGTGTGCCCAGCATTTGCACAGTCTGATCAGAAGCTTCACTATGCGCATTTTGAAAATCCAGGGTTGCATAGTTTCGTCAAGCGGACAACGAGGAAATCAGCGAGCATGGATACGTAGGCTGCTTTTAGTCTGGCTTCGATGGGCGCACATGTCAGAAGGTACGTTTGTTTCACTGTGTGGCTCATATAATAAATTTAGCTTTTACATTAGGAAAATACGCCTATTCAAATACACTGAAAATTTCACCACCAAAAAATGAAAATTTTCAGTTAAAAATTCTGCTCACAACATAGATTGTGGGTGCTCGTTAGAACCGCCTCACCGAGGCGGCTCTAACGAATACCCACAATTTATGTTTTGAGCAGAAACAAGAAGAATAATGTATACCTTCGTGAACCAGGTTTTATTATATATAAGTGGGGTTTAAGGGGTCAAAATTATATAGGTATGTTTTCCTGATGATGAGTTTCAAATGAATCTAAATACAATTCAAAATTAGCAGCCGGTCTGTTTGTGAAATCTAAATGCTGTTATTTACGAGTACCATGGCCAAAGAAAGCTGTGTATTATCATTTTTTGAAGCTGTGTATTATCAGTTTCTTAGTGTATCCTTTTGTCGTAAAGAGTTAAATAAAATGTCCTATTTCGTTTCGGAGCAAATAAAATTATAATCAAAGCGTGTTTGACAATAAATACGTTATATTGTTTCAGTTTTACAAACTGTACAAAAAGGTAGATATCACAGCCAATGGGGATGGCACACAACCAGTTGTGGGCGGATTTCAGACAGTAACAGGCAGGGTGAAAGTCTCCCAGGTCGCTCCAAGACCAGTCCCAAAAATATCAACTGCGTCACAGACGGCGGAATCATCTACATATTTCGACGACACTGCAAGGTACAAATAACAGATGAGCCGTAACGTGGGGAAACGTAGCTTCTTACATGTAATCTCTTTGGAAATATATTGTATGACAAAAAACTGTTCGGAAGAGTTATGAACTGAATTGTAGAAACAAGCCACGTTCACGGAGTCTTTATAAAGAAGCATAAAGTTAATATTTATTGCTTTTTTTCATTATTTTTAAAGCTGCCTCTACTTCTTCTTTTTGTATTATTATTAATATTATTTACTATGATTATTAGTCATTAGGTTAACACATCCATATGAATTACACCTTTCAAGTACATGTCTTCGATTCATTCTATAAAATTGTCATGACATATTCTGAAGTATGGTTCCACTTAAATTCACTAATAAAAATTATGAATAGCTAAATGATAATATACTGGTCAAAAAGTAATCGACCTGGAGCAATGTTGGATCATAATTTTATCATTTCTCAACCGAATTTACTAAACAATGCATCAAATAATTCAAGATTCAAAGCCTGAAAAAATATCCAACCTATTTTCAAGATACAGCTGAAACTGGATTTTATTGCTGTGACTCAAAAACCCTCCCTTATATTGATTTACTGCATCTTAACATTCTGTGTCTCTCTGACAGTCTCATAAGCATGAACACATGCAAACAGACGCGCGCACACACTCGTGCTAGTGAAAACAGTAACACTTTATGCATGGAAACACCTGCACTGTGCTTTCTAATGCAGCTGTTTTCTATACCAACCAGGTTCAGTTGTGTCAGTAGTAATCAGTGTAAAGTCGATTGCCGTCCTGTTTCTCCGGCAGCCAGCCGTCATCACGTCTAGTGTGTAACAAAATCCATGGAGGAAACGACAATCTGATTTTTGTTCTCAATTTATCATCCCGTTTGACTTTACAAACCTATTGTTAATACACTAGTCAATGAATAATGAAGGACAATACCTTTATCACACCGTAGACCTAAAGTTGTTCATTTGTTTTTGTTACGCACGCGAACAAACACGTGTGTGCATACACTCACTCGCATGCATGTGTGAATACATGTCCATGTCTGCATGCTTGTCTGTCTAGATTAACAAAATGCTTGTTTGAAGGATACACCAACGGATTACACAAACGGATTAAGGGTATAGTGTCAAATTTTTAATTTTGCACGTTTTTTAGAGAGAGACCCTATTGCGCTAAACCAGTATCTGAGTCTTTTTCCAACCTGACCTGACAAATTATTTTAACAAATTGTTCCAACGTATTCGTAGCCACTTGATTTGATTCAGAGTTTGTGAAATCCGATTCAGGAATACGGAAGTCATAAACTTTGTAGCCCTGGCCCATTACTATTTTGACCGAGTATTGTAAAACCAAACAAGTTTAGATTTGGTTTAAAACCAGTCAGATCACGACCAATCGCCTAATAGTGTACAGCCTCGGTCGTCAAATAAATAATGTGATATTTTGAAACTGTTAAGTTATACTTTTAGGTAAATTTATAAGTATTTAATTGTTAACAAATCAATTAGCAGGTAAATACGTGTTGTAATGTTTTCATAGTTTGGTACGCATCTTCAGCTTTCTAAATCAATTCAGTAAAGGTATTTTAAACATTGAACATACTCTGTCAACTCACTTCTAATTTTCAGTCTATCAGGTTATTTGATCCAAGCTGTTGATAAAACTTCGCTCGATGACAAACAGTGCAGATCCAGATCAGTTAACGTCTTCCAACGGATCTGAATCTACACTATTTGCAAACACATGGGATATCCGGTTTCAGCAGGACAAGGGTTAAATTCATACAGAGGTGACACACTTTATCCAGTGAATTTGCACCACAGCTAATCTGGAAATTTTCAACAGTCTTTAAATTTAGAAACAAATACAGGGAAAATTATTTCTGATCTTCAAAACTTGTCTCCTTTTGAAAAATGGTGGCTAAAATCTTCAGGTGTCACCGTTTAAATAAAATCGAAAGACTTTCCTTGCAGGGAGAACAATAATTTAGATAGTTTCGTCTTCTATCTGTTTGCTATTTCGTCTTTATGTATTATTAGAGCGGTCGAAGATAAGTGCCAGCACTGATGACATATCTTAAAACATCATTTAAAGGGACTAGATACACTTTCAAGGGAGGCAACCATTTCATTTGCTTTGGATCCCTTCTGAAAAGGGGTCTACTATAAATGGAAAGAATTTGCTCCCCTTTGGAGCATTGTATTTCCCTTTAGGGTAGATATTTTTCAGAAAGGGAATGTGTACAGAATATCAAATAGGAAGTCACAAAACTTTTCTCCCTTGTTAAAAATATCAGAAATTCTACCAAATGTATCAATTAAGAAAACACAAGCTTTGTATTCATAAGTGTTCCTCAGTTCTTTGAATTATGCAGCTAATGATATAGTCCTTGCAAAAATTTATAACACCATTACAAAAACACGCCTATTCAAATATATAGAAAATTTCACCTCCAAAAACTGAAAATTTTCAGATAAAAAACTCTGATACTTTTTTCCATATTTCTGTTCAAAACATAGATTGTGAGTACTCGTTAGAACCGCCTCGGCGAGGTGGTTCTAACAAGCACCCACAATCTATGTTTTTGAGCAGAGATAAGAAAAATAATGTATACCCGTGTAAACCCCAGTTTTACTATATAGAAGTGGGGTTTAAGGGGTCAACATCATATTGGCATGTTTTCGTGATGTAACCAGTTCATATGTTTTCTTTTAAACCCCAGTAGAGAGAGAACGATGTCAATTCAGGACAGCATTGTTTAACTGCATATTCTGGCTATTTGGAAACCTAGCTATTCGATATATAGTAGAACTTCAATGGCTCGAACCCCGATGGCTCGTTTACCATGGATGAGTCGAACATGCTCTTGAGTCCGCAGGGATGTCTTCCAAATACGATATACGGATATTTTAGGGAGATTTTTTTCTTTTATCTTGCAAATGTATGCTGTATGCACTCATTAGAATCGCCTCGACGAGGCGATTCTAATGAGTACACACAACATATGTTTATAATATAGAACTAAGAAAAGATATCCCACAATTATCTTCATTATGCCTCCAGGTATGGCACTAATAGTAACCCTATGTGGCTCGAACTACCGCTGTCTCGACCAAATTTTCATAGTCCCGAAGGGGTTCGAGCCATCGAAGTTCGACTGCATACCAGTAAAACTTTATAACCGGCCACCTTTTGCCTTAAATCTCCATAAATTGCATTTGACGTTTTCTAGTAAAAAAGTAGCTGATAACTTTTAAGATTTTTCAATGAATAAATCATCAGGAGAGCAATACTCAAAAGAGCAGGCCAGAAATGGAATGGCCGAATTGTTCTTGCGTTTCGGACTACGTTTCCATTGAGACGATTGGAAAATTACTAAATTCAAAAGTTTGAACTTCATTGTTATTTTCTTGCTTTGCACTTCGACATAGCTGCCGTTTTTAATGTTTTAATTGATAGTGGCGAAGTTTCAGTTGTGTCTGTTTATTTGTTTGGAACTGAAACTCATAGAATAAGGATTGCGCGTGCGCATTTAATGCTTTTTAAATTTTGGTAGAAATCTGCATTTGAATTTCAAAATTGCCTTAATCTGTTGTTGTTGTTGTTGTTGTTGTTGTTGTGCGGATATTTAACACTACCAGGCATCCGAGGCACATAGAGGCAGCGGCCACGATATCCCGCTTGAAAGTCTGCACTAACCACAAGGCCAACCAGCCCACTTGCCTTAATCTTTGCCAGCTAATCGTATTTGAACAGTATATTATAATGGACTAGAAGTTAGTAGCTAAGACTTCGGTTCCCACATCTTGCATTTCAGCTCAAGAGGTAACTCTTTCATTCTTCCTTTCGGCAAATCAGCCAGCCATGATTCCTTGTCGTCCTGCAATAGATATACAAGTACCGAAGCCACGAGGTAATTATAATGAAATGAAAATACTCTACATTACGAAAATACGCCTATGCAAATATATAGAAAATTTCATCTCCAAAAACTGAAAACTTTCAGATAAAAAACTCCTATATTTTTCATATTCTGCTCAAAACATAGATTGTGGGTACTCGTTAGAATCGCCTCGCCGAGGCGGTTCTAACGAGTACACACAATCTATATTTGGAGCAGAAATAAGAAAAATAATGTATACCCGTGTAAACCCCAATTTTACTATATAAAAGTGGGGTTTAAGGGGGTAAAAAATATATAGGTATGTTTTTGTGATGAACTGTAGAGACAAACAGGCCTAAAGAAAAACTGAAGGTCAAGACCAGATGCCACAGAATGCGGTGGCTGATCAGGCTCTACACTGTTTGCCGTTCATCCAACAGTTTTAGACACATCGATAGGTATTTAAATGGCTTGTTAAATATTTAGAACAAATATGGTATGGATTTGAGTTGTCCGAATATTTAGGGTACAAACGTTGTATTCGAGTCGCAACATCACAGCATGTATACTGTGGCATGTGAGCCCAGCGACGACTGTGCTGCAAACAGACCAGATCTCCTCAAGCGGAGAAGTAGACTGATGTGATTGTGCGGATGCCTACACTGCCAGAGGACTTGTTAAAAGGGGGAATTTGAGGATAATTCGGGGATAATTTTGTCGATTTTCCACAGAAACATGCGTATACTGAATAGAAGCGCCCCCGCCAAAACGAACGGATTTCTCTCTCTCTCTGTCTCTCTGTCCCAGCGCCCTCCCCCCCCCGCCCACCCGCCCCCCCCCCCCCCCCCACGTTTCCAAGTATTGCCGTGAAACAAGTATCAGAATATATGAGAACGTGGCTAAAAAAAAGCTAAATGGGTATAACGTTTGCTTTGTCCGCGTGTCCATTTATCTGTTTGTCCAATGGTGTCGCGTTTTAGAATGCCTCGTAACTGATGATGCTAGTAGGCTAAGGTCTTAAAATTATACATATACGTTGCTTTGAAAATATACCTGATTAACAGAGTTTATTTTTAGCAGACGTTGTACCTCCTTTTACTAAAACCCAACTAAATATAAATTTAGATAGCGTCATAAGCTAGGTTCTTGACAGTTTTTAATAAATTTGTTCCTTACAGAATACTAACAGATCCGTTTTTTCAAACCTGACCTATTATAACAGAGCTGTGCCTATAAAACATCTAAAGAAATGTATTTGGTTACCAGTAAGGTCTGCTATGAATACAGTCTGATTGTCTTTTTGTGGAATCCTCAAGTCTTGACAGCGTTATGAGCCTTTTCCAACCAATTCCGTTCTTTAGTATACATTGGGAAATACAAAACAACAACAACAACAAAAAAAAAAAAAAAAAAACAAAAAAAAAAAAAAACAACAACAACAAAAAAACCGGCTGTTATTCGTAGGTAGGGGCTGTTTATAAGAGGTGGCCTCTCTTGAAACTCTGTTGTATTCTATGGGCAAATACAAAACATTCATGTCAACAGAATTTTCATATCTTCATTTTAATTTATGAAATGTCATTGTATACGAAATTTGCTGTTTCGTTTCTGTTGCAGAAGAATTGCTAAGTCTTTGGTACCCTTTGCTGAGACAATGGCACGCCGCGGGCCTGTAATTGCAAGACAGAGAGCAAACTCAAGTATAATAGATAGAAGCAATGTGGAAGTACCCATAAGGTATAGACATAAAATATCATGGTATAGAATGGGTCATATTTAACCATTAAAGCGTCATTTACAACTGCAGTAGACGATATTTTATTTTTTTTAAATATTTTTCGTAGAAAATAAGCCTTGCATTTCGTCTGCTAGAGAAAATAAGTCCTGATATTTCATGCGAATCGTCTGACTGAAAATGATAATAAAAAATAGAAGATCTTGTGCTAGAAGTTTGCTTTGCGCTTTAACGACTAACCCATGCAGTGAAAATCAGAGATGCGTTCATTGATTGATTGTGTTGGGGTTTTACGATACGTCAACCCTTGTGGGTCATTTTGTGTTGACTCCCAGAGTAGGGAAAAAGAGATAGAAGAGATAGTAGAGGAGATGAAAGAGAGGTACAGGAAGAAAGAGGAACAGGAATGAAAGGGAAGAAACTGAAGAAATAAAAACATTCCCCTGTACACTTACCTGCTACAAGGATAGCAAGACTTAGCTAACTGTAAGCCAATATCAGTTGGATGCCCTGGTGACGTAAGATACATGACACCTTCGCCACACCCAATCACCCCCAGGGACGCGTTCAATAAAAAATTCACCACGAAAACATACCTATATAATTTTGACCCACTTAACCCCAACTTTTATAGAGTAAAACTGGGGTTTACAGGGGTATACATTACTTTTCTTATTTCTGCTTTAAAACATAGATTGCTCAAAAATATAGATTGTGGGTACTTGTTAGAACTTCCTTGGCGAGGCGGTTCTAACGAGTACCCACAATCTATGTTTAGAGCAGAAATATGAAAATATCGGCATTTTTATCTGAAACTTTCAGTTTTTGGTGGTGAAATTTTCAGTATATTTGGAAAGGCGCGTTTTCGTTACGATAAGTGAGGATACCCGGAACAATGCCACATTCACGTAGCACAGCCCTCATTAGGCACCAAAAGAAGGAGAGAATAAGAACAAATAAGGAAAAAACAAATGCCACTCATTACGAAAACTTGCCTATTCAAATAAACTAAACATTTTACCACAAAAAAATGAAATTTTCAGATAAAAATTCTGATATTTTTCATACTCCTGCTCAAAACATAGATTGTTGGTACTCGTTAGAACCGCCTTGACGAGGCATTTGCCGGCGTTTTTTTAATGATAACCACAATCTCTTTCTGAGGACAACTAACAAAAATATCTGTACTGTATGGTTGGAAAAAGGCGTTACCTAGAGCGATGATGTAGAAGAATACATTTCGTATACTGCATAGTTACAAAAGCCATTCCATTTTTCGCCATCATGCATGCGCTCAATGATCATTTAAGACCAGACAGTATTAACTACACTGTAGTGAGATACGGAAAGACGTGTTACTGCCGCCACAAGGTACTAACACCAGCTGTAGTGAAGCAACATGAAATTAAATGCCACTTACTTGAACATACCTGGACTGAGAGCTCTAAACTTTTGTGGTATTATACCTGAATCCAATAACATTTTCTTGAATTTTATGGAATCGAGGATAAAGATTCCCTTATATGTTGAAGAAGGATTCTGCATTGTGTTTCCTTGTTCTAATTTGTTTACCCCTCCTTTTTGTGTCATTGTTAGGCTATGTTCTGTGATTGTCATACTTCCTGGATATCGTTGTACTATTTCCCTAGCACTGATAAGGGATTTAAATGAGATCACCTATGTAAAGAGTGCTCGGATATTCCAGTTTACATCACTTATAAATGTACCCTTACCAAAGATTCTCTATACATTGATAACATGACTTTGATCAGGCAATGATAGGCAGAAAATGTGAGGGTTTTGTTTCAAGGGAAGCATCTTGGAATAAATATTGCTCGTGTGCAAAATATCTCAAAATAACAGGTCAGAGGTGCCTTCAAGAACACTTAAGTACTTGTACTTTTTCCCCGGTAGTCTTTTCTACTGATGGTTTTAACGCTGGTGTGGTTATGATGTTTCTTTTTGTGTGTAGCTATGTGGCTGCCTCTGCAGGAGGACTGTTTACATGGTTTATCCTGTTCCTTGTCTTATTGTTGTGTTTACTGGGTCCTGTCTCGCTTTGTGATCACCTCGTTGTGGGACAGGGAGCTGGTTGCTTTTATCCGCTTTGTTGCACATTACGAAAACACACCTATATAGTTTTGACCCCTTTAAACCCCACTTTTATAGAGTGAAACTGGGGTTTACATGGGTATACATCATTTTTCTTATTTCTGCTCAAAAACATAGGTTGTGGGTACTCGTTAGAACCGCCTCTTCGAGGCGGCTCTAACAAGTACCCACAATCTATGTTTTGAGCAGAAATATGCAAAAGATCAGATTTTTTTTTATCTGAAACTTTTCCTTTTTTGGTTGTAAAATCTTCAATATATTTGAATAGGCGTGATTCCGTAATGATCTGTACTGTCTGTCGTAGTTGGCTTTTATTCTTGGATCCATTTGTAGGCTCTGTACTGTGATCGTGACTCTTCCTTGAAATCTTCTAAACCCATTTTCACTCTTTAATTTACCATATATGAGAGTAATATTACTTAGAACATAATAAGATAGACATCCATAAACCGTGACTTTCTATTTCCTACCAACATACTGCTTGGTGTGTCTAAAGCATCTGATATCTTTTCCTGTAATGTGTATTTGCCAATCTCCACTTACAAAGGTTGACTTTTCATTGCTGAAGAACACTATATGCACGTTTTCTTCAACAGCGATGTGGTTTTCATGGCTCTAGTTTATGCACTTTACCTTCTGAAGTGTCCTCATGGCCCCTGCATTTTTTCATGGAAGAACGTCTTCCGTACTCACACCTATGTAAAAGTGCTGCTCTTGTTTACTTTATCTGTGGTTTATCTGTTGCCCGTAATGATTCATGGATGATTTAGGAGACCTTGATACGGACCGAACAAATATATGTTTTACCACTATGGAAGCTGTGAACGAGGGTTGCAATCCAGTAAAGCTACCGTAAGCCTCCCCACCCCAACAAGTACAGTCGACTCTCGTTATCTCGAATTCCAAGAGACTCTCTGAAATACTTCGAGATATCCGTACTTCGACATATCAGATTTGCAGAATTGAGGAAAAACTAATTCGATTAACTACATTTAACAAATATATGTGTAACTAGACTCTTGAAGTTAGAGATATATTTTTACCTGTTGTTAGATTTTCATGTTTAGGCAGGGACCAGATTATCACTTCGAGATAAGCGGTTATTCGAGATAAGCGAGTTCGAGATAATGAGAGTCAACTGTAATTCGTTACTGACCGGTACACGTCGGTACTTTCATGGTGGTACTTTTTGTTAATTCATATGTAGTGTTTCACCTTCTAATGTTTTTTTTTTTCTTTTAATAATTATGTAAGTTGATTAAATATTCAGTTAAGTTTGGGTAACAGAGTTCCCATTTTTGGGAGAAAGAATTGCCAACTCTGCTTTCCATCTGTTCATTTTGTGGCTGCTTAATTGTATTTGTCTGCCTTTCTGTCTGTTGGGGACCTGCGGATCTGTTGATCTGAGTTTGCTTATTTCTTTTTATTTATTTTACATGCGAGTTCTTATACTCGATATTTGTTATGGATCCTGAAATGTCTATTATTTCTTAAAAGCTTGTTCAGTGAAGTTTTGTCCATGCCTTCAATTGTTTTGGGTTGATTCTGCTTGAGAAATGATTCTGTTTGAGAAGTACTTGTTATAAAAGAAAACAAACTCTCACAGCAAACAATGTAATCTCCAAAACTAATAACATGTACATTTGTATCTCTACTTTCGTCTTTCCGTCGACTTACACCCTACATAACGGCACAGAGACATATTTTTTTCTTGAAAGTCAGTGTTATAACACTGCGTTTCCATGGTAATGGCAACATACACACACACGAACACACACACACGAACACATACACACACACACACACACATACACACACACACACACACATATTTCAAGCTTAAAGTTAAAGCTTAATTGACGATGACTCAAATATTTGGATCTTACATTTTAAGGTGGCGGAAGATTGGAATGACTGTTGTCACAATTCTCTTGATTTAGTAATGTAATGGACTTCTTGGCCTGATCACACTAGATAATATAGCTATACTGCTGTCGATCGTCTCCTTGTTTCAGCGTACGAGCAAACTCCTTATTGCCTTACCTCGAGAAATCTGCCACCAATGAGACGTTACCCTCACAAATGAGCCCCAACTCAAGTATCATCCACAGAGTCACTACACGGTATTTATTATTCTGAACGCACTATGCATCTTTTATCTGTCTTTATCTGTCTTGCATTCAATGTTATGAATAATAAATTGCTGTTGGGTTTCGCTTGTGGTAAAATAAGTTTAAATGGTGTTCCAAAACCATAGTTTGTTGCACCAGCTCTCTTACTAATATTGTATGACTATGAAACTATAAATTTGATTTTATGATTAGCCGTTGCTTAGTCGTTGACCCAATCGAGATTAACGATGTAGCTAACGTCTTTAATTGCCCGGTGGCGGGTCGAGCCACAGACTCAGTAATGGCACAGTTCTAACCCTTTTCTAAAACGTTTGCGCCTCATCTAACTCGCCTGTGGTCGGTCTCGCCGTGGTTATAATGTGACTTTTTTTGTTCTGACTTTCGGTTCATAGTTGAAACAGGAAAATATAAGTTAAAGTACCCAGGAAATTGTATAGTCACGAAGCACAGCCTTTCCGAGGCATCAAAAGGTGAGACGAGGAACAAACATTGAAGTCACAAATGCTAGTTCTCTTATAAAATGGCGGAAAATTTTACCAAGTGCAATCAACTCATCACCTCGTCCCTTACCCCACCTTAGTAATGTCTTTGAGAAAATAATGGCATTACGACATTTTATTAGGGACTCTGCTGTTACTGATTCAGCATTTTGTGTTCAATGTCGACTGCAGATATGCTTGTTAATTCATACATTCAAGAATGTGTTATGAATAACTCAAATAATATTCTCTTCATATAACAAAGAACAAAATATAGTGGATACAAAGTAAATACATATATTTTATTGCTTTAGAAAAATTGTAGTTTTGTAACTAAACATACATTATTTCACTCATGAATCTCACGTTATTATATGGGCCGCACAATTTGAAAACATGTCTTTGGGCATATGCGTACAGCAAAGGATCAGATCAGCCTGCGCATCCGCACAGTCTGATCAGGAACTTAGCTGCCCGCTTACAGAATCATTGGATACAACAGAATGTATAAATTGTGAGCAAAGGCCCGGATGATACTTTGCGCATGCACGGGATGATCTTAATCTGCGCATTTTGCGCATGCTCGAAGGCCGATATATGACAAAATTGTATCGGCAGATTTACCAGCTTTAATGGATCTGTTCTGTCGAAACCTTTTTTACGCATTACTTAAGCAAGTATGCATTTTATAAACCAAAGCGCGAATGTGTACATATTGGACAGGCACTTTGGAACAGATTGAGTCGTTACCTTTCATAGTCACAGATAGACTCGGGTATCACTAGTTATACAGATACATTCTCATGTGGTTAGCCACGTGAAACATTGTAATTAATGTTTCAAATATCCCGATATACCAATGGTTTATATAGTCTGTCTTGGCGCTTCCGTCGCCTCTTCGTTTCTTAGAAATTACAGTTTCCATGCTCAGTTTAAGCACATAAAACATTTGGATTAACCTTTGTATTTTTTACTGCCAAGTCTTAATCGGGCACTTTATCTATTTGGAAAAACAAACAAACAAAAACAAAACAAAAAAAAAACAAAAAAAAAAAAAACAACACTATGTGTTTTCGATTGGTGACCTGTTTTACATGTAATTCTACCTTGACCGAAGTGCTAAAATTATAGTTTGTCTTGAATAAATCACTGGTGAAATAAGATTTTTCATTTAGAACATGCTGCAAAATTGATTTGTCCGACATCAGTCCCGCATAAGATAATTAGTAAATAAAAAGACAATTACTAGGAGCAAAACAGAAGAATTAAAAAAAAAAAAAAAAAAAAAAAAAAAAAAAAAAAAAAAAAACAGTCCAGGAAGAGCCGCCACCACAGAACATAGCCTACCTATGAGATCAAGAGGAGCAAACAACTACGGCCTCCAGTATAGATGTAACAAGTCAAAGAAAAGTAAAGTAACCAGCTCCCTCTCCCCGAACGTAAACAAATTACGACGAACATCACACGTGTTACAATGAAAGGTAAAGCAACGAACTCCCTTTTCCCGAACGGAGGTGATTCCAAAGCCAGAAAGGACCCAATAAACACAACAATAAGACAATTAACATGACAAACACCCATGCATTGGCAGCCACAACGTCCCTCAAAAAGGAACAAATGCGTTTTGTCATCATTCGTCTTTATCTGTTTCAGCACATGCTCTTTTCCTTCACTTGACAGATCTGACAGCTTTGGATCTGTGTCATCGCGAGACAAAGCCAGATCAAGCAACAAGGGTACAAAGACAACAAACACACCAGTAAGGTATCATTGATAATACACGTAATTTGTTTTATAAATCTCTTATGTAACTATTAAGTTTATTTTTAAGGTTAGGATATTTCGATGTTTTAATCACTTACTTTATAAATGGATCTGTATCTGCGGATTTCTCCGTCTCATAATTGATCTATGATTGTAAAACATGTCTTCATTGCTTGTCTTGTGGTTTTCGTTTGCTCTAGCTTCAGATTATCATTGAGCGCTCCATTTTTTTTAAAGTTTTATGATTATTTTTGTTTTACTATGGTGTTTCACTGATGAGGTAGATAACTCTACGCGGACCAAACATATATTTGTAATTTGAGCTCGACAAGTTTCGATCGAGTAAAACCAGTTTAATCCCCTCAGTGGTTTACAAGTGTTGTCCGTTCTAAAATGGATGTTCTTATGCAAATTCATGTTGCTGACAATCTAGCATTGTGATTACCCTCTGTCCGGACGCCGTTTTTCCTTTCAGAGCTGTTTTCTTATCATACGTTATGCTTTCTTATTGTCTTGATAGTATTGTGAACACCTTCTTCATTGGCTGCCCACAATACTTTCTGTTTCCTATCTGTTTGTACTTTCATTATTTTGTAAATTTGGATTCCATTGGAGTAATTGAGTATTTATCAGTCAGTTAATCAGGATGATAAATATTCAATTATTCATATGGGGGTGGTTGGGTGAGGCGAAGGTGTCCTGAAGCTTTTGTCATCGGGACGCCCTACAGATATTGGCTTACAGTTGGGCAAGACCTGCTGTCCTTGCAGCAGGTAAGGGTAGAGGGTGAATATTGTTATTTCTTCTGTTCCTTCGCTTTCTTTCATTTCCTTCTTTCTTCCCTATCTCTCTCTTTCATCTCCTCTACTATCTATTCTATCTCTTTTCTTCCTTTCTCTGGGAGACGACACAAAATGACCCACCAAGATTGACGTGTTAAATCCCAACACAATAAAAAATCAATTATTCACATGGCTAAATAAATATGGAGGGTTGATAGCTATTGAATACATTTAAGTTTAAAAGTAGCATTCATGTGTTGATTTTGACATGATATTACAGTCCTGAAAAACGTTAAAAGATGGGTTTAGTGCGAAAACGCGTTTTTTTTTTTTTTTTTTTTTTTTTTTTTTTTTTTTGTTTGTTCTTATTCATTTCAAACGAAATTTATATGGTAGCTAAGGGACTACTAAATTTAATCACGTTCAAAACCGGCTTTTCGTCTCATATGGTTTAGGCCAGGCATTAAGCAATAGAAAATATTTAGTACTGTGTCGACATTGATCGTGCGGCCCGACCCTCCGTAATAGGCAGCAAATTTGATAACCGTGACTGAGGCTACCACTAAGCATGACGTATCTACATTATATCATATGCTTTTATATCGATTAATAATATTTGAGTAAGCGTACGTCAAAACCTACAATAAGACCTGTGTGACCAACACAGACTCAGACCAGCCTGTATGTTCATCCAGTATGGCTTTTATCTCTTTGGATATCTTGGAGGCTGTAGAAGGAAGATGTGGTCAGCGAAGACTGATCATACTGCGCGATTGCGCAGGCTGATCTGAGTGTCTTCGCTGGTCGCAAAAGTCTTATTGTAGGTTTAGTCGTGTGCTGGTTCATTAATTGTTCTGAAAGATCAGAGCACAGTTGTTCAAAGCGTCGTTAGCTTAATGAGCTCGTTAAGGGTCATTTCATTAACTGTTTTAGCGGATTGAATATACAATATTCTGATATTTTTTGCTGAAAAAATGTGAGTAGTTTTTGCACTGCAAAAGCTACTCACATTTTTTCAGCAAAACATTTCAGCATATTTGCATATCACTTGATGTAAATTTTAACGAATCGTTAACTAACGACGTCGTTAGCTTTGAACAACTGGGCCCTGTTGTTTTACGGACTAGGTAGAACCCAAATGTTGACCGAATGTATATTTTGTAATTTGGAGCTGCATCAGAATAGGGGTGAGGTAACCTCACCGAGAAAAACTGGCTTAAGCCCCCAATAGTTTTTTATTGAACCTTTCAAGGCTGTTACTCTGTTGTAGTTCTTCTTTGTTCGAGCGTTGGTGGTTTCATGTGTGCTGTTCATTTTGTCATTGTTTATTCCCCGTCTCCTTTTGGGGCCTCGGGAAGGCTGTGCTTCCTGATTGTGGTATTTCCTGGGTATCTCCACTTATATTTTACCAACAACAAGGCTGAATTTGTGAAATAAGTAACCATAACAACTCCGATAGGCCTTACGGAAATAGATTTTGTTTTAAGCCAACATTAAATGGGCCGCGCCATGCAAAAACGTGTCTTTAGGAATATGCGGACAGCGATAGCCCAGATCAGCCTGCACATCCGCGCAGTCCGTTCAGGGCATTTACAGGATGCACAGGATGATCTGAATCGGCGCATTTTGCGCATACCCGAATGCACTTTTTGGACTTGACAGTGTCAATTAAGGGTGTTGATGATAAAATGTAGAAAATGTGTTACATTGTATCAGGATTACGGAATCGATAACCTTGTTTTAAAGTTTAGCAGTAAGACGTTTATAATGCTATGTAAAGTCACTTACATCACTTCATTCTCTGGCAAAACGAGTGAGTAAATAATGATTATAATCATGATAAAAAACAAAACTGAAACATTAAAACAAAACAATAAATTAGACGTACGCAAAAGCTCAAATATTGGGAAATCCGAATGCTTTAGTACGTTTAGTTTAGTTATTATTTTAAAGCTGTGTGTAGGACATTTTGAAGAAAAAACTTTGACCATAGAATTGCTGTTTATGTTGAGTTTTCATATTGGTCTATTTGTTTTCATATTAAATTCAATTTTCCATCTTATTTCAGAAAATAATATGGTCGCTATGCTAAACGCATTCTTTGACAGAATCAACACTGATGTACGTGGCCAGATAGTTAGATGAAACATATTTATTTTGTTTTTGGTTTGCCCAAACAAACATATTCTTGAAAATGACATCTGAGAAGAAATTCCACTTGGTACACAAAAGTGTTTGAAGGACAACTATTTCAATTTAACATTACTTTTGAATTATTTATTAGCTGCTTTGTCAGAAAAACGTACCTTCGGACATGTGTGCCTGGCGAAGATTCAGATCACCCTGCGCATTCGCGCAGTCTGATCAGAATCTTGGCTGGGTGCATTTTGGATAGCAAATCATTACGAAAACACGCCTATTCAAATGTATAGAAAATTTCACCTCCAAAAACTGAAAATTTTCAAATAAAATAAAACTAATATTTTTCATGTTTCTGCTCAAAATATAGATTGTGGGTACTCGTGAGAACCGCCTCGGCGAGGCGGTTCTAACGAGTACCCACAATCTATGTTCTGAGCAGAAATAAGAAAAATAATGTATACCCCTGTAAATCCCAGTTTTACTATATAAAGGTGGGGTTTGAGGGGGTCAAAATTATATAGGTATGTTTTCGTGATGTGATGCAAAGTTTTTTTCATGCTGACAATGAAGATTCTGATCAGACTGTGGATGCGCATACTTATTTGAGTCTTCGTTGGGCGCACATGTAAGAAGGTACTTTTTTACCTTGCGGCTCAGATATATGCTTGAATGGAAACTCCATAGACACTTATTTAGATGTTCAGCGCATACACAGCAAGCAAACATAGCTTTTTTCCAGCGATATGAAAACTGTGACACCCCAGCAGGCATACAACATCAAAATGACGTCGTATCAACGTCGATACGACGTGATCACGTCGCATCGACGTTGATACGACGTCATTTTAACGTTGTGTGCCTACTGGGCACGTATCAACGGACATAACAATAGAAAGAAAATGTACAGGCATAAGGTATTAAATTCTATCAATGGTGTCAAAGTTAAGTTTATATTATTTAGTATGCAGAAAATAAAAAAATAATCGGTAAATGAACAGCTGATGACGATATGCCGTTTTAGTGGTAGAAGTAACAACTCAATAAATACATGTAGTGCTACTTTTTTCTTGAGCTAGCGTATGACAAAACCTACAATAAGACTTGTGCGACCATCCGCGCAGTCTGATCAGGGTCTTTCCTGATCACATGTGCCTTCTATGGCTTCCAGACTATTCAAAGAGGAATGAAAAAGATCTCTTGCCATACTGGGCGGTTGTATAGGCTGATCTGAGTCTTTGCTGGTCACACAGGTCTTATTGTAGGTTTTATCGTGTGCTGGCTCTCTACCTATGGTTGTTGTGTGATGCAAACATTTCAAGTAAAAACATTTTAGAGAAATAACTACACCTCAAAGGGAAATAAAACTTACATGGAACTACATGTATTTTATTCTCTTAATGGAGAGAACTGCTCCCTCTGGGAATAAATATTTTACTTTAACCGTTCTGTTGCTGAACACGACATGCCCTGTCTTTGCAAACAGTGTAGATCCAGATCAGTTGGCTTCTGAAGAAGCCAACTGATCTGGATCTGCACTGCTTGTCATTTAATATGTGAATTTCTATCAAAAACCCTGCTCAAATAATCTGATTAGCTCGAAATTAGAAGTGGGTGTGGTATCTTAATTTATTCAGAATGACAAGGGTTAAGAGTAACCTTTCTTGAACAAATTCCAAATACCGGGGAAACAACTTTTCCGTTTCTGTTTGAAACAACTGTCTCCCTGAGCAAAATGATTGCAAAAGTCTTGCAGGTGCGTTTGTTTGCCTTAAAAGGAGTGGAGACACCTAAAAAGGAATATCCTCTGAGGATCTGATTCTTTATTTGAAGAGAAGCCCCTATTTTGTAAATGTTTGAAATCCAAGAATGCTATTTTATGTCTACCAAATTGTCTCTTCACCAACTAAGTGCAGAAACTAAAAACTCTCTAAGGTGCATCAGTTAACTTCTGTTGAATTGATTTAAAAGAGCGCCTATGCAAAATGTGTCCCTTTCTAACGGCAAAATATTTGAGCTGCGATGTGAGAAAACGTACCTTTTGATATACGCGCCCAATAAAGACTCAAATCAGCCTGCAGATCCGCGCAGTCTGATCAGAGTCTTCGTCATCCGCATGAAGGAATTTGCATAATTGGCTATATAAAATGCGCCAATTTGTTTCTGTGTTTGATTTTGACTGGTCCTCGAGTGTCTCCAATTATTTCTCTGTCTCTATCTGAGAGCATCGAAGAAGAGCTCGTGAACCAGGCTATGTTAAGTAGTACGTAAATGCTGAAGGTTTGGCCACTATGTCCACTAATATAGATTTGTGCACAGCAAATTGCAGATACAAATATTGAAATAACTCTTTCACTACTGCAGGGGACAATAATATGCTTTTACAAATCGCGTAGATCCAGATGAGACGGTTCTTAATGAGCTGTCTCGTAAACATCTATGCTGTTTGACATTCTATCTTTCAACTTTACATATAAACTTCTTTCCAGTCGATAGTTCGTTAAAAAACCATAGCAGACGCCAAATGTAATTTCAAATCTGGCGCCTAAAGGGTTAATCTTCAAAGACAGAAAAGTAGTTCAGAAATGCCCAGGAAGGGCCATACTGGCTGAGCATAGCCTACCAATGGTACAGGCAGAGGAAATAAGACAAACAGTACACAACCCAAAGAACCGGGCCAAAGGAAAGCCAAGCAAGCAATATCGTTCCTCAAAGTTAAGGTCTACCTTAACTAGAAAATTTCCTCAACTCTGTCTAAAAGTGGGTTTCAATGTCTCCTTAAAATTAGGATCTCCTGAACCTGGGGAAATGTCGTACTTCAGGTGGCAAGCACAGCTACCTTTTTTAAAGATTGACCTTTTGACCTACAGCGTACATTGTTAACAATTGCTTATGTGAGAGCGCTGCTCCACTTGCGGCGAAGACAGAAATTCCGTCGCAGACGTAAAGTGTTCCGATGTCATACACACAAATCCTTTGAAAAATCTTTCGGAAACTGAAATTTGGGACCGCTCGGTTTCGGTTATGTACTCAGTTAATAATCTTTATTGTGGACATGATTCGCCCCCGTACTGTATCGTATAGAAGTATAGTATGCCACCATATCGAACCCATGTATGAATAATCATTGTATTTCTTCAAATAATTTCAAATCGTATTTTGCAGCATACGCGTGAGACAATTTGAATGAAATATCAAGTCTCATTTTCTATGAAAAAAATAAGAAAAAAGTTGTTATTTTTTAATGTCATTTCATTTTATTTGTAGTCAGCAAGTTAAAATTATTAAACTTTCAGATTGGAAACCTCTCTAATGTGTTTGCATGAAAAGTTTCTTTCATTTCCGGTGGGCGCCGCTGATAATTGTTTTTTATGCTGAACTACGGTTTTAAACACAACCCCATTAAGAAATATTTCATCTATAAAGTTTTGATTGCCGTAAATGAGACACCCTCGGTTGAACGACTACTTTTCAGAGGGAGAAGGGGATGGGGTTGATGTGAACTTGGCGAGCCGTTACATGTATGTACCGTCCGTCGGTGTCAAATAAGTTGCAAAAATTCTTGTAAAGGAATTGTAATGTAAAATCTTTATCTTTCATCATCTACTTTTACATTACTGATCCTCAGGGACGATCAATTGTTTATATCATAGTTGAAGCCTTGATGTTGGCGACTAGGACTCCATCACAACTTAGTATGGAGACACTTTCATTTACAGGGAGACCGTTATGAAATGTTGGGTATTGTATTAACCTTTAAAATACGGAAAGACAAACATGAGCAAACAGCATAGACCCTGATCAAACTGCTCCTAAGGAGCAGTTTGATCAGGGTCTATAATGTTTGCCATTCCGTCAGTACTTTTGGACACATAACTAGGTTGTCAGATTGCATTACTCAGATTTTAGCATTTTAGTTTGGGTTTGGTAAGGAATTGAGGCAGCCAATATATCTGGTAATTAGGTATCAGAAACATGTGTTTCATAATAAAAAAACATAAGTGAAGATACCCAGGAAATGCCACAATCACGAAGCACAAACCTCCCGAGGCACCAAAAAGGAGAGATAAGAAACATATAACGGCAGCAAATTGAATATATTAAACTTCCACATACGAAACCACCGACGCACAAACAAAGAATTGCAACAGAGCAACCGCCTTTCGCCAGTCAGTAGGAAAACTACTTCAGGAAAAGGGGTGGGTTTGGCTGGGGAGGGCTTATACCAGTTTTACTCGCGCGAAACATCACCCTTGACTCTTATGCAAATAAATTACAATTAGACTGCGCAGTCGATGGCACGCCATCGCAAAATCACCACGCTCGGTGCCAATGTTGCCGATAGCGTGACGGACGAATGGAAGGACAGATAAATGGACGCAAAATTTATGTTGCTCTCGCACACCCTTATCGCGTGGGAAAGTCATGTAGCAAGCTTAGTTAAATTCCGCCAAGTAGTTTAGGAGTGATAGCGTGACGGACAAATGGACGGACAGACGGACGGAAAAATAATGTTGCTCGCACACCCTTACCACGCGGGAATCATGTAGCAAGTTTTGTTAAATTCCGCCTAGCAGTTTAGGAGGAGATAGCGTGTCGGACGGACGGACAAATGGACAGACGGACGGACGGAGGCGTTCGCAATACCCCATCGCTAACGCGTTGGGATAAATACACGTTTGGTCCGCATAGAGGTCCTCTCCTTCATCTGTGAAACATCACTGTGAAACACATATAAGATGAAACAAAGCGAAGGGCGCAATGGCGATATGAAGCCCGAACAGTTCAGCACAAGGAAACCACAAACGGTGGGCCCGACCACATGCATTGGTAGTCAGCGTTATTAAACTACACACACACACACACACACACACAGAGAGAGAGAGAGAGAGAGAGAGAGAGAGAGAGAGAGAGAGACCCAGCTAGCATTCTTTTTAAATCTATAGCGGACCGTTATCGGCCCGTCAGGGTAGCTGACGGGCTGATAACGACCCGCTATAGATTTATAAATAATGCTTACTAGAGAGAGAGAGAGAGAGAGAGAGAGAGAGAGAGAGAGAGAGAGAGAGAGAGAGAGGCAATAAATGATAAGAGAAGGGACATAACTTCAATAACTTTATACTTTATGTTTTCCTGAGTCATTGCGTGGATTGAAAACCTGTATTTATATTGAACATTTGGGCAGACGCTAATCTTAGTGACGTGCATACAAACACTACAAATACAAACATTATAAATATTCTAAATATAGACGCTGGCTATATATACATAAAAAGGAACTGATAATGGTTTCATATGAAAACTTTACATGTTGGAAGTCTATATCTTTGTTAACAAGTGATCAGATGTGAACAATACAAAATTAATTCAGTCCTGGACATTAACCCGTGTAGATTCAAAATATTCGCACCTTCTGTGAGGACAATAAACATAGAGCAAAGATGGGAGGAATGATCAGTGCAACATGTAAACTCTGGAAGAAGAGGGATGTCAGAATTTTATTTATCGGTCTGGACGCTGCTGGTAAAACAACAATCTTATACCAGCTCAAACTTGGTGAGATGGTTACGACAATCCCTACTATAGGATTTAACGTGGAAACGATCGACCACGGACCTGTCAAATTTACAGCATGGGACGTGGGTCTTAGAAGTGGAAGTAGACCCCTGTTAAGACATTATTACCAAAATACAGAAGCTGTCGTGTTTGTGATAGACTGTAATGACAAAGAAAGATACATTGAAGCAACTGACATGTTAAGAGAAACAGTTGAAGAGTATGAGTTGAGAAAGGCCGCGATTCTTATTCTAGCCAACAAACAGGATCTGTCTGAAGTGATGTCGAGAGAAGAAATCGTCAGTGATTTGATGTCTAAAACGTATCTAACGGGAAGAAAATGGGAGGTGTTTCCTGTGAGTGGAATGAAGGGGGAGGGGCTGAGTGACGGTTTGGATTGGCTCACGGGAGTTCTGACGGAACAAATTGTTACTTCTAGTCCAAACACTGAAACAAAGAAACAACAAAGTGATAGTTCTTCTGAAGAAAACACGAAAGATATTTCAAAGTTGTCGTACTTTTCGGGTTTTCTTTTATATGTGAAGAAACTGTTTGTTTGAGTATATTTTTGTTAATTTTTACTCATATATCTTGGAATTTACAATGTTAAGTTAAATGTTACATAAGAGCCTTTGGCATTGTCATTGTGTATGAGCCGGGGCGCAGCATTTCCTACAAGACTGCATGCACGCCCAGCGAATATTCTGGTCAGTCTTCACTTGATCAGAGTCTACGCAAGCCACTCTGTGGGTAGCCAAGAATTTTAAAGCGATTTCATGCGTTTTCACGAAACTAGAGAGCCTATACAATTTTGACCCCCTTAAACCCCACTTATGGTAAAACTGGGCTTTACAGGCATATACATTATTTTTTTTATTATTTTGCTACAAAAACATAGATTATGGGTACTCGTTAGAACCGCCTCGCCGATGCGGTTCTAACGAGTACCCATAATCTATGTTTTGAGCAGAAATATGAAAATATCAGAATTTTTTATCTGAAAATTTTCCGTTTTTGGTTGTAAAATTTTTAAGATATTGGAATTGGCGTGTTTTCGTAATGTGATCAGCCTGCGCGGATGATTTGAGTCTTCGTCGGACGCAACCTTATAGGAAATGCTGTTCCTCGGCTCATATGAGATATACAAGAACTGCGAGCACTCAGGCCTGTCAATTTTCTGCACTGTCTAATTAATAATGTACAGGGCCCAGTTGTTTAAATTGTCGTTAGCTTAACAAGCTCGTTAAGGGTCATTTCGTTAACTGTTTTAGTGGATTCAATATAAAATATTCTGATATATTTTGCTGAAAAAATGTGAGTAGCTTTTGCAATGCAAAAGCTACTTACATTTTTTCAGCAAAAAATTGCAGCATTTTTGCGTATCACTCGATGTAAATTTTAACGAATCGTTAACTAACGACATCGTTAGCTTTGAACAACTGGGCCCTGATAATTAATCAAGTTCAGACTGACACTATAATCAGTCTGCGTGGACTGGTAGGCGAATTTGAGTCTTTCGCTGTTCGTTAGCTTGTTTTGACAACAAGACCAAAGGACAACGGGAGAAAGCAGTCATTAACTCCCCTGTATACTGTTTATAAACAACAACTGTCCTTTCGACCTCACTCGGAAAGACGGTTTTTGCTTGGCGTTTTATCTTAAATGAAAATATTTTGTTCTGATTGACCATATCTTATCAGAAACCATTTGTCATTTATGTTTCTATGTTTTGTTCTCAAATATTTACCCTAAAATTAAATTTAGGGCCAAAAATTGGTCTAGTTTATGAAATTTCTATAGTGAAGTGATATTTTGGAATTTTTGTCTTAGAAAATATTGTTTACTTTTCTTTGCTGAATTTGAATTATTGATGATTCACACTAATATTGTGAAAATTTCAGAAAAAATGAACAAGCAGAACTTGTTGAAAATCTGCCTCCAAGTTACCTACCCTACAGATTTCTGCTTAATTTTCTTATTTTTACAATGGGAAAAGTGAAAATATTTGATGTTTTAAAACCAACGGCTAGAATAAACAATTTTGTGCATAGATATCTAGTTACGACAAAGGGTTTTGCATTCAATCATGACTAAAGTTTGCAATTTTTCTTCTTCTGTGTAAAGCACAAAAGCGAAAAAAAAAAGACTTTCTGAAAGATGTTGAAAGCTCATTTGGTCCAGTTAAATGGATTGCTCTGATTTTATCACTAGCATCTCTATTAAGGATAGCTGCCTTTTCTTTGAGGAACAGGGTCATATGCGAGAAAAACTTCCAAAATATCGAACAGAATAATTTTCTATATTTTGCATGCAACATAATATATAATGTTAATAATAATCTTTCATATGGATGTGGAAAATTTTAAAGATAAGAATCACTTAAATTCCACTGTGGATCTATGATAAAAACAAAGGATTCCAGTTAGAAGGACCTATTTAGTATTTGGTCTGCCTCGCACTTTATCTATCAAGGGAGGTAATAGAAAAAAAACTACCATTATCTCTTATATCAAAGGAAAACACCATAGCTCCAGATATTTTAGGAGGCCATTTAAAGGGACTGGATACATTTTTAGGCGAGACAACTCTGTCAAAATTGTTTCGCTTCCCTTCTGAAAACGGTTATACTCTAAAATGAAATAATTTTCTCCCTGGGAGAAAATTCTTTCCTTTTAGAGTAGACCCCTTTTCAGAAGAGATTTGTGCAGAAAAGCAATTGGGGATATGAAAATTTGACTCTTGTCAAAACTGCCGAAATATTTACTAAGTGTAGCCATTCGCCTGAAGATGTACGTTCTGCCCCAAAACATATCCTATGGGCACTCCTCAGAATCGTCCCTGCAGTGAGTACCTATAAAATAAATTTCGGTTACATCTAAAAATACATAAAAATATTTTCTGTATACCCAGCTTGCATTCTGCATCGGACCATTATTGACCCGACAGGAATCCTGTCGGGCCGACAACTGTCCGACAGATATTTAAGCAGAATGCTAGCTGAGTACTTTCTTTGCCTAGACAAATGAAATGTCCCATCCCATATGAGAAACGGGATACGGATCTTCGAGCATTAAGAAACAGCGTAGAACCAGATCAGCTTTACCAGCTTGTAGTAACTGTAGTATGATAAGTATATTTACGGTACGCCAGTATATGTTCTTCACCATCTCCTGATAAGACGCTACTTAGCGAGCACATGATGTTTATATTACGTCGAATTAATATCGATGCTACGTTAGGACGTGGCCTCGATGTCAATACGATGTCAACACGCCATTTGCCCGTTGGGAACGGACAACGAATCCAGCGGACACATGATGTCATGCACCCGCCGGGAAGCCTTTAATGTGAATGCGTACGCTAATCTGGACCTTCGTTTTTCGTATCTGCTCAAGGTTCTCTATCTTCATGGCGATTATCGTAATACACATGTAGACTAATAATATTGAATCAAGTATCGATATATACCTTTCAAGTCAAAAGATAGAGAAATATGAATAATGTGTTATTTCTATTTTCTTTATCATTAAACAAATTCCGGTATCTTGGAAAAATCGAGCTCCGCTTATTTTCCGTAAGATCATTGAGCCCACTCCGGTATCTTGGAAAATCGAGCTCCACTTATTTTCCGTGGGATTATAGAGCCTATTCTGGTATCTTGAATACAAAAATCGAGCTCCGCTTAATTACCGTCAGATTATTGAGCCCTAGCCGGTATCTTGAAAAAATCGAGCTCCGCTTATTTTCCGTCAGATCGTTGAGCCCACTCAGGCATCTTGGAAAAATCGAGCTGTGCTTATTTTCCGTGAGACTATTGTGCCCATTCTGGTATTTTTAAAAGATCGAGCTCCGCTTAAGCCGGTACTAAGGGGAGCGTATGCAGCCCTGAAAATTGCATTACTGTCAAATGAAGAATCTCAATATACCAAGGCTCAGGTTTTGTTCTCACGTGTTCGTTTCCAAAGGCAAAACATAAATTTTATTTGAAAGAGCAAATAAAGAGACATAATGCAACTGTAAGCAATCGATAAATTATTCTCTCACAAATGATGATGAAAAAGACAAAACAAACTAAAAAAACAAAACAAAACAATTTTTTTTTCGTATTTACCTGAAATATTCGGACAGTCAGGTCTGACCAAACAGTGTAGATCCATTTTAGCTATACGCTGTTCGCCACCCATCCAGCTGTTTTAGACATATGAACAGATAGCAAATGAAGTTTCAAATTCTAGGACTAAATGTTGGAAAACCTGAATTCGTACCATGCGGACCTAAACTTCACACAAGTATATTTTTTTAGATTGTGATGTATCTCAGTATCAAACAGTTTAGACCGTAAGTATTTGCTCTTTACTAAAGCCTGTCTGTCTACACTATTTTCAAAGGCCTGTCTGTCTACATTGTTTGCGAATGTCTGTCTGTCGACACTATTTTCAGAGGTCTGTGTACTTTTTGCCTAGACCCGTCAATCTACACTGTTTGCTAAGATCTGTCTGTCTACACTGTTTGCTAAGATATGTTTGTCTATACTGTTTTCAAATGTCTGTCTGTCTACACTGTGTGCTAAGGCTTAACTGTTTACACTGCTTTCAAAGGCCTGTCTACACTGTTCACGAGGGCATGTTTACCTACAGGGTTTGCTAAGGCCTGTCTGACTGCAGTGTTTTCAAAGGCCTTTCTATCTACACTGTTTGCTAAGTCTGCCTATACTGTTTGCTAAGGTCTCTCTGCCTACACTAATTTCAAAGGCTTGTCTCTCTATACTGTCTGTTAAAGCTTGTCTGTCTACAGTGTTTCCAAAGGCTTGTCTGACTAAACTGTTTTCAAAGGTCTGTCTGTTTTCAAAGGTCAGTCTGTTTACACTGCTCTCAAAGCCCTGTCTGTCTACATAGTTTTCAGAGGTCTGTCTGTCTATACTGTTTTCAAGGGTTTGTCTTTCTATATTGTTTTCAAAGGCCTGTCTGTGCACATTGTTTTCAAAGGTCGGTCCTTCTATATTTGTTTCAAAGACCTGTCTGTCTACACTGATTTCAAAGGCTTGTTTGTCTACATTGTTTTCAAAGGTCGGCCTGTCCATATTGTTTTCAAAGACCTGTTTGTCTGCATTGTTTTCAACAGTATGTCTGACTATACTGTTTTCAAAGGTCTGACTTTCTACATGTTTTTCAAAGGTCTGTCTGTCTACATTGTTTTCAGCGGTCTGTCTGTCTGCATTGTTTTAAAGGCCTCTCTGTCTACATTGTTTTCAAAAGCCTGGCTGTCTACTATGTTTTTAAAGGTCTGTTTGTCTATATTGTTTGCTAAGGTCTGTCTACTCTATTTTTAAAGGCCTGTTTGTCTACACTCTTTGCTAAAGCTGTCTATATAAACTGTTTTCAAAGACAAGCCCGTCTACACTTTTTTCAAAGGCTTGTTTCTCTACATTGTTTTCAAAGGCCTGTCTGTCTACACTGTTTGCTAAAGCTGTGTGTATACACTTTTTTCAAATGCCTGTCTGTCTACACCGTTTTAAAAAAAGGTAAGAGAAAAGTCCAGGGAGTGCCACAATCACAAACCGCAGCCCTTCCCAGACCCCAAGAGGAAGAGGAAACCGACAAATCTAAACAAGCACAAACCGAACAAACGTACAAAAAGCACTAAGATTAGCTCTCTCTTCCCCAAGCGAGGTAATCGCAATACTAAAAGGACTGAAAAACACAAGAACAAAATGATACACGGAAAGACATACAACAAATCGCCTCGTAGAATAAACCACAAAGCAACAAAGAGTAAGACTAACACCGGGACCACCGCCTTAGAAAAAAAGCATGTCTGTCTACACTGTTTTCAGCCTGTCCGTCTACACTGTTTTCAACGGCTTGTCTATCTACACTGTCTGTTTACACTATTCTCAAAGGCATGTCTGTCTACACTGTTTTCAAAGGCTTGTCTGTCTAAATTGTTTTCAAAGGCCTGTCTGTCAACACTGTTTGCTAACGCTGTCTGTCTACTATGTTTTGAAAGACCTGTCTGTCTACACTTTTTTTCAAAGGCCTGTCTGTCTATACTATTTACTAATTTTGTCTGTCAACACTGCTTATAAAGGCCTGTCTGTCTATACTTTTTGCTAAAGCTCTCTGTCTACACTGCTTTCAAAGGCCTGCCTGTCCATACTGTTTTCCAAAGCCTGTCTTTCTACACGATTTTCAAAGGCCTCTCTGTCTGCACTGTTTGCGAAGGCATGTATACAGTGTTTGCTAAAGCATAATAAAGAAAGTCATTGGTGATCTCAATAACTTATACAATCAGATTCACATCAAATTCTCAATATCAAAGGGGAAGATAGACAAATACAACTAGAGACACGTCTGTCTAAACTGTTCTCTAAGGCCTGTCTCTCTACACAGTAGCTATGCCCTGTCTGTCTACACTGTTTGCTAAGGCTTGTCTGTCTACGCAATAGCTAAGGCCTGTCTGTCTACACTGTTTGCTAAGGCTTGTCTGTCTTCACAGTATCTAAGGATGTCTGTCTACACTGTTTACTATGGCTTGTCTGTCTACAAAGTTGGCTAAGGCCTGTCTTTCTACACCAATTTCAAAGGCCTGTCTGTCTATATTGTTTGCTAAGGTATGTGTACCTTGTTTTCAAAGGTCTGCTGTCTAGAATGTCTGCTAAGGTCAGTCTGTCTATACTGTTTACTAAGGCTTGTGTGTCGTCACTGTTTTTAAAACCCTGCCTGTGTACTCTAATTTCAAAGATATATGTGTCAACACTTTTTACTGAGGTCTGTCAGTCTTCACTGTTTTCAGAGGCCTTGTCTGTCTACTCTAATTTCAAAGGTCTGTCTGTCTACACTATTTGCTAAAACCTGTCTGTCTACACTGTTTTCAGAGAGATCAAGTAAACGTTTGTATAACTCAGAACAAGAAAATAAATACGCTGACAATGATTATGAGTATGTAAAGGAGTTCAATTTGAGATGGGCAAATAAATACACCACAACCTGTTTAGAACACTATTGTTGGGGTCCATAGCATAAACCGTGTTAGTTAAACAACCGTGTTATATCCAAGCAAAAATGTATAGATTATATTGAAAAATTTTCAATATAATCTATACATTTTTGGGATCCACCTTTGAACCGTGTTACATCCAAAACCGTGTTATAACGAACCATGTTGTAAAGAGGTTGTAGTGTATAAGCAGGATGTTCAGTGAAAATGTCGCTTATCTAATAAATTACGAAGAAACATATTATGACAAAGAATTGATACACTTAATGATATTATCTATCACGATTAATCTTTTACGTAAACACCAAAATCAAAGGAATTTGGTTCTCAGGAGAGGCCCCCTGATGTACAGCCGGTTTAAAGGTATACCTGTCTCGAAACCTATCGGTATAAAATCAACAATTTAATATGATCTCCAATAATTTCCATTTATGTAGTGGAGAAACTCCAAAAGCAATATTTTACTACCATGAAAAGATTTGTATACAGTTCTGTTACATCTATATCGAATTGACGAACTATACTCGATAAGAATGTTAAAACCAAACATAATAATGGAAGTTATTTCCGCAAACAAAAATGTTCATCCAAATTCCATAAAAATCCACGCCGTTTTACAAAACATGACAAGCATTTTAATGATCAGTGCTAATTTATATTCAGAAATCATCTGTACAGATTAATTTATCGCGAGTTGGGTGTATTTAACCAGTTAATGTATACCTAAGTACGATACGCTTAATAGAACAGTTGCTTGGCAAAACCTTAAATCGGTATCATGCAAAATGCATGTTTTTTTTTTCCGAAATGCAATCAGTTTCGAATTTCTATACAGCAGTTTTGTATGGACCAAGATCAAAGCTTTACATATATAAAACACTCAGCCGTATATCTTTCCGATTCATGACGGACTGTTTACAGTTTATAATTTATTTTGAGATGTTTGTTGTTGCGTTTTGTTTATTGGGAGGAGCTTTGATCTATTATAAGCAGCAAACATCACGAAAACACGCCTATATAATTTTGACCCCCTTTAACCCCACTTTTATACAGTAAAACTGGGGTTTACAGGGGTATACAATATTTTTCTTATTTCTGCACAAAACATAGATTGTGGGTACTCGTTAGAACCGCCTCGCCGAGGCGGTTCTAACGAGTATCCACAATCTATGTTTTGAACAGAAATATGAAAAATATTAGAGATTTTTATCTGAAAATTTTCAGTTTTTTGCGGTGAAATTTTCTATATATTTGAATAGGCGTGTTTTCGTAATGAGGTGAAAGATTAAGGCATATTTCACGCGATGTTGAAATCCAATGACCTCCTGTCTTACAGTATTGGCGACATCTTTAATCAGTTCAGTTTCATATAATTTCGTCTTCATTTTGGCTGTCATAGTTTCTAAATATATACATGTATAGGCGAACTGACCAATCAGGGAATAGTTTCACTAAACTAACGCGTACACATGACACTGGGAAAATTATATGCACAACATCGTCAAAAACATACTTTCGACAAGCGCGTCCAGCGAATATTCAGATAAGCCTGCGTACTCGCGCAGTCTGATCAGAATGTTTACTAGGCGCATTCGGAATAGCCAAGGATGCAAAGTTTCGCTATGCGGACACGAAATAATCTGATCAGACTGCACGGATGTCAGAAGTACGTTTCCTTCCATAACGGCTCAGATGTAGTATGACACAAGTTGTTTCAAAAGCATGGTGCACTAAATAATCAAGTATACCTATCATCCAAAATATTGGACCTTGGTTAACAGTGTATATTTATATCAAACCTAAGAATGCAGCGTCTGATCAGCGACTACACTGTTGCAACTCCTCCATTTGTAGACATACGAAAACATCATTAAATGGACGTGGACTAAGTTAAGGATAAGTACGGTAAGAAGTCAAAATGTCCGAATACTTAGGGCAAATTCGGTAAATGCTGGGTTGGTGTAAAATTACCAGATTTACCCTAAATATTGGGACACTTAAAATCCTTAGTATAATTCTCCTTAAATTTTGAACAAGTGTATTTGACAGCGAAGGCCCAGATCAGCCTGATCGGGTGTTACAGAATGTATGACTGGAGAGCAAGGACTCGGATGATACTTTACGTATGCGCAGGATTATCCAAATCTGCGCATTCTGCGCATGTTCGTCGCCTGACGCGGCCCACCTAAAGCTGAAATATTCAAAATGCATACGATGCATATGTGTGTTTTTCCCGTGAATCCGTTTCTTCCGAAGGATGTACCTTCCTGTACATACGTCTAAAAACACTCAGGTATCTGAAAGAACAGATGGTAAAAATATATAGCTCCAGATAAGAGGTTCTTATTTCTCCACGAAAAGATATGTCGTTGTACTCATTAGATGCGCCTTGCCGAGGCAGCATTACTTACTCTAGAAGAAATATACAAATAAGCTCCTCCCCAAGATATTTTGAGCGGAGCAAATTTAAGCAGGTAAATGTATGTTTTTTTTTTTTTTTTAAGTTTCATCATTAAGAATCTTACGGTCACTTCGCTCAGTGTAGATTCTCAAAGCTCCCATATTCCTCAAAAATAGTCATTTTGTTATTCAAGAAAGATTAAAAAAAAACTGATATATGCCTGTAAAATTTCAGTTAGTCTATCGTTCTTGACATGAAAGGATTTTTTATAGTATCTCTGAAATAATGTTGCCAACATTAATTCCGAGATACGATAAAAAGCATTTCATTTTTTATCCAGTTCTAAAGCGAGAGACTAACTGAAAGTTTGGAGGCTGTCGGATGCCACATTTTATTATCGTATTGATAATATATAATATGAAAATAGGTTTAGCCTAAATGCGAGCACAGCACAGACCTATCTGTAGTTTCTTCAAAAGTCCTTCACAGCATCATTAAAGAATGAATATCAGTTTATAAAAGATATATGTAAGTCAATAAATAGAGGATCTTACATGAGTGGTCATTTAATAAGAAATTTATGAAACGAGTTTGGGTAATTTAGGTAGTTTGCGAGCCTTGGCGAGCAAAATACCGAAATTACCCAACGAGTTTCATAAATTTCATATTAAATGACCACGAATGTAAGATTCTGTTTATCACATGGCCCTTCCGATGACCAAAACCTGCACAAAATGTATTCAGGTAACGGCTTTCCATAGCTAAGCGGAACAACTCACTACCAAGGATTCAATAGTACTACGCAACAAAAATAGCTCGCATATTATTTGATAAGTACAGAAAATAACTAGAAACAAGATAAATATGTCATCAGTTACTTCGCTAAACTGTGGGAAATAATGATGATTTTTGTTTGAGCTAAAAAATATTTCATTTAAATAAATGAATTCAAAAATAAATATTTCTTTCAACGTCATTCAGCGAGTCAATACGTCACTGAGAATCAGTAGGGAAATCCCAAAGTCAGCTGTCGTATTGAAAGGTTATTGACCTTGATCAATACAGTGATACACCCAAGTAAATGACAGATTTCAAGAATATAAAACATTCTAACTGTAGTTCGGATTTCAATTGGACACATTTTTTGACTGTCGGAGTCATGATATCCTCCGATGCTTTTTTGGAGGTGGTGATTTTTTTTTTCATTGACTGTTTGACGACATCGATGTTGAAAGTGCCTCCAAATATGTTGCCGGAAAACATCGAATTTTAACCACCATGAATATTTCTGGTAGCTGTGTTATTCACGTGTGATTTTATTATGTCTTCCCCTTCCATCGGTCTGACATTTATTGTTCATCTCAAAATCATCTGAAAACTGAAGGCAGGAACTGTTTCAAAAGTGAATGTTGTATCGGCGAACGCGGACACCATCATGGTTGCTATCAATAAACGGAGTAATACGAATACTAATGAGAGTAATTAGGCTAACCAATGGGAAGCCTTGCAAGTGTTATTACACGTGTGGTTATATGATTTTTATGACATGGATTATTTCACTGAATAACTTGACGGTCATGTGATGATAAATAATATCAGTAATCAGAAAAATATGTTCGTGACACTTATTGACACTCGTTTCTTGTCACTTCGTGACGCTTTAGAGTGAGACCCAAATTTTGTGAAAAGCGGTATAATCAAGTCCGCCCCAATCAGTTCTGCCAACTTCCGGTGACAACTTCCGGAAAAAAAAGAAAGAAAATTGGTCGGAGCGATTTCTGTTGAAAGTATATATCGTTGTATGTTACTTTTCCTTGATCTACCGTAGAGCTCACTTTTTTCACGACGCGCGTCGTGAGCTATGCTCGCTATCAATTTATAAAACCTTTCTTGAATAAAAATGTCGATTTTTGAGAAATATGGAGCCTTTAATAGTGAAAATTAAAACAAACATTCACCTTTACGAGACATGTACAAAATGGTTCCACCATAACCATTAAGCAAGAATTAAGAAGACCAACAAGAAAAACATTTCAGGCTTCATAACATTTGTGCTTGTTTAGATTTGTCGGTTTCCTCTTCCTCTTGGGGTCTGGGAATGGCTGCGGTTTGTGATTGTGGCATTCCCTGGACTTTTCTCTTACCTTTTTTTTTCATACTCTTCAGGCCTTGTCCTGATTTCAGCTTTTAAGATTTTAAATATTTCTTTATATATTCGTGTAAAAAGCCAGTTTCAGACTTTCACTCCTCAAAGTTTTTTACCAGTTAAATATCTCTAAATAACAGTAAAATATAACAAAAGCAGGAACTCGTTCTGTCACTCGTCAAACCAGCTCCAATTCTCTCTCTCTCTCTCTCTCTCTCTCTCTCTCTCTCTCTCTCTCTCTCTCTGTGGGTTCACTTCTCTAACCAAACAAGTTATTATTACACAAAATATGAGGTCATCATTTAAGAGGACACTTAAAAGACTTGAAATGTTATAACTTTGCACGAGGGGCAGTAAAATAACAGTAAAATATAACAAAAGCAGGAACTCGTTCTGTCACTCGTTATACCAGCTCCAATTCTCTCTCTCTCTCTCTCTCTCTCTCTCTCTCTCTCTCTCTCTCTCTCTCTCTGTGGGTTCACTTCTCTAACCAAACGTGATATTATCATACAAAATGTGAGGTCATCATTTAAGAGGACACTTAAAAGACTTGAAATGTTATAACTTTGCACGAGGGGCAGTAAAATAACAGTAAAATATAACAAAAGCAGGAACTCGTTCTGTCACTCGTTATACCAGCTCCAATTCTCTCTCTCTCTCTCTCTCTCTCTCTCTCTCTGTGGGTTCACTTCTCTAACCAAACGTGATATTATCATACAAAATGTGAGGTCATCATTTAAGAGGACACTTAAAAGACTTGAAATGTTATAACTTTGCACGAGGGGCAGTAAAATAACAGTAAAATATAACAAAAGCAGGAACTCGTTCTGTCACTCGTTATACCAGCTCCAATTCTCTCTCTCTCTCTCTCTCTCTCTCTCTCTCTCTCTGTGGGTTCACTTCTCTAACCAAACGTGATATTATCATACAAAATGTGAGGTCATCATTTAAGAGGACACTTAAAAGACTTGAAATATTATAACTTTGCACGAGGGGCAGTGATACTATCTTTTCCCCTTTGTTAGGCAATTTTCTCTTATTATTTATTTCATTCAATAGTTTGTTTGTATATTTTTTAATCAGATATATTTAAATAGCTACTTTTTCTAAAGTTCTAAATAATGGCTTGAAAATGCTCAACAGTGACATACTCAAATAGCTCGATTCTTAACGTGAAATGAATTTTCTTCCCTTATTCCGTAAAAACTGTGAATTTTGTCCTCCCCGGCAACGAATAATAAACAATTTATGTTTTATTCATTTGCTTGACAGCTTTATGTAAGATTTAGCATCAAACACGTTTTGAGATCCTTAGCAGGATTTTTTCCTAAACAATATTCCAAATTCTCTGCAGGTTTCGACAAAAACATATTTTCTACTTCAAAAGACCCATTTCAAGTATATGGCTTTTTTATACATACAGAAAACACAGATTAAATAAATTTACTGATTTAAATGGTTTAAATAGCATTACATTTATTTTTCATAAATTTATTCCTGATTGAGTTTTGATTTTCGTCTTATTTCTCAAAAAAAGCTCGTTTTTGGTTGCAAATATTTTTAGGACTTTATTTTTATAATTTAGGGTACCTTACTTATTTTGAAAATGCTAATAACATTTGTGAAGGACTACGTTTTATCTCTAAGCATATTTTATCTAGCCTACAATAACTTACTCGCTGATTTGTTCATTCAGCCATATTTTATGTTTCAAGTTGTTGAACCAGCATGACGGAAGATTAGTAGTCTTCCGCAGTTTGCAACCAAGAAGTGCACCAGCCACGGCTCCGTTGGTGTCTGCGTCTCCACCCTGCAATGATTAAATCTGGTAGGAGAAACAAATCTTACAATAAACTAGTACGAACCATTGTGATAGCTGTTTTTTTTTATCCCAGAAAAGATTACTTTTAAGCATATGAATTGTCTCCTTCTATTCATATGACGTATGAAAAAATATGTGAAGAAACCCAGGAAATGCAACGATCACGAAGCACAGCATTCTCGAGGCACCAAAAGAAGGAGAGATGAGGAACACATAAAGAAAAAAAATAACGCCACCTATGAAACTATAGACGCACAAAAAAGACGCACTACAACAAAGAAACCGTCTAGGAACGGTCAGTAGGTCACTCATTACGAAAACATGCCTATTCAAATATACTGAAAATTTTACCGCCAAAAATGATATAAAAGTGGGATTTAAGGGGGTCAAAATTATATAGGCATGTTTTCGTAATGCTTGGGGCTTAAAACAATTTTACTCGCGCCAAACCTCATCCTTTATTCTAATGCAACTCAAAATTACAAATAATATGTTCAGTCTGCATAGGGACTCATCTGTGAAGCATCACAAACACATATGACCAACAACACTATGATGAAACAAAGCAAAGAGATCAATGGAGATCTGAAGCCAGAACACAAGAAACTCACAAAAAAGGCCCCACGATGACGCCGACCACAGACATTGACATTCAGGCGACGATCATCTCAGGACCGACCCATCGTCATGCAATTAAAAAGAGAAGCAAAGTTATCAAACAGAAATGGGTTAACAACTGTGCTTGCAGTTTGCAGCAGAATAGCCATGACGTAACCTATATTTTGAAGCGAGTGGCAATTTTTTTTAAATTGTACGGAAAACCCGTTTTGCCAACAATCTTCCTGAATTTTATAGACTTAGCTGCCATACAATTTAGGTCCGGAGAGACCTTCTTGCAAAAATGTTTCTAAATCAACGTAATATTTGGACATTAATTCAGAATTACGGCGATAAAAGTTAAAAAAGAGGCCTTATCTGCTGCAGATATTAAATTAAACCTTAGTTTGTAAGGGAAGTGAGTTTAAATATTCAAACGCTGTCCGTTAATGTTCACAGCAAAAGTCTAACATCCATCATATCAATTCTCATACACATAGACATTGCAGGAACGAAGTCATCTGAGCCGGGGACAGCATTTTCTACATTGCGCATTTGCCCCGCGCGAAGAAAAAAAGTCAGCCCGCGCAACCGCGAAGTCTGATCAGAATCTTCGCAGAGCACTTTCGGTAGCTAAAGAACCAAAACGTTTTCACACGAATGGCGGAGACGCTGATCGGCCTGCGCGTGCGCTGGCCGATCAGAGTCTTCGCTTGGCGCACATGCAATCGAAATGGTGTGTCCCGGGTCATGAGGTATATTTCTGGCTGAAGCTAGATTCCATTTTGTCACTCAGATTAAAGGGGCATACTTTTGGATTAACAAAATTAGCAGTCTGCTAGAGAACAAAATTAGCAGTCTGCTAGAGAACCGCTGACTGCATAAACCAGTGATGCAAAGTGTTTGACCATTCCATTGCTTCTATATACAGTTGATTTCATAACTCAGTAGCGTATCTTCTGCACGAGCAAACAGTACAGACCCAGGTCTTAAAAGGGACAACCTGATCAGATCTATGCAACAGGCGCTTTTTGGAACAGCATCAAGCAGTCAAATGTTTAAGTACGAATGGAAGGTATTGAGTCCGAATATTTAGGCTTTTTATAGTGTTACTGAATCATTTAGTCCGGGACACTGCATTTCCTATAAGATTGCATAATGCGCCCAGCCAAGTTTTAGACTTGGAGAGTCTTTGATGTCCGCCTGAAGACACTTTGTACTCTTGGTTACCAACAAAGTGTCCTACAACGATTCTGATCAGATGTGCAAATGCACAAATTGAGCATAGTTTTCGCTGTGCGCACATGAAATCTTGTAGAAAATGCAGTGTCCCGGCTCCCTTTATACTGTATTTACCCTAAGTATTTGGACAGACAGGCCAGACTAGACAGTGTAGACTCAGATCAGACACTGTTTGCCACTCATCCAGCAGTTTTTAGCTCGCCTGGACTAAGTCCAGGAAGAGCTATTGCACTACTCCCGGCGTCGGCGTCGTCGTCCACATTTACGTTAATTTTTTTCAGAGCTTATATTTTCCAGACCATTTGATAGATTTGGTTCATATTTGGTATGATGATAAATATAGTTCCAAAGTTTTATTCAGCTATATCCCAGCCCATTATCTCAAGGTCAAGGTCAGGTTAAGATCATGGACTTAGAAATTTTTAACGTTAAAACTATATGATGGATTTTTTCGTATTTGGTATGATGATAGATACAATCCCAAAATTTTATTCAGCAATACCGCAAGGTCAAGGTCACAGACTTAAAAGTTTTATATTAAAGTTTTTTTAAGAGCTCTTATTTTCCAAACCATGTGACGGATTTTGTTCATATTTGACATGATGATACAGGTCCAAAGTTCTATTCAGTAATACTCACTGCCCTTGCCTATGGCCTCAAGATCAAAGTTAAGAACTTAGAAATTTTATATTAAAGTGTTTTAAGAGTTCATATTTTCCAAACCATATGATAGATTTGGTTCATATTTGGAATGATAATAGATACAGGTCCAACGTTTTATTCATCATCACCCCTATCCATGCCTATGATCTCATGGTAAAGGTCACAGACTTAGAAATTTTATAATTGATCCCTGATAATGTAAAATTCATGACAACAAATGACCAAACAATAGCACAAGATATCCTATCAAGAGCTAAAATGCCATAACATTTCCTCTTACCGTAATGATTGTAAGTATTGGGACAGATAGGCCTAAGCAAACAGTGCAGACTCAGATCAGACTGGTCCTAAAGAGCACCCTGACACTGCAGTATCACCCCAATTCCAGGCGAGCTGTGCTGTCTGCTGACAGCTCTTGTTAGACAAAGCAAGAGGCACCATCACGAAATGATGCTTATATGATGTTGACCCCCTTAAACTCCACTTTTATATTGTAAAACTGGGGTTTACACGGGTATACATTATTTTTCTTATTTCTGCTCAAAATCATAGATTGTGGGTACTCTTTAGAACCGCCTCACCGAGGCGGTTCTAACGGGCACCCACAATTTATGCTTTGAGAAGAAACATGAAAGTATCAGAATTTTTATCTGAACATTTTCACTTTTAGTGGTAAAATTTTAAATATATTTAAATAGGCATGTTTTCGCAATGCAGTATTGACTTGTTCAAATGTTTGGACAAATATTGCAAGCAGTTCAGGTGTCCTAATCTTTCGGGAAAATAAAGTAACTACTCTGCTTTGGACATCTTTCAGACAGTCGTTTTCTGCCCAGCATTTTACATACAAGAAGTAAATTTGCAAACTTTTGTCAAAATTTAATGCGCAATCATTTGTCGTAACTACCTATGCACGAACAATTTCATTCTACTATTCGTTGTTGTTTTTAAATCAAACATTTCACTTTTATTAATTGTACAAATGGCTGCAAGTTATGAAGGAATCGGGTGGGTAGGTTAATTGAAGGCAGATTTTAAACAATATCCGTTTGCTGCTCAAATGTTCTGACTGTATATGTCAGAGCAGTCTTGGCCTTACAGTTAATTTTAGGGTAAATATTTGAACACAAAATGCAGAAACAGAAAAGACAAATGTCTTTGCATTCTCACAGTCTTATCAGCACATTTGCCGGTGATCGATTCATTCTCATTACGAAAACAAGCCTATTCAAATATACTGAAAATTTTACTACCAAACAATGAAAATTTTCAGATAAAAATTCTGATATTTTTTCGTATTTCTGCTCGAAACATAAATTGTGGGTACTCATTAGAACCGCCTTGCCTTGCCTATGTTTTTGAGCAGAAATAAGAAAAATAATGTATACCCCTGTAAACCCCAGTTTTACTATACATAAATGGGGTTTAAGGGGGTCAAAATTATATAGGTATGTTTTCATTCTTCAGTTTTTAATGATTCTGTTGGTGGACACCGAAGGCCCTGACAGCGAATGAGCAGTCTTGTGGACCATCGTTGTCCAGTAGTGTGTGGAGGACACCGTTTCAGCTTTGCGTGGCTCAGATGACATGTTACAAAGTTTGCTGTCTAAACAGGGAGCAACAGGAGCGGATCTAAGATGATTTCTGAGGTGTGTGTAGGGGAGGGGGAGGGGGCGGAAAGGGGGGGGGGGTGTTTGATTTGATCAAATTACCGTACTTACTTTACGTATTCGGACAGACAGGCATTGGCTGCAACTCACCCAGCAATTTTACACACATTCACAGGTAATTATTTGGACGTATTGAAGAAAAGTATGAGGTAAAGAGTAAGGGTTGTGAATATTTAAGGTAAGTACGGTATCACAAACTTTTCAAATTTATCCAAAATTCCCTATGAAATTTAGAGTAAAAGTAGGGTGGTGCTCAGTGTAGACCTGGTAGATGTCTGTTTGCCCGAATATCAAGGATAGTTGTAATACTGCATGTCTAATGTTGTTAACTCTTTCACTGCCACAGGCGATAATAATAGGCTTTTGCAAACAGCATACATCCAGATGAGACGACTCAATGAGCCGTCTCATCTGGGATCTACGTTGTTTGACATTCAGTTTTTAAACTTAACATATAAACGTCTTTCCAAACGACAGTTTATTAGAATAAAAAAAAAGCAGGCGACAAATGTCGTCTGAAATCTAGCACCGAAAGAGTTAATGGACTTGATACACTTGGTAGATTTCTCGCCATTTTAACAAGGGCAACAACTTTTGTGGCTTGTTGTTGTTGTTTTTTCTGTACACCAAACCCCTTTTGAAATTCGGTCTATTCTGAAAGGAAAGAATTTGTTTCAAACGAGAGCAAGTTCTTTCCTTTCAGAGTAGAACCCTTTTGAAAAGGGGGACAAAGCAAATTTTATAGAGCTGGTATCTATTCCCGTGAACAAAGGACTTACACTCATAACAATCTCCGTCAGAGCTGTTCTAAAATTAGATTGTTTCAGAGCCCAGAATCCAGCACCAAGACACTTGAACGTGTATCCAATCTTACCCCTCTCATCTAGCCTTAAATCTCGGAGCTCAGTACAGGATAAATACCACTCGAGTTCTTTCTTCTGTAAACCAGATGAACCACAACATGAGAAAACGTACCTTCTGACGTGTGCGCCAAACGAAGACTCAAATCAGCCTGCGCATCCACGCAGTCTGATCAGTCTTAGTTGTCCGCATGAAGAAATTTTACATCCTTGGCTATCAAATGCGCAGGCAGATCTGAATTTTCTCTGGGCTCACATGTCAGAAGGTACGTTTTCAGACGTTGCAACTCAGTTAAAGCATTCCCAGTGGACACTCGCTGCGCTCGCTCGTGCTCAAATGGGTACAACCAAAACTCAACTGTGCTTTATTTGGGGCATTTGAGCACGGTTCTGAATAATTTATTTCTTTTCTAACACCCTCATTAAGCGATTTGTTTTTTGCATAAATGAGATTTTTTTTATTGATTTTGTTCATGAAACAATTGCAAAACATATAAAATTGGAGTGCCGCGATGGACCTAAGGAGGACAGATATAAAACAGCAAATGTTAACCGACTTACTTTTGTTTTCGAACATGTCAACAAATACACGATGGAAACAAGAAATAAAACGAATGTGTTTGAATCCGTTAACCTGTAGAAGAACTCTTCAGGTAAAAAAGTCAAAGAACTGTAATTTCCATAGATCGTTTTCTGTCTTACTAATATAATTTATTATGGATATGAATGTTTCGACCAATATTGTAAGCTAGCGTCCATAGTTACCAGGTGCGCAACTTTCGCACCGGTCATTACGAAAACGCGCCTATTCAAATATATTGAAAATTTTACAACCAAAACAAAGAAAAAATTCAGATAAAAAGTTCTGATATTTTTTATTTTCCTGCTCAAAACATAGATTGTGGGAACTCGTTAGAACCGCCTCGGCGAGGCGGTTCTAACGAGTACCTACAATCTATGTTTTTTTTTTTTTTTTAGCAAAATAAGAAAAATAATGTATACCCCTTTAAACCCCAGTTTTACTATATAAAAGTGGTGTTTAAGGGGGTCAAAATTATATAGACGTGTTTTCGTGATGAATATATATGGTTTCCCGTTGATAGCGTGCGACGAAATTGAAAGTGCGCGACGAAATTCCTAGGCTCAAATACCTTAGATAAAACACGACTAGAAATGTAAAGATAAATAAGGAACAACACGAGCAGGGGTGTTAGAATGCGACGTCGTATAAACGCAGTGGCTTTGTCTCGGCGTTAATGCGACGTTTGATAAACGTCATGAACTTGCATCGATTAAGGAAATCCGTATATATAATTATATTACCCAGATTACCCCTTTTTGGGTCGACTGTTTAAAATCGAGCCATTGTATACATACGCCAAAAATTCCATAAGGTTGTTATTCACGTGATAAAAGTTGACTAATGAAATCAAACCACGCATTTGTACGAAATCTAGGTAACGGTTATTTATAGCCGCGCTATTCTTTTCACTATGACGTCAGAGTGCCGAGTGAAGAGGGTTATCTGTAAAACCTGGACTGGAACATTGGCAACCAGTGCAGACCAAGATCCTTAAAGGTGTTGTCTACGTGATTGTCATTGACCAATGAAATCAAACCGCGCCAACTAATTGTTCACAATATGAAATGGTTATTTATAGCCGCGCTATTTTTGTCGCGGTGACGTCAGAGTGCTGTGCAAAAAGGGTAATATGTAAAACCTGGTCAGAGATTAAAGCTGGGACATTGGAAAACAGCGCAGACCCAGATCAGATGCCGCAAAACGTAGCGTGTGGTCGGAGTCTTCACTGTTTGCTAAAATTACAGGGAGCTAAGGGCTAAATGAAACAGTCTTAATTCTCCGTTCAGGACCATTTTCCCTACCTGCACTCGAGACAATCGACCAACCAGTACTGTCAATGTTTTGATTATATAAATGAATAAAGTTGTGGGAGTTGTGAATAAATTAGATTTTATTATCCTTGTGTTTTAAACCTCCGAAAAACGTTAGGAAACATTTTTGTTTATTAAATCGCCCAGTATAACGGGTCGGGGACTCGCTTACTGAAAGCACAATAGAGTGGCTATAAATCTAAAAGTTTAAGTTTTAACCTGGTGACTATAAACAAAAGCATCATTTTGAAATATAAAACTTGTTTTTCACAGAAAATACTTCATTCAACTTTGGTGACAACTTTACTGAAAGTGTTAAAGCCTTATTTTCTGCGAAAAATAAAAATAAAATATATATCACTGCTTTTCTTCCTCTGATTTAGTCTACACTGCGCTAACGCTGAAAACGTATACGAGATGGAACACATAATACAGAACATCATTTATTAATTTATCTTTTTCTTTGTGTCTTCTTTAAATGACCATTACGAAAACACGCCTATTGAAATATACTGAAAATTTTACCACCAAAAAAATGAAAATTTTCAGATAAAAAATACTGATATTTTTTTTTATTTTCTGCTCAAAACATAGATTGTGGGTACTCATGAGAACCGCCTCGACGAGCCGGTTCTAATGAGTACCACAATCTATGTTTCTTGAGCAGAAACAAAATAATAATGTATACCCCTATAAACCCCAGTTTTACAATATAAAAGTGAGGTTTAAGGGGGTCAAAATTATATTGGCATGTATTTATGATGCTCATTCGATCATTTAATCATTGGGTGCTCGGCTAAATGTAGACTTTAGCAAATAAAATCAATAAAAAAAAAAAAAAAAAAAAAAAAAAAAAAAAACAGAAAAAAAAAACAGGCAGACAGCGCCCTCTGACTGCACAGCGCGCATACACAGGCTGCTCTTAGTGTCCGCGGAGTGCACATATCATCAGGTTCATTTTGTCACGCGAGGCTCAGCTGACCTGGCAATTGCTCTGTTGCATTACTTCTTTGTTTGTATTCGGTTGTATCAACTGTACCTGTGTGTATCTTGTCAATGTTTGGTCCTCATTAGTTCATCATGTGTCGCGGGAAGGTTGTCCTTTGTGATTGTGGCTTGTCCTGGGTAACTTCATTTTATGATTTTGTACCATTGCAAATATATGTACATACTTGGTTAGGATCCACCAGGGCGGTCGATGACAATTCAAAACATTTCTGTATTATCCGTTGAACATCATATTGGCCGGTTGCCAGATCAAAGTAAAGCGGTTCCTTCTGAAGCATCAATGCAATAGCAACACAGACAGCAACAACAGATGCTACACATCTGTAAATATAAACTATCCTTTTAACCCATTGTAGGCCTAATGAACTCCCCACACTATACATTGGAAGATTCAAATTTCGAGTTTAGGTATGTCAGGTTATGTGATTAAGATATTCCTAGAGAAAAATGGTTGAACTATTTGCAAACAGTGGAGACCTTGATAAAACGCCGCGTTCTGCGGCGTCTGATCTGGGTCTCCATTGTTTGCTGGGTCTCCAGACTACAATGGGAAGGGAAATTAAACCATATTCGGAGAGGGGGGTTGGGGAGGTAGGTTTGTGAAAATCCTTTCTGAAAAAGACATAATTTGCTTCCTTTTCTTCCCTTTTCATATAGAACCTTTTTCAAAAAGAGCTTAGTGTGTAGAAAAGAAAACGGAAGTTACAAAAGTTGTTTCCCTTGTAAAAACTGCGTAAAAATCAACCTATTGTATCAAGATCCCTTTAATGCATAAACGCTTGAAAAGTAAGATTAGCACTGTGTTTGTGCTTGATTTACTCCTTTATCCCGTATAACAGCAGTTTTTTGTTTTTCGTTAAAAATGGCTCGACAATAAGGTACAATTTATAAATTGACATGTCGCCAAAGACCGAATCGGCGGCGGTAACTTGTGAGACTGCGACTAAGTTTGGCGTCACAAATTTCACAATTATACTAATTCATTTCGTAAACTTAATTTTTTCCTTACATTTCAAAGACAGTTTTATATATTGACAAAAACCGGCAGTTACATTACGAAAACACTTCTATTCAAAAGAAAATTTCACTTCCAAAAACTGAAAATTTTTAGGTACAAAATCTCCGATATTTTTCATATTTCTGCTCAAAAAATAGATTGTGGGTACTCGTTAGACATCACCAATGGGATCAATGCTCCCAAAGAATATATATATATATATATATATATATATATATATATATATATATATATATATATATATATATATATATATATATATATATATATATATGTATTGTGCACTAGGGTGAATATTTACAAGTTATGTAAATTTGACAAATAATAGGAGCACGTTAAAGTATCAAAATCAGGGATAAATCTTATCGCTCTTGTTTCCTTATGCCGCATTTTTAGACTAGGCAACATGCAAAAATATATGAAGTAGACATGTGTCTTTAAAAAGAAAACAAAACTTCGCTGTTATACGCTGAGAACTACGGGATCATTTTCTAGCATGCTTGGACCCTATACTAGTAAAGTTCTTTGCATACTGGGTAATTTTGCAAAAAAAAAAAAAAATCTTTCAAGAATATCATCAGAGTGTCAAACAGTTTGGATCCATATCAGGCCCGACGTTTTGTCGGGTCTGATCTGTGTCAAAACTGTTTGCAAAGGTTATCCACAGACAGCACAAGACAAAAAATTTAGACGTAAACGTCTAAGTACCGGCGCAAATTTTGTTCATGTTTATATAGAGATATGGGACAAGGTTTATTTAAATTTATTTAACTTTAGTATATCTAAAGATAAATAAATTTTCAATGTTACAGGTACCTAACGATAAATAAATTATCAATGTAACAGGTAAAAAAGAACAACAATGTGATTCTTTAACTTGCACTGCCACAGGCGATAATAATAGGCTTTTGCAAACAGCATAGATCCAGATGAGACGGCTCATATGAGCCGTCTCATCTGGATCTACGCTGTTTGACAATCAGTCTTTCAACTTTACGTATAAACTTCCTTTCATGCGATAATTTGTTAAAAAAGAAAAGCAGATGACAAATATCGTCTGAAATTTGCCACCGAAAGAGTTTATGTTTGCTTTTATTAAGCTTTATGAAATTTCTTGATTAAAATGAAAACAAAATAGACATTAATCTGCTTTTAAAACAGTTTATTTTAAGATTTTTTTTTATATTTGCCGGAATCGTCACAAACCGACGTCCCGGCAAATATAAAACGTCCTTAGTAAGCTAATCGAATAGTCAACAATATGTAAAAACCCAAAGCTATATTAAGAGACCGGCGCGATTCTCGCGCCGGTCAAAAAGTCGCCTCTAGCGGGAAAGAGTTAACAGACAACTGATCAGTTGACAAAATAAACAAACCAAAGAACGCATAAAATCTCCTTCCGACTGAATTAACTGGCAATTGGTTCGGAAACAGTATGTTAAATAATACCGTTAAGGATGAGTCAATAAACATTAATTGGTGATAGGGTTTGCCGAACTGTCATTGTTTCAGTACGAACGGAAGGAAACTGCTGTCGGTTGGGGAAAAGGACCGGCTGCCTCCGAGTCCCATTTCGATGTGGACTGGGCGTATGAGATTCGAAGTACTCTTAATTAAGAATTAACAAGCAATTCATTTGTAAGATTTGAATTAACTCTGCATTTGATATCGAATCATTATTTTTTTCTCAACTCAGGACTTATATAAATAGGGACGGGCCCAGAATTATTTAATAGTGGGTTCAAAATTTCTGCGGGTTTGATTTTATCAAATTGTCTTACTTATTCTACGTATTCAGACAAAACGCGGCGTCTTATTAGGATCTACTACTGTGTGTCACTAATCCAGCAGCTTTAGACACATTTGCAGGTAATAAAATGGACGTAACTTGTTCGAATATTTAGAATAAATAAGGCATCCACATTACGAAAACACGCCAATATAATTTTGACCCCCTTAAACCCCACTTTTATGTAGTAAAACTGGGGTATACAGGGGTATACATTATTCTCTTTTTTTCTGCTCAAAAGCATAGATTGTAGGTATTCGTTAGAACCGCCTCGGCGAGGCGGTTCGAACGAGTACCCACAATCTATATTTTGGGCGGAAATGTGAAAAATATCAGGTTTTATCTGAATAGGCGTGTTTTCGTAAAGACACTTTATCTAAACTGTCCTGAAGTGAAAATGATGTTTTAGGCAATAGGGGTTTAAACTAAACCTCCGATCCCTCTTTGGATCCGTCCCTGATCCGATTGTGATATTCTCACACTTCTATACATCCTCACAGTTGTGCCTTATTGTAACAAAAAAATTAAAAGTTAGACGTTTGTTCTTCCGATAAATCTGATATGATTTCGGTGCTATTTCATACCATGTATCCATTAAGCTCGACCTATATAAAGGTAAGAGAAAAGTCCTTTTTAGACTGAAAAAAACTCCCCACACTATATATTAGAAGAATCCAATTTCAATTTTAGGTACATGATGCTATGTGATTTAGATATTCTAAAAGAAAACAAATGGCTAAATAATTTGCAAACAGTGGATACCCTCATTTGCGGCGTCTGATCTGGGTATGCATTGTTTGCCAATTACCCTTTTAGGTCTCCAGCCAAAATGGAGCAAAGAATTAACATCCTCAAATAGTCTGACAAAATTGTAGGGGAATAGCCAGTTAGAGTAAAATAAAATAGCTGAGTAAATGTCTAGACCCACATCAGACTTCTTCATAATTTAAGGACGAGTAGGGATGAGAATTAGCTTGTCCGGATAATAAGGGTATATTTTGTATGCCTAAGCAAAGATTCTATACACAGATCATGTTTGTGTGGAGCTGAACGGTCCAGTCAACACTACAAAGGTAATGTTGAGCCGGTCAGTTAATCTAATTTCACTTTTCCTGGGCAGGCTTAGTCCTCTAAGATACAGATCAAACGGACGCCGCAGAACGCGGCGTCTGATCAGAGTCCGTGCTGTTTGCCTGTCATGAAACAGTTCTTGGACACATCAACGTGTAATAAAATGAATGTTTTTATAATTTAGGGCAAGTATGATGAGGTTTTAAAGATATCTGAATACTCATAGTAAATACAGTATTAAAAGGATTATTTTTACCTGGGATCAAAATGGGTTGTTGTGCAAATCTCTCTAGCATTACTGACCACACTGTCCAGATTCCAAAACTCATGGATACCGAGGATTGACGTTCTCATTACACCCCCGTTTGGTGCGACGGTTTGACCACTTTCTTCCCAGGTCTTTTTAGCTGCCTAAATAAAGAATTTGACGTAATTATAGTCGTTTTCATAGCGATTCCGTATTTTCCGTAAATCGCTCGTCATTCAAGTCACATGGTGCTATGTCACATGACTCAGTCAACCAATAGATTTCTGGCGGAAAAGTGGCGACAGCAGCCGGCTGTCAAACAAATTCTGCGGGTCATTTAGAGTTGAAGGAATCATATTCCAAAGCTCATTTGCCCACAGTCATGAAGAAGTTCAACATAACAACTATTCTAACCTATTTTGTTCAAACCAAAGCGGATTTCAAAGCCATCTGTGAAGAAAGTTCATGTAAGTAAAAACCGGTGTTACAGTAAACATTTCACCGCTGATTTTTTTTTTTCATTAAAAAACGTTTTTTGTTGAAAAGACACGCATTTCAACCAAGGAAACAGCAAAAATATGTCACATACACAATCCTTGCATACTTTGCTTCAAAAGAAACTATCAAATAAGCTTGAATTCATTACGAAAACATGCCTATTCAAACATAGTGCAAATTTTATCACCAAAAAAAATGAAAATTTTCAGATGAAAAATTCTGATAATTTTCATGTTTCTGCTCAAAACATAGATTGTTGGTACTCGTTAGAACCGCCTCGACGAGGCGGTTCTAACGAGTACCCACAATCTATGTTTTGATTAGAAATAAGAAAAATAATGTATACCCCTGTAAACCCCAGTTTTACTATATAAAAGTGGGGTTTAAGGGAGTCAAAATTATATAGGCATGTTTTCGTGATGTCCTTCTCTGAGCCCCTTTTATGATCGCCGCCGTTTTGTTTACCGCCAGCATTTGATTTTGATATTTTTATAACACGATTAGCCGCGGAATCTGGTCGTCCATTTCCGTAGCGACTCGGTATTTTTCGTAGTGAAATTGACTATTCCATTTATGCCGAGTGAATTCTTCTAAATCTCTCTTTGGGCAAGTCTATGTCCAATTCTTATACGATCTAAGAAATAAGGCAAAACACAGTTTTTAGCATTTTGACTTCACGTCTTCTTTCTTATTTAGAACTAGACTCCTCACCAAGCAGTGAATGAGAAAGGCGCCGATCAGACTGCGCGATGGGCAGGCTGATATGCGCCTTTGATGTTTGCAATGGCATAAAGAAGGCTTTGCCTTGATTTTTGCACAGCAAAGGTGATAAGATGGATCAAAATAGTTTCATACAAAGATCTTAAAGTAATTTAAAATATCTATAGCAAAGAAACAAACATTTCTATGCAAGCATTGTTACTAGGGTATTAACCTAAAACAATAAAGGCACAGCTCTTCGGAAAGTAACAAAAGGCTTCAAGCTACAATTCACATCAGCCTGCGCATACGCATAGTCTGGTCTGAATCTATGCCGAAAGTAATAGGAAAGCCACGGACAGTAGTAAAGTGCGGATAATAAAATTACCAATAAGGCAAGAAATCCATGCACGTGCAATTTAAGTCCATCACGAAAACATATCTATATAATTTTGACCCCTTTAATCACCACTTTTATGTAGTAAAACTGGGGTTTACAGGGGTATACATTGTTTTTCTTATCCACAATCTTGAGCAGAAGTATGAAAAATATCAGAGTTTTTTATCTGAAAATTTTCAGTTTTTGGAGGTGAAGTTTTCTATTCATTTGAATGGGCGTGTTTTCATAATGCCGCACCCGCATATGCATACGTAGCATATTAGCGTACGGATGGAATGCCCGCCTTAGATAAAATGGATGCGCAGTCCAATCTAAGATTTCACCACTAGTACCTTATAATACAAACGTGATGTCATACCACTTGTATTGAAGGTTCGATCGGAAGTATACATACAGAACAGAAACCTCAAAGCAAGCAGCTAACACTCATTACAAATAGTATTTTGAAAAACAAGCGCAAAAAGGGCGCTATAAAGAAAACTAGGCCCTTATACATTTATTTATTGAATTATAAGTTCAAAAAGAAGGTGGGATGGGATTGTGTAAAACGGAAGCGGAGCTAAAAAGACACGGACGGATGTAAGTATAAAGACAAATAGAGGATTAGCTGCATACTCAAATTTCGTATTCAGTATTAGATATATCAACTTTGTATTTAGTCCGTTGGGAAACTTAGACCTAGTTTGACGATCCAGTAAGTTTCTTATAACATATAGTACGGTACAAAGAGGCTTCTGAAGGATGATAAATATATTGGAGGGGATATTACCTATGAATCAGATATACAAGACAATACTCTATTCCCCTATTGGCCTCTACCAAGTAGCATATATATATAAAATAATGTGGAAAAGAGGAGAAATTGCTCCTTAGGAGCAATTTCTCCTCTTTTCCACATTATTTTGTTACCTGTTGTCATAGTTACATGTTAAAACAGGGACCAGATTTTCACTTCGAGATAAGCGGTAATTCGAAATAAGCAAGTTTGAGATAACGAGGTTCGACTGTAAATAAGCTCTTGCCTCTACCTGTCTGTCGTTTATTGAAAGCATATCGTTTTGTTGTGCCCAGTGTCTTATCAGGGACGATACTTACGACCAAGACACAGCTCATGTATATGTCTTTTAGCTAAAAAAAGAATTTGCAATTGTAAGTAATTTGAAGTTTATTAGCAGGGTCAATTTCATGCTCAGCTGAGCGTGGAAAATATTCGATACCTTTGAAGCCTGGTATTCGTTGTCACCTATGCATCGGGCACAACTGTTGAGGCCTTAATGGCCAAACATGTTTACATGATGCAGGATGCGCAAGTTTAACAATAGTTATAATATAATAACAACAATAGTTTGTCAGTTTAAAGACACTGTCAAAGTTTGAAATCGCACAAGAGCTAATCGCCTGGATACAACGGTCTTTGTCAACATCAAAAATGTGAAACTCCAATGCACAGATATATATCACTGAACAATGTTACAACTATTTTCATGATAATTCAAATCATAAACACAATGACGTTTACGCACCAACAAAGAGTGTAAAATTTCGTAAAACTGTTCTTTAAAAGTATAACCCTAAGCCTGATCAACAAGGATAAGAACTTTGTGTACTGACAAATAAAACAAGGACATTTGGGTATAAATCGAACAGAAGTGCGCCTTTATTTATAAATTGCTGTTTGAGATTTTCAGAAATTCGTTTCCGGAAATAGTAAAAGCATCGTATTTTGCATATATAGCCGCAGGTCGGTGCGTGCAGGAATAATGTAATTTTGAATCGGGCTTTTACCGGCCGAAAGAAGCCCATAATAGTGACAAATGATAAAATGCGGCCTTGACGACCTTTCAAAGCATACGTTGACTGGAGATTAATCGTTCGAATGTTAGAACGACTATCGGTGAATTTTCATACCTTTGGTGTTAGCCAGTTTTACCGCAAGTAGTCAAACTGTTTTGTTTCGTCGGGATATGAATGAAAATTTTCCACCAATCAGGAAAACAGCAGGAAAATGCATTACTTATTTTGCGATGTACGGAACGGGAACTTCCACGCACAAAGTTCTAAATTTCACTCGTTATCTGGCCTCGAGGTTATAAAACTTTTTCATGCTCAACTCAGCTGAGCATGAAATTTTCTCTGCCAATAGATATGAAAATGCCAACAATAGTTGGCATTTTCATATTTATTAGCAGGGAAATTTTCATGCTCAGCTATGTTAAGCAAGAAAGAATTTGGCATTGTTAGTTATTTGAGATTTGTTAGAATGAACAATTCATTGCTCAGATGACTTGAGCATGAAAAAAGTTTTACAACCTCAGGGCTTGAAGTGTCAGTAGTAATTTCCACCTACCTTCTTCGGATCCGTTATAAAACTGCGTCGTCTGATGGTGGTGAACGTCATACGCCCGATACCTAAGCCCCCAGTATCACCGAGAGCTTCAAATCCTGCATTTTTCCAGTGTAAAATCTTCGATGCAAAATCTGTCCTGGATACCTTTTATACCAAGATATTAAAAATCATGACAAATGTTGTAAACATCTACCTAATGGTATCTATCCCTCTCAATTTAGTGACTCACTTGTAAGGGCTAGGTAAATTTGTTCTCTTGGCAGACTTTTTGGCCATTTATTGCAAGGGGAACACTTTTTGTGACTTCTAGTTTGCTTTTCTTGACACAAACCCCCTTCGGAAAAGGTGTCTACGCCAAGGGAGCAAATTCTTTTCTTGAGAGCATATTGTTTCCTTTCAGAGTAGACATATTTTCTGAATACAGACAAACCCATTTTGACAGAGTTCTCCTTGAAAGTGTAGTCATTCACCTAAAATGGACTTATTACATTTTTACTTCCATGAGCTTTCTGTATTATACAAATCTGTCTTGAGCAAACAGTGTAGACCGATACGGATATATATGCACTGAAAATAATTCACAGTCGTTTAACCACAAACAATCCTTAGCTATTTTTTTCTATGACAAACAAAGGTGGTGTCACATCAGAATACGAACCTTCAGACATGTGCGCATTGCCATCACGAAAACATACCTTATAATTTTGACCCCCTTAAACCCCACTTTTTTTATAATAAAACTGGGGTTTACAGGGGTATACAATAATTTTTTTTTTATTCTGCTCAAAAACATAGATTGTGGGTACTCGTTAGGACCGCCTCGCCGAGGCGGTTCTAACGAGTACCCACAGTCTATGTTTTGAGCAGAAATATAAAAGATATTTGATTTTTTTATCTAAATATTTTCCTTTTTTGGTTGTTAAATTTTCTATATATTTGAATAGGCGTGGTTTCGTAATGCGAAGATTCAGATCAGTCTGTGCATTCGCGCAATCTGATCGAAATCTTTGATGGTCTCAATTTGGATAGCCAAGGACGCAAAGTTTTATCATGTGGACAACGAAGACTGATCAGACTGCATTGCTGCGCAGGCTAATTTTAGTGTTCATTTGGTGCATAGTCTGTGGGTCTGTTTTCTCACATTGTGACTCAAAGGTAAAGGCGCAGTCACATGCAAGCATACTTAGCAATCAAACAAGAGAAGCATCACAGAACGCGGCTTCTGCCCAAGACCTACACTGTCTTACAATCATCCAGCAGGTTTAAGACACATAGTCAGAGAGAAAGATGGATTCGTGCAAGCCCAGTAAGAATTCAATAGAAATATATAGCGGGCCGTTATCGGCCCGCTTATGATTTATAAAGAATACTAGCTGGGAGGCGTCTACATACTACGAGTAAGAGTGTTTAATCAGTATTCCCACAGACAGGTCTAAGCAGACAGTGTGTACATCCAATTCAGACGCCGAAAAAAGGTGGCATGTCATCATACACTGTTTGACTGTCATCCAGCAATTTTTCACACAAACATGTACAGTCAAACCTGTATTAAAGGCCACATGCAATTTACCTGTATCAAGCTAACACCTGTTCTAAGTAACCACTCTTTTTGTCGAAGACAAATAAGATTAGTTTTGCAATGGGATGTGAACTCAAATTTATACCATCTAATTCTATATTTAAAATTCTGATATCCATTTTCTTTAAATGTGATTATAACCCAGTTTTTATATCATATCACGTATTATTTCAAATCGCGTTACATTATACATGTATAATGTTGTATTTATCAACAAAACGATTTGTACATGCATGGTCATAACGATTGGATTTGATGCTCAGGAACTGAGGGAAACGAATTCACATAAGCTGTATAGCTTTTTTCGAATCCCTTTTATATATTAACATACTCATGTAATGTCTATGTAGATGTGTTGATGTATTGAGAAATATATGAAATAAAATATGTTTAAACCAACAAAACGAAAAGCGGTAATATAAAAACACTTTACAAAACTTTATAGCTTTTTATGCACTGATTGAATGCACTGTGTGTTAGCTGGCTACATATCAAGTGCATCGGTTTCGGGCCATTCGCTCTATACAGTATGATTTACCCTTGACTCGCATCTAAATGGAAAATCAAAACAAAATAATTCAGCAGGTGTCCGAATACTTAGGATAAATACGGTATTATCAGATGTTTTTTCAGCAAAAACATACGGTGTGGGAACATTACAATCTCCTTGGCACTCTAATGAATTAGCATAGATTTTCTTGGTGAAGAAACTATACAGACAAAAATAGAGGTGAATATTGTCTATTTAGGTTTTTTACATTATGAAAACATGCCTATTCAAATAAATGAATATTTTATGACCAAAAAATGAAAATTTTCAGATAAAATATTCCGATTTTTTTTTTTTCAAATTTCTGCTCAAAACACAGATTGTGGGTACTCGTTAGAGCCGCCTCGACGAGGTGGTTCTAACGTGTCCTCACAATCTGTTTTAGCAAAAATAGGAGAAATAATGCATACCTCTGTAAACTCTAGTTTTATTATTTATAAGTGGGGTTTAAGGGGATCAAAATTATATAGGCTTGTTTCGTGATGTAGGCTGTCGGCTGATAAAAGGGCCCTTGGGGCATGTGCGAATTGCGAAGCCCAAGACCATTTCGCTATAAGTCCTATAACAAGGTCCAAACAGCGAAGATTCTGACTAGACTGCGCGGATCTGGTGTAGATCTTCCTTCTTCGCATATGTTCTAAAGTCCATTTTCTTAGTCGCCGGCCCATACTGAAAAACTTCTTAAATTTTCTAAAAAGCAGGTTTTGACATTGAATGCAAATTCTCTTAACTGGAGAAAATTTGCATAAAATGTCAAAGTTTGTTTATCTTAGAAACAAAAGAAGAGAAATGACATAAATTTCTCATCTGCTAAATTAGTCTAGCGAGTAGTTAAAGTTTTATACTCACCTTTCCATTGTTGTGCGTTAACGATTGCATGATCAGTATCATCTGGTCTGAATCGTCGGTCCAGTCGCCTTTTGCCCAACGCCGGCGATGTCTGTCCTCCACTTTATGAGCCAGTTCAAGATTAACACGATATCTTCCATAATACTATTTAATATTAAACAAAAATATTACCGTATGAATGGTGTAGGCTTATGCAAAACCTTTTCATAGTAGGTCTGATACCGTACTCGAAATTCTAAGTATGTTTGCTGGACCGAACAAATTTTTGTCTGCCATGTTCAGCCGCACTACGAGGGCCGTTCAAAAGGTTTCCAACCCTGCCATGTTCTGTATAATTTAGAGGACATTTGAACTGCCTATTCTGTGTAGCTATTCTACAGACCAATAATCACCAATTTTCAGAATTCATCGTCAGTTTTAATTTGCTAATTCATCTTCAGTTTTAATTTGCTAATTCATCTTCAGTTTTAATTTGCTATGACTACTTTTTTTTTACACCCATACTCTAGGTTTTACCACCCACAACTTTTGTTCAATGAAATGTTTGCATTAAACAATTCGCAATGATATATACTAGGCGATCTCTGTAAGTAATGATATATTCATTTGTAGTTTTAGGTCATTCAAAAAATGCTAGGCACAAACTTAAATATTGAATTTTTAATCTTTTCAGCAGAGAGTTACACTCCGAAACCGTACTGTGGGTGCCCAGGAATTTACCATATCAAAGTCTGGCAAACTTTTTGTAAGATGCTAATGTTATCTGTATAAGAACAGTTTCTTGGATCTATGCACATAATTGCTTTATAAATGCATAAATATGCCAGGTATTATTAAATTTCGAGGGTGGGTATTTTAAGGTTAACTAGTGCTGATACAAGTCAAAATAGCTAGTTTAAAATCAAACCACCATGTGCTTTTGTAACAAACACTGAACATAAAAATTGTGTTGTGTATGGGAAATGAAATGTCAAAGGAAAGCGAGACAATTAAAAGATAGACTTTTAAAACATCGACCATCCTCTTGTGTTAGAGCAGCAATATAAGAAAAAAAAATGACCAGAAGATTTTGAAACTTTTTTTTCAAAACTCTGGTGAAAGACTTGTAACTATATTCATAATTAAGTTGGTATACACAGATCTGCAAGAAGTGGGCGAGGCCAGGAACTTTTTGAACAGCCCTCTTACAGATTCGTGCTTAACCCTTTAAGCATTAATCACAACTATAGAAGACGGCATTTTGACTATTTTATTTTATTTTTGAGAGAAAATAAGGCTTGATATAAATGTCAAGTCTTATTTATCTGAAAAAAAAAAATCATAATAAAATATCGTCTGCTATGACATTGCTTAACGCTATAAGGGTCTGTCTTTGAGAAATTTAAGGACAGAGAACTGCAAAAAAGTCTTCTCATACACCCTCAATGTCTACTTACATAAACATTCGATACTATAGAATATATGAAGAAACAGCAAAGGTCATAACGATGCTTTGCGCGTGCGCAGAATCTTCGCATTTCACACAGATTCTCGAAACTTTCGAAAGCAAAGAAGGTCGCGGGTTTGATTCCCGGCATGCCGTGTCGTATCAGAGCAAATCGTACTAGCTGATACTTTGCTTACATTTGAATAGCTCCCTAATATGAGCCGCGCCATGCGAAAACGTAACATCTGCGCATCCGCGCAGTCCGACCAGGACCTTCCCTGTCGCTAAGAGAATGATTGGATACAAGCTGTATGAACTGGATGGTACTTTGCACATGCGCAGGATGATCTGAATCTTCGCATCTTGTGCATGATCGAATGCTTTTGTTTTTCGCTTGACGCGACCAATATTAACCCTTAAACTGCCAGTCACAACAATTGCCGTCTGCTTTGTCATCTGCTTGTAATTTTAAAAGTCATTTTTGCAAACAGTGTGGACCCAGATCAGACTGCGGAGCAGTCTGATCAGGGTCCACACTGTTTACTGGTATGCAAAAACTAGGTTTGAAAAGTTTGCAGGAATATTCAGCAGACGACATAAACATACGACATTTTCAGATGCAGGTTTTCTTGGCGCTTTAATGGTTAAGCGATTGACCTGGCCCGTCCAGGGAGTTTCAAGTTTATTGTTCATAAAGAAGTGTTTTTCATTTGCTCTGGCTGCACGTGTAGTACGTTTAGTCATGAGACTTACCTTTGTTTAATTGCAGTTATTTAAAATTGAATTGTTATTTTCTGTATTGAGCCCCATCTTTGTTTCATTGCAGTTGTTCTAAAATTGAATTGAGCTAGAGCACCACGACGAAACCTACAATAAGACCAGTGTGGCCAGCAAAGACTCAGCCTGAACATCCACCCAGTATGGCAAGGGCTCTCGTTTATCACTCTTTGGATGGCCCGGAGGCTGTAGAAGGCACATGCGATCAGCTGGTTTATCCCACGCCTCCTCGGTGTTGTTTAAAACTGCTGATCGTTGTAAGGAAGTGGTTCAATATTTTTTGTTCTTGTAGTGCTGGCATGTTATCACCCTCTGTAAGCCAGCTTTGCATTCTGTTAAATTTACTTCTGTCATATTCTTTTTTACCACAAATATATAAGTGAGGAATGCCACGATCACGAAGTACAGCCCTCCAGAGGCACCAATATAAGGAGAGATGAGGAACAAATAATGACAAACCAACCGCCACATACGAAACTACAGACCTACATACCAATTAGAAATGCCGGAGTGGGTTCAAAGCCTGACTCTGACCCTTTGATCGCATGTCATCACGTAAACACGCCTATATAATTTTGACCCCATTAAACCCCACTTTTATATAGTAAAACTGGGGTTTAAGGGGTATACATTATTTTTCTTATTTCTGCTCAAAATCATAGATTGTGGGTACTCGTTAGAACCGCCTCGCCGAGGCGGTTCTAATGAGTACCCACAATCTATGTTTTGAGCAGAAATATGAAAAAAATATCAGAATTTTCAGTTTTTGGAGGTGAAATTTTCTATATATTTGAAAAGGCGTGTTTTCGTAATGGAAACCACAGAATCATCCCGCATGTCCATTCTCAACATGGTCTTTGATGTGACTTGTTACATTACAAGGTGTCCAGTAAGGCTGGCACGATTACTCGGATAATCGATTAATTGATCGATAAATTCCACAAAAACTGATTATCATTACTGATTTGCTAATAATCGATCATTTGTTTTCTCTGTTTGTTACTTTACCGTATTTACTCTTAGTATTCAGACACCACAGCTCCTTACCATACATAATCTAAAATTTGAACACGTACAATTTATTACCCACTGTTGTGTCTAAAAATAACTGGATGGGTGGCAAACAGTGTAGATCCTGATGAGACGCCGTATTTGCGTCTCAACAGGATCTACACTGTTTGCTAAGGCCTGTCTGACCAAATATATGCAATAAAGTATATCATATGGTAAGAGTCATGCTCAGATAGGTAAAATTATGACCAAATCTTCAGTGATTACTAATCAATTATCGATCACAATGGCAGGACTGATTATCGATTATCTTTTCAGCTCCGATTAGCCAGCCTTAGTGTCCAGTGATTCTATAAACGGACAGCCATGGTGCTGATAAAACATTAGGGGCCTGCATGTATTGTGACAAAACCTGTCCTCAGGCATTATGTAAATTTGCATTCACAGACTTGCTTCCGCGCATGCGTGGTCAAGTCAGGATCTGAAAAGATCATATATATGGTCTACATGTTGCAGGTTGAAGATTTTTTTGGATGAAACGCGCACGCTTTGGAGTATATGCGCATATGCGCAACCTTAACTGAGCATGTTCATTTTGAATCTGCCCCGAGGTAGATTTTACCATGACTGTGGCTCATAGGAAAACAACAAACATCCCATTCACCCTGCATAACCACACAGTCTGGTTATTATCTCCGCTGCTCAATAAGTACAACTCAGAAGTCCATATGCTGGGTAAACAAAAAAAGCAAAGGCCAAAGTGAGACAATACCGATGCACTGTTTGATCTCGGATTTTGCTGGGTCGGCAATGTTTAACTCTTGCCTTGCTGAATAAATCAAGATGCCACGCCCACTTCTAATTTCCAGCCAATCAGATCACTTTATCCGGGATTTTGATAGAAATTCACATATTTAATGACAAAGAGTGCAGATCCAGATCAGTTGGCTTCTTCAGAAACCAACTGATCTGGATCTACACTGTTTGCTAAAACAGGGCATGACGTGTTCAGCAAAAGAAGGGTTAAAGCAAGGGCAGTCTTACTAGCTCTGCTTCTTCTTTGCTCATGAATTCTGTGAGTAAACCTATGGCATCGCCGATGCAATGTCCGTATATAGTCGCCCGCACTTGGTCTTCTAGCTCCAGTATATCTTCAACTCTCCTATTAGTCGGGTGTTCTCCAGTCACTGAGTTTCTTCCGTGAGATTTAATGGGCTCTGTTTCGAGCTTGGTCTGTCTATATACCGATTTCTCATGACCATAGCCAATTTTCGAGTTTATCCTTTCAGGGCTTATAGATGACCTTTCAGGGCTTATAGATGATAACGAAGCTCTGTTTAAACGTTGCTTATTGGTAGCATATGGGCTGCAAAAACAAATACGTACGACACCTTAAATCCTTACCAACCTAACATTTGTTTCTCTGTTTTGCCAGTATCCATTCCTCATCTTCTTTTGGTGACTCGAGATGGCTCTGTTTCGTAATTGTGGCATTTCTCTGGTAACTGCGGCGTCTGATCAGGGTCTACGCTGTTTGCTAAACTCGCGTGTCTGAATACTTTGGATGAGAACACTTCTGTACTTACCCAAAGTTTGAAAAGAATATGCCTAGGCAAAGCAATACGAAAACACGCCTATTCAAATATATTGAAAATTTCACCACCAAAAAATGAAAGTTTTCAGACTAAAAATCTGATATTTTTCATATTTCTGCTCAAAACATAGATTGTTGGTACTCGTTAGAACCGCCTCGCCGAGACGGTTCTAACGAGTACCCACAATCTATGTGTTTGAGCAGAAATAAGAAAAATAATGTATACCCCTGTGAACCCCAGTTTTACTGTATAAAAGTGGGTTTAAGGGGGTCAATATTATATAGGTATGTTTTCGTGATGGAGTATAGACCCAAATCAGACGCCATTTGAATAAAAAATGGCAGTCATCCATCAAATTCTAGGACAAGTATGGTAAGGTTTCAATGATGGATAGAGACTATAACTGATGCTTCCTTTTATAATATATACATTTATGCAAATGTGCTGAAGCCCATCCATCACGAAAACCTGCCTATATAATTTTGGCCCCCTTAAACCCCACTTTTATATAGTAAAACTGGGGTTTACAGGGGTATACATTATTTTTCTTATTTCTGCTCAAAAACATAGACTGTGGGTACTCGTTAGAACCGCCTCACTGAGGCGGTTCTAACGAGTACCTACAATCTATGTTTTGAGCAGAAATATGAAAAATATCAGAGGTTTTTATCTGAAAAGTTTCAGTTTTTGGAGGTGAAATTTTCTACATATTTGCATAGGCGTGTTTTCGAAATGGATTTTTTTGGTTTGTTTTAAGTTCATATGGTAAACATTAGATACTTGACAAAGATCCCTTTACAAAGTCGAAACCAGAAAGGTTGTGGTAAGTTATATTACATATTAGAAGTTTCACGTCTTTTGGAATGATTGACCCCACATTAATTACATGATCTCGACTGGAGTGTAGGTAATATTACTTTATAGTCTTACTTTCAAAGCAATCTTTCAAGACCTTAAATTTTGATTCCTTCTCCTGCCGAACTGTCTAAGGTATGTATTTGACAAATTCTGACATCTTAAAATGTACGATACAAACATCTTGGAATATTATTATGGTACTATATTTGTATAGAAAAATAGCCGATATACTGTGAGATTTAGTGTCTATGTCCACAATCTAAGGAAGTACGGTATCCAGAACCAAAGATAAGCCTATACCATTCCAATGAATGGGTTTAACTGAGTCGTAACGTGGGAAAAACATCTCGAAAACATGCCTATATAATTTTGTACCCCTTAAATCCCACTTTTATACAATAAAACTGGGGTTTACGGGGGTATACATATGTTTTTCTTTTTTTGCTAATAACACATAGACTGTGGGTACGCCGAGGCGGTTCTAACGAGTACCCACAATCTATGGTTTGGGCGGAAATATGAAGATATCAGATTTTTTTTTTCTCTGAATTTTTTTTTCTTTTTGTTTGTAAAGTTTTCAATTTATTTAAATAGGCGTGTTTTTGTAATGTCTGAAATTTGCGTCAAACGAAGGCTCAAATTTGCCTGCGTATCCATTGCAACCTTAGCTATCCAATATGCGCCCAGCGAAGATTCTGATCAGACTGCAAATGTGCAAGCTTACTCTTCCATCGCATCACGAAAACATACCTATGTAATTTTGACCCCCTAAAACCCCACTTTTATATAGTAAAACTGGGGTTTACAGGGGTATACATTATTTTTCTTATTTCTGCTAAAAAACATAGATTGTGGGTAATCGTTAGAACCGCCTCGGCGAGGCGGTTCTAACGAGTACCCACAATCTATGTTTTGAGCAGAAATATGAAAAAAATATCAGAATTTTTATCTGAAACTTTCAGTTTTTTTTGTGGTGAAATTTTCAATATATTTGAATAGGCGTGTATTCGTAATGGGCAAGGCGCACATGTCCGACGGTACATTTTCTGACGCTGTGGCTTATTTGCGAAATAGTATAGAAGATGTCAAGGAAGTACCAAAGCCGCAGAATATGACCTACCATTACGAAAACACGCCTATTCAAATTATTGAAAATTTTACAACCAAAAAAGGAAAGTTTTTCAGATATAAGATTCTGATATTTTTCATATTTCTTCTCTAAACATAAATTACGGGTACTCATTAGGCGGTTCAAATGAGTTCTCACAATCTAGGTTTGTTTAGCAAAATAAGAAAAATAATGTATACCCCTGTAAGCCCCAGTTTTACTATATAAAAGTGGTGTTTAAGGGGTCAAAATTATTTAGGCTGACAACGACGGGACACTACAAAACACTCACAACATAGGTCCGTGAACGTAATATAGCTGGGCTCCAGAATCTAAGCCATCACATTTCAGGGAAAGTGCTATGAGGTTACATGAATTATTTACTTTATATTAGGTATCATAGTACGACAAAATTAAACTGAGACAATTAGTTTCCTCTAACGTCTTCGTAGGTTCCCGGTATAAGCTACTTTCGAATTTTATGTTCAACAGAAGAGGGTATCGATGGGGTTTATTGATTGCCTATTAATGTCCTAATTTTTACTGACTGTTGATTTGTGGCCTAACATTTAGGCGACTGCTGACTTTCGTGATGTGGGATTTCAGCTCAAACAATCCAAACCATACTAATTTTTTTGTGAAAATAGCTTTGTCGGTTACTGATTGGGGCGCTAAGGTATTTTTGGTACCTCCTCCAGACCCTCATGATTGTTCATTGCAGTTAATCAAGCGAAACTGTGGTGTAATGTTTTACCACAATGTATTTTCATTTGGAAATTGATGATTACCGAATTGAGTTCACTGAAAATGCTAATGTCTCAGTTTAATGTTGACGCACTGTCCAATCCTCGACAAAACGATATGCAAACAAACTCGTTATCAAAACACGCTTCTTCTCATTTACTTCTATCAATAAAATTCCATTATCACTTCAACACATCCTTTTCCAGAATAACCAAACAAATTCTTGTTTCAAAAATAGGCATTATGAATATGATTTTTTTCTAATTGAACTATTTAATTTATATTTCTATAATACTTAACGCCATGAAAAATCAGTCCACACGTAACTAGTTCCTATCGGAATCCCCAGAATTTGTCTATAAAGCTTAGAGCCCAATCTGGTATATAGGATTTGTTTTTACCGTATATATCCTAAGTGTTAGACAGACAGGCCTAAGCAAACAATACCACTAAGTAGAGTCTACACTGTTTGCTACTCATCTCGCAGTTTTTGAAACATCACATGAACTTTACTTGTTTAAATTTAAGGATCGGTATTGTAAGCAGCTAAGGTGTCTAACCCATTAAAGACTGAATAAACTCTACCACACTATATATTGGAAGAGTTTTATTTTCGATTTTTAGTAGGTCATGCTATATGATGTAGACTGTCCTGAAGAAAAAAATGGTTGAACTATTTGCAAACAGTGGAGACCCTGATCAGACGCCGCGTTCTGCGGCGACTGATCTGGGTTAGCACTGTTTGCCAGTTACCCGGTTAGGGTTTCCAGTCTTCAATGGGCTCAATATTTCGGATACATTCGGCATTTTGCAATAGGTTACCTGCATGCTTGCTCTGTATCACGAATAATGGGTGAAGTCAAAAGACTAGGTGTACGCCACGGGCTTTCCGTTGGCTCTCGGTCCACCGTCTTATTTCTTATACGCGCACGGGCATCTTCATTTGCTTTTTGTGGCCTGGAAGACCCAGTCGACCAGTGATTAGGATATGATTCCCTTGATGTTGTTGTATAGGCAGACATCTGAAAATAAAACCTACCACGTTTTGCATTGTACTATAGTGACCAGCCTTTATAGTCATGATATTGCTTTGGTTTTATTTTAGTGGATTATTAAACAGATTATAAGAAAAAATAGTTTGTCACTAAAGACTGGAGCTAGTCTAGCCTTCATTTCGGAGACTGAATCCACCGTATTGTATTTAATTTGTTTGTTGACATTCTTTTTCCCCGCCCCTCAGCACCTGTTGCTGTGAAATATAACATCACGAAAACATGCCTATACGATTTTGACCCCCTCAAACCCCACTTTTATATAGTAAAACTGGGTTTACGGGGGTATACATTATTTTGCTGATTTTGCTAAAAAAAACATAGATTGTGGGTACGCGTAAGAACCGTCTGTATGTTTTAATCAGAAATAAGTAAAATATCAGAATTTTTTCTCTGAAAATTTTCCTTATTTGGTTTCTAAACTTTTCAATATACTTGAAAAGGCTGTTATCGTAATGCAATAAAAATTCTAGTAGCTTGACTACATACTGGAAACGTATACTGATCCTAAAAAGAAATGCAACACTTCTGAACCTCACACCAAAGTAAGATCAATACATTATTTTGTCTGTTGCAATAAAACATTATCTGTATGTTTTGGTCCACAGTTTCTTGTTTACTTTATAACGAAAATTAAACAATACTCTCAATAGTTGATTACATGCACATTTATACATAAAAATAGTTTTACAACCAGAAGATATTAATCTTCGTTTCTTTTGCCATTTAACATTTTTTTTTTTTTTTTTTTTTTTTTTTTTGAGGGGGTGGGGTGGGGGAAGGGTGTGTGTGTGTGTGTGTGTGTGTGAGGGGGGGGGGGTGTTGCGGGCGAGGGTTCAGTATATAACGATCCTTTGTCATATAATTTGCTTTCATTATATAAAATAAAAGCCGGTGGTAACAACTTGGTTTTTCTTTCATTAATATAAGTGTAGATACTCAGAAAATGCAACAATCTGGAAGAAGAGCCTTCCAAACGCACCAAACGAAGGAGAGGTGAGAAACATACAATGGCAAAACTACGGAACCCCTGAAGGGACATTTCCACTCCTTCCACTCCAATACTGAACAGAAAAGAAATTAGACAGTATGTTGCTTAAACGAGATCCTTATGTTGAAACAAAAAACAAACAAAAAAAAAAAAAAAAAAAAAAAAAAAAAAAAAGCACGACATAATAAGTCGTTTAAACGACATATTATGTTGATAACGGAACCCCGGAGGAGACATTTCTTTTGCAATATTTAGCAGAAAAGAAATTAAAACAATAAAAGGAGAATGAAAATGAAAACAAAACTTGTGTCGTTTAAACGATATACTATGTCGTTTAAACGATATCCTGGAAAAGTAGAGTGGAAATTTAAACAAAATTATGTCGTTTAAACGACATAATATATCGTATTTTAGCTCACACGAATGGGTAGGCATCTAGTGGGTACTTTATATAGAGTTTGCTTTAGTCCGTCAATGATACCCAACAAAAATATAGTGCCTTATTTGGTAGAAATGTGGCTTGGGTAGGGTGTTTAAAAATAGATAAAATAGTGGTGATCTGCCTCTTAATTTGGTTGCTATGGCAACAGAAAGCTTTCCTGGATTTATAATTGGAAAATGGTTAAATTGCATTTTTTTCTATAACCAGTGAAGTGATGTGAATCATCTTTGGTAGTTATGATCATCTGTTGTGTACCCAATTTATTTTTATGGCCATAATTTTGTTTGGTTTCTATGGCAACATATTAAATTTTAAAAAGGGATTCTTTTTAAATGACAACTCATTCAAAAGCACACATGCGGTATGACTCTAATTAAGTCTCCCAATCGAAGTTGGGAGGCTTACTGGTTTTGTTCTGTTTCTTCTTCTTCTTTCCTCTTCCTCTACTTTTTTTTCTTTCTGTTCAAATCTTGTCCGCACAAGTTCTCAGTAACCATTGGAAGGATTGATCTGAAATTTGGAGATATGAAAGATATTATTAGGATGCTGTGCAAGAGAGTTATAAAGCGTTCAAACTTCAAAATGGCGGACTCAAAGGCTCCTCTGAGGTATGCCAAAATCTGCCCATTTTTTTCCGGATGAGTTCTCAGTAACCACTGGACGCATTTTTTCCCCCGAAATTTGAGGTATGATAGATATGGATATGATGTTTATCAATCGGGTTCAAAGGGTCCGTGTGAGAACATGCCCCACCCCTTTCATTTCTTAAAAGGCTTAATATCACAGAAACCATTTAGATCCCCACCGATCAACCATATATATTCATGTTCCTTATGATATGCATCCAGTGACATTGACCTGGGGGCCCCTGGGGGCATTTCTCACCGCCTTCACTTCAAAAAATGCCTTAAATCTAAAAAAAAAAGACTGTTCAGAATCCCCCTCCCCTACGCAATGTATTGCTGTTCCTTATGATAGGATGCATCCAATGACACAGACTTATGGTCCCCTGGGGATATCCCCACCCCTCCAGTTCGTTAAAGGCCTAATATCTCAGAAACAGCTCAGATCCCAACCCCTAAACCATACATATTGTTGTTTGCTATGATAAGACGCATCCAATGACATGAACCGGGGGTTAACCCGGGATAATGCCATCTCCCCCCACTCCTATTCATGAAAGCAAAATATATCAGAAACTGTTCAGATCCCCACCCTCAACCGTATATATTCTTGTTCCTTATGATAAGATGCATCCAATGGCACCAGCCATGGGTCTCTGAGTGGTATACCCCACCCATTCCAGTTCATATAAGGCTTAAAATATCAGGAATCATTCAGAACCCCGCCCTTAAACCATATATATATTTGTTCCTTATGATAAGACACATCCAGTGACACAGACCTACGTTCCCCTTCAGTTCATATGTCTTAATATATCAGGAACCGTTCAGAACCCCATGCCTAAACCATATATATTGTTCCTTATGATAAGACACATCCACTGACACAGACCTGTGGTCCCCTTGGGGTATGCCCGACCCCTCCAGTTCATATGCCCGACCCCTTCAGCTCATATAAGTTTTATTATTTCAGGAACCGTTCAGAACCCTCCCCTAACCATAAATATTGTTCCTTATTATAAGACACATTCAATGACACCGACCTGTGGTCCCCTTGGGGTAGGGTGGGGGTATGCTCGACCCCTTCAGTACATATAAGGCTTGATAGCTCAGGAACCGTTCAGATCTTTACCCTTAAACCATATATATTGTTGTCCATGATGAGAAGATGCATTCAATGACATCAACCAAGGGTCCCGAGGGGGGTAGTCCCTGTCCCCCTCAAGTTCACACAAGGCTTAATGACACAGAAAGCATTCAGATTCCTATTCAAATGATGGTCCTTTTATTACTTGCAATGGCAGTTTTGAAAAAAAAAAATGTTGTATCATACCTGCATATCAGCAGTTGCTATTGAACTCAGGTGAGTGAGCCGTGGCCCATGGGCCTCTTTTTTGTACAGAACCCCGGAGGGGACATTTCTACTCCAATATTTAGCAGAAAAGAAGTCATAACAATAAAAGTAGAATGGAAAGTAAAACAAAAATTATGTCGTTTAAACGATAGAATATGTCGTTTAAACGATATCTTTATCTTTCCATTCCAAAACAGTAGAATAGAAATTGAATCAAAACATATGTCGTTTAAACGATATCTTTATTTTTCGAATGGAAATTCAAACACAAACAAGAGGCCCATGGGCCACGACTCACTCATCTGAGTGAAATAGCCACTGCTGATTTGCAGGTGTTATACAACATTTTTTCAATCCTATTTCTGCAAGTAATAAAAGGATCATCATTTGAGTGGAAATCTGAATGTTTTCTGTGTTATTAGGCCTTATGTGAACTTGACGGGGACATGGATTATCCCCTAGGGACCCTTGGTTGGTGTCATTGAATGCACCTCATCATCATGAACAACAATATATATGGTTTAGGGGTGAGGATCTGAACGGTTCCTGAGATATTAAGCCTTATATGAACTGAAGGGGTCGGGCATACCACAAGGGGGCCACAGGTCAGTGTCACTGAATGTGTCTTATCATAACAATATAAATGGTTTAGGAGTGGGGTTCCGAACGGTTCCTGAGATATTAAGACTTACATGAACTAAAGGGGTCGGGCATACCCCAAGTGGACAACAGGTCTGTATCAGTGGATGTGTCTTATCATAAAGAAAAATGTATATGGTTTAGACGTGGGGTTCTAAACGGTTTCTGGGACATTAAGACTAATATGAGCTGAAGGGGTCGGGCATACCCCAAGGGGACCATAGGTCTGTGTCATTAGATATCATAAGGAACAACAATATATATGGGCGGGGACATTATCCCCGGTTAATCCCCGGTTTATGTCAGTGTATGCGTCTTCTTATAACGAACAGCAATATATAGAGATATTTGGCTTTTAATGAACTGGAGGAGTGGGGATAACCCTAAGGGACCATAAGTTTGTGTCATTAGATGCATCTTATCATAAGTAACAACAAAATATTGCGTAGGGGGAATTCTGAATAGTTTCTAAACTTAAAGCATTTTATGAAGTGAAGGGGGTGGGACATGCTCCAAGGGGACCCAGGTCAGTGTCAGTGGATGCATCTGATCATAAGGAACATGAATATATATGGTTAATGGGTGGGAATCTGAATGGTTTCTGTGATATTAGGCCTTTTATGAAATGATGGGGTCGGGTCATGCTCTCACAGGGACCCTTTGAAACCCATTTGCAAAACTTCATATCCAGATCTATCATACCTAAAATTTCAAGACAATCCGTCCAGTGGTTACTGAGAACTCATCCGGACAAAATTTGGGCAGATTTTGGAGTAGCCTTTGAGTCCGCAATTTTGATGTTTAAACCCTTTGTAACTGCCTTGCACATCTCCATAATCATATCTATCATATCCCCAAATTTCATACAAATCCTTCAAGTGGTTACTGAGAATTTGTGCGGACAAAATTTGGGCAGAAAGAAAAAGAAACAGAAGTAGAAAAAGAGGAAAGAAGAAGAAGAAACAGAGTCATACTGCGTGTGTGATTATGAAGGAGTTGTCATTTAAAAAATCCCTTTTTAAAATGTAATTTTTCCATAGCAGACAAAATAATTATGGCTGGTCAAAGTGGTCATAAAAATAAACTGGGTAGACAACAGATGATCATAACTGCCAGTGATGGTTCACATATCTTCACTGGTTATAGAGAAAATGCAATTTAACCATTTTCCAATTATAAGTCAATGAGAGCTTCCTGTTGCCACAGCAACTAAACTAAGAGGCAGATCACCTTAACTTTAGCTATTTTTAAAACCCTACCAAAGCAACATTCCTACCAAACAAGCATATAGTTATGGGCATAGTGTATTACAAATACACATTTCTAGTCAGAACTACCGAGATGAAGTAATTAAAACCAGTACACTGGTTCAATTAGCATAAAGTAAAAAACAACAAAAGCTCCGCCAAGCGGGGCATTATACGCCCGTCGCAAGTAAAAAGATGTAGCACAAAAACTGGCTCCTGTATAATTCAGTGCTCCGGATATAAACTGTAAGTGGAATTACAAAAAAAAAAAAAAAAAAAAAAAAAATGAAAATAAATAAATAAAAAAAAAAAAAAATAATAAAAAAAAAAATTCATTGGGGCATATCTCTGCTGATATTTGGTGAACTGTAACCTAAGCGACCAAGCTGGCCCAGGAATTAAGGACGAAGTGACTTCTCCCTCCTGGGAAAATAGGGAGAAGTCTGCTGCTTCTAGGGAGAAGTGCTTTCTGACGGAAGACACACCACAGAAGCATGACTATATTATAAGCTCATATGAGCCTTTGGCTTCTTTGTTTTTCCTATACTTCAACATCGGATCAAACAATAACACAACAAAAATAAACAACCCAAAAAAATGCTGCAAGAATTTACTTACTGATTTTATTTTTGTTCTTCAAGGGAGCCAAATCAGAAGAGTATTAAAAAAAAATCCAAAAAGAATTATGTATTCATAAAGATTTAATAATGGCAACCTTTCCTTGCAAATCTAATAAAAGAAGAAGAAAAATATCTTGCCCATATGACCAAAATTTTAGTTATTTGCAAAAAATATACCTGTTATAAAATAAAATTTGCACGCTATTACCTCTAAACAATATGCTGCGAAAAGTTTACAAACACTTTCAAAGGGGAATAAATCTGCAAATATTTGGTGCACTGTAACCTCGAAATAATATGTGCTGCTCCACATCATCATGTAACTATTTATGAAATTTCAGCTTGATTGGATGTAAACTATAGAAGGATTTAGCCGGAAACAAAAAATTAATATAAATTAATAGAAATTTTCAACGGGGTTTACCTCTGCTAATATTTGGTGGACTGTAACCTTGAAACAATATGCGCTACTCCACATCATAGTCTAACTACAAATAAAATTTCAGCTTGATAGGATGTAAACTGTAGGAGGATTTAGCGGAAACGAAAAGTTTACTGAAATTTTCAAAGGGCCATAACTCTGCCAATATTTGGTGGACTGTAACCGCGAAACAATATGCGCTGCACCACATCATGGTCCAACTGTACATGAAGTTTCAGCTTGATTAGATGTAAACTGTAGAAGGATTTAGCCAGAAACGAAAAATTAATAGAAATCCTCAAAGGGGTATAACTCTGCTAATATTTGGTAGACTGTAACCTTAAAATAATATGCGCTGTCCCACATCATGGTCTAACTACAAATCGGATATAAACTGTAGGAGGAGTTAGCCGGAAACGAAAAGTCAACTGAACTTTTCAAAGGGGCATAACTGTGCTAATATTTGGTGGACTGTAACCTCGAAACAATATATGCTGCTCCACATCATGGTCTAACTATGTATGAAGTTTCAGCCTGATTGGATGTAAAATGTAGGAGGAGTTAACCGGAAATGAAAAGTTTACAGAAATTTTCAAAGGGGCATAACTCTGCAAACATTTGGTGGACTATAACCCCGAAACAATATGCGCTGCGCCACATCATGGTCTAACTGCATACCAAGTTTCAGCTTGATCGGATGTAAACTGTAGGAGGAGTTAGCCGGAAACGAAAAAGTTTACGGACGGACGGACGCCATACCCCGTAACAAAATATGTCCCGTTTTTCAAACGGGCGTATAATAAGGGACAAACGGCTTCAATAGCTTTGGAAGAGTTGTCGTTTGAAAGTGTATACAGACGGACGGACGGACGGACGGACAGACGAACGATCGGATGGACGGACGTTCCTACAGATGGACACTAATTGGGTACTCAATGTTAAATTTCCATAGACAAAAATGTTAAAGTACCCAACAGTACTTAAAAAATCCAAAAGACCCTCTTTTTTGTCGGGTATCATTGACGGTCTAAAGCAAACTCTATGTAAAGTACCCTCTAGATGCCTACCCAATATATGCCCATTCGTGTTCGCGGACGGACGAAGGACAAAAAGTGATTATCATAGCCCATCCTGAGCATAGTTCAGGTGAGCTAAAATATTATAAAATATGCTAACATATGATATATTTTGTCGTTTAAACGACATTTTTTTGTTTGTTTAAATTTCCACTCTGCTTTCTCAGAATGGAAAGATAAAGATGTCGTTTAAACGATATATTATATCGTTTAAACGACATAGTTTTTGTTTTCATTTCCATTCTACTTTTATTGTTTTGATTTCTTTTCTGCTAAATACTGGAAAAGAAATTTCTCCTCCGGGGTCCCGTTATTCACAGAATATGTCGTTTAAACGACTTATTGTGTCGTTTTTTTCAACATAAGGATCAACCTACTGTCGAATTAAACAACATACTGTCTAATTTCTTTTCTGCTAAATATTGGAGTGAAAATATCCCTTCAGGGGTTTCGTATGTTTGTGTTTGAATTTCCATTCTAACTTTTCAGAATGGAAAAATATAGATATCGTTTAAACGACATACGTATATACAAATACATTAAAACATAGTAGACTAGAATTTTCCAAATTTTAAGACAAGTATGGAATGAAGTTAAGGTGTCGCAATTATTAGGGTAATTACGGTATATATATATATATATATATATATATATATATATATATATATATATATATATATATATATATATATATATATATATATATATATATATATATATATATATATACTGTATGCATTGCGTATATGGCCACAGTGGTGTTGATAGTAAAGATAAGCTTTACACGCTTTGCACATTGTGTTGATAGTGAAGATAAGCTTTATACTTTTTGCACTTTGTGTTTACGCGTATTGTTTACATTTCACATATATCTAAACACGATCAGTTATCAAGTCGCAGCGGACCAGATAACATGGGCCCGAAAAAGGCTATAATCTTTAACTCGTAAAGTTTACATTTTTATGTTATGTTTTAAAATAGAAAACCTCTGAAGAAGGAAGAATGCGAAAGCCGAAAGGCCTCAGGTAAACAAATCATTGCACTGTTAATGATTAACTCTCAACATATAGTTTAACGCTTATCATTTCAGCATCCTTACTGGATCCAGTGCTACTAAAAAGAGTTTTTGTTAGATGTTATGCTCCTTCTCTGTAAGCGCTATTCTGCAATATGGTCTGATTCTCGAGAATGTTTGTTGTCAAAATTCATGTATATTGTTCCGGTAGCCCAGACTGACAGCAAAAACATTCTTCAAATGTTCTCGGGCATTAGACCAGATCGCAGAATAGCGCTTACACCATCAGAAAGAGCTTGATTTTTTGCGTACTCTGAGCTTTATTTGAACAAATTCCATTTGGTATTATTAGCGATATTCTAAAAACTCCTACCTTATGCGGAGATAAAAATAGTAACAAACTCCGTGTACCTATAGTCATTTGGTTACGTGGATTCCCTACATTTAAGTGGTTACCTCGGTTACTATGGGCAAAATGATATGGCAGAGAATTGTTTTAATGCACCTATGTATCTCATATTACAAAACTGTATTGCTTAAATAAGAATTCACTTTATTCGTACAAACTTTTAGGCTGCATTTGATGTGATATTATTTGAAAATGACTTTTACGTTACATTTCACAGTAATAACTGACAAAGAATAAAAGCTAGAGAGATACTCGTATTGTTTGCAGCTTTGGAAACACAAATTACAAAGTTTAGGTCACAGTGCCAATGTACAATCCATTAAAATAAACTATATGAGTTATAATACTCATTTCTAAAGGGTACAGTAGAAAATGTAATATGCAAAATGTAATATGCGTAATGCCATGTAAGGCCCCCCACAACCAATCCCTCCCCCCCACAAAAAAAAAAAAAAAAAAAAAAAAAAAAAAAATCAAACATCACATATTGTAGCTAGTGGACAGTTGTATAACTTCATATATTTAGTTAGAACATATAATTACTTTTGCTCCATTTCGTATACGTTTAATAATTTCCTATGGTATTATAAAAGGTAACGAATCTAACAGGCTGTTATTAGGTAAACCCTCTTTCGCCATATGGCTAACATGCTGCAAAATACTTGCAAGGCATAGGCTTTGAGAAAAACATAGTCTACAAATTTTCCATGGGGGTGCGGGGCGGTGGGGATTGGCGGGGGCGGGGTGGGGGGGGGGGTGAAATAGCTGCCCTGCGGCCTATATACGTATACAAAACAAACCAAATTCCTTAATACTTTTCTTTCTTTTTTTCTTTTCTCTCTTTTTTTTTTTTTGGTTTTCACTTTTAGTAATCCCCTAGTTTTATTCATGCTTTTATTACTAGTAAAATACGGTTTGATATATGACATTTTCGATCATCTCTTGGAATGCTTTGAGACGTGCCCCTTAGCCTAACGCCCCTGATTTAGTCTCGTCTATGTGAAGATGGTCTTCATTTTACAAAAGGCTATTCTAAATTTCTTAATATTAACCCATCTATATATTCCTGAACCTTAAATGCGGCGGCAAAACGTTTCTAAAAGACGCTCTGTTAGAATTATTAAAATCCTGGATTTAATCTCAGTGCAAAAAATGTTTAGGCGCAAATGAATATCTCCTACACCTACAAGGTGACCTTTAATATGCACAGCGACGTTACACACACACACACACACACACACACACACACACACACACACACACACACACACACACACAGAGAGAGAGAGAGAGAGAGAGAGAGAGAGAGTTTTAGTACTCACCAGTGGCCTCATTCATATTTTATCGCCACTTGCGTTTATCACAATGTTTTGGTTTCCCATTATGTTATATCTGATATTCCATGAATCGTTGCTATAAATAGTCATTGTACCGAAAATGAGTGTTGATTTATATTCTTCAGATTTCCAGTTAAAATCTTATTTGTGATTGATTCACACCTGTACAGAAAGTGTTGCGGTGGAACCCACAACAATTCCGCGCAGTTAATAAAAACCGCTTGTGTTGATCGTTCTTTGTTGTAAGGCTTAGTGGCCCCTAGCTGCATGCTTAATAAATAAAAAACAACAACAACAAAAAAAAACAACAACAACAAAACAAAACATGTTCCCTTTGGAAACAAAGAACACGCAAGATGAAATCGGGGACTTAATTCTTTTTAAGTCTCTTCATATACAGCAATGTAGTTTAAAGAGGCTGCCTACGTCCCCTCCCACCCCCCCCCCCCCCATAAAAAAAACAAAAAAAAAAAAAAAAAACAACAAAAAAAAAAAAAACAACAACAAAAAACAAACAAACAAACAAAAAACAAAAAACAATACACACACACACACACACACACACACACACACACACACACACACTTAGCGGTATTTGATGTTCAAAGTAACCAGAATAATTTCTGTTCATGTTCGAGCATTGTGGCCACCTGCTGTTTGGTGCCCACTAAGCTGAAAGCGTTGGCCCTGATCACTAGGCGTGGATGCATTTGCTATCCGCATATGCCCAGAGACGCATCGGCCAATGATATAAATATATATAAAAATATCTACAGTATCGTGTTAATTCAGTGGCTTCATTCAAAGTTTATCACAATTTTTCGGTTTCCCATCAGTATTGTGGTACTTCCATGAATTGATGCTATAAATAGTCATAGTAGAATTTTTGGTTCATACGAGTAACAATTTTACAGATTTCCAGGTAAAATCTTATATGTAATTGTGGAAAGTGTTATGGTGGTATCCCCAAACTTTTCTCACAGGTAATAAATCAATATCTTACATTAGACTTAATGACTTATACGACAGACTGCATGCATGGTTGTTAACCCAATCACGGTTAATAACTTTGCTTCCCTCTTTAATTGCACGTCGGCTAGTTAGGCCTCAGATTCTATGATGGTTCCAGCTTAAAGGCTTACTTAAAATTTAATTTTGGGTAATGTTGATTGGTACTTGGTGCTCTATCTTTGGTCGGGCCCACCGGAGTCTTACTGTTGGTTTCTTTTTGCTCTAGCATTTCAGTCGTTTCGTGCTGTCGAGTCCTCATCGTTGTTACACCTCTGTAATTTGTTGATTTTTGTGTTCTCGGAGATGTAGCACTTATGAGTTAGGAAGCCTTTATGCGGACTGAACAAATTATGTGTCTAAACCGCGGCAGAAGTAAGGGCGAGGCTTGTGGCCACGTAAAATCGATTTAAGCCCCCCAGTGAAATACTTTTTCACTGACCGTTCCAAGGCAGTTCTTCTGTCATGGTTTATTTTTGTTATAGTTCGTCTTTGAATGTGTGTGTGTGTGTGTGTGTGTGTGTTGCTTGCATCTTTTTGTTTTGGATAGCCATTTGGCCACTTTGTGGGAAAGTAACTGTCCGTTTGGCTTTCCGCTAGTGATGTTTCCATTAGGGTCCAGTTATTTCGTGTTTGTGTTTCTTTCCCGTTGATGTCTCTGATGGGAGGTGTGGGATAATTGTATCGATTCCTGATCATTGCCTTCCTTCCTATTTAAGATGAAAAAATGGCTATTATTTGTGGGTCAATTCAGCAAACAATAAAATGATGATATTTCTTTCTTTACCCAGAAGATAGGGTTTGACATTTCATGCAAACATCTCCTCTTATATCGCATTAGGGTTGAAAGCTTAATCATATATTAACTCCTCTCGTTTTTATTTGCTACAGACACGATTTGCATCAAAAACTATTTTTCATGAAAAGAGAAATATATCAAAATGTCGTCTGCTGAAATGTTTGCCAAGCATTTGCATATTCGTTCCAGTAATGAAGGGGAGGTTGCTGTTGACCAATTTATGCCCAGTGGACTTAATTCTATCATATTTCTACCTAATATCTTTGAACTGGCCCTTTTCCATTGAAGGGGCATCTGGCGAGGCATTAAGAAAACAAGCTTATTCAAATATACTGAAAATTTTACCACCAAGAAATGAAAATTTTCAGATAAAAATTCTTTTTATTTATTTTTTTTTCTTTGCATATTTCTGCTCAAAACATTTACAACCAAAATCTCGCAAATTTTCAGATAAAAAAATCAAATATTTTTCATATTTCTGCTCAAAACATAGATTGTGGGTACTCGTTAGAACCGCCTCGGCGATGCGGTTCTAACGAGTACCCACAATCTATGTTCTTGAGCAGAAAAAAATAATGTAAACCTCAGTTTTACTGTATTAAAATGGGGTTAAGGTGTGTGTGTGGGCGGAGGGGGGGAGGAGGGGAGGGGAATTTTATAGGCATGTGTTCGTGATGGTTTTACTATTGCCCTTTTTGGAAATATATAACATTTTATGCAAACATTGTAGACATTGGTACCACGTTCTGCTGCGTCTGATCCGGTTGTACATTGTTTGTCTATATCTCTATTGTGACATAAATGGGTTTATCATTGTATCTAATTCAGTAGTACATGTAATTAGTCGTATGTTTAATCGTAAAACACACAAGACCGCGCGTGCGTGTACATTCATATGCACAGATACATGCATCTGAATTAAGATATATTTTTAGCTATCGGTATCTAGGTAATACTGACATATTACTACAACTACAGCTACGACAACTACAAATATTCTATAGACATAAACATTACAGTGTTTCCAGCTCTGCAATACTATTACAGTGGCGTTTTAGAAGAATACAACAAAGTTAACTGAAGAGCGGTAAAACAAACTTAAGATACACTCTTACATGTACTATCACCACAGCAGAACAAGAATAAGCATAAAAGATGGGTATCATAAGCTTTATTAATTATGAACCGTGTCTTGAAGCAAAGCTATTCGCATTTCATTCGCAGAATAGATTATTTTGGCTAAACTTTTTCATATACTGATTTGATTTGCATTTATAAAGCCTTGTGAATTTATTTTTGGCTGGCCAACTACAGAAAAATCGGAATAGAATATTTCATCGCTTCTTCCTGTAAGCTGAACAAACCAAAAAATGATATTCGTCTTCACATTACGAAAACATGCCTATTCAAATATACTGAAAATTTAACCACCAAAAAAATGAAAATTTTCAGATGAAAAATTCTGATATTTTTCATATTTCTGCTCAAAACATAGATTGTGGGTACTCGTTAGACCCGCCTCGGCGAGGCGGTTCTAACGAGTACCTACAATCTATGTTTTGAGCAGAAATAAGAAAAATAATGTATACCCCTGTAAACCCAAGTTTTACTATATAAAAGTGGGGTTTAAGGGGGTCAATATTATATAGGTGTGTTTTCGTGATGAATAAAGTTGCTTATACAAAACTGACAAACTCCTAAAGTTCTGTCTATTCTCCTATATCTTCCTTCCTTAATCATTAGCTTATTTGCCGAACGCATGTTTCTACTTAAAGTAAAACGATGCGTTTCAGCTTTTCATGAGAGATGCAACCATAATATTGTTTAGGATGGAATATTTTGTTCAATATTTTATATGTATCCAATTCCCCTGAAAAATTTAGTTCGGTGTACCATTCTTGAAGGAAAGTGTCACAAACTCTCTGGAATACCATACTGTTGCAGCTGAGTAACCGATTGGTTATTCTACAGATATGAAACTCCTAAATGGTTTAATAAGCATTTACGATTTGCAGCACAGTTATATTCGCTTAAATTATAATTTGCGGCATGTACTTGCAGAGAGTAGTGTTGTATAATAATGTTTGTGGACACGACAAAACCGTAAACCAATATTTAAAAATTCTTTACGTAATACATTTTCTAGGTACCACACAAGCTCACCATATATTGCTGTGTTATTTATTTGACGCCTCACTCCTTGTATTTGTTTAAGAAATATGAGATGAATCTTTTCCGCATCTGGGTTTTATGGAACACATACTTTGCTGTCATAGTTAAATACGGGTATCACTAATGAATTAAGTAGCTTGCTTTGGCCTTCTGTATACAGAATTTTCATCAACTATTATTTTAAGAATATAATTCTTTGGCTGCTCCGATGAATGCTTCTGTGCTTGCCATTATTTGAAAAAAAAAATACACCAAGTTAAATAAAACTCTTGATGACCTTCAAATACTTCAAACTCGTTGGGCCTATTTGAACTTTATATAAACTGTAGTACTTTAGTTTTACCAGTGTTAACAGTAATAGTCAATGTTTTGCAATATGCATGAAGTTTATCAAGCTCGTAGTTCTTGTAATTCCATAAAAGATTCTGCCGACAAAAGATTATCATCTGCAAACTTGGTTCTCCCTGCTTCACCCCAACAAACTTTCGAAAGGAAAGAAAAAAGGCAGAAAAATACACTTTTACTATCATCGTCAATTATAGTCAACGAATTATTTTTTCCCCATATTTGGACGGAATCTTAAGAAGGTTGTTTATACTAATCTATATAATGCGTCACTGACAGAACCGGACTTAACAGGATAACTTTCTAAGAAATTTACATACACATTTTCACATAACTCTAAATAACATTAATTGCCGTAACAAACTTAAAAAAAAGCACCTATTTCGCAGAACTTGTACCATGTGCCATTTCTATAAATATGATAAAATGTTAAAAAAAAGATAGCGAAAATATAAAATAAAGAATGCGCAGTATATTTGTTTTGCTTAATTGCTTATTAATGAAAATCAGTTGTCAAATTACTTACAAGGAAGGTTCCGTTTACATTCAAAAATTTAAAGAATAAAGGCTAGTTCTTTCGTTAAATAGTCTCTATTTGTTTCCTCTCTTTTCTTCTAATCATGTTATGTTTCTTCGAAACAAGAAATCCCATAAATGAGGTATTTATAAATATAAAGCGGACCGAAGTTTCTTTGAAACCAGCAATTTGAACAGGTTATCTTTAGATAACAGGGTATCGTTAGATACGAAAGTAACCAGGTAAATAGTATCACGGGTTTTAAGTGGCATCTTTTTTTTCTTTCTTTCTTTCTCCGGCGAATATATATATTAGTTTTATTATTATCATATCAGAATGAAACATCCAAGCAGTGTACTTCAGTGTGATACTTTGATAAAGGCAAGTATACAGCTGTTGGAACCGTGAGTGAGGTCCGTGCAGTATTCAAATCTACTACCACTGATGACAACATGGCATGATGGTAACCGTTAAGATAAGTAGGCTATACAGAGAGTCTATTTATCATTATTATTATCATTATTAGTGTGCTGTAACTCGTACGTAAAAAGAATCTTCAAAAGATTTTTTTTCAAGACATCACTCATTGGTTTGTATTTTGAGCGATGTGCCCACATCAGGTGAACAGTTATGCACTGAAAATGTGTAAAGTAAAAAACACTTTTGATGGAATAATGTTACTTTAAATAGTTCTGCCTCTACCTGTGGGTCTAATTCCCAATAAGAATTCTTGATAAATCTATAGTGGGCCGTTATCGGCCCGTCAGGGTAGCTGACGGGCGGATAATGGCCCGCTATACATTTATAAAGAATACTAACTGCGAAATTATCATCGCTTGCTTAATTTGTAGGATAGCCAAACTCAACCACAAACACTACTTTCTTTTTTCCCTAACCAAATTCTACTTTAAACTGATAAAAATAATGATACATTGCGGCCTCTTCTACAATCTCCGAAAAAAAAAATTGCCATTCCGAGGTTGTTTCAGAACCACAATAATGTTTAAAATGTTTTGTGAAACTACAGACATTCTAAAAATGTGTTCTTTAATAACTAAACATAATATAAGTGCTCAAGAAACAGAGAATAATTTGCTTGTATTGTCTTAGAATGTATTTGAGACTAAAAAGAGACCATAATCTTAACTGCTCTGACTTTCTTAGTGTCATAAATTCCTTGCCGTGCGTTTGAGAGAGAGAGAGAGAGAGAGAGAGAGAGAGAGAGAGAGAGAGAGAGAGAGCTGTCAGACGTTGTACATGTAAGAGGGTCAAATAGAACTTTTACCAATTGCTTTTAGCTTTCCTGTAAATAATTCCAATGGCTCCTTATTATTACGCATTTTTCATAATTTGATATGGTATTAACATTATACACTTCAATAAATTCCATGAGCAGAAATATATACATAAAAAAAAAATCTTTTTTTTTTTTTTTTTTTTTTTTTCAACGCGCCCAGAAATTACAACATTGGCTTTATCCGTAACATTTCAACAACAAAATTGAAATTATAAGGAAAGAATTATTATCATTGTTGATTTTATTGATATGTACACTCGGGTGAATCATTCACAAAGTTAACCTTTCTCTTGCTGAACACGACATGCCCTGTCTTAGCAAACAGTGTATATCCAAATCAGTTGGCTTCTGAAGAAGCCAGCTGATCTGAATCTGCACTGTTTGTCATTAAATATGTGAATTTCTATCAAAAACCTGGAACAAATAATCTGATTGGCTGGAAATTAGAAGTGGGTGTAGCATCTTAATTTATTCAGCATGAAAAGGGTTAACATTACCCTTTGAGCAGTACTCAGTTTGTGTAACTAGTTTACTACTACATTAAGTTACACCTAACATTGGTTACATGACAAGTTTATTTATGTGCATCAAGGAGTGCGCAGTTATGTAAGAGAAGGGCCTTTATCGCATATACGGAAAGCGAAGCACCAATCAGCTTTAGGTATTACACACAGCTTCAACGATCTAGTAGTAAACAATGGCATGTGCCTGTAAATCCCTATTTGTAAGTTATTCCCATCTCTCTGAGCAGATCAGATGATTCTAATCCTTATTCAGACCGCGCGGATATGCATAAGCAGATAGAGCAGGCCCTGATCAGAAGGCGCAGATGGGTGATCGAACTTTTCCCGTCCGCATATGCCCGAAGACGCATCAACCCATAAAGTATAAAAAGCGTTAGCTCGTTGGCCTACATAGGATAATAAATATAGACTGTTGGAATCCCATACTCGTATGCTGTCAATTACGCATACAATTTACAGGTATTTATACGTTATTAATTGAAATTAAAATTCCGTCATATCCATATTTTGAAACTGAATGTCACAAAAGGTACACTTTACTTTATTTTTTTTTTTTTCTTTCTTTCTTTCTTTCTTTCTTTCTTTCTTGTGTTTGAGCTGCGCGCGTGTAATAAAAGCTATCTTCGAAGCGTTTGTGGACAGAGAAAGTCCAAGTCAGTTTGTTTAAATATGCAGTATGCAGGGGTTTCGCTCCCTACTGATGAAGGGAATATATCGACTCGGACGCACATGTTGATCCAAGGCATACATATGACGTAAAAACCATTCTGTGTTATGTTGTAACTTGTCCGTATGTCTCAATGTTGATGAGGATGCAAAAGTACCTACCGTATTTACACTAAATATTGGGACAACATTTCCCCGTACCACGTGCTAAAATTTGAACAAATCCAATATACTACCCGTTGATCAGTCTAAAACCATTCGATGAGTGGCAAACGGGTGCGTCCGATCAGGGTCCACACAATTTGTTCAGGTCTGTTTCGATATTCAGAGTAACAACGGTACCTGCATACAAAAAGCGTCCGCTTTCACTCAAAATTACTGTACTCTAATAGTTCACGGATCGGTAATTATAATTTATATTACAGAGAGAGAGAGAGAGAGAGAGAGAGGGAGCAGTTTTCTTTCAAAAAGTTATACTTACCACTATAGCCTCATTCATTCATTGTTTATCGCCATTTGTGTTTAATCACAGTCCTTCGGTTTCCCAGTATGTTATATATGACAGTACTTCCATTAATCGATACTATAAATAGCCGTTGTAAAATTCTTGTCATTCGAAAAAGAAACAAATAATGAGAATTCTTCAGATTTTTAGTTAAAATCTTATTTGTGGAAAATGTTACGATGAAGTTCCAAATACTTTCCGCGCAGGTAATAATCGTTTTTTGTAAGGCTTCGTGGCCTCTAGCTGTCTGCTAAATAAAAATAAAAAAAATGTTGGCTTTAGAAAACAAGCAATACACAAAGGAACAAATATCGGGGACACATTTTTTATGTCACTTCATATACAGCAATATAGTGTAGGGGGCTGCACACGCCCCCAAAGCGGTATTCGATGTTCATATTAACAAGTATGATTCCTGTTCATGTTCTAGCATTGTGATCATCCGCTGTTTAATGGCCCACTTTACTTTCCATTTTGCTTTTATGCGTCATATTTTAGCATTACGGTCACCTCTGTGGCGTCTGATCTGGATGTACTTTGTTTGTCTATGTCCCTATTATCGCATAAATGTGTTAACGTCGTATTGTAAGCAGTAATAATTAGTCTACTATGCTTACATTGTAAAATTCACGCCTGTCCAAGCACATGGTATTTGTCTTCAACGAGGTTGTTGTTACAATACCCTTAAAGTTTTTTCTAATTCCCTGCACCAACCTTCCTCAATCATAAGCTTATGTGTCAATCACCTGATTCTGCAAAAGCAATACGATGACTCATTAGACATACAACTGATATATTTTTCAGGAAGAAACGTTTTGTTTAATCATTAATATGTACCTAATTGTCCTGAAGACTTTAATTCGGCGTACCAGTCTTGACGGAAAGTGTCATAAACCTACTGGATTACCATACTGAGTTACTGAGTAACCCACTGGTAATTCCATAAATATGAAATCCTAAATCATTTTTTAATTAGTATTTAAAATTTGTAGCCCAGTTGTTTTCAGTCAAATTATTGTTTGTCTCAAGTACTGGTTGAGAGTATATTTTGTGTAGTTTAGTTTATGGAGAAGACAAAATCTTAAACCTGTACTCTAATACCTTTAAAGGCACCAGCCAAGGTTTGTCATATATTGAATGTTCCTTGTTTGACGTCTCACTACTAATATTTTTGTAAGAAATATAAGATAAAAATTTTTCACACCTGGGCTTTTATAGAACCCCCACACCTCTTGCCATAGTTTAATGTGGGTAGCACGAATGAATCAAATAACTTGGTTTTGTCTTCTGTACACCGAGACTTTTCAGCAAAATGATTACTTAAAGAATATAATGCTTTGGACGCCTACTCCGACTTCTGAGCTTGAAAAAAAAATAAGTGCCGTTACTTGAAACATTTAAACCGAAATAAATAAAACTCTTTTTGACATCAAAATTTATATCTTTAAGGTCAGGGGATACAGACAAAAAAAAAATCAGACTACCTTCTGAATAAGATTTGTATAATTGTGCATATATTTACTGTATATTTGTAATTATTGTGGATTATGTATTATACGATATACTTTTGCTTAAACCAAGTTTTATATCTTCAAAGAATACATTAAATTCTGTGGGACTGTTTGAACAGTTATAAAAAAAGAGTTAAGCTTTAGTTTTGTCAGTGTTAACAGTAATAGTCCACCACTTGAAATATCTATTAAATTTATTAAGTATGTCTTGCTAATCCATCAAAGATTCTGCCAGCAGAAGAATATCATCTTAAAACAATAAAATACATTTTTGAAATTCTTCGGTCAAAGAAAATCGTCAATATTAACTTTCAGCTCGAGAGCCAGAACTTTGAGAAACAATATAAGTACAACTGGTGATTGGGTGTTCCTGCTTCAACACCACCAAATCAATCGGACAAATTTCCAAAAAAAAATATACTTACTTTTACAGAATTATAAATAGATTTTACTTCCTTAACAAATTTCAAAGAAGCGCCAAGTTCCAAGTTTCTATAACAAGGTCAAAATTCTTCGTAAGTCAGTGAACACGCAGTATCATTTTTTTCTGCTTAATTGGCTTATTGCGGTAATTAGTAGATAATTAAACTGCCGCTATTTTCAGTCAAGAATTTAAACAAGAACTAGGCCGAGTCAGTTTTTTTTCTTCTTTCTTCTTTCTAACCATATTTTCTATAGTTGAAGAAATGATAAAATTCCAAATTTCTTCGAAGTACGAAATCCTATAAATGACGTAATTATAAATATAAAACTTATAGATCCCAGAAAGCGGACCGAAGTTCATTTCATACCAGCTATGGGAACAGATTTTCGTCGTATACGAAAGCTATCAGGTAAATATTATCATGGCTTTTAATTGACAGCTTTCTTTTTTCTTTCTTTTTTTCTTTCTTTCTTACTTTCTTATGCAGACAAATATTACTAAATTTTATAATGTTTTTAATAAAAATTAATAATTTATCTTTGATGGAATAATATTTTTGTTAATAAGTTATTCTGAATACATCCATAAGCAATAAATATATATGACACCAACATTATACTTTTAACTGTATACTTCTTTCGTGTTTTCATTACAACAATTTGGCTTTTTATCTGCAATATCAGCATACGTTATAAACTGTTATTCTCATTTGGTTCGGACTCAACAAAATTAAATACATGTGGATAAAATACTTGTACCTGTTTACATCCACAAACAATTTAAATCACTGGTCCCATCTTTATAGAAATTGTTAATGTTTTTCTGACAACAAAGCGTCTTTTAACTTTGGTTTTTCATATGTTAAAATTAAGGGGGTTTATTATTAATGCTACACTTATAAATGTGATATTTTGTCAGAATGATTATATAGTTAATCGGCTTATGAAACTCACGATTAGAAATAATGCCGGAAATTGCGCTAAACATAACTATACTAATAAAATCTTCACTATTTTCATTAATCCAATCTTCTATTTCATCGTAAAAGACAAATACTATTCTACAGCTCCAAACATATGTACTAACGTCTCAGGAAATGAATGGCAGAAACTGCAAAGATGGTCATTCTTTTTTCTTTTTTTTTTCAAATTAATTTTGTAAAGGTAACAGTTTGTTGCCAAAACTTTGTGGAAATTCCTATATCGAAACCAGTGTAAATTCGTATTACGTATTTCATGATTTTGCAGGTGATATTAATCTGGGCCCAGTTGTTCAAAGCTAACGATGTCGTTAGTTAACGATTCGTTAAAATTTACATCAAGTGATAAGCAAATATGCTGAAATTTTTTTGCTGAAAAAATGTGAGTAGTTTTTGCAGTGCAAAAGCTACTCACATTTTTTCAGCAAAAAATATCAGAATATTGTATATTGAATCCGCTAAAACAGTTAACGAAATGACCCTTAACGAGCTCGTTAAGCTAACGACGCTTTGAACAACTATGCCCTGATAGGTGCTACCTGTGTATGTGCATCCAAATTATCATCGTTTGCTTCATATGAAGGGTAGCCAAGCCTTATAACAAGCAAAATTTCGTTTTTTCACTGACCAAAGTCTGTTTCATACTGATCAAAATAATGATATATCACAGCCTCTTCTACAATCTCTGAAAGAATGCTGTCCTTCCGAGGTTTGCTTCTGAATGACAACAAGTTCAAATGATTTGTGAAACTATAGAACTTCTGAAAATATGTTGTTTGATAAACAAATATTGTATAATTGCACCAGGAACAAAGAAAAATTTGTTTGCATTGTCTGAGAAGGCGTTTTTGAATAAAACAGGAAGTTCAACATATTTTAAAACGCCCTGTCTTTTTTAGCGTCTGAAATCCCTAGCCCATTTAAAAATGTCTTCTATAAGACCTATCACCACTAAAAGTAATAGAACATTAAGCTTTTGGAACTATGAAGATTTCTTGTAGGATCACTTTATTACCTAAGGATACACTTTTCAGAATATTTATGGACTGCTTAAGGGCCAGGGCCTTGAAAACCGGAAAAATGACTTGATTTGCAGGCTAACAGGTCATATCATCATGGCGTTACACACTTTGGTCCTGTTCAAGATTACTTAACAACTGCCAAGACAATTTTGTAGCCTGTAATAGAATGTACTTGAATTGCATGTGCCTGTTGTTTGTATTTTTAATACCACTCTCTGGACAAATTCAATAGAAAACAAATACTACCAGGCGATTCCTTTTCTTATTATCCTCAGAAATTAGGTTTAAACATAAAGGAGACGGGTTGCATGAAATATCAAAGCTTATTTTCTGGGGAAAAGAGAGATTCGTACGTGAAATGCCTCACTTGTCTGACGTCTCTGTAAATGAGTATATTGTTTCGCTCAGAGATTTGTCAAGGCTGTTTGTTCTTTTTGTATTCAATGCGTTGACTGCTCTATTTGTCTAACTACCAACAATAAATGGGTATAAAAATCAAAGTGCAGTAGATGAATAGGTCAACTTTTCGGATGAACAAGTATTTGAACGGGTCTGCTTTTTCAAAGACTAGGTATATAAATGGGGTAGGTTTCGAAATACTGGCACGTACACCCGTATCACATTTACCCCCAAGTTACCCCACACACACCACCCTCCACGAAAGTGGTGCTTATAAACACACTGGTAAATCAAAAAGCACTGGTGGTGGCTGCAACGCTTTAGAGTCGGCTTTTTAACGCACTGGAGTGGGCGAAAAATGGCGGAAAAGGTAAACAAAAGATATACGTGTTCTTGTTATAACTTTTATCTGAGCTTATTTCGGTTTTACTTTTAAGGGCACTGGGCGCGCAGAACACCGAAAAGACTGCAGTTTATGAATATGTAAGCCATTTGGAGATGTATTTTATCGTTTAGTCGGCAAATCGGCTGCAAGTTTAGCACGTGTCCTTGCGATACCATGGTTTCACCTGTAATTTCTTAAAATGCTACTAAAACAAGCATTTTCGACGCTGTTGTTGTTTCATTCCTATGATATTACAATGGAAAACGCGATTTCTACACGCCAAATTTTTCGTGATGATTTTCTTGTACTTTTATTGTCTATTTTCTATTATACTGCAAGCGGTTGAAATCCAGACGTACAGTTATAACAAGAACAAGTATATCTTTTGTTTAGCTTTTCCGCCATTTTACGCCCACTCCAGTGCGTTAAGAAGCCGACTGTAGAGCGTTGTAGCCACCACCAGTGCTTTTTGATTTACCAGTGTGATGAAAAGCGATTATTTTTTTCAGATGGCTTGGACCTTATTGGTACATGCGACAGTATCCAAAGATACCGTAAGCGGATTGCGCGGATTTCATTAGCAGACAGTATAGGACCTGATCAATAGGCGAGGATGCATTTGCTGTCCGCATATGCCCTAAGACGCATCGACGAATAATATATAAAAATCTACCGTGCCGTTCTAACCCAGTGCTCGGGGGGGTAACGTGGGGGTAATTGTGGTACGGGTGTGCGAGCCAGAATTTCGAAACCTACCACATTCATATACCTGGTCTTTGAAAAAATGGACCCATTCATATACATGTACTTGATCGTCCAAAATGTTGACCTATTCGTATACTGCCCTTTGACTTTCTATACCCATGTATTGCTGGTAGTAGACAGATATTGCAGTCAATTCACTGAATACATGGAGAAAAAGCAGCCTCAAAAAATCTATGAGCGACAAAATATACGCATATACCGGGATGTTAGAAAAGTGGGGCCTTTCACATACAAATCAAGAAAAATGGGGTCAGTCATATACTTTGTTGTTGAAAAAAGTGGGCTAATCATATACCTGGCAGCACTGGAAAAGGGGGCCATTCGCCACGCACATCCGTACTATGCCATATATAGGAAGTTACCCTCCCCCACAACCCCCCGCGAGACCCAGTGGCTTAATTCAAGTTCTTCGGTTTCCCAATATGTTTTATCTGATAGGACTTCTATGAATTGATGCTATAAATAGTCATTGTAAATTGTTTTCAATCATAAAGTAAGTATTAATATATCTTCTGATTTTCAGTTCAAATCTTATTTATAAAAATGTTACAGCAGAATCCCCAACACTTCCCCCGCATACAGTAAATCAATTTCTCATTAGACTTAACTGAAAAAAAAAAAAGGACAATGTGATCAGATTTAAATATGGACTTTACCACATATTGGGTAAAAGTAAAACACTCAAAAAACACACACACAAAAAAAAACAAAAACAAAAAAAAAAAAAACAACAACAAAACACAATTTGTCTTAAGTTAAAGACCCACATCAGCTGAGAAAATTGATGCAAAATTCACCAAAATCAGTTGAAAATTAAGAAAATTATGGGTATTTAAATATTTCAAACAAGACTGTCATGGGAGCCGCCATTGTTGTGAGTTTGTGACGTCATTTGCTCCAAATTAAATATGCATAAACTGAATAACTCATATAAGCAAAAACAAGGCGGTTCTAACGAGTACCCACAATCTATGATTTATTTTTTAGCAGAAATAAGAAAAAATAATGTATACCCTTTAACCCCAGTTTTTTTTATTTCTTTATACGAGTATATTAGAAATGTGTAAATTTAAAGAAATGTGGTTTGAATGCTGTTTTTTTTTTTTTTTTTTTTTTTTTTTTTTTAGTGAAAAGGTTAAATATTTATAATAATATTCCTTTGTTTTCGCAAAAAAGTATGATTTAAGATTAAAACGTATAAAAATGAATACAAATACTGATTAACTTCTGTCTGTTTTCTCAGAACCTCTCTCACGTGCTTGTGTAAAGTTAGAGTCTGCCCTTACCGTGTGCATTTTAATGAGCAAAACGATTTCTTGGTCAGACGTACAAACTGACCAAAAGCCTCCCTCTTCGAATAGGAAGTGGAATGTCTTTTTGAACGGCGCTTTAATCTTTAACACGACCTGGGCTAATTCAGCAGACGACAATTTGAGAATTTGCATGAAATGCTAAAGCCTAGTCTCTTGGTAAAATAAGAAACATATTTCAAATTACTTTTTTTCTTGAACGCTTAGCATTATATATGTCTTATTATTACGAAAACATGCCTATTCAAAACATATTGAAAATTTTACCACCAAAAAAAAAAAAAAAAAAAAAAAATCAGATAAAAAACTGATATGTTTCATATTTCTGCTCAAAACATAGATAGTGGGTAGTGGCTCGACGAGGCGGTTCAAACGCATACCCACAATCTTTGTTTTTGCACAGAAATAAAAAAAATGTATATCCCTGTAAACCCCAATTTTACTATATAAAAGTGAGATTAAGGGGGTCAAAATTATATAGGCATGGTTTCGTGATGTGTACTTCAAAACCGAGTGTATCTCCTTTTCTCAAAATTTATAATGGAAATGTCATGGCTTACAAAACGCTATATAAGAAGGACGACCAGATAAACATCTTTTATTTCTCCGCGAAAATATATTGTAAAAGTTTTCAAATGAATACCCACAAGACAAGTTTTCATGGAGAAATAAAAAGATTTGATGCAAAAATCGTTTGGATTAGTAATCAAAGATTGCCGCCATTACCGCCAGCTTGAAAAGCTATTTGAGCTTATTGTCCTGAACCGAAAGGCCAGTTGATTCGAAACTTGATGGTAAGTATTGTGATGATTTATACATCCAAAATAGCTAAAATCATTATAACTGGAAATTCGAGATAGCCACCATGGTCCCCATTCAGAAAATATGTTTTCAACTTCTTCTCCTGCACGGAGGGGCCAAGTGACTCGAAATTTTGTAGAAAGTATTGAGGTGACTTGTATATCAAATACAGATAAAATAGTTCAGATCGAAAATTCCAGATGGCCGCTACGGCCAACGTCTTGAAAATCTAATTTTAACTTCTTCTTCTAAACCAAAAGGCCCATTAACTCAAAATTCGGTAAGAAGTGCCGGCGCGACTTGTAGCTAAAACCTTAAAAAGGTTTCTGATCTGAAATCTAGATTCCGGCCATCTTGAAAATGTATTTTGAACTACTTCTGGAAGACGGAAAGGCCAGTTGCATCACGAAAACATGCCTATATAATTTTGACCCCCTTAAACCCCACTTTTATTCAGTAAAACTGCGGTTTACAGGGGTATACATTATTTTTCTTATTTCTGCTCAAAACATAGGTTGTGGGTACTCGTTAGAACCGCCTCGCCGAGGCGGTTCTAACGAGTACCACAATCTATGTTTTGAGCAGAAATATGAAAAATATCAGAATTTTTTATTTGAAAATTTTCATTTTTTGGTGGGAAAATTTTCAGTATATTTGAATAGGCATGTTTTCGTAATGAATAGAAAATTTGTAGGAAGTATCGAGATGACTTGTAAATCGAAAATTGCTAAAACCGTTTCCGGTCAGTTACCAACGATGGCCACCATCGCCGTCATCTTGAAAATTTAATTTGAACTACTTCTCCTGAAAAGGCCAAATTTGTCTGGTGCCCAGGTGAGCAATAGAGGGTCAACATGGCCCTCTTGTTTCGTATTTCATTCTACTCGTCTTACTTTTGTGTTTGGTGGCTAATTACTAGCATTGCGATTACCTTGTTGATGAAGAGGGGGCTTGTTGCTTTGCTTTTCTTTGGTTGTGGCTTATGTACTCTCTGTCTTGGTTTGTTTGCTATTTCTCTTGGTGAACTATGTTTCTTGAATATGGCTCTTCCTTGACATCTATACTATTTTTTGATATTACAAGCTAACATTTTTAAAATGATTAAAAGTGATTAAATTAATTTTTCACAATAGCTTTTTGCTAAAAATGCCAGATATAAACGTGGGATCGAAAACCGGTAGAACGAGCAGAAATAAACTAACACTGAAAACAGCAGGTTTAACTATCCACCTAATATGACCGGAATGATTAAAACTGATGAAAACGCTTGTTTAGAAAATTTCACCTTACTGTTTCAAATTTGGTTGAATTGTAGCTAACACGTTTGGACTGGACACAAATTTGTTTAAGAGATACTTTTATTCGCAGTGCGTAAAAAGGCTAAGTCAAAGACCAGTCAAAGTACGTTTGTTTTTACCAAAGAAAACAAAGAGGAACTTTAACTTTTTTTGTTAAAGAGGAACTTTAACGTAGTTAAATTAAAATATTTCCATAAGCATTACATATCAGGATGTTTCTCTATAATATCTACATTCTGGGGTAGACACGCCAAACGAATTTGCACTTAAAGTGAGGTATTAAATTCAGGCGTTAACTGTATTCTGAATAATTGTGATATGAGCATGGTTGGTCAGGTGTATCAACCTTAATATCTTCCTGATCAAGATGCGATTGCTCTTTTGCAAGATACGCGACCTTAGGTCTCTGACGAAGTTAAAGCTGTTTTTTTTTTCCTAGCGCTACATTACACTAGGAAATACCGTATAATGGCTAAATATATCATCCAAACTTTCAAGAACGGTATTTCTGTTATAGCTGACATGTGTGCCTAGTGAAGACGGATCAGCTTCAGCAAAAGCGCCCTATAATCTCCTCTGAGCGTTCTGTACTATATAATTCTTTATGCAGAACAGCAAAGATTCTGATCAGACCATCACGAAAACATGCCTATATAATTTTGACCTCCTTAAACCCCACTTTTATATAGTAAAACTGGGGTTTACAGGGGTATAAATTATTTTTTTTATTTCTGCTCAAAAACATAGATTTTGGGTACTCGTTAGAACCGCCTCGCCGAGGCGGTTCTAACGAGTACCCACAATCTATGTTTTGAACAGAAATATGAAAAATATCCGAGTTATTTATCTGAAAATTTTCAGTTTTTTTGGAATTGAAATTTTCCATATATTTGAATAGGCGTGTTTTCGTAATGCCCTGACTGTTCTTAGCCTTCACAGATTTTCACAATTTATGGCTCAGTTAGAATCGTTCTAAAATTGAATTTTCGCGATATCTTTCGTAAATATTGGATTTCAAGTATGGAGTATGTATGCACCTGGTGAAAGTTATTCAGGAGAACAACCTCCGACTTCTGCTTATATTTCTATGTTTTTTGCTCTAATCACACGAGTATTTCCTAAATTATGAACTCTTTGGCGGCATCAAATAAGTTTGGTTCTATCAATCAAGCCATTACATATAATCAGTCTTCTTTACATCCTGTCCATATTTAGGAAAACACTTCAACGAAACGTAGGAGGGTCGTTACACGAGCATTTACTTGCACGTCTGCTTCAGTCCGTTTATGTAAATAAAACTTAAGAATAAACAGTATTGACACCAGCGTCTGGGTTCAAGCAAAATAAAATGGAAGGAAGATAATTTTCCTCTTGCAGAATACATGTATACATGGAATATGATTTATCGTTTTTGGCTATTGTCAGTTAACTCTACCATATTTTTAAACACAACATAAATAAATACCTTTAACTATACGAAGAACAAACAACAGTCTCAAAAGTCCGTCAAGGCGGAACTTATGGAAACCAATATTTTCAGACAAACTGTCATTCACTGAAATTCGCATCTGATTACTACTCTACTCCGAAACAGGAGGAACCTTTTTGAGAGGTCGGCGGTCGGTCTCCTGAAAAAAAAAATCATCAGGGCATACTTTTCATTTATTTCATATTTAGAAAGGTATCGTGAAATGTCATTTTAAAGGGATAAAAAAATCGACTTTATTATTTTTGCATTAATGAATCAGCAGGGTCTCCGCTCTTCGTTTGTCATTCCTAAATACCATGCTGGCCGATATATTTAAATGATCAGTATGTAGTAGTTTTTTGGTAAGCTCTTTTATGTGATAATTCGTTAATAAATGTTCCGCAACATTTAAATGTTAATGATAACATTAGCAATACTATAATACCTAATACGTATAGTAAAATATATATATTGTTTGCTCTCTCTCTCTCTCTCTCTCTCTCTCTCTCTCTCTCTCTCTCTCTATCTTAGAGGACTGACTCTCTCTCTTTCTTTCTCTCTCTCTCTCTCTCTCTCTCTCTCTCTCTCTCTTAGAGGAATGACTAAAGAGAGCAGTGAACATATAAATAAAACTTAAAACAGCTAAAGCCAGTTCATTTTTAATTTGATATCCTTTTTTTAATATATTACAGTTACAGCAATGTCTGACAACTGCTATTACAGACAACTGACGTCAAAATTTAAGAAGACACTCAAGCTGCCAGGTACAAAATCTCTCTCTCTCTCTCTCTCTCTCTGTGTGTGTGTGTGTGTGTGTGTGTGCACGCGTATGAAACGACACCAAATGTATTGTGTCAAGAAGATATTAAACAATATATGCAGAGAACAGAGGCACACACCAGATTTCTTTTCGTCGGCAGTTCTCGACGTGGCCTATATATACAAAAGTGTTCAATAGAAACTGTTTATTGAAGATGGTTATTGGAAACCTCAATAACGTCCAAAAACATATATGCCTTTTGCATCAAAACTGATATGTAATCATGAATGTTTTCGAGTTGGGATTTTTTATAATCAAACGGCAGGGCAAAACTGCGATTAGACCACAGCGTTTTAAAACGAATGTGTTAGAGCACAGGCGTAGTCATTGACAATACCAAAATTAAGATCTATTCTTAAAGCCAAAAGTAACTTTACAGCTTATATCTATACGCTTTGCTGATTTGTACTGAGTGAAATTTAAAAATTGTTTTAATGATGTTAACTATAATCATTTGTGCATATGATAAACACGTGTTGGGATTTTTCTGTCAAACAGATAATCAAAAGGGTCTCAATCAAAACTGAAAGAATCAAAATCAAAAGTTACGATATAAATTCATTTTGGAAGGTCACTGTACCATGAAGAAGGGTTTATTTAAAAAAAAGGTGTCGGCATTTCATACATATTATCTCCACAGGATATGACTTCCTATGCAAATTGTCTTCAGTCGAGATCAGTAATTTGCGTGAAATGTCAAAACGTTGTATGGGAGAAAATAAGAAAACAGTTCATGAATTGATCATCTGCTGAGTTAGCCCAGAGAGTGATAAAGGTTCAACTGGACAACGAATCGTTGACATGCTGCATTTTGTTGGCGATATGTGTAGATTCAGAAGATCAGAATGCGCGGAAATGCCGGTTTATCTTGGTCTAAGGTGGTCTCAAATACCATAAGGTCGTTTCTCATTTCTTTTTGAAGGGGCTCAAATATATATTCAACCAGATCACCATCGCAGCGTGATCAAGATCAAAGATTTTCGTTCTGCACCAAACTGAACTACGTCAAACCTGTGAATTGCTATTATTGTTTTGAGTAATATTATTATTTTTTTTTAATGAAATGTGCACTGACGTTGAAACAAATAGTGCTGGAACAGATATTCTGCATTACTGAAATATATTGCTAGAATTAAGTATCATCAATATTAATCTTTTTATTAGATCTTTACCAAGTGAAAATCTCCCTCTGAGCATATGTATTACTCAGATCAGAGTGCGTGACGCAGTCTAGTGCAAAATAGTGTCCACTCAGTTCACTGATTAGGTATTAATAGTATAAAATACTGTGATACATGAATTGCACGGTATCCAACATATACACAGACTGATCAGATTTATATAATGTAAAAAGGTTCATTTTTACTTGTTTGGACCATTATTTTTCAAATACGATGCACTGTGCACATCGGAACAATTATGTGGTCAGTCGGCGAATAACTTGCTGGAGGGCTTTCGTGAAAGTGTATATTCCACTATGAAAACATTTTTGGTATGATAATGCAAAGCTTTTAACCCTTTAGCACGCTATATTTAGCAATATTTAAATATTAGAAGACGACGTGCTGGATTAACAGATCCACCAAATGCAACAAATGTGTGGACGAGTAGCATTTACCCAGATCAGAATGCGCGGATGCACATTCTAATCTAGAATTTGGCATACTGCAAGCTATACTTAAATGTTAGAAGACAATGCACTGGAGTAACAGCAGATCATATCGAATAAATAAAAAAAAAAAAAAAAAAAAAAAAAAACAATGTACAGACGAACTGCAACGAATCAGATCAAAATGCATGGAGTTTGCATACTGCAAGCTATACTTAAATATTAGACTAATTTAGAATTTCTCATTTAAACAAGCTGTATTTAACCCATTATTGTCCACAAACCCTTAAAACGGTAATTTGCAAACAGTGGAGACCCAGATCAGACGCCGCAGAACGCGGCGTCTGATCAGGGCCTCCACTGTTGGCAATTAGTCCAACCATGTGTTTCTCTGAATAATTAAATAATATAGCCTGGCATACCTAAAATCGAAATTAGAATCTTCCAATATATAGTGTGGGTGAGTTCATTCAGTCTACAATAAGTTAAATGTTAGAATATGATGTGCCAAACTATTGGCAAATCGTATCGAGTAAGACATTGTACAGATGAGCAGAAACGTACCAGATCAGAATGCGCGGATGCCCTATATTTATCATATAGTAGCCAAACTTTCCAACATCCAGCATAAAATAACTGGGGAAAAGTATGATCTACTTAAAATGTGTTAAATCAGTTTATACTAACACGCTTGTGCATTATCACATCGTACATGCGCAGGAACCATGGTATAACTAATGCCCCGTAACTGTATTTATTTGTAGGTTCACACACACACACACACACACACACACACACACACACACACACACACACACACACACACACACACACACAACAAATGCGTTGTCTATGTCCCAAATCTTACAATATGTTGTTAACTTCTTTCAACCTTTGTTTATTCCAGTGACTCACATGGCGTCAAGGTTATTTTTCATTTTTACAGTGAAAATTTAAAATTGAACAAAATAATTTAACATCACCATAGGAATATTTGAGCTTTGCTTTGATTTTTTTTTCTGTGGACTGCAAAGCTTTTCAGCTATGGATTTCACCGGCCAGTAGATTTAGGATAGTCTGAAATGAAATGAATGACAGGTATTATCAAACGATTGGCACGTCTTATCAGGTGAATGACATGTCATATCAGATACTATACTAGGACTTCACAGGATTATATATATATATATATATATATATATATATATATATATATATATATATATATATATATATATATATATATATATATAGAACACTGAAAATATTAAGAAGTAAGTATATTTTTTAACACATTTGGAATGTCAGAATGCAATGCAAAATAATCCTTTGCAGTCAATTATTTCAACGCTTAGCACTCTGGCACTCTGGGTAATATTTTCAGCAGACGACATTTTAAACTATCACAAATTTTCGTTTGAAAAATGCTAATAAATGAGATATTGAAGAAACCATTTAGGACACATGTGTGTAAAAGACAACATCTATGTAGATATAAAAAGTTTTAAAATGGGGTAAATAAAACAAATGCTAATGAAGGTAATGTTACATACGAAGTTATTCAGATATGTTGTAGTCCAAAACAAATGAATACCTGCTTATCATACTTAATTGTTATTATTATTTTTATTATTATTTACATGAATGACAACGAAAGCTTAAAATCAATCATCTTTATAGCTGAAACCTGTGCGATCCACACAGAGTGATAAATATATTCCCTAGCCACTGTCAGCTTGATTTAAGCATCAAAATCTCAATACGTGTTTGATTATGGATAAGAAAGAAAGAAAGAAAGAAAGAAAGAAAGAAAAAGAATATCTTTGGCTATTATATAAATTCTGAATTAAAATTTTTCTGGAAATTAATAAATTAAAATTGATTTTTTTTTCACAAAAAAGGTACTTTGAAATTTCATCCCAAATTAAAGAAATTAACAAAGATACACTTATGAAATTTCTATCCAAATATAAATGAAGAATAAAATGACTTCCATTATGTCTGGTGTTGTCTAAATTACAAATAAACAAGCAATAAATCCGTTAATACTTCATGTGTTTTTTCTCATCCAATCAGAAATAAGCCGAAAAAGCCTTGGAGGTGCACCTGCATGTCATTAAATTTCCAATAAACAGTACATGGAATGAACATTTCCTGTATCTCATCCTCTTTAAGCAATACATAGGCTAGCTAATATTATGTTACATTTGAAAGATCAAAAGATTAAATTTAGAACAAAAGGAAATGGTATAATAAATAAATAAAAAATGTAAATGAAATTGGAAAATATCATGATATTATACACATTAATTACTCCAGATTCATGTAGCATAGAGTATTTGATGATAATTAATATGAGTCTTCATTTCTCCACTAAAAAAATTTTGTTATGGATATTTATTAGAATTGTCTCACTGATGCAAAATATTACGAAAACGCAGTCTAGAATCTTGAAAGGGGAACTCCCGTATACGGTAATATAGTGAATGTTACATCTGCAAAACCGTGACTTGAATAGTTATTATAACTAAGTGAAACTTAAAAAAAAAAAAAAAAAAGATCTTAAATAACTTGAGTCCGCGGGGTTTTGATTGACTAAAGAAGCAAACGATGAAACGTTTGCAACCAGACAGGGTTTCCATGACAGCGTTTTCCGAACGCTAATTTGATTGGCTAATATTCGAAACGCTTGAAACGTTTCAGAAACGATGCTCTAATTGGCTAAAACCGTAAACGATCGTTTAAGCGTGGTGCAAACGCTGCGTTTCCAAATCGTTAATAAGCGTTTCGCATGCGTTTCCGTGGACAAGAAAAACGCAATCGCCACTGTATTATGTTTTATCGAGAAGGTCGTTTGATCAAACTTAACAATGTTTGTAGTAGAAATTCTACAGGAAATTGTCATTTAGTTTTTTTTTTTTTTTTTTTTTTTTTTTTTTTTTTGTTTTTTTTTTTTGACGCGATAAGAACGTTTGCATCTTTTTCTGCTCATACACACTCTGTAGAGGTCCAAACAAATCGCCGTTTAAACTTACAAAAGATACGAGGGATGTTCGAAATGAATTGCTTATTTCTATCTGGAGACTTCAAATTTCAAGTTAGCCCAAAAGTACTCATTTCATGCCCTCGAAGTACTCCCCGTGGCTAGAAATGCAAAGTTTCAGCCGATGTATCCACTTCTTGAAGGCGTCACGGTACGCTGATTTGGGCACAGTAATAAGGTACTGATGAATGGCAGATCCAAGCGCCTGTCGGGACTGGTATTTCCGCCCAGCAAGGAATGCTTTCAATTTCGGAAACAAAAAGAAATCACATGGGGCAAGGTCTAGGGAATACGGGGGGGGGGGGGGGGGGGGAGGGCGGGGTGGAAGCGGGGAGGCAAAACAGTTACTTTTTCTTTCTTCAAAAACGCCGTAACTATTGCGGAGGTATGAGCTGAGGCATTGTCATGTAGAAGACGGACATGTTTAAAACCAGTGGCAGGGCGTCGTTTCTGATAATACTTTTTCAGTTTCTTTAGTACTACGTCTTTGTAGTACTTTCCGGTGATGCTTTTGCCTTTTTTCACTGGCACTTTTATTGCGACTCCTTCACCAGAGAAGAAGATTGCATACAACAGATGTGGCACCCATCTCGCAGAAATCTTTCTGACTTTCAAATGCTTCTTCAAAATAACGTGAACCGTTGATAGTGATATGCCTACCTTTCGTACAATATCACGAACTGTAAATCTGGCATCTCCTTCAATGATTTCCTTTATTTTGGAAACGATTTCTTTACGAGATGCAGATTTTGGCCTACCTGATTTCGGTGCATTTTTGATGGACTCTACACCAGACTCAAATTTCTTTTTCCACCGCCAAACTGTGTTATAAGACACACAAGAAGGTTCAAAAGCAGTAGAAATTTCAGTCATCAGCTTCTTCAAAGAACAACCAAATTTTGAGCGAGCTTTGATGTAAGCCCGTATTTCATCTTTTTTGTCGACGCTTCTACCAACCATTTTTACTGCAGTGGTCAATGACTGCGTGTATTCAAATGGCAAATTTTATGTCTTACACTTAGTCTAACATATACATTTATATACCATTGTGTAGATATTGAATAGCCCTATACAGGTATGTATTGGTTTTTATCGTGCCCCACGTGGATATCGAGCTAGAGGACAATAAGCAATTCATTTCGAACATCCCTCGTATCTGCTTTTAGAAGCGAGAAAGTTTACTATTGTTTCTTTATTTTTTTTTTTTTTTTTTTTTTTTTGGTTTGTTTGTTGTTTTTTTTTTGCAAGGGAGATAATTTCAACGTGAAGCAAATTTGAGTAATTGTCTTTAATTAGCAAGGTGGTACAGAAAAAATGTTTTGCAGGGAAGTTTATCTACAATGATTCTTCAGATTTTGTTTTGAAAATTATGTTCTGCTTTTGAAATTGTGGGAAAATGTAAAACTACTGTTTTTGATGAAAATGTAGGTAACGAGACTGGAATCACTTACACAAATGATCTCTCTTGAGTTTGTTGAGTCAAACCATGGAAAACAATAGCAATAATTTATTACAACAAAATTGAAGTAGAAAAAAATTACCCATTAATAAAAAAGTGTCAAGTCATTTTTGGCTTTGAGTACATTTATCTTGACTTGAGAAATTGGCATGAAACTGGATACTGTACAGAATAAGTGCTACAAAAGGCACACGTTCATTCACTCGGGAGAAATGACTTCTCACTGATTTCTCTTGTAGTCAAATGTTGGCCAACCCTGCTAACATATGGTTTTATGGAGAAAACAGTAAAAAATATAATAATCTGTATGCTTAAAAGCTCCATATTCCTCAGAAAATAGATATTTTTTTTATCCAAGATAGATTTAATAAATTGATACATATATCCAAGATAGATTTAATAAATTGATACATAGTATTACTATAATCATAAAATGTGGCATCTGACAACTTGTAAAATTTCATTTAGTCGCTCGTTTTTTAAATGGATCAAAAATGATTTTTTTTTTTTTTTTTTTTTTTTGGTCGTATCACTAAATTAATGTTGGCAACATTAATTCAAAGATACGATAAAATCGTTTCATTTCAATAATGAGAAACTAAATGAAATTTTACAGGTTTTCAGGTGTCACATTTTATGATTGTATTAATACCACATATCAGTTTATTAAACCCTTTTTTTTTTATAATAAAATGACTATTATTGAGGAATATGGAGCCTTTAACAAGAGCTATGCTAAAAACTAAACAATCAGCTAGGGAGTGTTTACGAAGTCCGCAGATATTGTCATTTTAGGGAGCATTTCGCTATGGATATATCAGAGCAAACCTGTTAACAACTGAGTGGCAACGTGAGAACACGTACCTTCGGAAATGTGCGCCGAAAGAAGAATCAAATTAGCCTGTGCCTCACGCATAGACTGGTCCGTTTTCGTTGTCCTAACCCCAAAAAACGTTGAATCCTTCACTATCTAAAATGCGCCCATTAACAAGTCTGATCAGACTGCTAGAATGCGCAGGCGTATCCATTACGAAAACACGCCTATTCAAATATATTGTAAATTTCTCCACCAAAAAAACTGAAAGTTTTCAGACAAAAAGTCTGATATGTTTCTTATTTCTGCGCAAAAACGTAGATTGTGGTACTCGTTAGAACCGCCTCGCCGAGGTGGTTCTAACGAGTACCCACAATCTACGTTTTGAGCAGAAATAAGAAAAAAGAATGTGTACACCTGTACACCCCCATTTTACTCTATAAAAGTGGGGTTGGAGGGGACCAAACTTATATAGGTATGTTTTCATGATGTAAAGCTTCGCTGGGCAGGCATGTCCAACGGTAAGTTTTCTAACGTTGCGGCTGAGTTATAATATTGCGAGCCAAGTAGTATAGGAGATGTAAAGTGGAGGCCACAATTACACAACATAATCTACAAATTACAGAACGTAGTCTACAAAGTACACAACATAGTCTACAAATGGAATCAAGAGGAAAACTAACAATTCATGACACCATTACGAAAACACGCCTATTCCAATATATTGAAAATTTTACCACCTAAAACTGAAAATTTTCAGGTAAAATACTCTGATAATTTTTCATATTTCTGCTCAAAACATTGATTGTGGGTACTTGTTAGAACCGCCTCGCCGAGGCGGTTCTAACGAGTACCCACAATCTATTTTTTTTTGAGCAGAAATAAGAAAAATAATGTATACCCCTGTAGACCCCAGTTTTACTATATAAAAGTGGGGTTTAAGGGGGTCAAAATTTTTTAGGTATGTTTTCTTGATGCACAGCACACAAACCACAATCTAAGAAAGCAAGGAAACTTTCTTCCCTAACAAGTCGATAACAATGCTACACGGGATCAACTGAAAAAAAAAATAAAAATAAACAAGATAACTAACACACGCCTAGTAAACTAACACAGGTACCTCCGGCGGAGTTACTGATTATCGGTTGTGACAGGCGTCCGGAGCTGCCTGTGATGGTCAAAATATAGCCAAAAAAAGGTAGGTGTTCATCATTTTTGATATAATACGAAATAACCAGATAGTTGATTAAAAATTGAAAAGTGCTATTCGATCTTTAAAGATATAATGTTTTGTCCACGTCATATCAACCCCGCTTCTTTCCATATTTACCAAAGAAACGACCTTTGAAGTGGCTTCAAAGTCAGCCCGAAGTACTCGAAACAGAAAAAGATCGATCGTTTTTGGTTCTAACTGCGGGTATCTTGCATACGAATCTCTTTATCTCGGTGCACTGATGTAAAGTAAACCTACTTGCCTGAATACAGATATCGGTAAACTCCAAATAAGGCTGGATTCTTAAAAAAACAGCCGGAGGTGCCTGTGACGTCGTGGAAGTGCCTGTGATGTAAAGAAAAATAGTGAAAATCTGAAGAGTTATTGCAGCTGCAAATTTTGATATAATTCTTCTCTAGGTTACTGCTTAGAAAGAATCATTCATTCAGCTTCGCAATAAGCTGTCATAATGTGTATGTCATGAACTTCCATGTTAAAGTTATAAAACATAATCTCAAAGAATTATTGGTGCTTTTGAGTTAGATTGTCATAGAATGCTCACTGAAGTAAGACTTTTTTCTTTAATGGTGATGACTTTAATCGGGAGATGCTGCCTATTAGTCATTCCAACGCGTAGAAAATTGTCTTTGCTAAATATAGCACACGCCATGCCAGCTACACATATGGTGTACCAAAAGTATAAAAAATGCCGATGCCTATCACTGTAAATTATGACGCAATTTGAGCATTACCGGAACACCTAAAATAACCTACGTTGTTGACCTTTTTGGTAACTCGTATGATTATCGCTCCCATATGTCGTATGACGCTCGCTGTATGTGTTGTTGTAGTTTTGTTGTTTTGTTTCTTTACGTCCACTAGCTGTAAACAACTAAAATCATGGCGAGACTCAGTAGCTTTAACGCTGGTCTATTGATCTAGCGGCCCTGGGTTTGAGCCTCGCCTGAGATGGAGATCTTTTTCATCGTAAACGGGGTTCCATTGCACACAACCTTTCATAATCACCCGCCCATCGTTTTGATATGACTGAAATACTGTTGAAAAGGACGTAAAGTCGCAAGTCATCCATCACCCACCATTCCTATTATCTTGGATCTTCGGTTTTAACTGAACGATCGGCAGGAAATAAGTGAAAAGTTTTGAAAATATTAAAAAAAAGAAAATAGGATTCAGTTTCGAGACTTTATTGCTTGCTGATATGTAGGTTGTAGGCCTAATGGGTGTGTTTATTGCATTCTAGCGCTGGTAATTCAAACAGCCAAAGTGACCACCCAATCCAGATACCAGGGCCCAGGACTTCAATCATTCCTTAAAGTTAAGTTCACCTTAACTTTAAGGGAGGTAATCTTGCGTCATGATAATTAGCATTTAACAATCATTTTCCGATTTGGTTTTATATTTAATCAATTAAGTACATCCACAGCTGGTTCACTTACTTAACTTTTCATAAATATTCTTAATATAAAGTGTAAAATACGACCTTGGAAATACTTTCACACCTTAAAGTTTAGGTCAAAACACGACCTTGGAAATGTCACACCTAAAAGTAAAGGTCAAAACACGACCTTGGAAATTTTACACCTTAAAGTTAAGGTCACCTTAACTTTTAGGTGTGAAATTTTCAAGGCCGTGTTTTACACTTTATATTAAGAATATTTATAAAAAGTTAAGTAACTGAATCAGTTGTGGATGTACTTAATCGATTAAACTAAAAACCGACCGAAAATTATTATTACATTCTAGTTTTCATGATACTAAATTACCTCCCTTTAAGTTACAATGAGCTAAACTTTAAGGAATGATTAGTCCTGGGCCAGAATGTTGACACATACATGAGGAACAACCTACGTCACGATCTCGATAATAATCTCGATACCTGTAAGAAATGAGTTATATCTCAAGTCTTACAAGGCCGATTTTAATTTTATAAATGCATGTTCCCTGAAGTAGCTGTTTTCAGCGAATGTCAAAGTTAAATGAAAATATGTCAGTTACCCGAATACTTCATAGGAATCGCTGTTTTTGAAGTGTTCTGATAAAACGATGACATTTGCTGAAAGACAAGGAATATTGCTACGGGGTTCGTGCACTTTATAAAATTAACAAAAAAAAAAAAAAAAAAAAAAAAAAAAATGCCGTCACAGGCACCTCCATTTGTTTTTTAGAGAACCCAGCCTAATTTGGAGTTTATCGAAATTTATATTTGGGCAAGAGGTTTACTTTACGCAGTGAGCAGAAATAAACAGATTCTTAAGCAAGAAAACTGCATTTAAGACCTAAAACAACCGATTTTTTTCTGATTTGAGTACTTTCGGTTGATCTTAATGCCACGTCATAATTTTCGTAAATGTTGAAAGTTCTGAGGAATATGTCGTGTGACAAAACTTTATGCCTATAAGGGTCGAATAGCACTCTTTGATATTCAGTAAACTCTCTGGTTATTGTGTATCTTATCAAAAAAGACGAACACCAACCTTTTTATGTCTAGGTTTTGACCATCACAGGCAGCTCCGGATATCTGTCACAACCATTTAATTAGTACCTCCACGGAGGTACCTGTGATAGTTTACCAAGCGTGTAACAAGACAAAACATGAAAACGCCCACAGAGAGCAGCCACAAAGCCACACAAAGGGCAGTCACCTCCAGAACTAATACATTAGAACGGCCTGTAATAAAACTCCGCAGAAGGGGAAGGGGAGTGTTTCAAAATTTCACTTAAATCTGAAAGTGTGCTGTAACCATTCTTAAACGCCGGTGTTTGGAAGTGCCATTGTTTTGGGACGGATCCTTTTGGCGTCGGCATCAGCGTCGGCATCGGCGTAAAACTTCTTGTCCGCTCTGTAACTTGAATACCCTTTGGAATATTTTGATGATACTTGGTAGAAATGTAGTCCAGCACGAGATGATGTGTCGCATATAAAAATGACATCTCTGGCTTTCTCGCCTGCTCTGTAACTGGAATACCCTTTGGAATATTTCGATGGTACTTGGCAGAGATGTAGAACAGGACCAGACGACGTGTCGCATTTAAGAATGACGACTCTGCTTTTCTTACTTTTGGCGTTATCTCCCTTTGTTATATTTGACAGTGATAATCCATTGATTTTGTGTCCGGTCTGTAAGTCAAAGATCCTTTGGAATATTTTATGATACGTAATAACAGGACCAGACGACGTGTCGCGTACAAGAATGACAACTCTGGCTTTCTTACTTTCGGCGTTATCTCCTTCTGTTATGTCTGACTGTGTTTATCCATTGATTTCGTGTCCGCTCTGTAACTCAAAGACACTTTGAAATATTTTATGATAATAGTAAAAATATAGAACGAGACCAGACGACGTGTCGCGTATAAATATCACAACGCTGCCTTTCTTACTTTTGGCGTTATCTCCCTTTGTTATATTTGACAATCAAAGACCCTTTGGAATAGCTTTGTAAGTCGAAAACTCTTTGGAATATTTTGATGATACTTGGTAGTAATGAAGAACAGGACCAAGCGACATGTTACATACAAGAATGACTACTTCGGCTTTTTTTTAAACTTTTGGAGTTATCTCCCCTTCTTGTGTTTGAATCTGATTTCTTGTCTCTGCTCTGTAACACGAATACCCTATGGAATAAACGGTTGCGATGACGATTCACGTATATAAATGACAAGTTAGGTTTTGCATACTTGAACAATGTATTTTGCAGCGATTTCGTACGCTCGTATCTGTTCTATAACTTGAACACCCTTGTGAATATTTTTATAATATTTGGTAGAGATATGCAATAGGAAGGTCTAGTATGTTGTGTACATGAAATGACGTATCGCCTACTAGAATGACAACTCTGGCGGGGCTTGTGGGGTGGCGGGAGGGGGGCATTTTTTTATTTTTATTTTTTTTTTGTTTTCAAAAAAAAAGTCTACTGTTGAACCTTATATGCGATGCGATGTATTTATTGATTTTTGGCCTTGTGGGGATACGACGTTTTCAAGAGAAATATGCTCAAAAGCAATGTCATTGAGTCGCATTCTCACGACGTATTTAGATTTTCGTTCACTGACCTATTTATGCAAGCGAAACAGTTATGTTATAATATATAGGACGCTTCTGGAGGTATGCCTTTCGTGCATTTTCTCTAGTTTGCTGTCGTCATATTACTCGACAGCCATAATGTAAATAAGTTTGACAAACTGAAAAATGCCATATTTTGCAGTAAGATTATTTGCATAGTTGCCAATGTGTTCGCTGACTTCAAGCATTCTTCTACGGGGACCCATAATTTGCTAGTTGTGTGTTGTGACTTTTTCGCAAGATGTCAGCAGGATACTTTTATTAAATAAGGAAAGGTTTTAATTCCTGCACGCATTTCTTAGAAATTCTCTTCCGACAGAATTGTTCAGAGTCAGCGTGCAAGATGGGATATTGATGCTGGTGTGTCTAGAGTGACAAGAGTAAAATTACAGAAATTGCTCACTATCGGTTTAGTTGTAAAAACTATCCGTTTCTACTTTCCCATCTCGTTTTTTTTTTTTACAAAAAACGTCAATAAATGTTTGCTTATTGCTGAATTCCCGTGTAAACCTACGTCATTTATGTCTGAGTGTTAATTGTTTACAATATCGTGTAATGTTTCTAATTCTTGAATAGATTTTGTCCCTGGAATGAATCAGTCGTCAAGGAAACGTTTCCAGTTTGTGAAAGTTTCCAGAAAGTGTTCCATTATTCGGCTTATAGAAATGACTTTCAAAACAGCATGTAACGTTTTCAAGAATCAGTTTGATTGTATCTAAAATGAAGCTTTCTGAGAACCTATTTTAAATTTTTCTGGTTGCCTTTCCAGCCAAATTTATGCGTAATGTTCGAGTATCTTGCTTTACTATCAAATAAAGCCAAATGAGTATTCGGCGGTACTCAGTTTGGAAGATAATTGGAAAATCTGTAGTGTCACGCAAATAACTGTAAGCATGTTTTGTATAAGGCCGTAAAAGAATGTCTAGTAAATTACTAAGACTGTGAGTCAGACATGACGGGCCGGCCTTTATCGGTCGCAGTTTCAAGTCATTAACGCCACTTACGTCTATGTAAGAAGACCTGGCGCCTCTGTACTTTTAAGAAATGGTTTTACTTATGTGTATTATAGGGTACCATAGAACTAACTTCTTTTTACTTCAATGTTCATGTTTCATTAAGAATTATTGTAATTTTGCAGTGTCTCTTAATGTGGACTACCGCTTAATTGTTATTAATATTTCGTATCATTAAAGATTGTTTCTACCATGTCTAGGTGATATTCTTTACCGTATCGCCTCCTTTGTCAGCTTCTTGAGACACCATTTTGTAAGGTTTTGATTGCATTGGATTCTGATTTATCTAAGTTTGATTTTATGTAACATTAAAACTGCCTTCTTAAATGTACTTTCGTCATATTTTACATCAGGTTAGTTAGTGATTCAAAATAAAACAAAAATAGTAAATACCGGTGACACGATTACGTGCAGCATCCCAGGTAGACTTTTTAAATGGCACTAACTGCTCTGTTGCTTGGCGCCCAGCATTAACAAAGTAGAGCTAGGAATCATGTCACTGAGTGAAATATCACGTCATGTGTCTGGAACATGACACTTTGGTCATTTCGATAACACGCCTATTCAAATATATTGGAAATTTTACAACCAATAAAGGAAAAAAATCAGATAAAAATTCTGATATTTTCATATTTCTGTCCAATCTATGTTTTTGGCAAAATAAGAAAAAAAGTGTATAACTTGTAAACCCCAATTTTACTATATAAAAGTAGGGTTTAATCGGGGTCAAAATTATATAGACGTGTTTTTGTGATGGTAAGGCAGCGCCTTAAAAGTAAGCTCTGTGCTCCATGCAACATCAAAACCCGTAGTCGTTTTCTGGGTCAGATTAGCTAGTTTGGACCAGTAAGGCCTTATCAGTGCACTTAATAGTAAGGTTGCAAAAAATCCGGAATAGGCTCAGTAATCACAAAAATCAGAAAATATCATTACGAAAACACGCCTAATCAAATATATTGAAATATTCCCCACCAAAAACTGAAAGTTTTCAAATAAAAATTCTGAGTGCATGCAATCTATGTTTTTGAGTAGAAATAAGAACAAAAATATTTATACCCTGTAAATCCCAGTTTTACTATATAAAAGTGGAGTCAAAGGAATTAAGGGGTTCAAAATCATATAATTATATAGGTATGTTTTTGTGATGTAAGCTTAAGTGAACGACGCAAAGCCGTTTCACGACCGGCACATGGCACGTTTACCTGTGTTAGCAAACCTGCATTTGACCGTTTGTTGATTTACTATTATTTGCCGTAGAAAAAAGTCTTTCTTGGCTTATGCTATCATGAGAATGATTGTTCTACTTTGAATATCTTTGTATTTCAGAAGAGATGTTTGATTCTCGTTACGACTATTGTTTTTGTTCGATATGCTATGAGAAGCGAGGTGACAGCGAGGTGTACCAACGCGGTAATCCAAAGGCTGATTATGTTTTGCCTCGTGGATGGAGACGTTTTGGAATCAAAATCACGTAAACTCTCTCTCTCTCTCTCTCTCTCTCTCTCTCTCTCTCTCTCTCTCTCTCTTCCATTGTATTTATTATCAGTGAATCTAAGTATATATACTGGTAGGCTCAAATCATAACGAAGGCTTCTGATAGAGTGAAAAGAATGTGAAAAAATGTTGAAATTTCCTTATGCTAGTATCAAAACAACTAAGTCATACAGAAATATACTATTCTGCCGTAATCTTTTCTTCTCTGTCTTTAGCTTAGCAGTAACTTGAATGTTCATTTTAGTTCTACTTAGCTGTGAGTTTGAACTCAACCACGGTCCAGACCCTGTCGAAGGCGATACTAACTCCATCATAATGGCTTTTTCGAAATGCTTACGAAAGTATGCTCTATCTCAACAATCAAAGTTTGTTACCGAAATTTGACCTTATCCCCGCGAAATCTGAAGCATATGATCTACTTATCGTTTCTGAAAGCTGGTTAAAGCCGGAAATTAAGAGCGATAGTACAGGCCTAACATTTTATTTTATTCTCAGAGAATTCAATTGCAATCTTCAGAATAATAATGTCAACAAACAGACTGAACTAATTACTTTGATATTCTTGATGAATTACTTTCTGCCAGTACAAGTGACTCGAAAATATTTTGTTAAACTGCTTAACAATTCTTAAACTTGGGGAAATCGACAAGTCCGATACCAACACTTAAACTTAACGATTATTATGCAGAAGATGATCTCCAAAAAGCTATTCTATGAAACACATACTTTATGTTTCTATCGAATGTTATCGATGACAATAAATCATTACCCGAACTCGAACCTACTCAACACACTCTCAACGATATTCAAATCACTTGTCACGACGTCAGAGATGTCCTTAAGAACATTAAAGGATTTAAATCTTGTGGTCTAGACCGAATCAATTCTCGACTTCTTAGAGAAGGGGCTAACATACTTGATAAATCACTTTCAATTGCTTTTAATCGTTCTATTTACAAATGCTACGTTCCTTCACCATGGAAGGACGGTAACGTCACACCAATATATATAAAAGATGACAAATCTGCTCCTTCTAATTATCGTTCTATAACACTTTTAAGTTCTGTTGGTAAGACGATGGAAAGATGTATTCACAAGCGTCTTTACAATAACGCTATAGAGCATCGCATACTACTGCCACTACATCTGGTTTCATCCAAGGCGACAAGTACGTACCAGTTATTTCACACATATTGTAACTTTTGCGAAGCCATTGACAATGGGTAGCATTTTGCGATATAAGCAAAGCCTACGACAGGGTCTGGCACAGAGATCTTCTTCATAAATTAAGAGCCATCGGTTATTCAACAAAAGTAACAGAATGTTCCGCTAACTACCGGTCTAATCGTAGACAACGCGTTGTGATCAACGGTCAAACTTCACAATGGGAATTTATTTTTGCAGGAGCCCCTCATGGTTTCATTCTTGGACCATTACTATTTCTTATATTCATAAACGACATAGTTCAAAATACTGGTGCAACACCCCGCCTCTTTGCTGACAACACAAGTTTGTACATTGTCGTCGAAACGTCAAATACAGCGGCCACAATCCTTAACGGCGACTTGCATAATATAAGTGACTGGGCAGACTATTGGCTCTTTAACTTTAATGCAGCGAAGACTATGGTTATACCCGAGAAAGTTAATAAACCTATTCATCCGCAACTGTTTATGAATAGCATACAAATTAATGAAACTCAAACCCACAAATAGAAATAACTTTCTTCATTTCCCGTCTTTGGGCTGATCTTATGGTACCATTGCGAAAAAGTAAGATAAGACTAAATTTAATTCGAGCTCTCAAATTCAGAGTAAGCAGAAACTCCTTAGAACATATGTAAATCTCCTTTATCCGATCAATACTAAAGAATTGTGACTCAGTCTGGGATAACTCATCAAATGACATGAAACAGAAGTTAGACGCCATTCATATTGAGGCTGCAAGAACAATTACAGACACTACAAACTCCTTGCAGAGTCTTTAAAAAGCAGAAAATATAAACATAAACTGGTTATTATATATAAAACAGCAAATGGACTTACTCCTGAGTACTTACGTTAGCTTCTTTCCCCATAAGTCCAAGAGGCCTCCAATTAGACTTTGGGACATGCAGATCATAAT